>CM060698.1:166670901-168080901 GCA_030686995.1 Artemisia argyi | reverse complement strand
CTCCACCTTAACGACAGAAAAAAGGATTGATCAAATTTTATTGAGTCTGACTCATAGTGATCATTTATCAAAGAATGACTCTGGTTATCAAATGATTGAAAAACCAGGAGCAATTTACTTACGATACTTAGTTGACATTCACAAAAAGTATCTAATGAATTATGAGTTCAATACATCCTCTTTAGCAGAAAGACGGATATTCCTTGCTCATTATCAGACAATCACTTATTCACAAACTGCGTGTGGGGCTAATAGTTTTCATTTCCCATCTCATGGAAAAGGCTAGATTGGGTTACATGCGGGGTGTTTTAAGTGTTGAAAAGTGTTTATGTGTATGTTTGAATGTGTGATGCAGCTGATGTAATGCAGTGATGCAGTAACATAATAATCTTTTTTGCACTAGTTAACAACATTATGATGCAGTACATTGTTTTACCATGAGATACTGCATCATACTTAATTATCTACTATATCATTATTTATATTACTGCATCACAGTTCATATTCTACTGGATCACGGTTTATATTTAATTTTATAAGTTGCACTGCATCACAGTTTATATTATACTGCATCACTGTTTATTTTTAACTTCATTACTGTTTTCATTAGGTTCAATTACGTCATCCGTAATGTGTTTTATTTGTCCAAAATGTGCTTGTGTGTGTATTTGTATGTATGATGCAGTTGATGTAAAGAAGTGATGCATTAGATGTAATATCATGGATTTCATTTTATCATGTTACAGGTAGAAACGAAGACGAAAATAGGAGACTAACATATGGTGAATATGCAGTTGATCTAGTAAGTAAAAGGATTAGATGATTAGTTGATTTTTTTACTACTTGATGAGGAATATACACCCAAGATGGAATGAGATTTTTACCGCAAGATTCATGGTATATTTGATGCATATGGAAACTTACTAGGACGGTGGTACTTTTTAGGAAGAGTTAAAGAAAGAAGACACGGGTCAAAGATGAAAAATTTATCTGTTGTGAGCAAAGTATACGAAAAAAAATGATTCTTACAAGTATGCATAAGAAAAAGGCGGATGTCTTGGAAGGCGTTGAGGCATATAACAAGCTGCAAATAGTAGATTCCAATCCTCTAATACCAAATGATACACTCAAATTGAAAGGCGGAATGCTACAAAGGATTATTGAATGCGTAACAAGTATTCTCGGATGATCCTTGTGGTTCATTCAAAACAATGTTTAAATTATTTTTGATGTAATTCTTTGGAATACTGAATGTTTAATAGTAAGTATGTACATCTTAATGATGACAATATTTGTTTAATATTAATTACTTTTGATTACTGCTGATTTCTGAGTGAACATAAATGCACTAAAGTATACAACGTGTTGGACTAAAAATATACTGCATCACAATATTGTTTTACTGCATCAGAATGTTATCATATTACTGCATTAGAATATTATAATACTACTACATGCAAAACACTATGATGCCCTGGCATATAATAGTGATGCAGTAACATTATAACTACGATGCATTAAACATAAGCACAAAACATTGTGATGCATCACATGCAAACACAATGATGCACCATAAATGACAATGTGATCCACTGACATATAATATTGATGGAGTGGAATTATAACTATGATGCACTTGATATAGATATAAAAACATAGTGATGCAGTGGAAATTGACATTGTGACGCACTGGCATATAATAGTGATGCAGTAACATTATAACTATAAAGCACTGGAAAATAACACTATGATGTTGATGCACTATATATAAAATTATGATGCACTAAAAAACTGAACACATAAGACATTTCATAATAGTAAGATAATGTTGCATTGATAAACTGTAAGTAATGCTCTACTTTTTACAACTGAATCGATGTTTAGTAAGGAATGCTATAGTCTCATAACAGTACTTATTGGTTAAAAAATGAAATAACAAAAAAAAGAATATTCATAGTAAGCTCATTTGCGGGTAGATTATCTAAGCTCATCCCTTTTCGGTAGATCTTGGTGATGGGTTTCTTTGATATTGGCAATTTCTGTGAACAAGTCCTGGAGTTATGGCCTCCCTTCTCTCCACAAACGCTACACGTATTTCTCCAGGATATTTCTTCTTGTAACATATATAATCTCATTGGACATATCCTAGAGTTATGACCCTGTTACATTCCACATATGTTACACGTCCTCCTCTTCTACAACTACATTCAACCATTACTTCAGAATGACAAAAAACCCTACAAAAACAGATATAAACAGTAAGATACAGTAGATAAAAATCAAATATGCAATAGAGAATAAAACAACGATGAAGTGTAGTTAAAGTGTGCTACAATAATAAGTTCGTATCCACTTAATAAGAAAACTATGATTTAATGAACTTAAAGTGTTGATTCAGTAATAAGTACGTAGGCATTTGACAAGAAATCCGTGATATTGTAATAAGTCGGTATGCACTTGATAAGAAAATTGTGGTGCAGTAATAAATTTGTATGCACTTGATTAAGTGTTGATGCGGTAATAAGTTGTATGCAATTGATAAGATAACTGTGATGCAATCATAAGTTCATATGCTATTGATAAGATAGTTGTGATGCAGTGAACTCAAAGTGCTGATGCTGTAATTATGTATAAACAATTGATACTCAAATATAGACACATGACATCTATATGCACAATGATAAACCAGATGCTCAAGATACAAACTTGTAAAGAGATTTTAAAATGATACTCCACTAAGACTAAAACAATACTAATATACCTGCTTGTCAAAAAAAAATAGTAATAGTAATAATAATAATAATAATAATAATAATAATAATAATAATAATAATAATAATAATAATAATAATAATAATTTGAGCATGTTTAATGCGAAAATGGAGACCGACCTTTTAAGTAACCCAGATGAGATCGTTGCCCCCAAACTTATGAAGAAACTGGCAGACATATATTTCAAACGTGTTACCCAAATGGCCGAATCCATGTTTTGTCTTTCCCCCCGACAAATGGCACTCTGGAGGTCGCAAAAAGAGGATCACACATCAGACTGGCTTAGGGTGGTCCCGATATCCGGGTTAGGATAGACTATGAACGCCAGAACTTATAGGTGCATTTTATGCTATCGCCTGGGTGTTCCCCTATTCTCTATCCAGGGGCCGTGCTCAGCGTGCTCTAAGGTTTTCGCCGATGATATTTATGGAGACCACGCTGTATCGTGCACTGGCACGATTGGTGTTAAACATCGTCACAACCTGGTGCGTGATACTTTGCTTGATATCTGCTCTCGATCCGGGGTCCCGGCTCGCAAGGAGGTCGACATCGGGTTGGGTGGGGAAAGAGAGCAAGTCTTAAGGCCAGCTGATATTTTGCTCTATTCCTGGGATGCTGGGAAGGATGTGTGTGTTGATCTGACGGGATCGTCACCCCTCACACAAACTGGCATGATTGACTTTGTGCCGGGGCGTGTGGTGATTGATGCCGCAAAACGCAAGCGGGTCAAATACGGAGCTAAATGTGCAAATTTGGGATATGGGTTTACCCCTTTCTCGTTTTCCTCCTTAGGGGAACTTGAGACAGATGCGGTGGGCCTACTTAAGCGGATCCAGAAGTTTTCCATCACTCAAGATATTGGGGCGCGTGCTGCAAACCACATCTTTAGTAGGATTAGTTTTGCAATTGCTAAGGGTGTGGGAGCTCAGATAGTATCGAGA
Organism: Artemisia argyi; assembly: GCA_030686995.1. Taxonomy (NCBI): domain Eukaryota; kingdom Viridiplantae; phylum Streptophyta; class Magnoliopsida; order Asterales; family Asteraceae; genus Artemisia; species Artemisia argyi. The sequence continues at coordinate 168,077,188 of CM060698.1, read as the reverse complement.
CTCCCCACTAATTTCTTATAACAACAACAACAACAACAACAACAACAACAACAACGACAATAATAATAATAATAATAATAATAATAATAATAATAATAATAATAATAATAATAATAATAATAATAATAATAATAATAATAATAATAATAATAATAATAATAAACTAGTACCTATCACAGCTGAGAATGCATCCTTCAAAGATTGTAAAGCCTCGGAAAAAAAATTATCAATATTTTCTGTATATACGAATGTTCGCAACCCACAGGCTTTAATTGCATAATCCAAAGCTTAAAACAAAGAATGCAAATTTACATCAATACTCCACTAAAACTATAAATAAGCTTTATATATGATGCCACAAGAATAGAATTATTAATTCCCTAAAGTAAAATAAAGAACATTTACTGCATCCCATAAAGGTAACAATTAGCAACAAATATGAGTATAATCAAAAGATCCTAACTCAACAAATAAGTGTTACAACTAATGAAGCATGTATGTTCAAGAAAACATCTATACACTATAAGATGTTATGTCATCATTGCTTACCTTATGATCCATGCTCCCCTGGTCATAAATACACACGCGAGCACTTTACGACAAGTAAAGCACAATATAAGTATCTTAATTGAACATCATTTTCCCACAAAACATAACTTATTGCATCACTTCTTTACAGTAAATGCATCATCCATTATCCATTTAGATATAAACACAAACACTTTACCATAAGTAAAATACACTACATGTATCTTAATCGAATATTATTTGCCATATAACATAACCTACTCTTCTTTTATATAAATTGCATCCTCCTTAAAAATACAAACACAAACACCTTTCAACATATAAAACCTACTACAAGTATCCTAATCGAACATTATTTGCCATAATAGATAACCTATTGCATCACTTCTTTACAGCAAATGTATCACCTATTCAAATACAAACACAAACACAAACACTTTTCCACAAGTTAAACACGCTACAAGTATCCTAATCGAACCTTATTTGCCACAAAATATAACCTATTGCATTACATCTTAACATCAACTGCATCATACATACAATTACATACACAATATAAAATTAATAGTTGATGCATCACATTGTAAAATTACACTCCTAGCGCATTAGCATTCCAGAACAACTGCATCGCAGTATAAAATTAATAGTTGATGCATCACAGTTATAAAGTCTAATAAGGAAGTTTATCAAACACCTTGTATGCACCTTTTCTAAACACCTTGTATGCACCTTTTCTTAACACTCATATATAAAATCATATAACATGAATACAGACATACAAAAATAAAAACATCAAGATACAAAAAACAAATAAAACTGAAAAAAAAAGTAGCTCTTGAATTAGGTTCTTACTGTTAATAACTATGGATGAACTACAATCATTACTGTTCGGTGATTCAATCAACATCTTCAATATCAATGTAGAATTAGGCTTATGAAAAATGTTGAATTATGTTTAGTTATTAAATAATGAATAACAGTGGTCATCGATTGATGATTAAACATTGATCGATGGAAGTTAACAGTGGGAAGGTGGTGGTGAGCGGTGGGGAAGGCGGCGGTGAACTATGGGGATTGCGTCGGTGAACGATGGGGAAGATATTGGTGATGGAGGGAAAGGTATTGGTGATGGCAGGAGGATAAGTGAGATCCAGAAAGAAATAATAATGAAAATAAAAGGTGTTGATATGGTTTGTTGTAAATGACAAAAGTACCCCTACAAGTATAAATATTAGAGGCAGACTAATTGGGACAGGTGGCGGGATGAGAAGGCTTCCTAGCCTTTTTATTTTAACCCACTTTTTATTATAACCCAAACATACATATATATATATATATATATATATATATATACTAGACGAATACCCGTACATAGCAACGGGATTTTTTAACGACAGATCGTTTAGTGATAAAAGAAAGTTTATGGGTTATAAATGAAAAATAATAAAAGTTAGGGGTGGCAAATCTTGCCCAATTTGTAATTTTTGGGCGATTTTTGACACTTTTTTAAAAGTTTGGGGCGTTTTTTGCCCCCTTGCATTTATTTGATGGGCTCTTACAGGCAAAAGATAAAAACAGATATTATTAGATGGGCTTTCGAATCACACAATTCAACTTTCAAGCAATTACTCTCATTTTTTTTCCGACCAATTCACTTGTCACTTGTAACTATAAAACATTCCAACTATTTTAATTTTAATTTATCTCATTTATTAACTATTTTATGCATAATTATTTAATACTCTAATTAATTGATAGATATATTTAATTAGTTGCATTTTTATTCATTTAATACTCTATTTTTTTTAAGAAAAAATAATTAAATATAGTTAAGACTTAGATGCTTGATCTTTTTTTACAAGATGAATTAAATGGGTTTTTAGGACTGTTCCGAATGTTTTTAATAGTTGAATTATAATTTGCTCGTTTTAGCCCGTGCCCGTTTGGCCCGATTTATAATTTGTCCGTTTAGCCCGTGCCCGTTTTAACCCGTGCCATTTTAGCCCGTGCCCGCCCGTTTTGCCACCTCTAATAAAAGTTTGAAGATTTAGGGATTAAATGTGTTGACTTATTGACTTATTGACTTGGTTGACTTATTGACTTTGATACTTAAGCTCATGTCAACATAATGTTTTGAAACCCGGTTGAACTGTTCCGGTCGAAAAATGGGTCGATTTAAACCGAGTCATGCTTTTAATAACTGAACCCGTCGTATCCAGTTTTCAAAACTATATGTTTTTCCCAGTTGAACCCGTTGGTCCGGTCCAGTTTTTTCAAAACTATATGCAACATCAACTTGTTAGCTTGTATAAAGTTTTGTGTGTTTTATTAATTTGTTTAATGTGTTGAATAACATATACTTTTCATTTTAGGGTGTTTTAAAAATAACATTAATTAGTGTGTTTAATTATTTTATATTTTATATTATGTTGTAGCTTGTTTAAATTGTATATTGTGAATATTGTATTTTTTTAGTAAGGGGTGTTTTAATTGATTATTTTTAATTTGATATAGATGCTTTTAATTGGTTGTACCATATGAATAAATTATTGTAATTTTAAGTTATGGGGTGTTTTAATAAGAGCATTAATTACACAATTCATTTTCTCTCACCCTTGTAGTATAGAAGGGCAAAATGGAGATTGACTGAAAATTCAGTTTTTTACTTTTCCCTTTTGACTAAATCTACATTATAAGTAGTTAAGATATATATATATATATAAAATGAGATGTGATGTCAGTGTGTGATTGATATATTTTTTTATAGTTTCTCTCTTTTCTATTTTATTAAGCCATTCACAACCTGACACCTCATTTTGTGAATGTACCATTTCCCTTGAAACAAATCAATCCATTAGAAATTGAATGCTTTTTAGGGTGCGTTTGTTATAATTCCATGAATCACAATCGGTATAATTTAAATATAAGGTAGGCCCCTCATATATGATAGTTTTCATACCTTACCATTTTGAATGGTATATAATATGAAATATATCCATCTATGATTGTCATATTTGATATTAAGATTTATTAAACAAACATCATTATTTGGAATGAAACTCATTCCATCATTCCCATAGACATGTACCAAATGCTCCCTCCAAATTTAGTTTTTCTTTTTTACAATCATAGTAATCTTTGACTGTTTGAGAATTGATCACGGCTAATTATTAAGGGCCCGTTTGGTTGACACCTTTTCAACATAAGGTTTGGACTAAGTTCTAAATTAACATGTTTGGTTTGCATAGATTGGGTTTTGAGGGCCCACAAAAACATAAATATATGGGGTTAGATAAAAGAAGGGTGGAGTGATAGGTTTTCTGACTTTCTCTCTCTTCATTATACATTTGTATATTTTATTAAAAAAGTTTATCATTTTATGAAAATAAAACTATTCTATTTTTAATATTTGTGGGCCATATCATTTACTTATATTATTTTATTTTTAAAATGACTAAAACCTATGTATAAAACAAACACTTACTCCCTCCGTCTCAAAATTATTGTCCGGAGACAAAAATCATAAAGTTTAATAAAAGTGGGACCTCTACAATTTTCAACCAATCAAATAGAATATTCCCCCACTATGTTATCTTGTTTTTACTTAAAATGAAAGGTGGGCAATTGATTTGAGACATCCATAAAAGGAAGTGTGGACAATAAATATGAGACGGAGGGAGTATATTACAAATCCTAATCCAAATCTAAACATTAATCATTCAAATACAAATCCAAATCCAAATCTTAAACCCATCTATAAATCAAACGGGCACTAAGTGTTTGTTTTTTTTTTGTCATTTTTTATCTTTTGTTATTTTGTTTTGTAAAGGCCTTACTAGAATTTACCAACTCATGTATATCCCAATGTATCAAAGTAAGAGCATATAAACAATTAACACACAATCTCTTGGTTTGCGAAATCCTTAGTTTTTAACAATAACTAGTTATGTTGTTTAGTCTAGCGATTTGCTACACTTTTCTCTCGTTTTTTTTAATCTAATGCTGTTTCAAAAAAAAAGTATTTATCCTAAAGTCTATCTCTGCTCTAACCGATTGCATCAGATTTTATGTTTGGGGAAGTCAATCAGAACACTCCAAATATTATTGCTCTATATTCTTGTTAAGAATAGATAACTTGATATGTTTTATAAGAAATCATAAATGAAAAGAAGGACAATTAACCATTTACTAGTGTCTCCTATTACCAACTAGTAATCCATCTAATCTCGAAATTGATCAAGCTGAACCGGACAAAGTCACCAAACCAAACATAAACGACCGAATACCGAAAAGCAAAAGATTTATATGGTCCAAAAAGATACTACTACTTGAACTTGGTTTATGTTTTATTCCACACTCAATCGATCCGTGCTTATGTTGAGATAAGTCGATCGGTCATCTTGTTTCTCTTCACACTAATTCACACCACATGTGAATTTAAGGCTCACTAACTTTTTTTACAAAACGTTAATTATTATTTAATTTCTATCTTGGCCAACCTACACCGTTGAAGATTGATAGTTCAACATCAAGTCACTTCATTAAAAGACATCACATGTGGTTTCATACGTATACTACTAGTTGCTTTGAGGCCCACCCACAGTTTCGATTCTTGACCCATGGTCCCATCCGTAGATAATTAAATATCGTTGTTTAGTACTCCAAACAGATCCAACCAACTTATATATACGCTAAACTGAGTCTTGGCTTGATAGGTCATATGGTTTTTTTTTTTTTTTTTTTTTTTTATTTTTTATTTTATTTTATTTTATTTTTTTTTTTTATTTTTTTTTAAACATAGGTCATATGTTTTTATGATATAGAAAGATCAACATGTGTAGAACAGTAGATCAATACCCTAATGATGGATTGTTCATTGCTATATTGGTCAAGAACATTATAGCAAATAGATGGACAATATGAAATTAATTATCGGGTTAGTTTCATGTGGAATTTATAATATTGAGTCATTTGCATTTGCTTATAATTTTTGGTATACATACAACAAGTCGACCAAATGCACTTAAGATTATGGACGAAATCAGAACAAGTAACTAATTGCGTTTACCATTTAGAATAAATTAAACCAAACAATAATATAAAGACAACTTTTTGAGACTTTGTGTATTTGAGAAAAGTTGATATTTGTGTTTTTTCTACCTAAATTAATATTACATCACAAAAATCTAAGAGAGTCCCATAACCCACCCTTATTCTATCACTGCGTAAGATATATGTTGGTCCTAAGGCTCGGCACAGTAATGAAGGTTGACGATAGTTGACCGACTAACATCATGGTCGCCCTTACAGTGGCGTGTTGGTCGTGATTTTTTTTTTGATCGTCTGACTGATCGACACAAATGCACACATAAAAAACAAAACTCCCACTTTCCAATTAATTTTATTACCTTTGATATATTTATTAAAAAAAAAAAAAAAAAAAAAAAAAAAAAAAAAAAAAAAAAAAACTACCAAAATTTATTCTTAGTGTTTAATATAATGAAATATAAGAGATGGAAATATACAACATAATTTATTATTTCAAGAAAAATCAATACATTAGAGGTGGAAAAATACATAAAGATATGTTACATTGTCACTGTAACGAAAATCACCACCTATGGATCGATGATAGCTCGCAGATTAAATTGATAGTGTTTTTATTACTGCCTGAAGCAACCAAAGCAGGCTGCAAATCGTAGTCACCACAAAGAACTGAACCTTTCGGCTTTCGATACAAAATCTGAACCTTTCGATATTGTCTCCATAAGTTGTTGTCACTTGTGTGCCTCTTTTACGCTTTGTGCCTTTTTTTAAAGGACTGCTCGTTTCTCTAGCATTAGTAAAGGTAGTACTTTCGTTAGTGGAAGAGCATTCGTCTGGGACATTGACAAACTTGGTTCTAACAATAGCTGATACATCACTAAAGGCGCCCATCATGTACGTTAACTTTTTTTTTTTTTTTTTTTTTTTTTTTTTTCAAAGGGTGAATTATATTAATACCAACATGTATTACAAAATAAAACATGGCTCTAATTAGGCATATGCCCAATAGAGACACAAAACACGAATACAAAAGACTATCAAAACTACACAATACCGATATCATATACTACACTTATCCGATAACTGATATGTCACAGATCAAATATAGTATGCTGCCTCTAACTCAGAAGTGAGCTATCAAAGCCATCAGCAAGTGAGCAAACCATCATTAATTAGACTTTACCCTTTATGCACCAAGACCATAACTTCACAATTACATTTCCTACTCATCTACTCACCAGGATCAGTCAACCAATCCACACGAAATGGGAGAAACATGAGCAGGCATCATTGTGCGAGTTACCTTTCCATCTGATTCAAATCTAGAAGCAACCTTCAACACATAGTTCTGTATGTCTTTGTTTTCTTTTATGTGCGATGGGAGAAAAAACTCTAACACATAGTCGTTGTTGCTTTCTAAACCATGCAGACAGATTGCGAACCAGCTAGTTAACCCACTCTTACCTGCATAGGGGACCAAAGGGTAGACTTCTAGACTGAGTTTGGTTACATCTTCACAAAAACACGAACCGCCGGATAAGACCTTGCTAATAAAGCCACGAGACTTGTCTAAGTGTTGTTTTTTACATTCTTCCCGAAAACGCCACACAGTCGAGTCTTGAACACGAAATGGTAAAGCACATGTTGACATGCAGACATTCCTAAGGCATCTGGTATCATATCTATTACAGCTCTTTTTCAAATCTTGTTCATAGGAAGCAACACTAGTGAATGGGGACAGAGCCCATGTCTGAGCAAGAGGTAATTGGTGAGTGTGACACACAACTTTCATAATTTTGAATATTTCATCCAATTCATTCACCTGTAGATTATTTAAAGGACATCTCCAAGATAAGTATTACGAAGAAAAACAAGATTTCAAAAACGACTCTTTCAAAATATATAGTCATGATAGTAGAATTTCAGATAATAAATTAGCCATGCACAACTTACATTTGAAGCGCGATCATCCAATACTTTTAGGCATGTCAGTTTTTGTGTCTGCCAAGTTGACAACATTTGGAAATTAGTAGCTATGCAAGGAAGAGTAAACTAGATTACAATACAAGAGAAAACATGACTTATTAATAATTAAGCGAGTTATAAAGATTATAACCTTCAGTGCCTCCTCAAATTGTTGAACCTCGTAGTCAAAACTCGGATACTTTTTTGAAGCCAACAATTCAAGTATACCAACACATAATCTTGTAGTTGAATCAAACACTGGTAAAGCCAAATATCCATGGAGATTGCAACGAATCGCACACTCTTGTTGTGGAAAATGTTTTGGCAAGTAGTTAGCTAGATCGGAGGACCATTCTGGTAATCCTAGCTTGAATACTCGAGCGATCGGACAAGTGTCTTCATCATCCATATCCACAACAAAAGAGTTTGGCACAGACTTTCGATACGAAAGAAGTCTTTCATCACCAAGACCAAATGGTTGATCTATAGATGTAAGCAGTTGTTGTTTCCCAAAGACACGAAGAGACCAAAACTGAACAAGAACATGTTGGTCGCGGAAAGTTAGCAACTTTAAGGCAGCTTTGATCTTATCCTCTACTATCTGAATATGTGGGTTGATTTTGGCAGCCATCAGCTCATAATCTATATTTTAGAAAAATGACGAACCCAATCAGAATTGAAGCATGTATGCACATAAATATTAAATTACACCGGTATGAGCATTTAGACCCGAATCCTGGTACCGTACGGACTCCCTATACACGGTACGGGACCGGTACCATGAATCGATCAAGAAAAAAAATCGGTACCCCTAATACGGTACCGGTACCAAAGCGGGTAGTATCAAAAAAAATCCGAAATTTGAGTAGTCATATTTTTTTAATTAGATAACTTATCCAAACACCATTTGGATCATGTTAAACAATAATCATGTAAAACATATGAAAAGAAACTAAACGTTCAAAAAACTTACTGTGACAACTATAAATCCTTTATATACCCTCCGAAAAATTAAACCCAATTTTGGAACGTTTCTATGTTACGACTATCTGATGTATCATTTATTTAAGTGTTTGTTGCATTTTGTACCACATTATGGTTTGAAAATCATTTGAAAATGCATGTTTTTTATTTTATTTTATTTCATTTTTTTTTTGCATTTCTTGGAATCCTGTTTGGTTTAACAAAAAACAGAAAGAACCGTATAGATACCGATTTTTTGGTGCTCACCGGTTCCGGTACCCAAATCCCGTCCGGTACGGTACTAGTACCCCTTTCATGCTCCCGAAAAAATCGATACCACCAATTCGGTACCATTCAAGTACCATGCTCATCCCTTAATATTACAAAGAATAAAACCAAACATGGACAAGTTTCTTTTTATAGCTAAAATATATAAAGTTGTTGGGAAAGAAAGATATACCACCAGTAGTTGCAGATTGAGAAAGTTCATCAGCTTTTCCAGAGACCCAAAGTCGCGGCAGGTATCTCGACTCCCCGGAAGGTGCAACTGAAGGGCGTTCCAAAGAGATGTTTTCATTCATTGGAGTCATACCCAAACCAAATAATTTGCCTGCCTTGGTATGAAAAATCGACAGAGTGAATGTGTGAAAACAAGGCTATAGAAAAATAGAATGATTTGAGGTATCTATGAGGAATGGGGTTTAAAGTTTATATAATTGCTGAAAAGTACTGTAAATGTTTTTTAAAAGATATCTATATGGTGGATTTTACAGTTGATACTGTATTAAATTCTCTCGAAATATGTGCAAAATTTAATTAAAAACATATGCTACTACTGTCAATTTTTATTTACTTTTCTAATGGTACATTAATTTTTGTACTCTATTTCATCCAATTATTTATTTAAATACCACAATAAAACTAAATTGTTAATCCGGTTTAATTCTCAGTACTTTTTTTTTTTTTTTTTTTTTTTTTTTTTTTTTTTTTTCGTGTTTGTAGTTTAATCCTTTGAGATAATTACCACCGTTAGCTTCGGCTAAGTTCAAAAAAAAAAAAAAAAAAAAAAACCACTGTTTCTTTAAGTTAATGTCTTCACCTAGTATATGACATATATTAATTACCCACATGAAATTATGTTTTTGGTTAGTTCACCATTAGTTGTTAACAATGATTTTGTACATGAGCTGAATATTGGACTATTGGAGTATCTATTAAACTTTTCTAAACAAAAATAAGCTGTTAATTAATACTGAAAATAAATGACCTTTTGGGGTCTAATGTTTTTCGCTAACATATTTTCAATGAGAAACAAACGTACGTATATGGCTTACATTGTAATGCTTTTTGGTTCAAAAGTTCATATTAAACAATCCAGTACAAATTATTGCTTCTTAAAGATGGGAAAAAGATTAAATACAAAACTTTAATTAAGTCATGGATACAGATAATGAACATTTTCAAAACATCCATAAATTTTGCATCTTACGTCTTTGATGTTTCTGGACCATATGATTTGTTTTGTGAGGTTGATTTACTTTCAAGATCAATAAATATTTGCAAAATATATAGTGAATTAAGGCAAGAATTTATAAAAACCACCAAGACCAAGAGTACAAAAGATACAAAATACAAGTTATGCCTAGCCAAATAAAGCAAATGTGAGAAGGACCCAAAAATTCAAGTTATGCCTAGCCAAATAAAGCAAATACAAGTTATGCCTACAACTAGCTAGTCAAGCTAATTAAATGTGAGAAGGACCCAAAAAGCAAAACACAAAGGACACAAACTATCCACTAGCCAAATAAAGCAAATGTGAATGACAAACTATTACTAGTACTAACAACGATGAGACAATTATTTGCTTATTGCGTTTTCAAAAGGCTATAATTTATTTTGTAGTGTTTGGCAAAGCAAGGATGAAACGTGCTTTGTTTGCGTTATTGGAGCTTCAAAACGTGGTTATGCAAAAGCAGGTGGAGACCTGCTGCAAGCAAGGTGGTTTTGCATTGGTCACAATATTACACATTTACCCTCAACCTCTTTGCTTCTTATTGGCTGCCACTCATGCTTTCTTTATCTTTTTATTAGAGTTTGATATATTTAATTGCTATTTTAACAACTGCGTTAGGGGTTGGTAACCCATCTCTCACACAAAATCCAATCACTCACTCTCAATCAATCTTTTTATGCCACATCATTCACAAACTTTTTTCATCACACACTCATATTTTTGTTGGCAACACCATCACTCACTTCATTTTTTCAAACAAATGCCCAACGTTTGATTTTTTTTGATTGTGTATTCCTTCCCGTGCGTGATCCCATCACTCAAAACCCATCCTGCATCCCATCACTCAGGCACAGCAGCGGTGTTGCCGTGCGTGATGGATGCAGTCCCGTGCCATTACTCACCCATTGCCAACCCCTTAGTACCACAAAAAGGACGCGAGTTCGAATCCATTCCGCAGCATGGTTATGTATTGGGTGAAGGTATTTCACAGGCATCAAACATTTGCTGGGTAGGGTTGGTGGGTACCATTATGATACACAAGGTTAAGATATCCCAGCCAATCTAAATTTTTTTTATCCAACTACGTTAGTACCTTAGGAAATTTTTATTTCATTATAGAAACTTTAATATGAATATTTGTGTGATATACATATTTATGATTTACTCGTAACTTTTTGAGTTATTCTATCTGTTAATTTGGCCTGTTTAGATATATAAATTATACTGTAAGTCATTAACTTGATGTCTATTTTGGTTATTATACATGTTAAATTATAAATAATTTGATTTGTCAAACACTAATTTTTAGAATCACGTTTTGTAAACGTTGAATATCTGATTATCCATTTTCAAAACAAATAATCTATTTTCAATAAGTAAATCCTAAACACCCCTTTACTTACGTGTCCCACACTCCCACTAAAAACATCTTGCCATCTTAAATATCTATTAAATTTTGGTTCGAAGAGTTTGTTGTCAGTATACTAGGATATGCTTGTATTCTTGTTTCGTGTCTTTTGCCTTCTTTTCTTATATATATTGTTGCCTTTTAAAAAAGGAAGATCTTTTAACTGACGCACAGCCATTAAGCTTCAAAGTTAATTGATATATTTCAATAATGATTTTATAAAACAAAATACTTATACAATGTCAACTATTGTGAAGAACTGAAATTATCAAAATTAGACCATTTTCGAGCATGATATACTTTTTTAAGTGGCCGTTTTTTAAAACATATATACACATCTAACTAAAGCATATGCTAAAATTTAAAAAAAGTAAAAGACAAAGGAACACGTTAAGAAAAATAGCTTTCAAAAAAAGAAAGTACTAAGCATAACTCTTAGGGGATGTTTGGTACGGTGGAAAGGAAAGCTAAGAATTGGAAAGAGCATCGATTCTCATGTTTGTTGCACCTTGAGAAAGGAAATAACGGGATACGTTCCATTCTTATTCCTTGATTTTGATTCTCTTAGAAAAGTAAAGAAAGCTAATGAATGGATATTTTAGAAGGGGCGTTTCTTTTTTATCATTCTCACGTGAATGGTGGAGGAGGTTAAAACAATAATGAGGTATAAATATAATTAACATGTGCGTGGCACATTCTAATATGAAATCATAATCAAATAATAAAATCATGCCATTGGACCTAAAACCCTGCTATTGCTATCCACCATTGATGTTAAATTTAGTCATAAACAAAATTAATTATTTTATAATTCTCCATCCACTGCTATTGCTAATCTAGAACCCATATAATTATTTATTATCTTTGTTTGTTCGTTTTTACAAATGAAGCAAATAATCATCGAATAAGGAAGCCGTTGCTTCTTTTTTTTGCCAGTGGTTATCCTATCTCATTACTCAATATATAGTTAAGGCTTCTGATTCATAGTGTCATCATTTAATTTCTTGTGTAGATGATCTCGTGAAATCTGAACAACTCAACAACCACATATGCATAAACTAATTACATATTCATTACACTTTAATTTGATTCTCGGTTTATACCAAACAGAAGAATAAAAATTTCAACCCATTCCGTTGCTTGATTCTGTGCATCTACCAAACAGTGAGCTATTCTCTCTTTCTTTGAGATCATTCTCTTTCTCTATCATTCCATTCTTTGTCGCGTTTCCATTCTCTACGATTCAGTCGTACCAAACGTCCCCTTAGGGTTATGTTTAAAAAATTCTTAGATGCTTAATTAAATGGTTCTTACCTTCATAATAGCCAATCACATTCTGAATTTAGTTGCTCACTACAATTTAAAATGTGTCACTTTTAATGCATGTTTTTAACTTTGAAATATAGCACTTAGGACTAGAAATAGCAAAACGCCAAAACCATTAAAAAAAAAAAAAAAAAAAAAAAAAAATTAACCCCATAGTTGGTTTCTTTAAATTTTTGAGATAAAATTCTATAATCATTAAGGCTAAAAATATAATGATTTAGTGGCCTTGATTTATACGAGTAATAATAATAATAATAATAATAATAATATAATGATTTAGTGGCCTTGATTTATACATCGTAAACGTATCAAATATAATGATTTAGTGGCCTTGATTTATATATCGTAAACGTATCAAATATGAGGCCAAATGTGTGGATATCGGATATGGGTTCCTCCCCTTCTCTTTCTCCTCTTTTGGAGAACTTGAGAAAGATGCAGTAACTCTTCTAAAGCGTATTCGACGTTTTTCTACGACTCAAGACATTGAAGCGCGGACTGCCGTTCATATTTTTAATAGGATTGGTTTCGCTATTGCTAGAGGTGTGGGGGCCAAGTTGGTTTCTGGGCTCCCCACCAATTTCTTGTAAAATCCTATTTATTATTAATAAAAGTGATGGTTGAATAAAAAATAAAATAATAATAATAATAATAATAATAATAATAATAATAGTTTCTAGTGAGTTTCGTGACTATATGTGATGCTCTTAAAAAACAGAAACTTTTTGTTAAGCGAAAAATATGCATATTTTTTTGAGGCAGAAACTTTCGAAGACCATGCTATTTATTTATGGGGCTAAACTCAAGATGATTGAGGTTTAAACGTTATTTAAAGGCTAATTATATCACTAGAATTTGAGTTATCTGGAGCATGCGAATGGTTTCAAAACAAATTTGAAAGACACCGAATTAGAAAGGTATTAAGTTTATGGGACGATAGAAATATAAGATTTGATTCGTGTGGACTTTACGATATTAAAATGATTGATGCATCCACCTAATGTATTTGAAATGATTTATTAAAATTAAACTTGATGTGGACTTTACGATATATATGTATTACTATGGCTGGTTTGGTTTTATCAATAATAATTAACGGGATTGCTATAGCAACACCCCTATAGTACAAAAAGTACAAAAAAAGTTACAAAAAAATACACTGGTGATGCACACCGTATAACATCGATACTATATAAAAGGGTGTGTGTATAAGAAATTAGGAGTGTTTGTATACAATATCACATAATTAAATTCCTAACATGTCTGATGTCATGTACGTACTTGACGATATTAAACTCGTTTTTACTTTAACTCGATTGACAATGATTAGGAGACCTAAGATATTGACTAAATTTACCAATAGGCCTCTGGTCTAGCGGTATAGAGGTTATACCCTCATAGGTAAGGTCTCAAGTTCGAGTCTTGTCTAGGGTGATAGGGGTTTTCTTCCGCGTGCGTAAAGGGAATGGTGTCATTGCCTCCTGGGCTGTACCTAACCTGGTTGCGTGAGCTCGCTACGCCTTCTGTGCTAGGGGTCATGTAGCCAAAATTGCCAAAAAAAAAAAAAAAATTGACTAACTTTAAGCTCAAATATATGTTACATGATCATGATGATTTGTTAAAAAGTAAGTCCTTTAACGATAAACATCAGTATGTATGATGCCACAATGTTTAAGCACATATGTATACCTTTCAACCATAGCTCGTATGATATATGTATTGCTATAGCTTGTTTATTTATAAATCTACAAATAAATTCCTAAACATGTCCTGATGTCATGAATCATGAATGGAAAGAAACGTGTGGTTCAGATAAATATAGGTAGCCCTATAGCTTAAGGAAGAGTTGGTGGAATCCTTCCTTCCTTTTACTAAAATTGTCACATTCTAGAATAGCTACAATAAATTAGGTGCGCATTTCGCCATTTCCAATTAAGATATGGATTTGTTCACAAAATTAAAATAATAATAATAATAATAATAATAATAATAATAATAATAATAATAATAATAATAATTGAACTTAGTGGGCACGCCAGTGTGAACTTTGAGTTTAGTAGTAAGCTTGTTATGAAAAAGGTTGCTAAAACTATTGAACTTATGAATGCTGTTGCTAAGCTTAATGATCCTCAATGTGAGTTGTTGCTACTGCGTGCATGTACTGGTATTTTCAAGTTGTATTTTTCTATGCGCACATGTCCTCCTTCGGTCTTTGAAGGTGCTCAGGTTTCTTTTGATGCAGCATTTCGTTCTTCTTTAGAGCGTATTGTCACTGCTTCTGGACCTGGGTTTGGTGATTGGCAATTGAGACTAGGCACCCTACCTTTTGCTTTTGGGGGACTTGGTATGTATTTTTTTAGGTAAAGTGGAGTAATCCTGCACCCTGATAAATATATTAAACCAAAAACGTTTAAGTACAAAGGATATGGGTGAAATCTCATATCTCAGCCCGTTACATAGGCGATAAAGCATACATAACAAGGTAGACAGCTAAGAAGCTTGAAAATAACTAGTCCTTATGAGATGCCATAAGCACATACAACTCAAGAAATAACACAAACAAACTAACCAGCAGCTACCGTGAAAGATGAACTTCCACTAGTATTTGGATTAGCCAAATCTTCATTCACATGTGTGACATGTTCTCCATCTTCTTCATCATTGTTCACCAATGCAGCATAAGAATTAGATGTAGTAACAATAACTTCCTTAGAAGTAAAACCAGTAGACTTCAACTTAGACGACGTTGAATGCACATTAAGCCGAGTATCAGCTCCCTTCTTTGGTTCACTAGTAGTTTTCTTTGGCTCATACCTGAAATTCTGTTTGATAGAAGTACTAGCAAAATGACTACCTTTAGCAGACTGGGGTTTACCTTTGTTCTTCTTATGACTCACCGTTTGAAAACCATCATTGGCAGTCACAGTAGAAGGATTAGCAACTTTTAAAGTAGTAGCAACAGGATGATTGACCACTTTATTAGAGCAATTATCATGGATATGGCCAAAAATCTTGCATAATGTACACCTGGGAAACCTCCATTCATACTCAACTCGAATACTATCTTTAGTAAAACCATCCCCTATAAGAGAGGGGACACCAATAGTAACAACCTCAACGAGTTCAGCCTCTGAACTAACCTCAATTAAGCATCGAGCAAAACTACTCCTACCCCAAGAATCCTTACACATAGAGCTCGTCGTATACGAATCAAGCATAATAGGTTTGCCAATAAATGAAGCAATTAAGCTAATACCATCCTCTTCAAACACTTGAATAGGTACATCATGTAATTTAACCCATACTGGAATACGAGTCAGCTCTTCCTTACACAACCTAGTATCAATTGACCATTTCTTTAGAATAATCGGCGATTTTCGTATCATCCAAGGGCCATCTTCCAAAACTGCTTGTAAACCAGACTGAGTATCGAATTTAAAAAAGAAAAAGCCTTTTTCATTCATCATAATCTTTTTCAAACCATATTTAACCCAATTATTTTTAACATAGTACTCAACCACTGGAAACGCCATTCTATTACCAATAAAGTAGCCATATAGGGTATGTTCAAGACGTGCACTAACCTTTTCAACCATACTACGTGGAATAGAAACGTTAACTCCTTTACAAATTGAATCAGCAACCAAAGGACGAAAGTAGAATTAGGAATAGATTTATCCTTTGTATTCGCATCCACATTTACAACATTGGGTGTTGCATCTTTGATACTCTCATCAGAATTAGAATTTGTTGCATTAGTATTCATCTCATAAGCCTCAAGCAAACCAATCATAGCTTCATGCACCTTTGAACGAGTATCACTATCCAAATTAGACCATATTGGATATTTACTAGCTTCAAGCTCCTTAAGGAATAAATCGATATCCAAGGTTGATTTCAGCGAGACACCAAACACCACTTTAATAAAATCATGTTTGCTTTTGATAAAATCAACCTGAACATGAGGAGATGTATCATAAGAATTATCAGCTATAGGCTGTGTCGCCATACCTATAACATCCTTAGGTCGAGACTTCTTATGTTTCCTCATAGTCACCTTCGACAAATCAACATAAGCACTGTTATCTTCAGCCATAGGTAAACCACCAGACCACGTAGCCTCTTCCACATCATTGTAATTCGTCTCAGATCCAAAGTCTTCAAAACCAGATGCATTTGCATCAATAGCAGCCCCGTTATTATCAGATTCCATAACCTAAACAAATAAAAAAGTCGCAGCAGCACAGTAACAAGAAGGTCAACGTTAACCTTCAAATCGATCACCTTAAAGAATTAAGGCATGAGTTTAAGCACCAATTAATGTCTAACCGACTTCCATTATGAACAACGACAGCAGGTTATGGAATTAATGAAGTACGAAACCCTAAAAAATCCTTACTCAGCAATTAAGAGAAAACCCTTCAAAACTTCGAAACGCTAACCTAACAAGCCTTAATCATAATAAAAATAGTGTCACCGTTGATAGAAAACGCAATCGTTATAATGATTAGACCAAGAATTAGATTAGAGAAGCGGTTGGATAGTAAGATCGATTAGGATATTTAGGTTTTTAGGAAATCGCTTTTTTCTCTAGTCCACTGGATTTCGCTTTGATTTTGCTGGAAACGGTTCTGCAGGTGATGTCTTGATCTATGCCTTCCTTGCTTCTAGACTTCAATCTGCCAGCTTATAGACTAAGCTTCTCCGTAGTTCTGGTATTGTGGCTACTGGTCCCTCATTTGATGATGCTTTGCCTACTTTTAATGTGAATATGGAAATTGACCTTTTGAGTAACCCTAGTGAGATCGCTGCCCCCAACGGTTGAATCCACCTTCCATTTATCTCCTAGACAGATGGCGTTATGGAGCACACTAAAAGAGGATTATACGTCAGATTGGCTTCGGGTGGCACCGATATCTGGATTGGGACAAACTATGAATGCCAGGACTTACCGATGTGTGTTGTGTTATCGGTTGGGTATTCCTCTTTTTACTGTCTAGATGCCATGTTCAGCTTGTTCTAAGGTTTTTTCTGGAGATATTTTTGGGGATCATGATGTTTCGTGCGCAGGTATTGTTGGTATTAAACATCGGCATAATGTTGTGCGTGATGTTCTTGTTGATATATGTTCTCGGTCTGGAATTTCAGCTCGTAAGGAGGTTGATATAGGGCTTTATGGAGAGTGGGACAAAACCTTACGTCCAGCTGATATGTTACTTTACTCTTGGGAGGATGGGCTTGATGTTTGTGTTGATCTTACAGGATCGTCACCTTTGACGCGTTCGAGTATGGTTGATTTTATGCCCGGTCGGGCGGTTATTGAAGCCGCACAACGTAAACGTGTCAAGTATGAGGCTAAATGCGCTGATATCGGATATGGGTTCCTCCCCTTTTCATTCTCTTCTTTTGGAGAACTTGAAAAAGATGCAGTGACATTATTAAAGCGTATTCGACGATTCTCTGTGACTCAAGACATTGGCGCACGTGCTGCTCCACATATTTTTAGTAGGATTAGCTTTGTTATAGCTAGAGGTGTGGGGGTCCAGTTAGTCTCTCGGCTCCCCACTAATTTCTTGTAAATTCCTATTTGTTTTTAATAAAGTGATGTTATAATAATAATAATAATAATAATAATAATAATAATAATAATAATAATAATAATAATAATAATAATAATAATAATAATAAATACTTATTAAGATATGGATGATAAATTTTTTTTATTTAACTCTACTATTTTTTTTTTGTTTTGTAAAGTTTTCTTTTTTTTTTTCTTTTTTTCTAAATTAAAATACAAACATTTCAATTTTTTTTTTTTTTTTTTTTTTTTTGATATTTACATGCATTTTGCTTATATGCAATTATCATTTTATATTCCGATGTTAATAGGTTGTTAAAAAACGTAAACATATAATGATCACAAAAAACACACAAAACTTAAAATTTAATATATTTGTGTTTTAATAAATTAATTAATTAATTAAAAAAAAACTAACTAGAGAACAATTAGATACAATTATTTTTATTATTATCTCATTAAAATAACCGCAGACAAAAGTGATTATCACAAAAAGATAAATATATAGTAGATGTTGATACTTCAAAGACGAAACAAACAAATAAATTCAAACAAAGTAAGCGGAAGCTTTATTCAAATTATCAAAACAAATACAAAACCAAATTCAATGGTATCAAACCTAAATTCAAAAGGTACCAAACACAAATTCAAAATGTACAAAGAAAACTAATGACATAGATCCTTATTTATAGGCAAAACTAACCGTCATAAATTAGTTTCCAAATTCTAAGCAAACTTGGTGGACAAGTCAAACAAATTACCAAACAACGCTTAAAGTTTAAGTTACTATTCTAACAATCTCCACCGTGACTTAAACTCCTCCACCTGCTTCAAATCAAATTCAAAGTTCCAAACGCTAGAGATACTAGCCAAATTCAAATCAAACGATCGATTCCCAAAAGCAACCTAAAACAAATTCGATCCAAAACAAACGCTGATGACTTCAAAACGAACAATCAAACGTTAACCGACAAATTCAAACTCGGTCATCCAAACAAACAAATCGGCTTCAACGATCTTCAACAAATACAATCAAATTCGGGCAACCAACTTCAAACGCCCGACAAACGAAGATCCAAATTTTCCAACTAACAAATTCCAAATGATCGAACAAATTTCAAACGACTTGAACCAAGTCTTCAAACACCGAATCGATCTTCAAATTCCAACTATCAAATTCAAATTCCAATGGTCCACTTATATAATAAGAATTACGACCCAAATATCAAATTCAAATTCTAATGACCCACTTATTGATAAGTATTACGGCCCAACTTCAAACTTATTATCCAAGTATCAACCAAATTCAAGTTAATAAATAACTTGACAAACGGACTCTAATAATTCAAACGTCCCGAATATTGATACTCGATAATAATTCTAATGACCCACTTATGTGATAAGGATTATGGTCCAAATTTCAAATTCAAATACAAATACCCAAATAACCTAATCATAGATTAGTCTTCAAACAAACAATCCTCTTTCTTCAAATTCCAAAACAAAACAAATATATTCAAACGGCATCCAAATTTTCAAACAGATGGCCAATTCGACTTATAACCCCAAATTATAAGACTAGTCGAACAAACAAAACCCAAATCCTAAGTTACGACAAAATATTATCCAAACTAATTCCAAATTAATAAATTCAATTATATGAGAAGAAACAAATTCTGAATGCCCAAGCTTAACGAATTCTAAAGGCCCACTAACAAATCATCTTAACAAAATCCTTCATACTGCTCGAGCTATGTCAGAACCAAAACAAAAGAAGCATGCCCAATCGAATTAAATCCAAAAAAAATGACTTCAGAAACTTTAGTCGAACAATTCTTCAACACCAAAACCAAACGAACCCACAACCATTGTTTTTTTCTTTTTCTTCATGGTCAAACGAACTTGTCTCTGATACCACTTGTTGATACTTCAAAGACGAAACAAACAAATAAATTCAAACAAACTAAGCGGAAGCTTTATTCAAATTATCAAAACAAATACAAAACCAAATTCAAAGGTATCAAACCCAAATTCAAAAGGTACAAAGAAAACTAATGAAATAGATCCTTATTTATAGGCAAAACTAACCGTCATAAATTAGTTTCCAAATTCTAAGCAAACTTGGTGGACAAGTTAAACAAATTACCAAACAACGCTTAAAGTTTAAGCCACTATTCTAACAGTAGATCAGTTCTTTTCCTATATAAATTTACTCAATTAAATATCTAACTCTGATTGTTATTATTCATGTGTTAGTTTCGGATACAATTAAGGTGAAGAACATAGATAATTGTCGATTTTTTACGGAATATTACTTTTGCAAACTCTCACACATTCTACATGTACATTTGTCTATAGCGCCTGATATACCTTGATGTACAGGGGTGGATCAGAACTTTTTTATCGAGGGGGCAAAATATGATAATTTTTAGAAACTACATTAAAATTGATCCGTTTAAAGGTCAAATTACAAAAATAGCCAAAAAAATTTGAAAATTTACTCTACAATTTTTTTCGCTGGGGGTTCACGTGACCTCCTGACCCCCCCCCCCCCCCCCCCCCCTTTATCTCCGACCCTATTGATGTGTTGCTTGTTAAGCACCTACTTGATGTGTTGCTTGTTATGCACCTGATATACCTTCGGTATACCTTTTGAATAATGCGAAAGGAAGAAAAATAACATGGTTACTGATTAGATAGAAAAATAATGATAATTAGACACCTTGAAAAAGGTTCAATGCAAAACCATTTTTTGCTAAAGATCAAATCTTTTGATCTCAACCACTCATTCAACTCTAATCCAATGATTCAGATTAATAGACATTTTAAATTAATTATTTATTGAGGGGCTTTTTGGTAATTATACTCTCACTAACTAAACTGCCAGAGTCTTTCATTTCTCCTTCAATATTCTCACCGGTAACACACATACACTACTTGCACACATTAACCACCCCCAAACCACCGTATCAAACCCTAACCGTGATTCATGCCAAATTGATCAAAATCAATGCTATTCAATGGACATACGAGACGAATTATGACTATCTAAAGGTGATTTGTGGTGTATTATATACGCGTACACCAAGTGTATGACGAAATGTGCGAATGAGTTTTCTGTATTTTTTTTTTGTTTAAAACGCTGTGAGCACAAATGATGAGGTGTCATGGTACCTAGGGAAAAAGATGGCTATGTTTACAAGGCTAAAGTGAAGAAGAATGGTTCACATTATAGGTGTATTTGGGGCAAAGATACTAGACCTCGTGGTAATACTGGAATTGTTCATGCTAAGTTTAAGTCCAATTTGCCTCCTAAATCTATGGTAAATATACAATATTCAATAATGTTGTTGAATCATCCATATGTTTTTTTTAATCATCAATATGTGTAATAAATTATTTTTTATCATTTGGTTTGTTGGAACTTTGGATTTATTTTGGGTGTTTTATACGACTTGATATAGGTTAATGAAGATGGGAAGCATTGGTTTGCAAACAACTACAAACAGTTCATCGTATTATAATGACTGTCGCACCTATTCAAAATCGGGAATTGAGAAGCATTTGGTCGTTGTTTGATTTTGTATTTCCTAGAAAGTTGGGTGTTTTTCTGGTATTTGAAGCGGAATATGCAGTTCCAATTTATGTTGGTGGTTATGCTAATGCATCGCCTTTCCAAGTATCTACTGCTTATAGGTATGCTTGAATCAATTTTAACATTTCTCCAATATGTATAATAGAAACACATTTGCACCTTTCTCTCCGTATATCTTTGTTGCAAGGTTTATATTTCTGTAACAATATGCAGATGTGCGGTTGTTCTACGTGACTTAATCATGCCATATCTTCTTCGAAGAATGAAAACGGATGTGAATGCTCAGCTTCCAATAAAGACCGAACATGTCCACTTTTGCAGCCTAACTGATGATCAATTATCAATATACCGAGCATTCCTTGCTAGTTCAGATGTGGAGCAAATTTTCAATGGAGAAAGGAACTTGCTTTACGGAATTGATGTGATGCATAAGATTTGCAATCACCCCAATCTACTTGAGAGGGAACATGCTGCCGGGAATCCTAACTATAGGAATCCTGAAAGAAGTGGCTAGATCAAAGTCGTTGCACATGTGCTGAAGGTGTGGAAAGAACAAGGCCACCATGTTCTTCTTTTTGCGCAGACTCAACAAATGCTCGACATTCTTGAGAATCTCTTGATTGATACTTATATAGAAGAATGGATGGTCTAACCCCAGTAAAACAGAGAATGACTTTAATGGACGAATTTAACGATTCTCCTAATATCTTCATCTTCATTTTGACTACTAAAGTTTGTGGCCTGGGGACAAATCTTACGGATGCCAATAGAGTGATCATCTTTGACCATGATTGGAAACCTTCGACTTATATGCAAGTTTGCCTTTTTTTGCTTATGTTTTATATTAGGTAGCAAAATAGACGGGTTGTCGAGTTAGGTAACGGGTCAAAACAGGTCCTGGGTGGATGAGGGCATCTTTAGTACTTCTATACAAGTCAAAATAGATCGGTTTAAATTTAACCGCAACAATTTCATGTCAATTAATTCTTTTACTACCATTACAGTAATATTACAGAGTTAGTTTGAATCTCTCTGTAAAACAGTTTGAAAGGTTGTATTCTTATATATAAGGTATTAATAAAATACAATAGTGGCGCAAGCCTGAATGTGAGCTTGATGATCATTAGTGTATTCTACGACTTGATTTTGGGTGTTTTATACGACTTGATTTTGGGTGTTTAAAGGGACGTTCAAGCTGTGATTGCTGAGATAAAAGTAATTGTGCGCCTTACTATTTTTAGCATGCCATTTATTAAGATCATCAGTCTGTATATCATAAATCACATGTGATTTACCTAAAATCACATGTGATTTACCTGAAATCACATGTGATTTATCTCAAATCACATGTGATTTTAACTCAAATCACTTTAAATTTGTGTATGTTTTACTGTTCATTTGTAGTAGAAAAAGTTGTTTGCTTCGCATCTAAAGTTGAACCATCATAGAAGACAGGCTAGTTAAGCTAAAGCAAAATCATGAATCCCATTGTTGAAATGGAGGACCGAGGAAAATGATAGAGAATATTGTGATTTCATAGTGCTTCACATGGAAAGATATTTGGGTGAAGCTTTTGAAGTTCAAGTACGCCACAAAGATGTTGTTACAAAAGTTGAATGTACATGTAGAGAGGATATTTGTATTGGCTAAGAAGCTTGAAAAGTAGGTTGAGGAGGATGTAACGCGATTAGGTAGAGTCCAAGATAATTGTAAAAAACATGTATATGGTAGTTTGCTACTTTATTTTATGAAGTATGGGTTGTCTTTGAAAAACTATCAATAGTTGTATACTTGTATGTTATAATCGTCTTTGAACAATTTATATGTTTATTAACCTGTCTTTTGATGAAAATTTTAACATGTCTTCTTAGTTTTGGTAAATATGAAAAAAGATTGTCGTAGCCTGGGCAAGTTATACATCTAGATCACATGTGATTCATGAGAAAATCATATGTGATTTTCACATGGGATATGATTTTCACATGAATCCCATGTGATTTTGATATGAAAATCGTATGAGTTTTTGGCACGAATCACATGTGATTTTTGGATGAATTACATGTGATTTTATCATGAATCACATGTGATTTTGAGATTAATCACAAGTGATTTTATTCTGTGTAATCCCAAATCTGCTAGAACATCAAACAAAATAGTATTCAAGTAAAATTTCATATATTCGAATTAAAATCCATATGACACTTTTATTCCGTGAAATGAATTTTAGATTTAACGGACATGTTGACTTGTTGTGTGCTCGTTAGTCTTTTCTCCACAACATCCACATTTCTTTCTCGGCTTAGCTCAAGCTTCAAGTGCTATTTCTCTTCTAGTTTTTCTACGTGCTCTTTTCACACCCCCTTGTTTCATATTTTTCTCCATATTTGCTTGTATTTCTTCTCAATACATGTGGTATTATATCCCTTCCCCCAATGCCTTAATTGTACTTTTTCGGAATCACTTCAATATCACGGTTCTTCAAAACACAGAATATGTGGCGACATATAAATTCGAACCGAAGAAAATGATGACAGGTACATTCCACTGACCCGTCTTCAACATAATATAGAACCTTAGTACGAAAAAGAAAATAAGAAGATTAATATTTATGCTGGAATCACATGTAATTTTAACCAAATCACATGTGATTTAAATCCGAATCACATGTGATTTACACCAAAATCATATATGATTGTTATAACAGATTATAATAGCTAATACATTTCTTAAAACTGCAAGTAATTTACATATAATCGGAATCATATTTTAGCTAGTAATTCGTTGAAATTAATTAGCAAACCTGTTTGAATAGCAAGGAAATACTATTTATCACCCTTCCAGCTTGTAATTTATTAGCAAACCTATTTGAATAGCTTGTGATACAAGAATGGTTAGTCGTCGTAGCAGGTTAACATACAGTGATTTTTACTTAATTATAAAAGTCAAATAGTCTAAACTTATTTGTTACTTCACAAAGTTTCATCAAAGGAAATGATGTCTCCAAAATTTTCATAGTTCATTTCATTACCTCGTCGGCCCAAAACAAAATCACATGTGATTTCATGAAAAATCACATGTGATTTCATGGAGAATCACATGTGATTTAATGCATAATCACATGTGATTTACTTATACTTGTTGGTTCAATAACATGTATTATGATAATTGCATGTTCAAATCACATGTGATTCGTGACACTTGCAGGTTCAAGTTTAAAACTCTAAACATGTGCATCAATCACTCTTTTATAAATATAAACAGAATCACATGAGATGTCCCCATATACTTCATGATAACACATTCATAAACATAACTATATGTTAATCACACCTGGTTAACTTTTAACAGGTTTAACACTTTGTTTTCATCATCTTGCATATGATTTTTCAAAAATATAAACATCTTTAAACCCATACCTCGAGACCTTCTTTAAAAATCTGAACTCGTTCAACATTTGTAGAGTTTGTACTCTCGACAACAATTACATCAAGTATGCAACTGAAAACAATAAGATGGGTGCTTACCTCTCATATGAATTACCTGTTACATAACCAAGTGTGATTTTGCTTCAGAATCACATGTGATTTTTCTTCAGAGTCATATGTGATTATCACAGACGCATTTCATCAAACACATGACGTGCATCTGGATTATCAACAACTTCATCCATAACCTAAATTTCAGAATTCACCATACGATTTTCAACATCCACAAATGCAACAACAACTAAACATGCTTCGTTTAACTGATAATCGTCCATTTTTTAACAACATACTACAAATTCAAAATCATGTTCTAACCCACCAAAATCTGTAAACCTAGATCCATAAACATAGAAGGCTGAAGAAGATGATCACTCAATTTTGATTTGTACACTGATTTCTTCATATAAAAATCAAGGATGCACAACGTATTGATGAAGGATGACACATCGCCGGCGAAACAACATGTCAATGGCGGATCGACGGTAGATCGGGTATCGATTGACGGCGAGATTGACGACGGTTATTGTGTGTGTGTAAATCGTGTTTTTTTTGTACAGCGTGTGCGTTCTGCTAAGAGAGAAAATGTTGAAAGCCTGGTAAGAATGAAAGTAGGAGGGATATTGTGACTTTTGTATGAGACAATTTTACCCTTAATGTATAATTGTGTGTTTTGATGTTAGCATTTGGATCAAAATAAAATGGAAGGCCAAGATGTGTTCTTTTGATCTTTAGAGATTGAGTGATCCGTAGGGATCTCACCTCTAGACACCTTTGATTTTTTTATTATTATTTTTTATTTTTATTTTTAATTTCCCAATCGAAAACGTACGGATAGTCGTCTTTGTGGCCAGTAATCTTCAAGGGCATAACTTGCAGAAAAACGAAACGTTAAGGACATTTCTTGCAGTTTTTTTTTCGAGGATATTTTTTGCATTTTTCGAAAAGTTTAGGGACATTTTTTGCACTTTACTCTACTTTTATTATAATTCTTACTCCAAACTTTTAAAACAAACACTTTTCTTTATACTATTTTACAAAATTTAAAACCAAATTCAAATTCAAATCCAAACCTACAAACAAACCAGACGAGCCCTAAAGGGGTGTTTGGTTGGTGTTAAACTAACAACATACGGTTTGGTAATGTGAGGCCTCACGTTAAGCTGACATGGACACCCATAACGCAGCGTTAAGCATGTGTAATCATACCACTGCCACGTGTTAAGGTCATGCGTTAACCCCAGCGTTATCATGGCAACGCACATTAACACTTTTTTATTTTTCTCTTCTTTTTTTTTCCTTCCGATTCAAATGCGTTTTGATGCGTATTTTGGTGTGTGTTTGTATAACGTGTGTGTGTGTGTTATGTGTGTGTAAAATGTACAGCTTTTTAAGGTTGAAGAAAGCCAAGTTTTGATGTTTTACATTTTCAGTTCTTGTGGGTTTTTTTTTTATTTGTTTTTTTTTTTTTTTAAATTGTTCGTCAAAAGTAAATAAAAAAAAAGTTATTGTAAATTTTAGTTTTGTCACTTTAAAGAAAATGTTTTTTTTTTTTTTTTTTTTTTTTTTTTTTTTTTTTTTTTTTGTATTTTATAAATGGAAAAGAAGAAAAAAAATGGGGCCGTGTTATGGTTGAGATATGGTTGAATTATGATAAGAGGGGAAGGTGTAGTGAAGAGACTAATCTCTTCATTTGGGTCCCACGGGTGCCACATAACCTTACACCCTCTTCACAAATAACCCCTTTCTCACCAACAACTAACATCTACTTACTCATTTGGGGCCACCACTTACAACTTTATTTTTTTAATCATTTCATTAACTAAATTAAATTCATTTCATTAAATTAAAAATATACTACAAGAAAATAAAAACATACGAAACGTAAAATAACGATACGGTAAAAAACGATACGAAATTTAACACACAAATAATCAAACGATTTATATAGATTTGTAATTGTCGATAAGATCTGACTTTTTGATGCGTGGGAATTGCACCAGGCTTTACCTCTCGAGGGATCTCGAGAAGCTTAAAACCCCCACCAGGCAGTGTACCTGATCGTTGAAGTATAGTATAGTGACAAGTACCGGGAGATTGATCGTTCAACTCAGGAATAGTGTCGCTAGGATTAGAAAGCCTAAAAATTAAGTCTAGAGGTGAGGGATGATTCTTTTTGTATTTTTATATTTTATAAAAAACAATTAAAATCTCGGATTTTGCAAGAGTGGGCGGAATTAGTTGCTAGTCAACTAACCCAATAACTAAGATGCAGTCAAAATAAAATAACAAAAATATAAATAGATCTAATTAAACTAGTGGTGAGAACAATAAATGGGAAAATTGTGTTTACTTAGATTTCATTACTCCCTAGATATCTTTTACAGGTTGATAATTTGTTACAATTGCGTGGATGACGGGTTATATTCCTTAATACCATTCGTGGGGTGGCGTACGTACTTCTCCAACTCTATAAGCTCCTACTTCACTCCTATGTCAAGCCTGCAAGAAGCTCCTAACATGGGATCATTAGAATTCGCTCATGCATTTAATACAACCATAAAAACCTAGTACGCATTGGTTCATGTTTCTTAAAACGTTCAAGCATGTTACCCTATGGAAGTCTGCCAGTTTTCTTGAGCCTAACATCGAAATCATTCATCCGAAACAATTATAAACAAGCAATCAACCCATAATCAACATCTAGGTTTCATTACATCTAAGCAAACACACAAGAGATCTAGCCTAGCATGTTAAAATCAAGACAAGCGTAAGATATATTCAAACAACACATAGACATATTTAATGAATTGAAAGGATACTTATCTTAATTGAACATGAAAGGTTTCAAAGGGTGAAAACCCTTGAAAGAACTGTAAAAATCGTGCTAGGGTTTCTCCAAGTTATCCCTCTAGTTGTCCTCTCCTATGAATGAAAATTACAAAACTATATATAGATTTTCCATCGTGACGGCGTCAAGAAGAAAAATCTGACGCCGTCAACTCGCCGCCCATAGTAATATCGGATTGCCTAGATCCAGATCTGACGCCGTCAAGTGCAACTTTTCTCTGGGCCGTCACATGTAATGGGACCATGACGGCCTATGGTGACGCCGTCATGCCCCTAGTGTGAAAACTCTCTGGATCGTCATGGACTCTATCCACTTTACCTCTTGTTTTACTCTTGACGCCGTCATGTAGAATTTTGTTACGCCGTCAGGTACTGTTCCCAGCAAGGAAAATTAAGACTTTGCTGTTTTCTTCACTTTTATGCTCCAAAAACGTCCAAAATGCTTCTTTTTCCAGAATTCACTCCAAAAGTACCTAAAATCACAAAAGGAACGATTTAGGGCAATATTTGATCAAATAAATTCAATTCCGGGCATAAATGACCCCCTAAAAACGGATCATTTTTCGCCTCATTATATACCCTTACACTTGAGATTTGCTTGTCCTCAAGCAAATGCGCTTTTATTCTAATCAAAATACAAGTTAGGGGTCATTTAACACTAATATAAAAGTAATTACAACAAATAATCGTTCCACTAAAGACTAAAGACAAGCACGGAGGTCATACACTAGCACCTCATAAATAGTGTTTAGATACTCACGTCTCTCGGGTGTAATAAAGTATATATCACAATATGGAAATGAAAAACATCTCTCACTACCTGTCATAACAAAATAGATTACCATAGGCTTGGGAAAAGATCAAACCTCCACCACATGGCGTAAGCACCTAGGATAAACTATAAAATAGGTCTTTCAAAAGGGTTATAACGTTAGGTGTAGGGATATGGAATACACGATTTTGTTGGATATAGGCAATCTTTACTGGTGGCGAGTTAATAATCTTGGTTAATTACATGTACAATATGGCGTTGCTAAGCCAAGACTAGACTCGACTTAAGCTAATAAATGAAAAATAACAAAAACAAAAAAAATAAACATAGAATGAAAGGAGATGGTAGTCCG
Organism: Artemisia argyi; assembly: GCA_030686995.1. Taxonomy (NCBI): domain Eukaryota; kingdom Viridiplantae; phylum Streptophyta; class Magnoliopsida; order Asterales; family Asteraceae; genus Artemisia; species Artemisia argyi. The sequence goes on along the minus strand of CM060698.1, from coordinate 168,047,810 downwards.
TATGTTTTTTTTTCTTTTCTTTTTCTATTTTTTTTCTTTTTTTTTCCTTAATTTTTTCGATTTTTTATTTATTATTATTATTATTATTATTATTATTATTATTATTATTATTATTATTATTATTATTTTTGCATACACTCTTACCCTACCATCCAAAATAATACATCATAGGTAATGTACATTCCTCTTACACCTGAATTTTTACATACTTTACAATAAACTAATCTAATGACTCGAATTAAGATAATCAAAACACTTGGAGTACTTTTAATATTAACGCACATATGGGGGGTAATAATATGATGTTCTTCCCCATTTCTCCATAACATAAGTACTTTACCCATGAGTCCCAATCGTCCTAAAACAATATGTACAAACTCGACTTAGCAACCATGTAATCAATTAGATAATTATCTAAGGGTTTAAACAAATAACAATAATGCACTAAAGATGAGTGCATACACGGAAGGCTAAAGCGATTTGGGTGTACATTTAAGTGGGTTGTAACAAATTATCCCTTTAAGTTAGATGCTTAAAGTTAGAAACGAAAAGATAGGCTCGGAGGGGTGTACTAGGGGTTTCGTGTACTAAAAATGAGTACAACGCTAAGGTGTGGAAAAAATTAATTGACTTTACTAGCCAAATAATATGACTTAAATGGTCAAGTAATTATGATACGAGTTTAACACAAGGGTGATCCTAATGCCTCTTATCATGTAGTAAATCCTACTACACGAATGTAGTCTCACTAGCGGTCTCGGGATGCATCACTAACGCAAGTTCTAGAATCTAAATGCTACCGGTACACTCATAAGCACTAATAATGAATGCTTTTCCTATCAAATCTAAAGGCGAACCTCACATATTTGGGTGGAAAATTTTTCTGAATGGTACGGTTTTGTGCTAGTCATACAATCTCCTATTCATGTGACGCTTGCTAAGGTTAAAGTTTCACTCCTAAATCTTGTAAAAAATTTTAAATTTGGCGCTAAAATTACACTAACAAATATTTCTCATAGTTTTATTACACACCTACCATCAAACAAACAAACTCAAGTGAAAGTGTATCCTATAAGGTATCATCATTTACCCTCCCCTTACACTTAGGATGAACATTGTCCCCAATGTTCAATTAAAGAATGTAAAAGTAAAATAGGTAAAAGAATGAAATCAAATACTCCCCTGATTCGTTTGGTGTTGATAGTGTGGTAAAAAGGTTAGATCTTCCTCCAAGAAAATTAACAATCAAAGCTTCCCTTCCAGAAATATAAATCATCTTCTAGTCATACATAACCTGTTAAACCTGAGAAAACAAACAAGGCAACCTCGCGTAAAATCGGCGGCAATCTATATATACTAATAAATCCTAGAAAACAATGTAAGATATAATGCTTGTGGAATGAATGTTTGCAGATTTTCTGGAGTTTATAAAACTAAAGAATTAACAAAAACTTTAAGACTCCGTTAGAAAAAACAAAACTAGCAAAATTTCCAGAATTTTACACATGACGCCGTCAGGAATTAATTCCTGACGCCGTCAGAAGTGACATGCAGAAATCTTTACGTTAAGTTTCCGGAAAATTTCTGGAAAACTTATGTCCTACTTCCTGGAAATTCCTGCAAAACATCATTATGACTCGATACAAGCATTTGACTCTAACAAATACGAATATACATGTCCATTTAATATTGTGAGAAATCATGATCGATTTTGTTTCTTAGAAAACATATTTCGGGTTTCCCTTTACACTTATCTTTTGCGAAATAACTTTGGATGAAGTTAAGACGAAGTCAAACAACAAAATAAAGTATTTTCACCATTTTATTTTTGAAACATGATCTACCAACAATAAAAATAAAGAATGCATATGGAAACAAATAACAATCAAACAAATAAAAATCACACAAATTAAAAAATGAAATCTTAAACAACCCAAAATATTAAAATCCTACATGAAAATAAAAATTATCCAGGGCCAACAGAGGCCATACCCTAAACTATTACAAGCTAAATTGTTTCAAATCATACAACCATGAATAAATTGTTCAGAAATCACAAACATCATGACAAATTATTGGGGAGGGGGACCATAGCGGTAGTCATAGCCAGGAGGGAGGTGCCCGGTGTACCCATAGGGAGGGTAGTCCATCTCGCGACCAGGGAATGGGTCGATCTGTAGCGGGGGCTCAATCTGATCACGGGTGGAAAGATGCTGCATCTGGCGGATGATGTGATCATACATCCAGTCAAACCTCTGGTCAGTGGTGGTTCGCCATGCGTCCACCTGACCCATCCAGGCCCCCTGATGTGCCATCCAATCCCCCCGACCCATGTGTCGGTAATAGTCTGCAGACCCAACCTCATAATCCCCGTAATGCGGCTGCTGGGGCACACCCTCATCATCGCCAACACCCGCAGGTCCTCCCACCACGTACTAAGTAAAGGACCCATCCCCCAGCTCTATCACAATACTCATCTGCTTGAGGGACTTAGCCCTCACCACCCTACATGTCCCACAGTCGCTCAGGTACCCCATAATCTCAGGAACAAGGATCCCATAAGAACGAGTCAAACGGGTCACAAACATCCTTCCATACACCTTGTCAATATCCCTCTCCCCCACACTAGTCTTCAAATAACTTGCTACCCAGAATGGGATGTTACATTATACATCCGCTGAAAACATGGTGTATAGGTAGAACAGATCTGAAGCAGTGACACGGTGAGTGGTGTCATGACGCCCCGAAAAACTGTAGGTGATGCACCTGTGGGCTAACCTGATCATGAGGTCCCTGATTGAGGCCGCCCCAGTGGTTGAGGTATAAACCCCGTTCCCAATACTCGGCCAAAACATGGAACACCTCAATTCGTTCCTCATCGTATCCCCATTCAACAACCTCTGCATGAAACCTCCCTGAACAGCCTCCTCCTGACTATATAAACCTAATCTCCACCCAAACTCAGTAACCGAGCATGATCTAAGCTCTCCCCCCAGTCTAAAGTAAATGGTGGTGCCTCTCATATCTGTCCTAGCCTCAGCCAAATCAAAGCGAAAAGTCACAAAGAACTCCCTTACCAATTCACTGTAAACCGTCTCCCTCATCCTGAACAATCTTTCCCATTGAGGACCCGTAAATGCATCAGTTTGGATCCTCCCAAGGAAGTCACCCTCAAGACCTTGGGACCTCAAAAATTCCCAATCGATCACTGCCCCAGCATCAATATGGTGATAGAGGAGTTCCGCGTACTTGGTTGTAGCGGCGTCATTATCAAACTCACTCCAACTATGGACCAAGTCACCATAGTTTACATGTTGGGATCTAGACAAACTCCCTCGGTGTTGTCGGGATCGTTTTCTCATTTTCCTGGAAAAAGATGGAATGGAACGAAAATGGTTAGAATGAGAGTTTTACAAAGTCATGCTGTCAGACACATCTGACGCCGTCAGATCCAGCAAAAGTTCATCCATGCAATTACGAGGGAAAAATCAATTTTCAAACTCTAAATCCATGACCCAAACACTCATTTATGCCGAAAACATGGGTGGGAGGACAAAAAATCTGTGGTATGAAAGTTTTTTTCCGCAATTAACTCATGATTCAAATCAACCACTACTACCTAATGCTAAACTCATGATTACAAAACACCTAAGGAAGGGTATTTATGATATCAAAAGATGGGTCAATGATAGGGTTTCGGATGATGGGGGTTTTCAAAATTGGTAGGTTCTAAGGATAATTGAACGAACAAGGATGGAGAAAAGTTACTTACCACTTGGAAATTTGTCACGGAAGATGTCGGATTGGATCTTGGAGATTCGGAGGTGGAGCAGCACTTGGGTATGGTTTGTGGGGTATGAGTTGATAGTGATGGAAATGGGATTATTATTGCTGAGAATGCGAGGTGACGGTGTCAAGAGTAAAATCTGACGCCGTCAGATGCCCGTTTTATGAACACTAAGTGGCAATTTCAAATTCAGTCCCTGCACTAATGTAGATAGCTAATCAAAAGTAAAAACTATGAGTAGCCATCCCATTAGTAAGGTCCACCAGGGTCAAACAATTTGTTACTGTCACGGAGAGAGGCGTTGTTATCAAGAGGGGTTGGCAAAGTTCCAGTTAAGTTGTGATCTTCGCATTGGTCAACGGTGGGTACGGAAAAGAGTCATTCCATTGAAGTTTCCAAAGCTACGGTGTTTTTGAGGTGCAACCTCTTCACACCAGGTTTAAAACCAAAGGAAGGTCTCTTGTACAAATTGGGCAGCGTGGTTTGCAAGCTTTCAACGAAGATGTTATGAAATTGCAAGTTTTTTTCCTCCTGAGGACGCTCATAGAAGTAAGGGGTAATTGAGGGTGACGCACTTGAAAAGGATTTCTCATTATCCTCTTCGTCACACACCAAAGGGGTTGGGAGTTCAAAGATTTTTTCGATCTTTCTTGGTGCAGATTTTCCTTAATCTTTTCCTTAATTCTTGATATGAATTTGTCTGCTAGTCCATAAAAGCATTACGAGTGCTTTCCATGCGAGCTTCTAAGTGCCGAATTTGTTTTTCCTGATTATTCATGAAGGTTACCATTATCCCTTCGAACACCTCTTGTCGTGAACGTTCAAGAAAAGTATATTTGCTAATCGCACTCACACGTACATCAGGACTCCTTGTGGTTTCAGCTGCAGGCATTTCAGCTCTCATCAAACCCTTAACCTGCTTCTCAATATTCACCAATAACTGTTCTTGGGTAGTGTTCGCGTAATCAAGACTTCCCTCTCTGGAAAACATCGGGTCCTCCCATCCTTCTTCTTCGTATTGTGCTAACCCCTCAAGAACTTCCCAGCATTTATCAATGCTGAGTCTGTTAAGCCTACCATTGGCTGCGTAATCAATGGCCCTTCTCGTTTGATAATTAACTTTATCATAAAAGATTTGAATCTGGAGCCATGGTTCGATGCCATGATGAGGGACTTTTTGGAGTAAGTCCTTGTATCGAGTCCATGCTTCATAGAAGGTTTCATCTTGACACTGTTGGAACATCAAGATGTCATTTCTAAGCTTGGTAGTTCTCCCCGGTGGGAAAAATTGAGCAAGGAAACGAGTGGTGAGATCATCCCATGAGGTGATGGATCCCGCGGGTAAACGTTCAAGCCATTGACTAGCTTGATCACGTAGAGAGAATTGGAATAGGCGTAATCGGGTCGACTCTCTAGTTGTAACATCAAGGTCTATAGAATCTACGATTTTAAGGAAATCCTTGAGATGTTGGTTAGGATCTTCGGAACGAAGTCCATGGAATGCACATCCGCTTTGCACCAACCGGATGGTGTCGGATCGCAAGGGGGACACATTGGCTCCTTGAGTGAGCTCAATAGTGTTTTGATAGCCTTGGTGGCTAGGACGGGAATACTCTCCTAGGGTTCGGGGCCTAAGAGGTTGGTTTGCTAGTGGTGGGTTTTGTTGTGGTGGGTTGATGGGTTCAAAGATGTTACCACCTTCCATGAAGTCGGATGGTAAAGATTACGAACAAAGACACAAAGAAATAGATAGACTAAAGAAAACCTAAAAATAAAATAAAATCTTACTAGAAAGGAATCTAGCAAGTAGACCTAATAAAAGAAATTCTAACCTAGACAATAACTATTCCCCGGGCTGCGGCGCCAAAAACTTAATGCGTGGGAATTACACCAGGCTTTACCTCTCGAGGGATCTGGAGAAGCTTACAACCCCCACCAGGCAGTGTACCTGATCGTTGTAGTATAGTATAGTGACAAGTACCGGGGGATTGATCGTTCAACTCAGGAATAGTGTCGCTAGGATTAGAAAGCCTAAAAATTAAGTCTAGAGGTGAGGGATGATTCTCTTTGTATTTTTATATTTTATAAAAAGCAATTAAAATCTCGGGTTTTGGAAGAGTGGGCGGAATTAGTTGCTAGTCAACTAACCCAATAACTAAGATGCAGTCAAAATAAAATAATGGTATGCATAGGGATTGCACCAGGTTTTACCTCTCAAGGGATCTTGAGAAGCTTACAACCCCCACCAGGCAGTGTACCTGATTGATGTAGTATAGTATAATGACAAGTACCGGGGGATTGATCGTTCAGCTAGGAATAGTGTCGCTAGGATTAGAAAACCTAAAGACTAGGTCTAGAGATGAGGGATGATTCTTTTTGTATTTTTATATTTTTAGGAAAGCAAGTAAAAATCTCGGGTTTGAAGGATTTGGGCGGAATTAGTTGCTAGTCAACTAACCCAATACTAAAGATGCAATCAAAATAAAATACTAAAAATGAAAATAAACTAAATTAAACTAAGGTTGTGAGCAATAAGTGGGAGAAATGTGTTTACTTAGATTTCACTACTCCATAGATATCTTTTACACGTTAATTACTTGTTATAGTTGCGTGGATGACGGATTGTATTCCTTAATACCATTCATGGGGTGGCGTACTTACTTCCCCAATCCTATGAGTGCCTACTTCACTCCTATGTCGAGCCGGCTAAGAAGCTCATAACATAGGATCATTAGAATTTACTCATGCATTAAATACAACCAATAAAACCTAGTACACATCGGTTCATGTTTCCTAAGACGTTCAAGCATGTTACACAATTGAGATCTGCCAGTTTTCTTAAGCCTAACATTGAAATCATTCATCCAATACAACCATAAACAAGTAATCAACACATAATTAACATCTAGGTTTCATTAGATCTAAGCAAACACAAGATAGATCTAGCCTAGCATGGTGAAATCAAGACAAGTACAAGATATAGACAACCAACACATTGACATATTGATTGAATTAAGAGAAGACTTATCTCAATAGCACATGAAAGGATTCAAGGGCTGAAAACCCTTGAATATACTGTAAAGTAGGTACAAAGTTCGGCCCTAGGGTTTCTCCACACAAGTTCCTCTCTAATGAATGAAAAATAGAAAACTATATATAGAGTTTAGAAGGTGACGGCATCAAGAACAAATGTCTGACGCCGTCATCTAGCCGCCAAATAGTTCCTCGGACAGCCTAGATCTGGTTCTGACGCCGTCATGTAGTCTCCTTATGCAGGCCGTCATGATTTTAACTCTTGACGCCCTTGTTGTGACGCCTTCAGGTTTGTACTGGGTCATCACCACTTTTACTCTTGACGCTGTCATGAATTTCCTTTTGACGCCGTCATACACTGTTCTCAGCTTGGAAAATTATGTCTTTGGCGTTTTCTTCACTTTTATGCTCCAAAAACGTCTGAATTGCTTCCTTTTCTAAATTTCACTCCCAAAGTACCTAAAATCACAAAAGGAACGATTTAGGGCAATATTTGATCAAATAAATCCAATTCCGGGCTTAAATGACCCCTTAAAAGTGGTTCATTTTTCGCCTCATCATATACCCTTACACTTGAGATTTGCTTGTCCTGAATGCGCTTTTATTCTAGTCAAAATACAAGTTAGGGGTCATTTAACACTAGTATAAAAGTAATTGCAACAAATAATCGTTCCACTAAAGACCAAAGACAAGCACGGAGGTCATACACTAGCACCTCAAAAATACTGTTTAGATACTCACATCTCTCGGGTGTAATAAAGTATAAATTACAATATGGAAACTGAAGATATCTCTCACTACCTGTCATAGCAAAATAGATTGCCATAGGCTTGGGAAAGGATCAAACCTCCACCACATGGCGTAAGCACCTAGGATAAACTATCAAAGAGGTCTTTTAAAGGGTTGTAACGTTAGGTGTAGGGATATGAAATACACGGTTTTGTTGGATATAGGCAGTCTTTACTGGTGGCGAGTTAACAATCTTGGTTAATTACATGTACAATATGGCGTTGCTAAGCCAAGACTAGACTCGACTTAATCTAATAAATGCAAAATAATAAAAACTTAAAATAAACATAGAATGAAACGGGATGGTAGTCCGTATGTTTTTTCTCTTTTTGTTTTTTTCTTTTTCAATATATATATATATATATATATATATATATATATATATATATATATATATATATATATATATATATATTTTGCATACACTCTTACCCTACCATCCAAAATAATACATCATAGGGAATAAACATTCCCCTTACACTTGAATTTTTACATACTTTACAATAAACTAATCTAATGACTCGAATTAAGAAAATCAAAACACTTGGAGTACTTTTAAGATTAACGCACATACAGGGGGTAATATATGGTGTTCTTCCCCATTACTCCATAAAATAAGTACTTTACCCATGAGTCCCAATCGTCCCAAAACAATATGTACAAGGATATGACTCGACTTAGTAACCATGTAATCAATTAGATAATTAACTTAGGGTTTAACAAATAATAGTAATGCACTAAAGATGAGTGCATACACGGAAGGCTAAGGCGATTTGGGTGTACATTTAAGTGGGGTGTAACAAATTCTTCCTTTTAGTAAGATGCTTAAAGTTAGAAACGAAAAGATAGGCTCGGAGGGGTGTACTAGGGGTTTCGTGTACTAAAAATGAGTACAACGCTAAGGTGTGGGAAAAATTAATTGACTTAACTAGCCAAATAATATGACTTAAATGGTCAAGTAATTATGATACGGGTTTAACACAAGGGTGATCCTAATTCCTCTTATCATGTAGTAAATCCTACTACACGAATGTAGTCTCACTAGCGGTCTCGGGATGCATCACTAACGCAAGTTCTAGAATCTAAATGCTACCGGTACACTCATAATCACTAATAGTAAATGCTTTTCCTATCAAATCTAAAGGCGAACCTCACATATTTGGGTGGAAAATTTTTCTGAATGATACGGTTATGTGCTAGCCATACAATCTCCTATCCATGAGACGCTTACTATGGCTAAAGTTTCACTCCTAAATGTTGTAAAAAATTTTAAATTTGGCGCTAAAATTGCACTAACAAGTATTTCTCATAGTTTTATTACACATCTACTATCAAACAAACAAACTCAAGCGAAAGTGTATCTGTAAGGTATCATCATTTTACCCTCCCCTTACACTTAAAATGAATATTGTCCCCAATGTTCAAGTAAAGAATGTAAAAGTGAAATAAGTAAAAAGAATGAAATCAAATATTCCCCTGATTCGCTCGGTATGGATAATAAGGTGGCCAGGTTAAATCTTCCTCCAAGAAAATGAACAATCAAAGCTTCCCTTCCAGAAAAATAAATCATCTTCTTGTCATACGTAACCTGTAAATCCTGAGAAAACAGACAAGGCAACCTCGCGTAAAATCGGCGGCAATCTACATATGTTACTAAATCCTAGAAAACAAAATAAGATATAATGCTTGTGGAATGATGTTTGCAGATTTCCTGGAGATTATAAAACTAATAATTCAACAAAAACTTTAAGACTCCGTTAGAAAAACAAAACCGGTAAAATTTTCAGATTTTTACACGTGACGCCGTCAAGAGTAAACTCATGACGCCGTCAGAAGTGACCTGCAGAAATTCTTATGTTAAGTTTCTGGAAAATTTTTGGAAAAACTTGGTTCTACTTCCTGGAAAATCCTGCAAAACTTCATTATGACTCGATACAAGCATTTGACTCTAACAAATACGAATATACATGTTCACTTAATATTGTGGAGAATCATGATCGGTTTTGTTTCTTAAAAACATATTTGGGGTTTCCCCTTACACTTATCTTTTGCAAAAATTCCTTTTGATGAAGTTAAGACTAGGCAAAACAACAAAATAAAGTATTTCCACTATTTTAGTTTACAAACATGATCTACCAACAATAAAAATGAAGCATACATACGGAAGCAAATAACAAACAAACAAAATAAAAATCACACAAAATCATGGGTTGCCTCCCAAGAAGCGCTTTTCTTTATTTACGAGTCTTGTAGCTAGACTCAAGGTCATGGGTTACGTTTTCCTTTCCCACTTTTGTGCCAACTCAAAACATCTAACCCAATTCTCATCATGCTTGTATTCCGGGCCTAGATTCATGCAACCCGAATAGTATGTTCGCCTCCTCTCATAATAGGCGTCATCAGTAATTCCATCTTCCTTAACCTCATAGGGTCGAATCTCATCAATTTGTAGATTCTTGATGCCCCTTAATTCTTCCTTCATGTGAGGCATCATAAAGGTGACCTTCTCTATCCCGTCAGTAAACTGAGCTATCCCCTTCTCATGGTCGTAATACATCTTAGTCTTCTCAACAAAAGGTTGTCCTAAAACTATTTCTCCTAGGTGTGGATCTATAATGCCTCTAACATCTTCTAGGATTACAAAGTCGCATTGATAAGTAAAATTTACTATAAAGATGTGTACCCCTTTAACTCTCCTGACGAAATTACACAGCCTATTAGAATTGTAAGGGTGTTTTCTAGGGCTTAACCTTTCGTTCATTATCCAATTGTAATAGAGCCTAGACATGATATTCATGGGTGCTTTTAAGTCAATATATGTATGCTCTCTAGACATGTACCCAATCATGCAAGGAATTTTTATGTTCTTGAAGTTATGCCTCCTAATCCATGGTGTCTTTCTATATTTTGAGGGGCAAGGGTGTTGTAAAAGGAACCTATGGTAACTCAATTCATCCGGGGTTGGAGCGAAGTCCGTAAACTCAATTTTCATTTGGAGAGGCTTAATGAATTCCTTAAATGTGTTAACTTTTCTGTTTCTTCTTTTATGCGCTATAAGCCTCTTGCTAACTTCTAAACGGCGACTCTCTAAATCCATGAAGACCAAACTAGTACAAACAAAAACACGAAGAAATAAGATAGACTAAAGAGAACCTAAAAATAAAAATAAAATCTTACTAGAAAGGAATCTAGCAAGTAGACCTAATAAAAAGAGATTCTAACCTAGACAATAACTATTCCCCGGGCTGCGGCGCCAAAAACTTAGTATGCGTAGGGATTGCACCAGGTTTTACCTCTCAAGGGATCTTGTGAAGCTTACAACCCCCACCAGGCTGTGTACCTGATCGATGTAGTATAGTATAATGACAAGTACCGGGGGATTGATCGTTCAGCTAGGAATAGTGTCGCTAGGATTAGAAAACCTAAAGACTAGGTCTAGAGATGAGGGATGATTCTTTTTGTATTTTTATATTTTTAGGAAAGCAAGTAAAAATCTCGGGTTTGAAGGATTTGGGCGGAATTAGTTGCTAGTCAACTAACCCAATACTAAAGATGCAATCAAAATAAAATACTAAAAATGATAATAAACTAAATTAAACTAAGGTTGTGAGCAATAAGTGGGAGAAATGTGTTTACTTAGATTTCACTACTCCCTAGATATCTTTTACATGTTAATTACTTGTTATAGTTGCGTGGATGACGGATTGTATTCCTTAATACCATTCATGGGGTGGCGTACTTACTTCCCCAATCTTATGAGTGCCTACTTCACTCCTATGTCGAGTCGGCTAAGAAGCTCCTAACATGGGATCATTAGAATTTACTCATGCATTAAATACAACCAATAAAACCTAGTACACATCGGTTCATATTTCCTAAGACGTTCAAGCATGTTACACAATGGAGATCTGCCAGTTTTCTTAAGCCTAACATTGAAATCATTCATCCAATACAACCATAAACAAGTAATCAACACATAATTAACATCTAGGTTTCATTAGATCTAAGCAAACACAAGATAGATCTAGCCTAGCATGGTGAAATCAAGACAAGTACAAGATATAGACAACCAACACATAGACATATTGATTGAATTAAGAGAAGACTTATCTCAATAGCACATGAAAGGATTCAAGGGCTGAAAACCCTTGAATATACTGTAAAATAGGTACAAAGTTCGGCCCTAGGGTTTCTCCACACAAGTTCCTCTCTAATGAATGAAAAATAGAAAACTATATATAGAGTTTAGAAGGTGATAGCGTCAAGAACAAATGTCTGACGCCGTCATCTCGCCGCCAAATAGTTCCTCAGACAGCCTAGATCTAGGTCTGACGCCGTCATGTAGTCTCCTTATGCAGGCCGTCATGATTTTAACTCTTGACGCCCTTGTTGTGACGCCTTCAGGTTTGTACTGGGTCGTCACCACTTTTACTCTTGACGCCGTCATAAATTTCCTCTTGACGCCGTCATACACTGTTCTCAGCTTGGAAAATTAAGTCTTTGGCGTTTTCTTCACTTTTATGTTTCAAAAACGTCTGAATTGCTTCCTTTTCAAGATTTCACTCCCAAAGTACCTAAAATCACAAAAGGAACGATTTGGGGCAATATTTGATCAAATAAATCCAATTCCGGGCTTAAATGACCCCCTAAAAGTGGTTCATTTTTCGCCTCATCATATACCCTTACACTTGAGATTTGCTTGTCCTCGAGCAAATGCGCTTTTATTCTAGTCAAAATACAAGTTAGGGGTCATTTAACACTAATATAAAAATAATTACAACAAATAATCGTTCCACTAAAGACCAAGGACAAGCACGGAGGTCATACACTAGCACCTCAAAAATAGTGTTTAGATACTCACATCTCTCGGGTGTAATAAAGTATAAATTACAATATGGAAACGGAAGATATCTCTCACTAGTTGTCCTCTCCTATGAATGAAAATTACAAAACTATATATAGATTTTCCATCGTGACGGCATCAAGAAGAAAAATCTGACGCCGTCAACTCGCCGCCCATAGTAATATCGGATTGCCTAGATCCAGATCTGACGCCGTCAAGTGCAACTTTTCTCTGGGCCGTCACATGTAATGGGACCATGACGGCCTATGGTGACGCCGTCATGCCCCTAGTGTAAAAACTCTCTGGATCGTCACGGACTCTATCCACTTCACCTCTTGTTTTACTCTTGACGCCGTCATGTAGAATTTTGTGACGCCGTCAGGTACTGTTCCCAGCAAGGAAAATTAAGACTTTGCCGTTTTCTTCACTTTTACGCTCCAAAAACGTCCAAAATGCTTTCTTTTCCAGAATTCACTCCAAAAGTACCTAAAATCACAAAAGGAACGATTTAGGGCAATATTTGATCAAATAAATTCAATTCCGGGCTTAAATGACCCCCTAAAAACGGATCATTTTTCGCCTCATCACTTTTACATTCCAAGTTCAGTTTCCACCGGTAAACAATCCACCACAAAACCAACCCAATGCATTTGGGTTGACTGATGAAGAACTCTTCGAGCAAGATATGCAAGTCTTGTTAGATGTTCAAGCGGAGGGGAAAAAAAACAATACATATTTAATACTTTACTAAACTTTTACATTTATAAATATACAAAATAATTACATTAACAACTATACATATTTAAAACTTTACAAAACAATTACATTAACAACTATACATATTTAAAACTTTACAAACCTTTTACATTTACAAATATACAAAATAATAAAACGATAACAAAAGAAAGGAGTAAAAAAGGACGATACTGTCAGTGGTGAAGCTCGTCGAGCAGACGAAGAGCTTGCTTTTGGCGAGCTGCAGCGAGGGTGAAGAGCCCTCCACGTAGGAACTGCGAGAGGAGATGAAGAGTTGTACCTTCCCCTCTAAGCATTTTTTTTAAGGTTAAAAAGTTAAAGCTGATATGGAGCTGACGTGGCACTGAGTTAAGCCTTAACTCAGAGTTATTATGCTGGATGCAGTAAAGAGGGTCAATCCCTCCCATTTTCTTTGCCACGTTAGCTTTCTCTCTCCAGCGACCTTCAGGCGATTAGGGGGACACCTTCATTTTTTTTTAATATAAAACAAACACTAATAAAATCACAAACGATTGGTGGTCCAGACGATCAAAAGGAAAAAAATTTGAGGATTGATCGAGTGCCACAGTAAGAGGATTGATAACGATCGACTCAATTGATCGATCGATTGTTATTACTGAAGTAGCCTTACACCCACTGCTCTAATCTAATGTTGAAAGTTATCTTTGTGATCACGAAAGATTTGAGTAAAGAAATTGTAATAGATATGGATCGTTGATTTACGAGAATTCCGACAACTATATTTTGAGTCCTTGGCTAGGTTCAATGTGAGCAATCACATGCCATGATGTGTTTTTGGGTAGGAAAAATAGTCTGAGTCGTAAGAAAATAAGGAACGGCATTAGAGCACTCGGTAAGGTAACCCTGTGTTATCTTTTAACTCACTGCCACCTCAGCGCCACATCAGCTTTTACCTTTTAACTTAACACTTGACTTTCCACCCCGGTAACATAACTTACATTTAACTCACCTTAACTCACCTCAACCCCAGTTATTTTCAATTTCAACCCCAAATTTTAACAAACACTTCATTTAAAACTAACATAAACATTTATAAAACACAAATTACATAAAACATCTTAATTAAACTACGATAATTAAACATTAATCATCTTAATTAAAATACAATAATTAAACTACGATACTTAAACATAAACTACGAGTTAAATAAACTACGATTATTAAAAAAACGAATCATCAGACACATAGCCCTCGTGACTCGAATAAGAGGCACTCGAATCGTCCTCACTGGATGGCATACGGGGCAATCCATTTTGAATTCGCCATTCACAACGACGGTCTCTCCGAGCCTGTTTAGCTCTTAAGTACTCATCAAGAGCTCTTGCCGCATCTTCTTCCTCTGCTTCAACACGTAACAATTCTTGGATATCTTGCTGAAACAGTTCTTCATCAGTCAACCCTCTCCAAATGGGTTGGTTTGCCACCGGTGGATTGTTCACCGGTTGATCGGGTTTGGACAATAGGTGGATTGGGCACCGGTTCATTATCCGGTCTGAATACCGGAAAGATGTCTTATGGTGGAGTGTTCTCCGGTTCATTCGGTATCATGCTGGAGCTTGAAAATTGATGGGAAAAGTCATGGTGACTTGGGAATTGCTGGGAGAAGTCACAGTGAGTTGGGAATTGTTGGGAGAAGTCTTTGCGAGACATTGTTTGAGAGAATTGTTTGTGAATTATGTATGATTTGTGAGAGAATTATGTGAGCAATAATGAGCTGTGAATAGGTGTTAAATAAGCTCATAAATCCCACCCATTGATTTGAATTTTAAACGTTTAAAACAATCCCGCCCATTGATTTGAATTTTAAACGTTTAAAATAATCCCGCCCACGAACTTTTGAATTTTAAAATTTTGAAAGATCCCGCTCGGTTTTCAAAATTCTATTATGTGTTGCTTTAATGGCTACTTTTCCAACGGATATTTGTTTAACGTCTTTTTCCCCCTATAAAAACCAGTTTAACAAAAATATATTTTCTCACACAAGTATCACTAATCTTCACACACAAACACAATGGCTAACGAACCAGCTGAGGTACAAAGAACAATTCTTGCCCGATTACGCAATGAACAAGAAAAAGAGCTCAGGTTAATTAACAAATTGCTAAGTGAGATAACTCGTATCATGCTCCAGAAGCAATATCGTGCTCCAGATATTGAAAGGTTGCGTGAGCTGCCTTAAGATCATCCAGCTATCAGGGTCGGTTTGCAAACTCTATTAAGAAACAATGAAACAGATCTTGAACTTCATGTAGCCTTAAAGATGCTTAGGGAACAAGTGTTGCAGGTGTGGGAAGAAAAGTCAGAGCTCATCGACAATTACAAATCTATATAAAAGCTTACCGAGTATCGTTGGATGGTTTATGTATTCATATTGTCTTGTATTCAATAATGAATTTTAAGTTATGCTTTGCTTTTTAAATCGTAGGGGGTGTTTTGTAACTTTTTCATTTTGGTATTAATAAAAGCAAATAATATGCCAAGGGCCAAAAGTGTAATTTTTTTTAAGTAGCAGCTTAACGCTGCGTTAGCAGCTTCACTTGGCACGTTAACATGCATTTCACCATGAAGCCCGGTAAGTTAACATTGGTCTTTTTTGTGGTGCGTTAAGAGTTAACGCATGTGTTGCGTTAACTTACCGAAAGCTCTTATGAGTCTTGCAAAAGTAAGCAACAATGCATTCTATCTCATTAACCACTATTATATGGTGCACCTACTGCCAATAACACATACACTGTAAAGCATAAATGGGAGTCTAATTTATACATTGATGCTTGGATGTGCGTGCCTTTACTATCCGTGACACTATATTTAGGCTGCCAGTAAGGGATCTCAATCCCTCCTATTTTCTCCGCCACATCTGCTTTATCTCTACAGCGACCTTCATGAGATTAGGTGCCTCAGTAAGACGACCTACACTAAAAAAAAAAAAAAAAAAAAAAAAAAAAACCCCTTGGGCGATCGACTGTGATCGAGTGAAACGATCGATCGTGTGCTATTAGTGGGGGCAGCCTTATAGATTGACATATTATTTATGTTGTTTGGTTTCAATGATATTAAAGTTGCTTTGTATTGAGTGTAATTGCCATGTTATAGTTGATTTCCCTTTCTTTTGCTTCAAAACATGGGCACTTTGTTTGTTACTGTAATATTTAATTGACTAAGGATTCACCATTTAATTATCAGTTGCCCAAATGGTTTTGCAGGAACGCATCTTCAACTAATCGAAAATTTCAAAAGTATATGTTATGTCAAGGTAATTTTTATTCACTAGATACTTTATTTAATGATTGTAGTTCTAAATTTTGCGTCATATTTTCATGTTGAAATGGTTGTTCAAAGGACAATTCTAAATTGAACAAAAGGATCACATGTTCCAAATCAACTTATTGATACACTTATCAAACCAATAGACATAACAAGTTAAATAAATCTAAATCTAAGTAAATTACATGACTGTGTGTCTTCTTGGGATCACTTTATGCATGATTCTTTTGGTAATATGTAATCTTTGTCATTAGATTTCTACAAATGTGGCTGATTAAATGCTTTTATATTAGCAGGTTCAAAATTATCATCGAGACATCCAGTGGTTGAATACGGCGTACGTACAAAAGCAAAATTCAAACGGTATTTCATCTAACTTCAATTTCTAAAATGTTACATATGGAGGTTTATAATCCCGAGGTCTAAAGATTATAATAATGTGTTTTCTTTGTCAACAAAATCCATGTCTTTTCCTTAAAAAAAATAAGCCATGTTTAGCTATGCTCTGTATCAGAGGGAGTATTAGGGGAATTATAGGTCCATTCAATCACGAATTTCGTGGTCTAAAACAAGCCTAACTTGGATCTCAATCTTTAAGGTTATAGTATATAATTAGTGTATCTAAAAACATTTATCAATACCTTTGGAGGGGCAGGTGTGGTAACAGTTTTCCTGAAAAGAAAATTACTACTGCGTAAAAAGTAAAAACTATTTGGGGTTGTTTGGGATCGCGTATTATTAACCTGTACATATATGGCTTAGTGGCATGCCGCATGTGGTTAATCCCTTTCTAACAGACGCAAATAAGCCGGCAACAACATAATTATGCAATCCCAAAAGCACTTTCAAACTTGTATATATGCCACACACATAAACTATGCAACCCGAAAGCAGTTTCTAACTTGTACATACGCTAATAATTTAGCACATAGTTAGGCAATCCCAAAAGCAAGCAACAAAAACAAAATTAGACATAATGGGGGCTTACAAGTCACAAACCCACCACGACTGGAGGGGGACACAGAGAGTTGCCACCTCAAATAACACTAATCACACACGCTAAAAAAAACAGTATTTTTTCTGAGGATTGTCAACATATAATAAAAAAGGTTTACACAGTTTAAGAAGATAGTATGTGTAAGGGCAGGGAATAGGACAGAATACACAGAAAATTCCATAAATTATGATACTGTCACTATCTGAAATAGCGAAATCCAAATCAGCATTAGAAAGAATGGATATCCAATCACCTTCTTCGTCCAGGTACTTTAGAGTGAGCTTTGTACCCTCTAAGTTGAACATTTGCACTACTTTGTTTTCCAGTTCTGACAGGTTAAATGGAATAAGAAATATGAAGCTTCTAGCAGTAAATTCTTTAAAATTTACCTCCACTGTAAATAATGGTAGTGGGTCAGACTGTTTTAACTTTCTTGAAAGGGCTGCTTTCTTCTCCATCATCAGTAAAGGCACCAAAACCTCTTTTCTCCAAACTGGTCACATTGGTGGAAGCCGAAGATGCTGTGTCTGAAACATCTGTCACAACTGACTCTGAATCTGAAAAACATGCATAAAATTGTTAGCCATTTGATTCGAGATTTTGAGAATGTTTGAATAGTATCAGGTTCAATGTTTACCTGAATACTCTGTAGAACCGAGTTTAAATCCAGGATCACCCTCAATTTTCTGTTTCAAAGTTTTCACCACATCTTGAACACATCTACCATCTTCCATACCCGGAGGAAGAAAAAACTCTAAGACATAGTCATCGCCGTTTTCAACACTATGCAAATAGATTGCAAAGCAGCTAGCTAACTTAAACATGCGTGCAAGGTAGACCAAAGAGTACTCTTCTGCATTGAGTATGGTTACATCTCTATAAAAACATGAACTGCGATATAACAATGCCCTCCCTACAGCCCCATGGGAGGACTGTTCCGGGTGTCGTTCTACACATTCTTTCCTGAATGGCCACTTGTGCAAGTCTTTAACATAAAATGGTAAAGCGGTTGTGGACATGCAGACTTTACCTATGCACTTAGTGTCGAAACTGCAACAACATTTCTTTATAATTTTATCATGTGAAACAAAGCTTGTTGACGGGGAAACGACCCATGTCTGAGCAAGAGGTAAATGGTAAATATCACATACAGTCTTCAGAATACCCTTGATTTTATCCAGCTCATTTTGCCGAGGAACCTGTATATAAAAGAAACTTACCACATAAGAATTCATAAGCAAAGGAAAATTTACAGATTTTTTTTTTTTTTTTTTTTTAATAGCTATATATCAAAGGAGTCCCAACTCACATATACGGGTCCATCAAATGCTTTTGGGCAACTCAGATTCTGTGTCTGCAAGATGAACAATCTTAAAGTGAGCAGAAAGGCAAGGATCTACAAATAGTATCTTCAAGTACGTGTAAGGGAAAATATAGAAACCTTCAAGGCACTGTGAAATTGTTGAACCTCATGAGCATAACTCACATACTTTGAAGACGTCAAGAGTTCAATTACACCAACACAAGACCTTGTAGTTAAATCAAAAACTGGTAAAGCCAAATATCCATGGAGATCGCAACGAATAGCACACTCTTGTTGTGGAAAATGTTTTGGCAAGTAATTAGTTAGATCCACAGTCCATTCTGGTAAACCTCGCCGAAAGACTCGAACAGGAGGACTAACGTCTCCTTCTTCCTCTTCATGATCCTTACCCACAACGTAAAGGTAGCGCTCAGAGTCCCTCCTATATAAAAGAAGTCTTTCATCCCTTTCACCAACACCATATGGTTGATCTTTAGTTGTCAAGATCTGGTCATTTCCAATGACACGATGTAACCAAAACTGAGCAAGAACATATGGCTTGCGGAAAATTAAAAGCTTTAGTGCAGCCTCTATCTTGTCCTGTATTATCTGATTGTTTTGGTTGACAGTGTCAGCCCTCAGCTCAAGACCTAAAGTTTACAAGAACAGAAAACCTCATTATAAATATGAACAAAAAACTTAAAGTGGTCCATTAACCTTTTTACACAGAACTGAAGGCTTATGTAACAGGAAAACAAATGAGATTTTAGTTTGCAAACCAATACGATGCTAAGTCATAAACAAAATCAGGAAAATAGACATACCAGCGCTGGTGATTGTGGAATCAGATTGAGAAAGTTCCTTTTGGTTTCCAAAGACGCAAAGTTTCGTCAGGTATCTCGACTCGCCGGAAAATGCTAGTGCCGGTGCTTCTATGGACATCTTCTTACTCAGCATATCTTTTGTCCAACCAATATCAGAACAAAAAACATCTTCAGATCCATCTGATTTGAATAATTCCATGGAGTTTTAGCAGATTTTTCAGCTTCTAGTAGACTGTAAAAACCTGTTTGACATAACTGAATAAATAAGTACTGCGCATGAGCAAGAGGCCTAATATTTTGAATCTCAGTTTCAAAGTGATGTTGAACGAAATAGGACTGCCTAATATGTACCACCACTTTCGACACCCTTTTCGAACACATGGGGTGCAATACGAAAGAGTCTTAAAACTTTTACTGTTTTCTTCTTTTCTTTTTCCTTATTAATTAGAAATCCGATACCCAAGAACTTATAAAATGGCAAGAATGCAACAACAACAAACAGAGCAATAACAACAACGAAAAAACAGATAATATAACAATTCCAAAGATAATTCATTAAAGGATCAGGTTCATGAAACCAAGAGTATCGTCAACGAAGATGTTAGAGTATCAGACCCAAAGTTCTAGTGTTATTTCAGTAGGTGATACAATGTTCAGGGCTCATTAATTACTAAAGTACTTGTCAAATTCGAAGTTTACATCTACAGTAATGAACTATGTTTTGAACAGGGGACTAAAGATTTCTTGATGACTAGCTTAACCACAAAAGTATGAAAGCAAGTTAAATTCAGGATGACGCTCAAGACTGTATGTTAACAACAACAAAAAAACAATGAGTAAAGATTTAAGGTAAAAGAAAGGCAAGAACAACATAATACATTTATCAAAGAAGTTAAAGTTATTAACTACGTAGTAATTGTTAAAAAAAAATAATAAAAAATAACCAAAAAAAAATAAAAAATAAAATTACTGTATGTGTTTGTAAGATCCAAATGCAGACATGTACAGTATGGGGGTGTTTGTTTTAGCTTATATGTGGCTTATGAGCTTATTTGTTTTTAAGCCTCAATTTTCTGGCTTATTTTGAGACTTTTGGGCTTAAACTTATATAAGCCCAAAAGTCTCAAAATAAGCCAGAAAATTGAGGCTTATAAAATATAAGCCGAAATCAAATAAGCTCATAAGCCCACATATACGCTTAAACAAACACTCCCTAAATAAGGTTAATCCTGTTTCATGAACTTTACATCTCTTAACTTATGGACTTATGGTGCACGTTTAATAATATATACGTCCTGTTTGAAAGTCACTTTTTATCTTCGAGATATGCTAACAACAACCCTTAGTAAGTTGATTTATCACTTCTAAACTTTCCAAAATTTTAGTAAGTTGATGTGGATCTGTACAAACTGTCTAACTGGGATTTTGATTCGTATTTAGTAAGTAATCAAATTAGCAAATTAATCAACTTAACAGAACCCAAAACAAACATTTTTGTTACCCTCTTTATTGAGCTTAATTAGGTTCCTGCTTGTTAAATCGCAATCAATATGTTCCGTTATAAGTAAAGCACCTCTAAAAAGTACAAACACCAACAAAAGATATTGCATAATTAGATCATCAATCAATCTAATTGACAAATCATCAAAGCAAACCATTAAATAAAAAATAACAAAATTAAAAAATATGTATTTAAAAACAAAAAAAATATAATTCTTGGATCAAAACTCAAAAGTATATCAAACTACTAAAGTACTAATAATTGCCTAATAACAACTCCATAACTTAAAAAAAAAAAAAAAAAAAAAAAAAAAAAAAAAAAAAAAAAACCATCAATATATATCAAATTAATATATATAAACCCAAAAACAACTTACGGATCATTGTGTGTAATGTGAGTAAATATAGTAGAGTAGCAGATGATCGTAAAGCAAAGCATATAAACACATAGTTTAATAAATGGTTCACTTACACAAAGCGTGATTCAGAGAAACCTAAGATGTAGTAATAATACTACTACGTATTTTGTTTAGGAAATAAGTTGGGGAAGGGATACCACGAAACCAGCGACAAGCCGACAACACCTCTTTGTAATAGTAGCTTTTTAGTTAGATTAAATTATGATTTGCAGTTAAAAAATAAAACATTTCTAATCTAGTACTACTAGCTATATTTAAAAGTACTCCGTAGATGTTAACGTCATATATATGCGCTCATGCATTATGACATTAATACTGTACTTCCACTACTTGTCTACTTTTAGAGATTCATGAACCTGATTTTAATATTTTAATATAATATATTAGCAATTTTCTAAATATGTTGTGTAAAGTTGTACAATACTTTATGTATTATTAACATGATTTAGTGGTGTGCTTATCACCTCCGTACTTATAATACTGAAAAATAACTTGACTAATAAATATTCATTTTGTTAGGTAAAAAGAGAATAAAAATTGTGTTTAGCATATTCATTAAAGTTACTAATGGTAATTTTAGAAAATTGAAATCAAACTCTTTCTTCATGACAAATTTAATAGTTTAACTATAAGCTTATTAAAATATGATTGTTTAATTTTATAAGATAAAGTGAAATGGGGGAAAAGCGTGATTTGACTTTACCACGCTAATGCTAGCTACTTCGTTTCCAATAATAGAAAGAGCCACTTTGTCCTATGATCTTATCATCTTTTTGGTATCAAACAAATGCTCACTTTATCTTTATTTATATCAAAAGTTCAACAACCCACCGGCCATCACATTAATATAACATTTATTATATGAACATCACAGTCAATCATAGATAACTTTTGTGACTTGTGACCAAAGCATAAAATCGAAATGACATTATATACTGTATTTTCCAGTTCAATAACACGTCAAAAATGTCATTACCATTTTTGCTTAAATATTTTTGTACTTATATTTTACGACTTGCATCGAGAGTGAATCATCCATAACGTACACCTCAGCATCAATTTATTTCCACTTAGAGATAACGGTGCAAAGGAGTGATACCCGTCATTCGCCACAAAAACAACCAATAATACACCAATAAGTGTTATTGGTGCACCGTCCTTTGGTGCCATTCGTTCCTCAATTGTTCCAGCAACTTGTGTCATTTGTATCTCTCTTGTTTTTCTTTCGTGAGTGAGTGTTTATTTATGGTAGAGTGTTTTGTGAGACCTACACGCATCAATAACAGTTTCTGATTTTATTGCTAGATATAGTGTTTTAATTATTGTTGTGTTATTGAGAAGGTGACGTTGAGATGACGTTGAGGTGACACACCAATAAGTAGGGGTGTTAGTAGGGTCGGGTTGACCCGAACCCGAACTCGATAACGCTTATTGGGTCGGGTTAAAAAATCTAATCGGGTTGTTTTGACCCGAACCCGATAACTCGATAGTGTTGTCGGATCGGGTTAGGGTTAAATTATTTTTCTTATCGGCTTATCGGGTCAACCCGATAAGACCCGAAAATGCTTTTTAGGAATAGTTTTCGTGATGAGGCGAATGCCTACGATTCAGATGAGTTCAAGTTATATTGGTGATCTTGATAGAGCGTGCCCTCCCTATTCAATTATTTGATTTAATATGTCAGGTTTTTGCATATTACTCAAACTAATCTGGTTATATGCAACTGACGTTCACGCAGTACTTTGAAAATTAATACTTGAAGAAATTAATAAATATATAATAATGAATGTTATGCGGTGCTCGACGAGGTTTTGGATTTTCGAGGCACGTGGCTTGCCATGGAGTGAATCCCACTTGGCGGTTTTTTTTTTTTTTTTTTTTTTTTTTTTTTTTTTTTTTTAAATATTTCTCACGCCTTGTCTTGAGTAAACAGTTTATTTCCCGATTTGGATTCATCACGATATGCTTGCCTAACATGCCTTAAAAGATCAGTGTCGTTTTCCCCACTCCGACCCACACGTTTCAAACGTTTGTATATAGCGTTGAACCTTTGACAATTAGGGTTCAAAGTTTCACAACTTTTCCGTCAACATATCCTTGTGTTGAACGCGAAAAGAACCTTGTTCCATAACGAATCGTCCTTTTGCTCATTTCCGGTTCGGTTATCCTCAGGATCACTAACATAACACGAGGCTAATAAAGGTGCACAGTAGAATTTAGAAGAAGGATGTTCAACCCCAACGCTATATATTTACGCAAAAGCATAAAAACTTTAAAAGTCGATGGAATATTATAAGATATATACACAAAGTAGTTGGGTTTTTTGATAATTGTACGCAATACGTAATTTTTAATTTTTAAAATTTAAAGTTTCAACTATATTTAAATATAAACAGGTTGGCGGGTTGGAATTAGGTTAAGAATTTCAACCCAAACATAACCTACTTATTAAACGGATTTCGTTGTGTCAACCCAACTACAACCCAAACATATTTAGCCTCAACCCTGGTCTATTTATTTTTCGTCGATCTCGGGCCGTGTTTCGTGTCGAGTCAGAAATTTCCACCCTTACCGTATATCCATGCATCATTTGGGCATTGAGTGACCCAAGAGGCCTATCTGGGCTGATGTACAAATTATGTTTTCTTTTGTTTATGCCGGTAGGCATTTTGGTTTAGTATTATTCCCATTTTTTATTTACGGTTCGCTCTACTTGGAGCTTCTAGTTCTATTACCATATATATGCATTTCTCACATGAAACGTCGTCGTTTCATGTGGGCTTAAAGTTAGCCCGGCCCAAAGCCGTTAGCCTGTTTGTTGGTCCGGTTATTTGTTGTGCACAAGGTATAATTTGCAATTAAATCCACTTGGACTAAAAAGGTACAATTCTATGAGGTTTCATAGATGTATAATAAATTAAGTAATTAACTCTTGCAATGGACAATTTGCAATTAAATCCAAAAAGACTAAGGGTCTGTTTGGTTTGTAAAAGGATTTGGAATCGGCTTTGGATTCGATTTAGAATGATAGAAAATGAGTTAAGAGAAAAAAATAATATTTTATTAAAAATTTTATTTTAATAATTGATAAATAGTTTATTGGAGAGAAAATGAGGTGATTTTGTTTTTTAATAATTAATTTGTGTATAAATTGTGAGAGTGAATATAAATGTGAGGTCCAATTATTTGTGAAAGTCACCCTACTAGGCATGAATCAATCTTTGATTCCCTGGCCCACTTTAATTGCAAAAAACTTTAACCAAACAATTAATCATATGATTCAAACCATTCCTTGATTGTCACACCGTCATACCAAACGCACCCTAAAAGCTTACAATTCTATGAAATTTCATAGATATACAATTAACTCCTCTAATTGTGGTGCTTGAAAGTGGATTTGTTTTAGCCGAGCACAAAATGTATTTGTGTATGTGGGTTTTTGGATTTTTTTAATTATATAATGACAAAAAAAAAAAAAAAAAAAAAAAAAAAAAAAAAAAAAAAAGTTATGCACATGTGCTAAATATATACATTAAACATACCTTTTAAAAACCATAGACATTGCATTGAAAAAACTCGTTGCACTAACAGAAAAATGGAAACAAAAACGTT
Organism: Artemisia argyi; assembly: GCA_030686995.1. NCBI lineage: Eukaryota > Viridiplantae > Streptophyta > Magnoliopsida > Asterales > Asteraceae > Artemisia > Artemisia argyi. The sequence continues at coordinate 168,022,662 of CM060698.1, read as the reverse complement.
CCTAAAAAATTACATAACAAATTGGCTCCACCGCAACACACGACATCTTCTCAGTCAATAAAGTTATTGGCCATTTCGAAACAAAAAAAGTCCCTTGACAAAATTGGCAAAAGTATTGTGAACTCTATCCCAAATAAGAAATAGAAGAAACTTGAGTCAGTGTTTTGTCAATGCTTTTTTAATGTAAAGATATACATCTTTCATATCTTAGATCATTAGTGACTGGTTGATTCATCAGCACATTTCTGATTTGTTATCAAATCACTTGCACTTTACTAACTCAATTCTTTGTTATAGAAAATAACCCCACCGACACAACACACGAACACACAAATGGTTTACGTGAGAGGTGTGGTGCTTGGTAGTGTCCCGTAGGGCAAAGTCATTCCCAGCATCCACGATGAGTACGAGTTTTTCTATATATCGATCGTATGCTATTATAATCATTATCATCGAAGACATGGATTGTAGGGGTCTTGGTGAATAAAATATACTCACTAGTAATATGCGGAGTCGTCAAAAACAAAGTCTTCAAGACACATTGGAGTCTGCCAATGCTCTTATAGACCATCAAAATCTTACCATATTTTTCTGCATCAATTATCCAGATGGTTTCGACTTTTGTCACAGATCTACGAGTCCATTTATGGACTATTTGGGATTTTGATGTCACTGATGTCTGATATCAATCAGTATCAACTTTAATGTAGCTCTTTTCTTTTGCTAGATAGTAAATAGTGATTCATTTTGCTAATGCAGTAGATAGATTGATTCTGAATGACTTGGTCTTGAAGTATGAATGTTCAAGATCCAGTTGAGTTTTCTTAAATACAAATATACAATATGGTTATGCACATTGCTATAATTTACAACAAATTATCAACATAAAACGCGTAACACGAAAAAAATCTTATAAAATTGTAGGGTGAAGCTTGCGGTCATCGGAACAGGTGATAGCTGGAAGGAGTCCGGACATATATTCGCAGATAAAACGAAGGTACAGTAGGACTACTACTGCCATGACCTATCCATAAAACAAACATCTAACAATTATAAACTACACATAGCTCACAGGGTTGTGTTTTAAGATGTGACAAGTAACGACATGTATAAATAATTGTACTTCATCAAAACCTCAAGGTAGTAGATGATAACCACCTAAAGGTGGTTAGAGTACAATATTTTATTCATGGTTTCACATCTTAAATATGGGAGTTGATTCGCACACCATTTTTTTTATTATTTCACCACACTCAGTGCATCACAGTGTTGTACTGTGTGCTCTGTGCATTACAATGTTGTACAAAATGGTGAAATAATAAAAAAATGTGGTGTGCGAATCACATCCCCTTAAATATAGCATAAAAGTGCTATGTTTAGCAATACAACACTTATACTATATAAGTGTTAGTATATAAAAGTGATTCATACAGTCAACATCAGGAGATAATCATAACCTGATTTGGCCATCCTAAGTCGATGACCAAGTCAACACGATCTATCATCTTCAAATTGAAATTTAAAGGATTAATCCATCAAATTATCAGCAATATTGGACCCTGAAAGTTCCAATATTTGAAATGATAGTCGATTCTTTCTGCTGTGCTACATTTTTCTTTAGAAATTTATGGATTACAGAAAAAAGAAATACAAAATTCAACATATGGAGCAGTTATTTTAGATATTTGTAGTTTCATTGCATTTTGATACACTGTTTTCGCTTTATATAAATTTTAGCCTTATGAGAGTGCACTTGCACCTGAGCATATTTTGTTTATAGAGTCAAAACTATAAAGTGTAGATAACGATAGTGTGGAGATTTGTGTGTGAGGTTGGTACCTCTTCTTTCTTAAAGCAATCCAACGATTACAAAATCGTATGCCCATCAGACAATCCCCACAAATCTCAAGATGGATTTTGGTGATTTATTGACCAAAGCATACAATCTTTTTTGGTAAGATTCTAATTTGGTTTTGAGTTATGAGACGGAGTTTTTGATACCAAGCCAATGCATGTTTGAATTTGATAATAGGCCACACAAAAGGATCAATTAGTGATAAAGGAATTTGTGAATACGAAGTTTCTAAAGTGAAACTGAGATTATGAGAATTGCTAGCAAAAAGTGTTTTTCTTGAACCAGAAAACAATGTGTTTTCTAAGCTAAGGATCTGTGTAGTTAGATCCTTAAAAAAGTACTATCATATCTATAAACAAGCAAAATCAGATGCATATAACATGGAAAATCGTATCTATACCTGCGAGAAACGGAGTAGGTTGGGCGGTACAACGACTGAGCGACGGGATTCAAATCGAAAACCGGGTTCTTTTGCTGCATACAATTATAATTATAAACAATTAGCTCTTGATTACCCAAAAACTAAGAATACATGTACTTCCTAAATAATTGAAACTGAAAACAGGGTCTTGAAATCGAAAGAGGGTAGTTAACGTAAAATTTTCAACAATCATGAACTTCCAAATGGAAAGAATGCAACAAAATGACAACATGACTATTCAACTTAACATAATTTCATTTAATCCATTCAAAAGTCAGATTTCTGGAACATGGAGATTATCATCCAATATGTTAGAATATTGGAACTAAGTTACTAACCCCAAAGTTCCAGACTTATGTCAGCAAATGAAACATTATTCAGGGACGTTACTAGATGCGAGGGATTTGTGAATGTTAAACTCCGTGTTTAACTTAAGTCTTTGTATACCAAAATGAATCCCCTTTAGAAAACTAATTTAAGGAATTTTATTGGGACAAATCTATATGCCACATCTTTATTAATGAAGTTTGTTCTTGAACAGGGGACTAATAGATTCTTGATGATTAACTTGACCACAAAAACCTATAAGTAAGTTAAATAAACGATGATGCTCAAGAAAGTAGGTACATAACAGAACAACTAAAAGTGCTGTTCCACAAACAAAGAAAATGAGAAAGGTTGTTCCAGAAAAAAAGACAGCTAAATGTTCAGAACGTAACGGAGCATACATTAACCATCAATTTCTATTTTTTTCTAAGAAAGACAACTATTCACACTTGATAATACCGAGACTTGAATGAACAATCTCATGAACCATCCATTAACCATAACCTAAAATCAGCTCAAAGTAGTACTCCGTAAAAAAAAAAAAAAAAAACCCTTATAATTGAACTTCCTAGGGGTGTAAACAGCCAAACTGCTCCTGAGCTACATGAGATCGGCTCGGTAAGAGCTCAAAATGAGCCTTGTTTGGGGCTCATTTGATGAACAGTACTATAGTTGTATATGTATATGTCAACGAGCTTGAGCCTAATGTTTTTAAAAGGCCGATTATATAAACGAGTCGAGCTCGAGCTTGTAGAATATGTCACAAGCTGAGCTCCTGCTAAAAATATAAGGCCCGAAACAAGCCTAGCTCAAAAACATAATAATATCAAATAAACCTATGAATTTATCTTCAAAAGTGATAGATCTATACATATGTGTGATCAAAAAACACAATAATATGTTGTTAACTGAACCCAAAAAAAAATGATAATAGTCTAATTCAAGTTATCATTTCATAATCTTAAAACGAAGAATCATTATACCGAAAATATCAAGTGAAAGAGAAAAAACACTAACCTAGTTTAGTTAGATCATATAATAAGGAGAAGAAGAAGATGTATGAAGTTGTTTGATTAGCTTTGCAATTTATCTCTTTTTGTGTGTGTGTGTTTGTATGCGTGTGTGTTTGTGTATGTGCGTGTTATTGTGTGTCTCTCCGGAGAGTAGGGTTGAGCCTATTTATAGCGAGGGAGCACGAATACTATTTAAAAAAAAAAAAAAAAAAAAAAAAAAAAAAAAAAGAGTAAATTACTGCGTTAGTTCCAAGGTTTTTGCAAATTTCAATTTATTGTCTAAATTTCGACATAATTATTGTAGTCTTCCTTAACGCAAGTCCAATTTTGTAACTACGTTAAATCTCTCTCGTTATCTCATGTCACGTACCATGAGAATAAGGTTGTCTTTTCACTATTTTATCCTTTTCATCTTCATCTTCTAACTCTATTTTAAATCTACTCTACAAATTATGCTAAGAGTAAACTGCAAAATACATCACTGTGGTTTACACATTTTGGCATCTTACATCCCTGTCAGAAACTTTTGGCAATATGCATCCCCCGTTAGGCAAACGTTTGCCACAATACATCCCTCGTTAACAATGAGGACTAACAGTGCAAATTTTTCCTCCGTTATCTCTTAACGAGACTGAAAATATTACACCATTAGCCTTCGTTAGCCAAACATTTGCACCGTTAGTCCTCTTTTTTAGAAAAAAAAAAATTAAAAAATTAAAATTAAAAAAAAAAAAAAAAAAAAGGAAAAAATTTTAAAAAATTATTTTTATTAAAGTTAATATTTTAAAAAAATCAAAATTTAAAAAAAAATTAATATTTGCGAAAAAAAATTAATTTCTTTTTATAAATACGCATTTTTTAAAAATATTAAAAAAAGGAAAAAAATTTAAAAAATTAATTTTTTTTAAAGTTAATATTTAAAAAAAAAAATCAATTTTTTTTTAAAAAATTAATATTTGCGAAAAAAAAATAATTTTTTTTATAAATACGCATTTTTTTAAAAAAATTAAAAAAAGGAAAAAAAATTTTAAAAATTAATTTTTTTAAAGTTAATATTTAAAAAAAAAATCAAATTTTAAAAAGAAAAATTAATATTTGCGAAAAACAATTTTAAAACATTAATTTTTTTAAAAACAATTAATTTTTATAAAAAAAATTATCTTTTTAAAAGAATACACATTTTTTTATAAAAAATAATTTTTAAAAAAATACGCATTTTTAAAAAATTTATTTATTATTTATAAAAAAATTAATGTTTTTATAAAAAAAATTAATTTTTTTTTTCGCAAATATTAATTTTTTTTTAAAAATTTGATTTTTTTTTAAAATATAAACTTAAAAAAAATATAATTTTTTAAAATTTTTTTCCTTTTTTTTAATATTTTTAAAAAATGCGTATTTATAAAAAAAAATTATTTTTTTTCGCAAATATTAATTTTTTAAAAAAATTTCGTTTTTTTTTAAATATTAACTTTTAAAAAATAATTTTTAAAATTTTTTTCCTTTTTTTTTATTTTAACTTTTTTTTTTCTAAAAAATAGGACTAACGGTGCAAATGTTTGGCTAACGAAGGCTAACGGTGTAATATTTTCAGTCACGTTAAGAGATAACGGAGGAAAAATTTGCACCGTTAGTCCTCATTGTTAACGAGGGATGTATTGTGGCAAACGTTTGCCTAACGGGGGATGTATATTGCCAAAAGTTTCTGACAAGGATGTAAGATACCAAAATATGTAAACCACAGGGATGTATTTTGCAGTTTACTCTATGCTAATCAACAAAGAACCTCTGTATCTATACCAACACCGTATCCACCTCATTTTTCAGCAAATTTCCGTCCACAACTTCAAATAATTCAATTAACCAATCAGAAAACAAAACACACTAACCACCACCCTCAAAACCACTTCGCGAGAAAATTGACAGGTGGTTTCCGCGTACCTGAACAAGCCTCCTACATCCTCATATTTCCCTTTCCACAAACACATACTCCGTAGAATATTTTATCCTGTTGAATACCCATTTTTTAAAATAGTTATATGTCTTTAGATTTCCCACCAAGGAATTTGTGATTTCCCTTTCCTAAACACGATCTAAAGGTTGAGATGTGGCAGCGTTTAGATCCTTTTGAAAAGTTTAACATAAATACATAAGGGGGAAGTGAGTGTGTGGCTGTTGTGTATGTAAGGTTGGGTATAGAACCCTTCAAAACGACCGTGTTTTGATAGTATTTCAATAAAATCAATTTGTCAGCATCCATGTTCTCTCCCCAAGACTGACGCATGCCTTTTCTTTTCTCCTTTTTTCCATTCTTGATGCAAATACAGTCTCACCCAACAATAATCTCTATTTTCCATATCAAATTGATGTCTACTGGATCTCAATTTCTACATAAATTCTTTCGAAATTGAATACATTAATCTAGTTCATATTTTGAAAACAGGTTAATAACTACTTGTTTCCATTGGATCTTATCAGTTGTGGTATATACAATGTTAAACAGTTTGGCTAATGTGGGTCGGATGAAATGCATGACAAGTGTTTGATGAAATGCCTAAGTAAGAAGACATAAAATTCAACCCTTGTATGAGGCAGGGTTAAATACTTAAATGTGGTTACATATGAACTATGTCAAATTGGGTACATAGTGTTGTTATCTTTGGTAAATCATAGTCGTCCATCTAGTCTTGTGACGAGACGCGATCATTCTTGATTTTGTGGTTCATCTCTGATCCGTTCCCGGGTTGGGTTTGGCATCTATCTTGTTACTGACTTGATTGGATTTGGGGAAATGCTTTGGATGCCCAAGTGACTCTTCACAAATGGATGTGATTTGGTTTAGTGATTTTTCAGAGGTGGCTAGGCTATATGCATTTCAGTTTTGTTAAAAAGTTAATGAATTGGTCTTGTAATTTCAGTTGCAATGATGGTGTTATAGTTATTCAATCACTTGGTATGTAGAACTTATATAGCTACTTTGAAGTTGTTTTAGTCTTCTTAAGGTTTTAATTTAGCCTTGCATTGAGAATTATATGTGTTATGTTGATGACGGAGGTTATGACAGTTTCAGTCTGTTGATCATATGGTGAATTGCTTTAACTTAGTTGTTGCTATGTAAACATCTGCTCGGGCTTGTCCTTTGTTCACGACTTTATTTGCTATTGTGCAAGTTTCAAAGAGATCACCCTGCATTACAAAAGAAACTCAAAACATGCAAATATGGGATGATATGTGTGTAATTTTTTTCTATAAACCAATGGATTATATGGCTCTAACTGTCTAACGTAAGCCTTTCAATAAACATACTCCCAATCAGCAATCCTAAGTGTCATGACTACTGATAAAAACTTAGATCATATAGAAGTTCCCATATATAAAGCAACATCATCCAACCTCTTGGGTTGCCATGTAAAAAAAAGATCAAAGTTTTCATATGCTTAGCATATAGCCTTAACTACAATAGATAGATGCGTATGATGACTAATCTAATTTTTTTAAAACTCTAGTAACACATTTTATCAAACACTTGCTAGGCATTTCACCAAAAACATTTTTTTATGCATATCAAACACATTTCTTACAAACACATTTCTTACAGACACATATCATCACTATAGAATTGAAGTACCCCTAGGAGCAACTCAAGTACCCCATTATAGAATTGAGACATAACTAATATAAATCAAACTTTAATCTTGAGATTTAATAAATACATTTGAGTAACACTTTACCATTGTGTTGCAAAGAAAGTAGAAATATAGACAAAAGATTTGGAGTTCCTATTCCCATGGAAATTACGAATGAAAAAAATGAAGAAAATAAAAAGTTCAGAAGAGAAGAACATGGAAGGTGAGAAACTGATTTATTGTTATTATCAAAACGACGTAGTTTTGAGAGGTTCTATACCCAACATTACATACACAACAGCCTCACACTCACTTTCCCCAATACATAATCATTTATTATCAAAAGTTATTCTATTATTTTCCTTTAATCTCTGTGTTATACATATAGTACCCAACAAGACATAGCTTGATAGCTTTATCCGATGCGACTCATTGAAAATAGTTAAGTTGTTGACACGCTAGTTTTGTCGTTTAGGCTAATTGAAGAACCACCTTAGGTTTTTTTTTGGGTCCGTCACTGAGTAGTATAGTGGTCGTGATGGGTACTTATTTTAACTTCTATGTTGAAATAATTGTTTAGCTTTATTATGTTTTTATTTGGTCCAGTTTATTTGTGTTCTTATGTATTATATTGGCTTGGTTTGGAAATTTTTATTTACTATTGTTGTTGTGTAGGAAGAAATATATATATATATATATATATATATATATATATATATATATATATATATATGTGTGTGTGTGTGTGTGTGTGTGTGTGTGGTGGAAAAATAAAGTGGATATGGAGTTGGTGATTGAATTATTTGATGTTGCGGATGAAAAATGGGAAAATGAGATGAATATGGTGTTTGTGAGAATAAGTGGTGTGTCTCATATATGAAAATAAATGGCAAAAAGTATTTTAAAAAATCAAAAATCTAGAACAAATCATAAAAAGAAGATGAAGATAAATGGCAAAAAGAAGTAAAATTACCAAATTGCCCCTCATGTAACTGGTACATGACATGAGCTAATGACATGAGTTAACGAGAGAAATTTAATATCGTTACGAACGGCAAGCATGTAATTTAATATCGTTACAGTAATTTTGTCAAAATTTAAACAATACATGAAATCTGAAAAATTCTTTTAGACTAAACGTGTAATTTACTGAAAGAGAAAGAAGAAGTGGCATTTGACCGGTTATTAATATCAATGGGGACTACTATAATAACGGGGTCTACTACCCCTTGCTGCAAACCCTCTCTATGGTAGCGTACTGTTCATGATTTTTTTTTTTTTTTTTTTTTTTCGTCTATTTGTTGTTTTTTTTTTCTTTGTCCATGTTTTTAACTTTTTGTCCATGTTTTTTTTTTAAGTCATGTTACTACACAACCTTGTCCCATGTTTTTTTTTGTCCAAGTGCATAAGCACATATGCAGTATTGCACACAAGCAGATATCAGGCTCAGATTAACACAATCATCATCGCCATTTTTTTTGTCCAAGTGCATAAGCACATATGCAGTATTACACAAGCAGTATTGCACACAAGTATTTAGCAGACAATAGGCTCAGATTAAGACAATCATCATCGCCGATTTAGAATTTTTTTTGTCCAAGTGCATAAGCACACAAGCAGATTGCACAGGCTCAGATTCATCATCGCCGATTTAGAACAAAATATATAAACAAGTGTTTGGCTCGGATATGAAGGTTGCAAAGTGATAAAATATCACTTTCCAGAGATTTTCCGTTCACAGGTAATAAGTATAAATAATGTGCTAGGTGACGGAAATTGTGGGTTTCGGTGCATTGCCCATTGGATTGTGCAAGACCAAAATAGGTGGGCCGATGCTAGATACATGTTAATGCAAGAGTTACAAAGACATAGTATAACTTACGTGAGTATGTGGGGGGAAGAAGACTTTTACCACCTTCGTGATACATTAAACTGGTTTAATGGACCAGCGCCTGAAGATTACTGGATGACGATGCCACATAACGGTCTGGTCATCGCTTCAGCTATTCACCGACCTCTTGTATAAATAGACCGTCATGGTTGGTTCACATGTTTACCCCTATTTTCTGCTCCAAACTTATCACATGGAATTGACCCCATTGTGATTGCGTGTGTGGGGGGGAACAGTGGTGCTCATTACATTTGTCTCAATATAGATAGAGATTCTCCACTACCACATTACCACCCACAATAGAGGTGGTTCAAACAGCCAGTTGCAAACGAATGGGATACAATATATAACTATCGATGTATTTTGTAAATGTTGTAAATGATTATTCATTTATTTAAATGTAAATTGTTTGTAAATGTTGTAAATGATTATTCATTTATTTAAATGTAAATTGTTTGAAAATGTTGTAAATGATTATTCAACATCGTTTAAACATTATTGATTGATGATGTAAATTATTATGCAAATTCTTTGGTCAGATGAGCCAAAGAAATCCTTTCTGGTGTCGATGTAATAGAGGATTTATTGTAGAACGGAAATCCTGGCAAGATGGTAGTCGTGGGCGACTGTTTTATGCATGTCCTCTTTCAGTGGTAAATAATCATACGTTTGCTTAGTTATGTAAATAATTTGTTTGTTAAAAATACATTTCTTATTATTTTCTTAACATGTAACAGCCAGGTACAAAAGACTATGGGTGTCGATACTTCAAGTGGAAAGATGAATTTGAAGCAGAGCACTTTAATCAAGCCTCTTCTTCAACGCATTGCTCAAACTGCGTTGCTACAAAAAATGAGAACAAGTTGTTGAAGGCAAGAATAAAGGCGCTAGAAATGGAGTTAGAAATGGTAAGGAATCCTGAGGATCACGCTTGTCAGTCAAGTGCCCGGCTCCATGATCTTTTAAATGAGATGAATAATCTTCATATGTCGTAGATGTTGTTTTTAAATAATATGTATAACGTTGTTGTTTAATTTAATAATAACAGTTTTTGTTGCAGTTATTTAACGTGGTAATATTTAACGTGCTATTATACAAACAAAATAATTATACAAAAATTATACATATACAAAACATTATTAAACACAAATATACAAAATATTATACATATACAATACATTTACTTTAAACAAAAAAAAAAGAAAAAAAAAAAGCGCTAAACGACAAAATAGGGGAAAAGTAAAAAAAAAAATATAAAAAATACTCTCTATTGTTTTTAGAGAAGGTTAATGAGTTAATCTAACCAAATAGCCCCGTCATTTTAACCCATCCCATATTAATATATAGTTGATGAGATATTTGATTTAATGATGTGATGTGTCAAAGTAAGTTAGCGGCGACACACCCAAATGGTGGCTGACAATGAAAAGGCAAAAGATGCTACTTTTGTGTAATGTTTGATTTTATGTGCCATCACTAACCTAAGAAAAAGGCATGAGTTATAAGGACCCCTTGTAAGGAGGGTTTGTGGAAGACGGTGCTGCCGTCGCTTGTACTGTCTGCTTTAATGCTTGTATATTTTGACTAAAATAGGTGGGACCCCCTATGTAGACCCCGTCCTTATAGGGTATCCCAAGAAAAAAAAATTTCCTACTTCCAAATAGCCGGAATTGAATGTGTAATAATATTATTTGGTGCCTTGTGTGAAAAAAAATGAATATAGGGAATTGCCGATCTAAAAGCAAATAATTGCATATATAATTTTTTAATAAATATAGTATAACGGCTTTCATGTAAGAGTTTGATAATCGTATTATTGAATCCTCTAAGTTATGCACATAAGTTCGGTATATATAAGATACAATGGGCCAAATACATACGGGCCTAAACACAACCTAAGACTAATCGTCTAACACTCCCCCGCAGTTTGAGCGGGAGGAGACCGAACACTGCTGTCACGAAACTCAGCAAACAAGACATACGACAACCCTTTAGTAAAAATATCAACATACTGAAACCGAGAAAGAACATGTAGAACTCGAACTTGACCAGTAGCAACCAAATCATGAACCTAAGACTAATCTTCTAACATTTCATTCATGTTTTTTAGCATGCATATAATTTGGATTCTTTGCATGGATATATATGCACATGTTTGGGGAAAAAAAATTATATACCTGTGACTTTCCCTATTAAATTTATTTTCAATGATGAAAGATAGTCAATCCAAAAAAAAAATACAATCTCAACAATATTGAGACAAATAAAATACTCACTTCATCTTAAATTATAAGTCCTAACTTTGACTTTAAAGGTTTTTTTTTTTTTTTTTTTTTTTTTTTTTTTTTTTTTTTTTTTTTTGACGTAAACTTTTTTTTTTCTCTTTATGTTATATAATATTTAATGCAAAATATATAAATAAATTGAGTTTTAAATTTATTTAATGCAAAAGTATTTAAGGTCAAAATAATAATAATAATAATAATAATAATAATAATAATAATTGAAACTGAACTTGTATTTTAGAACAGAAGGAGTAACGAAGTCATGCATACCAAATGTCACACTTTAAGAAATCTTTATATAACAGTGTTTTATGAAGTTTGCTAAACATGGGGTACGGTATATTATAGGCATATTTTGCTAAACATGGAGTACTGATAACTTTATTACTACATGTACAACAGTGCAAGTGAATTTATTGAACATGGTTTCTTTATTATGACGTTCGACAATATATTTTAGGTATATAGAGTTTAATTAGCTTGACGAATAAGTAAAATCCGACCAAAATCATATAAGTAAATATCGAGAAATTAACGGGCTACTTCAGCTGGTTTAGTTCGGTTTAGCACTAAAATTAGTGTTGAGAATACTCAATATTATAACTCGTATTATTTCACTTTCTCTAATGTGTGGCAATTGTGATTGAGCTTAACAATATAAAAGAGGTAATTGCATTTCTGGTCTATGTGGTTTGGCCAAAATGCAAATTTGGTCCTCAAAACTTTGAAAATGCAACAATATTCTCTATTTTGAAATTTGGATTGCATTTTTTGTCTCTGGATAAAGCTAAATGACTAAAATACCCTTTGTCTTGTTCAGGAAAATACAAGGGTAATTTAGTCATTTCACACCAAAATGACAAAAAATGCAACCCAAACTTTAAAATGAGAACTATCGCTGCACTTTCAAAGTTTTAAAGACCAAACTTGTAATTTGGTCAAACCACAAAGACCAAAAATGCAATTAACTCATATAAAAATGATAGGTATTATCAAATACTTTTGAGTATAAGACCACTTGTTCACTATTACTAACTTTATTCAACTAAAGACCCTTAATTCCTATCGTCATTATTCAAGAGGTAAGGGGGTGGCAACCATGCCTAATGATACCTAGAAAATAATTGTAATTAGCCAATCATCTTCAACCAACTCATTTCATGCCTTTGGATGCCTAATTCCATATGTTTAGTGGCAATGTTATGCCGATCGATGCCTAAACATTATTATTATTTTTTTTTACTCATAATTATATTTAATAATTAAATTAAAATTTTCAAATTTCATTAATAATTAAAAAAAAAGATACATGATAGATAGGAAAAAGAAAAAACAATTTCTAAAAATTGCAAGGCCATCCATATTTGGCCGCGACTTCACGTTTTTTTGCAATCATAATGTCGCGCATTGTTGGGTCTAGTATTGTATCATGGGGGTCGTTGAAGAACTTCATTGCTCGAAAAAAATTATTTTCTTGAACCCCTTTAGTTGTGCCGCCATTAACATTCTCATCCATTATTTGTGACTTCTTTGCCGCATAATCTGTTAACGATTCAATACTCTTCTTTGTCGACTCGTTTTCGGCCTTTTTCCCTTTTTTCTTCCGTGTAGGAGTTGTGTCGTTATTTAGACCCGGAATAATAGTCTCAACATTGTCATTGCTAGATTCCGACGACTTTCTTCGTTTCTCCGTATTAGACGAATATGTTTGACTAACGGTTGGTTGTTCCAACCATTTGTCCGATTTCCTAACTACCTCCCACGCCTCAATATGACTAAAATTCTTACCTTTGGTTTTCTTTTTATAATCGGCCAATGCATTTCTCATCACGTTAAGATCGTCACACTCACTATCACGACATCGGTTCTACAATAATAAGAAATATAATTTAAATTTACACTAATAATTAAAATAAACAAGTATAAATGTAAACAAATAATAAATATAAATAAAAAAAATTATACCAAGTACATAATTTAAAACTTACTTGTTGGATGTATAGGCCGTTAAAAGTATTCAATTCGGTATTCATATTTTTATATTTTGTGTTCAACCCATGGAATGTTCGTAAAGTATCCGGCACATTTTGCTTGAAGTGCTCTAGAATTCTTCCCCAAAAGCTATCGGACTTTTGTTGATTCCCGACCTTTGGGCATGTTGAGACATGAACCCAAGCTTTTGCCAAAAATACTTCTTCGTCGGTCGTCCAATTCTTTTTTCCCACTTTACCCGGATTTTTTATTTCTTGAACGTCATCATCATTTTGTTCTTCACCTAAAACAAAAAAAAATATATATACATATATATATATATATATATATATATATATATATATATATATATATATATATATATATATATATATATATATATATATATATATATAACGATTTGAAAAAAAATACTAGAACGATTTGAAAAAAAAAATATAACGATTTAAAAAAATATATATCACGATTTAAAAAATTTATACATAACGATTTAAATAATTTGTAAATAACGATTTAAAAAAAAATATAACTATTTAATATATATATATATATATATATATATATATATATATATATATATATAACGATATAAAATAAAAAGTATACCGATTGGATTTGGGAATTGGGTTTCGGGAATAACTTCATCTTCATCATCTTCATAATCGTATAACGGTAATTCTCTTTCGACACTTTGTTCACGTCTTGGTGGACCGTCTCGAAAGTCATTAAAAGGGTTGAACTCGCTTGTCATTGCTATATTATAGTGACTTGGATTCAATGGTGGAGGTGCCGGATAGTAGACTTGTGGTGGAGGTTGAGGATAGTAAGGTTGTGGTGGAGGTCGGGGATAGTATGCTTCTTGACCATGTAGTGGAGGCCGGACGGGATGTTGTCGAGAACCTCGACCACGACCACGACTTCGACCTTTTGATGTTGAACCTTGTTGGGATTTACTTGAATCCATGTTCTTGATTTTTAAAGTGAATTGGTGATTGTGAATATGTGATTTGAAGAAAAGATGGTAAAATGTGATTGTGAATAAGTGAATTGTGATTTTTAAAGGGGGTAATTTTTTTTTTTTGAAAATGTAACAAAAAATTCAAACGGTAACTCCCTAAATTTTGCAACGGTACAAAAAATTAAGTGCCCATTGTCACACCGAATCGGTAATGTATACCGTATGAATTGCCGATTAGCTCATGCCAACTATGTGGTTTTGTTTTGCCGATTCACACCGATCCTTGCCGAGCCCCATACCGACTACGATGCCACCCCCTAATATCTACTCTTGGAGTGAGGATATACCTTTTGACAAAAGTATAAGATCATTGCTAATAATCGTACAAGTACATTAAAAAATGTAAGATTATACACAATTACACATAGTATTACTTTTAAAACATGATTAAGAAAATGTAATATTACATAAGGTCCGAGACATATTTGCATGACTGCACAGTCTGCACTTGCATCATACATACTCATCTTTGTTGAATGCGACTATTTGACTACTTTTTCTCTTGGCTAATATGCGATTGGTACTACGTAGTACATCATTGTCTCATTTTTGTAAATCTTCTAGATCTCTAAAGACTTTATTGTTATCAGCCGTCACTAGGTTATAGTTTCAACTCTCATGTTTCTTGTATTATGTTGTTAGTTTCAACCGTCATATGTCTTGCATAATCGCATTCTGTTGATTATTTACTATGCTGATGTTACAAGGTTTATTAAACAGGATCATAACGTTATTTGCTTCTTTTCTTATGTTAGAAAAGACAAGAAGGGTACCAAAAATATAGTTTGCGATAAAATAATTCTATAAAATTCTCGAATAGTAATGTAAAGTTATTATTAGAAAAACAAATAATCAAATAATATTGTTTACAAAAAATTTGATTACAATGTATATGCCGCTACAACGCATACCTCTGCTATATGAAAGAGAAATTATATTTATCCTTACTAATCCTCATACTTCCATAATCTTGACAAGTAAAAAAACTTAGCGATTTAAATTATGCGAGATAATGAGTAAAATAAACATGTCACACCTATTTTAACCTCTTTGACCTCCATCCACTTACTATAATGCACACACTCCCAACTTTGTTATTATTATTTTACTAACTCACATCTTCTTTATTGTTGTTTTACTACGGATTATCAATTTACAATAATAATAATTCTCTAATACACAAGCTTAGAAAAAACACGCATTTTAACTTTTTTGACATTCACCCATCTACTATAATGCACACTCTCCAATTTATGTTATTTTATCAACTCTCATCTTCTTTATTATTATTATTATTATTTTTTTGGCAAAATAAATGATATTGATATATATAATGGAAAGCAATCTCATCTTCTTTATTGACATCCATCCCCCTACTATAATGCACACACTCCAATCTATGTTATTGTTATTTTATTAACTCTCATCATCTTTATTGTTATTATACTATCAAGTTACATTAATAGTTATTCTTTAGCGTATAGCCTTAGAGCATCTACAATGCTCCAAGTCTTCAATGACTTGAAGCATTTAATGCATTAAATGCATACTACATTTATTAGCTAAAGCTTTTGTGAAAGACTTGGTGTATGTCAAGTCTTTGTATAAAGCTTTTCAAAAAGCTATTGATGCAATGGCAAAAACCACTTCTAAAAGGCTTCTTAGAATAGGAAAAAGCTTTTGTAATTTGACCCATTGCGGGTGCTCTTAGAAAATCAATAAGGTATTAACCAAGTGCATATCCTCTTAATGTATAAAAGAAAATTTTACATGTTTTGTTCACTTCATTTATCTAAAATCACACTCGTCATCCCTAATAAATTTAATTACATAAACAATTTTTAATTTTCAAATTATTTGCATTAATATATAGTCTCTATTTTGAGAAATAGAGATTATCTGTGTAATAACAATATGAACTACACGTATGATAAAAAAAAAAAAAAAAAAAAAAAAAAAGCTCTATCTCACAGATGATCCCAATTTTTTAAAATAGGGATTATTGATGCAACTAGTTTAAAAATTAAGTATCACTAATATAACTAAAATCGAATAGAGAGGACGAGAGTGATTTTGGATAAATCGCAGAGATAAAACATGTAACTTTTTCAATATAAAAACACCACTTTTAACCTAATTAACCTTCACCCACCAACTATAATGCACACACTCCTACCTTCCCCCCCCCCCCCCCCCCCCCCCCCCCTCTCCTAATTCCATCTTCTTTATTGTTATTTTTCAATTTGCATTAAGACCACTAGGTACCGTCAATATTATCCTACGATATTATAACAATTACATGCAGTAATTTTCTGACACATATTTGCTTTCAAGGTGATAGTTAACGAACATTTTAAAAACAATTTCATAAAACGTATGTCGAATATTATGGGTTTTGCGTATGCACAACTTCTAACCTTTTTAATTCTATCATAAAGAAACATCTAAAACCACGACCTTGTCCTAACAAAGACACATAATATATAAAAACACCCCTTTTAACCTCTTTTAACTTCCACCCACCCACTGTAATGCACACACTCTCATTTTTTCATTGTTATTTTACTAACTCTCATCTTCTTTATTGTTATTTTACTATCAATTTATATTAATAATTATTCTTAATTGCACATGCTTAGAAAATCAATAAGGTATTTACCAAATGTGTATTAATTGTAATACAAATTCAAAAATAATATATTTGTAATTGCATATCTAATAAATTATACCCGTAACACCAATACCCAAATTCGCACAAACTCAATTAATCTATATTTTAGGGATGACAAAGTCTGCCCATATGCAAAAAAGTTGGGGTACCATGGGCAATTTTTCAAAAGTTTGGAGGCTTTTTTGGGCATGGACATTCTTAATAAGTCTAACTAGGCAAAAATAGTATACTTTTAATAGGGGTGGCAATTCGGGTCGTGTTCAGGTTGGCGGGTTCGGGTTGTCAGGTTGGCGGGTCAGAAAACCCCAACCTGAATCTGATCCATTTAAATCATCGGGTCAACTATGTCAACCCTAACCTGTTTACGCGTAACCCGACCTGACTCATTTAACCCGTATATATACTTAGGTTGACAGGTTAAATAGGTTACATGGGTTGAATATGTTAAACGGGTTTCGAGTTGACCCATTTAATCCGTTTTATATATAAAAGTTAGCATATTACACGAGTTAAATGGGTTAAACGTGTTAGTGGGTCGACCCGTTTAACCCATTTAACCCGTATAATTAAATATAAATAATTTTTAATTAAGAAAAAAAACTTAAACGGGTTGCCGGGTCGACACGTTTATTTTATTCCCAACCCGAACCTGACCTGTTTAATAAACGGGTTAGATATGTCGACCCAAACCTGACCCATAATCTATTTAGTTCAATCCGAACCTGTTAATTTTCGTGTTGATTTCAAGTCGGATTTCGTGTCGGGTCAGAAATTGCCAACCCTAATACCTTATTAATAATGGGTGGAATTGTTCACTTATGCGGTAAAATCATCATTATGGTTTCCTCTTTTCTTTTTGTTCTCTGTTATAGTTTATGTTTTCATTATGTTTAACCCTTTACACATATTGGCCATGCATACCAAACCCCTAATTAAAGATCTCCTAACAAGTTATATAACCTAATTTAACATGTATTATGGGTGTTCATTAAATTCTTAATTGAACCTACTGTAGCGTAAGCTTCTAGACCAGTCTACGTGGACGTAATCACCTTCTTCTTTCTTCTGCTTATTGGGTCAATCGAACTAGGGTTTCATGGGGAGAATCACAACTTATATTGCATCAGATATCCATCGGTACTGCACATGTAGAACTAGGGCTACGAACCTATGCATGTTGGAGAGTGCGAACATGGGTAACAATCGACTGCAATTCGATTATGTCGTTTTAGGGTTTCGAACCTTGGGAACCGGTCAACGAGAATGGAGAAGGGAGGGGAGGGAGTTTCAGGATTACGCAGGATTAAATATAGTTTAAGTTGTTTTTGTATTTATATGGATACAAAGACATTCCTAATCCAACTAAAACATTCTAATAATTATCTATTAAGCAATACAAGTTTGACAAAGTGTCAAACTCCCCCTCATAGAGGTCGGCCAAATATACCACAACCCTAAGGGATGCAGTTTTGCCTTTATGCTTAAATAAATTTATCCCAGATAAATAAATTAACCTTGGATAATTACCAATTTATGTCTACGAGAATAATGTCATTGGATACCCGCCACTTATCGTAGGGTCCACGCAATATTTCATGTTTGTTTTATAGTTTGGAGCCTAAGTCCCTTAGGAGGTTGAAGCTTTTTGGATGGTAAGGCGCCATGAGGTATGTTCCTTGTGTATTGGTGGATTCCCTTATCGTTGCCTAGTAGTTTTTACACCAGTGATCACGTCGAGTGCTATCTGTGTACTCCTCGGAGACTAGGTTCCGACTACAGCTGGATACACCATCAGTGACAAATGACAAAGTGTCCATTACCCCCACCGTTGATATATATATCAATCTGATCACCATAACATGCACTTCAGAACTTTAATCGATGACCTCCTCCATTAATCAATTGTTTAGTTGTTTCATACTTAAATCCTCAACTGCTTGATTGAGAAAACCTTATATGCATTACTTTTAGGCATTTTCGTTGTCGTTGTTAAGAATTTTTCAACCAAGATGGGCACAAAATTATGTATATTATCAATTCTATGTTTGTGGTTTGGCTATATTATTTTTTAGTACTAGAATTACAACTGCGGCTACTTTACCTTCTTCATCACTAGTTTTTATCAAATAAATCATGAATAAAATCACAAAAAAGTAAAGCATAAGGACAAAAGGTCATCACTTGAATAAACATACGTGACATTTCCATTCAAAAAATATATAGTAAAAGAACAAGAAGAAAAATATGACTATGGAATGTAAGCAACTATGCAAGTTAAGAGATTAACAACTGGAGTTGAATTATATGGTTGTGGATAAGTGGATAACTAGAGAATGAATATGGGCTATATTCTCCCTTTTTGTGGGCCAAGAATAGATAGTTATAATCGGTCTCAAACCCAATAGCCAGAAACAAACTCACTCTAGTCTGCGGTCTGCCTCCCTCTTACTCTTGCTTTAAAAATGAGATTATCTAAAAATAGATAGTTATGGAGGGGTAGGCGTGGTAATAGTTTTCTAGAAAAGATAATTACTACTTCGTAAAAAGTGAAAACTATTTGGGGGTGTTTAGGATCACGTATTATTAACCTGTATATACGGCTTAGTGAATGCCGTATGTGGTTAAGCACTTTCTAACAGCAGACGCAAATTAGCCAACAAGAACATAAATTATGCAATCCCAAAAACACTTTCAAACTTGTATATAAGCCAGCCAATACACACTTAAACTATGCAATTCCAAAATCATTTTCTAAATTGTACGTAGGCTAATAATTTAGCACATAAACTATGCAATCCGAAAAGCAAGTAACAACCATAAAACTAGACATAATGAGGGCTCAAAAGTCACAAACCCACCACAACTGGAGTGGGAGACCGAGACTTGCCACCTCAGCTAAGAACACTAATCACATGTGCATACAACTGAAATCAGTAATTTTCTGAGGATTGTTAACCTGTAGTCAAAAAAATACAGAGTATGAAAAGATAGTCTGCGTAAGAGGATATATAGGAAGGAATGCATAATTTTTTGAGAAAAAAAAAATCTAGACAGATTATGTACCCGCGTTTGATCAAGGATTCAGCTGAACAGTCAAAAATTAATCTATTTCACAGATAGGCTGATCCTGTCACTGTCTGAAGTTGCGAGATGCAAATCAGCATCGCAATAAATAGATATCCAATCATCTTCGTCGTCAAGATATTTTAGAGTAAACTCCTTAACCTCTAACTTGAACCATTGTGCCACTTTGTTTTTAATCACTTCCAACAGTCCGGGTGAAATAGGGAAGTGGAAGCTTGTCACATCCTCTTCATAAGTTACCTCCACTGTAACTGATGGTACTGGTACAGAGTCTATTCTAAGTTTTTTCAAAGGGCTGCTTGTTTCTTCATCATCAGTAAAGGTACTAGCAGCACATCTTTTCCCCGTACTCAGATTGGTGGACGACCCTTGGTCTGAAATATCTGTCACAGTTGACCCTGAATCTGATAAAACTGCATAAGAAGATTAATTGTTAGCCATCGGATTTTATTATTTATTTTTTGAATAATTTTGGGTTCAGTTTTACCTGAGAAATCCATAGGTGATGCGTCACCGAGTTCAAATCCAGAATGGACATCAAATTTCTGTTTCAATGTTTGCACCAAATGCCGTACATAATTAATGTCTTCCATACCGAACGGAAGAAAAAACTCTAAGACATAGTCATTATCGCCTTCAACACTATGCAAAAAGATTGTAAAGCAGCCAGTTAACTTGTAAATGCGTGCATAGTGAACCAAAGGGTACTCTTCTTCCTTAAGTTTGATTACATCTCTACAAAAGCATGAACCACGGGATGACAAAACCTTGCCAACAAAACTACGGGACTTATCTAAGTGTCGCTCTTTACATGCTTCCATGAAGTTCCACACCCCCAAATCTCGAACATGAAACGGCAGACCGGCTGTAGACATACAGATTTTCCCGATGCATTTGGTGTCAAAGCTACTGCAACTCTTTTTTAAACCTTTGTCATGAGAAACAGAACAAGTAACTCTGGAAACAGCCCATGTCTGAGCAAGAGGTAAACTGTGGATGTCACACACATTTTTCAGAATGCCCAAGATTTTCTCCATCTCAATTTGCCTTGGAACCTGCATATGAAAGATACGACCCACATAAGGAATCCAAAGCAAAAGAAGGTTTAGACGCAAAAAGAAAAAGAAGGTTAAATATATTAAAATCTAGCAACGGAATGTTAGATAACAAATCAGCATGATCCAACTCACATTCCAAGCAGGACCATTAAATACTTGTGGGCATGCCAGATTTTGTGTCTGCAAGATAACAACAATTTGGAGATGAGCAGCAATAAAAGATGATTCAAAAGAGAATAAAACAAAGCATAATCAATAATTGAAAAACTATAATCAAATTTAAGAGGTTAGACGGAAACCTTTAGGGCACCATGAATTTGTTTAACCTCATAAGCACAAGTCGTATACTTGGAACCCATCATGACCTCAATCACACCAGCACATAATCCTGTAGTACAATCGAAGACTGGTAAAGCCAAATACCCATGCAGATTGCAACGAAAAGCACACCCTTGTTTTGGAAAATCTTTTGGGTTGTAACTAGTTACATCAGAAGTCCACTCTGGTAATCCTCGTCGAAATACTCGAGCAGGAGGACTAACAACTTCTTCTTCATCATGCTTATCCACGAAAAATGCATTCTGCTCAGAGTCTCTTCTATAGGAATAGAGTTCTTCAGAGGGTACACCAAGACCAAAGGGTTGATCTAAAGTTTTAAGTAGCTGCTGGTGTTTCCCAACATCACAAGGTGACCAAAACTGAACCAGAACATGCTGCTCACGGAAGGTTAAGAGCTTTAGTACAGCTCTTATCTTCTTTATTGTTTGATGACCTTGGACAACAGCTTCAGGTTTCGGCTCGAAACCTGTAGTTTTGACAGCACAAATCAGAAGCACACACAAAAAATCTAGCAGAAAGAGCTTTATTCCAAGGGAGTTCATTTTATATCTAAACAAGCTAGAAACAAAATAAGACATACCGGTGGTTATGGATTGAGACAGATCAGATTGATAGAGTCCATCCTGGGATTCTTCATTTCGAGACACCCAAAGGTGTGTCAGGTATCTTGACTCATCAAAACGTGGAACTGGCTGTTCTAATAAGATCTTGAAGTCTGTCATTTGATCCCTTGACAAAACAGAATGTGCACCTGATGATTTGTCTCTATTTGTGGAATCAGCAGTGCACTGAAATTACCCAAACAGAACTTAGGCAGCTTTCAAGTCTATATATATTGTTACAGAATGTCATAATCTCTAAACGAAGAATTTGTTATTCACTAATCGAAAGCTAAACATAGCCAAATATAGCATTGAAAAGTTATTTAAAAAAACGATAGTAACAAAAGTTTCATTATTTCATAATCTCTAAACGAAGAATTTGTATAACCAAGAAAAAATTCAGAAATGTAAAGAATGCAATACATGAAGTATTTGAGCGAAAGAGATAAAACACTAACCGAACTTAGATTAAGACCATGAGCATAACAGTTAATTTGTTTGTTTGATCTTTGTTAGTACGAGTGAGTGTGTTTTAAAGGGTTTATATAGGACTCAACTGAATAAAACACAGAAAGAAATGTCACTTTTGTGGTCCCCGAAAGACCAAAAAGGGTCACTTTTGTAAAGTGATATCGAATAAAGTAATCACATAAGTGTACAGACAAACAATGATATTCACACGAGTTGGTCTTTTAAGTAGAGTTCACTAGAGTTCATGCATTAGTTATTTGTACATTATTGATGTTCTTCGTTAGCTTGTACATGTTTAAATAAAAAACTAGAGTGAGAAAATCATTTTTCTTACTTAATAATCTGTGATGAGATTTGCTAATTATGGAGTAAGTGATTACTTTATGACATGCTAATGTTTTGACCATGCCTTTTTATTTGGATTATGATGTTTTGACTATTTTAGATGCGGTAAGTTAGTTTGACCGATAAGTAAAATCCGGACAAGTAAAAACTGGACAAAACAAGTTTAGCACAAAACTTAGTGTTGAAAAACTCGATAACTTGTCTTGTTTCTTGCTTATCACGTGCATGGGAATTTATTTCTTTTACATGAAATGGAAAGAAATGTGAGTTTTTTCTTTCTTATGGGAATTATATTTTCTGCATAAAATGGAAATAAATGAGTGATAGAATTCATAAGATCCCGATGGGAAAAAAAATTTAAACATTGCATGAAGACAATGGATAGAAAGAAATAATATGTCATTTCGTGTGTGAAACCGTGTAGTAGTAATGAAATGGTGAAACAAAACGCGTTAACATAGAGGATAGACAATAGTTGAAATGGTGGTTGTGTTTTTCCGATTAAAAGTAACCATATAACAAAATGAAAATGATAGGTAACGTTTCTATCAAATACTTGAGTACTTAAAGAACGCCGCCTCCAAGGAATATTTGACCAAAGATATTCTCTTATCAAAAAAAGTTACTAGAAACCATTTTGCATTAGAAAAATAACTTTGATCGTCAATTATTTGAGCATGTGGTTATTAAAGCAAAGAAGCTTTATAAAGTTTTTTTTTTTTTTTTTTTTTTTTTTTTTTTTTTTTTTTAGTACTTATTTATTATGACTCACCTAATTTATCCATCTCGTACACGTCAACATTAATTTATTTCCACTTATGCAAAGCATGCAGCGTGCGATTGGAGTATTTGGCACAAAGTCACAAACGGCTCTTATTCAATATTTTTTCTTTGACCAACTACTGATAATTACCGAATGTTTTTTCCTTATTAATGCCTTCGCAATTCAATAAACCTAGCAACCAAATGTCCAAATCGTATAATTTGTTTAAACATCTTCTTCCATCAACATCAACATCAACATCAACATCAGTCAACATCAACATTATACGGTTGGTATCAACTATCACTAAACAGCTAGCATTCTATTTATTATGCCGTAGATAACGATCACAAAAGGTAATGTGTTTTGGTGACTTAATAGACTTTGATTTTGATTGATATGTTTATTCACCGGGTATATAAAACTTTTACCAAAAAAAAAAGTTCAAAAATCGAAACATGGGTTTGTCATCTTCGACTTTGAAAACCCGAGGTTCCAAAATCTATACACTTTATCAACAACAACATACCCGATCCCATCAAAGTGGGGTATAAAGAGGTAGAATGTAGACAGATCCGACTTCTACATCGTGATAAAGCCGAAAGTAGAAATACCGCATATAGGAAGACATCTGACAAGTGTAAGTGTGTAGAAGTGCTTATATTGTGCCGTAAAAGCACAATCTATACATTTTATGAGTTGTCTAAATTGTGTCGTAAAAGCATTAAACAAAATTCTTTTTACATCAAATTTGGCGTTAATTGTGAAAACATTGTAAGGTATTATGTTTCATTAATCCACCATTTATAATGGTAATTACATGTTAAGCTTTAGAAATCCCAAACCCACAAACGAGCTTGGGCTTATGTATTTATCCTCTAACACTCCTCCGCAATTCGAGCGATGAAATCACGTAAGCTCGGATTGGTTTAGATAACTAAAACATAAAAAAAAAAAAAAAAAAAAAATTGTTGATGAAGAGCTTCGACAGCAAGTGGAGATTGATCTTCGTAATGCAACAACAACGAAAAAGCAAAAGTAGCATAGATTTTTTTTTCTATGGCAATCGGCTTACGGCGGTGCGTGGAGGCGCGTTCGAAGGCTACTGACGGTGATCTTGGAAGGTTTTTGTGCATAATTGAAAAACGAATGGAATGTCATTAACCGCATCAGTTAACTCTAAACGGTTTGAAAGTTATAACAAATACAATATGCATATGATTTTTCGCTGAAAATTGCATGGTTTTTTTTTAGAAAAGGGATAAAGGAATGCTAGAGTTTGACGAAGTGGTATAAAAAAGCGGCCAACCAGGTTTCAAGATCAGAATCATGTTGAATTGTGAAACCCATAAGGCATTATGCTTCATTAATCCACAATTTACAATGATAATTACATGTAAAACTTAAAAACACTAAATCATTAAACTTGGACTTATTTATCATTCTTCAAATAGTAATGTGTACATTGAAAATTTACCCCCAATGACTGTTGTATAACTTATTTTATAAAAGAAAATGATTGAGAGGCCTAAATGCGTGCCTAATTTTGTGCCTAAATGCATGTGTCACTCTTTTATTGGTTTGTGAAGAAATGAGTCATTTTGTTGTCACCAACACGATGCTAATTAGTATGCCAATCAATTAGGTTTAGCCGTTTAGGTATACAATTAGACATACTAATTATTTATCAATGCTCTTTTATAAAAGTATATTGTACTAACGCTAAGTGTACCTTCGTAAGTCCTTTTATTTTCTTAAAAGAGTAGATAATTGATGCAAAGGTTTGAGTTACATCAAAATCTATGTAAAATTGCCGTGCCAATTGTGTCACCCAAAAGATTACATCATATTTTGTGCTTTTACTGAAGGTGATCTTGCGACCATGTTTAACAAACTCATTTATTTAATTATGACACTGCAATATGGAAAATTGGAGATATCGGTAAATTAAGTTTTAATTAGGATTCTTCGTGGAATGTGTCAATGTATATTATTTGAGCCATATGGTGGTATGGAAATAGATGCTTCACTTCATTTGACCTTGTTAGGCTCGATGGGTGGTCTGAACTTTGGCGTGGCTGTGATTCTAACTCAAAGACGCATGGTGGCCCGATTTGTTCTCTTTAGCGTATGTCCTGTGTCCGGTGGGCATCTTGATTTCGTTTTATCCAATTTTGTCTACTGCTTATAGGGGTGTTCACAAATTGGGTAATATGAACAAGAACCAAAAACCGAAACCAAAGCGAACCTAATAAAACCAACCCGAAAATTTCAAAACGAACCAAACCGAATTAATATTCGATTTTCTGTTTGAGTATGATTTTGGTAAAATATAAATTGAATCGAAAACCGATGATGATTATAAAGTAGTATTTGTTTTGCTATAGCTAGAGGAGTAGGGCCCAAATAGTATCTGTCTCCCCACTAATTTCTTGTAAATCTTATGATTTTCTAATAAAGTGATGATGATGACTGAATAAACCCAACAACCCGATAACCAAACGGATAAACACCCCTATCTGCTTCTGATTTGCTTGTACAGTTTGTATAAACTACTTGTAGCTTCACATGGAAAGAGTTATGGTAACTTGGTAAGTCATGCGTCCCAACTAATACTTAGTAATGTGGTGTAGAAAGTGAGCAATGGGCAGCAATGCAAACGTTGATCTAGGTATAAATTTAACTCTAATGGAGGATACATGGGTTTGGACGTTAGAAAGCTCGAGGAACTTCACTGTTTGTTCGGCTAGGATTGCAATTGATAAGGAAATGTTAATATCAAATGGTGCCCCAACAAGAGGGTGTAAGTTAGTCCCGAATAAGGTCAATATTATGGTTTGGAAAATGACCCTTGATAGGCTTCCTACTCGAGTTAACCTTGATGCTCGTGGCTTAGATATTCACTTAGTTTTATGTCCAATCTGTGAGGAGTGTGTTCAGAATCTGTAACTCATGTTTTTTTTAGTGCTTCTTCGCTGTGCAGGTATACAACAGGCTAGGCACGTGGTGGGATATCAATGTTCAAGATTTGCGATCTTATTCTCAATGGTTAGAGTGGTTTGGGTCTATTCGGCTAAGCAAGGTTCACAAGCAATTCTTGGAAGCGTCATTTATATCATTATGGTGGCGTGTATGGTGCTATCGGAACTCATGTGTGTTTGGAAGGATGCCTCCGAGAAAGTTTATTTTTTGATAACTTTGTTATGACATCTTTTTTATGGGTTAATAGTAGATGTAGCTCTAAACATTTGAGCTGTGTTGGTTGCTTCAAAATCCAACTCTGTGTACTTCCATTATGTAGTTGTTTGTTTTGTTTCTAGTTTCTTGCTAGTTTATAAAATTTCCGCCGTTTAAAAAAAAAAAAAAAAAAATCCTTCAAAATTATATGTCCAGTATAGTTAGAGATTTCATCAAAGATCTAGGAATCCATTATATATTTGGGATTTTGCCGCCACTAATAATAATCAGTTGTGTTAACTAACATAGTTCTTTTCTTTTGCTAGATGATAAATAGTAATGCATTTTGCAAACTAGCAGATATATTGATTCTGAATGACTTGATCAGATATATTGTTTCAGAAGCAGTTGAGATTTCTCAAATACAATACGCCAATATGGTTATGCATATTATTATAATTTACAACAAATTATCAACATTATTATAATTTACAACAAATTATCAACATAAAATTCATAACACGAAAAAATCTTATAAACTTGTAGAGTGAAGGTTGCGGACATTGGAACAGGTGATAGCCGGAAGGAGTCCGGACATATATTTGCAGATAAAACGAAGGTACAGTAGGACTACTACTGCCATGACCTATCCATAAAATAAAAACATAACAGTTATATAGGTTTAGCTACACACAGCTCACATGGTTGTGTTTAAGATGTGACGAGTAACGACATTTATAAAACATTGTACTTCAATTATGATAACCTTAGTACTGGTTAGAGTACAATATTTTATGCATGGTTTCATATCTTAAACATAGCATAAATGTGCTATGTTTAGCAATACAACACTTATACTAAATAAGCATTATATAAAAGTGATTCATATAGTCAATTTTGGGGGTGTTTGTTTCGGCTTATATAGGCTTATGGCTTTTTTTGTTTTGGGCTTATGCTTTATAAGCTCACTTTTTGTGGTTTATATTGAAACTTTTCGGCTTACATAAGTTTATTATGTCATTTTAAAATTATATAAGCCGAAAAGTTTCAAAATAAGCCACAAAAAGTGAGCTTATGAAACATAAGCCTAAAACCAAACAAGCCATAAGCCGGCGATATAAGCTGAAACAAACACCCCAAAATCTGGAGAATTCATAACCTGACTTGGCCGTCCTAAGTCGATGATGAAGTCAACATGATCTATCATGTTCAGATTGAACTAAAAATGGTTAATCCATCAACTTGTCATCAATGTTGGACCCCGAAAGTTCAATATTTTGAGTGATAGTTGTTCTTTTCAGTGCTAAATGTTACTTTAGAAAGTTCTGGATTTTGGAAAAAGGAAATACAAGATTTATTGTAAGTAGATGTTATTTTAGACATTTATAGTTTCATTGCATTTTGATCCAATGTTTTTGTTTTAAATAACTCCCAGACTTATGAGAGTGCACTTGCACCTGAGCATATTTTGTTTAGAGTCAAAACTTTAAATGTAAATAATGATATTGTGGAGGTTTGCGTGTGAGGTTGGTATATCTTCTTTTTTAAAGAAGTCTAACAAGCACGATATTTGTATGCCCGTCACAAAATCCCCACAAATCTCAAAACAGATTTTGGTGAGTTGTTGACGAAAGCATAATCATTACTATTTTGGTTTTAGTTGTGAGGCGGAGTTTTTGACAAGCCATGTTTGATAATAGGCCACACAAAAGGATCAATTTGTGATAAAAGAAACTTGTGAATACGAAGTTTCTAAAGTGAAACTGAGATTATGAGAAATGCTAGTGCAACAAGTGCTTTTGTTGAACCAATTAAACCTACAATTATATCTATAAATAAGCAAAAACAGATGCATATAACATGAAAATTTGTATCTTACCTGCGAGAAACGGGGTTGGTTGGGCGGCACAATGACTTTGCAACAGGGTTGAAATAAAAAATGGGGTTCTTTTGCTGCATACAATTATAATTATAAACAATTAGCTCTTGAATACCCAAAAACCATGAATACATGCACTTCCTCAATAATTGAAATTGAAAACAGGGTCTTGAAATCGAAAACAGGGTACTTGAAAGTAAACTTTTCAACAATTATGAACTTCAAAATGGCAAGAATGCAACAAAAAGACAACATGCCAATTCAACTTAACATATTTTCAATTTAATCCATTAAAAGGTCAGATACCTTGAACGCGGAGATTATCAACCAATATGCAAGAATACTAGAACAAAGATACTACCCCCCAAAGTTCCAGTATTATGTTAATAAGTGAAACATTATTCAGGGACCGTTCGTATGGATTTGTGAATGTTTAACTCCATATCTAACTTAAGTCCTTGTATTCCAAAATGATTTCCTTAAAGAGAGTAATTTAGGGAAATTCTTTAGGACAAATCTACATACCACATATATAGTAAAGAGGTTTGCCCTTGAACAGGGTACTAAAGATTTCTTGATGCTTAACTTGACCACAAAAACCTATAAGTTAAACTATGGATGCTGCTCAAGAAAGTAGGTAAATAACAGAAAACTAAAAGTGCTCTTCCAGTGTAGAAGAAAACTAAACGTTCAGAAGTTAATTGCTTTGGGTCAGTTACCAATGCCAGTAATTGACGATTACACAATTCGAACGATTTTAAATTTGCCTGAAATAAAAACTTAATAACTCATTTTGATCTAAAAGAATGAGGTTTTTTATTTGGTGAATAACTAGAATTTGATTAATACCAAAAACAAAGCCATTTAACCTGTCATCATAGCTTTAGAAATCCTCAGACTGAAAGCCTAAATTCGGCATTAATAGCAGATAAAACAAAATCCTTATAATAACTAAAATCAAAAAGCCCAGAATTAGAATCAGAGCACATAACAGGAAGATGATGAAGAACCACCGGTTTCTCTATGCAACTACAAACTATTTATATGAAAGTTCACAAATACTTTACGCCAACATGCAACTGAAAATCTGAAATTATGATAACGAGAATTAT
This sequence comes from Artemisia argyi, assembly GCA_030686995.1. Lineage (NCBI taxonomy): Eukaryota > Viridiplantae > Streptophyta > Magnoliopsida > Asterales > Asteraceae > Artemisia > Artemisia argyi. Next base: position 167,992,733 of record CM060698.1, on the reverse strand, counting down.
ACCCTAGACACAATAGCCTTTACAATAAGTACCTGATAACACAAACACGACCTATTTAACCCATTTATCTACACAAGTAAGCAAACTAAATGTGTTGGATGGGTCAAAGTGTCACACAATAAACGGGTTAGCGGGTCGGCTTGTTTGACCCATTTATTTAAACATCTAGTCATGTTACACGGATTAGATACGTACAATGCTTTGTTTTGTGACTATTCACAAAATCTTAAAATGTCAACCCTCAATTGTTTATCTATGTCCTTTCTAATTTACACAAATAACTGTTAAAAATCTAGGTTTTCAAATTATACACAACTTATTGAGCTTGAGTTTTAGCCTTTAAAAAGTGTGATTAAACATGGTGACGCTGACATTATTTGGGAACACCAGGTTGGAAACTTTGTTCGTATATAGTCTAACATTATTGCAACCTGGTGTCCAAAAATCTAAAAAGAAAAAAAAGATTAGTGCCTCAAATTGAAATTGAACAAAAACTTGGTACCTTTTTATGCAATTTGTCCTATTACACATTTGTCAGAAAGTTCCTCAACATTAACTATTTGGGAAAAAAGTAGAGATTTAGTAATACCCACATATGATTTCTATGTTTGTTGCTAATACAAGGGCAACAAAATCTGGTTAGTTTATGTGGAATTGGACTACTGTACGACTGGTAGGGGAGCAAAATCAATCAAAAACCGAACCGACCTGACCTTATTCGGTTCAGTTTTCGGTTTAATATAATTATGGTTTTCATTTTCGGTTTTACTCGGCTCGGCTCGGTTCGGGTCAAAAACAAGAAAAATACACCTAAATTATCTAAACCGGTTTCGCTAGGTTAACTTCGGATTGGTTTCGGTTTCGCTAGGTTAACTTTGTTCGGTTCTCGGTTCAGGTTTTCCTCAAAATCGGTTTTCGGTTCGGGTCGGGTTTGGCCGATTCGGGTCGGACTTGACCCGTTGCTCGGCCCTTCGACTGGAATCACAGTTGTTAAACACTTAAACCCATACGATTCGCGAGTCACTCATACAAGTCGAGTCAGATTGCACTTAAAAAGAGGTGACTCGGTTGTCAACTCAACTCCTGGCTGGCTCGTACCCAGTCAACTTGTGACATGGAGTAGACTCGACTCATACAATAATATTAAGGATTATATAAATCGAGTCAAAAGCCGAGTTTCAAATAAACCAATGATACCTAATAACATCTCCGTATACGTTAATAAACTAAGCTTCAAAAGTGATAGATCTAAACATATGTGATCACAAAATGCAATATAGTTAATTACAACAGCCAAAAGCAATTCCCAGATAAAAAAACGATAATAAGAGTCTAATCTTGCTAGGTGCAAACAACCTTAAGTGGCCACGCTAACCTCCTAAAAAGGGAGGGCTTTACCTGGTTTGAGTCTGTGTGGCGGTGGGTTCAAACCCCGTGGATTAGTTGGCCAAAAGGTCAAAAGTAAAAACGATGAGTTTAATCATAACCCAAAAAAAAAAAAAAAAAAAAAAAAAAAAAAAAAAAAAAAAAAAAAAACGATGAGTTTAATTATAACCAAGCAAAAATTCATAAATACATTAAGAATACACTTGATCCAGAGTCCAACACGCGAGTTCCTGGCTGACTTGTACCGTGTCAACTCGACTCGTGACTCTGAGTTGATTGGTACGAGTAAAGTCAAAATTGCACCTAAAAGATGCGACTTGGTTGTCAACTCGTAAATACACTTAACTTAAAGTCCGACACGCGAGTTCCTGGCTGACTTGTACCGAGTCAACTCGACTCGTGACTCGGAGTTGACTGGTACGAGTAGAGTCAAAATTGCACCTAAAAAGAGGCGACTTGGTTGTCAACTCGTAAATACACTTAACTCAAAGTCCGACACGCGAGTTCCTGGCTGACTCGTACCAAGTCGACTCGACTCGTGACTCGGAGTTGACTGGTACGAGTCAAGTCAGATTGCACTTAAAAACAGGTGACTAGTTGTCAACTCGACTCCTGGCTGACTCGTACCGAGTCAACTCGTCTCGTGACACGAATTAGACTCGACTCATACAAAAATCATAAGGATTTCAATCCCAATAAATATATAATAAATCGAGTCAAAAAAGCCTAGTAACAAATAAACCAATGATACCTAATAACATCAATAATTACAAAAGTGATAGATCAAAACATATGTGATCACAAAATGCAATAATTTATTACGTAGTAGCATTAACTGATCAAAAACTAAACATATATAGCAAAATACAGCATCGAAAAGCAATCTAAAAAACGATAGTAGTAGCATACGTTTCATCATTTCATAGTCTGAATACGAAGAAATATATAATAAGCAAGCAAAAAATCATAAATATATTAAGAACGTGTAACATGAAGTATTTGAGTGAAAGAGATAAAAACACTAACCGAACTTAGATGAAGACCAATCAATCGGCGTTGAGTAAGAGATGTTTGAGGTGGTTTTGGTTAAGAGGCTTTTTGCAGTTTATGTTATGTTTATTTGACTCTTCTTTTATACTAGAATTCAATTGCGGGGGTCGGGGTGGGGTTGAAGGTAGGGTGGGGTGTAGGTTATTTAAAGCAAAAAGACTCCTAGTACAAAAAGTATAAAAATTAATACAAATAATATACAGTGATGCATATTGTATAATAAAAATATATGTTTATAGGATGATAAATGGGTTGTGTGATTTACTCTTTTTTTTTTTTTAATCTCCTACTAATACTTTTAAACATTACTTCATGTTCTTACACTTCATGTTTTTACACTAGTCTAACAAAAGAAAATGATATTACAGTAGAAAAATTGTGTGCTCACTTTTATTTTATTTATTTTTTATCTTAATAGAATGCTTAATAAAATAAAATACCAAATTAAAACTTTAGTGTATTGAATAGTGTTACTCCATATTTAAAGGAAATATCGTTATTTCAAAAAAAAAAAAAAAACAAAAAAAAAAAAAACAAACGAATGTTGTAAGCAGTAAACGCATATTTCCATAATTTTCTGACGAAACTCCATATTTGAAGATAGAAAATGGTTATAGAGCTAAGATCCAAGATCATCTAAGCCCCTCATCCTAACGCTATATTAGTATTCTTCTTCTATTTTGTTTTTAACAAGTTTGCATCGACTTCATTTCTACTTTTTTTTATTCAAAAGTAACCATTTGTACACATACAAGTACAACACACAGAAACACATAAATAGAAATGAGGTCCACATGTTTTGCTTGCATTTTGGCAAAACTACGCTGTTGTTTTTTTAAGGTTTTACCAATGGCAAAAATAAAGGAGAGGCTGTGTCTAAGGGTTTTGAGTTTTGACAAAGCAACACTTTCTCTTGCCTTGCCACTTAGGGGTGGAAACGAGCCGAGCCGAGCCCGAGCCTGTCAGAGCTCGAGCTCGGCTTGTTTATATATATAAAGCTCGAGCTCGTTTCGAGCCTAATATTTTGAGCTCGAGCTCGGCTCGTGAAAATTTTCACAAGCTCGAGCTCGAGCTCGGCTCGTGAAAATTTTCACAAGCTCGAGCTCGAGCTCGGGCTCGTCTAATTTGTATGACGTTTTAAAGAAAACAAAGTTAAAATAGAGCTCGGCTCGTTAATTACATAAGGCGCGAGCTCGTTTACCACTTTTAAGCTCGTTTATATTTATAGACAATATATATACGTATATATTTCTCGGGCTTGTTTAGGCTCGCGAGCCTACTCGAGTTTTTTTATAGAGCTCGAGCTCATTTAGGCTCGACTCGTTCGAGCTTTTTACCGATCCGATCTTGAGCTTTTCACGAGCGACTCGGCTCATTTCCACCCCTATTGCCACTAAAGGAAAATAAAAACTCATTTATGTTGCCCCCATAAGGCCAATGCACAACCTCTCGTCATGTGCCAACTGCCAAGAAAACTTGTAAAGCGAATCTATATTAAAAGCATAGACAATTTGTTATAGATACCCATCGATGGCAACAATCATTCGGAAGCGTTTAAAATCAACAAGCGGTAAGAAGTTTGATTGAAAAACTTGTTTGGCAACAAAGCAACGAGAGTTAATATATTGTCGAACAGCTTCTATTATGGAACTGCTCCAACATTTTGTTTATGAAATTACCAATATGCACTTCAAAATAACGTTCAATTTTTTATTTTAATGTGTATATACCTCTTTTGGTAATTTACATTTTATAATTACAACTATAATTACGTTATCAAACGTGTTTTTTAAACACTGCTTACTGCTACTACTTGTTTCTTACTGCAACTACTACGTGTCGCCAAACATAGCCTATATGATATCGAAACTGTTAGATTTATTTTTTGCTTTTTTCTCTAAGAAAAATATATCAACTCAAAAAATGAGAAATAGATCAGCTTGAATGAGTAATACTTTCCATCTCACAATTTAAAATCTTAAAATGGACAATTTAAAATCTTAAAATGGCTAATTAAGGTGTAACAAAATAAAAAAGCAAGACAATAGTACTCAGACGAATAAAAATAATCAAGTAGGTGTCATAAATACAAACAGGCAAAAGTAACACTATAAGAAATATTTACTTACGGGTCGACAGTGCATCACTCACCTCAAATCATTTCTCTCACTTACACTCAATCTTTTTATGCCACATCACTTTCCCACTTTCTCCTTCACTCACTCACTTTTTATTGGCATCACACCCCTCACCCTTCACTCATTTTTTTTCCTTTTTCCTTTTTCTTTTATAAATTCTATTAAAATTTATTAAAAACTAAAATTTCATTAAAATTAAATAAACATTACATAATAATATTAAAAAACATAAAATACCATTACATAATACTAAAAAACTAATTTTCATCGTCCACCTCGAGGTATGGTAATTATTGAGCGTGAATATGCTCCATAAGATCAAAGCTGACACGAAAATGTGTATCCTCATCTCGTATCTCGGCTAAGGCTGCTTCGTCAAACACCGGTTGGATCAGAGGATCCCGAATATGAACCGGCGAGATTGCGGTACCGGCGTCATGTATAATCATGTTATGCAATATGACACACGTATAAACTAGTTTACTAATTCTTTCTATTGTGTGTTGCCGTAAGGGTCGATCCAGTATACCCCATTTACCCTTGAAAACACCAAATGTCCGTTCAACATCCTTTCGAGCCGACTCTTGTACTTTCTTGAACTTTTTCTCCTTCGGGTCGGTTGGATATTTGAATGCTTTAACAAAAGTAGACCATTCCGGATATATGCCATCACAAAGATAGTAGACACGCTTGTACATATGACCATTCACAACAAATGGGCACTTAGGTGCCGTACCATTACGCTCGGTGAGGAATAGCGGAGATTGCATCACAACATTCACATCGTTGTTTGAAGGCGGTCCAAAGAACGCGTGCCATATCCACAAATTTTGAGACGCCACTGCCTCCATCATAATTGTGGGGTATTAACGATCACCCCTTTTATATTGACCTCTCAATTCGATTGGACAATTCCTCCAAACGAAATGTGTGCAATCTAGGCTACCAATCATACCCGAAATGTGATGTCGAGCTTCGTGTACTTCGTACAAAAATGCAACATCATGACTTGTTGGCCTACGTAAAAAATCTCGAGCATATAATTGAATAATAACCTCACAAAAAAATTGAAGGCATTCACGTGAAGTTCTTTGTGCCATTTCTAAATATTCGTCAAACTCATCCGGTGGTGCACCGGTTGAGAGTTGTCTAATGGCAGACGAACATTTTTGTATGGCTGTGAAACTTTTTTCATTCTAGCATCATAACCTTCCTGAAAATACTCGAATCTAACCTCAATAGCTTGCGTGATTTTTAAAAATAAACTTTTAAGCATACGATACGTATCTTCAAAAAATTGATCATCGAATTTTGGATCTTCACAAAAATAATCATGATGCAATCTTTGAGCAGCAGAGATCCGATTGCGTTTTACTGATTTTTGTGTCGACCCAGCCGTATCTTCTTCATCTTCGTCAATCGCGGCAGCAAAAACATCGAGACTACTATCATTAGACCACTCGAACGGCTCATCTAAAAATAAAGGCGAACCAATTTTTTTATGCTCTATATACTTGCGGTTGGATCGGATTTTTTTTTTGATCGGTGGTTTTTTTTTTTTTTTTTTTTTTTTTTTTTTTTTTTTTTTTTTTTGTGTTTACTTTTGTTGTCCAATATATATGCACAAAAAAAAAAAAAAAAAAAAAAAAAAAAAAAAAAAAAAAAAAAAAAGCCGTTAATGGCCAACGTTCAGTTTTTAATGCCTTCCAACGTTCCAATTTCAAAAGTTTACATGCGGTGAAGATCCCCGCATCTTAGGCTTGCCGTGCGATAGGAGAGCACCGGCGGCGTTGTTCCCGCAGGGGATGCCTGCTGTGCCGTGCCTCCCCGCATGAACTGCCAACCCCCTTAACATATATGTGATGAAGTTCGCTAGTTACGGTGTAAGGGATTACTACTTTAGGGAGAATTGCATATATAACCACTAAAACTCAAAAACTTGCATATTTTCTCAAAATACAAGTTTTCAATGCATGATGTACAATGCAAGTTAAACATGTTTTGAGTATATATGTAAATATACAAGTTTTAGTGGGTATATATGCAATTGCCCCCACTACTTTATTACATCTGAATATTTTGACCATGGTTTCTTATAACGATGTTTTGACTATACTTAAGTTAGTTTGACCAATAAGTAAAAACCGGACAAATAAAAAGTTGATAAAAATAGGCTACTTCAATTTAGTTTCGGTTTAAAAAATATAATAAATAAATAAATAAATAAATAAATAAACTCGATGAGATATGATTTGTCTTGTTTCTTGCTTATCCAGCACATGTGTCATATGTGAAACCGAGTAGTAGAAAACTAGAAATGAATTGGTGAGAGAAAACGCGTTAACATGAGCTTTTAAGATTAAAAATAGAGGGAATTTTATTTTTGCCCAATCACAATAAACTGATGATCCTGAAGGCCTAAAAAAATGTGTTTTTCCAAATTAGACCGGAATTTGAGCGACTCCATTAAACATTTTTTTTTTTTGGTAAAGGGAGTAATCCTGTATTCTGGTAAATATATTAACCAAGTGAGACTTTCTTACGAGAACCATCTTATCTGCGAGAACTGAGATAACCACAAAAAACATACATGCACGACTTCAATAATTGTGTTTTTGCACTTATGTTCTAAAAACAACATACATGTTTTAAGAAAAAGATAGTTGTTCTAAATAATTTGATAAGAAATTGGAAATACAAAATTTTTCTTCGAAGGTGTGCATGTATGTTCTTATAATGCATGCAACGACAATATTGCAGCCGTGTGTAAGGTTTTTGTGAAAAAAGAGGATGAGTTCATGATGATATTAAAGAACATTGGTGGATACTTACGATTATTGATGATTTGCATGTATTTTTATTTTATTTTAAAAGGCGTGCATGTATGTTTTTGGTGGTTCTCTCAGTTCTCGCAGTTAAAATGGTTCTTGCAAGAAAGTCCCCCTATTAACCAAAACGTTTAAATATATTAACGAAAACGTTTAAGTACAATGGATATGACTATATAATGAATCGATGGTGAATTTTTCATTTTGGTAATTTTCTCTAATAAAAACTCTTTCTCACATTGATACACAAAAGTTTCAAGATCTTTAAAGGTTTCTTGAATTTTAATGAGAAAAAAATGAATTTGAATTCCAGATCTTTAATTCTGGCAAGTTCATCGAAGTGGGTTTGAGTTCCTACTTTTCGTCGCATGTAATGTTGGGGATATTTAAGCAGATCTAGTTTGGGTATGTTTGACGAAATGAGCAGGGACTTATATCATAAGCCGAAATTAAAATTTGTATTTCTATAAACTTGTTTAGCAAATTGGCTGAAGCTGGGGCTTATGATTGCAAAATTACTAAAAATGACCTAATTAAATGAGTTTTTATATGTGTTAAATATTTTTTTGGGTAAATAAGTAATTTATTCTTCAAAATCCCCGGGCTAAAGTTTTTATCCCCTTTTATAAGGCTAAAGTTTTTAGCCGACTTATTTTATAAGCCCTTCCATATGTCCCATAACAAACAAGATTTATTTTATTAGCCGACTTATTTTAAAAGCTCAAGCTCTTATAAACCCTCGCCAAACACAGCCAAGTCTTCGAAACAAGCAGATCAGATGGTGGTTCATGGCGATGCTAATTTCAAATCTAGTGGATGATGATACGTTTGATGGATGTATTCAGAAAAAAGCAAATTCTAATTTTTCCCCACCACAAAAAGTCGGTGACCTTTATATTGCAAAAAAAAAGAAAAAAAAAAAAAAAAAAAGGTGTTTCCTCAAACTAGACCAAGACGGCTTCGATGACAATAGGGCGACCTCATTAAATATGACACAAAAAGAGTAAAGAAATAAATGAAAGGACAAAAAACAAAAAGACATTCGTACCCTTGTGTGGACTGGAGATAACGAGCTGAAATAACAGTCGTTACAATTTTAGACTAGCAGCAAAACAATAATTTAAACGTTGAAGAGGATTGTAGTAATTTTCTTGTAATGGCATACGTGAAATCTGGCTAAACCACATAGACTAACAGTGTATTTTAATCAAATATAAATGTTGTCTTAAGGATACACATTTTCTAAAATTATCAGCAAGCAAAAATGATAAAATGATAAATTATTTGCAATGAGCTAGTATATAAATTAAGATCTTGAACCAAAAGGCTAAATGAAATCAGCTGTGCATTTGACATCAATAAAATATATAAATATCCATTTATTACTTCATGTTTCCTTTTGCGACTTGTACATATAATTTTTGTTTCTTATGCGATTATAAGTTTTCAGGTACTTTAAACATAACTATAATATAAGTTCCAAATAATTTTGCAAACATAACTATAATATAAGTTCCAAGCTCACACCTCACACCTCACACCTCATACTTTGGCTCCAACTCGAGCTCCATATACCAGTTCTTGCAGCTCCAACTACACCTACATACATAAAAGTGAAAAAATGTACTGTATTTAAAAAGACTGTAACTGAGTTGTTAAGACTTGAGACAGAATACACAAAATCTTGGCAAAGTTCCAAAATAAAATGTACTCAAATCACTTACCAATGATCAAGGATATGACTCATTTACTGTCAAAACTTAATCAGCTGTACAGAATAACCTGATAATTCCACTGCCTGAAGCTTTAAAAGCATCTGACACGTCGGTATCGATAGAAATGAGTATCAAATCATCATCTTCATCCCTGTATTTTAGACGAAGCCTTTTACCCTCTAAGTTCAACCTCTGTGCCACTTCCTTTTCCAATTCAGACAGATCAAATGGATTAAGGAGCCGGAAGTTTATTGTAGACTGTCCAAAAGAAACCTCAAAAGGAACTGAGGGTACCAGATCAAAGTCTACTTTATGCTTTTTTAACGGGCTGCTTGTCTCTTCATCATCAGTAAACATAGCAAGGCACCTTTTCCGCATACTCACATTGGTGGAGGACCCTTGGTCTGAAACATTTGTCACAGTTGACACTGAATCTGAAAAAACAGCATGAAAAGTGAAATTGTTAGCTATCTAATTTGAGGTTGTTTATATAGTTTAAGGTTCAGTGTTTACCAGACCAATCTATAGGTGACGTATCACCTAGTTCAAATCCAGAATCAACGTGAACTATCTGTTTCAAATTTTCCACCACATCTTGAACAAGTCTACCATCTTTGGGGCCCAACGGTAGATGAAACTCTAAGACATAGTCATTATTGGTTTCAACACTATGCAAGAAGATTGCCAAGCAGCTAGCTACCATGTAAATGCGTGCATAGTGAACCAAAGGGTACTCTTCCTCATTGAGCTTGGTTAAATCTTCCCAAAAACATGAACTACGGGATACCAATGCCTTCCCAACAAACCCTTTTGACTTGTCTAGGTGTCGTACACTACATTCATCCTTGAATTTCCACTTTAGCAAGTCTCGGACTTCAAATGGTAAGCCTGCGGTAGACATGCAAACTTTCCCGGTGCATGTAGTGTCAAAACTACTACAACACTCCTTTATAGTTTTATCATGTGAAACAAAACTAGTGCATGGAGTAACAGCCCATGTCTGAGCATATGGTAAGTTGTAGCTGCCACACACACTTTTCAGAATAGCAAAAATTTTGTTCAACTCATTGTCCCTCCGTTCGTTGGGAATCTGTACATAAAAGACATCTGCCAAATAAGAATCCCAAAGAAAAGAAAAAAATATAGAATTAGAATTTTGCCAAAATACTAAACCTGAGTGATAGAATTTGTAGCATGATCATCAAATGCTTGGGGACATGTCAGATTCTGCGTCTGCAAGTTAACAATTTGGAAATGAGCAGCAATGCAAGGAAGTATAAAATAGAATACAACTATAAACATGATTCAATAAATAGTGGAAACACTAATATTCTTACTCCTTTAAATCGCATGTTAAGCTTCTAAGGGATACCTTTCTTGGCCTTTTGGCTAAAATCAAGTGTAGTATTAAATCCAGCGCATCCTAATTAGTGTATAACCCCATGTGACCTAAGAACCATTGTAGCCATAGAAAACTGGTAAACGGATGAGGTTTACCTTACGAGTCTTGAAATCAGATTTACATGGCCTAACAGAGGTATCTGCATGACCGTTTCCGACCCTTTCCCAAGCTACCCCCAAATGTGTACCTAGTACGTGAAGTGAGGTTTGAGCCCTTGACCTCTTGTGAGGAGGTCAAGTGGCACACCGCCGTACCATTGTAGCCATAGTGTTTTCCCTAAAGCAAAGTGTTACGAGTAGTTAATTTTTCTTCTTCTGAAAACAAAGTCGAAAATCCTAACGTGCCTAAAGGGAAAGCAAAATGGAGTTAAGAGAGACCTAACTGACAGACAAACCAAGCAAGACTCAAGGAGATTATAAAGAAAAATGATGCAACACATATCTGTACCAAACTATGAGATAATTAGGGCATTGATGTTATTTACTGCTTAACTAAAAAATAAAAACCAAGTATAAAACACCAAAAACCACAAAATATAAAGAAAGTACAAGTGTGTCTAGGATTGACAGATATTATTAAAAGGAAACCTTTAGCGCCTCGTGAATTTGTTGAACCTCGTATGCAAAGCTCCTATACTTTTTAGACCGCAAGACTTCAATCACACCAACACATAACCCTATAGTTGAATCGAAGACTGGTAAAGCCAGATATCCATGAAGATTGCAACTGATCGCTAAGTCTTTTTGTGGGTATTGTTGCGGTGAGTAATTAGTTAGATTAGAAGTCCACTCCGGAAATCCTCGCATAAATACTCGAGCAGGAGGACTAATGTCTCCGTCTTCATAATTTGTACCCATAACATAAGGGTTCTGCTCACAGACCTTTCGAAACAGATATAGTTGTTCCTCTGTTACACCAAAACCACATGGTTGATCCATAGTTGTAAGTACTTGGTGCATCCCAACGACATGAAGTGACCAAAACTGAGCAATAACATGTTCCTCACGGAATGTTAATTGCTTTAGAGCGGCTCTTATCTGGTCCTGTATTTTTCTCTGATTATGTGGGTCAACACTGTCAGCACGCAGTTGGAAACCTACATATTTGACAAAAAAGTGAGAAGCACACATAGTCACTTTCATTAGATGTATCAATCATAATAAAATAAGTCATCTTATATTTCAAGAATACTGGTATGGATTTTATGACCATTTTATTAAAGCAAAATATTATAGTAGAAAGTGGAATCGCTAGATCATTGATCTTTAATCACCTACAAGGATGATAAAGTCACCTATCTAAACTTACAGGTATGTTATAGCAAAAAAAAAAAAAAAAAAAAAAAAAAAAAAAACAGAAGCTTTTATAGGTGAACCGACACTTTGACAAAGTCAATCCTGTAAAGGGCATGCATAAAGAAATACATACCGATGGTTTTAAAGTAAGATGGGTCTGATCGAGGGAGTCTCTTCGGTGTCTCTTCTTTTTCAGAAACCCAAAGTTGATTCAAGTATCTCTCCTCGCCAGAAAATGGAATTGCCTTTTCTAAAAAGATATCTTTCCACTTCATTTTGGTTATCTGATTTCTAGATGAGCCAGAACCTGAACCCCAAGTCGAACGTGAACCTGTTAGTCTGTATGCCTTTTTGGATTTTATTGACTGCAGGGACAATCGCTTCAAGTCCATTGAAACTGGGCAGAGCTTAGCTTCTTGATTTTTATATGTTTCTGCACCAGTAACACCTTGGTAAGTACTGAATGAAAGAGAGGCTCGGTAAAAAGGGACAATTGAATGAAAGATGACTGCCGACTATAATGTAATTTGTAAAATAGATAACTGTTTTAAGCCTGCTGGTCACTTCAAGAAGCAGACAGCTTGATAAAAATGAATGACAAACAATGGATGATCTAATCTCAACATTTTATAATAATTCCATACCGACAAGGCGACAACACAGACCACTGCTACAGAAAAAATGCGAAGAAGTAATATCATACAAATTCAATAATACCAAACATAAACTACCAATGTATAATCAATCACCATTGAGGAGGAAATTTCACACATTAAACATGTATAATACACGTAAAGCTATGAGCCTATGAAAGTTTAAGATCAAATTACGGGTGGCCTAGTGGTAAAAAGGTTTTCGACCATCTTCACTAAAATGTGAGAGTTCTCAAGTTTAGTTTCTGCTTAGTGCAAACAACCCTTATGTGTCCTTGCTTGTGTTAGTGTGGCGGTGTGCTCAAACCCCGTGGATTAACGGCCAAAAGGCCGGAAACCATGGTTACCCAAAAGAAAAAAGTTATAAACAGAATCAGAAATCAGCAAACATAACAATGCAGTTGAGTGATAATAATACCGTATAAAGAAAATCTTTTGCCAACAACTAGACAACCATTTCCGTAACAAATAGAACCCATTGCTATATGGATCAATGCTACATGTGATTCTAATATACTAAAACATAGAAAAGAAACCAGAATACTATAACTATATATGTAGCCATTTATAAGACGGGAGGTAATAATACCCCATCGATGCGTCATGCTCCTATGTGGCACCCCCAACTATAAAATGGAAAATCAGATACTTCGGGTGCGTTTAGTTGAGGGAAAACACCCTTGTTTTCCATAAAATGTTTTGTGGAAAACAAAGAAAACAGAGATCGCGTTCAAATCAGCGTTTTCCAATAAAATGTTTTGCAAAACACAAAATCTCCTATTTCCCAACTTAACAAGGAAAATTACAAAACAAATTTTAGTTTTTTTTTCTTGTTTTCCTTTTTTAACCCACAACCCTCCCTCCCCTTCTTCAAAATAGAAAATACAAACATCAACTAAACGTGTTTCTATATTTCAAGTGTTTTGTGAAGATAAATTTTCCTTCCAAATTTTTACAAAACTAAAAATTTTTCACCAACTAAACGCACCCTTCGCATCTAATAACTAAAACCTGATTCACCTATAATCTTATAAATTCTCAGTTTCCCTAAAAACACAAACAAGACAAATAATTATACTTTTTCATTTCCTAAAAATAATCGTATATATAAACTAACACAAAACAGCCAAAAACTAAAATTCAATACCAAAAATCGAAACATGGATAGATCCATCATCTCAACAACACGTGAGTATCAAGTAAATAAATAATCAACTTATTTAAGCTCAACGAGATTTTCTTGAGAATTAATGAACACGTACATCGGATCCGATTATATATATGTTTTTGTTAAAAATTCAACATTGATGGATATAATAAGAAACAAATACTATGAGAAAGAAGAAAGAGTTGAAAATGACTTACAAGAGGAAACCCTAGAGAGATAATTAGATCGTAAGCAAACAAGTGTGTGTTTCTTGTGTGTGTGTGTGAGAGAGAGAGAGAGAGAGAGAGAGAGTAAGGAAACAAGTGCGGCAGTTTAGTAGTTGTGGCAAAGTGTGTTGGGAGGGAAAAGGAAGCTTCTTTGAAGTCAGAGATTTTTTTTTTCACACGTGGGGAAAAGAAAGTACAAAAACAGTTGTTGTAATAATATTTTCTAGATATTTTTCTCTGTCTCATTAAATGTTACAGTAATTTTTATATTTCATAAAAATTTTAAAAAAATAGGTAAGTTGTTTTTATTAAATGTCACAGTAATTTTAAATGATACAGTAATTTTTATATTATAAAATGGAAGAATTGTTTTTTTAAGATGTTAAAAACATTTTTTTAACGATAATAAAACAAGTAACAACGACGCTCAAAACATATATAAATCCTTATAAAACATACTTCGTAAAACTTAATCATGACATACCAAGACGCATATATAAAGTTTTAGACTTTGTAACACGTATCTAACTAAGAACACGCATGATAATTGTTTAATGCTCACAGTAATGATAATTCGTTCCAATTAAACCTACAAATGTATAAATAAAATGCAACTAACATTTTATAGTTGGAAATTTAGATTAATTATACACTAGAAAAAAAGTCAAAAACGTACTTGCGCTTGCCTTTCCCACCAAACTACGTGGATCAGTACAAAAAACAAAGGATCATGTAGGTCCAAATTATTTATCCCCGCAATCTCTCTTTATAAAGTATAAACCTCTTTTTTATTCGTAAAAGTAAAACTAGTACTACTACTTATGGAGATAAAGTGACTATTTTATATGTATGTCTTTTCCCCTTGTTTCTATTTGTTATGTCGACTTTTGGGGAGTTTGACGTGGACTTGTACAGTTGTACAACTTTATCATATCGATTACAAATCGTACTGTACTTATTAACTAAAAATGAAAAATCAGATAGATTTATTTAGATTCTTGGTATCCCTAAAAAACGCAAAAAAAAAAGACATTCAACTGTACTTTTCACTTTCTAAAATGACTCAACAAAACTAACAAAAACGAATATTATCATCAACGAATCAATCTAACGTAATATTCGAAAAGCAAACAATCGGAACATAGATAGATCCGATCAGTTCAACAACATACAAACTTACTTAAACTTGTTATTAACGTCAACGCTAAACGAGACTTGTAATGCAATAGAAACAAATTTACAGATCCATTATAGCATGCATGTTTAATACTAAGTTACTAACTGAAAATTGAGAGATAAAACAAGAAACAAATTAAATTATATAATCGTTATAACAAGAAAGAAGGGATAGAAATATAGCTAAATGACTTACAGATAGCAATGAGATAAAGAGGAAGAGCCTAACTAGAATACTAGATAGATAATGAGATGATCATGTGTATTTGTAGTGACATGTGTGTGAGAGTTAGTAGTGAAAAAGTCCAATTAAAGAAGAGTTGGTTGGGCAGTCAGTGAAGAATCTATTTTTTAAAGTCAGATATTGTTGGTTCACACGAGGGCTTAAATAACTTTTTGTAATAATTAATGGAGTAGTATAAAATTTGGAACTATATGTGGGTAAAAACAATAATTAGCGGTAATTTGTACCCTTAAGCCATGTCACGCTGAGACAGCACCTCGCCGACCCCTAAAGGTCAAAAGAAAGTTTTTCAGAGACGACACTTTGTTTATTTACATGAGCTATGTGACGACACTAAGAAAGTTCAAGATATGTATTGAAGCTAGAAAACAAGCAATGTTAGGTTAACTAAATTTTATTAGTAACGAATATGCCCTTTACTTTTAGAACTTTGAGTCTTCGACGTTACCAAATATACTCACAATTAATCCTATTATTTATTGTTCACTTTTGTCATTTTTTTTCTCCTGTTTTTTGAACAAACATTGTTTCTCCTTTCTAAACAAAAAAACTTTACGTTTTTACATTTTTTGTTCTCATCGAGAACTTAATGCCACCTAACTGCACTTAACGCTCCATAACAAACTGTAGAAAACAATTGCCATTCACGTTGATGTTTGATATATAATTATGTTATTTTGTGATCAGGACGGTGGACATATCCATGGACGGAGGATTTAAGGGGCAGGGAGGGGTTGTGGCCCCTCCAAAAGTTTGAGTTGTAAGTAGTAGTCATATGTTATATTTATGAAACTTGTGAAAATCTAAAATATTAATATGCTAAAATCCATGTTCCCCCCCCCCCCCCCCCCCCCCCACCCCAAATTTTAGAGAAGTACAATATACTTTCTTTTTGTATTATGGATACTTTATACATTAGAAATTATATTTTGTGTTTGAATGATTTTGGCCCCCAAATTAATTTGTTCAAGTTCCGTCCCTGGACATATCATTTAAAATGGTTCGAGTCATAAGTGTCCATTATTTGAAATGGGAGAAAGGTTAACTTCTTTTGCTATGCCACTTTTGTTCGAAGATAAGCGATCGAGGACATTTCATCTCTAAACGACTTTTCTCTGTTCTATACCTGCCAATCTCTCTCTCAAAAAACATCTTTGTTATTAGTCAAATTATTACGTTGGACATAAAATTTTCCTTTGAGTTCAAAGGATTTGTCTTTGTCGAACTTTGGCCTAAGAACGACCGAACGTCTATCTTAACAAGATAAGATGATAAAAGATAATTTATAATCGTTTTCATTTTATTCATCTTAAAAACATAGAAGGTATATGTTAAAAGATTGATGTAAAAAAGCTTGATTAAAATAGGATTAAAAGGGTGCTCTAATCATGGTAATATATCTTGCTTTATGTGTAGCCACAATTCGCTTTTATGGTATGTTTAAAACATTTTTTAACGGTAATTTGTAGCCTTAAACTATGACACACTATGACGACACCTAGTGACTCAGCCGACCCTAAAAGGCCAAAATTAAAGTTCAAAAAGCGACAGTTTGTTTGCAATATGAAAATGAAACTAAGAAAATGAAAGATAAGAAATGAAAACTAAATCCAAGAAATAAAATAAATAACTACGAGGATATCCAAACTTTTACAACTTGAATTTATGGTTACTAAATATCCCGCACTTATGATTATTTTATTTATTTTAATTTTCTTTTCATCTTTGTTTCTCATCTAAAGCTAGGAAAAGTTCGAGTAAAAATTTTCATTGTTTAAAGTAAAATTTTGTATGTATGTCTTTTTCCATTGTTTCTCTACCTTAGAGGGCAAAGAGTAGTAACATCAAATAACACCATTTTATCGCTACGTCAGTGACACATTATTTCAACACCAAATAATATAACACAAAAAACACCAGAAAATCATAACATCACTTTTTGGGACCCATATTTTTTTTTCTTTTCCAATTATTAAACAAAATATATTTCATTTATTACATAAAAATACTTTCAATTATTAAATAAAACAAAATACACTTTCTTTAAAAAAAAAAAAAAAAAAAAAAAAAAAAAAAAAAAAAAAAAAAACTCACGTGCATAATCCTATTTAACACATCCTTATCTTCTTTTTCCTCACAAAAAACACACACCTGTACACACACTCTCTCTCGACACACACCAAAACAACACACACACTTTCAAAACACATCAAAACACCAAAAGCAACTAATTTAATCCCAAAACCAAAACAAAAAAAGAAATAAAAAATACAAGCTTTGCGTTTTAACTTGAGTTATTGTACCAACGGCGTTGGTAACGCAGCCCCAACGCAGGACGACGGGGTATGGTAACGCAGAGGCAACGCAGCCACGCAGGACGAAAAGTGAGCCACCTAGGACGAAACGGCGTTGTGGTGTTATGATTCCCTGCGCTCTTATGAGTTATGTCTACTTTCGGGGAGTTTGCCATGGACTTGTACAAGTATAATCTTGATTCTAAATTGTACTGTATTTATTAACTAAAAATGAAAAATCAGATAGATTTATCTAGATTCTCGGTCTCCTTAAAAACGCAAACAAAACATTCAATTATACTTTTCTCTTTCTAAAATGATTCAACAAAATAAACTAAAACTATAATAATGAGAATATCATCACCAATGAATTAATCTAACGTAATATTCAAAAAGAAAACAACCGGAACATAGATAGATCGAAAGGCGGAGACAAGAGGAAGCAATGTGGGCATGTTTCTCTTAGCGAAAAAAATTATAATGTAAAAATTTTAAAATATCATTGTAATTTGTCTTCCTAATAAATCGATTTATAGTGTAGTTTCTAAAACTATCAAAGTTTGCGCTTTCGATTATAACTTTCTGACTCCGTCTCTGGATAAATCCAATCAGTTCAACAACATACAAACTAATTAAACTTGTTATTAACGTTAACCCTTAACAAGACTTATAATGCAATAGAAACGTATTTAAGGATCCGTTGTGGCAGGTTTAATACAATTCGGAGTTGAGAGATAAAATAAGAAGCAAATATAATTATATCTTAAGAATAGATATAGTTAAAATGACTCACATAGCTTAGAAAGAATAGCTATAGGGAAAGCCTAGGCCTAGGTAGATTATTAGATGATCACAGTATTTAATTTGGGGTGGTGATATCCACGCCCTCCCTATAAATGCTAACCAAGCCCTCCCTACAATGTAGCATCTTTTGTGTTTTTTTTGTTTTTTCCCTGTTTTGTCGTTTTTTTTTTTTTTTTTTTTTTTTTTTTTTTTTTTTTTTTTTTTTTTAAATAGAAAGGAGTATATGTATATGTATAATAATGTAATGTATATGTATAATGTTTGGTATATTTGTGTTTAATAATGTTTTGTATATGTATAATATTTTGTATAATAGCACGTTAAATATTATCACGTTAAATACTGCAACAACGTATATGTATAATGTTTTGTATGATATCACGTTAAATATTACCACGTTAAATAACTGCAACAACAACTGTTATTATTAAATTAAACGACAACGTTATACATATTATTTAAAAACAACAACATCTACGACATATGAAGATTATTCATCTCATTTAAAAGATCATGGAGCCGGGCACTTGACTGACAAGCGTGATCCTTAGGATTCCTTGCCATTTCTAACTCCATCTCCAGCGCCTTTATTCTTGCCTTCAACAACTTGTTCTCATTTTTTGTAGCAACGCAGTTTGAGCAATGCGTTGAAGAAGAGAGTTGATTAAAGTGCTCTGCTTCAAATTCATCTTTCCACGCGAAGTATCGACACCCATACTCTTTTGTACCTGGCTGTTACATGTTAAGAAAATAATAAGAAATGTATTTTTAACAAACAAATTATTTACATAACTAAGCAAACGTATGATTATTTACCACTGAAAGAGGACATGCATAAAACAGTCGCCCACGACTGCCATCTTGCCAGGATTTCCGTTCTACAATAAATCCTCTATTACATCGGCACCAGAAAGGATTTCTTTGGCTCATCTGACCAAAGAATTTGCATAATAATTTACATCAGCAATCAATAATGTTATTACTAATTTAAACAAAGTAATAATAACTGGTGCAGAACTAACACTCTACAAAAAACAGACTTTTAAGTTTCAAACAATTAACATTTAAACAATGTTGAATAATCATTTACAACATATGATTCACTATGTTTATAATGGTTTTGTCGGTGTCTCTATTATTTACAACATAAATCAGTAATCATTTACAATGGTTTTGTCGGTGTCTCTATTATTTACAACATAAATCAATAAACCATTAGTCGATGTTGATACAAAGTTTCCCATTCGACTGCAACTAGCTCTCTGAAATGCCTCCATTGTGGGTGGATATAGGGTAGTCGAAAATCTCTGTCGAGCGTCAGTACAATGTAGTGAGCACCCACATGGGCAATCACAATGGGGTCGGTTCCTTGTGATGAATTTGGCCTGGTAAAAAGCGAAAAACATGTGTTCCAACCTGCATCGGATATAAATACAACAGGTCGGTGAATGCTTGAAGCGATAACCAGCCCCGTGAGTGGCATCACCATCCAGCGATCGTTAGGTGCAGGTCCATTGAACCAGTCTATGTTATACCAAAGTCGGTCAAAGTCTTGTTGCTGCCACATATCTATGTATCCTTGCCTATGATAATCTAACTCTTGCAATAACATACCTCTGACTTCGTCCCACCTATTTTCGTTTTGAACAATACAGTGGGCAACGCACCGAAACCCACAATTTCCATCACCCTCAACATTATGTATACTTATTACGAGTGGACGGAAAATAGGTGGAATTTGCTTAATAAACGCATTGCTCACACTATCTCCAGCATAAAATCTGTGGCGTAGAGTATCACCCGTGTAAGAGCTATGTCTTGCAGGTTCTTTCCGCATGTTCGGCACTTTTGTAGATCTTGAATTCGTACTTCTTCGGTGATCTACGATTGGTACTTCAT
Source organism: Artemisia argyi (assembly GCA_030686995.1). Classification (NCBI taxonomy): domain Eukaryota; kingdom Viridiplantae; phylum Streptophyta; class Magnoliopsida; order Asterales; family Asteraceae; genus Artemisia; species Artemisia argyi. Next base: position 167,972,475 of record CM060698.1, on the reverse strand, counting down.
CAAAGTCAGGGACTTCATTCAAGTCCGGGTCTTGTGTAGCCTTGCCCTTTTTGTCCTTTGCGCTCGGACGACCACGGGTATTTTTTTGAATAGCTGGTTCACGGGTGTCAACAAATTCAGGTTGGAATATCTCTCTCAACATCGTTAACATATTTTTCTTGACAAAACGATGTTGATTTGCTAAAAATATTCTTGAATTGTTGCACGCCATTGTTAAACGAAGTATCATCATCATCATCATCACCAGCTTCACTGGAGTAGCCATCTTCAGGCGGAGGCCTATTGATAACAGGCCACGGAACAGATAGGGTTCTCCAAAAAATAGGAATTTCATCCAGTGGAATGGGGCGTCCTGAATTCAGTAAAAGCGACTTATGCAAATTACTGATAATAGTGGGGGAAACAACTTGATAGTTATAAATTTAATCTACTTACCATGATATACATAGTATTGCATGATGTGAAAGCATGGTAGTCCGTGAATTGACATCAACTTATGGCTACATTTGTCTGGTGTGATCGCCAGTTGGAGTTCTCTGTACATGAGAATGAAAGCATGTTTGGAAACTTTATACCACAATTCTTCAAATAGATCAACATTACAATGATTTAGTTTCTCGTTCATGCTTCTATTAAAACTCTCTTTTATCCCACTTTCTTGCGAAATGAGAATCTTATCGATTGACCATAACAACCTGTCTAATTTGTGTTGTGTGTCGTCCAAATATAATTTCAACAACGCGTGGTGAGCCTCAACTCTGCACGTTGTTGTCTGGTTGTAAGAGCGATATTGGTCGGTAATATACGAGACAAACTTGGGTGCGTATTGTCGCAGCCACGTGTTATACAGATACTCAGCGACATCTGCAAAAAAACCATGAATTAATAAAAGGTCATTCGGGTGCTTTTTTATTAAAATTATTAATAATTAAGTACCCGGATGGTTGACCAATTTATGTTGTAGGCGTTGATAATGTTGCCTGAACGATTCGAATGTCGGAGCTTTAACCATCCAATCCCATCGGTGTTTAACGGACTCATACCCTTTTGGGTCACTGAATTTATTTTTGCAAAACTTAGCTAGATTTTGCTGTATATGCCATCGACAGAGTAAATGGTGAGCGCCAGGAAATTCTGCTTCGCATGCGCCAACCAACGCTAAATCTCTGTCAGTGACGATAACACGTGGGTAATATCGTTCGTCTATGACATCCTTCACACGTTGCAATACCCATCTAAAATTATGCCCTTGTTCACTGGATAAAAAGCTATACGCCATTGAAAATGTTTTATTTGTTGAAGTTACTCCAACAATTTCCAACAACGGCAATTTAAACATAGTGGTATTGTATGTGGAGTCCATCAACATGATATCAGGGAATGTACACCATATAGCATACGACGTGGGGTGCACAAAAAATAGCTCCTCAAGCTCTTTTGTATGCTCATTTACCCTCGGGTACCATGTATACCCTGATTCTTGCAAATGCGAGTAAATGACTTGAATTGGAGTTCTATCACCTACTATGTTTCTCTGGATCTTATTTCGTGCGTTATATATAGTTCTAACGCTAGACACGTTATCCGGATTACGACCCTGTATTGTCGAAAGTATAATACGTGGTCGTACGGTGTAACCTGACAATTCTTTGACCAAACCGAACTCATCATCCTTTAATCGCATTGCATATGGTATACCATGCAACGACTCTAGCAAATCATGATTATGCGTATCATCCTTCACCCTCAGAATCCAATTATTTTTTGTTTCACGAAATTTGCCACCAATTTGAATGGACAATTTGTTTTAGAGGTACTGGTTTTCCGTTTTCCAGCACCTTTATGTTTATAAATCCCACTCTTTGAACACCTGTAATTTATTTCGTACAAATAACCCTTTTCTGTTTTGGTTCTGCCTTTAACAATGACAAAACCGAGCCCACGAGCTATATTTTGCACCCAAGCCGTTAGTTGCTCGTCAGAACCGAACGTCTGAAAATACATCACAAGTTTTATAACTTTTTAACATTTTTATAACTTTTTAACTTTTTAACATTTACAAACATAACAATTTTTTTACAACTTTACATTTTTTTAACATTTACAAACATATCATTTTTTTTAACTTTACATTTTTTTTTAACTTTACATTTTTTTTAACTTTACATTTTTTTTTTAACATTTACAAACATAACATTTTTTTTAACTTTACATTTTTTTAACATTTACAAACATAACATTTTTTTTAACTTTACATTTTTTTTTTAACTTTACATTTTTTTTTAACTTTACATTTTTTTTTTTAACTTTACATTTTTTTTAACTAAATTTAACATTTTTTTAAAACTTTTTTTAACTAAACATTACTTAAAAAAAATAATAAATAAATAAATAAATATACGTAAAAAACGCATTTTATACCGGGTGTATAAAACCGTTTTCTCTCTCTCTTTTCTCACACATGTGTATGTGAAACGCGTTTATCTCTCTCTCTTATCTCTCTCTCTCTCTCTTATCTCTATCTTTAGATCTTTTACATTTTGGGTTGTTTCTGATAGTATTATGTGATGGGTGATTATGTTTTTTCTTGATATTATGTGATACGTTGGGTGGGTTGGTGGTTCTGGGTGGGTTGGGTGGGTTATTATGTGATACGTTGTTAATAGATCTGTTGCTTTTATGGTGGTTCTGGGTGGGTTGGTGGTTCTAGGTGGGTTATTATAGGATTTATGATACTTTGTGTTGATTTGTTTCATAGATCTGTTGTTTTTATTGTTTAAAAAAAATTAGGGTTTCAAAATTTTTTTGGGGGTTTTCAAAATTAACTTGATTTATTACAATTAAACGTTGTTAATTATAAGATTCTCGTTCTAATTGAGCCGATCTATAAGTTTTTCTTGAAACGCCTAATTTTTTAAAAATTAGGGTTTGGGTTGGTGTTTCTGTGGTGGGATATTATGTGATACGTTGGTGGTTCTGGGTGGGTTATTATGGGATTTATGATACTTTGTGATGATTTGTTTGATAGATCTGTTGTTTTTATGGTTCAAAAAAAATTAGGGTTTCAAAATTTTTTTTGGGGTTTTCAAAATTAACTTGATTTATTACAATTAAACGTTGTTAATTATAAGATTCTCGTTCTAATTGAGCCGATCTATAAGTTTTTTTTGAAACGCCTAATTTTTTAAAAATTAGGGTTTGGGTTGGTGTTTCTGTGGTGGGATGTTATGTGATACGTTGGTGGTTCTGGGTGGGTTATTATGGGATTTATGATACTTTGTGATGATTTGTTTGATCGATCTGTTGTTTTTATGGTTTAAAAAAAATTAGGGTTTCAAAATTTTTTTGGGGGTTTTCAAAATTAACTTGATTTATTACGATTAAACGTTGTTAATTATAAGATTCTCGTTCTAATTGAGCCGATCTATAAGTTTTTTTTTAAACGCCTAATTTTTTAAAAATTAGGGTTTGGGTTGGTGTTTCTGTGGTGGGATATTATGTGATACGTTGGTGGTTCTGGGTGGGTTATTATGTTGATGATTTGGGTGGGTTGGTGGTTCTGGGTGGGTTATTATGTTGGTGATTTGGGTGGGTTGGTGGTTCTGGGTGGGTTATTATGTTGATGATTTGGGTGGGTTGGTGGTTCTGGGTGGGTTGGTGGTTCTGGGTTGGTTATTATGTTGGTGGTTCTGGGTGGGTTATTATGTGATGGTGGATACTTTGTGATGATTTGTTTGATACATCTGTTGTATGACCATTTAGGGAGGGCGTGGATATCACCACCCATGTTGTGGATTATATCCACATGTTGTGGGTGGTTCTGTGGTGATTGTGGGTAGGTTAACACCTTGATCTGCCACCTTTGAGTGGTATGAATACCTGCTCTGGCCTACCCCATTCCCCACAGAAAAAGGTTATAAAGAAACTTGATATTGGCAATGATGATTTTATAAAGAAACTTGATATTGGCAATGATGATTTTATAAAGAAAAGCTTGATTTTGGCATGACATTTCCAAATGAAAGGCAAAAAAAAAAAAATTTTGATTTTGCAACATTTGATGTTGCAGCCAAATATGAAAAGCGGTTTTGTTATAATCTGAGCCTTTACCTGAGTTGTGAAAAATTGTGAACTCGACATTTGTTGATGTTGTTCCCAGCCTTCCCTATAATGTTATCCAAGCCCTATAATGGTTGGTGTTTCTGTGGTGGGTGATTATGTGATGGTGGATTATGGTTGGTGGTTCTGTGGTTGTTTTTGATATGGTTGTAATGTTTGCTGTGAGCTTTGTTTGTGATTGAGCTTTGTTTATAATCAAGCAAAGCTGCAGTTTGGGAATCTTACTGTTGGGCTTGTTTGTTTTTTAGACGCTGCAACCCTTTACAGGCATGCAGTTTGGGAATCTTACTGTTTTGTGACATGCTTGTATCAGCTTGTGATTGTGGAATCTGCTTTTGTGGATTGTGTTGGATTGTGTTAACAATCTGTGATATCCAGGCCCTCCCTATTTGGTTATAACCCTTGTGTTTGCGTGGAATCTGCACTTGGACAATGGTTTTAACTTTGTGTTTCACTTTTGCTAAAAAGGCGATGACGAATGGTTTCTAAAACCCGAATGGATGGCGAAGTGATATTTTTGTCACTTGCGCAACCTTCAAATCCGAGCCTAACTAAAAATCTACATTTTTTTTCGATAACGTTTTCAAATCTGAGCCTAAAAGGCGATGACGAAATCTGTGTTGTGTGGAATCTGCACTTTTAACTTTGTGTTTCACTTTTGGTTTAAAATGTGCTTGTTTCTGTGAAATCTGCATATGGACAATGGTTTGAACTTTGTGTTTCACTTTGATGTTGAATCTGCACACTTGGACAAAACAACACATAGACAAAAAAAAAAAAAAAAAAAAAAAAAAAAAAAAAAAAAAAAAGTTATTACTTTAACTTAAAAAAAAATTACAAAAAAAAAAAAAAAAAAAAAAAAAATTACAAAAAAAAAAAAACAGCAAAGGACAAAAAACTGTTATGAACAGTAAAAAACTGACATGAACAGTAACCTAGTGTTCCCACACTCTCCCATAGGGAAGGCTTGGTTAACACAACCCTTAATTTGTAGTGTGTGTGAGATAGAGTTGGTAGTGAAAAGTCATGTTGAAGAAGAGTTGGCTGGCTGGCTGGCTGGCAGGCTGTCAGTGAAGACGTGAAGTATAAGCTCTTTTTAAAGTCAGAAATTGTGGATCACACGAGGGCTACTTAAAGTATAATTTTCTAATGCATGCATAATTGCCAATAAACCTTGAAAGTATGCAAATGAGCAAATCAATTCTCAATTTGGAACTATATGTATGTACCATTTACGTAAAAACAATTCCCATCATGTTAGTATTCTTACGAGTACGTTAAAAACAATTTTTAGCTGTAATTTGTGCCCCAAAATCCTGACACACCGAGACAAAACCTCGCCGACCCCAAAAGGCGACCCCAAAAGATCTTTTAAAATGGCGACACTTCATTTACACTATTTAATGAAACTAAGGGGGTGTTTGATAGCAACCGAATAAGATGACTCTGCGCTTACCACCTAATCGGTTAGCAGAGGTATTGTTTGGTGAGGAAAAAGGTCACGCTAAATGAGTCAATTTTGTACCGAATGGGCCATGCAAGGAGGTGATGCTCTATCGTTCGGAAGCCTTTATTTTCATCTGACAAATCAAGTGACACAACACATTTTGAATATATTTTTTATATTTTAGGTGACATGTCTATGGTTTCATTTTAGCCTTCAATTTATATCAACGAGGTGGGCAACGGTCCGCTGCGTTGCGGCGAGGCCCGCCGTTGTTTCATGTCGTTGATTATTGCACATTATTTTTTTTGTTAAGTAGAAAATGGGTCAGGTGTTCGGTGCGGAGTTAAAAAGTCCGGAAAAAAACTTGAAACGGCGTGGTTCTTGATGGCGTTTTGTGGCGGGGCTCGCTAAATATATGTTAGATAAAAGTTTAAAGTAGTTTTCGCACGCCATTAGAAGTTTAAAGTAGTTTTAACCCATTATATAGTAAATGGTATGTTTTGTAACTACTATTTTGCACTTTTACCTAGGCTAAAGTGGGCTTATTGTTGGGCCAAAAAAAAATTCAGCAGCCCGAGTGATTTCAGCTGGCATCATTTATCCTCAAATTATATAGAGTAAAAAGGAGTCAAATGGCCACGTGGCAATTTTCAATTACAGTCACACCTCTTGATTTTCTTCTCTGTCGCATGCAAAGTGAATCCCAACTTCACGTTAAATTATGAACTCGAATGGGCCACTGACTTCAGTCGGTCTTGGGCCAGATCTTTTCATTTTAAACATGTTTGGACCACGAAGGATTACTAGTCTTCTGCTTGTCAAGTTGGGCTGAGCTTGGCTAAAGCGAGCCTGTTGTTGGGCCAAAAAAAATTCAGCAGCCCAAGTGATGTGCTGGCGTCATTTGTCCTCAAACGATGTCTTAAACTCGCGCGTTGCCGCGGGATGTTTGAATATAAAGTTATTCACCTGATATCATAAATCAAATGACTGCAAATAATGAAACATAAGCAACATATGCAATGAAGAATCTAAAAACTTATATAGATAAGTTACTTTTGCTCCTAGGTTGCAAATGTTTTACAAAAGGAATATATGTTTTGATGCATATTTGGCCTCCTTTAGCCAAACTATTGATACTTTCAACATATGTGGTATATGAGAACTTACGATTTTGTCGTTGCTGTCTTGATCAGAGTCTATCCGAGTTTATCCAACCTGAGCTTATATAAAGACCCCTAAAACAACAAAGAATATAGTTTACGTAACTATCAAAATTTAATAGGCTTTATAAGATCATTTGAAGGAGGTCTACTCGGGTTCATCAGAGACGTTGAAATATAGGCTCACGGTTCTAAAACAACTATTACGTAACACGAAATTCCATCTTAATAAAGGGGGTAAACTATATTATATTTTCAACAGATCTGAATGTTCGTTGAATTAATTTCTTTCCACTAAAACGGAAACAAAAAAATGAAATTTATTAAACTGTCATTAACAAAATTTGATAGAGGTTGCTTCAGCCTGCCAGACCATTGCGTTATTAGGCTCAGAGTTTTAAACCATATAGGGTCCAGAAGATCTAGAGTCCGCAATGGCTGCAAAGAAACACGGTTGCATAATCATGCTATCCGGTCCTTGCCCCGCCAAGATACGGATCCAATCTCGGACAAACCACTTCATTTGTCTCAGAAAATAGTGGTCAATCATCATAGCCCCACATGAAGCAAACAAAAGCGTTTTTGACGAAAATAAATGCAAATAAAACTGGTAACCGCGTAGACCAAATAAGTCTGGTAAGGATTAAAAAAAAAAAAAGGATATGCCCACCATGGTTGCAAGTCTAATAACCCACCCCGCCAAGATGTGGACCATATAAACTTTAATGCCCTTACACCGTAGACTTATCACAGCCTCTTGTAATCAATATCACCATCATTCTTATGGCCTTACCCCGTAGATGGTTATAAAAATATATAACGAAGGTGCTTACATGAGAATCTTTAAAGAAAGGCCTGATGAGCAATCTGTAAAGTATTTTGCACCCTCTGCGAAAACGACAATAGTGGCAAACACCCGACATGGCTGCAATGACACTATTGGTGTGACTGTCCAGCAAAGATGCAGGCCTACAAACAGTCGCAAAAACCGAATAGCAGCCATGGGCTATGCAACATATTATTGTTACATAATCTTGACGACGGTATAAAAAAGACCTTTGGCCAGTGAAACTGAGGACCATGAGTACTCCACATCCCCTTAACGGTTTGGGTTAAACTGTCTTCTTTTTCTAAACACGCAAATGGCCCCTTTTGGCATCTTTATTGCTACTATAGTTGTTAAGACCTGTTAAGACACGATTTGCCAGATCTAGTTGTTGAGAATGATTTGTAGTAACTTTTATGCCATCCTACCGCCATATTTTCCTAATGAGCATCATAAAAAAAGTTAGCACAATTCTTCGCTTATAATAATAAGCAGATTCTTATGCACAACAAAGTGCATCCATTGTTATAGGAAATCAATATACGTCAACCAAACCAACGTTATATCCAAAACGTCAACCAAACTAAAACAACTGAAATTACCATAAACCCTTTTTTCGGGTCGTATATCATAGAAGCAATACCAATTACAGTGTTAAAATAATAATAATAATAATAAAGAAAGATAATTGTCATTCATATGAACCACATATAACAAAAGCCCCAAATTTAATTAAAAAAATAACGAAAACCCTAATTTTACCTTGGTGTGGATCTGATTGTTGTTATTTCATTTTTTTCTGCAAACGAACCATCAACACAACAAACCAAGTGAAAAAAAAGCAAATGATCTTACCTGATTTACCTGATTTAACATGTGTGCGTGCATCTGTGTGTGTGTCTGTGCCCGTATGTGAAGAAGGTTTAAGAAACAGAAAATAGCTTGGGTCAAACTCAGCCGCAAAAAAAAGAGCACCAAAAATGGGTTAGGGAAACCCATTTGGCCCAAAAGGTCACCCAGCACTGTAGAAAGAATAGTACCCGGAGAAATACTATTCACGGAAGCCACGAGAAATGTATAATAGTTATAATTATATATATAGTAATGTTTAACAACGTTATTGTCTTATAATTTTCTATTATAATATACAATTTCTTCTATTTTGTTTTGTATTTTTTAATTTTTATTTCATCTCCTAATTTAAAAATGACGTAACTTCAAATATTTACCAAACAAAACAATTCATTTGGTTCTAAATTATAAACAAAAATAAAAAAAAAAATAAAAAAATTATAACTTATTTTTTTATATACACCATACGTACATTCAAGATACTAATCGAACAATCATTTTTATTGAGAATTATGTTTCACTCAGCATCTTTGATTTATTCAGCGTCGTTGATTCATGCAGCGCTAAACCATGTTTTTTTTGTCAAACAACTCTTAAGAAAGTTAATGATATGTATTAAGGGCACGTTTGGTTTATACCTTTTGGATTCGGAGAATTGTTTCATTCCAAGATTGAAGTGTTTGGTTCAAGCTTTTAGGAATCAATGTGGGCCCAAAAATGATAGATTTATACCTAGTATATATTGTATCTTTTGTGAATAAAAACATATAATGAGTCCCACATTTATATCTTCACTCACAACATATACATAAATTAATTATTAAAAAATAAAACTACATCACTTTCACTCTAATAAATTATTTATCAATTATTAAAATAAACTTTTTAATAAAATATTAATTTTTTTCTTACCTTATTTTTTTCATTCTAAATCGAATCTAAATCTGATTCCAAATCATTTTACAAACCAAACGGGCTCTAAAAATAAATAATAAGATATGAAGGGGTCAGTTAAGTATTTAAACTAGGGGGATACACCTGTGTTTTTAGAAATCTCATGTTCATGGTTTTTTTTTGAACGGCGGAAATATATTAAAAAAAAAAAAAAAAAAAAAAAAAAAAAAAAAAAAAAAACCTAGCAAGAAACTAGAAATTACAAGATAATAAGATGAGGGTTTTTAAGCCAATTTAACCAACTAAAAGAAGCCTTACACCTATGTTTACACCAATGAAAAGAAGATGCCACAATGTCTTCGAAAATAGAAGCCTTCGAAAGAATATTTGCACAAAAAACACACTTGTTACAAAAGTTCCAAATATACCACCACATAACGTAGCAAACTCCTTTAAGGAGCTTTTTATGTTTAGATAGAAGACGGAGATTTGAAAACCAATCCATCCATTCCTCATGCGAAGATATCTCTAAAAAATTAATGTCCCACCAACGAGTGATCTTTCGAAACAACTCTCTGGCTATATGGCAAGCAAAAAATATATGGCTCGATGATTCCACCGCATTATCACATAAAAGACAAGATAGAGACTCAATATCCATGCCGCGTTTGGAGAGGTTCATTCTCGTGGGGAGACCGTCTAATCTCATGTTCATGTTTGATAAAACAATTTAATGTTTACTTAATTTGGACGGTGGATCTATCTTATAATAATAAATTGCTCGTGTCAAAGCGTTCATTATTTAAATTTATAGTGATGTTCAATTCGAAGATAATCTCGAGAGGGACATTTTGTCTCTTGCGACTTATCTTATCACTATTAATTGTACCAACCATTTTTCTCTTTAGAAACTTCTTTTCTATTCGTCAAGCTACGTTGAACAGAAATTGTCTATTTTATATGAGAAACATAATACAAGGTATTTTAATTATTTTCATTTCATCTTTACAAACATAAAAAGTATTGTGTATACTAAATAAAATGCAAAATTTTCTTCTTTTGTTTGAAGCAACCTTTCATGTAAAAGCTTGATTATACAATAGGATTCAAATTAAAGGGTGCTTTAATCATGGTAAAATATTTTGCTTTATCCGTTGCTTCAATCGTGAATATTCGGCTGAAGAAAATATATGCAAACATTTCTCATTTATTGATTCATCATGTTCAGTTTTTGTGCGTGTTTTCTCTCTTTCTCTTCCCGTTAGGGTTTGTTTTTTAAGATATGACTTCTAGTTGAGTTTTGTATGTTTCTCTTTTATTTGAGTTACGAAAACCCTATATTGTTACAAGATGCAGTTTATATAAATAAAAAAGTGGTTGATTGAATAATCTTTATGTGTCTTTGTTTATTATATGTGTTTATATTTGCGTAAAGTTAAGAAATTTGTACCCTTAAACCATGACATGCTAGGACGAGACCCAGCCGACCTTAAAAGGCCAAAAAGAAACGTCAAAAAAGCGACACTTTATTTGCAATATGAAATGAAACTAAGAAAGTGAGTATGAAACGAAATTAAAAAACAAGAAATGAATTAATAACTATATATATCCTACTTTTTTTAGAATTCTAACAAGGAAGGCATGGTGCCTGTAGAATTTTGTCCAAAACATCTATAGCATTTTAGTTTATGCACTTAAGTGGATCACATTCCGTCAGGTTGTTGGTAGTTTTGTATGGGTGTTTAATAAAATGTGCTACTTGTATGTACTAACTTAACATAGCTTTTTTATCTGCTCTCTATATCAGTGTCTGTGTTTTCACTTTTCTAGTGATGTGTTCACATATTCATTTCAAACACTGGTATTTCAGTTGCTTTTCGTTGTACCTGGTTTTATTCCTTTAACATTGTTTCAATAATGTACTCTACTAACTTTAGCAAGCGGGAAATTGCACACTTCACTAATTGATGGGGACACTCAAAAGTATTGTGTATTGACATATATATCCTTAGATCATTTGTACTCATGTTCACCCCTGCAAGGGTATAAATGTCAAGATACAATATTTTTGAGTGTCCAAATTAATTACTTGAGTGTGCAAATCACCTCCCTTAGCAAAACATATAAAACAGATATCCAAACACCCATTGAATAATGAAATAACAAAATATAATGTACAAAAGAACACAAAGGGTACAACAAAACAGTTGTTAACTTAACAACTGTGACTATAACCACCTATGACCGATACTATTAAGTGACGTGGTGCAACTATTTGTACCATCATTATTTCAACCCAAGGATGCTGGCACTCGACATGTACATAATGGCACGCAACAAATAACATTACGCTAACTAAAATTTAGAAATTAGTCATACCAATTCTTAGCCACTAATTGTAAGCCACCTAACCGCCCAGCTTCCATCTGCTGCTGTACTTGAAAAGGCGATAGAATCCTCATACCTCGCACGAACCAAATAAATTCCATGCAAAAGTTAATTCGGCATTCAGCTTAAAACATCGGCAACCAAACAACCTAAAAGCCTACATAAAGTATGCTATTTGTGGATAGTAGATACTACCTGGTCTCACGATTCATCTGCAATTGCCAAAACTTGACACCACAACCACCATCTAAGGTGCCTCGTACACACTGATTAAAAGCAATAGCAGAAACCATCTACACTATTGGTCAAACGACAGTATCAACTTTATGAATACATAATTTACATCTTACAATAATATAAAAATGGAATACCTTGAAAATTTAATCCAAGTACTGATTTGCACCATGTATAAACTGAGTTACACCACGGGGAAATATGAACTTCTCTTTCTTTGTTGATAGCCAGTTTTGCCCTCTTTAATTTGTCTTCACCCAAAGCATTTGCATTAAAACAATTCATATTAAGGATATGTTTGGCACACAAAATTGTTTAGAGATTATGCTTATTTTTTCAAAAAATAAGCTATTTAAAAAATAATATTTGTTTGGCAGACATAACTTATAATAGATTCTAAAAAAAAAATCTTTCATAATCTCTTAAAACCAAATGTTACTTCATGTAGCTTATAAAAATAATCTTTTTTTATAATCTCCAGTACCAGCACCATCTCCAGCACCATCTCCAGTTTCAGCAACAGTTACTTTCGCCAAATATACCCTAAAGGTAACAACTTCAAGCTATAATACGAACAAAAAGATGCAAAATTTTCTCACACAACTGACCTTGAGCTCGAATGCAGAATACATTTTTTTTTCAAAGGGGCATAATATATGCGCTTAGCTAAAATAGACACCATGCAATCACAAAATATTTACTACTGCATAAATTTCAAAAATCAGTAAAAATATAAATCTAAACCTTTTCAAAAAAAAGAAGTAACAACATACCTATGTGTAATCTTCTTCTTCTTCTTCCTTTTCTTCCAAACGCAATCCTGTTGTTGAATGGTTAATCTTGCCGTTCGATGATGATTCATGGACAAATGGTTCAATCAACAGTTGCTGTGGATGAATCTTGGGATTGGGTGCATGTAACCTCTCGTAATTTCCCAATGAATAGTAAATGCTAAATAATGATTTACGAACCGTTACGTTAATTAATAACCGTTTTTACCAATAAAAAAAATTTTGTTTGTTATTCAAGTTATATTGTTTATGATCACAACGTTACTTGTGATTACCATTTACCTTGGAACGAGCTTACACGGACCCTTAACATTTCTTTCTCTCTTTCTTTCTTTGGGCTGAATCCACGACACAAGCCCAAACACAAACACTAGCCCAAAACCCTTTATACATTTTCGAATTTTACGTTTTCAAAGCACGATCACTTTGGCCATATTACGAGCAATCTAGCTTAACAATATACGTATATTTTTGCACAACTTGATTCACCACCTAAATGAGATTCGAACGTGACAAACCTCATTCCATAACTCGATCAATTACTCATTTCAATTCAATCAAAGCTCTGCTCAATTTCTACAAGTTTAATAATACAAAATTTCGTTTTAACTAATGTGTACGCCTCGTACCACCCTCAAATGATTTCACAACTTGTTTAACATGTTTTACTTATGCATTGACTTTCATGAACACCCAACGAGATCAAACAAACCAACATAATTACTCTTTTGGTTTCTTTCTTCTTGGCTCAACACCGCAAGGACGATGCAATACAACCACTCTCCTATTCACTCTTTGACTTCAAAGGTAATCATGAGCAAACTCATTTATCACATGCTAAAAGGAATTGATCTTCCTATGGAGCCAAGAAAACCAAACGCAAAACCGGGGTCAACTTGTCTTGTTCTCGTTGGATAATCTCACAAGGACGAATACATGCTAGCAACCTTACTATTTGGCTCACTATTATGCGTACCATGTTATCATTTCTCTTCTAAAACACGTTTTCAACTCCCTATATATACATGCATGCAATACGAGCCGTGCACCATCACATACAATCACAACACAAATATTTTCTAAGTTTTTCTAAGCTGTGGGAGTCGAATACATTGGCAAGGTTTGGGGAGTTTTCGAATCAAACTAAGCATTAACAAACACGAGGTCCTATATTCTTGGTGTACCAAGAAACGAGCCACAATCTCATTCTAGCCGTTCTCGAGCTCCACATCGCGTTTTACCCCCCATCACTCTTGGTAAGATGAGCCAACGACACTCCCTTTTCATTACTATTCGTTTTGTGATTTTATTTTGATACTCGATTCACCATTTACTTTGCTTCAATTATTCGTTATTTATACAAACAACATATACATATTTTTTGACATACTCATAGTTCATTAAGTCATTAACAAGGTGCGACAAATACTCGACACTCATATTAACGTATAAGCAATTTATATAACACGTTCCTGCATTGCTTTGGACCCATACGATTTCACTTCCAAACACTTGGAATATTTTTGACCCAAGAAAGTTGTTTAAAAACGATTTGCACGTTTTACTTTTGCCTCGTGATTTCTAAACGAGACACACGACACAGTCTTTTTACAACTCGATCTGTTAGTTCACATGGTAAACCAACAAGTTACGTTAATAATTTACTCAAATGAAGTCATGTCGTGCCTCGTTTGAACTCAAAGCAAATCGCGTATAAAACCATTTTATGAAACCTTTATGAATATACACGATGGGCTTATAAGCCCACTAAGCAGTTTTTAAGCTTATTGAATAAGCTAGTCTAATAAGCTCGACACCCAGATTTTTGTAGTCCAAAAATAAGCCCAATGGCAGGCCCATATGTTTCTTAAACCCAACGAAACTCAAAACCTTAACGGGCCCTTAACTTGGCTCGTTAAGAGCCCATAAGCTCAAAAATAAGCTTTTGATGAAATCAGCAGTTTGTATAAGCTATTTAAGCTAAAATACTAAACTTTGATTTCCGTGAAATCAGCAGTTTCTTATACCCAACGGAACTCAAAACCTTAACGGGCCTTAACACGACACCAACATTTCTTATCCTCATCATATAATTCATGAAAACCACATTCATTAAAACCTGAAATGAGGCTGCCGTGAAATATATATTTACTTCATTTGCTCAATGGTATTACTAGTATTAGACATCTTCAAATAAAAAAATACTCGTATAAATTATCTTTTATTTATTTTACAGAGTAAATTACATAAATGGTCACTTTCGTTTGTCGAATTTTTTCACATTTAGTCATTTTTTTTGGCAAGTTCAGTTATTAAGGTTTCAAATCGTTACAGATCCAGGCAACTTCAGTGACCATTTATGTAATTTTACCAACCACAATGACCGTTTATGTAACACAATTGGATGGATCTGTAAAGATTTGAAACCTTAATGACTGAACTTGTCAAAAAAAAGTTCAGTGACTAAATGTGAAAAAATCGACAAACCATTGTGACCATTTATTTAATTTACTCTATTATAAACTTGTTTTGCAATGTTGTTGAGGTTACGATTAAATGTGATTACTGATTTAATACACACAAACTTTCTATTTATTTACACCTTAGAAAGGTGCTCAGTCATCACCCGCTAGCAAATCCCATCCAAAACTTATCAGCAAGCAAAAACGATAGAACTGCCCATCAAATAATTGAGCAAAAAAATCTTTTAATTCAGTAGATAGAAGAAAGTATTAGATAAGGAGTAGGTGAGTGAGTCCTCGCTGACCTGAGCGATTTCGATCACCTAGCAGGCCTTTGGCAAGTTCAGTTATTAAGGTTTCAAATCGTTACAGATCCAGTCAACTTCAGTGACCATTTATGTAATTTTACCAACCACAATGACCGTTTATGTAACACAATTGGATGGATCTGTAAAGATTTGAAACCTTAATGACTGAACTTGTCAAAAAAAAGTTAAGTGACTAAATGTGAAAAAATCGACAAACCATTGTGACCATTTATTTAATTTACTCTATTATAAACTTGTTTTGCAATGTTGTTGAGGTTACGATTAAATGTGATTACCGATTTAATACACACAAACTTTCTATTTATTTACACCTTAGAAAGGTGCTCAGTCATCACCCGCTAGCAAATCCCATCCAAAACTTATCAGCAAGCAAAAACGATAGAACTGCCCATCAAATAATTGAGCAAAAAAATCTTTTAATTCAGTAGATAGAAGAAAGTATTAGATAAGGAGTAGGTGAGTGAGTCCTCGCTGACCTGAGCGATTTCGATCACCTAGCAGGCCTTTGGCAAGTTCAGTTATTAAGGTTTCAAATCGTTACAGATCCAGTCAACTTCAGTGACCATTTATGTAATTTTACCAACCACAATGACCGTTTATGTAACACAATTGGATGGATCTGTAAAGATTTGAAACCTTAATGACTGAACTTGTCAAAAAAAAGTTAAGTGACTAAATGTGAAAAAATCGACAAACCATTATGACCATTTATTTAATTTACTCTATTATAAACTTGTTTTGCAATGTTGTTGAGGTTACGATTAAATGTGATTACCGATTTAATACACACAAACTTTCTATTTATTTACACCTTAGAAAGGTGCTCAGTCATCACCCGCTAGCAAATCCCATCCAAAACTTATCAGCAAGCAAAAACGATAGAACTGCCCATCAAATAATTGAGCAAAAAATGATTGGCAATGAATATGTTTTTTGATTTTTTGCGATGAGCTAGCATATAACTAACGAGCTATGATTGAGAGACCTAAAGTTGTGCCTAAAGATGTGCCTAAACCTATATGCCATCATCCTAATGGTTGCAGTTAATGAGCCCATTTTTCCACAAACCATCAGGATCAAGCCACATATGTTTAGACCTAAATTTAAGCACATATGTTAGGTCTCCATGTCATTTTCCATAACTTATATGCTCTTGAACCAAAAAGCTTTAAGAAATAAGCTGGAGCCTTTGACACTGTTACAATACATAAATATCCTTTATATAATTGATATTACTTTTTTGAGTTATATTATTGTATTTTTCTTATGTAATTATAATCATGTACTTTTAAAGCAAATTTATACAAATAAAAGTTTCAGGCTCACAACTCTTTGCAATCCTTCTCCAGTTGACCACCAATCCTAACTTCGGCACCTCCGACTCCAGCTACCAAGTGCACAACTCCGACTCCAACTCCAGTGCAGCTCCAACTCCAAATACACCTACATATGCCAAACATACAGTGAAAACCATAAACATAAGACAGAATATAGAAAATCTTGGCAAATATCTAAATTTAAATGTACTGACTCACCAATAATCAAGTATACGACTCATTAACTGTCAATCTGATGCCCAGATCAGAAGTCTTTTTTAAGCTTTTTCAAAGGGCTGCTTGTCTCTTCATCATCATTAAACGTAGTGGCACGCCTTTTCCGTATATTCACATTTGTGGAGGACCCTTGGTCTGAAACATCTGTCACAGTTGACTCTGAATCTGAAAAAACAGCATAAAAGTGATATTGTTAGCCATCTGATTCGAGGATGTTTGAATAGTTTTAGGTTCAATGTTTACCTAACCAATCCCTAAGTAATGTGCCATGAAGTATAAATCCAGAATTGACATCAAATTTCAGTTTCAGTGCTTCCACCACTTCTTGAACAAATCTACCATTTTCCATACCCGAAGGTAGAAAAAACTCTAAAACATACTCAGCATCGCCTACATCATTCTGTACATATATTGCAACACAGCTAGTTAAGGTAACCGTGCGTGCACAGAGAACCAAAGGGAATTCCTCTTTATTGAGTTGGGTTACATCTGCACAAAAGTATGAACCACGGGATGCTAACGCTCTCCCAACAATCCCTTCTGACTTGTGCAGGTGTTGCTTTACACTTTCTTCCCTGAATTTCCATTTGCGCAAGTCTCGAACATGAAACGGTAGACCAGCTGTGGAAATACAGATTTTCCCAATGCATTTAGTGTCGAAACTACTACAACACTTCTGAAGAACTTTCTCATGGGAAACAACATTAGAGGATGGGGAAACAGCCCATGTCTGAGCAAGAGGTAAGTCGTAGATGGTGCACATACTTTTCAGAATGTCGAAGATTTTATAGAACTCATTGTCCCTCTGTTCATTGGGAAGCTGTATATGAAAGACATTCACACATCAGAATCCTAAAGAAGAAAGATGGAATTAGAGAAAACATTTGCTGAAATACTAAACCTGATTGATAGAATTTGAAGCATGACCATCTATTACTTGTTGGCATGTCAGATTCTGCATCTGCAAGTTAAGAATTTGGAAATGAGCAGCAATAAAAGGAAGGGTTAAAACAAGATACAACAGAAAACATGATTTCATAAAATGTGGTAATATTAATCTTTTTACTCACTTAGATCGCACTGAGAAAGCTTCTACGGGAATACTATTTAATCTAGGGCATCCCACGCGACCTGACGACCATTCTAGCCATAGTGTTTTCCTAAAGCATAATATTAGGTCGTTTTTTCTACTTCTGAAAACGAAGTTTAAAATCCTAATGTGGCTAAAGAGAAAGCAAAATGGAGTTAAGGCAGACCTAGCTGACAGAAAAACCAAGCGAGACTCAGGAGAGAATATATAGAAAAAAGATGCAGCACCTATCTGTACCAAAATACAAGATAATTAGGGTATTAATGTTATTTACTGCTTAACCACAAAATCAAATATGTAGTATAACGTACCAAACACCACAAAACAGCGAAAAAGAAAGTACAAGTGTGTCTAGATTGACAGGGATTATTTAAAAGAAACCTTTAGCCCCTTCTGAATTTGTTGAAACTCGTAAGCAAAACTCGTATACTTTGAAGACCCCAAGAATTCAATCACTCCAAGACATAACCCTGTAGTTGAATTGAAGACTGGTAAAGCCAAATATCCATGGAGTTTGCAACTGATCGCTAAGTCTTGTTGTGGAAATTGTTTTGGCAAGTAATTAGTTAAATCAGAAGACCACTCTGGCAATCCTCGCCTAAATACTCGAGCAGGACGACTAATATCCTCTTCATATATATTACCTACAACACAAGGGTTCTCCTCAGAGTCCTTTCGAAACAGATATAGGCATTCCTCCATTACACCAAAACCACATGGTTGATCCATAGTTGTAAGTACTTGGTGCATCCCATCGTCATGAGGTGACCAAAACTGAACAATAACATGTTGCTCACGAAACGTTAATTGCTTTAAAGTGGCTCTTATTTTCTCCTGTAATTTTCTCTGATTATGTGGGTCGACACTCTCAGCACCCAGTTTGAAACCTACAGATTCGATAAAAGACGTCAGAAGCACGCATAAAGTGACTTTCATTAGATGTATCACTGTATCAGTACATAGTAACATTATATATATCTTTTAAGGATACTGGTATGGATTTAATGACCATTTTATAGTTATGAGTTATGGGTTATGGGTCCCAATACCGTCTTCCACGGTGTATGGAGGAGGTTGAGACGTAGACAACCATACCCCTACCTAAGGTAGAGAGGCTTCTTCCGGTTCTACCTAAGGTAGAAAAGGACCTCCGACCTTTGCAGGGAGTGAGGATCGAACCCTTGACCTCTAGGTTAAGAGGCAAGGGGTTTTCCAACTCATCCAACCCTACTTGTTGGATCAATGATCTTTGATTAATGACCATTTTATCAGAACAAAAAATGATTAATGACCATCAATGATCTTTGATCACCTACAGTAGTACCTTGCAAGGATGATAAATTCACCAATCTAAACATCTATGTATGTTAAAATTAAAGTAAAATAAAATGAAGCTTTTACATGCAAACTGACACTCTGACAAGTTCGTTTCCATAAAGACATACAAAACAAAAATACATACCAATAGTTTTAAAGTGAGATGGATCAGATTGAAGGAATTCCTTCTGTGTCTCTTCTTTTCCAGAAACCCAAAGTGGATACAAGTATCTCTCGTCACCAGACAATGGAACTGCCTTTTCTAGAGATATATTGTTCCAACGAGTCCAAAGCAAATTAGAACCCGAGCCCGAACCAGAAAGTGAACCAGGTAGTTTGTATGCATTTGCAGATTTACGTGACGGGGACGGTCGCACAGAGTCCATAAGAATTGAATAGATTTCAGCTTCTTAACTTCCTAATGTCTGTTTGAAAAAACTGAACTAAATAAGTACTGAATCAAAGAGATGCTCAGTTTAAAGTGATGTATGAAAGATGACCACCTATATTTTTTTTTTAATGGAACGACCACCTATTTAGTAATTTGAAAAGCAGACAACTTGATAAAAATGAATGGCAAACAACGTGTGATCTAGTCTCAACATTATAGAATAACCCCATACCGAAACACACACAATTACTACTGAAAAAATGCAAAGAAATACAATCTACAAATTTTAGGACCTAACATAAATCAGCAATGTATAATCACAATTGAGCAAGAAATTTAGTACATTAAACATGTATAATGCACTTTGAGCTATGAAAGTTGTAATAGAATCAGAAATCAGCTAACATAAGAATGCAACTGTGTTTATGATAATAATATACATGGTAAATCTTTTGCCAATAAGTATATGACCCTTTCAGTAACAGAGAGATCCTATGGCTATATGGATCAATGCTACACGTGATTTAAGTACACTAAAACATAGAAAAGAAACCAGAATACTATAACTACGTAGCCAATAATAACTAAATTCTACCGAACAGAACCAACACCAAATGGCATAGTGGTAAGGTCTTTGGCTTCCTCACAAGAGGTCAAGGGTTCAAACATCACTAGGTGTATATATACTGTGGGTGGCCAGGAAAGGTTCGGAAACGGTTCTGGGATTAAACCGGTGAAGCCGCGCGCGTAAATCATAGTAAAAAAGGCTTGCCTTTCCCAGGTAATTTGAAGAGGGAAAACCTTATCCATTTCTAGAGTCAAAATGAAATTACAAGTGCAGTAAAATGCTTATTCAAATTCAATATTGCCCCAACAAATAGTCAAGTTATCGTAAAATGCGAATGCAATCCATATTAAGCTTGATCGGTGTTAATAAATAATATCCCCATTTGGCTTGCAAGTCTCTTTCCCCTGTTTTTCTAGCTGATGTCTATTATTCGCACAACTATATATATAATCTTGATTCCAAATTGTATTTATTAGTCTAACTAAAAATGGAAAATCAAATAACGAATAACTAAAACCTGATACGCCTATAATCCTAAATTCCCGGTTTCCCTAAAAACACATACAAAACATTCAAATATACTTTTTCACTTTCCAAAAATGATTAGATAAAGGAAACAACAACCAAAAACTACAATTCATATGAAACGTAATAATTTAATACCAAAAAATCGAAACAACATGCGAGCATCAAGTAAATAAATAATCACCTTATTAAGCTCAACGAGACTTATTAATGTACTTCAAACGAGATTTACTTGAGAATTAATGAACACATCGGATCCGATTATATATATGTTTTTTTTGTTTTTTTTTTTTTTTTTTTTTTTTACAAATTCAAGCAAATATATGATCGTATGTAGAGAGAAAGCAGAAAGATAGAAAGAGTTGAAATGACTTACAATTAAGAGGAAACCCTAGAGAGATAATTAGATCGTAATAGTGTTTCAGTGTGTGTTTTTGTTTGTGTGTGTGAGAGAGAGTAAGGAAAACAAGTGCAGCAGTTTAGGTGTGGCAAAGTGTGTTGGAGGGAAAAGGAAGCTTCTTTGAAGTCACAGATTCATTTTTTGTTCACACGTGGAGAAATGAAAGTAAAAAACAGTAGTTGGGACTTGGGAGTAATAATCTTTTCAAAGCTGTTTTTTACTCCCTACCTGTCATGTCAACTTTAATAGTTCACAAAATTTAAAAGGACAAAATGATAATCCTTTTTATTGGTTGAAAATTGAAATCCAAAGTATGACAACATTTTTGAGAGAAAAAAGATAAAATAAAATAAGACTCGTATTTTGTGACTAAAGAAATATTTTTTATAAGATGTTAAAACCATTTTTTATGGTAAATGTATAAAACAAGTAACAACAACGCCCAAGGCATAAATCCCTATAAAACATGAAGTACTTCATAAAACTTAATCATGAAATACCAATTGACATATATAGAAAGCAAAAAAAATAAAACAACGGCCTAGAGTAATGCGGCACGCTTCAAAATATTAACATACTATTTATAGTTGATTTTTTTGAGACTTTGTAACACGTATCTAACTAAGAACACACATGATAATTGTCTGATACTCACAATAATGTTTAACTAATTGCATATTCCTTCCGATTAAACCTACAAATGTTTAAATAAAATGCAACTAGCCTTATATTTGGAAACTTGAATTAATTATACACTAGAAAAAAGTCAAAAACGTACATGCGCTTGCCTTTCCCACCGTCGATCAGTAGAAAAAACAAAGGATCAAGTAGGTCCAAGTTATTTATCCCCGCAATTTTATTCGTAAAAGTAAAACTACTACTTTGGAGATAAAGTGACTATTTTATATGTATGTCTTTTTCCCTTGTTTCTATATATGCCTTATGAGTTATGTCTACTTTTGGGGAGTTTGATATGGACTTGTACAGTTGTAATATCGATTCCAAATTGTACTGTATTTATTAACTAAAAATGAAAAATCAGATAGATTTATTTAGATTCTTGGTATCCCTAAAAGGCTAAAAAACGAAAACAAAACATTCAATTGTACTTTTCACTTTCCAAAAAGATTCAACAAAATAAATGAAAACTATAATACTAATGAGAATATCATCACCAATGAATCAATCTAACGCAATATTCGAAAAGCAAACAATCGGAACATTGATAGATCCGATCAGTTCAACAACATACAAACTTACTAAAACTTGTTATTAAAGTCAACGCTAAACGAGACTTGTAATGCAATAGAAACAAATGTACAGATCCATTATAGCATATTAGCATGCATGTTTAATACTAACTGAAAGTTGAGAGATAAAACAAGAAACAAATTATATACTGTATAATCTTTATAACAAGAAATTTTAAAGAAGGGATAGAAATATAGCTAAATGACTTACAGATAGCCTAGAGAGAATAATGAGATAAAGAGGAAGCCTAGCTAGATAGGTAATGAGATGATCATGTGTATTTGTAGTGACATGTGTGTGACAGTTGGTAGTGGGAAGAGTTGGTTTGGCAGTCAGTGAAGAATCTATTTTTTAAATGTCAGATATTGTTGGTTCACACGAGGGCTTAAATAACTTTTTGTAATAATTATTGGAGTATAATTTGGAACTATATGTATGTAGGTAAAAACAATTATCATATATGTAGCTGTTCTTACGCGTGCGCTAAAAACAACTATTAGCGGTAACTTGTACCCTTAAGCCATGTCACGCTGAGACAGCACCTCGCCGACCCCAAAAGGTCAAATAACGTTTTTAAGAGACGATACTTTGTTTATTTACGCTATGTGACGAAACTAAGAAAGTTCAAGACATGTATTGAAACTAGAAAACAAGCAATGTTAGGTTAACAAAATTTTGTTAGTAACGACTAACGAATATACCCTTTATTTTAGAACTTTGATTCTTGGACGTTACTAAATATACTCAAAATTAATCCTATTATTTATTGTTCACTTTTGTCATTTTTTTCTCCTTTTTCTTGAACAAACATTGTTTCTCCTTTCTAACCAAAAAAACTTTACGTTTTTACATTTTTTGTTCTCATCGAGAACTTAATGCTACCTAAATGCACTTAATGCTCCATAACAAACTGTACAAAACAATTGCCATTCACGTTGATGTTTGATATATAATTATGTTACTTTGAGATCAGGACGGTGGACATATCATTTAAAGTTATATTTATATGGTTCGAGTCATAAGTGTCCATTATTTGAAATGGGAGAAAGGTTATCTTCTTTTGCTATGCCACTTTTGTTCGAAGATAAGCGAGGACATTTCATCTCTAAACGACTTTTCTCTGTTCTATACCTACCATCCCTCTCTCAAGAAACATCTTTGTTATTAGTCAAATTACGTTGGACATAATTTTTTCCTTTGAGTTCAAAGGATTTGTCTTTGTCGAACTTTGGCCTAAGAACGACCGAACGTCTATCTTAACAAGAAAAGATGATAAAAGATAATTTATAATCGTTTTCATTTTAATCATCTTAAAAACATAGAAGGTATATGTTAAAAGATTGATGTAAAAGCTTGATTAAAATAGGATTTAAAGGGTGCTCTAATCATGGTATATATCATGCTTTATGTGTGGCTACAATTCGCTAATTTTATGGTATGTTTAAACCATTTTTTTAACGGTAATTTGTAGCCTTAAACCATGACACACCAAGACGACACTAAGCCGACCCCAAAAGGCCAAAAAAAGGGTTCAAAAAGCGACACTTTATCTTGTCTTTTCGGTAAAGTTCACTGTGAAATGAAACGGAAAGTGAAAGATATGAAATGAAACTAAAAAACAAGAAATGTGTAAATAATAAGATAATAACTCTATCGTATCTCGTAGTAAGTTAGAATTATAATATAACGTTACTAAATATCCCCGCAATTATTATTGTCGTTTTACTTATTTTAGGGTTTCTCATTTTGTGCAATGGTGACACAAGTTTAAAGCATTACAAAATTTTAAAAACTATATTAATATAAACTAACATGTAAATATAGTAGTAATTAAGGAAACTATTAATATAAACATCACAAATTTAAGAAACTATTAATATAAAATAGTGATAAGTTTTGTAAATATCACAAATTTTAAAAACTATTAATATTAACTAACATGTAAATATAGTAATTTTAGTTTGTTTTATTATAAAAGCTGCAAGTTAGAAAATCCTTTTATTTTATTTATCTATTTTTATTTTTCTTTCTCATTTAAAGCTAGGGAAAGTTTGAGTAAACATTTCCATTATTTAAAGTAAAATTTTATGAGGCAAAGGTTAGCTGCTTATTTTATTGCTTTCCCTGCAAAGAATGTTCATAGCAATATATCGTGTCAAAAATATTTCTGTTTATTTTCAATGTCAGATGCTAATACTTCTAACATAAAAAACTGACTTATTTTTCAACGTTTTTTAGATGAGTGACAATAGATTAATACCAGTAACAAAAAGAAGTTTATTTTAAAATAATACAGCATTTTCTTTTACCAGTAATGAATTGCTCCAAGATAAACGATGGGGACATTTTGTCTCTCATGACTTGACTCTATTCTCTTCCCATTATTTAGGGCTGAGCAAACGATCCGAATAGACCGAACCGACCGAAGGACAAGACCGGATCGGACCGATCACATTCGGTCCGGTCGGTCCGGTCCGGTCCGGTTCGGTCCAAACTACAAACCGATTATTTTGTCTTGTTGGACCGGACCAACCGACGGACCGACCGAGACCGGACCGGACCAGACATATCACATTCGATCCGGTCCTCGGTCTTGGCTTTTTGGCTAATTCGATCTTCGGTCTTGTCGGCCCGGTCCGGTCCTGGATCGATGCTCACCCCTACCATTATTAGAAGTTTTTGTTTTATTTTCTTATGAACAACTTTATTTTTATTTTTATTTTTTTAGGTAATCATCTTTTTTGACTTTTAAGTCGTCTAATTCACGGGGTTTGAATTTAGTGCCAAATGTACAGTTGGACTAATATTCTAAAGAGTAAATACTGTCATTACCTACCCATAAACAAACACATAGCAGTTTTTTAGAGCACACGGTGTAGGCTCGCCGAACACCCTCGTCGTTGCTACATGGAGGGTCAACGGCGAGCCGTTCCTTGTTGGCACACCGAGAGGCCCTCGCTGTTCTTCATCGTTGGTATTTTCTTCGTGGGCATGGCGAGGCAAATGGTCTGACAATTGGGCAGGTGTCTTTCATTTTTTTTCTTTCTTCCATATCTGTTAATAAACTTGTGTTTTTTTTAAATAAAAGTGTGTGTGCACACGCAGAACAAGTAGACAAAGGTCCAACCATGAAGAGGAAGATGTGTGCGCGTTAGTGTGTGTGGTGTGTATATACAGGTGAAAAGAAGAAGAAGATTGGTTTTTCAATTTTCAATTTTTTTTTTTTTTTTTTTGGAATGTGCTCAAGGATGCAAGTGGTAGGAATGGGATCAAAAATAAAATACGATTGGTGTTTTTTTTTCTTTTTCTTTCTTTTATTTTTTTTCCTAATTATTTTGTAACTTTTAAAAATAATAATAATTATTATTTGTATTATTTGAATTAAATGAATTTAATTTATTTAATGAAATAAATAAAAAATAAATAAAGTTGTAAGTGGTAGGGCCTAAATGAAGAGGAAGATGTGTGTGTGGTGTGTGTACAGGTGAGAAGAAAAAGAAGATTGGTTTTTCAATTTTCAAGTTTGTTTTTTTGTTTTTTTTTTTTTGTTTTTTTTTTTTTTGGAATGGGCTCAAGGATCCAAGTGGTGGAATGGGCTCAAAAATAAAATACGATTGATGTTTTTTTCTTTTTCTTTCTTTTATTTTTTTTTCTAATTATTTTGTAACTTTTAAAAATAATAATAATTATTATTTGTATTATTTGGATTAAATGAATTTAATTTATTTAATGAAATTAATAAAAAAATAAAGTTGTAAATGGTGGGGCTCAAATTAAGAAGTTGAGGTTTGTTGTTTGATGAGGAGGGGGTTAGTTGTGAAGAGGTGTTGGGTGATGTGACACACGTGAAGCCCGAATGAAGAGCTTGAGCTTTTCAACTACACCTAATGCTCTTATAGCAATTAGGCAAGAAACTATAAGGGCATGTTTCTTTTTTTTCCTTAGTGAAGGGATTAGCCCCACTAACCATTTTATATTACTTTTGAGATTGGGCATATAAAAATCCTTTAATGGGTCTATATCCACAAGGGATAAAAACTCTCCTCCTCCCCATTAAGAGGTGGAACCCACATAACTCAAGGCTGCGTTTGTTTTTTTTTCCCAGCCTCTTAACACCTCTGAATGGGCACTATGTCTGAATCGGTCAGACATTTTTCCCGTTCAGACCGTTTGTTTTTTTTTCTTCGTTCAGACGCGTTCAGATGCAGTTAGATCTTAATGGTCAAGACTTGAGAGGGGTGTCTTAACGCGTCTGAATGCCTCTTGTTGACACAAAATAACCAAAAAAAAAAAAAAAAAAATCCCGTTCAAACATGAGTTTTTTTTTCTTCGTTCAGATGCGTTCAGATTCAGACATTTACGCATCAGATTCAGATTCAGACATGCGGTTCAGATTCAGATTCAGACCCTCTTAATAAACAAACACCACCTTAGCTAAGAAAAAAAAGTAAACAACTAAATGATTTATTCGCAATCGGGAGAAAATTGAAAGCTGACTCGGTCATCTTTAACTTTTGACCCCGAAGTTCCATTATTTGCAGTTACATCCTTACATTTAAAACAGTATTTGAATACTCGGTTTAAAGACATCATGTAAAACTGTAAAGTTTTGGATTTTTTTATAATGAATTGCAAAATTCGTAGGAAGTAGTAGATATTTTAGAAATATGTAGCTTTATCGCATAGATTTCAAGTATACTTTCGATTTGGACATGTTTTCTAGATGAAACTGTGGAGAGTTACGTTTCGGGCTAGTCAATGATTACGACATTCGATCATATACCTGCGTGCCCATCTCCATGTACGTCCCCACAAATCTCTTATTAGTGAAATTTGTTGAGTAATTGACCAAATCATAATCGTTAAAATCTTTATTTATTATTCAAAACTCTTATCAGTTTAGAGTCATGATACGGATTTAGTGATTGTGAACTGATCTGTGTTTAGATGTAAAAGAAATATATATTTCTCAATAAGAAGTTTCTAAAAGTTAATCTGAGAACATGAGAATCCTTATTCCTTAATGTCAAATGCTTTTTATTGAACCAAAAAGTGTGTGTTATTGTGAACTAAGAATCTGTAAGCAATAGTATATCTATAAACAAGCAAATCAAATCCATAAAGAATCAAATCATATTTGAAAACAAGCGTGTAAGATGCACAAGACATGGAAAATGATCCATACCTGGCGCTGCCACTGTGCGACGGACCAGAAATCCAAAATAGGCTTGTTTCGCTGCATACCATTAAAAATATATATAAAAAATAAAAAAATAACAAAAAAAATTAACATTTAGCTCGTTATCTCCCAAAAAAACTATTAATGTACATACTCCTTCAATAATTACTAGAAGGGTACCCGGTAACTATTTTTGTGGCGAGTAAATGTTTTTCATTCTAAATCTTCCTTATTTAGTCTGTCCCAAATACTTTCTAATATAGTAGATATATGTTTTTTCAAAAGTAGAACGTCAAAATTATTAATAGTGTAAACAGTTGACACTTTACTATTCAAATTTTAGCATTAAATTAGTGGTTATTTAATTCTATTAAAATATATCATTATTGGAGGGGTTACTATATGGTTTAAATAAGACTTAAATTATCAAATTTTATATTAATTTTTTAATTTTTCTTTTATAGTAATATTTTTTGTCTTAAAAGTTTAAGACTTCTTTTTGTAGGAAGTTCCAAATGCTTTATAATGTAGTATTGGGTCAAATTTACACACTACATCTATAGAAATTTTTAAGGAAGCATCTATTAAAGTAAAAGACATCTAAAAATTCTGTTCCCAAAAATGAAGCCATCTAAAACTGCAGAACCAAGCAGACAACAAAGGCACTGTTTTGGAAATATTCCCAAAAAAAATAATATTAAAAAAAAAAAAAAAAAAAAAAAAAA
Source organism: Artemisia argyi (assembly GCA_030686995.1). Taxonomy (NCBI): domain Eukaryota; kingdom Viridiplantae; phylum Streptophyta; class Magnoliopsida; order Asterales; family Asteraceae; genus Artemisia; species Artemisia argyi. Next base: position 167,943,974 of record CM060698.1, on the reverse strand, counting down.
AAAAAAAAAAAAAAAAAAAACCACTTAATTTAGTAGTACCATTTAAAGCCTAAATTCCGAAATCACATATTCATATATGGTACTGGTACTTAATAGATTAAACAAAACTTTACCAAAACCCATAATTAAAATGTATCAAAGCATAATTGAATTTAATCAAAATCCTAGAATCAAATTCATGTTTTATTCCTTTTATACACCAAAGCCTACGAATGAAATCAAACAAAACAATAGAAGATGCTGTTTGAAGATAAATCCCTGAGACCCTGAGGCAACAAAAACATTCGTTATACTCTTTCTGTTTTTTGTAAGCGATTATATACCAAATCAACAAATTCGTTTTCGCGCTAATTCTCTAAAACAAACAAAAATACTACTTTAAAATAATAAGAAACGTCCAATATGAGGAACATATGTTGATGGATCAACAAATCATCAAATGCATGGTATAGAATAACCAAATAATTGACTAATAACACCCTCACACGAGCTATTGATTTATAGTGTCAAAAAACGAAACGCTTTTATACTTGGTAAGTAACAAATCCTCACAAAATGCAAAGATTGATAAGAAAATGAAGATAATAACAGTCTAATGTGAGTTCATAGTCTAAAAACAAATAAGCATAATCAAGTAGGAATTAAGTTAGAACAATCCACAAAAACTGTAAAACCACTTACCTAGTACTAATTCAGATCATTTGAGAAGAAGAACAAGAAGCCGCCACATTTGAAGTTGTTTTGTTCAAGTTATTTAATTAGCACTTTGTTGTTTTTTTATGCCTATACGTGAGGGGATCAATTGGCTATATATATATATTGAGCTGGGGACGTCTCAGTGCAGAGCTAGAAAACAAAATAAAGGAATGCACATTTTCAATTGGTTTGTCCCCCCTCAATCTTTCATTGATCATGTGCAAAGAACCTGTCAAATATTGTCCTAAAAGTTCATATACATATATATACACGTAAACCCTTTTCATAGATTTAATTAATAAATATGTTATTAATACAACCATACACGTGTCCTGGTTTTTGTTTTTTAGCTGGTATTTTTAGCTGGTACTCCGTATTTTTTAGCTGGTATGAAATACAAATATAGTACTACTAATGCTTAAAAGTTTTTATGGAACATTTGTGCAAACTGCAAAGTACGTGGTATCTGCAGTACGTGGTATCTGCATTCAAAGATTGCAAAGTACGTGGTATTTGCAGACTGCAGTACGTGATCATCAATATTATTATGGCATACGTTATAAGGACCGGGGTCCTTTTTTTAGTTACACCGGGTCTAGGCTAGGGGTGGGGTCCATGGTCCTTTTTAATTTTTTTTGTTTTTTTCCTATTTTGTCGTTTTGTGTTTTTTTTTTTTTTTTTTTTTTTTTTTTTTTGTAATGTTTGTGTAATATTTTTTGTATAGTTTGTGTAATATTTTGTGTAATGTTTTTTTTTTTGTGTTTATTTGTATTGTTTCACGGTAAACGTTACCACATTAAACGACTATAACAATAAATGTTATTATTCAATTAAACAACAACGTTAACACATTATTTAAAAAAACAACATCACGAACAAACAACGTTAACACATTATTTAAAAACAACAACATCAACGAACAACATTTACGACATATGAAGATTATTCATATCATTTAAAAGATCATGTAGCCTTGCACCTGACTGACAAGCGTGATCCTCAGGATTCCTTGCCAATTCTAACTCCATCTCCAGCGTCTTTATTCTTGTCTTCAACAGCTTGATCTCATTATCTTTAGCAACGCACTCATTATCTTTAGCAACGCAGTTTGAGCACTGCGTTGAAGATGAGGCTCGACTAAAGTACCGTCTTTCAAATTCATCTTTCCAACTGAAGTATCGACACCCATAGTCAGTTGTACCTGGCTGTTACATGTTAAGAAAATAATAAGAAATGTATTTTTATCTTGTGCAAATTAATTACATAAAACCCCTAAGCAAACGTATAATTATTTACCACTGAAAGAGGACATGCATAATACAGTCGGCCCCGACTACCTTCTTTCGTGGATTTCCGTTCTATAATATATCCTCTATTACATCGACACCAGAAAGGATTTCCTTGGCCCACCTGACAAAGAATTTACAACATAAAACACGTATCATTTACAATGTTATTATTAATTTAAATATAAACAGTAATCAATCATTTACAACATAAATCAGTAATCAATCACTATATTTATAATTATTTACAACATGAATCATTAATCAATTATTTACAACATAAATCAGTAATCATTCACTATGTTTATAATTATTTACAACATGAATCATTTACAACATTAATCATTTACAATGTTTTGTATGTATATATTATTTACTAATTTGGTAGTCGATGCATATATAATGATTCCCACTCGGATGCAGCTTCGAATCTGTTCCTCCTCCATTGTGGGTGGAGATACGGAAGTGGAGAATGTTCGTCTAGCGTCAAAACAATGAAATGGCCTACTTCGTCCCCCACACGGGCTATCACAAGGGGGTCAGTTCTTTGTGACGGATCTGGACCACTGAGAAGCGGAAAAGACGTATTCCAACCCCGCAAAGATATAAATGCAACGGGTCGTCTAATCAGTTCTGCAATAACCAACCCCGTGTTGGGCATTTCCATGTAGCGATTAGGCGGTGCATTTCCATCTCCGAACCAGTCTATTGTACGGCGAAGATCGTTAAAACCATCTTCCCCCCACAAACCCATGTAAACCTGCCAATTTAGGTCCATCTGTTGCAATAACATCTGCCTAACTTGGCGCCAATAATGTTGTTGTTCCCAAACACCATGGGCAACGCACCGAAACCCACAATTTCTGTCACCCACCACATTATATATACTGGTTATGTATGGATGCCAAAGGACTGGAAGCATACCCATAAGCATTTCGCTTACTGCATCTCCATCGTACAACCTGTGTCTTAATTTTTGTTGATCACTAGGACCCGTGAAAGAACTATGTCGGGCAGGTTCTTTGTTGAAGTTCGGGACTTTCGTAGATCTTGTAGCGGTGCTTCTTCGGGCATTTCCCGTGTCGGAGCTTTAACCATCCAATCCCAGGTGCCCTTAATGGACTCATACTCATTCTCTCCACGACATCTGTTATTGCAATACTGAAGCATATTTTGATTTATATGCCATCGACAGAGTAAGTGGTGAGCGTTAGGAAATTCTCGTTCTACTGCCCTAACCAACGCTAATTCTCTGTCAGTGACAATAACACGTGGGTAATATCTTTCATCTATAACTTCCTTCACTTTTTCCAATACCCATGTATAATTCTTATTTTGTTCACAGCTTACAAAGCTATACGCCATTGAAAATGTTTTATTTGTTGAAGTTACTCCAACAATTTCACACAACGGCAATTTGAACTTCGTGGTATTGTACGTGGAGTCCATCAGCATGATTTTCTGGGAATGTACACCATAAAGCATATGAAGTGGGGTGCACAAAAAAAAGCTCTTCAAGCTCGTTGGTATGCTCATTTACCCTCGGGTACCATGTATACCCTGAATCCGTCAAATGCGAGTAAAGAACTTGAATTGGAGTTCTATCACCCACTCTGGCTCTCCGGAGCTTATCTTGTGCGTTATATATGGTTCTGAGGCTAGACACGTTATTTGGATTACGACTCTTTATTGTTGAAAGTATATTCATTGGTCGTAGGTTACATTGTGTCAATTCGTCGACCAACCCCAACTCATCATTCTTTAGTCGCATTGCAAATGGAACACCATGCAACGACTCTAGCATATCATGATTATGTGTATCATTTTTCACCCTTAAAACCCAATAATTTGTTGTTCGATGATAACTCGCTACTAATCTGAATGGACAGTCGGTTTTAACTGTTTTGGTTTTCCGCTTTCCTATACCTTGAGGTGTATACTTCCCACCCTTTGTACACCTGTAATTGATCTCGTTCATCTGACCGAACAGTGATCTGGTTCTATTTTTAACAACTACAAAACCGAGCCCCCGGGCTATATTTTGCACCCACTCAGTCATTTGCTCGTGAGAATCGAAAACCTGAAAATACATAATATATTTTCTAACATATATATATATATATATATATATATATATATATATATATATATATATATATATATATATATATATATACATATTTTTAACATTTTTACATATTTACATAATTTTTTACAACTTTTACATTTTTACATTAAAAACTTTTATTTACAAACAACTTTTACATTTTTAACAACTTTTTATACATTTACATTTATACATTTACATTTATTCATTTACAAACATTTACAACATTTAAAAAAAAAAAAAAAAAAAATACGTATCTCACACACACACGCTTATCACACACACCCACCCCCAAAACACACACACACGCTATCTGTTTCTCTCTTTCTCTACCCCCCCATTCTCTCTGTTTCTCTCTCTATTTTTAGATCTAAAAACATTTTAGATCTAAAAACCACAATCAACAGCTTGATTCTGGTTTGAGAAACGTTATGAGATAGAAAGATAGCGTGTGTGTGTGAGATACGTGATTCTGGGTTTGAAAAATTAGGGTTTCATAAAAAATTGGGGGTTTTGAAGGTGATGTGATATGTGATATGTGATGGATTTTATGGTAAGTATAACTTGTTATCTGATTCTGGGTTTAAAAAATTAGGGTTTCATAAAAAAATTGGGGGTTTTTCAAAAATTGATTGTTATAGTTCAATTAACGTTTGTTAATTGATAGTTTTGTGGTTAAATTTGACAGATCTATGTAAATTTTATCAAACGCCTAATTTTTATAAATTAGGGTTTCATAAAAAAATTGGGGGTTTTTCAAAAATTGATTATTATAGTTCAATTAACGTTTGTTAATTGATAGTTTTGTGGTTAAATTTGACAGATCTAAGTAAATTTTATCACACGCCTAATTTTTATAAATTAGGGTTTCATAAAAAAATTGGGGGTTTGGTAATAATTGATTGTTATAGTTCAATTAACGTTTGTTAATTGATAGTTTTGTGGTTAAATTTGACAGATCTATGTAAATGTTTTGGTTTCGTAAAAAAATTAGGGGTTTTAAAAATTAGCGAGTAATCTTTCAATTAACGTTTGTTAATTGAAAGATTTCAAGTTAATTTAAAAAACCCCCAATTTTTTACGAAACCCTAGTTAGATATAAAAAATTAGGGTTTGGTAATTTTGGGGTTTTTTTAAATTAACTTGAAATCTTTCAATTAACCTATGTTAATTGAAAGATTTACTAATTAATTTAAAAAATCTCCAATTTTTATGAAACCCTAATTGATATGGATATGTTATGATGTAGGTGGTTCTGTGGTGATGGTTGGTGGTCCTTTTATGAAAACCTGTGGCTGTGGGTAGGTTAACTCCTTGATCTGCCACCTTTGAGTGGTATGAAAACCTGCTCTGGCCTACCCCCACAGTCCACCAGGTATGTGATGTTATAAAGACCGGGGTCTTTTTTTAGTTGCACCGGGTCTAGGCTAGTGGCAGTGGTCCTTGATAAGCAGTTTGTGATGAAACTGCTTATAAAACTGCTTATGTGCTTGATAAGCAGTTTGTTATTTCAAACTTGGTTTAAGCTGTTTGCTTATGAAATTTGATAAGCAGTTTGATTTAAGCAGTTTGTTTTAAAAAAAACTGATATAAGGCGATGATGATTTAAAAAAAAATGTTTTGCTTTTGGCGTGGCATTACCGAATGGACGGCAAAAAAGTAAATTTATTTTTTGCAACCTTTGAAGTTGCAGCCAAATATGATAAACTTGCTTATGTTGACTAATATATATCTGAGCCTAATGTTACCTCTTCTGTGTAAAATGGTGAATTCGACATTTCGGCAGCCTAAGATCTTTGTTGTGTTCACTTGTGTGCAATCTGCAGCCCCTGTCTTTCACTTGTGTTCACTTGTGATATTGATTGAGAGCAAATAATTGTTTGTGCTTTAACTTGTGCAATCTGCTTCTTTGTGATGCTTGTTTATAATGGAGTTTGTTCACTTGCTTTCTTGTGAGTTTCTGCAGTTTGTTCTTGTGGTGAGACTTGCTTTCTTTGTGAGCCTTGTGGTGAGACTTGCTTTCTTGTGAGAACTTGCAGTGAATCTTAGTACTTGCAGAATCTTAGTACTTGCATTATGTAACATGTGTGGAATGTGAAACTTGTGTTTCACCTGGTTTGGGTGCAATCTGTTTCACTTACTTGCTTTCTTGTGAGTTTCTGCAGTTTGTTCTTGTGGTGAGACTTGCTTTCTTTGTGAGCCTTGTGGTGAGACTTGCAGTGAATCTTAGTACTTGCAGAATCTTAGTACTTGTGTGCAATGTGTGCACTTGGGGGCAAATCTGTGCACTTGGGTGCAATCTGTTTCACTTGTGTGCAATCTGATATGGCAATGATGATATAAATCTGAGCCTTTGTGCATGATTGTGTGCAATCTGCTTGTGTGCAATCTGATATAGATCTGAGCCTTTGTGCATGACTTTGTGCAATCTGATATGGTTGTGTGCAAAAACTGCTTGTGTGCGCTTGGAAAAAAAAATGGCGATGACGAATGGTTTTTAAAACCGAATGGCATGGCAAAGTGATATTTTTATCACTTTGCAACCTTCATATCCGAGCCTAATATTTTTTTTATCACTTGTGCAAATGGTTTTCTAAATCGGCAATGATGATATAAATCTGAGCCTTTGCAATCTACTTGTGTGCAAAAAATTGACCTGGACTTGTGCAAAAAATGCTTGTGCAAAAACTGCTTGTGAGATCTGGACTTGACCTGGACTTGTGCACTTGTGTGCAATCTGATATCTAAACAACAAAAAAAAAAGGACTAAAAACTTAAAAAAAAAAAAAAAAAAAAAAAAAAAAAAAAATGAGGTAGGGGACAAAAAAGCTGCAAAAACAGTGCAAAAACAGGGCTAGGGCTAGGGGGTTTGCCCTAGACCCGGTTTTGTTAGTATGTCCCATTATTATAGCTCTGACTTGTTAAATGAAATTTTAAGAATAATGTAGTTACAATATCTAAACCCTATCCAGAGAGCTAAATATGTAGGAAAAATTATAAATCTGATTTTGAATAAACAAAATTTCTGTTCTATTTCATGTGTGATCGTTAAATGAAAAAGTTATATTATCAGAAATAATCGATTTACATTTATACCAATACTTGTTATTGTATGTTTATGACCATACGGGATTCATTTATAAACTACTTCAGTGTAGTTCCAGCTTTATAACACAAAACCATGTATTGAAAAAAATCAAATCACGTTTTGCTGGGACGGTTTAACCATCACATGACCGGTCACTCGCAATGTTACTCACCTTCTCTTAGGTACGTTCAGTTTACACAACTACATCCCACATGAATAAGAAGTAATTTAAACATTTCATGTATGGGAAGAGAATTGCACTACGTGTGAAAAATAATGCATAGATAGAAATGAGTCTTTGAAAGATGTGACCGTGTATAAACCGCGTCAACATTTCATGAATGGTTGTGCCTAAATTTTTGTAAATAAAGTTGTTGCTTTTCTTAAAAATATACAATAATGGTGAGAGAGAAGAATATGCTGTGACCATGTGGTAACATCTAATGTTGGGTATCTTTTGACAAATAGTAACGTATCTAAATTGGGTTTACACATATTATTATTTTTGCAACATGTTCATTACTAGTATTTGATATGCTCTATGCTAATCTAATAGGTAAACTGATTTTCACGCACTCGCCTTTGAAAATGAAACGTTTGAAATTCAATCAATGAATTCAGTCGCAAAGTGCAAAATAGTTATATGCGAATATTGTTATATTTAATACGCAAATTGGCATATGAAGTTTATATTCACGAACCGAATTGACATACAGTTTATAATACCAGTATACTACTGTAGGTTTCTTTAAAACACGGAGCATATCAGAGCAAACATCAATGATTAAGCAAGGATTATATAGTTGGACAACTGTTGTTCATAGTAATGAGTATTGACAAACAAACATTATAACCTAATAATTAAAATACGTAACAATCATGTAGTGGTAAAATATAGTGACCGCAGTGGCGGAGCTAGAAAAAATTTTGTGGGAGGGCCAAAACAAAATTTTTTCTAAGAAAACATTAAATGGGAGGGCCGAGACGAAAAAAAATATTTTTAACAAATAAAATCGCGAAAAAAATACACTAACGAGCTTAAGACTAAAGGGCCGGGACCCTTCCCGGTCCTCATAAAGCTCCGCCCTCGAATGACCGGATAATATGTTGAAAAAGCAAGGATTGTTAGTTAATTTAACATTAAATGTAGGTTACTCGCTTATTTGAACGGGCATAACTGTAATTTTACTAACTTATCAAGCGACATTTCATGTTTATTTTGGCGATTAATGGTATCTAACATGTTTGTTAAAAAATAATAATAATAATAATAATAATAATAATAATAATAATAATAATGATATCTAACCTAGGCCAGAAGGTTAGTCAATAGGGATAATTCAATATTTACCCAATATAAACCTAAAAATGTAATATTTACGTAACTTACAAGTGGGTAATGCATATTGTGCAATGATTTTGATGCATTTTTGGAAAAATATAAAATTTTGATGATTATATTAGGGAAATATGGAATTGACCGGTCAATATTATCATCCTTGAAAAGTAGTAAAAGGAGTCACCCAATTAAGAGTTAAAAGTAAAAGGTTCATTCTTGTAGGATCGAATATTAGATGATTATTGTGATTCGGGAGGTCGAGGTTGATCAAAATATATAAAACAAGTCAAAATTCTAAAGAGAGAAAGTGTAGAGAGAGTGAACTGAAATGTGTTTTATTAATATAAAAAAAGACTATACACACCCAAGTGAAGACTTGAGAGTTATTTATAAGCTCTTACACGTCTAACTATTACACGTTTACAATATAAGTCCCTAAGTATCTAGCTAGCTACGTTAGGCAGACTTACGTCAATATAACCCCCATTGAATAACTTTGGTAGTGTTCCTGAATCCACATAATGACTCAGAGCACATGGAGCCATCTCCTTATTTTTCTGTCAAAAATAAAAATGGCGAACTAGCTGATATTTCTATCAGTTAATGAAAGAGCCCAATGCACAAAAAATGCATGTTGGGTCTTTGACACAGTTCATATCATTTTGATAATAATAAGTTTGATTTGTTTTAGCGAGGAGGTCTATGATTTGATCCCGTATTCGAATCCCATAAAGTCATCACTTTTATAATGCTAACAATTCTCTTTTGGGTCAAATGAGTACTTTTATAATGCTAATAGAGTTGAGATCTATCAAAAACCACTAGCATCTAAAGCACGTATAATCAAATCCCAACCATCCAATCCCCCTCCATCTAATGGCTTAGATGAAACCAAAATATACAAAGAAAGGCAAGATAGTAAAATCACAAAACTTAATAAAAACTGAAGAAAAAAAACTGCCATATCACAAAAATCATAACCGGCTTGATTTCTCTCTCATCTATAATCAGATATCACGCCATATCACAAAAATTGCCGGATCTCACGTCGGAAAATCATGAATCTCCTCGGATTGATCATGAATCCGACGGATTCATCAACACCACCACCGCCGTCGCTGGAAATCAGATCGGAATCAACATCAACCCAGCCGGAAACATCAATAATCAGATCGGAATCATCAACAAACCAATCGGAAATCATCGGAATAACGAATTCATCAAAAACACCACCGCCGCCGTCGAAATCATCAATAATCATATCAGAATCATCAACAAACCCGCCGGATTCTTCAATAAACACGTCAGAAGATGATTTGATTACAGAAGGTGATTTACCAGATGAAGATGCTACTGTTAAAGAAGTTCATGGTAAATCCTTTCAAAATCTAATTTTGTTTGTTTAATGATTTAAAAGAAGTATAAATCCCATGGGGTTCATTGATGAATCCCATTTGATTCATTATTAATCATTTGATTCAATATTAATGAATGAATCCTATGGGATTAATAAATGAATCCTATGGGATTCACCAATGAATCCTTTGGGATTCATCAATGTGAATTTATAAATGTATCACAAGTAATTTATAAAGAATTTCATGTGATTCTGTGTGAATCCCATGAGATTTTGTGTGAATCACATAGGATTCTGTGTAAATCCCATGGGATTCTGTACAAGATAAATTTATAAATGTATCACAAGGAACTTATAAAGGATCCCATGGCATTCGTTAAGAATCCCATGGGATTCTTTATGAATCCCATGGGATTCATTGTTTGCAGAATTCTTAATCCCTTGAGATTCTGCTTTTTATATACAGATTCTATGAAATCACCAAGACCAACTTTATATGAATACACTGAGACATTGGGCGGATCGGAATATTGGGAGCCTCATGTAGAAGGAATTCGTATACCAGAAGAGGGAAAATTCTATAACACTCTAGATGAAGCTATAGAAATGTATGGTAACTACACTGAAGCCGGAGGTTTTCAAATTTAAAAAGCAGGACAAAAATTAACAAAATCTGGAGCGGCACAACTCAAATACATCATGTGCAATAAAGAAGGAGCTCCAAGACATATTAATATCGACACTTTGGATGCTAAAGATAGTGACAAACAAAAAAGAAATACAATGATGCATGTAACAGGTAGTAAAGCTCTAATATATTTATGAGTTTCTTTCTGAATCCCATGGGATTCTTTCTGAATCCCATGGGATTTGTTTTTGAATAACATGTTTTTAAAATATTTTTTTATATATAACAGGTTGTAGAGCTCGTATAAGGTTAGAATTGGATGTTGTTTCTCAAAAATACCAGATTGTTAAGCTTATTGCAAAACACAACCATATGCTCCTATCAAAAGAGTACAAACATTTTACAAAAAAGCAAAGAAGAATGACACAAGCAGAAAAAATGTTCGTTGTTAAAGCTGCAAAGAACAAGATTGGTCCAACACGGGCTCATAACTTGTTAACGAGTATGAAGGGAGGGTATGAGTATGTTCATGGGACAGTTGATGATTTTAAGAATGAAATGCGGGATGTTAATATGTTCATTGGGGAAAGTGACGAACAAATGCTTATAAATAAAATGGAAAACAGAAAGATATATGTGCCAAACTTTACTTTTCAGTATAAGGTAGAAGAGAGTGAGTTAGTGGCTTTGTTTTGGGCTGATGAAGTTGCGAAATGCAATTATAAGGAGTTTGGAGACATAGTATCATTTGATGCAACATTCATATGTAACAAGTAAGTTTTATATCTAAATTACAAGAGATTCTTTATGAAATCCCATGGGATTCTCATGAAATCCTATGGGATTCACAAATTATATCCCATGGGATTCACCCTTTTAGATTGTGTGTGTCATTAACAATTATGTTATTTTTAGGTACAATATGGTGTTTGTACCATTCACCGGTGTCGATAATCACAGAAAGTGTGTCACACTTGGATCGGGAATGCTATTACATGAAGACACTGAGTCATACACGTGGCTTCTAATAGCATTTATGACAGCTTTCAAAAAAGAATCAACAATGGTGGTAACAGATCAAGATGGAGCAATGAAGAGAGCCATTGAAGCCGTTTTCACTAAAGCAAAGTACAGAATTTGCATGTGGCATATTGACCAAAAGATTCCAGCAAAGGTAACTTATCGAACTTATAAAAAATATGTTTTTTATCACATATGATACTATGAATCTCATGGGATTCTGTATGAAAATATGAATCCCATGGGATTGCCTAATAAATCCCATGGGATTGCATGATGAATCCTATGGGATTGACTAATGAATCCCATGGGATTCACATGAATCCTATGGGATTTACATGTGTAAATCATCTTATTTATGCTGATAACATGATTCTAAAAATATCTTTATCAAAAATAGATTTGTAAAGAGATATATGTAGAAACAGATTTCAAGAAGCGTTTTAAGAAGATTGTTTGGAATATGTACATGGAACCGTTGGAATTTGAAGAGAAATGGGCTAAGTTGATTGAGGATTTTGGTTTGCAAAATCACAAATGGATGACCAAGATGTTTAACCTACGAGAAATGTGGATTCCAGCTTTTTTCATCGACTCGCCATTGTTTGGTTTGATGAGAACCACATCAAGATCTGAGAGTGGAAACTCGTTCTTCAAAAGTTTCACATACCCAGGAGCAATGCTAGTTAGTTTTATGATGTCCTATGAATCAGCAATGGAAAGACAACGATATAGGCAAGAACATTTGGACTTTAAAACATTTGACGCGGCTCCAAAATGTCTAACACAATTAGAGATTGAACGTCATGCAGCAAAAGTGTATACTAGACCGATATTTCTGCTAGTTCAAACTGAAATATTAGAAGCATGCTGGAATTGTACGATTCAAGATTTAAAGATAGAAGAAGGTTGTGAGATTGTAATGATAAGAGACAAAAATCCGTGGATTTATAGAAAAACCAATAAGGAAGCTTCAAAAGAACAAGCAGAGGAAGACAACAGTGAAGAGAAGAAAAAGTTTATAGACTATAAGGTATGTTGCTTTTTATTCAGCATGAATCCCATGGGATTCACATACAATCCCATGGGATTCACTGTGAATCCCATGGGATTATTTATAAATCTATGGATTTCAGTATGAATTTAAAAAAAAAAAAGTAATTCAAAGTAATTCTTTTCTTATTTTTCACAGTCAATCCCATGGGATTCACAGTGAATCCCATGGGATTCACTCCCATAGGATTAGTTCTGAGAATGAATTTGTTACAGTGACTCTTGTTATCAGCATAAAAACCATGATATACACATGTAAATCCAATGGGATTCACAGTGAATCCCATGGGATTGACAGTGAATCCCATGGGATTGACAGTGAATCCCATGGGATTAGTTATGAATCCATGGTTTTCAGTATGAATTTTAAGGAAAAAGTAATTCAAAGTAATTCTTTTTTTATTTTTTGTTTAAAACAGGTACTGCGTACAATAGAAGATGGGTCGGTGGTATGCAGTTGTAGACATTTTGCTCGATATGGTTTTCTATGCCGACACATATTCTTTGTCTTCAAGAACCGTGATATTAACGTCATTCCAAAACAGTATATTTTGAGGCGTTGGACAAGGGATATAATACCACCTGAATTGAGAAGGAAAAGAAACAGATATGGGGGAAAAATGTAGAAGTTGAAAGACTTACAAACGAAGCAACTTCTGTGGTGGACGATTGCTTATTCAGGTTAAGCAATAATGTAGAGAAGATGGGTGAGTTTGTAGAAAAGTTAAAGACTTTGAAAACAAAAATGGAGGCTGAGGTTCCAAATCCTCCTTCAAGTAAAACGGGAGATGTGATTGGTGAACATTATGCAATTTCTAATCCTGTGAAAAGAATAGTCAACAATCCAACAAAGGTAGGAAACAAAGAGAATATTACAGAAAATGAACGCAATAAAAGGCGAAAGAGTGAGAGAGAAAAAACACTTGGAGTTAAAAAGAAACAAGAGAAGAAGTGCGGCTTTTGTAGAATAAAGACCAACTTGCACACAAAAACAACTTGTCCGGATAACCCAAATAGGTGAAAGCCGACACCAAAAGTTTCTTGAACAAACTTATTATATTCTGGTTTTATGTTAGTTCTTTTTTATTCTTTACTTGAATATTTAGATGATTTGCAAAGGAAATTTCTGAATTTGTTAGTTATTTTCTTCTTTAATTGGATATTTAGATTATTTGAAAAGAAATTTCTGAATTTGTGAGTTATTCTTATTTTTTAATTGAATATTTATAAGAATCCCATGGGAATATCAAATGAATCCCATGGGATTATCAAATGAATCCCATAGGATTATTTCCCTAATCCCAATGGGATTCTTATGAATATTCAATTAAAGAATAAAAATAAACAACAAATTCAGAAATTTCAATGATTTCTTTCTTTGAAATTCGTTTAAACAAGAAATCATTGAAATTTCTGAATTTGTTGTTTATTTTTATTCTTTAATTGAATATTCATAAGAATCCCATTGGGATTAGAAAATGAATCCCATGGGATTCATCGAAGTTCGTTTAAACCAATTACTTCAACAAAAACAACATAACCCAAATTCAAGGCGAAAGCCGAAACCAACAGTTTCTTGAACAAGCTTCTTATATTCTGGTTTTCTGTTGGTTATTTTTTCTTCTTTACTTGATTATTCAGATGATTTACAAAGAAAATTCTGATTCTTTTTTATTTTTATTCTTTATTTGAATATTTATAAGAATCCCATGGGATTATTTTATAACTTCATTTAAAATTTCAACCATCAACAAGAAAATGTAAATAAAATATCATAAAAATCTGATAATAGCAAGAAAATCTATACAAAATATCATAAAAATCTGAAAATAGCATAAAATAAAATCTATGTAAACCATCTGTGTAAACCAATTACTTCAACAGTTATAGTTCTACCATTAACAAAAGACGAACTTCTAAAATTTGCAGTCACGTGCATCCCTATTCCTAATTGCTGAAAAAATTATAGACAGGTTTTCACCAGGAGGAAGTTTATCAAAGTCCAATGCTAATTCATACATCTTACCCGCATGAACATTAATCTCGTGTAACAATATATTGGTGGCAAACTTGAATCTCAATAACCTTAATTGGTCAGACTGCTCTTTAGACTCAGCAACCAAACCACAATCCCATTTTCCAGGAGCTTCACCAGTGTAATTATCATATGTAACATAGCGAAAACACCACAATCCTTGAAGTTGTTCTTGGTCTTCCACTTGAGGCTTACGATTCTTGGCTTGACTTTACGAATGCTAGCATGTTTATTGTATCCATACAACTCTAGATGACGGGCAAATAACGTTTTCTAAAATTATAAAAAAAGAGAGCATAAATAACTATAATTATGAGAAAATCACAGATTCGTCTAATATCTCATATAGTTCTGTATGAATCCCATGGGATTCATCATAAAAGTATCATAAAAGTAACATGTGTCATATGTGTCAATCCCATGGGATTCAGAATGAATCATAAAAGTACTTACAAGAAGTTCACATGAATCTTCATACTTTTCCTCATACGTTGCTCCACAATTGCTGTTATCCAGTATCGTCATTGTTGTAACCCTTTTAGTAAGGCTGAAGACAATAACAAAGAAATGACCCGATTTGCGAATAGGAAAAAATGCCTGTTTAAACAAAACCAAAAAACATAATAAAAATGAAAAAAAGTAAAAACAAAAATAAAAAATTAAAACAAAAAACTATAATTTTACCAATTCAATGCCTTTGAGAGTTATGCCACCAACATCATCTTTAATATGAGCCGAAAGTTCTTTTTCAAATTCTTGAAATTTATCATCCTCAGACTCCAATGTTCCATCAAACATAGTTATCGGTTGTATATGTGATTTTACAATATGATGTTACGGTATGAATTGAAAACAGTTTACTAAGCAAAATAAAAAAATTATTACTTACAATACATCAAGTTGGGAAAAAGTGTCGCGATGGACAACCAGCTCCTGTAGAACGATTTTCATGATTCAGAATTGCAGCTAAACAATCAATTACATTAGCATCAACCTCCAAACCGGGTGCTAATGTCTCTATATTCAAACGCACTGAATATGGCTCCCCAGAATGTGTTTCAAAAACTGGTTCACTATATAAGAAAAAAATCAAAAACTTGTTCACTATATAAGAAAAAAAATCATTTAAGAATCATATCATATAATTGTGAATCCCATGAGATTCACATACAATCTCATGGGATTCACTGTGAATCCGATGGGATTCACATACAATCCCATGGGATTCACAGTGAATCCCATGGGATTCACTGTCAATCCCTCACATTGAATCAGATAACAATGAGACTTATATAAAAAACACAAACTTACATCTTTTCGCCCTGCATCACGAAAACACTATTCCCAAGAACGAACTCCGGCCTAGTTAGTTTAAGTTGAACCTTTGTCTTCTTGTTCATATATGGCGGCAATAAATAGGAAGACGGTTCACCAAACGCTTTTCAGGACTCAAACTTACATTGGAAGCACGAGTAGCCATATTTTTAGGAGTAATGGCACCTGGATTCACATCACCCATTGGCTCCACAGTACCTTCAGCGACAGACTTTAGCTGAATAAAATAAAAAAAAAATTAATTAAAAATAAATAAATTAAATTAAAACACTAATATCATACAAGAATATTACAGAATAGAACTCAGCAGCTGCACAATTAAACCACTCTTCAATCAACTCTAAATTGTTTTCGATCCATTGAGTTAAAGAGAAAGGTTCAGCAACTTGCTTTACGGGAACTGCATCATCTCGCTTCTCGGCATCTTTATCATCCCCATTACCATCATCACATTCTTCTTGTATTTGAGATGGATCAACCACTGTTGAAATAACTAAAACAAAGCTTATGGGGTTTACACTTTAAACATTAGGCAACAAAACTTATGGGATTGACAAATGAATCACATGGAATTAACAGATGAATCCCATGGGATTCACAGATAAATCCCATAGTATTCAATAAAAGAGATCCAATAAAAGGGAAAGAGATCCAATAAATTAACCAATGTCGGAAAGAGATCCAATAAAAGGGAACTACAACAATTATAAATTTAACAAATTTAACAAAGTTATTACATAAATTCGACGGTTTCAAGTACAAAAGGGAACCACAACAGGCTATCGGAATTAAGGATCGGTACCAGATAGGCGTTTATCATTTACAGTATCATCATCTCCCTCAGCACCTCCATTATCATCAGCTCGATCAAGATCTTCACCATTCAATGAGACTGGATGCTCGAGAATCTGAACATACCTTTGATGTAGTTCAATGAGCATTGGATCGGCAGGAAATTCTACACCGCCTATAACCAAAAGTTCTTCAACAACAATTCTTTCATTGCTTAAAACAGATAACTTTTCTTCAAGTTTTTTAAGCAATTCCTGGAGAAAAAACAAATAGGAATATTCATAATGAGATAAGCACATTGAATCCCATGGGATTCATATTTAATCCCATAGGATTCACAGTTAATCCCATGTAAGCCCATGGGATTAACTGTGATCCCATGGGATTGTTTATGAATCCCATGGGATTAACTGTGAATCCCATGGGATTGTTTATGAATCCCATGGGATCCTAAACATGCTCACACATAAAGAAGTATCACAAGAAAATAAAACAAGGAATTAAACGAACCTCCTTGTAAGAACTATCGGTAGAACAACCGGCAACAAAACCTTCCGTCTCTGGAAGCTTAGATTCGTCATAAAGATCTAACGTCCCCATAACCTCTTCTTTCAATTCCATGTCCTCCCTTTTTGACATTAAGAATGAGGACCAATGTTTGATGGTCGGACGTATGCGGACATAAGAAAGCTTATTGTACTTGGTGGAATCTAAATACAAAAGATGTAAACAAAAAAACAAGGAACGAAAAAGTGTAAGAAAGATACAACAAATATGTCATAGTTAATCCCATGGGATTCACAGTTAATCCCATGAGATTCACAGTTAATCTCATGGGATTCACAGTAACATGATATAAACATAATATGTCAACAAATATGTCACACAAACATAAAAACAATTTAAAACTTCGTATAGTTTAAAACTTATAGCAAGAAAGGTATATGGCCCCGTGTATTTGTTTTGAAGAGTTGTCGGTTTTCTACTGAGTTTAAGACAATGAAAGATGTACTCACACCAAGCAATACTACGAATATCAGTATCTTCACGAAGACGCTTAACAACATCAAGGTTTATTTCCCCCTGCAAGCCAGCAACCATACCCATTGTATTCGTAAACAAGGTAAGAAAGTTGACTTTAAAAAGGAAGTCAACTTCCTTAGACTCGATCAACTTGCTAGCAATATCATTCACTCTTATTTGCTTAGCAGATTTTGTTTCAAACTGACCAAACCAAACTTTCTCAAAATCATCTCCCACTGGCCTGGTTTCTAAAGATAACAAAGACTCGCCGCCAATCGGAATACTTAGCAGCTCATGAACTTTGTTAACAGTGGCCTGAATTGACTTCCCACATTCCAACTTCAACTAGCAAGTCTTAGCATCAAAATTATCAACCACATACCTACCTAACCTTGACGGAATTTTGGTTATATCAAACTTGAAATACGAGCTAAACCCTATCTCCTCCCAAAACTTCTCAATATCAACATTTTTTTATGCCATGGATGGCAGTATGAAGGGCAGTAGGTGATGACCTAGACTGAAGAATGGGAATTTTTTAAAGATAATCTTGATGTTGTTTATCTTCTTCTGTCAACACCTTTTCTTTCCTTTCTTATTCGGCTTTGATTCATTCTCCTCATCAGTTTCTACTTTAACCAACGAATTCTTCAACAGAGTCTTCATCAACTGCTTCATAACATTGTCAGGTAAAATATCTTCTTTAACATCTTCTTTACCCGAATAGTCCTTCACTTTCTTCTTCCCCTTATCTTCTTCTTTATCAGA
This sequence comes from Artemisia argyi, assembly GCA_030686995.1. Lineage (NCBI taxonomy): Eukaryota > Viridiplantae > Streptophyta > Magnoliopsida > Asterales > Asteraceae > Artemisia > Artemisia argyi. Next base: position 167,925,447 of record CM060698.1, on the reverse strand, counting down.
AACGGAAGAATCGCCCCTCTCTCTTTGATTTATTCTTTTCATCAGCATTACTCTTTGATATCTTCTTTTCATCAACATCTACATAAAAAAAACATAATATAAACCACTTGATAACAAAGAGATTCATAATGAATCCCATGGGATTGACAGTGAATCCCATGGGATTCATAGTGAATCCCATGGGATTCACTATGATAAGAATGCTTATACCAGAATGCAGTACACTATGTGGCACAGGCTGCAATCAATTTATCATAAAAACAGATCTATACTAACCTCAGCAGACCTGGTTTAAAACCACTATCTTGCAGACTCAATGAGCTCTTAAAATAAGCTCTAGCCTAGAATCTTAAGGGGGCTAAAGTTACTCTATAATACTAAGATACTAAAAAGTGCAAAAGCTCTAACACAAGTTTCCAACTAATCTACTAATTCAGATTATACTTAATACAAAGTAGTGATGAGATTTAAAGACTACTTTGACTTTTAGCTAATATACCTACTGATTTTATGCCTAAATTATCTATTATTATCCTAATGCAAACTAATTGTACCAATATCACAGCAAAACAACAAGAAGATCAACAAGTAACTTACAAATCCAAACAATCCTATAAGTCTAGATTACACTACACCTACTGATTTTAGACCTCAAATCTTTCAATCAATGCTCAATCTATGTCACAAATTACTTACATGAACTAATTAAACTATGAATAACCACAATGAACTACTAAATAACAGATCCATAGAATGATCAAATAAATCTCAATAACAACTTAGTTCAAGCAATCAATTGTACAGAGAATCAAATAAGCTCAAGTATCACTACTATAACTAAAATATCATGGGATTCACTAGAAAATCCCATGGGATTCACTGTGAATCCCATGGGATTCACTGGGAATCACTGTCAATCCCATAACTTTTAACATAATATTAAATTAGATAAAATACTCAAACAGAAAAACTTAAGGCAATAGAGATGAAATAAAAACAATTTTCATGGATTTGGGACTAGTAATGAAGGAAAAAACTAAAGTAGGAAAAATTAAAAAAGCTATATAAGCTTAAATACATATGCATACTGAATTCAATCAAACAAAAAAAGACATATATATACCTTTTGGAACCTTGAGCTTTTGTTTCTTTGAACTCTCATCGACTTTTGCTAATACTAATTTCCGTTTCTTTGGAGTTTCCTCCTGAACCAGCTTCTTGGATCTCAAAACATGAGCTTCTGATATTACTTTAGCAGACTTCTTCTTCGGAGTGGTCTTAACTGGCTCTGTCACCTTAAATATTCTTCTTAAGCTTCTTATCAACAATAACAACAGAACCCTTGTCCGTTGACTTATCCTTAACAACAGACGACTTCTAACCCTTTTTTGATTTATATGTAACCAACTTCCCACTCTCCTCATTCTCACTCTCCACCACCTTCTCAATAACATTCTCCTCACTCTCCACCACCTTCTTAATAACATTCGCCTCACTACCACCTTCTTAATAACATTCTCCTCACTCTCCACCACCTTCTCAATAACATTCTCCTCACTCTCCTTCTCCTTCTCCTTCTCACTCTCCTTCTCCATCTCAGTCTCAGTCTCCATCTCCTTCTCACTCAAGAACTTCTTCTCCTTCTCCTTCTCTGTCTCAGACTCCTTCTCCTTCTCCTTCTCATTAACTTTACCAACATCATCATTCGCCAAATCAGAAAGTGTATCAGCAATAATACTATCACTAGCCAAATCACTAAGAGTATCAGCAATAATATTACCAACATTAATAATATTATCAATAACACCAACTGATTTCGTCGCCTTATCTGGTTTCGACGGCTTCTTAACACCAACAACAGATTTTTTCATACCTAATTCATCATATGGATTGTACCGAGGTTTCTTCACCTTTTCTGCTTGTTTCTTCGACAAATCATCGAAAGGATTGAACCGAGAAACCGGCGAGGAGTTCAAAGTTGTACCTATATCAATTTTAAGATGAAAAAGAGTAATATTAGTTTTGAGACAAATATTAGTTATAAAACAACAACACAATTTCATCAATCACAAATTCCTAACACTAGCAAACAAAACATTACGCAACTATGAATCTGATTCCTAAAAAGCTAATCCTGAAACTCATTCTATGATAGCAAACTTTTTCCTAGGTGAACCCTTAAAACACAGTTTTGACATCGTAAAACCCTTAAATAAGCTTATAAATAGCTATCTCAAAACAAACATTCACATCGTCTTACTACATTTTCATAACACCAATAAGTTAATCAGCGCCTTAGATAATCTTAGCCAAACACACCTGAATACATAAAACAACAACTCAAACACAATGTACTGGCTAATCTACTTATACATCACAAACCACTAATTCTTATGTGAATCCCATGGGATTCAGTGATAAACCCATAGGATTATTCAGTGATAAGCAAAATCCCATTTGCTTATCTACTTATGCTTATCACAAACCAAAAAATAAGCAAAAATAAGCTAATCCTAAACAGTCATTACATAAAAAAAAAATTAACTAATCCTAAAATCTAATCTACTCGCTAACATAAACTAATCCAAACTCTCATTCAGTAACAAAAAAGCTAATAAAACCACAAAATAAGCTAATAAATTCAAAAAACTAACCTAATCGATAAAAAAAATTTAAAATAATAACTGATTTAAAAAAATGAGACAAAAACATACCAGATTCGACATTATCAATGGGTTCCGATAACAAACGCTCTTTAGATTGCGCTATTTTAGCACGTAGGTCCATTTAAATGGCGATTAATGACGAATTAACGGCGAATAAACGATTTAGGGTTAGGGTTTGAATTGGGAGAAATGAGGAGAGTGTGTGTGTAAAACGCGTTTTACTGTGTGTGAGGGTGAGGGTGAGTGAACACGTGAAATGTGTGATACGGGGCGAAAATAAGAGTAAGTTTGGAAAGTACAAAAATGCCTCTCCGTTTTTTTTGTGTAATTAATATACACCATTGGATGAAAGGGGAATGGATGGATGAAATCGTTTAATTTGTACTTTAGCTAAATGTAGTTTCGTATAGAATTTTTCTCAATGCTAAAAATTCTCTTTCGGGTCAAAGGAGGTTTGGCTATCCATGCCTTCATTGTATATTCTTACTTTACTTATTTATTGATTAGTTTTGAAATTTCTTTTATGAAGATAGAAAAAAAAAAAAGTTGAAAATAGTTGATCTTTAGTGATTTCCTTAAAAAGTTTAAATTGGGAAAAAAAAATGATTTCGTATACCATGGATCTCGACTAATCTTTCATCAAGGACTAGCCCTAGGCAATGTTTAGTTGTTTCCTAATAGCCGATAGAAGTTAGGATTAAAACTAGGATATGAATTTGTAATGTTTTGACTTGAGCAACTAAAAAAATAGAAATAAAAATCACTTATATGGGAATAGACTTTTTAGTTGTTCACTTGTGATTGGTTCTAGCATCATTACTCCCACATTATCCTACCATGGTTCAACTTTTCTTCTATGAATATGTGGTTCAACTTCAATATTCTATGATATTGTATGCAAGAGTATCTGTAACTCTTATGGTTAATATCATTACGTAGTAAAGTTTCAGATATAATAGTATACCATAATTGGATTGATATTTCGTTAAACACGGAACTACATTTTACACTTCAAATTATTTTGGGGAAAATGATTTAGAGACCTAAGTTGTATGCCTAAATTCATGACTAAACATATGTGGCATGATCTTGATGGTTTGTAAAAAAGTGGGTCCCCTGGCTGCAACCATCAGGATGATGACACGTAGGATTAGGCATGAATTTAGGCACATGTTTTAGGCCTCCCAATCACTACTCTTATTTTGGTCCTCCAAGAAAATTGTTCAAGTTCCGCCACTGACCATATTATTACATGTATCCCATTGTTCTTGTAAAATCAGATCATCATGTGAAAGAAGAACAATACATCTGATGAACCTCAACTTTCTTTTGGTTGACAATGCAATTTCAACCGATCTCCTCCAAGAACGATAATTTTAAGCTCCAACCAACTTCTCTTGAACGAGAAGAGATCCATATAGATCTCATATTTGCTATACAACCAATGAACCAATCATACGCACCCATTTTTATTTTCCACATTTAAAAAAAAAAACAAAATATTTTGCAAACGGTAAATCGTCAAGCTACAAAAAAATACCATCGCGACGAGAATTAAATCATCTTTCTATAGATATGCATTGTTATATACTTTCGACGAACTTTTTTTTTAAAAAATTTCCGCCCAGAAAAAGCATATATGATTTGTAAAAATCATATATGATTCGTTAAAATCAAATCATATATGATTCTTACGAATCATATGATTTTTAAGAATCATATATGATTTGATTTTAACGAATTATATATGATTTTTACAAATCATATATGATTTTTCTGGGCGAAAAATTTGAAAAAAAAAATCATCGAAAGTATGTAACAATGCATGTTTATAGAAAGATAATTTAATTCTCGTTGCGATGATATATTTTTTGTAGCTTGACGATTTACGGAATGCGAGATATTTACGTTTTAAAAAAAGGGTGAAAATTTATTTATTTTTATTTTGATAAAAAAATAAGTGGCTAAAATTAGGGGTGAGTATCGAATGCTTAAAACCGAACCGGACCGACGAACCGGACCGAACCGACAAAAACCGAACCGGACCGACGGCCCGTCGGTTCGGTTTCGGTTCGGTTCGGTTCGGCCCAAAACCGACAAAAACACACACAAAAACACGTGAACCGGACCGAACCGACGGACCCGACATAAAACCGAACCGAACCGACCATATTCGGTTCGGTTTCGGTTCGGCCCAAACATGATTTTCGGTTTTCGGTTTTGTCGGGTCGGGTCGGTTCGGGTCGGTTTTAAACCGATGCTCTGCCCTAGCTAAAATTACTTGATGAATTATATGATAAATAACTTTTGCCTTTGTTGAACAAACAATGAGCCGGGTCCATCAGAAATAAACTGACTACTTAGGGTGCGTTTGGTACCCATTCCTGGGAATCAACTATCACTATGAAAGTGATAGTTGGTGTTTGTTTAGGGTGCCTGGGCCCACAACTATGACTATGAAAGTCTATTATTTTTCATACTTCATATATGGCTAGAGAGGGGGGAATGAATTCTTTCATAGTTGAGGGCCCACCACTACTATCAAACTCATTCCCATTGTCATTCCTCCCAGCATACCAAACGCACCCTTAGACTTTACAAAGTTATAATTCTAGTCCTTTTACTTCTGAGCATGTAACACTATCACCCTTCTCATAATTTCTTACTTTTACACATGCTCACCCCTGATTGTTATCGCGTATACAATTATTGATTGTACATGCACCATTAATTTTTATCAATATATGTCACACGAAGGTCATGTTTGGCAACACTTTTTTGGAAGCGTTTAAGAGCGGTAAGCGACAAGCGTTCCAGTCTTAATGCTTGTTTGGCAACACTGCTGCTAGCGTTTAGCAACACCTCAAAAGCTTGCAATCTTAATGCTTCTTAAAGAAGCTTTCCAATATACCGCTAGCGTTTTACTTTTAATATTACCAATTTACCCTTAAAAAATAACATTCATTCATAAGTATATGCTCTTTTTCGTAATTTTACATTTTATAATTACAACTACAGCTACGTTACCAAACACGTTTTTTAAACAAGCAACTAATGCTTACTGCTACTGATTACTGCTACAGCTTACTGCTTATTGCTACTGTTACTGCTACCTGTCGACAAACATAGCCGAAGAGAATTACAAAAACACGACACCAACATTTCATATCCTCATCATATAATTCATGAAAACCACATTCATTAAAGCCTGAAGTGAGGCTGGGGCAGCCGTGAAATGTACATTTACTTCATTTGCTCAACGGTATCACTAGTATTAGACATCTTCAAATAAAAAAAATACACGTATAAATTATCTTTTATTTATTTTAAAGAGTAAATTACATAACTGGTCACTTTCATTTGTCGAATTTTTTCACATTTAGTATTATTATAATTTTTTTTGACAAGTTCAGTTATTAATGTTTCAAATCGTTACAGATTCAGCCAACTTCAATGACCATTTATGTAATTTTAGCAACCACAATGACCGTTTATGTAACGCAATTGGATTGGATCTGTAACGATTTGAAACCTTAATGACTAAACTTGTTAAAAAAAAGTTCAGTGACTAAATGTGAAAAAATGGACAAACTATAGTGACCATTTATTTAATTTACTCTATTACTAAACTTGTTTTGCAATGTTGTTGAGGTTACGATTAAATGTGATTACCGATTTAATACACACAAACTTTCTATTTATTTACTCCTTAGAAAGGTGCTCAGTGATCACCCGCTAGCAAATCTCATCCAAAACTTATCAGCAAGCCATCCAAAACTTATCAGCAAGCAAAAATGATAGAACTGCCCATCAAATAATTGAGCGAAAAAATGATTGGCAATGAATATGTTTTTTGACTTTTTGCGATGAGTTAGCATGCATATAACTAACGAGCTATGATTGAGACTTAAAGCTGTGCCTAAACCTATGTGTCATCATCCTAATGGTTGCAGTTAAAAAGCCCATTTTTTCACAAACCATCAGGATCAAGTCACATATATTTAGACATAAATTTAGACACATATGTTAGGTCTCCATATCATTTTCCGTAACTTATATGCTCTTGAACCAAAAAACTTTAAGAAATAAGCTGAGCCTTTGACACTGATAAAATACATAAATATCCTTTATATAATTGATATTACTTTTTTGAGTTATATTATTGTATTTTTCAAATGTAATTATAATCATGTACTTTTAAAGCAAATACAAATAAAAGTTTCAGGCTCACAACTCTTTGCAATCCTTCTCCAGTTGACCACCAATCCTAACTTCGGCACCTCCGAGGCTCCGACTCCAGCTACCCAGTGCATAACTCCGACTCTAACTCCAGTGCAGCTCCAACTCCAAATACACCTGCATATGCCAAACATACAGTGAAAACCATAATCAAAAGACAGAATATAGAAAATCTTGGCAAATATCTAAATTTAGGTGTACTGACTCATCAATAATCAAGTATGCGACTCATTAACTGTCAATCTGTTGCCCAGATCAGAAGTCTTTTTTAAGCTTTTTCAAAGGGCTGCTTGTCTCTTCATCATCATTAAACGTAGGGGCACGCCTTTTCCGTATATTCACATTGGTGGAGGACCCTTGGTCTGAAACATCTGTCACAGTTGACTCTGAATCTGAAAAAACAGCATAAAAGTGATATTATTAGCCATCTGATTCGAGGATGTTTGAATAGTTTTAGGTTCAATGCTTACCTGACCAATCCCTAAGTAATGTGCCATGAAGTACAAATCCAGAATTGACATCAAATTTCAGTTTCAGTGCTTCCACCACTTCTTGAACAAATCTACCATTTTCCATACCCGAAGGTAGAAAAAACTCTAAAACATACTCAGCATCGCCTACATCATTCTGTACATATATTGCAACACAGCTAGTTAAGGTAACCGTGCGTGCACAGGGAACCAAAGGGAATTCCTCTTTATTGAGTTGGGTTACATCTGCACAAAAGTATGAACCACGGGATGCTAACGCTCTCCCAACAATCCCTTCTGACTTGTGCAGGTGTTGCTTTACACTTTCTTCCCTGAATTTCCATTTGCGCAAGTCTCGAACATGAAACGGTAGACCAGCTGTGGAAATACAGATTTTCCCAATGCATTTAGTGTCGAAACTACTACAACACTTCTGAAGAACTTTCTCATGGGAAACAACATTAGAGGATGGGGAAACAGCCCATGTCTGAGCAAGAGGTAAGTCGTAGATGGTGCACATACTTTTCAGAATGTTGAAGATTTTATACAACTCATTGTCCCTCTGTTCATTGGGAGGCTGTATATGAAAGACATTCACACATCAGAATCCTAAAGAAGAAAGATGGAATTAGAGAAAACATTTGCTGAAATACTAAACCTGATTGATAGAATTTGAAGCCTGACCATCTATTACTTGTTGGCATGTCAGATTCTGCATCTGCAAGTTAATAATTTGGAAATGAGCAGCAATAAAAGAAAGGGTTAAAACAAGATACAACAGAAAACATGATTTCATAAAATGTGGTAATACTAATCTTTTTACTCACTTAGATCGCACTGAGAAAGCTTCTACGGGAATAGTATTTAATCTAGGGCATCCTTATATGACCCCACGCAACCTGACGACCATTCTAGCCATAGTGTTTTCCCTAAAGCATAATATTAGGTTGTTTTTTCTACTTCTGAAAACGAAGTTTAAAATCCTAATGTGGCTAAAGAGAAAGCAAAATGGAGTTAAGGCAGACCTAGCTGACAGAAAAACCAAGCGAGACTCAGGAGAGAATATACAGAAAAAAGATGCAGCACATATCTGTACCAAAATACGAGATAATTAGGGTATTAACGTTATTTACTGCTTAACCAAAAAATCAAATATGTAGTATAAAGTACCAAACACCACAAAACAGCAAAAAAGAAAGTACAAGTGTGTCTAGATTGACAGGGATTATTTAAAAGAAACCTTTAGCGCCTTCTGAATTTGTTGAAACTCGTAAGCAAAACTTGTATACTTTGAAGACCCCAAGAATTCAATCACACCAAGACATAACCCTATAGTTGAATTGAAGACTGGTAAAGCCAAATATCCATGGAGTTTGCAACTGATCGCTAAGTCTTGTTGTGGAAATTGTTTAGGCAAGTAATTAGTTAAATCAGAAGTCCATTCTGGCAATCCTTGCCTAAATACTCGAGCAGGAGGACTAATATCCTCTTCTTCATATATATTACCTACAACACAAGGGTTCTCCTCAGAGTCCTTTCGAAACAGATATAGGCATTCCTCCGTTACACCAAAACCACATGGTTGATCCATAGTTGTAAGTACTTGGTGCATCCCATCGACATGAGGTGACCAAAACTGAACAATAACATGTTGCTCACGAAACGTTAATTGCTTTAAAGTGGCTCTTATTTTCTCCTGTAATTTTCTCTGATTATGTGGGTCGACACTCTCAGCACCCAGTTTGAAACCTACAGATTCGATAAAAGACGTCAGAAGCACGCATAAAGTCATTTTCATTAGATGTATCACTGCATCAGTACATAATAACATTATATATCTTTTCTTTTAAGTATACGGGTTTGGATTTAATGACCATTTTATCATAACAAAAAATGATTAATGACCATCAATGATCTTTGATCACCTAAAGTAGTACCTTGCAAGGATGATAAACTCACCAATCTAAACTTATATGTAAGTTAAAAGTACAATAAAATGAGGTTTTTATGGCATGAGTTAACCAGACCCCCCTGTAGGGAGGGTTTGTGTAAGATAGTGCTGCCGCCGCCTGTACCGTCTGCATTAAAACTTGTACATTTTGACTAAAGTAGGTGGACCCCCCATGGTAGGGAGGGTCCGGTTAACACATCCCGTTTTTATATGCAAACTGACACTCTGACAAGTTCGTTTCCATAAAGAACTACATAACAAAAATACATACCAATAGTTTTAAAGTGAGATGGATCAGATTGACGGAATTCCTTCTGTGTCTCTTCTTTTCCAGAAACCCAAAGTGGATATAAGTATCTCCCATCACCAGACAATGGAACTGCCTTTTCTAGAGATATACTGTTCCAACGAGTCGAAAGCAAATTAGAACCCGAGCCCGAACCAGAAAGTGAACCAGGTAGTTTGTATGCATTTGCAGATTTACGTGACAGGGACGGTCGCACAGAGTCCATAGAATTGAACAGATTTCAGCTTCTTAACTTCCTAACGTCTGTTTGAAAAAACTGAACTAAATAAGTACTGAATCAAAGAGATGCTCAGTTTAAAGTGATGTATGAAAGACGACTATCTATATTTTTTTTGAACGGAATGACCACCTATTTAGTAATTTGAAAAACAGAAAACTTTTTTTAAGCCTGCAAGTCATTTTAAAAAGCAGACAACTTGATAAAAATGAATGGCAAACAACGTGTGATCTAATCTCAACGTTATAGAATACAATCTACAAATTTTAGGACCGAACATAATCAGCAATGTATAATCATTATTGAGCAAGAAATTTAGCACATTAAACATGTATAATGCACTTTGAGCTATGAAAGTTGTAATAGAATCAGAAATCAGCTAAAACAACAATGCAACTGTGTTTATGATAATGATACCGTACATGGTAAATCTTTTGCCAATAAGTATACGACCCTTTCAGTAACAGAGAGATCCTATGGCCATATGGATCAATGCTACACTTGATTTAAATACACTAAAACCTAGAAAAGAAACCAGAATACTATAACTATGTAGCCAACAATAACAAAATTCTACCCAACGTAACCACCACCAAATGGCCTAGTGGTCTTTGGCCAGGGAAGGTTCGGAAACGGTTCCGGGATTAAACCGGTGAAGCCGCACGCGTAAATCATAGTAAAAAAGGCTTGCCTTTCCCAGGTAATTTGAAGAGGGAAAACCTTATCCATTTCTAGAGTCAAAATGAAATTACAAGTGCAGTAAAATGCTTATTCAAATTCAATATTGCCCCAACAAATAGTCAAGTTATCGTAAAATGCGAATGCAATCCATATTAAGCTTGATAACACGGGGTTAATAAATATTATCCCCATTTGGCTTGCAAGTCTCTTTCCCCTGTTTTTCTACCTGATACGCCTATAATCCTAAATTCCCGGTTTCCCTAAAAACACATACAAAACATTCAAATATACTTTTTCACTTTCCAAAAATGATTAGATAAAGGAAACAACAACCAAAAACTACAATTCATATGAAACGTAATAATTTAATACCAAAAAATCGAAACAACATGCGAGCATCAAGTAAATAAATAATCACCTTATTAAGCTCAACGAGACTTATTAATGTACTTCAAACGAGATTTACTTGAGAATTAATGAACACATCGGATCCGATTATATATATGTTTTTTTTGTTTTTTTTTTTTTTTTTTTTTTTACAAATTCAAGCAAATATATGATCGTATGTAGAGAGAAAGCAGAAAGATAGAAAGAGTTGAAATGACTTACAATTAAGAGGAAACCCTAGAGAGATAATTAGATCGTAATAGTGTTTCAGTGTGTGTTTTTGTTTGTGTGTGTGAGAGAGAGTAAGGAAAACAAGTGCAGCAGTTTAGGTGTGGCAAAGTGTGTTGGAGGGAAAAGGAAGCTTCTTTGAAGTCACAGATTCATTTTTTGTTCACACGTGGAGAAATGAAAGTAAAAAACGGTTGTTGTAATAATGTTTGAAAGGGTTTTTCTAACATGTGCCCAAGAAGTGAGATCGTGTATCATTTTTACTCAGTGATTTACAAAAAAGACACATAAAATAGTTTTTTTTTTTTTAATTGAAAATGATAAAAATACACAAAAAAATGACACAATACCCATCTCTTATATCATGTGCTAAGGGCACAAGTTAGAAATTCTTATTTTCTAAGCTGTTTTTTACTCTCTACCTCTCATGTCAACTTTAATATTTTCAAAATTTAAAAGAATAGGATAATGATTTTTATTGGTTGAATTTGAAAATAGACAATAATTTTGGTAGGAAAAAACAGTTTGGACTTCTATTTTAGGACTGTAGTAGTTTTTATAAGGGTATCTATTATTATGAACCTATAAAAAGGTTTATACATTTAAAACTCATTAATTTATAAATCTTTTCAAATCATAAACTTATTTTCATTATGTATAAACTATTCATAAACCTTTTCATATCATAAAACTCTTTCAACACTCTCAAAATACATAAATTTTAGACCTTTTCAAAATCCTAGATCTATTCATGCCACATAGACTTGAAATGGTTTCTCATTATGATACACAAATTCTTGAACCTCTTCAAAACATTTTAGACTTATTTTTGAAAAACCATAATGGATGCTCTAAAGATGTACAGTTTTTTTTAGGATAAATGTATAAAACAAGTAACAACCACGCTCAAAACATAAATCCCTGTAAAACTTAATCATGACATACCAAGACGCATATAGAAAGCAAAATAAGAAAAACAACGGCCCAGAGTAATGCGTTTCACCCTTCAAATTATTAGCATACTATCTATAGACTATAGTTGTTTATTTTAGACTTTGTAACACGTATCTAACTAAGAACACACATGATAATTGCTTAATAATCACAATAATGTTTAACTGATTGCATATTCCTTCCGATTAAACCTACAAATGTTTAAATAAAATGCAACTAGCATTATAGTTGGAAGTTTAGATTAATTATACACTAGAAAAAAGTCAAAAACCACTACAAAAAACAAGTTGAATTCTTCACATTTTAAATGCCAAATAGCCACGTTTAAAAACGTGTAAAATCATTGTGTCCACACTTTCTCAAGTGTGATAATAATGTGTGTGACAAATTTTTCTACTAGTGTGGAGATATTGTCCAAATTTCTATTGTTAAAAGTGTGAAAATATTTTTTAAATGTCCACATCTAAAAGTGTGGCAAAATTGCAAAAAATGTATATAATAAAAAGTGTGAAAACATTTGCTACACATATAAGTGTAGCTTTATTGTAATTGTACACACTTATATATGTGAATTTTTTTTTTAATATTTATGACACCTGTAAATATAGCAAAATTATTATTCCATATAACAAAAAGTTCATGGTTTAACAAACCGTAGCAAAATAAATGTGAAGAATAGCACTAGTTTTTGTAGTGGACGTACTTGCGCTTGCCTTTCCCACCAAACTACGTCGATCAGTAAAAAAACAAATGATCAAGTAGGTCCAAATTATTTATATATCCCCCGCAATCTCTCTTTATAAACTATAAACCTCTTTTTTATTCGTAAAAGTAAAACTACTAATTTGGAGATAAAGTGACTATTTTATATTGCGCTGAGCATCGGGCCGGATCTCGATCCGACCCGACTAATCTCGATCTCGAAAGTCACTTAAATCGTAAACTGAATACCGACCCGAAAATAGTCGGGTTTTTTGCCCGTCCCGACCCGTACTGAAAGTAGTCGGTTTTTGCTTGTATTTTGTCGGTTTTTGGCCCGTCCCGACCCGTCCTGAATCCCGAAAAAACTGAAAACCCATCCCGACTCCCGACCCGAAAAGCTATTATTCAGTTTCTGGATTATCGATTTATCTGTCAGGACTCGAGCGGTTTTGCTCACACTAGTTTTATATGTATGTCTTTTTCCCTTGTTTCTATGACTTATGAGTTATGTCTACTTTTGGGGAGCTTGACACTTGTACAACTGTGTGATATGATCTCGATTTCAAATTGTACCGTAACTATTAACTATGAATGAAAAATCAGATAGATTTATTTAGATTCTTGGTATCCCTAAAAAACGCAAACAAAACATTCAACTGTACTTTTCACTTTCTAAAATGATTCTAACAAAAACTATAATAATAAGAATATCATCATCAACGAATCAATCTAACACAGTATTCGAAAAGCAAACAATGGGAATATAGATAGATCCGATCAGTTCAACAACTTAACATACAAACTTACTTAAACTTGTTATTAACGTCAACGCTAAACGAGTTTTGTAATGCAATAGAAACAAATTTACAGATCCATTATAGCATGCATCTTTAATACAAACTGAAAGTTGAGAGATAAAACAAGAAACAAATTATATAATCGTTATAACAAGAAAGAAGGGATAGAAATATAGCTAAATGACTTACAGATAGCCTAGAGAGAATAATGAGATAAAGAGGAAGCCTAGTAGAAGAGCCTAGCTAGATAGATAATGAGATGATCAGAGTATTTGTAGTAGTATATGTGTGAGAGTTGGTATTGAAAAAGTCCTATTGAATAAGAGTTGGTTGGGGAGTCAGTGAAGAATCTATTTTATTAAAGTCAGATATTGTTGGTCACACGAGGGCTTAAATAACTTTTTGTAATAATGGAGTATAATTTGGAACTATATGTGGGTAAAAACATTAATTATTAGCGGTAATTTGTACCCTTAAGCCATGTCACGCTGAGACAGCACCTCGCCGACCCCAAAAGGTCAATGAAAGTTTTTAGGAGACGACACTTTGTTTATTTACATGCACTATGTGACGAAACTAAGAAAGTTTAAAAATATGTATTGAAGCTAGAAAACAAGCAATGTTAGGTTAACAAAATTTTGTTAGTAACGAATATACCTTTTATTTTAGAACTTTGATTCTTCAACGTTACTGAATATCCTCACAATTAATCATTACCTATTATTCACTTTTGCCATTTTTTTCTCCTTTCCAACATAAAAAGACACATATATTTTATTTCGTTTATTTACTTTACCTTTTTCCATTTTTTATTCTCATCGAGAACTTAAGGCTACCTAACTGCACTTAACGCTCCATAACAAACTGTACAAAACAATTGCCATTCACGTTGATGTTTGATATATAATTATGTTACTTTGCGATCAGGACGGTGGACATATCATTTAAAGTTATATGGATCGAGTCATAAGTGTCCATTATTTGAAATGGAAGAAAGGTTAACTTCTTTTGCTATGCCACTTTTGTTCGAAGATAAGAGAGGGACATTTCGTCTCTAACGACTTTTTTCTGTTCTATACCAACCATCCCTCTCTCAAGAAACGTCTTTGTTATTCGTCAAACTACGTTGGACATAAATTGTCTATCTTAACAAGATATGATGATAAATGATAATTTATAATCATTTTCATTTTATTCATCTTAAAAAGAGAGAAGGTATATGTTAAAAGATTCATGTAAAAGCTTGATTACAATAGGATTAAAGGGTATATTATATCTTGCTTTATGTGTGACTACACGTTGCTTTTACGGTATGTTAATACTAACATTTTTAACGGTAATTTTCAACCTTAAACCATAACACACAAAGAAATGGTTCAAAAAGCGACACTTTATCTTGTCTTTTCATTATTTAAAGACAAAGGTTAGCTGCTTATTTTATTGCTTTCCCTGCAAAGAATAATGTTCATTAAGTTGCAATCGTCTCAAAAATATTTCTGTTTATTTTCAATGTCAGATGCTAATTCTTCTGACATCAAAAACTGATTTATTTTTCTACGTTTTTTAGATGATCGAGTGACAATAGATTAATACCAGTAACTAAAAGGGTTTATTTTAAAATAATACAGTATTTTTTTTTACCAGTAATGAATTGCTCCAAGATAAACGATGGGGACATTTTGTCTCTCATGACTTGACTCTATTCTCTTCCCATTATTAAAAGTTTTTTGTTTATTTTCTTATGACTAATTTCATTTTTTTTTTAACCATGGTTTCTGACTTTGGTTTGAACCTACCGCCAAATGTACAGGTGGACTAATATTCTAAAGACTATCATTACCTACCTATAAACAAACACATAGCAGATTTCTTATAGCAATTAGGCAAGAAACTATATGTGATTTACTCACAATCGGGAGAAAATCAAAAGCTGACTCGGTCGTCTTTAACATTGACCCAAAGTTCCATTATTTGCGGTTATGTCCTTACATTTAAAACTGTATTAATTAATTGTAAAATTCGTTGGAAGTAGTAGATATTTTCAAAAAAGGGATGATTTGTGCATCATTTTTTTGGCTATACACCACTAAATCACACCAGTAATGCATACAGTACAACACCGTTATGCATATTTTAGTGGTAGATGACAAATAAAAATTGTGTATAAAGAAATATGTAGCATTGTCGCATATATTTGTATACTTTCGATTTGAACATATTTTTTTGAATGAAACTGTGGAGAGTTACGCTTCAGGCTTGCATCTTCCGAATATAAAGTGAATCAATGACATTCATCATATACCTGCCCATCTCCATGTCCCCACAAATCTCTATGAATTTTGTTGAGTTATTGACCAAATCACATAATAATTACAATCTTTATTTCTTAGTCAAAAACTTTATCAGTTTAGAGTCATGACACAGAGTTCATTGATTGTGACCTAATCTATGTTTTAGATTTAAAGAAAACTATATTTCTGAATAAGAAGTTTCTAAAAGTTAATGTGTGAACATGAGAATCCTTAATGTCAAATGCTTTTTAATTTATTGAACCAAAAAGTGTCTATTATTGTGACTAAGAATCTATAAACAAGCAAATCACATCCATAAAGAATCAAATCATATTTGAAAACAAGCAGATAAGATGCACAAGACATGGAAAATGACCCATACCTGGCGCTGCCACGACTGTGCGATGGACCGGAAATCCAAAATAGGCTTGTTTCGCTGCATACCATTAAAAATATATATAAAAAATAAAAATAAATACTACCTCCGTCTCAAAATTATTGTCCACATTTCCATTTTTAGATGTCTCAAATTAATTGTCCACTTTTCTTTTTAAGTTAAAACTAGAGAATATAATAAAAGAATATTCTTTTTGAGTGGTTGAAAACAAAAGTGACCCTACTTTTATTAAACTTTGTAATTCTTGTCTCCTGACAATAATTTTGAGACGGATGGAGTAACATTTAGCTCGTTATCACCCAAATAAATTATTAATGTACATACTCCTTCAATAATTATATTAAAAATTAGGGTTGTGATGGGTATATTTTACGAATGTTGAGATGATGTATATGTGAGGGTTTGTGAATGTTAAAGTCCATAGTTAACTCCTTGTACAACAAAATAAGATCCCGTTAAACAGGGGACTAAATTACAGAAACTATTTGGGTCAAATTTACACACTACATCTATAGAAATTTTTTAGGAAGCATCTATTAAAGTAAAAGACAACCAAAAGTTCTGTTCCAAAAAATGAAGCCATCTAAAACTGCCGAACCAAGCATACAACAAAGGTACTGTTTTGAAAATGTTCCAAAAAAAACAAAACCACTTAATTTATTATCATTAAAAGCCTAAATTCCGAAATCACAGATTCATATTATATACTCTTTCTATTTTTTGTAAGCGATTATATACCAGATCAAAAAATTCGTTTTCGCGCTAATCTCTAAAACAAACAAAAATACTACTGTAAAATAACAAGAAACGAACCAAATGTATAGTATAGAATAAACAAATAATTGACCAATAACACCCTCACAAGAGCTATTGATTTATAGTGTCAAAAAACGAAACGCTTTTATACTTGGTAAGTAACAAATCCTCACAAAATGCAAAGATTGATTAGAAAATGAAGATGATAACAGTCTAATGTGAGTTCATAGTCTTAAAACAAATAAGCATAATCAAGTAGGAATTAAGTTAGAACAATCAACAAAATGTGTCAAAACACTAACCTTGTAAACTAGATCATTTGATAACAATCATTGACAGTTAAAGAAGAACAAGGAGCCGCCACATTTGAAGTTGTTTTGATGTTTTTTTTTTTATGTTACACGTGAGGGGGTCAATTTGCTATATATTGAGGAGTAAATTGCAAAATTTGTCCTTGTACTTTGGAAAAATTACGAGTGCAATCCCTACCATTTGAGAAGTGCCGAAACTGTCCTTATGCGGAACTTAAGGTTGCAAATTCAGTCACCAGTCAAAGTGAAATGACCCAATTACCCTCGTAAATAGAGAATTGAAGATGAAAAAGATAAGTGTATTTAATCATTTTGATTTGGCCATGGACGAATTTGAAACCATAAGTTCCTCACTTTGATGGTCTCCGTACTTACCAAATAGTAGGGACTGCATCCGCATTTTAACCAAAATACAAGGACAATGTTTGCAATTTACTCTATATATTGACCTGAGTTGGAGCTAGAAAACAAAAGTAATGCACGTTGTCAATTGGTTTTCATTCATGTGCGAAGAACCTAAAAATGTCCAAAATTTCATGATACACGTAAACCCTTTTCATAGATTTCAATTAATTAATCTGTTAGTAATACAACCATACACGTGTCCTGGTTTTTGTTTTTTTATGAAACACTCGTGCAAAGTAACAACTATGTTTACATTTTCTTATGTTTTGGTAGTACATGGTATCTGCATTCGAAGATTGACAGACTGTATCCAATAAAAAAAGTTTTCCACTTAAAATGAAGCAAATAAATTATGAATTATATCATCATCAATATTCTTATCCAAACCCTATCCAGAGAGCTACATATGTAAAATAAATTATAAATCTGATTTTGAATAAACAAATTTTCTGTTTTATTTCATGTGTGATCGTTAACTGAAAAAATTATGTATCAAAAAATCTCAATCACGTTATCACATGACTGGTCAGTCTGTCAAATTCGCAAGGTACTCACCTTCTCTTAGGTACGTTCACCTCACACAACTACATGCCACATGAATAAGAATTAATTTAAACAACATTACATGAACGGGAAGAGCATTGCACTATGTGTGAAAAATAATGCAAAGATAGAAATGACTATTTTTTTATTTTTATTATTATTATTATTAATATTAAATAAATAAATATGTGACCGTGTCTAAACCGCGTCAACATTTCATGAACGGTTTTGTTTTTGTCAATAAGGTTGCTACTTTTCTTAAAAACAAACAATAATGGAGAAGAATATGCT
Source organism: Artemisia argyi (assembly GCA_030686995.1). Lineage (NCBI taxonomy): Eukaryota > Viridiplantae > Streptophyta > Magnoliopsida > Asterales > Asteraceae > Artemisia > Artemisia argyi. The sequence continues at coordinate 167,906,854 of CM060698.1, read as the reverse complement.
GTCCATCCTTTCATTATTGTCCATGTAGTAACATCTAATGTTGGATATCTTTTGAGAAATACAGTAATAAGATATTACTAAGGATCAAATGAGAAAAATCTTTAAAATAAGAAGGATGAGAAATAACTATAACTACACATTAGAGATGTATCAATTTGAATTAGATGCATCCCTAATATTTTAGATGCATCATAATATATTTTCTAGCTAAAGATGCATATACATATATTGGATGCATTTTATCAAGTTAGACGAATCCTATGTATTTTTCGTCCTCTGCGGGTCAAATTTGTTGCTAGTACTACTTTGCATCGTTTTTACTTCAAAATCACTTTCGAAACTAATTGTGATGCATCTAAATGAATAGAGATGTATTTAATTCGATCAAATTGATGCATCTCAAATATGCAGTTATAGTTATTTCTCATTCTTCTCATTTTAAGTTTTCTTCTCACTGGATCCTTACCCAATAAGATATTTATAAATTGAGTTTACACATATTATTTTTTCAACATGTTCATTATTTGGCACATGGTTATCAAGATCGCGATCTTGATCGTAGGATCGTACGATCTTACGATCATACATTAGAAAACCTTGCAAGATCTAAGTAGGATCGGAGATAGCATAGGATCGAAGTATGATCGTAAGATAGCTAGTAAGATCGTAGGATCGCTATCGATCCCGATCCTACTATAAAGCCTAATTTTTATTATTAAATAAACTTTTTACTGAAATTAATCTCACTTTCTAGATTTTGACAAAATTTTACCCTTATACTTGACAATGCTTTACTCGTGTTGTATTTCTTTTCTACCAAATCGTTTATCAAACGACTGAAACATGAAGTAATTGCATGTATTACGTATTTTATATTATTACGATGTTTAAATTTTGAAATTTTCATCTATACTCACTTAAATTGGTCTTTTATATCGAGTTTTATATGGAACTATATAACACTACAACCCCTTAAATTGGTCTTTTATATCGAGTTTTATATGGAACTATATAACACTACAACCCCTATCTAAAAAATTTACATTTTTGTAGGATCTTACGATCACGATTTGATCTTACGATCACGATCTTGCGAAGATAAAAACGATCCTAAGTCGGATCGCAATCTTGATAACCTTGAATTTTGACTTTTGACATGCTCTTTGCTAATCTCATCTCATAGGTAAATTGATTTTCACTCACTCGCCTTTGAAAATGAAACGTTTGAAATTCAATCAGTGAATTCAGTCGCAAAGTGCAAAATAGTTATATGTGGATATTGTTATATTTAATACGCAAATTGGCATATGAAGTTTATATTCACGAACCGAATTGACATACAGTTTATAATACCAGTATACCACTGTAGGTTTGTTTATAAGGCGGAGGGGATCCGAGCATACATTAACGAATTAGCAAGGATTAGATAGTTGGACACCTGTTGTTGATAGTAATGAGTATTTAAAAGCAAACATTATAAGTTTATAACACTAATAATTAACGGGTCTTACTAAATAAACACCAAATGCACTAAATAAAAACAATTCAAACATTTTATTTTGGGTCCTACTATTCTTACCTAAATTTCCCTAAACACAAACTTTCATGTAACAAATACATCTTAATAAATTAAAAGAAAAACATTTTATTACTTTTCTTTATTTCTATTTAATTTTTGATTTTTAAGCACGTGTTCAAAATACATGTGTCATAATTTAATTTGATAAACTAGTTACGTTACTATTGTCGAAAAATTCTCAAGTGTTTAAGTATCATCATCATTATCTTGAATATTATTTTTCTTAAAAAATGGGTAATTCTCATAAACTTACTATTAATATTAAAGGAAAAAGCGAGAAAAATATCGTATAAAATGAAAAAAGAACCATAGGAAAAAAAAAAGAAAAAAGGAAAAGAAAAACACTAGTACAGATCTGGCCTTTCGTCACACATGTCGTATTTTGAACTGTCACACGGTAACATATTTACGTGATTAAATGTACAAGGATAAAATAAACAGCCACACTTAATCCGACTTGTGTGACCATTTCAGAAAATATATGTCACACATTTGAATATTTATGTGACCAGAGGTAACTGAAATTTTATTTTTTTTTTGGATTATTTAGTCACTTATAATTTAGGACGTGTGACATATACAAATTAGTTTGAAACATTAGTCACACTATATATATACATATGTGAGTTGTGACAAATATATGTCACACAATTGAACAGTGTGACCAAAATCCATATATAGTCACATGAAGTAATTATGTATGCGGCTAAATCATATTGTCAAGTTTGTCACACATTATTTAAAAATGATTGTTATTGTTTGCTGAATAATTAGCCACATATGAATTTGAAATGTGTGGCAACTGAAAAGTAAGTTTGAAGCATTAGTCACGATACGTATTTAAAAGTGACAAATATATGTCACACGTTTGACCAGTGTGACAAAATGTCATATATAGTCACGTTAAACCATAGAAATAGATGATTAAGTGTAACAAAAATTACATACATATGGTCACGTAAGTTAATATGTGTGTCTAAGGTGTCGTGTGTGTTTGCTTTTCAAAACCTAATGTGTATAATCACGTTTAATTGTAGCACGATCATGTGACTATAGGTTTTGCAATAGTCATACCATATCACAAATGTGTATCTAAACTATGTTTATGGCCATATTATAAGGGTATTATATGTGACCAATACATTCAAAATAGTCACATTGTGAAATATTCATGTGACTATTATTTATAGCAACATGTTAACTCAGTTATCATTAATCTTGATATTAGTCACATTGAGTGTTTGTGTGACTAAATTCAAGATGTTATATATGGTCACATGAAGTATTTATTTAAGTGTCTAAATGATAAGAGTCATATTTTGTCACACATTATTTAAGTGTAGTCACAATTCGATACATATAGTCACACATTTGATATTCAATGCATGAATTGAGTTCAGACTATTAGTCATGACTTTTCATTTGCCCCATTACAATTTACAATGGTGGGATTGTTATGGGTGCATATATAAAACCGATCGATATATAAATCCATCAGAACAAATTCATATCATCTTCACCCCTCAAGTTATAAAAAAAACCATTTAACTTTCATTTAAACAATCAATTCATCCAAGGCATCATCAATTTGCAGTTTGAGTGTCACACCCACTCCCATTGTGGATGAGATCTTTGCGGACCTAATAGCCATTATAGTTGCTCAAAGGATGATAATAAAAATAACATAAGATTTGATTATTAAAATGATGAGAGGTAATGACAAAATCATAAAATTAAGATAATAACAATAATAATCCTAGAATTGTTGGGCTTGTGGGCTAGAGAAATTATGCAGAGTTGGTGGGCTTGTGGCTGGAAATTTAATACAGGGGGTTGTAATTTAAGGCTTTTATTAGCAACAAAAATACGTAAATCAATATGTAAAAATTATCTAACAAGTTACAAATCTGGTGTACTACGATAGTTAATATTATATTTATATTACAAACATGCGTATGTAAACATTAGTCATAAGCCAAATCGATGAATAATTTAATATTGGTGTATCGGAACTTTATCATATCATCTTTGAAAGTTGCCTTCACTATCACTTGTTGTGCTGGTATATGTATTTAGAATCTGGCTCGGAAGGGATATATCACCGAAAATCCACCACTTTCCTGAAAGTCCATGACGTTTACTTGAACAACTCCACCGTTTATGATTTCACCAATACAACACCACCTATTATATGCTTACATGGGCTTGAGTACTGTTGAAAGCGTTGGATTGAAGATAATTCCTGTGACGGTTTTGAGTTGGTAAGATTAGTAGTTTTTTTGCTCTGCTTTGGCTTTGGCCAACTGGATAAACCATTCACCCGACAAAAACGCTTCAACGTAGACCTACTTACTGAAAAAGAACATGTTTGGACCAGAATTAGGATTGTCCCAAATAAATGTGAAATGATAAAAGACTGCAAATGGACATAAAAAAGTAAAGATAACTCACCACCGAAGCTCTTCGCAGCTTCATCTATTGGTTTTCCAACATGTTGCTTCACTTCCTCCATTTTAAGAGAGTCTATTTTACGCTTTCTGCCACTTTTCACAATAGTATCCATTGTTTTCTTGTTGATCACAATGGGATGGGAAGCACCATTGTCGTTTGCTTTTGAAGCAACCAAATTATAGTTGTTGCTTATATCACCTTGTTTATTATCACTTTTAACAACATTCGTGAAAACTGAGTTTAAATCTGATGAATTCATACCAGATGCCATGGTATTGGCCGTTGTGGTCGAGGATATTTGGATACTTTGAGGTGATCCAATAAATTGTATAGGTGATATATCACCCAATTCAAATCCAGAAGCAACCACAATATTCTGTTTCAATGTTTGCACCAGATAACTTGCATCTTCAATGTCGGATGGCAGATAAAATTCAAAGACATAGTCATCATTGCCCTCAATACTATGCAAGAAGATTGTAAAGCAGCTCTTTAACCCACTCATGCGTGCATTGTGGACCAAAGGATACTCTTCTTCACTGAGCTGAGTTACGTCTTGACAATAATATAAACCAGGGGCTAACAATGCTCTTGCAACAAAGCTACGGGACTTATCTAAGTGCTGCTCTTTACATGCTTCCCTGAAAGGCCACACCCTCAAATCCCGAACGTAAAATGGTAGGGCATTTGTTGACAAGCAGACCTTGCCGATGCATCTGGTGTCAAAACTACTGCAACTCTTCTCAATTATTTTATCATGTGAAACAAAAGTAGTGGATGGAGAGACAACCCATGTCTGAGCAAGAGGTAAATTGTGGATGTCACACATACTTTTAAGGATACCCAATATTTTATCCAACTCATTTTGCCTCCATTCATTAAGAACTTTTGGAATAGCGATATCATATACTTGTGGACTTGTCAGGTTTACTGTCTGCAAAGATGACAAATTTTCAACACAAAAATGAGGATTAGTCAAGGAAGCCTAAATGATTTACAACACAAAATATAATTCTTAGAGCACGGTTTGTTATATATGAGAGGTAAAAGATGAAAACCTTTAGTGCCTTGTGAACTTGTTGAACCTCAAAAGCATTAGTTGTATTCGTGGAAGACATCAAGAGCTCAATAACACCAACACATAACTCTGTCGTTGAATCAAACACCGGCAAAGCCAAATATCCATGCAGATTACAACGAATAGCACATTCTTGTTGTAGAAAATCATTTGGTCTGTAATTAGTTAGATCAGAAGTCCACTCTGGTAATCCTCGCCTAAATACTCGAGCAGGAGGGCTAATGTCTTCCTCTTCATCATCCTTATCCACAAGATATACATTGTGCTCAGAATTCTTCCTATAGAAAAGAAGTCCTTCGTCAATTACACCAACACCAAATGGTTGGTCTGCAGTTGTAAGTAGCTGGTGTTTCCCAACAACACGTGGTGACCAAAACTGAACGAGCACATGTTCTTCACGGAAAGTTAAGAGCTTTAGTGCTGCTCTTATCTTCTCCTCTATTTTTTGATAAACTGGGACAAAAAGTTCATCTTTTGGCTCGATACCTGTTGTTTTGACTAAAACGTCAGAATGATACACATAAATTTTGTAGGAGCACCATGACAAGCCTTTTATCTTATAGTTGTATACCTATTTAACCGAAAAAAGTAACAACGGGTTTTTGTTTGCATAACCGGAAATGAATGAAATAAGGAAGAAAAACGTACATGTGATAATGGATTGAGATGATACGGATTGATAGAGCTGTTCCTCTCGAGGATGTTCATTTGCAGAAACCCAAAGCGTTATCAGATATCTCGATTCATCAGAAGATGGAATAGTTGGTTTTTGTAAGGAGGTCTTGTACCACAACAAATCTGTGATTTGATCTTTAGGCAAAACAGAAAGGGAACCTGAACATGATGATTTCTCTCTCTCTGCAGAATCAGCACTCTGAGATCGCCTAAACGGGTCCATAGAAACTTGCCAGGAAACTTTCAAGTATGTGTATAAACTGCTGTAGATATGTGCCTATTTGACAGAATCGAAAAAATAAATAAGAGACCAGGATTCTTTGATAGGTTTTCTCCAAAAACTGATGTTGAGTATAAATGCAGAGTATTTATAACTATTTACTAAGTGTGAACGATTAAAGCAAATGACGGAAGACTACTGTTGCAGTTCCCAAAAATCATTTTGAACAAGAAGACTAATTGAAAAAGTATACAAATCTACAAATATTAGTGACCATATGGTCATATGACCATATCAAACACGGTTAAATAATAACTTAAGATATAAGATATGTTCAATACCTAAAACTTAATGATTAAGCTATGCAGTACTAAAAGTAACTGATATAACACATTCTCACTGTCTGATTCTTCCCAGAAGGATTTTAAATACTTGAAAAAAGGACGCTAATAAATATGTAGAAGCAGGAAAGTTATGATACAAAACCTTCAGCTAAGAAGACCGGATTTATGTTTCATGAAAACACATTAATATATTTGACAGACAAGTATCCAATCAAGTACATAACGCAGTGACACACTAAAAGATCATGATTAGAACACTCTGATGATACATTTAAGGTCACATGTATTTATGACTAGAGCTAGAAATGAACTGAACGAACACGGACGAGGCTTGTTCATGTTCGTTCATAAGCTTAAATGAACAAACACGAACAATTAAACGAACAAAAATTGTGGTGCTCATGTTTGTCTATTAAGAAAATGAACTTGATTACGTTCGTGTATGTTCATTCATTGTGATGTTAAATAGACTGAGCGAGCATAAATTATTCGCATCATATTAGTTTAGTTAATGTTTGAATGTTTAAGTGTTTTACTAACAATACTGTATTGGATAAAACTATATATAGGCATATATACATGAGCACAAAAGATCTTAGCAAACGGATAATCGAACCTTCATGAACATAGAAATGATACGTTTGTTTAGTGTTCATTCATGTAACTAAACGGATATAAAATATTATTTTTGTTCGTTAAAAATAAAGGGACATAAATGAATTTTCCCGACAAACTGTTTAGAGTCAGTTGCTAAATGTTTGGTTATAGCATTAAGATCAAAGGTAAATAATTCAGAGGCATCTATCTAAATACTTACAAAGGTATGTTGTTATTAAGTTCCAACTAAGCTAAATTAAGTGACTAAAACTTTAAAAGTAAAAATAAAAAGTATTATGTAATATAATCTCAGGCACATACATAAAAAGATTTGAAATATAGATAGAATAAAAATAAGGATTAATTTCATATATACATGCACGTAAAATAAGTCCTAGATTATGGCATCATAGTGAAGAGATATGGACTCACAAAAACAGAGGAACCTCAGGGGTTGCTATCATTCACAAGCGGGTGTTTATAGGAATGTTAAGAAAAGTTGTAGTTTATACTTTATAGGCACAACAACTGTAAGTAAAGTCAAGTTTAATTTACATTCTTTTCCTCCTTTGTAGATTTGAAACTTTATGGCGGTTTCTTCTCTAAGGAGAAGTTTCTTAGAAAAGTTTTTAAAGAAACACAGAAAAACAGAGAACGTGTCTAAAATAAGTATTTTCTGAAATTTCTCTACACAAAACAAAAAACATGTTTTCTGCACTAAGTATTTGGTTTCTCAAGTGGATGTAAATAAAGCTTTCATTAAACCATGCCCCGTGCTTGGCACGTTGTATATATATCTCTTTTACTCAATTACTCCAATATGTCCTTTTCTTTTTATTCAAGATACGTGTGTGTTTTTTCCCCTATCAAAATAGGAGGTGGTTTGCACTTTGCACTCTATTTTTTATTTCCATGCATCAACGTATAAGCACACCAATATGATTCACTAGAGAAAAATGATACAATGATACTTTGAATCTTCCTAATTTTATATCCAATAAAATTTTTAATGATAAACATGAAACATCAACAGTTGAATGGAATGTGCCGTTCAAAAAAAAAAAAAAAAAACGTTTGATTGGGAATGTAACAAAATGGCTAACTTTTTAACCATGTAAATTTATGACATGTAATAGTAGAAATAATTTTTCTAAATTATTACGAGTTTATAGCACGCTTTCTCTTATTTACATTTTTCCTACTCATCCGCTTTTCCCTAAAATTTGTTTGGACTGTCTCAGTTGAGCATATAGTAGTAAAGGGTTAAGAAGCGAGCAGATAAAAAATTACGGGTCAATGTGAATGACCTGGTTGGACCCTTATCACACGGTCCACGCGGATTCAGGGTCCACACTTGAAATTAGCCATCAGTGTTCACATACATCGAGAAAAGTCCAGATTTTATGTACACACGACATGGTTTTGAATTTCGTTTATTAATCTAGTGTTAGTTTTGTCTTTTTGACATTTGTAAATTACTTGGAAGTTGAACTGTTTGGAAGCAACGTTAGCCAAGTCCAAAAGCTATAAACTCAGACCATATGATATTAATTGTTGATAGGTCTTTGTGAATTACGTGTGGAAGCAACTACCAACATTCAATTAAAATATACGTCTGCTTCACATCATCATCATATCTGGAACAAACTTGATATAACATTTACCTTTAATTTACTGCTTATTTGAGCCCCCACGTCGTCAAGCACATTAGTCTTGTACCACATGACACGACACGACAACTGAGACCAGACAAATGAACTCCGAATAATAAAAGTAAGAGAAAATTATTTAAATATCTCAAAATTAAAAGTATTCTATTTTTCTTTTTGTAAAAAAAGTGAATATATTACTAACCACAACAACTTTACTAACAAAATCTGCAAGCTAAAGATTTTGGACATGTCCTAAAATCAGACAAGCAGAGGACCAATAAAACAACAGAAGTACAACCAAAAGATTACAAACTGAGAATTCAGAGATCAAACTTCCATTTATCAACTAGAATTCACCAACAAATTCTACCTTAAGACTACAAATATAGAAGAAACTAGCAGGCATCCCCTAAGGCAAATGTTCCATATATCACTATTGATTAACCTGTGATGTTGACTACATTTCCCATTACTAGGGATATAAGCAATAGCATACTTGTATCCCCTCACAAGCCAAACTAAAGCATATATACACATCAATTAGCATATGTATCATGTATTAAACCTAAAGCAACTTATTATTTATTTAGGTTGCGGTTAGGGTTTTCATGTATCGTTTCTATTACTGATATTACTATTTGTTTGAGATGAGTTTCATAGCCCCGTTTTTACATGTTTGTACTATTTTGAAATACTCGGGTGAGAATACTATGCTTACTTTTACATACGGACACAAATGCATAAAACATTTACATATTGCTTAAGTTACCACATATCATGAACCGTTAATTATTTGTAAGCGTGAATGTTGTGTATAGCTGTTGCGTTGACACCCCCGTCCGGGTTGGTAGCACCAACTGGGTAAACGGACGCATACCATTTGGGATACTTTTGGTGCTTGGCAAACACCTACAGAATCATTTACATATGTGCAAATTGCATACAAATTAAGCTTCGGAGTCATGAGCTTAGGGCAATAGTGTTACTTTTCATATGACATTGTATTTGTTATAATGGTCATACATACTAAAATCTTGTGGTTCGCACTTGACTTTTACCTTTACATAAACCTATGAACTCACCAGCATTGTTGTTGACATTTTAGCATGTATTTCTCATGTACGTAACTGCATGACACTGGATAGCATTTTCGATCCTCATTCTAGAGTCACATTTTGTGATATCATCACGTTGAAGATTTACTTGCATTACTTATAAACTTTTTGTTATATACTAATATCTTCTTGTATTTACGTTGTGAACTCTTGCACTACAACATTGCCTGCTTTTAGCGGGGACATTTCCTCACTTTCAGCGGGGACTTCTCCCCGCCCAACACTTTCGGCGGGGACATGTCCCCGCCGAAAGTGCCTCGGCTAAAGCCCTTCGGTGTAAACTTTCTGCGGCGACGTACCTCTCTTTTGGCGGTGACACGTGGGACCTACGCTGCCAGCGTGGACAATTTTGGTCAGGTCAAACTTGCCAGCGTGGCAACACTTTTGGCGGGGACATGTCCCTGCTGAAAGTATTTTATAAAGTAAATTGTGCATATTTTTGGCGGGGACTATTCCCCGCTGAAAGTATTTTACAAGTAAATGGTGCAACCTTTTGGCGGGGACTCTTCCCCGCTGAAAGTATTTTCCAAGTAAATGGTGTTTATTTTTGGCGGGGACACGTCCCCGCTGAAAGTTGTGCTCACTAATAATGTAGCAACCTTTTGGCGGGGACATGTCCCCGCGAAAAGTGCCTGACCCATTTTGCAGCAAATTGCTGCAAAATGGGTAATTTCCAGATTTTTTTCGGAATTTTTCCCGAAAAAATCTACATTATCACTACAAATCCAGAACCTGTATATAACCTAATTACAACACCACAAGACACTCAAATCACAAATTCGCCAAACATAATATGATACATATCCAAATTTCTTAAAAATTAACATAATCATGTGTTTGTATCCAAATTCGCAAAATACGGTTCCAAAACCGTTATCACATGATCACTACATAAGCTAGCTATCCGCTATACACTACAAAACTATACGTGGGAACAATGTAGCGGGAATCCTAACACATAAACTACATAAAGACATAATAATCCATGAAACTATCCAAACATTTGTCCATAACCCAAAACAAATATAAATCAACCCAAACAACCCATACGCTACTCCTGAGTCCCCCCACTAGCCCCACTCCCCTCCTCCGGGGTACCTGTAGACTCACCTGGTGATGGTGAAGCCTCCTGGGATCCCGATGTCGTTGCCTGAGTCGCTAGCTCAGCGGAGAAACCCGGCTGTGTCTTAGCCCACCCCACCAACATATCAATCAGTGTCCTTTGCTGGGACATCTCCTGGGTTTGCTTCTGGACTGTTTCGTGCAGGGAGGACGCGGAGGCTTGATCACGAGCTCGTGCGCGCTGAGGGTCGTCTGACGACCACCGCCGGGTAAGATTGGACCTATGCCAGGAATATGACCTCGCTGCTTGCCACCGATCACGTGGCGCATAATATCGAGGTCAGACATGGTCGTCCCCCCGGAGGTGCTCTCCGTCCGCATCTGTATCATCTGGTTCTGTTTTACAAAAAAATAAGCAAAGTAATATATAAGTCGTGATTTATTATATTTGCATTAATGTGGGTGAGTTTTATGGAAATAAATTATACTTACATATCTAGTCTCGGACAATGCAGACTCCCAAACGCCGTCTCTCGTATGGTTGTGTCTGTGCATCGCGATCAAGTCTCTACCATCCACAGCATCGGTGGGTTCTCTCAGCTGTTTATAAATAAACTCAATAACGACTCACCAAACACTATATATATAAATGAAATGATTAAAAAGCGTCTTACGAAGTTATCGCGTATAACAGCTAACGAATGCGACCCATGAAGGCTGGCAGTCGGATTGGCGAGCCGGTTCTGCCTGTTGGTCTCTCCTCTCTTCAAATTATCCGGGTTCGACCAGTGCTTAACCTGAGTATTGTAAATAATAAAAAATGTTATATAAATGAATTATTATTATTATTATTATTATTATTATTATTATTATTATTATTATTATTATTATTATTATTATTATTATTATTATTATTATTAGTATTATTATTATTATTAATAATAACAATAAGAATAATAATAATAGAAATAATAATAATAATAATAATAATAATAATAATAATAATAATAATAATAATAATAATAATAATAATAATAATAATAAAGTGTGGATCCAGAAATTTACATATTGTTCCCAATCCGACTCCGACATGTTCTCCGGGCGTTTTGCCTTGATCTCCTCCAGCTTCTCCATCCCACCTTGCTCAGTAAAATTTATCTTTTTGTGCCGCCACTTGTTGTCGTCGTATCGCTTTTGGAGATAATATTCGATACTCTTGACAATATCCTCTCCATCAGCACTGGCAAGGTGCTCGCCGAGATCAAAATAATGCTGCAATAAAATAATATTAAAATAAATATTCAAATTTAAATAAACAATCAAATTTAAATAAATAGCAAAGTTAAAATAAACAAACACAATAATTAAAAAAATAAAAGATAAAAAAAACAAAAAAAAAAAAACCTTACGTGTAGCTGGTCGTCGATGTGGGCCTTCGCGGTAGCAGGAACAGCCGACCAGGATTTGTAATGCATAGGAATTGATTGCCGTAACAATTCCCCGACCAAGTTGGAGAACCACTTCGCGTGGTCGCCCACATGCTCCCACATCCCTTTGTTGTTCTTCCGGAATCTGATCGATACCGGACGACCAGTCTCTTTCCTCTCATTGCGGAGCCGCGTGTTCTTTGTGGGACCACGCACCGACTTCCCGCCTTTCCCAATTTTGGCATTGGGCTTGGGAGGTCTGGGAGGTCTGGATTTAGATCCTACAAGTAACCAAATTCAAGTGATGATATAAAATAACAAGTTATCAATTTCAAATAATAATCAAGTTTAATTAAAATAATCTAGAAATTCTTACTCTGACAATCACTGCCTATCCTCGTCGGACCACGGGGTGGCTCATTGCCTCCATCGCCACCGTGGCTCCTAGCAACAACATCTGCCATCTGTAAACGTACTAGTACAAGAAAATATAATTAGTGAAGAAACACATATACACATATACGCATATACACACACATTGAAATAAATAACAATTTATACAAAAAAAAATAATAATAAATAATTAAATAAATAAATAAACACATTTAACCACTCAATAACAATTTCATTCAAATAAGTGTCATTTAACAAATTACAATTTGAGATCAATCTCCCTCATCACTAAGATAAAAACCCTCATTATTAGTGTCAGCTTCATCTTCACGATCGACGTAATCTTCACCATCAGATGCTAAATCATGAGGAACGTGGTCATCATAATCAATATTATCTTCGTCGTCGTCGACATAAGTGATAATTGGTTGTGGTGGTGCCTCAACTTCCGCTGGCTCAACATCTCTATTTATGGTGTCATAATTCAACGTATCCAACTCAGCAGAGAGTGTGACATGTGATGATGTGTTGTCATGTACAACATCCTGATTGTCTTCTACCACGATGATATCCGGGTTCAAAATCTTTCGATGATAAGAATCTTGGACGGCCTTGACATTACCACGTTTACCCGGGAAATCAAGGTAAAAGACTTGTGTTGCTTGTGTTGCAAGAATGTATGGTTCACTTTCAAATGATAAACGATATGTCATAATTTGTGTAATGTTATTTCTATAGGTACAACGTTTTATGCGACCATTGTTATTAGTGTCGAACCATTTAACTTTGAACAACACAACCTTGAACGGAATATATTCAAGCTCGATAATTTCTTCAAGCTGGCCATAATACATTCCTCCGCTAGGATTAGGAGTTGAAATTCCGCTGTTTTGGGTTGAACGACGTAAATCACGGTCGTGTACGATAAACTTCACACCGTTCACTGTGCAAGAGTCGGCTAAGAATGCAGCACATGATGGTCCACAAGCCAAAGCCAACAACTCGGAAGTACAACTTGGGTCGTCCTTTACTTTCAATTCACGAATCTAAGAAAAAAAAGTTAAGAATAGATATAGATGAGTAATAGTCGTTATTTTTACAGGGTTTTACATACAACAAGTCTACCTTGTTCCCAAACCAGCGAGGAAATCCTTCTTGTATGTCATTGCCAGGAAATTCCCTGTAAATGTTCATGATATTAGAATAAGTCGTCGAATAATAACTTACGTAAAACAAAATTTTGAAATAAAATGTGTACCTCTTGTACTCGTTCATGTACGGGTCGATTTCATGACTGTTGTGTAGTACATACCATACTACTTTCTGCATTGCGTCCGGTTCAAGCCGAATTAATGATTGTTTACCATTCAGTTTACAGGCTGATCGAAACACTTGAAATCGACTTGTTGGGCTTGGACCGTCCTCATTCCGGTCAGGACGATTAAATCTCGTCTCAACACCCCGAAAATAATGCGAACAGAAAGTTAATGCTTCATCAGCAATATAACCCTCCGCTATTGATCCTTCAGGCTTAGCTTTATTTCTGACATAATTTTTGAGCTTTTTCATGTACCTTTCAAATGGATACATCCACCTCATGTAAACAGGCCCGCCTTGAATAGCCTCTTCGGGTAGATGAATAACCAAGTGAATCATAATGTCAAAAAAAGCTGAAGGATAGATTTGCTCGAAACTGCACAAAATATTGATAAGCTGTTCTTTAGCTTTCAACATGTCATCCACCATCAAAGTTCGAGCGCATATTTGTTTGAAGAATGAACAAAGCTCGATTATTGGTTTTGTGGTGGTTTGGTCCTTCAAGTAATTTTGAAGTCCAGCAGGAAGTAACCGCTGCATCATTATATGGCAGTCATGAGCCTTCAAGCCTGTTATGTTGTTATCACTGTCTGTCACTTTATGCTTGAAGTTAGATCCGAACCCATCGGGTAGTTTAACACCTTTGATCAATTGGGAAAAAAAATCAAGATATTAGAATAAGTTGTCGAAATGAATACGCGAATTGAATTGGAACAAATAAATTCTGAAATAAAACGCGTACCTTTGATGAATTGACAAAAAAGTTTTTTTTCTTCAGTTGTGAAAGAGTACGTGGGATGAGGCTTAGAGCACTTCCCACCGCCTTTGTTGACGAGCCACAAAGCATTACGAATATTCAAATTTTGTAAGTCTTGTCTTGCCTTGTTGGTGTCTTTTGATTTGTCATTCATTAACAAAGTACCCAACACACTTTCACACACATTTTTTTCGATATGCATGACATCTAAATTGTGTTTTAGTGTAAGAAAAGACCAATACTTTAGCTCGTAGAAAATAGATACTTTGGTCCAATTCAATTCGCGGTCAGGATCACGTTTTTTCTTCGCACCCCCAAAACTTGGATGTTTCCCCGGGATACGTATAGGCAATCTCCCAAGTTGAGTCAAGATGTCATGACTGGTATATTTTTTAGGAGGTGGTCTATCATCGAGCTGAGTATAGAATGCCTTTCTGTTCTTCCGCCATCTGTTGTTGGCATTTAAGAATCTTCTGTGAACAACATAAGCGGTTTTGCTTAACACGCGCATAGATGGAGTCTCTATATTACAGGTCGGACATGCCTTGTAACCTTGCCCACTCCACCCAGACAAACTACTTCGAGCGGGAAAGTCATTGATAGTCCATAAAAGCGCTGCTTTCATACAGAATTCTTCGCCTGTAACAGCGTCCGTAGTCATAACCCCATCTTTCCATAAAGTCTTAAGGTCTTCAATCAAAGGCCTCAAGTAAATATCTATGTCCTTCCCGGGTGATTTAGGGCCCGGAATTAACAACGTCAACATAAGAGAAGTCTCTCTCATACATATCCAAGGAGGCATATTGTATGTTGTTAATATTACCGGCCACATACTGTAAGACTGACTAAGGTTGCCGTACGGATTGAAACCATCAGCAGCCAACCCTAATCGGACATTTCTTTTTTCATAAGAAAATTCTTTCTTATACTCGATATCAAATTTCTTCCATGCTTCACCATCAACCGGGTGTTGCATCTTACCGTTCTCCGTAGACTGCCCAGAAGCATGCCAAGTCATATGTTTTGCAGTGTGTTTAGACTTGTACAAACGTTGTAGTCTAGGAATGATAGGAAAGTAACGCAACACCTTGTTAGGAACTTTCTTCCCCAGTGTGTTCTTGTCTTTCCATCTACTAGCATCGCAGATGGGACAATTCTGCAAATCTTCGTTACCCACCCCCCGTTATAAAAAACAATCATTTACACCAGCATGTATGGATTCGTATCCTAACCCGATCGTTTTATATGTTTTCTTTATTTCATAGTATGACGGCGGGATTTTGTATCCTAGAACGGGCGGGAAGCATGTAGAAATTTTAATGTTTCGTTAAACGTGGTGTCACTCATTTTACCTTTGACCTTAATGTTCGTAAACTTTGCCATAAAGTCCAATGAACTCTTCAAACTCGTTACGTTGAGGAAGTGTTGTTGCTTGAGTTGGCTCGTTACTTGTCTCGCCAATATTTTCTTGAGTTGGCTCATTCGGATACATATCATGAAGGAAATCAGCCATGTCACTCGTCCCGGGATGATTCGTGTTGGGTACCAATGTTCGGGTATCCGGTTCACCATGATTATACCATTTCGTATAACTTTGGTCCCAACCATTTGAGTGTATGTGATCAAACAAGTCTTCGTACTTTATCCAACCATTGTTATAACAATGAGCACATGGACAACGTACATTCCCATCAATATTCACAAAGTCCTTGGCATACGCGCAAAAAGCTTTAAGACCTTTTAAAAAATCGAGGCTAGTACGAGGTAATGAGACCCAACTCTTATCAATTGGCATAACTGCGTTTTAATGATGCAACAAATAATTATATAGAATTAAACATGTTCACAAGTTGTGCGTTTTAATGATGCAATTACGAGTTGTGCGTTTTGTTCACCTAATCCAACTATGGAAGGCAATCCTAACCCACTCTTTGAATGTTTCGTCTCATATATGAATGCGTATAAATGAATTTACTATTTGAGAAAATTTCGGCAGCATTTCCCCTCAACTCCCCAAATATGTGCATTAAAGACATATTCGTAGGAGTAAAGGGGAAACACTGTCGAAATTTTCACAAATAGTAAATCAATTATACGCATTCATATCCTAAATGAGACAAAACATTCAAAAAGCAGTCCCAAACAGGGGACTTTCCGAAATTAATTTCTAATAAATTAATTTCGGACGGGTTTTCTATGGGATGATTAACTTTGGACGGGGACTTTCCAAAATTAATCACTAAAGTCCTAAACCCTAAAATCATTTACAATAGTCTAACACAATCAAATACCATACAATAATATGAGCTTATTTGTTTAATCTTATTTGTAGCTTATGAGCTTATTTGATTTTCGGTTTATATATCACAAGACTTAATTTTCCGGCTTATATAAGTTTATTATGAAATATAAGCCGAAATCAAATTGTAAAACAAAATAAAAACAATTGGCAAAACACATTGCAAAAGTTAAATAAAAAATTAACAAATTAAAAGAATAACGAAAATTAAAAATTAACAAATTAAAAGCCCTTGTGGGCTGCTGTTAATCAAATAAGCCAAAAAGAGCTGAATAAGCACAAGGGATAAGCCAACAATCTCAAATAAGCAAACCAATTCACCACAGACCACAATAGGCTAAAAGTGGCCATTTTGCAGCCCTCTGTGGGGCCCACCTGGGTGATCACGGGTCCAAGGTGAAACCTGATATGGAGAGCTGAGGTGGGGGGCTACCAAGTAAGCCAAGCTTCAGGACCAGGGGTCCAATGATGAGCTTATGGGGAGGGCTTGTAAAGATGGTGAATAACTGAGGTGGTGGTGCAGGGGAGGTCAGTCCCCCTGCAGGTGTGTTTGGAGGGCTGTGGACCCCACAGAAAAATTCACAAAAATAAAATAACACTAGGACATCAAAGACAAGGTGGGGGACTACAACTCCTAAAAATTTCAATCCCTAGAACACAACACAAAAATCACAATAAATCCTAGCATTTTTGCATTTCTGCACAAAAGAGATTTTTGACTTTTTATATTTTGCACCTACTTTGGCAGTTGAGATGACAAACCTACTTGTGTATCCACCACTGCCCCAATAGCAAGTCCCCACGACACTACTTGTGTCGTGGTACACATCACGAGCACACCCCATGGTGTGTCGTGTTCCCTAATCCCTAAGCAATCCTAGCAGCTTAAGAAGCAATCCTACATACTGATATAAGTCGAAACTAAACACCCTAGTATCTTAAGAAGCAATCCCTGATTGGGCTGCCGTTAACCAAACGTACCTTTTCTGGTCTTGGCAGTTGGCTAGCTGGTCTCGGCACTCGGCTCTTGGCTATCGGCTGATCTTGACAGGAAACTGTAAAACGTTATAGAAAAATGTTATAAAACATTTAACTGTGAGCTTATATAAGTTGAAAATACAAGCAGCCATGGTTATCGGCTGCTCATGGCTATCGGCTGATCCCTTTATAAGCTGAAAATACAAGCAGCCATGGTTTTCGGCTTATAAATTAAGGGGGTGTTTGTTTAAGCTTATTTGTTTTCGGCTTATAAATCACAAGCTTCAATTTTCCGGCTTATTAGGAGACTTGTGGGCTTATATAAGTTTATTATATCATAATATACTTATATAAGCCCACAAGTCTCCATATAAGCTGGAAAATTGAAGCTTATGAAATATAAGCCGAAATCAAATGAGCAATCCCAAGCACACCCCTGTTTGGACAACATAAACCAAACGACCCTCATGTTTCATAAGCCCCGCTATATAAGCATGTAATTCAAATTTGCATGCAATTTCTCTTTAATTTACGAGTGTAATGAGGCCTCCTGGTTGTCATTACACAGGCCACTAAAAACCATAGGACGGCCTCGTTAGAAGTGTAAGAGCTATTTAATCAATTCAGTGTTCAAAAGTTGTGTGTTAGTTATATTCTTAGTCATTTCACAGATATTTAGTATGCTCAATGGAATATGTTTACAAAATGATTGTGTAATATATGGTTGTGTTATCTGCTTACCGATTTCCATTTTGTAACGAAAATACTACATATATTTGGTTATATTTGCTGATGTATGATCTTTACCTCTCTGATTTCTGTAGGGATTGCGGGAAACAAGTATACTTGGGTAAGTAGTTATGACTAATGACGACCGTTTAACAAATTGCATATATATTTCTATTTTAGTTTGGATCTGATTATATTAGTAGCTGACTTAGCGGTTCTGCTGAAATTACTTCTGTTACTTTATTTTTATAGGTGGTTTTGACACTGCTCATGCTGCTGCAAGGTAAATAATACTCCCCATTTTGTATCACCCTTTTATGCATTCTTTCGGTATATGAATTTGGTGTTTGTTATAGGGCTTATGATCAGGCTGCCATTAGATTTCGCGGAGCTGATGCAGATATTAATTTCAACTTAAATGATTATCGGCTTATGTTTCATGAGGCCTCAAAAACCATATAAGCCATAAGCCCTGCTATATAAGCCGAAACAGCCCCGGCTTATGGTTTATATGGTTTTCGGCTTATGTTTCATTAGCTCACTTTTTTGTAGCTCACTTTTTTGCGGCTTATAAGCTTATATAAGCAGAAAAAGTTACAAAATAAGCCACAAACTGTGAGCTTATGAAACATAAGCCGAAAACCATATAAGCCATAAGCCGGGGCTGTTTTAGCAGTGGCGGATGGCTTATTTGGCTTATGGCTTATGGTTTTTGACTTATGTTTCATAATGGGGCTGCGTTGTCGTTAACCTAATACCAAGTCCCCACGACACTACTTATGTCGTGGTACACATCACGAGCACACCCCATGGTGTGTCGTGTTCCAAAACATCAATTCAAGGGGCTAAAAAAATACATAAACATAAATTACTGAGTATAAACTTTTGGCGGCGACATGTCCCCGGTAGAAACATAAAAAAAAAAAAAAAAAAAAAAAAAAAAAAAAAAAAAAAAAAAAACATGTATACCTTTTGGTGGGCTCTCGTCTGTGGTCTCAGCTTGGTCTCGACAGGTCCCGGCTTGGTCTTGACTCAACTGTGGTCTTGGCTGATGTGGTCTCCAAAGGAAAAAAATCAAAAAAATTAATAAAATTCAAAAACATAATACATTTAACACAAATTAACACAATTAACAAAAATTCACACAAATTAACAACAATTAACAAAATTAACAAAAATTGAAAAAAAGTTAACCTGGGTCTTGGCTGGGTCAAACAAGGAGAGTAAGAAAGGAGATGAGAATAGAGAGAATCAAACAAGGAGAGGGGTTTAGGAGAGAATTAAACAAGGAGAGGGGTTTAGGAGATGCATCGTGCACAGTGGTGCGAGTGTGGGTGCTGTGGGGGAGATGGTGGTGCTGTGGCGGTGGTGGATATGGTGGTGCTGTGGTGGTAGTGGAGATGGTGGTGCTGTGGTGGTAGTGTAGATGGTGGTGCTGGTCGTCTGTGGTGGTGTGGTCTCAGCGATGGTTTTTTTTTCTAAGTGTACTGTTAGATCCAATTCTGCTAATAATTGAGTGTGTTATTGGGTTTACTTTTAGCGGGACATGTCCCCGCTGAAAGTGTGCTTTTGTCTTTTATCAAATCTTTTGGCGGGGAACTGTCCCCGCCAAAAGTTTTAATTATTCGCCAAAAGTTTTGGCGGGGTAAAGTAAATGTGTAAAACCTCGCGAAAATTCACATAATTAACTTCGGTTAATTTAATAACTATTCTTTGTCATTATTGTAATTACCATTTTTACGGGGAAATTTAAAATTTTCTTTGTATATTAAAATGGTTACGATTACGATATTGTCAAATTCGTCAAACGACAAAACAAGTTCTCGACAAAATTAACAAAATAATTATTTAACTAAACCTAATTAATAAAAACTAATTACTAAAAATTAACTAAAACCAATCGGGCCTTTAATCCCTTTAGCCCAACCGGCCCACACCCAAAAACCCAAAATTCAATAATAAAAATAATACTACTCGACTAAACATGCTCCTAATCGTCTCGTTCATTTCAAATTCATACACACGACCCATCTATATTTTTGCACATTCTCGTTAAACTCCTAGCCAACTATTAGTATGTCGAATTTCACGTTCATACGTTAATATTTGATACGTTTTTAAGAGGTATTTCGTTTAGTTATAAATCGACCCAAACAATTTATAATTAATCCATTTCTTATCTGTTTTTGTTCTCGTTCGTGCCTATGAGTTCCAAATATTATTTGTATCATGATTTCATGTATAAATATGTGATAAGGTCGACTAAGACTCCATGATACTCAAATGAGCATTTCGTTTGGTAATAAAAGTGGATGTCGACATAAGTAGAACTCACAAGGACGATTCATATTTGTTTATCTTTCACAATCCATTTTTAATACTACTCTAGTACCTTGGAGTTTCTATTCCCTGGCTTCAAATAGTAGTCCTTGTTCCCTCATATCATTTGAGCCAAAACGTTTCATGTGTATATTTATATATGAACCGTTCGTCCCTCATTTTCCTCACCATCACTTCTCAAATTCGTTTCTACTTTTTCTCCATTCTTACATAACTCAAACCTCTTAAGAAAACTATACTTGTGTAGTTGGAAGCAAGACGTTTGTAACTCTTGTTATACGATCCATACTTGTCTATTCTAGTCGAACGTGTATCTATACTACTCTTTTCATTCATCTCTCTCGACTCTCTACCACCCTAGAGGTGTAGTAAGTCGTTTCCAATCCTTCTCATCTCATAATACTTGTTACTTTCATTACATGCATCATGTTTATTATTTTTTTTTCTTTCAAACATATATTTACGTACGTATATACATATAGAAAGTATTACGTGACTAGCCTCTATCTTGGAAGGCCTAGGAGTCACGTATCACGCTTAAAATACATTTAAAGTTATTGTTCATGCATCATATCTACTTGTTTTAAAATCTTATATATACGTATAAAATTCATGCATACATAGAAATATTACTAAGTCACTTTCTTATATATAAAACGAGCTAAACACCATACAAAATCGACGTATATCTTTTTATTTCACGTAACAAGTACCCAATATTTTTGCTCGAACTAATAGACCACCTAGAAAACTAATAGTTTCATATACACGACTTCTAAAAATATTCATGTTTTGACACCCTACTCGAACCAATTCAAATCGACACAAACCAGATTTTAAAAACCAAACTTATATAAAAATTAATAAGTAGTTGTCGAGTGGGCTTAACTAAGGCCCAACAAGACATCACGTTTTAACAGCCCACTGGGCCTATAAAATATATTTTCAGAATCACAAAGTAAGCCCAAGTTCAAGCCCAAAAGAAATTTCATGCCCTCGCCTCTAAATTTTTAAATGGGCTTTAGTTGGTTCGAATTGAAGCCCATAAGCAAAATAAATAAAGCTTTTATGAAATAAGCAGTTAAAATAAGCTTGAAATTTATAAAATAAGCTAAGGAAATTTTTCTAAAATTTTTATAATCACTTTTGCAAAATAGGACTAAAAATGTAACGCGACGACACGTATAGGGACTAAATGTGAAAACTGTGAAAACTAAGGACTAAAAATGTAGAAACAGAAAGAAAGGATAAAATTGATAATATAATATTGTTACAAGCTTAGATTGTAATATTGAACATGTAGTGGACTATAATTGTAAATATATATAAAAAGGACTAACGGTGTGACGCTAACGCCGTTAGTATAAAAGTTGTAAAATTGAAAAAAGGACAAGGACTACACTTAATCTATTTGACATTCTTATTTTATTTTCTATTTTACGGTCACCCTCACGGCATATGCATTTTCGTTTCATTTTATATATATTTATTTATTTAATTTTTGTTACTAATATATAACGTATATTAACTAATTTTTATTACGTATAATCGTTATCATAATAAAAAGTGGAAAACTTTGTAAATAATAAAACTGGTCATATCATTTTAAACATAAGCATATCATTTGCATATCATTCATTCATCATAACGATTATTTATCAATCGTTATTCATTTCGTATTTGCCAAATTGTATTTGGACAAATTCTTAGATAAATTTATTTATCAGGTTCCTATTCAAAGACGTTTCCATAATCTTATTCAAATTTACTCTTCGTCATCTCTTTATCAAACCCAGGTGAGTCATAGCCCCATTTCAAATAATTGTTTTTAACTCATTGGGGGAGATACATGCTTACATATACTTTGATAACTTGATAAGTATATGAAATAAAATAAAATATATGAATCAAATCAATTTCCTAATTGATATTAAAATAATATAATTTGTGATTTATAATATGTTAATGTTTCCAATATGATTATTTTGATATGTGAAATATATATTTGTTGATGAATTATTTGACTGAAATATTGATATTCATGTGAAAGTTGTTCCCAATTCAATTATTGTGATATGTGATATAAATGTGTTACTGGCGATATATTCAAATTGGATTTCTGATACTCAAAGGATGATATTTTCAAATTGAATTTCTGATACTCAAGCGATACTATTTTCAAACTGAATTTTTGATACTCAAGCGATACTATTTTCAAATTGAATTTCTGATACTCAAATGATAATATTTTCAAACTGAATTTCTGATACTCAAGCGATACTATTTTCAAACTGAATTTCTGATACTCCAATGATACTGTTTTCAAATTGATCTCTGTGATACGATACTTGATTTCATGATGTTATGCTAAATGAGCCCATAGGTCCTTGATATTGCCTAAGTTACCCTATTGCCATAAAGCCCCTCTATCATGAGCCATTAATCACTGCGGTGAGCGCGAATATAGTGGACAGCTTCGAAACCTGTTTCGGGTTGACCTCCGGTCCCACTAATGCTTGACGGAATGCCAATTGCAATTGGTTAGCCGCATTAGTCGTGATACACTATATTTGAGTAAATAGGAATTGGCAAATCACCTATTACACGAGGGCAAATTCATCATTGATTTGATGAACACCCGCCGTTTACGGTATTTGTTAACGCCTTGCGTGTCATGAGGCTTGGTGCAATATCTATAAAGGAATAGTATATATATATGTATTCAACATATATATTTAGATACAGCTGTATAGGTTCGCCCATATGTGAATTGTTTATCTGATTAATTTAGTATCATGAGTTTCCAGCTCATCTCAGGATTATTGATTCTTTATCTAATGTGGCTGAATATTATATGATTTATTTGTGAATATATTCGATAATTGTTTCATTTCTGTTAGTATTTTATTAATATCAAATATTCCTGAAATCAAATCAAATAAAGGGTTTTTCCTAAAACTCTATGAACTCACCAACCTTTGTGTTGACACTTTTAAGCATGTGTATCTCAGGTAATTTAACGGAGCAGGACAAGACACGGAGTGGGCATTTATTACTCTGATAAATTAAAATGGTGTAAAAAAAATCAAATTTGTCATTTTTACAAGTCTTTATATCTTTTCATAAGATTTTAAATCAAATGGTTCATCTTTTATCAAAATTATTATTTAAATGACAAATGATTTTCAAAATGTTTCTTTTAAACCGTTTTATTGGTTAAAACTTCGATCCTCACCGTAACACCCAAATAAATTTTCCGCTGCTACAAACCTTAAAAATGGGGGTGTTACAGATTGGTATCAGAGCTACAGTTATAGAGAATTAAATGTTTTCAAACATTAAAACTATAACTTCATTTTCAAAATAATGATTTTTCACCATAACATTTTATGCCCTCCGTGTCTGCAGACTGCCGTGCTCCATACTTTATTTGTTGAGATTATTTTACATGCTTAATAGTTACTCATATACAATTGTTATTCCTCTGTATTGTTATATCTTTAACATACAAAATACTCATAAAATATTATTCTTGGGTTACTACTGTAGCATGTCTTCAGGAACGCCCGTGAATATCAACTCTACTCTCCATAATAATAATATCTCGTCAATCAATAAGAATTCTCCAAATAATGAAGATCCTTACGTACAAATAATAAAATCCCAACCTAATATAGAACTAAATCCGAAATCACCTCCGCCGTCACCTATTCATTCACCTTTACGTCAAAGAATCCGGAGAACTACCGAATCATATGAAAATTTGATTGGTGGCCAGGCAACATTCGAAGTTGGACAAGGTTCGAGCCAAGAGATATCATGGACGAATGTTGAACCAATTTCTCCGTTACCTTATACTTCAGATTCTACAATACCTAATTCTCCAAATAATTTATCTTCACCTAACTCTCCCGGCTACGGTATAAGTACTCCTGAATCCATGTGGAACCTTATTTATCGACATGCCGGCATATTGGATGCCCACACTGAACAGCTAAGAGGGTTACGACCAACTCAATTTGAATGGTATGACCGTAACCTTGACGCATTGTTCAAGAGGGCTGATGCTGAAAGGCAAACAATATGTGAGATAGGGATGAAGATTAATGAAATAAAGAACAACACCAACCAGGAACTTGGAAGTTTGGACTCCAGGGTTCGTTGTGCAAGAAGAGAACACGGTCAAACACATGTAAGAATTGGAGATATTGAGAGAACCCTATGGATGGCCAGAGATGCAGCCAGAAACCAGGGTCAAAAGATTGCCGCATTAGAGAGTATGTTGGCAAACCAAATGAACATGTGTCAAGAACGTTTCTCAAATATGGAAGCAGCACAACTTGAACTTGAGAAAGAAATTAGATATTTACGTCACACGCGTAACTAATCTTAAATTCTACAAGTTTCCTTGTTGTTCCTAATAAACCAAATAGACTTGGTTAATATTTCTTGTAATAATCAATAATTCTGAAACTTCAGAACGTGTAATCAAAACATATTGTATAATAACATCCTTTCTGTTATATCTTTATGTTATGATTCAATCTTTTCTTCCGTATAAATCATGTATGAAATGAATCCCCATATTTCATGCAAAAATCTCATCATTTGTTATTTCTATAATAATCAAATGATTCTATTCAGATCAATGAAGTATTAATAAAAGATCTTGTATCGCTTATCTTGCAAAGACAATCGATCAAGTTATTAATATTTTAATTGCATTTGTAATATTATTCAAATCTACCGTAAGATTTCTTAAAAATTTTCATAATTAACCTAAAACTTTAAGAATCGTCTAAATATCAATTTTTGAAAATGGAATTAAATAATGAAGAAAAGATAATTAAACTTCATTTAAAATAGACAAGTCGGTTTGTTCCTTAGTAATCCCATATCAAGAGTTGATCATTAATAAAATGATACAACAAAGACATCTTGAAATTAGATTACAGTAGGGAGTCAATTCAGTCTATCATAAATGAAATAATTAACTTCATTATTTAAATTTTTCTGATATAATATGGATTCTAATGTTGAGTTTCATTTTTGTTTACAGAAAATGGACAACATGAACAATGCATATCAATCATCATCAGAAATTTCCATGACTCCTGGAGCTATCCAGAAATTGGTAAATGACATAGTGTCGGTGGTACTAGAAGGGACTACCGTAGTTTATCCGAGAAGAGAGACGAGTATACTTGTCAACCATCATCAAGGAATTAGGCATGGAATGTTACCAAATGAAAATAATCAGAAGAGGAAGCTACCCGACCCAGGAACCGTCAATCCCGTCTACTGCAACATCTTCAATGCTCAAGATCGTTATCGCAAACATCTAGAAAACCGTATGAAGTATCAACATCAGCTGGGAATCAATCAGATAGCTAATAGAAATTGTCTTGTCACACCTGTTTCTGGAAGTGGATATCTTGGAACTCTACCCTGGTGTAAGAAATGCAACCTGCATCACATCGGGAAATGTAGGGTTAGATGCATGAAATGTCAGAAATTAGGTCATCAGACAATTAACTGCAGGGCTAAGGAAGTGAAAGTACAACCAACAACCATTGTATGTCACGGATGTGGTGGACATGGTCATCATGTGAAACGATGTCCAAACTACAATGTTAATTGGAAAGCCAAGACCTTTACAAGAAAATGAAGAATCTTTAAAGGCCTTGATAGTATCAAGGAAAATGGCAACTAGATTGGAACAGATGAGTAAATTCCTGTTGAAGATAAATAAAATCTAGTTTAAAATTTCCTAAGTTGTATTTCTTTCCTGTATTTCACTTCAAGTTACTATGGATGTAACTTAAACAATAATCTTTCTACTGTATCAAAAAAAAAAAAAAAAAAAAAAAAAAAAATCCCCCTTGTAATATTTCCATAATAATAATAATCCAAGTTAATTTTAATTTCTGTCTCATCTACCAAATAACAATATACAATAATTACTTCATAAATTTTTGAATTATAATATGAATCCTAAAATTTTCCACTTTATTTCAAAAAGAAATTACGTGTTACATCATAAAAATAGCACGTTGAACACCATCTAAAACAATTTATTGAAATATATGATTGAACCAAACATCACATCATTTGGTCCTTAACTATACATAACCTGATCAACTATGTATAATTTAGGAAGAATTATGTTATGAAAGGAACAATGATATTATCAAATAATTTAATAACAATCTTCCTTCAAAAGCAAGATAAAAAGCTAAAATAAATT
The DNA here is from genome assembly GCA_030686995.1 of Artemisia argyi. Lineage (NCBI taxonomy): Eukaryota > Viridiplantae > Streptophyta > Magnoliopsida > Asterales > Asteraceae > Artemisia > Artemisia argyi. Next base: position 167,879,594 of record CM060698.1, on the reverse strand, counting down.
GTTCATAATACATTGAACAACCCATAATAAATACCTATCATATGTCATCACCATTATGATAGGAATCAACAAAAGTATAATTAAGAAAAACACCAATAATTCACAATAACTAACAAAAGACATCAATAGTGAAATTTTTATTTAAAATCCATAAAAATTAATACATAAACAAATAATTAGCATCGGAAGTGCTATCGTTACAATTATTACAATACAAACAAAAGAATCTTCAATAGGTTGATCCGCAATGACAAATAAGACTCCCACCAACAAAACAATAGCAAGAGCCACCACAGGATGAATCACTTTAATTATGTTGAAAAATAAATATAAACCAAATATTAAAAATAATAATGAGACAAATTCTTAAAAATAAAACAAGTTTTATTCATAAATCGTTACAAGTACATAAAAACATAACAAGAACTTAATCCAAAACAACCCTAGCTTAAGATTTTACCCCCAGATCTTGTCGACGGTAATAGCAAGGATGGTTAGGGGTACGACAAACATCAAGATCGCAACCAAGAATCCAAAGTCTTCATCCGGAACGTACGCCAAGTAGATAGCAGCAAGGACGACGTACACAATCGCTAAGATGGTTATGAGATGCGGCATTTTGATGGAAAATGAGAGGAAAGTGATTAATGGAAGAAGTGGAAATTGGTAGTGGTATATATAGGTTAGAAATGTGACCGTTGGGCACTATTCCCGACCGTTGGGTCACTATTACTAGCCGTTATTTTACTATTCATGACCACTAATTTCAAATATTCACAACCCTTAAATACGTCAGTTACCTTATCTTGTTGGGTACAAGTAAATCTAACTGAATACCGTTTCCGTATTTTTAGGAATAGGAATCTCCCGGCAACCTCTGTTCAAAAATCTTTACTCAAGTAATCACATTCAATTTGAATTTCGGGACGAAATTCAGAATGACATGTGGGTACTGTAAAACCTCGCGAAAATTCACATAATTAACTTCGGTTAATTTAATAACTATTCTTTGTCATTATTGTAATTACCATTTTTACGGGGAAATTTAAAATTTTCTTTGTATATTAAAATGGTTACGATTACGATATTGTCAAATTCGTCAAACGACAAAACAAGTTCTCGACAAAATTAACAAAATAATTATTTAACTAAACCTAATTAATAAAATCTAATTACTAAAAATTAACTAAAACCAATCGGGCCTTTAATCCCTTTAGCCCAACCGGCCCACACCCAAAAACCCAAAATTCAATAATAAAAATAATACTACTCGACTAAACATGCTCCTAATCGTCTCGTTCATTTCAAATTCGTACACACGACCCATCTATATTTTTGCACATTCTCGTTAAACTCCTAGCCAACTATTAGTATGTCGAATTTCACGTTCATACGTTAATATTTGATACGTTTTTAAGAGGTATTTCGTTTAGTTATAAATCGACCCAAACAATTTATAATTAATCCATTTCTTATCCGTTTTTGTTCTCGTTCGTGCCTATGAGTTCCAAATATTATTTGTATCATGATTTCATGTATAAATATGTGATAAGGTCGACTAAGACTCCATGATACTCAAATGAGCATTTCGTTTGGTAATAAAAGTGGATGTCGACATAAGTAGAACTCACAAGGACGATTCACATTTGTTTATCTTTCACAATCCATTTTTAATACTACTCTAGTACCTTGGAGTTTCTATTCCCTGGCTTCAAATAGTAGTCCTTGTTCCCTCATATCATTTGAGCCAAAACGTTTCATGTGTATATTTATATATGAACCGTTCGTCCCTCATTTTCCTCACCATCACTTCTCAAATTCGTTTCTACTTTTTCTCCATTCTTACATAACTTAAACCTCTTAAGAAAACTATACTTGTGTAGTTGGAAGCAAGACGTTTGTAACTCTTGTTATACGATCCATACTTGTCTATTCTAGTCGAACGTGTATCTATACTACTCTTTTCATTCATCTCTCTCGACTCTCTACCACCCTAGAGGTGTAGTAAGTCGTTTCCAATCCTTCTCATCTCATAATACTTGTTACTTTCATTACATGCATCATGTTTATTATTTTTTTTTTCTTTCAAACATATATTTACGTACGTATATACATATAGAAAGTATTACGTGACTAGCCTCTATCTTGGAAGGCCTAGGAGTCACGTATCACGCTTAAAATACATTTAAAGTTATTGTTCATGCATCATATCTACTTGTTTTAAAATCTTATATATACGTATAAAATTCATGCATACATAGAAATATTACTAAGTCACTTTCTTATATATAAAACGAGCTAAACACCATACAAAATCGACGTATATCTTTTTATTTCACGTAACAAGTACCCAATATTTTTGCTCGAACTAATAGACCACCTAGAAAACTAATAGTTTCATATACACGACTTCTAAAAATATTCATGTTTTGACACCCTACTCGAACTAATTCAAATCGACACAAACCAGATTTTAAAAACCAAACTTATATAAAAATTAATAAGTAGTTGTCGAGTGGGCTTAACTAAGGCCCAACAAGACATCACGTTTTAACAGCCCACTGGGCCTATAAAATATATTTTCAGAATCACAAAGTAAGCCCAAGTTCAAGCCCAAAAGAAATTTCATGCCCTCGCCTCTAAATTTTTAAATGGGCTTTAGTTGGTTCGAATTGAAGCCCATAAGCAAAATAAATAAAGCTTTTATGAAATAAGCAGTTAAAATAAGCTTGAAATTTATAAAATAAGCTAAGGAAATTTTTCTAAAATTTTTATAATCACTTTTGCAAAATAGGACTAAAAATGTAACGCGACGACACGTATAGGGACTAAATGTGAAAACTGTGAAAACTAAGGACTAAAAATGTAGAAACAGAAAGAAAGGATAAAATTGATAATATAATATTGTTACAAGCTTAGATTGTAATATTGAACATGTAGTGGACTATAATTGTAAATATATATAAAAAGGACTAACGGTGTGACGCTAACGCCGTTAGTATAAAAGTTGTAAAATTGGAAAAAGGACAAGGACTACACTTAATCTATTTGACATTCTTATTTTATTTTCTATTTTACGGTCACCCTCACGGCATATGCATTTTCGTTTCATTTTATATATATTTATTTATTTAATTTTTGTTACTAATATATAACGTATATTAACTAATTTTTATTACGTATAATCGTTATCATAATAAAAAGTGGAAAACTTTGTAAATAATAAAACTGGTCATATCATTTTAAACATAAGCATATCATTCATTCATCATAACGATTATTTATCAATCGTTATTCATTTCGTATTTGCCAAATTGTATTTGGACAAATTCTTAGATAAATTTATTTATCAGGTTCCTATTCAAAGACGTTTCCATAATCTTATTCAAATTTACTCTTCGTCATCTCTTTATCAAACCCAGGTGAGTCATAGCCCCATTTCAAATAATTGTTTTTAACTCATTGGGGGAGATACATGCTTACATATACTTTGATAACTTGATAAGTATATGAAATAAAATAAAATATATGAATCAAATCAATTTCCTAATTGATATTAAAATAATATAATTTGTGATTTATAATATGTTAATGTTTCCAATATGATTATTTTGATATGTGAAATATATATTTGTTGATGAATTATTTGACTGAAATATTGATATTCATGTGAAAGTTGTTCCCAATTCAATTATTGTGATATGTGATATAAATGTGTTACTGGCGATATATTCAAATTGGATTTCTGATACTCAAAGGATGATATTTTCAAATTGAATTTCTGATACTCAAGCGATACTATTTTCAAACTGAATTTTTGATACTCAAGCGATACTATTTTCAAATTGAATTTCTGATACTCAAATGATAATATTTTCAAACTGAATTTCTGATACTCAAGCGATACTATTTTCAAACTGAATTTCTGATACTCCAATGATACTGTTTTCAAATTGATCTCTGTGATACGATACTTGATTTCATGATGTTATGCTAAATGAGCCCATAGGTCCTTGATATTGCCTAAGTTACCCTATTGCCATAAAGCCCCTCTATCATGAGCCATTAATCACTGCGGTGAGCGCGAATATAGTGGACAGCTTCGAAACCTGTTTCGGGTTGACCTCCGGTCCCACTAATGCTTGACGGAATGCCAATTGCAATTGGTTAGCCGCATTAGTCGTGATACACTATATTTGAGTAAATAGGAATTGGCAAATCACCTATTACACGAGGGCAAATTCATCATTGATTTGATGAACACCCGCCGTTTACGGTATTTGTTAACGCCTTGCGTGTCATGAGGCTTGGTGCAATATCTATAAAGGAATAGTATATATATATGTATTCAACATATATATTTAGATACAGCTGTATAGGTTCGCCCATATGTGAATTGTTTATCTGATTAATTTAGTATCATGAGTTTCCAGCTCATGTCAAGATTATTGATTCTTTATCTAATGTGGCTGAATATTATATGATTTATTTGTGAATATATTCGATAATTGTTTCATTTCTGTTAGTATTTTATTAATATCAAATATTCCTGAAATCAAATCAAATAAAGGGTTTTTCCTAAAACTCTATGAACTCACCAACCTTTGTGTTGACACTTTTAAGCATGTGTATCTCAGGTAATTTAACGGAGCAGGACAAGACACGGAGTGGGCATTTATTACTCTGATAAATTAAAATGGTGTAAAAAAAATCAAATTTGTCATTTTTACAAGTCTTTATATCTTTTCATAAGATTTTAAATCTAATGGTTCATCTTTTATCAAAATTATTATTTAAATGACAAATGATTTTCAAAATGTTTCTTTTAAACCGTTTTATTGGTTAAAACTTCGATCCTCACCGTAACACCCAAATAAATTTTCCGCTGCTACAAACCTTAAAAATGGGGGTGTTACAAAATGCATAGAGGGAAAAACAAAAATATTGGTGAAATCTTTTAACGGGGACATGTCCCCGCCAAAAGTGTTCTAAATGACAAATCATATTTTCAGCGGGGACATGTCCCCGCTAAAAGTGAGCACCAAAACATTTAAAATTATCTTTAAATCATTTTAATTAAGTAAAATAATTTATAATTAATTTAAATCATTTAAAATTATTTTTATTTTTAAATAATTTTAATTAACTTAAATTATTTATAATTAATTTAAACGAATGAGTCGAGATGATAGGGTTATACACGAGATGTTAACCGAATGATTCGAGATGATAGGGTTATACACGAGATGTTAAACGAATGAGTCGAGATGATACGGTTATGCACAAGATGTTAAACGAATGAGTTGAGATGATATGGTTATACACGAGATGTTAAACGAATGAGTCGAGATGATATGGTTATGCACGAGATGTTAAACGAATGAGTCGAGATGATACGGTTATGCACGAGATGTTAAACGAATGATTCGAGATGATACGGTTATGCACGAGATGTTAAACGAATGATTCGAGATGATACGGTTATGCACGAGATGTTAAACGAATGAGTCGAGATGATACGGTTATACACGAGATGTTAACCGAATGATTCGAGATGATAGGGTTATACACGAGATGTTAAACGAATGAGTTGAGATGATACGATTATGCACGAGATGTTAAACGAATGAGTCGAGATGATATGGTTATACACGGGATGTTAAACGAATGAGTCGAGATGATATGGTTATACACGAGATGTTAAACGAATGAGTCGAGATGATATGGTTATACACGAGATGTTAAACGAATGAGTCGAGATGATACGGTTATGCACGAGATGTTAAACGAATGATTCGAGATGATACGGTTATGCACGAGATGTTAAACGAATGATTCGAGATGATACGGTTATGCACAAGATGTTAAACGATTGAGTCGAGATGATAGGGTTATACACGAGATGTTAAACGAATGAGTCGAGATGATAGAGTTATACACGAGATATTGTCCCACCTAACAACTTTTATCAACTCACAATATAAACTCACACACACTCATCTAACCCATATCATCTCACACACACACTCATCTCACTATATATCTCTCTCTCTAGCAGTTTCCGTTTTCCGGCGACACCAGCAGTTTCCGGCCGCCAGAATCTTTTTCTGGCCACCACCTTTTATCAACTCAACTTGTAGATCGGGCCACCCCGATCACGATTCTACCACACACAACTACAAACACACACTGTCAACTAGAATGCAGTGATATAATCCTTTTATGTGTACTTGTGGAGTAGGAAATATAAAAAAAAAGAACGTCACATCAAAAAGATACATTTGGATTGGAGTATTATGCATGTCCTCTTTCGAAGCCAAGAGAGAAAGGTCATGGATGTGGATATTTTATGTGGAAGACTGAATTTGATGAACAATTACAAGTAATATATTCTGCTTCAACATCTCACGGTTCTGGGTGCACAAACTGCCATGAAAAAGATCTTAGGATAAATATGCTGGAGGCACAAAAACAGGTGTTAGAGACAAAAGTCAGGTTGCTCGAGGCAAGACTTGCAATGGCAACGAATCCCGACAACAATGACCACGCATGTCAATCGGATGCAATACTCCGTGACCTGTTAGGTGACATGGAAAATCTTCGTATGTAATGCTGTTGTTGTTGATGTTGCTGTTGTTGTTGTTGTTTGTTGTTTCTTGTGTTATTCTTGTTGTTTGTTGTTTCTTGTGTTATTGTTGTTGTTTGTTGTTTAATAAAATGTTGTTTGTTGTGTTGTGTTATTGTTGCTTTACCACTAGAAATCGTAAACTTCTATCCAAACACTCAAGATTGTAATTATTAATCTAAAAAAACGTCCACAGTAAGAACCTAAGCAGTTTATAAAGGAATCCGAAACACCACACGCTTAGCTTCAAACACGAAGGCAAACATTTTATTCAAACCACACAAGAGTTGTAAACCAGATACATTTTCATACAGACTTAAACTAAACAACTCGACAAGCAAACGGACCAGATCAAACGAAACAACTCAAACTAAACAACTCGACAACCAAACAAAACAACTCAAACTAAACAACACGACAACCAAATGAAACAACCCGTTTACTTTTTTTTGCGGCTAACTCCCGCTTTGCTTGAACTCGCACCACCTCTTCCTTTCCTTGCTCTCATTTCCTTGAGATATGCAAACGTAGCTTCAAGACTTGTTATTCTATTTTCCAGATTATCAACAGCTGTAGCTTCATCAAATGTGCTTTCAGCTTCATCCTCACCTCCAACAGCAGCAGCTTGAGCTTCAGCAGTACGTTGAGCTTCAGCAGTATCTACCTCTTCCAAATACTCTCTATAGTATGACTTTTTCCTCAACCATACCAGAATCCGGTCTCTCTGCCACAGTGCATAGTTCGCGTACGAACCATATTCATCAAAAATTTCAATGCCCCAATGATTTATAATTTCATTATACAAGAGCTCGTGTGATAAAGCCTTTGCCCACTCCTGTTCCGGCGTTAAACCATCCATTGTTATGTGTGTTTTGTATTTTTTTTTTTTGCCGAATTTATGATTTAATATGTATTAGGTGTATGTTATAATATATATTAAAAAGTTTTTGGGAAAAAGTTGCAGCTTGGAGGGAAATTCGGCGCCTAAACTTTTAGCGGGGACATGTCCCTGCCAAAAGTTATGCATTTCCCCGCCAAAAGTAATGGCGGGAATAATACCCGGGACAATAAAAAGCGCAACTATTTTGGTCAAAGATTATGGAATACTTTCGGCGGGGACAGTCCCCGCTAAAAGGTGGGATTGAAATTGTGACTATTTTGGTCAAAGTTGTGATCTGCAAAAACACTTTCGGCGGGGACATGTCCCCACTGAAAGTTTGCGTTGAAAATGCAATGGGCGGTCAGCGAGAATTTGTGCCAGCTCAGCACATTTTTGTCGTTTAGTGACTTTCGGCGGGGACAAGGGCGTCGCCGCCGAAAACCTCGTCGCCCGTCCTCCTGTTTGTTGTAGTGTTGAAAACTTGTCCTTTTGTTAAACTTTTAAATGAAATCAAACGTTATTTTAAACGTCTCATATAAAGGTCGTTCTTTATACTCTTGACTTTTGGTATGAACGTCACGCCCCCCGTTACCATTCCGTTGTGACATTTTGGGGGTGTAACAGATCATGGGTTACCTGTGAATGCTAAGCATGCAAGTGAGGTTTCTTCAAAAACAAGTAATGATTCAATTGGTAACTATGTTGGACCTATTTCATATGCGAAACTGGTAAATGGTGAACCGAGTAGGAGAAGTGTTAACTTTCGTACATTGTTAGTACCCGCTGGTAGTGGGACGGATGTTGCTATCTCATCGGATTCGGTTCGTGTTATTCATGAACTATTTAACATCCTTGTGTATGGGTTTTCTCTTGGGAAACGCATGGCATATCCAGTTGTTGAGAACTATGTCAATAATACTTGGAGTAAGTATGCCGGTGTTAATTCATAGATGAACTCTAAAGGTTTATTTTTCATCAAGTTTAGTTCTAATGACGAAGTGGATGTGATGCTTGAAAATGGCGCATGGTTAATTCGAAATGTATCGTTAATACTGAAAAAGTGGTCTCTCGATGTGAATCTTATGAAGGAGGACGTGTATAATGTTCCGGTCTGGATTAAGTTCCATGATGTTCCTATTACCGCGTTCACGGATGATGGGCTGAGTGCTATTCCAACTAAACTTGTTACCCATTGATGTTAGATTCTTGTATGTTAGTTATGTGCACGGAGTTATGGGGTATGTCGAGTTATGCAAGAGCCATGATTGATTTACGAGCTGATGCGGATGTGAAAGACACTCTCGTTGTGGTTGTTCAGAAAATCTAGGGTGAGGGGTATACTCTAAGTACTATTTGTATTGACTATGAATGCAAACCTCCAAGTTGTTTAAGTTGAATAGTTTTTGGTCACATAGTGGATGAGTGTCCTAAGAATCTCTTAAAGACGCCAAGGCAAGCTATATGTGGAGCTCAGGTTGGTTCAAAGTTTCACTCGGTGGAGGATCAAAATGAGGGATTTATGGAGGTTAGACGGGAGGCTTCGACGTCTCGAAAGATTGATGGAGTGATATTGAATAAACCAAAGTCTAATTTTGTGTATCGTTCTAAATCGAAACCAGTTAAACCAAGTAAAGATAAGGAGACCAATATGAAAAATGTGGCATCTACATTAGGTACTATGGTTAATACGAGTAATCAGTTTGGTGTTTTGAATTCATTGGATGTGGAAAACAATGCAACGAGTCAAACGGAGGATTTGCAAAATAGGGATGGTGTTGGTTCGAACATTGGTACTAAGTGTAGAAATCAGAGGGAAAAGGACAAAATATTGATCAGAATCAACTAATTATGAAGGTTACAAGACATTAAATAGAAAAAAACTAATACGAAATCCTAACTATTAAACAGGCCTAAACAAGTGGGCTGGGCCAATAGGCCTTATTAGCTAACATCCTCTCCCAAACTCACAATGCCGCAGCGGTGAACATTTGGAGTTTGTCATACAAAAAATAAAATAAAACTGAAAACTAAACACGCAGCTTCGGAGTGTCCCATAGCAACATAACTATGAAGATGAACGAGAGTAGAATAGGCGGATAAAGAAAATTCAGACAGATGTAGATTTAGACAGGCAGATGCAGATTCAGTATAGAGGTCCAAACAGAGATAGACGAAGAGCAGATTCAGGCGAACATATGTAGACAAAAAAATACAGATTCAGCAGAGATATCCGAACATAGGTAGATGAAAAGCAGAATGAGCCAGACAGATACAATAGACAAAACCAGGCGAAACTAGATGCAGAACCACGTGATACCATGCAGGAATCAGACAGAGCAGAACCAGACATAACCAAATATAGAACCAGGAGAAACCAGACGGAACCAAAACATGTTGATGCCGAGATGCTACACATAACTACTCAATACATAGTCGGACTAGTTAAGAATATAACATCACCATCACCAAGTACCGATATAACCCAAATAAACATAACCGTGTTTACCAAATAGCAATGCGGATACCAGTATTAATACCAAGTCATATTCCGATACGAACCAATCAAAAACAAAATCACACCTCAAGTTTGCATTTGTTCCCAACCAATCAAATACAATCAAAAATAAAATCACACCATCTGTTCCGAACAAATACGATACGGAAATGTTAACTTATAACATTATACGTTTGAAATAATAATTACATTTTTTATTTCATCAATAGTCGTATCTGTTTTGTGTAGTTTGTTTTCTCTACGAAAATTAATGAGAAGATAAAAGCATGGCTTTATGATTGTTTGTGCACTACAATGGCATATAGCGCTGATGGAATCAGGTATACTCAAATAGACATATTGTAAATTTATGTCAAGTGTTTCTTGGTTCTCAAATTGAAGGTACTCTTACTGAATTTTCTCTTGTGGAGCGAGCAAAGAAGGTGAAGCCCACTTGGTTGAGTGGAATGTGAGTGAAAGAGCCATCAAGAAGGAATATGCTGGTTTTAGAACGCGGTCTATAGGTGTTGTACAGTTTGACACAACAAGAAATCGCTTCTTAGCTGTTGGAGATGAGTTTCAAATTAAGTTTTGGGACATGGATAGCACCAATTTGCTGACTGTTACCGATGCAAATGATTTATACCTGTAAGAATTTACTGCCTCTACATAAAAACTAGATTTTTTACAATGATAATCAAAGTGTTAACAATAATACAATTTAGTTGACTTTATACATTATAAGTAGGGTGAAATGATTGAACAATAACCAAGTTTTATTATTGTTGCATTTAAGTCGCTCTCACGTGTTAGAAACCGCATGAAGTTTCAATAAAATGATTGAACAGTGTTTGGATTGTTAGATTATGAGTTTATTTGAAACTGAAAAGGTCGATAACCTCGTAAGCCTCAAGAATTTAGCTAATAATTCGTTATGAATTCAAATTCTTGGAACATCATTTTTCAGCTACATGGAATGTAGGAGGAAAATCACTTTCGAGTAAAATGAATCTTGATGATTGGTTACATGTGGCACCTCCTGCTGATATTTATGTTCTTGGGTATCTTTGATTATGAATAAAGATTTGATTTGGATTTATATTATGTAGTTTTGATGGGTTTGATTTGTTTGTTACAGGTTCGGCTGGTAACGCCCTTTATTCTATCCAGCAGGTTGCAGGTTAGAAACTCTGCAAATACCAATTTTATATTTATTTATTTATTTATTTATTTATTTATTTATTGTATTATTTTTTCCATAAAATTTACCTCTATGTTTCTTAGCAAAACGTGTAGTTCCACTTTTTATGTAAACATCTGTATTATCTTTCTTATTTAGGTTGACCAGCCCTATTGTGGGGTGATATGAAGAAACGCTGATACTTTCTTCTATCACCATTCCAAGTTTGTTTTGTTTTGTTTTGTTTTGTTTTGTTTTTTTTTTTTTTTTTTTTTTTTTTTGGCTAATAAAAAGAAATTAATCTATTGATTTGTGTGAATTTGCAATGATTGGATGAAGCATGCATATGTTTGTGAGTTGCCACATATTCACAATTTAGTATTGACATAAATGTTTATTGTCACATGCATATGTTTGTAGCGCTTTGTAGAATTGTGGTAAAAGATAAAACACAAAAGTGGCTTTTTTGCTGAAGCCATAAGGCTTTTTTTACCTTAGCCAAACACTGTCATAGTTAATGAGCTGCGAGATGTAGAGTTTATATGTGTAACTTGATATTATTGCTTGATTATGTGATTTGATTCATATGTAAATACTTTTGTTTTATATTTCTTATTAGCAGCCCCTATTATATTTATCATATTAAGATCCAACAATTCACTTAAAAAAAAAAAAAAAAAAAAAAAAAAATCTGCACACATAGATTTTAACTTTGAACCTCTTTGAACCTGTACAAAAAGATTTTCTTTTTTGAATTGGTCTTGGGCTCCATTTGTATTTGTTTCTGTAATTTGGTTTCACATGGAACGATTGGTCTAGAAATATTCAAAAAGTGATGAACTGAATCATTCAACATAGTTGTTAACCTTAAGGCCTTTCAGTTTAGTATAATAGTGTTATGATGTAAATGTACCAATAAAGTAATAATTTGACATTTAGTTGTTGCTAACTTTGGATTGATCTACATGTGGAATGGCTTTTTTATTACTGTTAGATGAGCTAATCCTCACTCATTATACAAAATATATTCCTTGCCCTCATTGTACCCAAATAGCAAAACTGACTATTTGTGACATAAATATGTACTAGCCAAATAAATCAGCTACAAAATTCAACGCCTAACAACTCGTAAGTTCAGAAGAAGTAGCAGTTTGTCATATAAAAATTCCTTTAGTATAACTTTACTTGTGTGCAGTTATTACTTGATGTACATTTATTATTCGTATCTTAGGTAATTGAGGAGCAAAAATTGGTGTAAAGACGCAGAAAGTAGAAAATGTCTCAGAAGTCCAATACGGCGGTATACATGAAATGAATACGATGTATACAAGAATGCCCGTCAAAGAGAAGTGGATTGAATTCAAGGTGAATATGGTGTATTCATTTATTTGAATTCGCTGTATCCAAAGATACTCCTCGAGTCATAGACCAAGTGACTTTTCGCCCTCTTGTCATAGACCTGACTACTCTGCCAGTTATAAACCGAGTGAATACTCAGCTAATTATAGACTGAATGATTATTCAAGATGAAGTTAGGATTTTTAAATGATGACCTCACATATAAAATTCACCGGAAATATTTAATGATTCTAATATGTTGTTGAATGATTATTAAGAAGTTCTTGGTGCAAGCAGGAAAAAAACTTTTACGAAGTATCAAGTGTTGCGTTGTGACAAAGACGGCAGCTACAATTCTACAATCAACGTCTATAAAGCTATTTATCGATTATAAGTTAGTTTTCTTTACTCTTTTCCTACACAATAAAGTAACTGTAATTCTCTTACGGTTATTTTCAACATTTTATTTGTTTAATGTTATTGTATTAGGCATTTTACAATTTATTTTATTTAATAAAAAAAAAATCTAAAAGCTAGCCGCCCATCGGGCGGGCCTTGAGGCTAGCTTTAACATATTTAAAAGGTTTTTGTTTATATAAGTTAATGATTTAGATACATATTATTGGATTTGTTTATAACAACAGCAAGATTGTTGGAATATATAACAGCAGCAAGAAAACAACCACAAACAACAGCAAGAATTCACTTCAAATAGCCTGTAACAACCCCGTAGCAATAACCTGCAAAAAAGGAAACAAAAGAACCGAAACTGCTCGGGTATTCCCTGTCCTTTTAAGGTTATTACGAATTCGTATTTGTTGCTGCGAGTCTACAATCGTACAACCCCAGGATTTGATGCAGTCACGTGTGTTTTATCAACAGCAACCGAATAAACACAAAAACAACAATGGTGGTAGAGAACACAACGTGGTGTGTTTGATATGTGCAAGTATTTTGTAGTGTACTTTCTGATATATCAACTCAGGTGTGTTTGATACATTATTTATACACACAAGCTTGTGAAGTAACTTGCCCACTACCAAAATAACTGCCTCAGATTTTAATTAGGGGATGAACGTTGCATGTGAAAGAGTAAAAGATGGAACAGTAACCCATGACTTTCAAATGTGAAAGACTTGGTCTTGTAACTCCTACTTTCACATTGCTTTCACACTTTAATATAAACTACACTTTATGTTATTTATCCCCCACCACATTCACTATTGTAAAGTTATATTTACATCTCAAATAAATATAAAGTATAACCCAATATTGTTTTAATCAAGTAAACCAATAAAGGAAAACTTTACAACCTTCAATATCAACACATATGATATGTTTGAATTTAAGAAGGATATATATGTAATTATGATTTTAAGTTGGATATATATGTAATTATGAAGTTTAGAAGGGATATATACGCAATTCCCCATACTCAATAGATTATCTTTTATTTATGCTAAACTTATTTTGCAATGTTGTTGAGGTTACGATTGACCAATTCCAACTCTGGCACCTCCGACTCCAGCTACCAGTGCGCAACTCCGACTCCAACCCCAGTGCAGCTTCAACTCCAAATACACCTACAAATGCCAAAAATACAGTGAAAACCATAAACAAAAAGATGGGAAGTTGATAAGACAGAATACAGAAAATCCTGGCAAATACCCAAAATTAAAATGTACTACTGACTCACCAATAATCAAGGATACGACCCATTAACTGTCGAATCTGTTGCACAGATTAAGCTGATAGTTCTACAGCTTTCTGAAGCTTTAAAAGCCAATGACACATCGTCATCGATACAAAGGAGTATTAAATCATCATCTTCGTCCTTGTATTTTATTTTTAGACGAGGCCTTTTACCCTCTAAGCTCAACCTTTGTGCTATCTCCTTTTCCAGATCCAACAATCCCAATGGAATAGGGAGCTGGAAGTTTATAGTAGACTGTTCAAAAGTTACCTTGACAGGAACTGACTGTCCCAGATAAAGGTCTTTTTTAAGCTTTTTCAAAGGGCTGCTTGTCTCTTCATCATCACTAAACGTAGCAGCACGCCTTTTCCGCATATTCACATTGGTGGAGGACCCTTGGTCTGAAACATCTGTCACAGTTGACTCTGACTCTGAAAAAACAGCATGAAAAGTGATATTGTTAGCCATCTGATTCGAGGATGTTTGAATAGTTTTAGGTTCAATGTTTACCTGACCAATCCGGTTTCAGTGCTTCCACCACTTCTTGAACAAATCTATGACTATCCATGCCCGAAGGTATAAAAAACTCTAAAACATACTCAGCATAGCCTTTATCACTCTGCACATATATTGCAACACAGCTAGTTAAGTTATCCTCACGTGCATAGTGGACCAAAGGGAACTCCTCTTTATTGAGTTGGGTTACATCTGCACAAAAATATGAACCACGGGATGCTAATGCTCTCCCAACAATCCCTTCTGACTTGTCCAGGTGTTGCTTTACACTTTCTTCCCTGAATTTCCATTTGTGCAAGTCTTGAACATGAAACGGTAGACCAGCTGTGGAAATACAAATTTTCCCAATGCATTTGGTGTCGAAACTACTACAACACTTCTTAAGAACTTTCTCATGGGGAACAACATTAGTGGATGGGGAAACAGCCCATGTCTGAGCAAGAGGTAAATCGTAGTTTAGGCACATACTTTTCAGAATACCAAAGATTTTATCCAACTCATTGTCCCACCGATCATTGGGAACCTGTATATATAAAAATCCCCCACATAAAAATTCAAGAGAAAAAAAAAAAAAAAAAAAAAAAAAAAAAAAAAAAAAAAGAAGAAGAAGAAAGAAAGAAAGAAAGAAAAGAAAAAAGAAATAGAGAAAACATTTGTCAAAATACTAAACCTGAGTGATAGAATTTGTAGCATGACTATCAAATGCTTGTGGGCACGTCAGATTCTGTGTCTGCAAGTTAACAATTTGAAAATGAGAAGCCAATGCAAGGATGTTTAAAGATAAAATACAACAGAAAACATGATTCAATAAAAAATGTGGTAATACTAATCTTCGACGGGCGAGTCTTTGATCTAGGTCATCCTTAGTCTATAACCCCACAGGACCTGACAACCATTTTAGCCATAGTGTTTTCTCTAAAGCAGAGTATTAGTTATTATTTCTACTTCTGTAAACAAAGTATCAAATCCTAACATGACTAAAAGAGAAAGCAAAATGGAGTTAAGGGAGACCTAACTGACAGACAAACAAAGGAAGACTGGGAGATTATAAAGAAAATGGTACAGCATATATCTGTACCAAATATGAGACAATTAGAGTATTGATGTTATTTACTGGTTAACCGAAAAATTACTTATAAAACTACTAATACCACGAAAACAGCGAAAAAAGAATTACAAGTGTGTCTAGGAATGATAGGGATTATTAAGAAGAAACCTTTAGCGCCTTGTGAATTTGTTGAACCTCATAAGCAAAACTATTATAGTTTGATGACCCCAAGAGTACTTCAATCACACCAACACATAGCCTTGTAGTCGAATCGAAGACTGGTAAAGCCAAATATCCATGGAATTTGCAACGTGTCACTAAGTTTTGTTGTGGAAATTGTTCTGGCAAGTAACTAGTTATATCAAAAGTCAACTCTGGCGATCCTTGCAAAAATACTCGAGCAGGAGGACTAAGGTATTTTTGGTTTTCCTGATTGTTATCCACAACCAAAGAGTAGTGCTCAGAGTCCTTCTTATATGAATAAAGTACTTCATCAAGTACACCAAGACCGAATGGTTGATCTTTAGTTTTAAGTAATTGCTTCTTCTCAACAACAAGAAGCGCCCAAAACTGAACTAAAACATGTATCTCACGAAAAGCCAGTAGCTTTAGTGCATTTCTTATCTTGTTCGATATATTCTGATTATGTGGGTTGACACCGTCTGCCCCCAGCTGGAAACCTATAGTTTTATATCTCAAGTTTAATTAGATGTTTTGGAAGATAAAACTTAAATGTATCACTACATTATAACATACAACATCTGATAATTCAAGAAAAGTGGTACGAATTTGACCATTTGATCAGAACAAAAAAGATATTTCAAAGTGGAATAGCTATATCAATGATCTTCGATCATGTACAAAGTATTACCTTGCAAGAATGATAACTTGAGGTCTCAAGTTCAATTCCTGCTAGGTGCAAACAACCTTAAGTGGTCACGCCAACCTCCTGAAAAGGGAGGGCTTTACCTGGTTTGAGTCTGTGTGGCGGTGGTTTCAAACCCCGTGGATTAGTCGGCCAAAAGGTCGGAAATCATGGTTACCAAAAAAAAAAGAATGATAACTTGATAAGTCACCAAACTCCTTTATATGCAAACTGACACTCTGACAAACTCCTTTCTATAAAGGACATACATGAAGAAATACATACCCGTGGTTTTGGAATGAGATGGATCTGACTTATGGAGTTTCTTCTCTGTCTCTTCTTTTCCAGAAACCCATAGTGGATACAAGTACTTCTCATCGCCAGACAGTGGAACTGCATTTTCGAAAGAGATATTCCACATCGATTTGGTTATATGATTCCCACACAAACCAGAACCAGATCCCAAACCCGAATGTGAACGTGGTAGTTTGTATGCATTTGCAGATTTAAGTGGCATGACGGGTCGCTTCAAGTCCATTTAAATTGGAAAGATTATACCTTCTTGATTTCTATATGCTCAGTGCCAGTAAGAACCTGTTTGACAAACTGAATAAATAAGTACTGAATGAAAGAGAGTGCTCAGTTTCAAAGTGAGGTTGATGGAAAGATAGCCGCCTATGAAGTAACTATTTAAAAGACACATAACTGTTTAAAGCTTGAGAGTCATATTGAAAAGCAGAAAACTTGATATAAATAAACGACAAACAATGGATGATCTTATAGCAATAATTCCACACCTAAGACACACAATTGTAACACAAATATGTATAGAAATACAATCATGCACGCTAACACGAGCCATGCCAAACATGCATAATGCAAGAAAATAATAGACAGAACACGTATGATTTTGCCACCACCCAGCGACAATGCTCTATATATGTTTCTAATATTACTGACCACCTCTTTCATCACAACTTTTGTACACACGTACAATATGAACGAGTCTTAAGCTTTTTAAGTTAGAATTAGATATCAGCAAACTTAACAAAGTTTTGTTTTATTCAAGATATCGGAGCATAGAATTGAAATCAAGTTTAATAATTGGAGGTATTGTTTAAAGATACAAAGATGCTTACTCTCATCAACTATGAATCAGCTAATATGAAATTTCCCATATCGTATTCCTATAATGAGTAACCTTTACGAACAAGTACACGACCTTTTAATCTTTGTTTTGGCATGATAACTAAAAAGAGATTTGAAGTCTATCACTTAAAAAAAATATAAAAAAAAATAACTGTGTTCTCATATATTAGTTAAGGAAGAAAAGAAAAGAAAAAAAAAATGATTTGTTTGATTTTGAAATAAAATATTTTCTTTCGAGCTTTTTTTTTACACACTTGAAAAGTAAGCATAAACTTTGTAACGTTGCGCCGTTGCGTGTAAAGAAAGAGAAAATCAATGTAATACTTTAATAGTTTTCATGCATGTGAGATGCAATAAAATGAAAAAAATAATCAACGACATTTGTATCAACTATCAAGAGATTAGTTAATTTGGACAAAATAGCCCGTTTCTTTATCAATGTAGCATTGGTGTACTAGCGCATAAAAAAGCAGTATCTTTCCCATTTCACTTTACAATTTAAATAATGAAATATTTGACTAGAACTATTATAAGAAGAGGAAAACCCACCTGTCTTTTCCTAAAGTAAACAATTTCATTTGAAGAAAAAAACCTTTTTCTACTTTTCCACATCTCTAAACTTTCATTTATAAATGTTAGCTGCATTTGATACTTATCATAGTTATCAATATCCTCCAATTTCTTTTTATTTTGTCTGAAATTAATTTTTTGAGAAATGATTCTTAGATTAGATATAATTTGACAGAACATACCATTAGACACAAAATAAAATACAAGAATTAATTTCTTAACAATTATCATATGCTCTTAAGACACTTTTAAACAAATCTCAAAGAAATATATGTAAATAGTATGCCTCGTTTTCTTTTTGTCTTTTGGGTTGTCTTGGTGTGTCATGATTTAGGTATATGTTAGAAAAAGTTCGAAACCTGACTTGGTCATCCTAAAAAATGATTCCAATATCCTTAAGAAAAATTTATACTTATGTTGCATCAAGCAAAAACTTTACATGTAAAGTTCAAATGAACATGTTTATTATTTATTATTATTATTATTTTTTTTTTAAATAGGTCTATTTGTGTAAACAATGAAATTGTGGAGAGCGACGTGTGTCGTCCGTACTTGGTATCACTCTCTTTATAAAGCAACGATTACGAGTGTACGACTTGCCCTTTCAAAATCTCATCAAATCTAAAGATGTGTGTATTTGGTAGAGTTATTGAACAAAGAATAGTATTTTCAACTTTATTAGTCAAAGTGACAAAAACTCAAGGGAATTATGGTTTTGAATGTGACATCCACCATAGTCCATAGAGATAGGATGATGCAAAAGTAAATCAATAACTATTTTTATATTTCCCACTATATTGCAACATTTTCATAAATCCATTTTGACTTTTTTTTTTTCTTTTTTCTTTTTTTTTTTTTTTTTTGAAAGTGTGAATTTTAAAGTTTATTGTTTTACAACCTTTTATGACTTTCTTTCTTTCTTTCTTTTTTTTTTTTTTTTCAATTAATATAAAATTTAATAACTTACATTATGCATCACAAATTCACAATTACCACTATATAATACATTCATTTTTTGTCATTTTCTTATTGCTTGTTTTTTATAATTAGAAAAAAAAATGTGTTATTTAAAGTTAATGTCTAATTTTTCATCTCATTTGATCCTAACTCAATGTTATTGTTGAAAAAGATTATAGCCAAGATAAGAATCCATGGGGGTTTTGATCTTAGAACATTTATAACCATAATATTGCAACTAGAAGTATTTTTCGCTAAAATTTTCTATTGTTATGCGCGGGTACTCGTCTAGTGTTTGATAAGCCAAAAATGTGCTTTGTGAAAAAAGACAAGTTAGTAACTTAAAGAAAAGCAAAATCATGTCAACAAACAAGCAGATAAGATCCATAAACAAGAAAAATTATACTCTATCCATAAAGAAACAAAATTAAACAAGACGCATAGAACATGGAAATTGAAATCCATACCTGGCTGTGAGACGACTGTGCGACAGCGCTAGTTAACTTATTACTAGCTATGATAGCTCCAGGATCCTCATATTGAAAGCCTAACTTCGGCAATTACAGCAGATAAAACCAAAGTCCATTAATGCCTAAAATTGAAAGCCCAAAATGAGAACCAGAGCATAAAAACGGAAGATGTCGATAAACTAGCAGTTGGTCTAGGCAACGCAACTACGCAAGCATATGATCTTTCTAGAACAAATCTATCCAAATAATCCAAGGGCTGTATGGATCCAGCTAAGTAATCGAGAGAAATATTATTTCAAAATTATCTATCTGCTAAACAATTGTCAACAAATTTATGAACATTAACTAATTGGGGAAAAAGAGTACTTTTTAGAAATATCCTATGGTCTGCAAGCTTGTTTCTAGTTCCAGACCAAGAAAAAGTAGGTCTGGTGAAAATGGAAGTCAGAACTATTCGAATCATGATTTATCAACTACTACAACGGAAACCACCGGAATCTGATTTTGTTGTTAATGAAACTAATACTAAATCATAAAAATTTATAACCTCACTTTAACCACAAACTCTATTAATCCCTTCCCTCACTAAATAAAAAAATATGATATGACACGTCACCATCTGACCTCTCTACCCACCACAAACTCTCCCTTTCTCGTACCCACCACCGCTAGAAAACCGTTAATAAAATAAAATTAGGAGGTCAAATTATATTACACATATACCACATATTTCACACAATCTCACAAATGTTTCAAGAAGACTTGAACCCACTGCCTCTTGGTTCATGGGTGACTCTGAGTCATATACTACTAGACTAAAAGCCTCATGTTGTCAACAACCATTTAAAACTACAAAAAATTAGACAAATCGCCACCACCCATAAAACACGAACACCAGTCCATACCGTAATCTTCAAAAACCAATACAAAATTAAAAGAACGCCGGTAACAATCCGTCGACGCTGTTTTTAACATAAAGCAATGAAACCCTCCGAATAACACGACCCAACGAAAGTACTAAAATAAGACATCAATTCCTCTCAAACACATATAAAAATAACCAATAATAGCTTCACATGATTTATAAATTCATAAGGTCAATCTTTTTTTTTTTTCTTTTTTTTTTTAGAACGGCAATTCTTTATAACCTACACCACATATCTCACATGTCTCCAACGAGACTTGAACCCACAACCTCTAGGTTGATGGGTCACTCACATACCTCTGGCCCGCTGGGCCAAGAGGCTACCACATATCTCACACAATCTCACAAATGTTCCAACAAGACTTGAACCCACTGCCTCTTGATTGATGGGTGACTTATATACTACTATACCAAAAAGCCTTAGATCGTCAGCAACCATTTAATTTAAAACTACAAAAATTTTGACAAATCGCCACCACCAATAAAACCCAAACACCAATCCTCTCAAACACAGATAAAAATAACCAATAACAGCTTCACATGATTTATAAATTCATAATGTCAATAGCAAATCAGATAACTGCCTATATATGAGAGTCTAATGTCAGCTCATGAACGTAAAACGAAGAAACATAACTGATAGAAAGAGTAAAATGAAGGTAAGAAAAAAACCTTAAAATCAATGAGCGTTGAACAAGGAGCCACCACCTTTTAGAAAGAGTAAAATGAAGGTACTTTCTCTGAAGTGGTTTTAACTTGTGTTTGCTTGATGAGATAGTTTGATATTCTTTTTATGTGTTTTTGGGGGTGTGGGGAGTGTGTGGGGTGGGGGTGGGGTGGGGTGTGGGGTTCTTTTAGCTAAATTTTGTCGGCCCTTATTTAAAAATGGACAAACAATATCTATTCAACACGTAATTTGATGATTTCATGTGTTATGTACTACTACTAGCCTGCTAGTAGTAATTGCTAATTGGATTGAGCGTTTGATTTGCACTATTTTTTTTATTTTTATTATTATTATTATTATTATTTTTAGTTTATGATAGGTGATATGAATATACACAATCATGTATAGGTGATGTATTATGTGCATCACTAATGTGATTTTATTAGTGATTTTATGGTGTGCACATCACTTTTTATGATGTGCATATGACCTCTCGTTTTTTTATTGGTTACATCATTTCATATTTTAATTAGTTGTATTAAATTTACAACTTGCTTTCTGTGTTTGTACAATAAAATATGCAAATCAATAAATAGTTTTTGCAGATTAACTTTTAAAAGAAATCCATTTTGATTTGTATTTATATGCTTGTGAAAGTCATTTTGTGAATATACCTGAGTACATGATACAAAGCAACAGCTTGAGTGAGTTTGCTAAATAAGTGATAAATATATAAAAAGTGAAATGTTTAGACATCTTGAAGATCGACTATTTTAGACATTGTTACATTACTTGTAACAATTTTATTTTGATAAAGGCTAACTAACAAATCATATCACTAACGTGTCACACTTTATCATCCCATCTATTTGATTCAAGAGTGTGCACTAAAAATGGTGTTGAATTAACATCATTTGTATTAAAATAATTGTTGACGGAGGGGCATCATTCTTTTTCTAGAGTAAGGAGATGAAAATTCAAAGTACTTTCACGGGATTCTTAATAGCAAACGATCTCAACTTTCAATTCGGGGTATTCTTTATAATGGTGTCTTGACAGCTGATCCAAAGAGAGTTAAAGCTGAATTTCTTAATTATTTCTCTCACCAATTTTCGAAGCCCCCTTCTGCCTGTATTAGATTCGATTCTCCCTTTTCTAAACGGCTTAAAGTGGAGCAAGTGGAAGAATTAGAATGTCATATCTCTTATGAGGAAATCAGAAAAGCAGTTTGTTGGGATTGTGGTACAAATAAATCCCTGGGCCCTGATGGTTTTACTTTCCATTTTTTTTTTTTTTTTTTTTGGAAAATTTTGGAATATTATGAGCAATTACATTGTTGCAGCGGTTACTCAATTCTTTTCAACAGGTATTTTCCCTCCTGGTTGTAACTCTAATTTCATTGCTTTAATTCCAAGATTCAGGATGCCAAGGTTATAAAATATTTCAGGCCGATTAGTCTCACTGGAAGCGTATATAAAATCATTGCAAAGATTCTGGCTAATCGTTTAAGCATGGTTATCGCAGATCTTATAAATGAAGTTCAAACTGCTTTTGTGTCTAACCGCTAAATTCTTGATGAGCCTTTTATTCTTAATGAGCTTATTACTTGGTGCAAACACAAGAAGTTAATGCTATGATTTTTAAGATTGATTTTGAAAAGGCTTTTGATTCCTTGAGATGGGATTTTCTTGATGATATTTTAAAATCGTTCGGATTTGGCGATAAATGGCGTAGCTGGATTGCCGGTTGTTTAAATTCTGCTAAAGGGTTGGTTCTTGTTAATGGAAGTCCTACTTCGGAATTCCCTTTTCATAAAGGCCTTAAGCAAGGAGATTCACTTTCCCCATTTCTTTTTATATTGGTCATGGAAATTTTGCATCGTTCTTTTTCTAGAGTAAGGGATGCCGGTCTATACAAAGGTATCTCTATAAAGAACTCTTTTTCGATATCTCACCTGTTTTATACAGACGATGCAGTCTTTGTTAGGGAATGGAATATTTCAAATATCAAAACAATTGTGAGTGTTTTGAATTGTTTTTTCTTGGCTTCGGGGCTCAAAATAAACCTTGCCAAAAGCAAACTTTCTGGTTTTGGTGTTAGCATGACAGAAATTAATGAGGCAGCTGCTTTGATTGGATGTTCTACGTTTTCTGTTCCTTTCAAGTATCTCGGGGTTACAATTGGAGCTCCTATGTCTAGAATAAATTCATGGAAGGATGTGATTGATAATATATCTTCCCGATTGTAAAAATGGAAGATTAAAACTCTTTCTAGTGGCAGAAGGTTGACTTAGATCAAATCAGTTCTTAATGCTCTTCCTCTATACTACATGTCGTTATATAAAGCTCCAGTTGTTGTTCTAAATGAATTGGAATCCATACGTCGGAATTTTTTTCATGGTTCTGCTAAGGAGGATAGGAAAATGGTTTTGATTCGATGGGAGAAAATTTTGGCTTCTAAATCTAAAGGTGGTCTTGGCGTTTCCAGTTTCTATGCGTCTAACCGATCCCTTCTTTTCAAATGGATTTGGAGAATGTCTACTCACTGTACGTCGCTTTGGGCTAGCCTTATTAAAGCTATTCATGGTGTCAAAAGTTATTTAGATGTCTCTAATTCGAAGATGAGGGGTTCTATATGGCAAGATATGGTTCGCGAATTTCACTCGCTTAAAGCTAAAGGTATACATTGTTTCTCGTTTATTAAACATGGGGAATGGAGAAAACACTATCTTCTGGGAAGATGTTTGGCTAGGTGATTGTGCTTTGAAAACCTCTCATCCTAGAATTTTCATGCTGGAAGATAAAAAGGATGTTACTGTGGCAGAGAAACTAGGTTCGGCTAGTTTAGATGAGTCTTTTCGTCGCAAGCCAAAAGGTGGTGTGGAATACGAGCAATACAACAATCTTATCTCTATCACATCTCGAGTTCTCCTTCCTCAAATGATTGATCGTTGGTCTTGGTCGATTGAGGCTTCGGGTGATTTCTCGGTTAGTTCAGTTCGTCTCCACATTGATGAGGTAACTTTACCGAGTTCCGATGTTCCTTCTCGTTGGATTAAAATGATCCCTATCAAGATAAATATTTTAGCTTGGAAGATCAGCTTAGATAGCCTCCCAACCCGATTTAATCTTTCTACTCGTGGTTTAGAGATCCAATCTATCTTATGTCCCTTGTGTAACGTGGCAGCGGAGACTCCTTCCCATACTTTTTTTCTCGTGTAATCTTGCTGGAAAAATCATGCACAATATATGCAGATGGTGGGACCTTGACAATGTCACTCTCCACACTTATAATGAATGATTATCTTGGCTCTCAAACATTCGGTTAATCAAGAAAAAGAAGGATATTCTTGAAGGTATTTGTTATGTTGCTTGGTGGTTCATTTGGAAATTCAGAAACGAGTTCCTGTTTGGATCGGTGCAGCCGAAGAGAGAGCTTATTTTCGATAACATTGTTCAAACGTCTCTTCTTTGGATTTCAAATCGTTGTAAATCAAATATTGATTGGGTCTCTTGGTTAAAGAACCCTAATCTTATCTCCTTGTAATTTCTAGCTTCTTGCTAGCTTTTTTATATCAATCCCCATTCAAAAAAAAAAAAAAAAAAAAAAAAAAAAAAAAAAAAAAAAAAAGTGGCAATTTTATTTTACTAACAAATCATATCACTAACATGTCACGTTTATCATCCAATTTATTTGATCAATATTGCAGACTAAAAATTGTGTTTAATTAAAAAGTAATTGTGTGAAAATAATTATTTACATAGGGGTATTACTATCTTTTCACATAACTCACCTAACATCTCATTATACATTTAATTAATTTACAATACTTTCGGTTACAATTACACATGAATTTAACATAATCACATGTGATATATGAATTTATTTGTAACATTAGAGACATCTTTTTCAAGATCCAAATATGCATATGTTTTTTGCAATAACATGATTTTCCTCATTTATAGCCCGATTTTCGTCAGCAACATCATAATTTTCATCATCAATAACCTGAGTTTTGTCCTTTGTAACTAGATGATCATTCATATCTAACTAACCGTTTATTAATTGATAATTCTGAACCTAAGACTCGACATTGCGATCCGACTAATCTCAGTGCGACTACCCTTTTGGATAGCCCGGAGTCGTCGCAGGTGAACCTCCGTGGCCAATGGGGAATGATCCTTACTTTTGACAACTTATGATAGTTTTCGAATAATTATGATGAAACCAACAATTATCGATTTTTTTTTTAAATAGATTTGAAGGTTAATTTTGATTGTGAGTTTGTGAAAAATCAAAACCTAATTTTTTAGTAGAAAATGAAATGGGATTTAGTCTTTTTTTTTGTACTATGTGACAAAATTGCCCCTCAAGTATAAACATTAGATGTAACGAGTGGGGCACTGGTCCACCGCGTTGTGGCGGGGCGTTGTAGTTGGCGGAGAGTTAAGGTAAGATTGTCGTTGTAGTTGGTGGGGCAGTTTTTTTTGTTGTGGTATATGTGTGTTGATATTTTTATGAAAGTTATCGGGGAGTTGGGATGGTATTTGTATTTGTTAAGTATTTTGTTGTCATATGTTGTAGGTTTTATATTACGTATGTTGTATTAAAAAAAATTGTAAATTTACTGTCATTTAATTTGTAAGTAACATACATGTATCATTTAATTTTATGCATTGAAAGTTAAAAATGACCATAGTCCCATTGTTGCAATCTTATTACCCGAGGGTCTAAGTCGCAATGCAAAAGATAATGTTTGCATTTTCAGTAACGAATCACAAATACAGAATTACGCAACTATTACTCTTATTTAGCAATGTAAGAGATGATTATTCAAAATCACATAAAAGGGTTTAAATACGCAACTCCCATACAATAATTAATAACCATTATATGTTTATCCTATGTTTGCTATAGTTACCAAAATCTAATATGGAACATGCCTAAATTGTACATGAAACTGGATTTGTAGTGTCGGATTCAAAGTTTCAATTCATTGAACATGAAAACTAGACAGCGTTTCGGTATGATCAAATATACTTGATGAAATATGAAACACATCATATAGGAAATGTTTGGAGTTACCCTTTTGGTCAACACTACATCCAATAGTTTAGAAGCATCATCAGCTTGTCCCGATTCACATAGACATCTGATCATATTATTGTAAGTACAAACATTAGGAGAGATACCTCATTCCTGCATTTCATCCACCGGTCCATACATTTCAGAGAATTGACTCCTCCATAGCTTCCATCCCTTATTCTTGTTCCCTCCAACCTTCTCCTACAAAACACCAAAAACCACAAAAATTAGGGAGTATTTATTTAACCGTATTTTTGGCCGTATAAGCTTTATTTGTTTCAGGTTATATTTCATAAGGTCAATCTTTCGGCTTATTTTCCTAAGTAAAAGCTTATGATTTTTATAAGCTGAATAATGATAATAAGCCCGAAAAAAGAGCTTATGAAATATCACCCGAAAATCTTTCTAGTACTTGTAGATCTCACAATGACTAAACCATCCGCTAATTCAAAAGAACACCAACATTTAAGAAAACAGAAACTCAACTACAAGTACAAACTTTTTACGACCAAGATAAAATCTTCCAACCCCGAAGGTTGCATTGGTCTGTGTAATCTTAAAAGTATGTCTTCGAAACATGAGCATTATACTAAGAGGCTGTTTGGGATTGCCTATTTCTTTGTTTATGTTTTTGCTTATAAATACACACTTATAAGTTGATTTAAAATAAGAAAAATACACATCACATTTGTTTCTTACCGGCTTTTAGGTTAGATATGATGACAAAAAATAGATTGTACTTTCATCTCAGATAAGCATGTTGAAATAACCATGTCTCAGCTTGCTTATCTTCTTAAAATAAGCAATCCCAAACACCCTGACAATTAAAAAGTACCTTGGCCTTTTCTGCAAATTATTGTCTCATAAGTTCTTGGAATAGTGGGCATTTTCTAGAAGTTAAACCTGAATAGCGAGGTGCGTTTAAAGGGTGGTTAAGAGCTCGGGAGTCGTTTTATCAATCTCATCACCATGACCAGCACCACAATAACCTTTGCCCAATGTGTAAATTTAACACCCCCAAAATTTGGTACAGCAGAAGACTCAACAAGCTTTCGGGGTGCTACGGGGATTGGTATCCAACACAAGACATAAAAGAACGAGATAAAGTAAATATAAGAAAAACACAACCAAAACGGGGTTTTAAAGGCTACATTTATCCCAAATTTATCCAAAGTCAGGCCCAAAAGAAATAAACGTAGGTCCACAATTAAATATCAGAGTTTCAGTAAATAGATCCATAAACCAGGTGCCATAGCCAAGCCTTCTAATCCAAGCATCCAAATCATCACTTAATTACCTGAGAAAACGTGCTAAAAGTCAGCTTTTGCTGGTGAGATCATAGGTTTAAATTCATAATTCAATCAAGTGGACATATACGCAAAACGCTTGCTAGCTAGACTAGGGATTCACTCAAAATCTGCGGATACCCTCCGCTCCATCATAAATACATGGATACCCTCCGTAACATCATAAATACACGGATAACCTCCGTAATATCATAAATACTCGGATAACCTCTGAAGTATCATAATCCTATAGGTGCACACTATAGTATCTAAAATAAGCCAACAATAACTAGTCCACACGCGATAACACACTATGTGACTAATGTTGACAATTCATCCTAGTCCATAAGCATAGCAAGTTTTGAAAAATAAAAGCGATAATGGTCCACATAAAATAATTTGCTCGTTTCTCACCCCATATATTGAAAACAAAGTTCAAGAGTAAAAAGTGGTGCTATGACTCACCTCAAGTCCAGAAATCAGCAAGAGGAAATCGGTAGAAGTAAGAAGTATAGTAACTCAAAGACGGCAATTACGGACTCGGCACTTCCTAACAATATCAACTCGTTCAGAAATCATTTCCTCAAAATCAAATATTCCCAAACATGAACGTATTCCGTTTTACTTCCTAAAATCCATTTCTCGTATTAGTTTGGAGTTTGACGTTTGGTATCCATGCGGGTGGTGGGTCGACACAACTCAAACCAAGAAGTCACAAACAAAAAGAATAATAAAACCATCTATAGGTCTAATATTAGTCCAATATATTATTTAAATAAATCATCGAAGTTTATCAAATCCGTCAATTTGGTAATCCCCCATATTTATTTACTTAATATACCACTCTAAGATTATACCCAAAACTTAAGTCACATAGCACGTATAGTACTATATGATATGTATCAAAGTTTAATAAATTCCCTAATTATGCTGTCAAGCTTACCAAATTCGTCAATTTGGCAACTTCACGAGATATGTAGTAATTCATCATTCTTGTATACATACCATAACCTATGGGCGTCGTAGGATACGATGCCCATTAATATACTCAATTTATATGACTAAATAGCTCTTATTTAACCCGTCGATTAGATAAGTTACGTAGTTATCGAAAGTGAATATATTAATCGCCACATATCCGTGACAACACGAACGTCACAAAATAATAATATCGTCCACTTGGACTCAAGTTACCACGATCCCATATAACTCGATAGTTTCCTAGTTTATTTAAAAGAAGTTATTTTATTTAATATTTATTCAACGTCAAAGATTTCGTCGTTATTTATAGTCGTTTAATTATAATAATACTCTCGACATTTATTACACTACTTTCATAGTATATTATTTATCGTCACGTTATTATAATATTACTCGTGATCGTTTTATATTTAATATACGCATTTATATATTTATGTATACGTTTTTCACGTCTATATACTTATATAAACGTTTATATTACCAATAATATTATTACGAGTTTTATTATTAGCGTTTGATTATAAATATTTATCGAGTCATATGAGATGGTCACATGTCCGAGTCATCACTCTCGGCTCATTGTCCAAGTCCAAAATACAGTAACCAAGTCAAAGTCAAGCAATCCAACAACGTCCAATCAATACCCATAACACGTGCTACAACAATAGGGTCCGACTACGGTACCCGACTAACCTATCTCCGTCATCTAATTTGACCGTCTCACAATCGGTCCCCATATCGCCAACACAATCTCCACAATACCAAAATTTATATACCACAACGACTACATATGGTAACTAAATGTACCCAAGTCACAACGACAACAAAATAACAACAATATGAACCGGAAGACCCATTTGGGTCTCGGCTAACTCCAGGAGTCAAGATGACTCAAGCCTAGGACCACAAGGGTCTCGGCTTAGGCTCATACGAGCACACCAAGCTGCCCAAACGGACCATCATGGTCTCGGCAACACCAAACAACAACAACAAGGCCCATAACAATACAATTCGAGCCAAGCATCAAGCTCCAACTATCAGGCTCTCGCTACAAGGCTACAAGGTCAAATCCCATCAATAAAAACTAAGCCATAAGGCTCGAATCATGCCAAGCCGTGAGCTACGGCTCACGGTTATCACGTCGACACCAAACAAGACCCAAAACCCGGATACCAAACGAGTTTTTATCATCAAAACATCATTTCCCAATAGTTTAAAACAAAACCCAACACGAAAAATCCATATATACACGGATTGGAGCATGAATCGAGGCACACGAGGCAAACTCGTGGCCACTCACCTTCAAATCGGCTTCAAAAACGAGTTTCTCCAAAAACCCAACAAGATCTACTAAAAATGGTGGTGTTTAGGTGGCGGTGGTGATGAGAACGAGGTGTTAGAGTGAGTTTTAGGGCGCGTGCTTTATGTCAAAAGATAGATCGGAACGAGGTGATTAAGATGGTGGTGTTATCTTGAACGTGGGAGTGGCGGTGGTGGCTGTGGTGATGGATTAAGGTGGCGGCGGTTGTGTAGTTTCAAGAGAGAGAGAGAGAGAGATGAATATTTTGGTGAGGGTGGGTTGTGTTGTGTTTCCAGGTTTTATCACAAGGACGATTTGTATATACTCTTTTTATTTTTCTTCTTTTTTTATTTACTAATAATAATAATAATAATAATAATAATAATAATAATAATAATGAATGTATTATTATATTTAGGGTAAGGTGGCTAGGTGTAAATTACACGGACCAAAACCCGTAACTTTTTAAAATACTCCAACTCTTTCTCGAACCGAGCTCGTTCCAAATTATCTAATATCTCACGAGACGTTCAAAATAAATAAACATATAGTCGAACCGTAATTCAAAACATGAAATTTTTGTTAGGTTATCTAGTGCCGGAGTCAACGTAGTGCCAAATAAAATCTCGAAATAAATTCTCATCACATCGAAAATTCAAATTCAATTCCATAAAAATTTTAAATATAATTAACCACAATATAGGTTTTACAAGTTCGTTACGAATAAAGTTTTAAACATAAATTTATAAACGAACTTTTAACATAATGCGGGTTTTTAAAATGGCTCCCTAATTTGCCAGTTGTCACAATAAACCTGCAATAGAATTATGATAACATTAGAACAAAATTATGATGATTTGTTCTTTAATAATAGTGGTATGGACTTACGTATCCATTAGAATTGAGTACAACAACATGCTTGTCACAAACAGACACACGGACCACATGTATGCCTTTTCTCCTAAACCATTGAAGTGGCCGAGGGCTGACTTAACTATGCTGCTCGCCATAACCCGGTCAGAAATTGGTTCCAGAACCAAATGAATAAAGTGTTCCATCACTTGTGACAGCAAGTGCATAGGTTGGACCAGCAGCTGCAAATTTTCATTTAGGCAAAAAAAAAAAAAAAAAAAAAAAAAAAAAAAAAATCATTTAGGCATTTCATTGAACAATTGGTGTTCATCAAGAAAACTAACCTTTCAAATTTGTAATGGCATATCTACTTTGGTAATGAGACAAAAGGGGATTATAAGTCATGTTATCAACTTTTTATAAAATTTGGACTACAGTAAATAAGAAACATACAGAAACAGAAAAGGTTGCAAGGCTAAAAGATTACTAAAATAGAAAGAAGATAAAAGAATGCAATAATACCTGATCAGGTGGACGTGCTCCTACCATAATATCAGTTGAGTCAGTTGCATTTCCAAATACTTGATCACCAGGAATTGAACTTTCTTCCATGTATTTCTGCTCAGAGCCGCTCCTCGATAACTCCAATGGCAATCTGCTTTCATCTAAACCCCTCTGTAACCCAACATCCGAACTCCCACGCCAGATAATTCTGCATCAGATACGGTCCTCAACTGAATATGCTGAATTCGCTGAACCTGCAACACATACAACCCTGTTATGAGTAAATGTCATCAGAAAACGTGAACCACAAAAAGCGCAAAAGGAAATGTGCACATATAACAATAAGAAAAGAAGACATAGAAACTACCTGATTGCAGGTGACCGCGTAAATTGTTGACCCTCATGCAAGCCTGTCACAAACGTTAGAGAAACAAACGACGCATATAGATTTAAGATTATAAAAATTGAGAATTTTACACTTAAGTCTGTAAAGTATAGCAAACACATTTTTGCGCGCTTTTTTTTTTTTTTTTTTTTTTTTTTTTTAATTTTTTTTGGGAGGAAATAAGGCATGTATGATTCAGCAAATTCATAGTCACTGAATCTACAAGCTAACCTACCTTGAACATACAACGACTGTGAATACCATTCTTTCGCTATGACATCACCGTGTCCAGCAATGAATTTTGTAGCTGAGTGCATCACAATGTCTGAAAATAAAACATACAAAGAATGATTATTAACGGGATGTTACGCTAAGCTAATTCGAGGAGGTTATTGTATTATCAATATACAAAACGCTTATCTAAACAATTATCGAAAAGTGCAGAATGGCTTATTGAAGTTCAGAAAAGGGTTGTAGCATTAAGGTCCTTACAATTGGCTTTTGCTAAAGCCATAGGTTTTTTTTTTTTTTTTTTTTTTTTTTTTTTTTTTTTTTTTTTTTTTTGATAAAATAAGCCAAACAGCCCTTAAAAAGTTTATGCGTGTAGCTACTTATTGTGCTCTAATACAACAAATATACAATTTCGAGGGAGATTAGTGAGCTTATCCAAACTGCTAATCCGATTATTTACACTCCAAACAAAAAACACTACATTCCAAAACAATCAAACTTTTATTAAGTCTCCACAAAAACCTAAAACGTTACCTACAATTCTCCGGCACCAATACATCATTCTAAACTTATGGGATCCATATCTTACAGTTTGGAAGGTCCATCATAAATTATCAAAAACCACAAAGTATATCACTGATCGAACCCCAAAAGAATAAAAAATTGGAAAAAAAATCAAGATTACTTGGAATAACATAGATATAAATATTTAATAACCAAGGAAACCAAAAACAAATTTGCATACCGTTTTCATTCTTATTCCAGCAACCCGTTCACCACCAAGATCAACAGCCTTTACCATTATTGATTCTTCTCCTGTCACACCGCATCTTGGAATTGAATGTTTACCATGAATCTGATTTTTGATACAAATGAGAGAGAGAGAGAGAGAGAGAGAGAGAGAGGGGGGGGGGGAGGGGGGAGGCGGTGAGGAGGTCTGGTAGGTTCCAGAGGAGACAAAGTTTTATATAAACGGCAGTTTGGATCCTGGATCGGGCCTTCTCACTTTAGTAGGCCAAAAAATTTTCCGGGGATCCCACAACATACACGACGTCGTTTAAAATGACAATTAGTATATATATTAATTGGACAATTTGATGAAAATATAATTGAAGGTAAAATTTAATCTTTTGATACTTCGGTAAACTTGATCTGTATCTTATCCCCAGATTGGTTAGACTTGAACTCATAACTACTTTGTAAGTTGTTGGTTTCTGAAGATAATTTTATTACAACAAAATCTATAGGTAAAAAAGTTTATATTATATATAAATCATTTAATGCTTTCATTTAACAAAAATCTTAAATTTTGTAAGATCACAAATATTAGCAACATTTCAACTCGAAACTATACTCTACAAATTTGAAATTGTAACATCATTATTTTGATGCACGATCATGAAACTAACAATTTAATAACTTGTTAAATTTATAATCCTGGGCATTCTTTTTCGGCGATAAAATAATATCTAACCTTTTGGGGCTAAAGGATTTGTCAATATTGTCACCCATGAAAAGAGAAAAGGAACCACTTTTGAATAAAAAGGTTTAGGGGTTTTTGCATATATATTTTTTTGAAAATATATAATTGCATATATATTCAAAGCATGCATAAAAATCATTGTATTATGTGCATCAAAAACTTGTACAAAAGATATATATGCAATTATTCATTTTGAGAGATATATATATGCAATTTTTTATTATTATTATTATTACGTGAAGTTGACAAACTCAATCATGTTGATTTAATAAAGGTCCATTCAATCAATAGTTTGTGGGCTAGAGAAATTATGCAGAGTTGGTGGGCTTGTGGCTGGAAATTTAATACAGGGGTTGTAACTTAAGGCTTTTATTAGCAACAAAAATACGTAAATCAAAACTGCAAGAGATTGTACTCGATAATACGACCTCCATTTTTATAAAGAGGTGTGCTACACCCACATAAAGTTTACAAAATTTCAGCCACTCGCTGATGTGGCAGAGTGCTGATTGGTTGCTTTTCTGTGGCCCACAGAAAAGCAACCAATCAGCACTCTGCCACGTCAGCGAGTGGCTGAAATTTTGTAAACCTTAGGTGGATCTAGTATTTTCCTTTTATAAATATACAAAGTATATGATACGACCCGGTTAGGGTTGTATCGGGATAGGGCACCACTTTTAGCGTGTGCGAGCTCCTTAAGAAAATAGAGAGAAGAGCTAGAGAATTATTGATCTTAAAACTTGATTGATTATAATAAATGATTACAAGAGTATTTATAAGACAAACTAGGGTAAAACCCTAAGACCTAAATAGGCCATGGGCTCGGGTTCAGGCGTATCATTCCTCACTCCTTCAATACCACCTTGCCCTCAAGGTGTTGTCTTAAAACATTCTTAATTGACTTTCCTAAATAAACATGTAAACAATCCTAAACAAAGACACACAAATAAAGATAGATTATATGACATAATCTTTATGTCATACGTTTGAACTTCTTGAGTCATTTGGGCAGTCCATCCTCCTGCAACATTGGCGCAATCCGGGATCCCATAATCTTCTTTGAATTGCAGCCTTCGCCTTTTTCCTCTTTCGCTTTCCACTACCTTGGACATAACACAACACCATTCTTCCATCTTTTGTTGCCCCACGACTCTTTTCGCTATATACCCACTTTAAACAAACAACCAAACTCTCGTCGGAAACATCTCTACCCTCCAACATCTTCTTAATCACAAATTCCTTGATTAAACCTAAATTTATATCATCTATACTATTATCAGAGATACCACCTCTATCCTTAAGTAGCGATATCACTATATTCGACTCATCTTCGTCAACCCTACATGCTTCACCACCACCCACAACAACATCTTCCACACTTTCTTTATTTTCTGAAAATTCGCTAAACTCACTACGAACTTCCATGCTTTTCACATTACTCTCACCAATATCAAAAACATCGTTTGTCACGCTACTAACCTCAACAACACCAATATCTTCATTAGCATCTAAGGACTCTTTAATCACATATGGAGCTTCTTCACTTGGCCATGATAGAACGATATCTATTTTCTCTTCAATGTTCAGCTTTTTCCCTGCAATTATCTCAAAACGAGCCTCCATTATTCAGGCCATGAAACAGGCTTCTCCTAAAGTTGTAAGCGCTAACCTTAAGAGTGCACATTGTAGAAGCGGTTTAAGTCCCGAGATATAAATCGATTTAATTAAAGATTCTGAGATCCCCGTTACTCGATTTATGAGTATCTCAAACTCACTCTGATATTTGGCCACCGTACCAATTTGCAAGAGCTTATATAGTGCGTCCCGATCATTGCTGCTCGATGCCATGAGTAACTCAAAGAACTATAACCTTTTTTTTTTTTCTTTTTTTTTTTAAAGAAACCACAATTCTTTCTGCTTGCTAACGTCAATCAGAAACAGAAATAATTCTTTGTGCTAACATCAATAAGATACAATAATTATTCAATTAGAATAATAAAGCCCCAACAATTTTGTTTTTGCTTGCTACGTCAATCACCAAGAGAAATATCAATAAGAAACAATAATTATTCAATTAGAATATTAAAGCCCCAATAATTCTTCTTTTATATGCTATCGATGATCACAAAACAAGAATAGCTTAATAGCTCTTCGTTGTGAAACTTTTTTTTACCCCTAATTAAAAACCCTCTAAACAAGAGCTCTCAATGAAAGCACCAATTGATACGACCCGGTTAGGGTTGTATCAGGATAGGGCACCACTTTTAGCGTGTGCGAGCTCCTTAAGAAAATAGAGAGAAGAACTAGAGAATTATTGATCTTAAAACTTGATTGATTATAATAAATGATTACAAGAGTATTTATAAGACAAATTATGGTAAAACCCTAAGACCTAAATAGGCCATGGGCTCGGGTTCAGGCGTATCAGTATACGATACGTCTACTAGCTAGCTATGCACGCAATATGTAAAAATTATCTAACAAGTTACAAATCTGGTGTACTACGATAGTTAATATGATATTACAAACATGGCAACATGCGTATGTAAACATTAGTCATAAGCCAAATCGATGAATAATTTAATATTGGTGTTGCTATCCAAAAACTTGGGAAGATTATGCAAATCATCGTCACGCGTAATGAGTACCTGTTCATTTTGCTCGTCTTTGTATTTTACTCTAAGCTTTTTACCCTTTAAATCAAGCCTTTGCGCCACTTGATTTTTTAGTTCCGACAGTCTACCTGATGAAATAGGAAATCGGAACTTTATCATATCATCTTTAAACGTTGCCTTTACTATCATTTGTTGTGCTGCTTGGTATATGTATTTAGAATCTGGCTCGTAAGGGATATATATGTGCTGGCCACAAATCCACCACTTGCCTGAAAATCCATGACGTTTACTTGAACAACTCCACCGTTTAACCCTTATTACCACCAATACAACACCACCAATATCCTTACATGGGCTTGAGGACTGTTGAAACCCTTGGTTTGAAGACAATTCTTGTGACGGTTTAGAGTTGGAAAGATTAGTAGATTTTTTGCTCTGCTTTGGCTTTGGCCAAGTGGATAAACCATTCACCCGACAAAAACGCTTCAATGTGGACCTACTTACTGAAAAAAAAATGAACCAGAATTAGGATAGTCACAAATCAATATGAAATGATGAAAAACTGCCAACAAGTAAAGATGACTAACCACCAAAGCTCTTCGCAACTTCATCTATTGGTTTTCCAACATGTTGCTTGAGTGCCTCCATTTTAAGAGAGTCCATTTTACGCTTTCTGCCACTTTTCACGATGGTATCCCTTGTTTTCTTCTCGATCACAATGGGATGGGAAGCACCATTGTCGTTTGTTTTTGAAGCAACCAAATTATAGTTGTTGCTTATATCACCTTGTTTATTGTCAATTTTAAGAACATTTGTGAAAACTGACTTTGAATCTGACGAATTCATACCAGCTGCCATGGTATTGGCCGTTGTGATCGAGGATATTTGGATACTTTGAGGTGGTCCAATAAATTGTATAGGTGATATATCACCCAATTCAAATCCAGAAGCGACCACAATATTCTGTTTCAATGTTTGCACCAGATAACTTGCATCTTCAATGTCGGATGGCAGATAAAACTCAAAGACATAGTCATCATTGCCCTCAATACTATGCAAGAAGATTGTAAAGCAGCTCTTTAGCCCACTCATGCATGCATTGTGGACCAAAGGAAACTCTTCTTCACTGAGCTGAGTTACGTCTTGACAATACCATGAACCACGGGCTAACAATGCCCTTGCAACAAAGCTACGGGACTTATCCAAGTGCTGCTCTTTACATGCTTCCCTGAAAGGCCACACCCTCAAATCCCGAACGTAAAATGGTAGGGCATTTATGGACAAGCAGACCTTCCCGATGCATCTGGTGTCAAAACTACTGCAACTCTTCTCAATTATCTCATCATGTGAAACAAAACTAGTGGATGGAGAGACAGCCCATGTCTGAGCAAGAGGTAAATTGTAGATATCACACACAGTCTTCAGAATACCCATGATTTTATCCAACTCATTTTGCCTCCATTCATTATGAACTTCTGGAGTAGCAGAATCAAATACTTGTGGACTTGTCAGATTTACAGTCTGCGAGAGGACAAATTAAAAATGAGGATTCGTCAAGGAAGCCTAAATGATTATACAAAAGAAAACATAATTCTTAGAACACGGTTTATTATATATGAAAGGTAAAAGATGAAAAAACCTTTAGTGCCTTGTGAACTTGTTGAACCTCAAAAGCATAAGTTGTATTCGTGGAAGACATCAAGAGCTCAATAACACCAACACATAACTCTGTCGTTGAATCAAACACCGGCAAAGCCAAATATCCATGCAGATTACAACGAATAGCACATTCTTGTTGTTGAAAATCTTTTGGTCTGTAATTAGTTAGATCAGAAGTCCACTCTGGTAATCCTCGCCTAAATACTCGAGCAGGAGGACTAATGTCTTCTTCTTCATCATCCTTATCCACAAGATATACATTGTGCTCAGAGTTCTTCCTATAGAAAAGAAGTCCTTCGTCAATTACACCAAGACCAAATGGTTGATCTGCAGTTGTAAGTAGCTGGTGTTTCCCAACAACACGAGGTGACCAAAACTGAACGAGAACATGTTCTTCACGGAAAGTTAAGAGCTTTAGTGCAGCTCTTATCTTCTCCTCTATTTTTTGATGACGTGGGACAGAAAGTTCATCTTTTTGCTCGATACCTGTTGTTTTGACTAAACTGTCAGAATCATACACATAAATTTTGTAGGAGTACTATGACAAGCCTTTTATCTTAAAGTTCTGGGTCGGTCTTGAAAAAAAAAAAGAAATTAATAGAAGATTTAGACGTCGTATACCTATTTAACTGAAAAAGTAACAACAGGCTTTTATTTGCATAACGGAAATAAACTCGGGAATGAATGAAATAAGGAAGAGAAACGTACATATTATGGATTGAGATGATACAGATTGATAGAGTTCCTCTCGAGGATCTTCATTTTCAGAAACCCAAAGTGGTATCAGATATCTCGATTCATCAGAAAATGGAATAGTTGGTTTTTGTAAGGAGGTCTTGTGCCACAACAAATCTGTGATCTGATCTTTGGACAAAACAGAAAGCTGGTAACCTGAACATGATGATTTTTCTCTCTCATCCGAATCAGCACTCTCAGATCGCCTAAACGAGTCCATAGAAACTTGCCAGGCAGCTTTCAAGTATGTATAAACTGCTGCAGAAATGTGCCTATTTGACAGAACCGGAAAAAGTAATAAGAGACCAGGATTCTAGATAGCTTCTCTGGAATTGATGTTGAGTATAAATGCTATTCAATAAATGTGAACGTTCAAGCAAATGACGGAAGACTGCTGTTGCAGCTCCCATAAATCAATTTGAACAAGTAGACTAATTCATAAAAGTATACAATTTAAGAAATATTTGATGACTATATCAAACACGGTTAAGTAACACCTTAAAAAGATACACAATATGTCAAACACCTAAGACAAACTAATTAGGCTCTGCAGTACTAAAAAATGAATACAACAGATATAACATTCTGGCTGTCTGATTCTGGACAGAACGATTTCAAATGCCTGCAAAAGGGAGCTCAGATGATATCATAACAACATGAAAAGCAGATCTTTCAGCAAATAAACATGTATAGGCAACAAAGCTCTGATAGAAAACCTTCAGCTAAGAATACAGGATTTATGTTTTATGAAGACAAATCAATATACTTGACGTTCAGATATGATCAAGTATACGACACAGTGAAACGCTAAAAGATCATGAGTTAAGTTAGAACACTTTGATAATGAGTTTTAAGGTTACATATATCTACGACTATGGCTATAAACGAACCAAACGAACACGAACGGGGCTTATCCACGTTCGTTCATTCAAGCTTAAAACACAAACATTTAAACGAACATAATTTGTTTTGCTTGTCCATTAAGAAAATGAACTTTATTACGTTCGTTTATGTCCATTCATTATGACACCAAACTATCATAAATGAACGAGCATAAATAAACTACAAGAACATGTATAAATTATTCGAGATACACATAATATCAGTTTTGTTTATATTTGTTTGTTTAAGTATAAGTGTTTTACTAAAAATACTGTATTGGATAAAGTCATAAAACTATAAGCATTGAAACATAAACACATCATAAGCACAAAGATCTTAGCAAACGGATAATCGAACTGGCCTTCATGTAACTAAACGGACATAAAATGTTATTTCTGTTCGTTAAAAAATAAAGGGACATAAATGAATTTTCCCGCCAAACGGTTTAGAGTCAGTTTCTAAATGTTTGGTTATAGCATTAAGATCAAAGGTAAATACTTCAGAGGCATTTATCTAATTAGTTACAAAGTTATGTTATTATTAAGTTTCAACTAAGCTAAATTAAGTGAGCAAAACTTTAAAAGTAATATATATATATATATATATATATATATATATATATATATATATATATATATATATATATATATATATATTACAAATAAAATCTCAGGCACATGCATTAAAACAATCGACATATAGAAAAAGGATGCAGGTAAAATTAGTAATAGTGAGGAGATATGCACTCACAAAATAATAGGAACTTCAGGGGTTGCTATCAGGAGCAGAGAAATGTCCAAAATTAGTGGCAAATGATCCTAATCATTCACAAGCGGATACGAGAAATCACAAAGGAAGTCGGCTGATTTAAAAAATGGAAGTAGAAAGTCCAAGGTCATAGCCCGAAACTGAAATATGTTAAAAACGTTAGAGAAGTTGTAGTTTATATTTATAGCCGCGCAACAATTAATGGGGATTATGACGTCACGTAATCAGGAAAGAAAAATCAGCTGCGTAGCTTGTATGTAATTTGATAGAATATATAGTGGTAATTTACCCTTCGTAGATTCTTGGAATTTTATATCGGCTTTCTTGTCGTTTCCACAGAATCTTAAATGTGCATGGTTTTATTCTTTCAAAAAAGAGGTGGTTTGCACTTTGCACACTTTAGGGCCTGTTTGGTTTGTAGATGAGTTTATGATTTGAATTTTGATTTGGACTGAGGTTTAGGGTCCGTTTGGTTTGTAGATGGGTTTAGATTAGGATTTGGATTTAAATGTAAAAGTTATAGATTAGGATTTTAATTTGAATTTAATGTAGGAGAGAGAAAAATAAATTATAAAATAAATATGTTAGTATTATTTTATTAAGATATATAAAAATATAAAAAAAATGTGAGATAAAGAAAATAAAAAAGAGCAAAAAAAAAAAAACAATGGGACACACAAATAAAAAGAAATCCAGCCTCCTTTTAGGGTTTCTCTCTTACATTATTTGGGCATCAAAGCTACTTTTAAATCCTTGGAGTTTAACCAAACAAATATTAAATAGGATTGATGCCAAAGTTGGCCTCCAAAACAGTCAACCAAACGGACCCTTAGTATTAAATGATTAGCAAGAAAAATATAATGAAAAAATATTATTATATATAGGCTATAAATGAAAATATAACAAAAATTAGTTTTGATGAAAGAAGAAAAACATAATAATGGACCCACAACTCAATAAAACTTGATACCACTCTCCTTTGCTTACTTTCATTCTATGGGTATCATTTAATTTTTTTAATACCTAAAAATGAGACCCACAAATAACCAAACACTTGAATGGTGGTATGATTTCATTACTTGATT
The DNA here is from genome assembly GCA_030686995.1 of Artemisia argyi. NCBI lineage: Eukaryota > Viridiplantae > Streptophyta > Magnoliopsida > Asterales > Asteraceae > Artemisia > Artemisia argyi. Next base: position 167,838,366 of record CM060698.1, on the reverse strand, counting down.
CTATCACCATCAAACAAACGGCCCCTTAATGTTAATTTCCATGCATTAATGTATAAGCACACTGCTCACTAAAGGCGTGTTTAATTTTCTCTTAGCAGAGAGAATTGTGGGTCAAAAAATCTTTATTCTTTTTAAATAGAGAGACCATTTAAAACTATACCCTCTCTTTTAAGAGATTAATTAAGAGCTTCATATAAAATCACTTAATTTAGTAAACCCCCTAAAACTAAGTTCTTGAGTTGGTGTTCTAAAGGAAAAGCAAATTAATGAAATTAAAAAAAGAGAAATGATATAACCACAAAATTAAATCCACAAAAGAATGTGTCCCTCCATGATTAATTTATAAATGAAAAGAGAGAGAGAGAGATACTAAAAAATATTACACTAATTATAAAGTGACACATTTTTTTGTGAATGATTTTGAAGATTTTGTTTTGTGATTCTATCATTTCTCTTAAGAAAAATGTTCTATTTTAACTTTTTAAATATTCTTCTTTCAATAGTCGCAATATACAAACGTTCCAAAACTTTTAAAATAGGTTCGGGTTTAATTTTTGAGAGGGTTTATGAAGGATCTGTAGTTGCCACAACAAGTTTTTCGAATATTTGGTTTCTTTCCATATTTTACATGATTATTATTTGACATGAAACGGGCCAAATGACTATATTGATAAGTTATTTAATTCAAAAATATGACTACTCAAATTTCAGGATTTTTATACTTTCCGCTTTGGTATCGGTACCGTATTAGTGGTACTGAATTTTTTTTTGCTCGATTCATAGTACCGGTACCGTACTGTGTATCATGAAACAATATCCCACCAAATTGCCAAAATTCCAAACCCCACGGGCCAAATGAGTATATGGATTAGTTATTTAATTCAAAAATATGACTACTCAAATTTTGGGATTTTTATACTTTTCGCTTTTGTACCGGTACCATATTAGTGGTACCGAATTTTTTTTGCTCGGTTCATAGTACCGGTACCGCACTGTGTATCATGTGTCGCGAGTGTTTTTTAGGGAGAAAAAAGAAGTAAATGTAAGGAAAAAGGGGGGAGGGGGTGTGGGTTGGAATTTTGGCATTTTGGTGGGATAATGTTTCAAGCCAAATTTCGGAGAAAATTAAATCCTTTCCTTGTTATTTATGACAAATATGTCGTTCAACACATTTTTCATTTGCTGTTTTTTGATATAAATGAACGGCAAAAAAGTAAAATTATCAGTTTACTACTACTACTACTACTACTACTACTACTACTATTATTATTATTATTATTATTATTATTATTATTATTATTATTATTATTATATTTTAAACATCGCTTTTCATTAAAAACATGGACGATTACATAAAATTGGAAGGGAGTATAGACACAATCTGAGCTCCCACTCCATTTTGAATGCAAAAACTAACTCGATGAAAAATAAAAGCACCGCTATTATTATTATTATTATTATTATTATTATTATTATTATTATTATTATTATTATTATTATTATTATTAACTTAAGAGCACAAAACATATGAAATATCTTTTAATTTTCTTTCAATTGAAGAATACTAATTTTTATGTTACTTTTCTTTAATACTAAATGCTTTTATTTTTCTAATTTAATTATTCGTTTTCTATTCCTTGAGAACACAGCGTAAATATCATTTAAGATATGTACAATCATTTTTAACATGAGATTGTGTGCAAATAAAAAGTTGTAGAGTGCAAATCACTTCTATCTCGCAAAACCAACAATACTTTGCATCTTCCTAATTTTATATCCAAAATTATATTTAATTATAACTATGAAGGGTTAATAGCGGAAATAATTTTAGAAAGATTATTGCGAGTTTATAACACACTTTTCTATTAGAGCAATAATATGAAGACCTAAAATAAGAGCTTAATTTTATGCCTAACTCATTCATTATTTGACACATCACATGCATATTTTTTTACTCATAATTTCCACTTTTGATATTAATACATGTTTTAACTTTGTTATTAACAAGGGTGGAGCTAGTAGGGTGACTACTGGGTGATAAGTCACCCTAATCAACCTATGTAAATGCCTCATTAGTTTTTTAGACTATAAGCCGCTTTTCTGCTAGTTTTTTACATTCAGACTCCCTCATTCCATAAACATGTCTAAAATTTTCATAAATAAATAACATATGAGGAGAGTTATATTAAATACCAAACATTTTTTACATATCAAGGGACTCATTCCCACCATCCATCTAAAAATAAATCAATGGTCGAGATTAAAAGCATTTTAATATTTCACCCATTTTTTATAATTTAAATATCTCTTAAACCGTTAATCGTTAAGCGAAAATAATTACACAATCGCGACGAACATTTAATTATCTTTCTATAAACGGTCACTTTGATATACTTTCGATAAAAAAAAAAAAAAAAAAAAATCGTTTTTTTCACGTTTTTTTTCGTGGCCGAAAAAATCTATACACGAAAAAAAGTGAAAAAAATAAAAAAAAAAAATTGTCGAAAATATATCAAAGTGCCTATCTATAGAAAGATAATTAAATGCTCGTCGTAACGGTATATTTTTTTTGGCTTAACGATTAACGGTTTGAAAGATATTAATATTTGAAAAAAAAAAGATTAAAGTTGGTTTTTTAAATTGTTGGGATTAATGTCATCAATTAGATCAAATAAAGATGGAGGAAAGATGGAGGGTGAAGATTAGTCCCTTGATATGTAAAAAAAGTTTGGTCCTAAAATGTTAAACAATAAAATGCGACACTACAGATTAATTTTGAAACAACATATATCTTTATAACTTTTTGCGTTAAGCACGCTAGGCTCCTTTAACTAAAAATCCTAGCTTCGCCCCTCGTTATTAGGCATATCATTCTTTATACATATATTTTAGTCATGATTATCATTATTCTTTCTATTGTTTACTTTTTTCCTACTCATCCGCTTTTCCCTAAAGTTTTTGTTGGTTCGTGAGAGTTTGATAAATCACTTGAAAGTTTGGACTGTCTCTGGGAAGCGTAAAGTAAGGGGTCAGAAACAATGAACTGACGACTATTAACAAATTACGGGTCAAATTAGAAAATTACTTGGTTTCTGCCTTATCACATGGTCCTTGTGCATTGGGAGGAAAGGAGGCATCAGGGTCCACTCTTGAAATAGCCATCAATATTCAAATGCATCGTCATATTACCATTATCTGAATTTCTATATTATTTCGTTTTTATTTGGAAGAAATATTCTACTGCGTGTTGTTTTGCCCTCACATGACATGGTTTTGAATCTCGTTCGTCAATTTAGTGTTGTCAGCTTTTATGACAATCGTAAATTACTTGGAAAATAGAACTGTTTGGAAGCAACTATAGCTAAGGGCCAACAGACAATGAGATCAGACAAAAAATTTTAATGTTTGATGGGTCTTTGGGGTTTACGTGGAAGCAACCCATCGATCCACATTAAACTAGGATACACCGTACACGTATGGTTCTCATCATCATCATTCAGCATATTATAAGATATTTTCAACAACTTGATAATCTGAACCTTGAAGTTATCGCTATTTGAGCCCCTAAATATTGACAAGCATATTAGTCGTGCACGACACGACCACTGGAATAAGACAAATAAGATAGACGCGCGTATGAATCTACACCACTTTGTGAATATTATATGCATGCGTGATGTTGAGTTTAGAAAAAGATTTTGAACCAATCCAAAACTTCTCTAGAAAGCCATCTCAATTCTCTATTTCTCTTGCAGGATCCTTTTAGGAAATGGTATCGAATTTCTCCACTACCAGCCGAAAGGAGTATGAAACCGCCTCTAAATAACCGTCGAAGTGAGAACAACGAATACATGTCGCTATCATTACACCAAACTTTGAAAGAAACAATGAAGCAAATAAAGTGTGCTTTACCTTTTCTAAAATGATGTTTGAACTTTGAACCATTCCTTGAAAAACTCTTGGCTCTGTAGAAAACCTATTGAAAGGGCCGAAAATAAAAGTCCACTTGAAAAACTCTTGGCTCTGTAGAAAACCTATTGAAAGGGCCGAAAATAAAAGTCCAGATGTAGCTTATTATATTGTAGCGACTATGGTAGGAAAAATTAAGTTCAATGGAGAAGATAAAAAGTGCTTAAGATATAGAATATACACATCTATATATGCTCAACTCAAACTCTACACAACAGATTTTGCCTCTTAACAAATACTACGGAGTCAACAAAATCATTTGTCTTCAAACATACTAGAAATAGTAAGATGCAAAATCAATTCTATCAGAGGTAATAGCTATATTTCACTCCAAAACCTTGTATGAAAAATAATGTATCATCAAACAAAGTATAGAATAATCAAAACTTGATTGTTGAAAGAAGCAATATTGGTCTTTAGATGAAAAAAACTTACACTAATAACCCCATTTTATTATTATTATTATTATTATTATTATTTATTTTTTTCTTGGGGAGGACCCTCCTCGGTCTTTACAACGATCCGTCCATGCATCTAAAACCGCTTTAACACAAAGTTTACTCAAATATATATTACAACACTTTCGTAAAACTAAGGGGCGGCTACAAATACATCCTATTGTATTCTTTGGATTAAGATTATCTAATATTTATTTTGAACATGATATGTAATGTTAAGATTGTTGTGAGTGACAATTTAATTTAAAATCAAACAAAATGTCAATTCCATATTTACACAGCTTAAATGTCAAAATGTCATGTTTACTCAACATGTTGCTATAACGTTATATGAAATTATCCTTTAAACAAATGTCCCACAGTGATTAACTTCTTTTACTTTCTCTCGCACTATAAGCTCAAGATATCCCATCATCTTTTTAAACATTAGACCTAATTCATTCATTTTACGACAAATGTAGTACACTTATAATCTCTAATCATTTTACACCAACCATTTTTTCAAATGCATCAATTGAATCTTAAAGTCTAAATTTTTGTTCACGTTTTAGACACACATCATTTTTCTTTCAGAAAAAACAAGTTAAAAAGTTTAAAAACCTGTTAAGATGAAGCCTTTTAAGAAGAAAAAAAAAAGCATAAAGGACGTGTAAGGAAACATATATGTAGAAAAATATTAATCGCACTTCTATAGTGATTACGTATTATTTAACAGAAACCATTTTTCTATTTTAAAACAAATTTCTGAAAATAAGACGTTATCTATTTTTTCAGTTTTCTTTGAAAATTCTTCTAAAGAAGTCAGTATTTTTCCCCAACTAAACACAATCTAATGTGTAGAACCGTAGAGGTGGGTGGATAAGGTTTTTTTCGGCTTTTTCGAAATTTATTGACTTCAAGCCTTAAAGATCAACAAATGGCTATACAAATAAATACGACAACCACAACACAATCACAATATATATAAAGCGAGTAAAGAGCACCACGATATATACTGGTTCGGGATGGGGGGTTTATACCATCCGTGTGTCCAATTACGAATCCACGACACTTATAGTATTCCACTAGTATAATCCTTTCGGTGGACAACAAACCATTAATTACAACTTCACTCCACTAATATACACTAAGATCGGTGCTCACAAAGAAGAGCTACTCCCAACGGTATTTCGCCCTCGGAAACCACCCAAAAGAATTTCGCGATTCGACTTCTTAATAAGACCACTAAGATTTTCCACCGGAAGTATCAAACCCCAACCAGATCTCCAACGATCTAGGCTTAGTCACTAAGACACAAGACTTCCTTACAACCAAATCGAATGAATAAATGTTTGATTGTTTAATCAAGTCATAACCTAACCTAGAGACTCGATTCTAGTAGAAAGGGTATAAAGAAGAAGACCCTCAATACAATCACAAGAGTGGATTATGTTCTTATGATTTTTCCCTTGCTGAGAATGTGTTCTTTCGAAAATGATAAGAGAAGAAGATTAAGAACACAAGATGTATGCAAAGAGACCTTTGACTTTGTTTGACCAATAAGGGAGTAAACCCGTTACGTGATTACAGAAGACGTAAACACAAATTATGGTCATATGAATACTTTCACATGATGTTACGTGAAAGATGTGAATCTCCTAGGCTTAGAAAAGTCTTGGCTAGAGGCGTTTGATAAAATACTTGAGTTGGCATTTTGTCAAAAATGTGAGGTTGTGATTTTGAGTCCCTCTAAGTCTAAAACCCATTTCGAGTATTCCTAATTAATCTATTATTATATACATATACCTTTTATGAAAGATCTACATTTGTCGGGCAAGGGGAAAACCGACTTTCAAAAATCGAAACAAATATTACCTCGAGGCTGGTGCGCTGACCATGCGCTGGCAACACTCCAGACCTAATTATGGATCGCTTTGGGTTTTGGCTTACATTTGTGATTTTATGTGTTGCGAAAGTTATTTGTTATCATTAAAATATAAAGGAAACCTAATCAATGTTGCCCTAACATAATGTATTTAAAGTGACAAACTTAAATAAGTAAAAGGGCAACAACAACAACGACACCTAATCCCGCAAGAGAGGGGTATGAGGGAGGTAGAAAGTAGAAAGATCATACCCCTGCCATTGGATAAACCCAAGGTTAAATAGACTACCTCCGGCAAAGTGAATGTATGAGTGTGCAAATTATCAAAAATAAGAGAAATCATGTAGAAGGAAGAACATGATAATGTAAAGAAGCATGGTAGAGGAAGATAAAGCATAGACACATGACAAGAGAAACAATGAATAAAAAAAGAACAAAAGAAAAGAAATACAAAGGGGCAAATAGGCATATAATGCAGGGCCAGACAAAAAAATATCAAAAAAGAACAAAAAAAGAATAGACATATAGGCATACAACGCATGAAAACAAATGAAATACAAAGCAAAAAGCGCAAGAGCTCTAGAAAACCTACTAAAGCACAAAGAAACGACAATAAGCACATAAGCAACCAAGGAAAGGAAGCAAGGGGAACAAACGAGTAAAAGCATTGGGAAACAAGACAAAAATAAAAAAGACCTACGGGTGCAACAAAGAATGAAAAGGCGCAAAGCAAAAGGCACCCTACCTTAAGCGAAGGCGAAGGCAAAGGCAAAAGAGAGAACGATGGGCTACTATAACACACCTATACAGAAAAAGGGAAACTAACTAAACAACTCTACACCAACCATCTAACCTCCCAATCTAACTTTAGCCTTCCACTCATTCTTATGGGGGGACATGTCCTCGGACAAGAGTTCATGTCAAGCATGAGTCCGTCCTCCCACCTAAGCTTCGGACTACTCCTTCTCCTCAAGTCTTCGACTATCAGAGTTTCCACTCTCCTAACTGATGCTGATTGTGGTATTCTCTTGGCATGTTCGAACCACCTCAACCGTCCTTCCCTTATCTTGTTGATGATCGTTTCAGCTTCAAGCTTCACTCAACAAACTCCATTCGGAATCATGTCCAACATTGTTTTACCACAAGTCTGCCTTAGCATTCTCAATTCCTCCATTTCCACTTTATTTACTTGGGTTTTCATAATTAGCCACCACTGAGACCCATACAACATGATTGGTCTAATTGCCACTATGTAGAATTTACCTTTTAGCCTTAGAGGGACATTCTTAACACATAGGACTCCTATGGCCGCCCTCCACTTCAACCATGCTGCTTTAGTACAGTGGGTAGGGGTGTAAATGGGTCGAGTCGAGCCGAGTACTGCCAAGCTCGAGCTCGACTCGAATACTAAAACTCGAGCTCGAAGCTCGACTCGAGCTCGAAGCTCGACTCGAGCTCGATTATTTTTATATTTAAGGCTCGAACTCGATGAATACTTTACATATCAAGCTCGGCTCGATTCCATTTGTAGGAAAATTAAGTAAATATATGTATATAAAAGAGTAAAAGTGTAATTTAGTTGAAGTTCGTTAAGGCTCGCGAGCTTCACGAGCAGTGTATTTTCGAGCTCGAGCTCGACTCGAAAATATACTCGAGTAGCTCGAACTCGAGCTCGACTCGTTTACATCGAGTCGATTTCGAGTAGTTTACGAGTCGATTCCGAGTAGCTCGCGAATTGTCTCGTGTTGTTTACACCCTTAACGTTTGGATACTTCGTCTATCCTCTCAGATTTGTGAATCATCGATCCAAGATTTCTAAAAGACTCCTTTGGATGGAAGATCTGGTTAGCACTAGTAGAAAAATGTCATCTTCACTAAAGTTGGTAGAAAAATGTCATTTTCATTAATGTTAAAACTAATAAAGAGAAGGAAATAACAGTGAAAATTAAAGGTCTTCTGTTTCATTTGGGCTTTTATATGTACATTCAAAATCCCTAATATCAACGGAGTATTAGGATAGTTCAGGTTTATCAAGGGTTTATGACCGATGCAAATTCTTCATTGCCTTAAGTCTGTTGCTAATTCATCGATTGATTAAAGGTCCATTCTACGTCATCAACTATCTCTCTGGCTCGAACCAGTTGCTGTTAACCAGGTCTCTTTCATTTCAATCTTAATGTTTAATTATTCAATATGTTTACTTATATATGCATGATTTTAACATTATTTATAAACAGATTAATCGTAAACTGTTTCCATATTAACCCTCTCAAACTCAATAATCCTGCTACTTATGGATACTACTGTACAATACTTTAATGAAAACTCGAAATTACACGTAACTCAGCGATTACAGATACTATTGGGCGATGCGATATAGGGTAGAAACATATCATGACTACTAGAATAAAAGGATGAGTTATTTTCATTTTCAGGTTTTTCGAGTTGGGCGAGCCTTTTGACTATGATGTATGAGGCCGCACCGGGTTAATCCCGGGACCATTTCCTACCCTCTCCTGACCACCTCCAAATGTACACGTTTAGCGAGGTTTTGAACTATTGACCTTTTGTAAAGACGCCTAAGAACTGACCAGTAGATATTTGGTGGTGGTTATCGTGACTACTAGAATACTTTGACAAAAACTAGAAAGTGCACAATCCTATTTAGTAGACTATGGAAATTATACATATTTCTTCCCAAACTGATGAAAAACCTACAAAACTGAATTCAACTAAAATCTCCGATAAACGCAAACTCCAAGACTCTTAAGAAACGCTTAGGGATTATTACCAACTGTGCTCCTTTAAACTCTGCCACAACTAATCGGGTTATTTGGGTATACTGGAACCCGAATAAGGGAAAAGTTTCACCCAAAATCCGACCTGGTTAAGAGTTTGGGTATTCGGGTTATTTGGTTATAAAGAACACCCCTAGTTCTGATCTATCTAATGCTGTATTGTGGCTCTCGCTGCTCAGTCTGGGCCATCACTGGAACGCTAAATCATTAAGCAATTTACCTTCTAACCACTTGTACCGTGCTCCAGTCAAGTGGCTGATACGCCATTTTGGGTTTTGACTACTGGGGTGTACCACAATTAACCAACTCAATTCAGTTCTATTTATGTATTGTTGTCACATATAAAACTCAACTTTTGCATGAGGTCTGATGCATATTAGTTTTCTGTTGTATGCAAAACCACACAAATTGAATTATATCAGATGTGATTAACATTGAAAGCATATGTAGATTATCTTCTCTATCATCTGCTTGTTGTACTATCAATACTGGCTACATCTGATACATATGACATTGTGCGTGATCAATCATGTTTTGTCCAACCATTTATTTAAAAGGTTTTTTTCCTCACAATACAAACAAGAACATAAAGCTTACATAAAATACAACATGGCACCACCATTGCAGAAGTGGAATAATTTCATAGCTTATTCATCGACCAACATGACGATTAATTTGATAGTAGTAGTTTTGTTACTTGCTGAATACCCTAGAAGAAGGTCTAAGTCGGCATCACAAGCAAGGAGTATTTGGTCATCATCTTCATCCTTGTATTTTAGACAAAGCCTTTTACCCTTCAACTTAATCCTTTGTGCCAATTCTTTTTCTAGTTCATCCAGGCCCGATGAAATTGGAAATTGGAACTTTAATATGTCACCTTCAAAAGTTGCCTTCACTGTCACATTTGTTGCATCTGAGACAGCACCGACCACAATCTGCTTTGGGGATGCGTAAACAAGACTCGACTCTGGAAGCTTCAAATCAACATCTGATTTATGTCCGGGTTTCTCTGTGCTCTCACACACAGCAAGCTGATCTCTTTTCTGTATCGCATGCTTGGTTGACTTCTTATTTTTCCACCGATTCAGGTACACGATAAGGCGTGCTACTTGGTATATAGAATCTGATTTAGAAGGAATATAGCTATGCTTGCCACAAACCCACCACTTGTCTGATAACACATGACGTTTACTTGAACAACTCCACCGCTTAACCCTTACCAACAGGAACACAACAGCAAATAAACTAAAACGTATGTTTGAAGACTGCGAACTTTGTGCCAGCTTTGAGTCGGTAACATGCGCAGTTTTCTTGTTGTGCTTTGGTAATGGCCAACTGGACATATTATTATCCCGACAAAAACGCTTTAATGTAGACCGACTGACTGCAAAAGAAAATAGATGGCCAAAAATTTGATTATGGTGGAGAAATATGAACTAATGAAAGATAACAAACAATATAAACAAGTTTAAATGACTTGCCTTCAAGGCTTTTGGCAGCTTCATCTATTGGTTTCCCAAGATGTTTTCTAACTGCCTCCATTGTAAGATTGTCTATTTTACGCTTTCTGCCTCTTTTCGCTCGGCTGCTTGTTTCTCCAACATCAGTAATTTTTAGCAGCGTACTGATATGGTGCTCGGAAGCATCGTCATTATTTCTTGCATCAACTGCATTTATGTTGTCTCTTTTAACATCATCCTGAACCACAATTTCTGAGCTCTTGATGGTATCACCAGCATTATTTGCAAACGTTTCTTGTTTCGGTGACAATTGTTTCGGGGAATGTGTGAAGTTAGTTTTAGCTTCATCTGCTACAAAAGATTCTGAATCAGATGAAACAGTCTCTAATGTCTTGTTCTTTGTTGTTGTGGTTGACGTTATGATGGTACTTTGAGGGTCTGTATCTAAATACAGACTAGCGGCTTCAGTAGGTGGTCCAACAACTTGTGTTGGTGATTTATCGCCCAGTACAATTCCAGAAGCCATTTTTGTGTTTTCCTTCAATGTCTGCATTAAGTTTTTTACATATCTACCATCTTCTATATTCAATGATAGAAAAAACTCTAAGACATAGCCATCATTACTTTCAACGCTATGCAAGAAGATCGCAAAGCAGCTTGTCAATCCACTCATTTGTGCATAAGAACCTAAAGGGTATTCTTCTTCATTGAGTTTAGTTACATCCTCACAGAAACTTGAACCGTGGGACAACAATGCCCTCCCCACAGAGCCACATGACTTGTCCAAGTGTCGTTCTCGACATACTTCACGAAATCTCCACAAGCCCAAGTCTTGAACATAAAAGGGCAGAGCAGCTGTTGACATGCAGCTTTTTCCAACGCATCTTGTATTAAAACTATTGCAGCTCTTTTTTAGCATTTGTTCATGGGATGTAAAACTACTCAATGGAGACATAGCCCATGTCTGAGCTAGAGGTAATCGGTGAGTTTCACACACAACTTTCAGAATACTGAAAATCTTTTCCAAGTCGTTGTCCCTGTGTTCATTCTGAACCTGTATATCGAAGGCATCTTTAAGGATAAACATTCAAAAGTAGATTAGGGTCTAATGAAAAACTTGAGTAACATCAAACCTTGGTCAACCCAACTTACATTTAAAGTAGGAGAATCGAGTGCATGTTTGGTTCTTAGATTTACTGTCTGCAACACAACAATATGGACATGAGGAAAGCATAAACAGGAATATAACCTTAAAACGTGATTCCTACAATGTCGGTATACGAAATATTATTCTCCTCCACTGCATTATGAGAGTTTATATGATAAAAGTATATTAGTATGCTACTTAAAGAAAGCAATGTTAATTTAGAATTGGTTGTATGAATTCAGACCATGTAAAATGATTTATGTCTAATGCTCATACAAATACACAAACAATAAGTGTTAATTTAGAAACCTTCAATGCCCTCTGAAATTGTTGAACCTCGTAAGCAAAAGCCGTATACCTTGACGAAGCCAACAGTTCAATCACTCCAACACATAACCTTGTAGTTGAATCGAACACTGGTAAAGCCAAATATCCATGGAGATTACAACGTATCGCACACTCTTGTTGTGGAAAATCTTTTGGGTTGTAATTAGTAATATCAGAAGTCCATTCTGGCAACCTTTTCCTAAATACTCGAGCAGGAGGACCAAGGAATTCTTCTTCTTCATGATCCTTATCCACAACATAAAATTTGCTCTCAGAATCCTTCCGGTACATGTAAAGTCTGTCATCAGTAGCACCAAGACCATATGGTTGATCCACAGTAGTAAGCTGGTGGTGTTTTCCAACAACACGAGGCGACCAAAACTGGACGATAACATTTTGCTCACGGAAAGTTAATAACTTTAGTACATCTCTTATCTTGTCCTTTAATATCTTATCACGAGGGTCAATATTATCAGCCCTCAGCTCAGAACCTTTTAGACAAATATTTCATGGCTTAGTTAACAAGGAAAGAAAAAAGGCTTTACAAATTTACAACTAGCTAGAGATAGATAGATAAGATCAGGAAGAAAGACATACCACTTGGGATTGCAGATTGAGATGATTCAGACCGAGAACGTTCCTCAGGTAGCTCCACCTTTCCAGAGACCCAAAGCCGAGTTAGATATCTAGAGTCACCGGAAACCGCAGGATCTGGTGGTTCTAAAGATAAATTGTTCCTTGGCATATCTTTTGTCTGAGCCATATCAGAAACAACCCAAAACTACAACAAGTTGTTTTTTGCCTTCTTATATAGAATCTAAACAGATTGAAAATGTTAAAGCAAATCCATACAAAAAAAAGTAGGCGCTCTCTTTTTAGAGAAATGGCCTGTCCAATGCATTATTTTTTTGAATCTATTCAAAGCAGACAAGATGGCGGGGCCCACCGCTCACGTATTAATTCGGTTTTTCTATAATAATGTGCGCGCATGTGAAGTTTCCTTTTCTCCATTGAAAGTGGTGCCAAGATTCACATTTTTTTTGTACCTCTCCCATGTGACTCATCAATGTTTATATGTCTGTATACAACCTGGTTCAAACAGCTGTATCTTGCCCAGAATTTTAGTACACCAGATGGCACCAAACAGGTAACGGGAACGATATTAAATTTAGACCCGGTTCATTAATATTTGAAAAAAGAAAAAAAGAAAAAAAGAAAAGAGAAAAAGAAAAAAAGCAAAGAATTGAATGGATTAAATTTCATAAAACGCTTCTCATACGGAGTAGCTTTTTATTGGTGTGGGCCCCACTCCCATACCTAATTGCTTTACTTTTTGGACTTCTATAATTTACTCTCTCTAATTCAAAATAATAGTCTATATATTCTTTTTGGATGTTTTAAAGTAACTGTTCACTTTCTTTTTTAAATAAAAACTAAATAATTTAGTGAAAGAATATTCTTTTTAAGTGAGGGAATATTGAAGTAGCCTCATTTTTATTAAACTGTATGATTTTTGTGTCTTAGACAATAATTTTGAAACGCAGGGAATAGTTTAGAATAAATAACACAATTAGTCCCCAAACTCAACCAAATTCTTTGATTTAGTCCTATTTTTGACGAAATTGCATCGGTAGTCTCCAACATCCTTATCTTGCTTTACTGAAGGTCCAAATTCCTAATCCTCGTTATTTTTCCCATTAGTTATTCCTAACTCTCGTTATATTTCCTGTTAGTCAACACGCGTGACTAAAACATGATGTGCATTTTAATAATTGCTCAGTTTGTATCTTTTTCTCTCACCTTTACTTACACGTCTGATGCCCCATCATATTACCTCTCTATTCCCGCCCAATTTGCCACTCTTTATTCTCTATTTTCATCCTTTCTTCCGTCACTTTCTCTGACTAAAAGCAAGTTTGTTTTTCCTCAGATCGAACATAAACATTGGCTAATTTAAGATCTACGGTTACCACAATGGTGTTATCCAAGTGGAAGAAACGTATTGTACTTGTTAAACTAACGGAAGACGAGTTGTATGATGAACTCGAGCGGATCTATGTTAAGATTTTGGAAAATGTTTTTTTGACCTAAATTTTGTGCGATTAAAAGATAATTTAGGTTTTGTGTTCAATATTTATTAATAATTTTATTTTATTTATTATTTTATTTTTTTAAGATTTCGCACCAAACAAGTTTAACATTCGTATGAACCATGTTGGATATACTTTCCAGATGAAGATTATCGGAATACAATATCTGTTTAAAATTTTGCATTCTGAATTTAATCACAACAATAGCGTCCATATATATCGAGCTTAAAAAGTCACCGAAGATGTTGATAGAATCAACTACTTCAAAAACGGTTTCTTTGACGATCAGGTTTATACATTGCATTCTTAAATAAGTTTAACCATCATGCATGTTTTAGAATAAGGGTCCGTTTGGTTTATAAGTGGGTTTGGAATATGATTTTGATTTGGTTTAGAATTTAGATTTGGTTTAAGATTTGGAGAGAGAAAATGTATTTTATAATAAAATTGTAATAAAAAAATATCATTTAATAATTTAAATAAAAAAGGTATTTGAGAGTAGAAAGTGGTGGGTCCCATTAGTTTTGCCAAAAGCCTCCAAGTTGATTTGGAATAAAATTTAATTCCATCTATCATTCATTTTGTTTAAAGAATGAACCAAACAACACATTATTGTCACATCAAACATAAAACCCAATCCAAAGTATCAAACCAAACACACTCTAAAGTCATACTACCTCCGTCCCATAATTATTGTCCATGTCTGACTTTTTAAGTCTTTATTTTACAACTTTAACCTTAATTATTTTTTCTTGTGTTATATAATACTTGATTCAAAATATATGAATGGATTGAGTTTTAAATGTACTTTTCATTGGTATAATTTTTATCAAATATTATATAATACAAACAAAAATATATAAAGGTCAAAGTTGAAAAAGAAAAGACTTGAAAAAGTCAAACTGGACAATCAATGTGGGACGGAGGGAGTACTTGTGTAACTATTTTTTGTCAAACATAACAGGATTCTGAAAATGACGTACAAGATGCTGAAGATGAGTTTACAACACCATCCATTGAGATGAATGAGGTATTATACATTACATTCTTAAATACATCTAACCACCGTCCAGGTATTAGAGTTGGGTGATGATATCAAATAACAACATATTATTAGCATCATTTATCCTATATATATTGCTTGTTTTGTATTATTTTATATGAGAATTGATAATTAATCGCTTAATTTTATAATTCTCAGTTATAAACAAGCAATTGGTGAAAGTTAGCTATTTTGGATGAAAATTTGAGCAAAATAGATCAAGTTGGAAAAGTCTGCTGAACTGAAGACTCATACGTCGTATCATTTTAGATAGATACATCGTATACCAAGACTTAGATGAATATGAAGGCTATTGCCTGACTTTGAAGCATACGCAGTATGGATTTATACCATGCGTCGTATATGAAACCTTTGTTAACAAAGAAAACCCAACTTGTTCTACTCTAGATACGTCGTATGACAGTAACAACATACGTTGTATCAACTTTTAAGACTTTACCAGATTCCCAAGATAAGAAGACAAGATGCGCCGTATAAAGATTTGTGATGCGCCATATCACTACAGCGGTGAACGAATATTCTAGAATATAATAATTTTGGGCCCCACACGAAGTTACCTTGATACGCCGCATCGGACCAATCCGATACGCCGTATCTGCCGTACACAATCCTTTCCAAGAAATCAAGTGAAGGTTAGAAGCTTAATGAAGAAGTCAAAATTACATGACGACACTCGAAGATGCTTTCGTATTTTGGCAGTAAAATCTTCATCCGGACTTCGGTTTACTCCGTTCAAGCGGCCACGGAAAGAGAAAAAGGAGATCTATCTGATCCTGAAGGAGATACGACATATATAGTATTGAGATATGCCATATTGGCTAATACTCCGTATCGGAATTCTGGATACGCAATATCGGGCCAGTTTCAAACTTGGAGGTTAGTTAAGTTTACTTATAGATACGGCATATCAGACTCTCTCGATATGCCGTATCGACCCCGATTTTAGAAACTATAAATAGAAGACTCATTAACGAATTAGGGTATCATTGGAGACCCTAGGGGTCATTCCCAGACGATCAAGACACCTCCAAACAGTAGAAGATCAGTGTTGAAGACCTAATAATCCTCGAAGAACATCTTTAATCATTGTTATATCATTAATCATTCGGTTAGCGTATTTTATTCATTATGTTTCATACTCTATACATTATGATTATGTTTATGTACCTTGTTAGAGAGATTATGGGCTAACACCCTTATGTGTTAGCCAAGTTTATGATTAATTGATGTTTTGATTTATTACTAATTCAATAGGTAGCTCAGTCTTCGTTTTGATTACATATATAAGTTTATCGTGCCTTATCGGCCTTAGGCTCGCACAATTACTTCATCAATATCGTTTGCATGATTAATGTAAGCCTTTAACCAGGATAAATAACATATAAACTTAGTAATCATTAAGCAGCTTGAAGTAGGTTCCGAATAATTGTGATAGGATTAGCCAGTCAAGAAGACTTAAAATGAAAATCAAGACTCTAGAAGAACTAGATGTAGGACAGACCGTGCCTAGTCGTGAGCCCCATTGCTACAAGTCTTAGACTTATCAATACTTAATATACAAATCTTATATGAATAAATTTGGTTAACACGTTCTTTTTATCTTTAGTGTCTTCTTACTTTTATTGTTTGTTTTACTTTATTAGTTTATTAGAAAACCAAACTCGCGCTAGTCTCTCAGGCTGAAACCCCTTTTGCGTTAGTTTAGGTTAATTTAGTAGAATGCCTTTAGAACGACCCTTACTTACCTAAAAACTATACAAATTGATTGGGTACACTGCTCGTTAGTGTTTAAAGTCTATAGGTTAGTTCGGCAATAAATAAATTTAAAACTTAGTAGAAAATTATAGACTATACAAAGCACATCATTAGGCAAGCATAGAATCGTCGCACTCTATTTCGGTTTGTCCAAGAAGTTTTGATGACAACTTGAAGACCACATGCACATACCAACATTTTTGCTGAATTTAGTTGATGGGACTTGGGACAAGGAGGAAGACGAGAGGTTTGAAAAAATATGTAGTATAGAAGATTTGAAGGACTGTCTATGGGAAAGATAATATTTATCAAAGATGTCTGACAAGAAACAATGTTTACAAGTGGGGAAAATGTATAATTAGTGATATACCCATCGTGTTTTATGCACGTGTATTGACTAATGAAAAGAATAATGCTCGTTAGGTTTTTTGAACCCCAGTTAAGCAAAACAAGGATGTTGGTGACTGCCGATGCAATTTCGTCGAATATAGTAATAAATACAAGAATTTGGTTGAGTTTGGGGACCAATGGTGTAATTTACTCTTTAGTTTATTATCCGAAATATTGAAACATTTGGAATTAAATGGCTCAGTGCTTCATAAAAGATACAATTTTAGCATTTTCTATTTTGTTAAGATTTGCTTTTATAAGTTTTGTTCATAAAATAAAACACTCCAAACTAGGGGTGAGCAAACGACTCGAACGGACCGGACCGACCGAGACCAGACCGAACCGGACCTGACCAACCACATTCAGTCCGGTCCTCGGTCTAGGTTTTTTTGGCTAATTCGGTTGTCGGTCCGGTCCGGTCCGACCAAAAAACCAAAAATCTTGTCAAAATCTTGCCATTTTGGACCGAACCGGACCGATCATATTCGGTCTCGGTCTCGGTCCCAGTTTTTACCTTAATTTGGTCTCGGTTTTTGACGGTCCGGCCCGGTCCGGTCCCGGACCGATGCTCACCCTTACTCCAAACCTTTATCGAATCGGTTAAGCTGAACTAAAATCTGATTCAACGTGAATATAAATAACCCACATGATAGCTGAATAGAATGATGTAGGCAAGAAATAACAGAGTGGGGTTCAAAAACCTTTCAACTGAAATTGAACCGATAATCTAACAAAAACTTATGGTCCCAATCAAATGTGGATTAGTTCAAGTGAATCAACCAACTTAGTTTCACCCAAAAAAACACATGAACATATAACATTGGTTTAAGAAGAACACGTAACAATTGTAAGTTGAAAAATATCGGCATATAAGATTATGATAAACATCTTGTAAAAAAGGGAAACATGTAATAAAACACACATATACACCAACGGGCCTCTGTCTAGTGATATGGAGATTTTTACCCTCCTAGGCAAAGTCTCAAGTTCGAGTCTTGTATAAGGCGACAGGGGTTTCCTCACCCGTGCGTAAAGGGAAGGGTGTTGTTGCCTTTTGGGTTAGACACAACCTGGTTGTATGTGCTCGCTACGCCTTCGAGGCTAGAGGCCATGTAGCCACAATTGCCGTTAAAAAAATAATAATAAGAATAATAATAAAAATAAACACACATTGACACATATACATAATGGTAATATCTTGGCCCCGAAACCAGTTGGTCCATATAGTATAGTGGCGCTCCTCTTTTACTGAACATACAATTTTGTACAGGAAACACTAATGGTAACCGTTTCTGCAATTCATAAATAAATGTCATGTTATACTAGTCATCTCTGGTGCATCTTCAAACACAAAAGCAAGGCTCTCCACGAACGTGTCATGGTCAAGATCTTCTATGACCGTTGTTTCATTACCTTGATATGCTATTTCATCATATTCAGACTTGAGCAAAGCTTTAGTATAACTAGTATGAGATGCTATTTGGTTCATTTCAGTTTTTGGGGTAGATGCGTTGGTCATCGTAATTAGTTCTTCCAGTGACCCTTCAAAAACCCCTTGATCCCTACAAATGAAGAATTAGATACATCGCAAATGAGTCCAATATATGTTCCATAATCAAAGTTATGTGAAAGTTTTAAAGTGACCTACCAATAGGAGCTCAAATCATCAGTCATCAAACTAGTCTCAGATATAGTTTGATTGGTTTGATTTTCTGAGGAAGATGCTATAGGAGTCTGAGTTCGTTCCCTTGACCACTCAGAACTTCCTTCGTCGCTGCAAAGGAAGAAATAATACATTGTAAACAAGTCCAGTATCACATAATCAAATGAAAGTAAATGTTTGAAATAACCTACCTGCTGCAGATTGAATCAGCAACCGAAATTCCAGAAGAACCAGTCTCGGATAATGTTTGACTGTATCGAGATTCAGGGGCACAAGAAGTTCGAGTTACTCGGATATTTGTACTTGGTATCGCTGGCCACTCTGGGATTCCAACGTTTCTACAAGCATTCCTAAAGGTACCTTTTGTGACTACATAAAGAGGAAAACAGGTCAGTAAAACTTCGCCAGTTCTAATACTT
This sequence comes from Artemisia argyi, assembly GCA_030686995.1. Lineage (NCBI taxonomy): Eukaryota > Viridiplantae > Streptophyta > Magnoliopsida > Asterales > Asteraceae > Artemisia > Artemisia argyi. The sequence goes on along the minus strand of CM060698.1, from coordinate 167,818,963 downwards.
ACAACAAATGTAACCGACCACCTTATACTGTTATACATATATATATCAGGTTAAAGATGCTTACGTCCAAGTTTCTCAGCAGCAGCAATGCTACTCAGTCCAAAATGTGGAACAAGACGAAAGTAATAAGTATGGGGAAATGACTGTGTTTTGCGTATCCTTTTTCGGCCATTAATACTAATACAAGTCCTCCTTGGGCAATCAGTTTGGATTGCAGATTGGAGACCGGCATGCTGCAAATTGAATCAATATAATTACTTGAATTAAGTTTGACCATGGTATCTACGGGATTGGTAACAATACTATTTACCTATTATTTCACCAATGTGAAATAATAGGTAAATTGAATCAATATAATTACTGCAAATATGCATACCTGAAGTAATTTGCATATTTCACCAATGCGAATATCATAAGAATCCTCGGATGTATCCATGACAAAGTCAAGCACACCAACACATCGGCCATTTACTATCACAGGCACCGCAAAGGATCCCCATACCTTAGAAAATATACTAGCATCTTCACATGGAGGACGCTGCTCTTTGGGGATGTTGTGCACATTTTGAGTCTGTTCAGGAGTACAGTTCAAGAATGCACGGCCAGGAAGCCCAACGGCTACTCCATTATCGAGAATCTTAGGATCGACATAAACATAGAGCTTGTGGTCTAAGCATGCTTTACGATATAAATCAAGTTGTTGGTTGATCCCATAAAGACCAAAAGGCTGACACGTCGTTGTAAGTATAGATGTCTTCCCAGTTTGTTTTGCCGCCCAATATAGAACAAGTACATTTTGGCCTTGAAATGGTGAATTTCTGATTATAAAAATGATCTTCTGCTTCAGTTCTTCAGTTGTAGCAACATGAATATCTGTAATGTTCAAATCTTTAGAAACCAAAAGATAACAGCAAATAGTTGATCTTGTATAATTTGCAGAGCAAAGAAACTACTTACTAGCAACGAAAACCTAATAATAGTTTATATGAGAGGATTCATTATGAGCATAGACATCGTTTAGGCTAAGTGTTATGGTCACCAAACCCACCACCTCAACATCAGTGTCACATCACCATTCAACATATCACCAAATCCACCACCAAACAGGTGTAATGCTCACCACCAAACCAAACATATAAAGATATCGCACTTTACACAAACATGCCACACAATATACCCCCCCGCCCACCCCACCACACACACACACACAAGGGTGCACCATTTAGGTGGTCTGCACCACCAAACCAATGCAAATCATGGGACCGCGCGTGATTCTTGGAGGTGGAGGTGGTCCTTCACCCTCCATAACACTTAGATCTAACTAGCTACTTTAGGCATATGGATTTCAAAGTAACAAATTAGATCTAACATTTGAACAAAGTCTTAAAGAGTGGTGGATTTAGGAAAACAAATTCACAGAGACATCTTGTATAACCATACGAAAACATGAATATCATAAAAAAATTTCAAGAACAATAACCATATAGATTTGGTAACAAAGAAACACAAGCTAAATCAGATCCTAGTTGACTTATCAAATCCTGAGTCTTTCTCTATGAAATCGAGCTATAAATAACCAAAGATGACATAACATATTAGCAATGGATTGGAAAACTTAAAAATAACACTAAAATCTTACAAATCTAGCATAGTAGCATCCCATGAAAGAAAGCATCTCTTCTTAGACCATAAGACAAGAGTAGTTGACTCATAGGTCAACCTTGTTTTTGGTCGAGTAAATATATTTCTCCTTCACAATCTGAAAGTGATCGTGATCGGAAAAGCCGAAGAAGCTAAGAAACTAAAAAACTTTATTTTATTTATTTATTTTGGTCTGAAATCATATAAGATTCTATATTTAGAAATATTCGGTTAAGGTAGTTAAACTTACAGTTAAAGTCTGGAGTACGCCGGAAAAAGGGGTCACCAGGTGAAACCTTCAGATTCAAAGTTGAACAAGCCATGGATCTATAAAAACTAGGACGGTGTAACTTTGACAGGTTCAGATCAGATGACTCTCAGGCAACAAGGAAAATGAAAACACTTGTATGTGTGGTCTGGGTCATGTGAAAAATAAACTATACAAATGACAAGGTCCACAATCGAAGGGTCAAATAAAGGGTGAAAGGTCGTTACTTGACCTCAAATTTCAACGATGGTGTGTGAAACGAATCCTTCACTAATTTCATGGACCCACGGCTCAGTCATTTATCCGACCAAATACAAAGTTTTTGAGTTTAACGCTACTTCGATACACTAACTACGGGGTTAAGCCCAAAATATCTGTAACCTTTTAACACTTCATTATAATATCTGTAACCTTTTAACACTTCATTATAAAACAATAGGATTTACAAAAGTTTAGTTAGAACCGAGATACTAACTGGACTCTCACTCCTCTAGCTATACGAATGTAATCTTACTAAAAATATGAGCAATAACACATGTTCTAATGTCTTGAGTCAGCGATAATCTTCGGATACGCTTTAGTAAGGTCACCACATCCTTCTCAAGTTCTCCAAAAAAAATGAATGAAAAAGGGAGAAACTCATATCCAATATCCGCGCATTTAGACTCGTACTTGACGCGTTTACGTTGTGCGGCTTTAATAACCGCACGACCCGGCACAAAATCGACCGTACTAGTTTATTATGTTTATTATTATTATTATTATTATTATTATTATTATTATTATTATTATTATCATCACTTTATTAAAAACTTAAAGGATTTACAAGAAATTAGTGGGGAGCCGAGATACTAACTGGGCCCCACACCTCTAGCTATAGCGAAGCTAATCCGACTAAAAATATGAGCCGCAACACGTGCTCCAATATCTTGAGACACTGAGAATCTTCGGATGCGCTTTAGTAACGTCACCGCATCCTTTTCAAGTTCTCCAAAAGAAGAGAATGAAAAGAGGAGGAACCCATATCCAATATCCGCGCATTTAGCCTCGTACTTGACGCGTTTACGTTGTGCGGCTTCAATAACCGCACGACCCGGCACAAAATCAACCATACCGGTTTGCGTCAAAGGTGACGACCCTGTCAGATCAACACATACATCAAACCCACCATCCCACGAGTAAAGTAACATATCAGCTGGACGTAAGGGCTTGTCCTTTTCCCCACTAAGCCCAATATCAACCTCCTTACGAGCCGAAATTTCAGACCGAGAACATATATCAACAAGAACATCACGCACCATATTATGCCGATGTTTAATACCAATAACACCCGTGCACGATATAGCATGGTCCCCATAAATATCTCCAGTAAAGACCCTGGAGCAAGCTGAACACGGCATCTGAACAGAAAAAAGAGGAACACCTAACCGATAACACAACACACATCGGTAGGTCCTAGCATTCATAGTCTATAACCTTTTAACATGTTCACAAGTGTTTTTTCTTTTCCTTTTCTCTCAAGTGTTCCATTTTTATTTTTTAACCTAAACATGCTTTAGACAAACTTAAGATCCATAAAAATCACTCATCGCAAACGAGCTAAGTTCTTGAAGCAAATAAACATCACAACTAAACTTTGAAATGCTAGAAAACGCATAACGAGCAACTTAATGAACTACTTGATTATTTTTTAGTTACTAAGCCCAAACAATTTGTAACCTTTAACATTTCTCTCTCTCTCTCTCTCTCTCTCTCTCTCTCTCTCTCTCTCTCTCAAGTAGGGCTGTAATCAAGTCAAACTTTTATCAAGCAACTCAAGCTCGAGCTTAACTCGACCGAGTCAAGCTTTTATCAAGCTCAAGCCCAAAAAATAACTCGAAACATATAACAAGCCAAGCTCCAGGTTTTGAAAGCTCGGTTCGAGCTCCTATCAAGCTTTTTCGAGCTTTAATATAAATATATTTCCATTATAAATTTATATAACTGACTAGAGATAATTTGAGTATTAACATAATTATAACGACTTACTTTGTAAATAATTAAACGTGTATTGTAGAAGGTCATTTAAACCTAATTAATCCAAACGTTTTGTATCCTACTTTTTGTATTCTTCACACTTCTTAGGTTGTCAACTGTTATAGTGTTATCATTTGTATAAAACACTAGTAATTTTAGCTATTATGGTTTAAGTTTGTTTTATTTTATACATATATTTATTGATGAGTTTGGCTATTAGATACAATGTTTTTATATACGTTCAAGCTTTTCAAGCCAAGCTCAAGTTTTAATCGAATTTTTCAAGCCAAGCTAAAGCCTGGAAGATTAAAGCTTGTCAAGCTATCAAGCCAAGCTCAAGCCTAATTTATAAATTTCAAACCAAACTCAAACCCTGTTAAGCTCGAGCTCGGCTCGACTCGATTACACCCCTACTCATGCTCCCAGTAACACGTCATGTCCTCAGTAAAATAGAGAAAGAAAATCAAATTTTAGTATAAAATAATATAATAGTATAAATTCTGATAATAAACTAAAAAGAAGGTTATATCAACTAAAGGTAGCAATACGTATCGTGTTCAGTTGGGCTGGTCCAAGTTAGCGGGTTATTGGTTCATGTATTTCTAACCCTGACACATACATGTTTATAAAACGAGTTTGTGTGATTAACTTATAGATAAAATTATGATTAGAGCATTCATTGACATACTCAATTAGTATGCCTAATTGTCATGCCTAATTTATGTGTCATATTTTTATTGGTGACAGTAAAGAGATTCACACTTTCACAAATCAATAAAACACCAGCACTTTAATTTAGACATAAAAGTAGTCATATTTTTAGGTCTTTAAATCATTTCTCTTATGATTAATGGGCAAGTAGTACATAATAGACGGGGAGTGTTTAACATTTTAAAACAACACAATAAATAACGATAGACATAAATTACTTGAATAAGTTTTGATATATCATAAGACAGGAAGAAAAACTATTGGGTTATTTTTCATAACTAAAGTAGTGAATGCATAACTATTTAACAAATGTAGCGATATTGTCTCGAACTCACACTATATTTCACAACTACTTTTCTATTTTTTTCAAGACAATGTTATGAAATTACATCGACACTAAAATAGTACAATTAACGAGGGGCGGATCTAGGAGTGAGCCACATGTGGCACGTGCCACACATGGTTTTCGCCGACGAGCTGTGGTATTCTCTTGAAAAATTCTAGCTCTTTGAAAGTGCTATACACATTTTGGAGCTAGAGATGCACAAAATGAGCAAAAAAAATCACGAGGAATAACATGGTTGTTGAGTTATAAATAAGAATAAAGATAAATAGATAAGGAAAAAGATGATGAACATTGATTTTTACCTTAGTCATTTTGTTATTTTGGTTTATGTGTCGTGTTTTAATATATTTGACCGCATATACATAGCTAGGTTACCCGTAATAAGAGAGCACCACAACCAACTTTATCATAGTCACCTCAGCAGCACATCAACTTTCTCTTTCTACAACTAACTTCGTCACCAACTTGGTGTAATAAGACAACCAACTTCATCACCTATATATAGCTCACATAAAAGAATTAAATCTCTCACACGACTTACCTTTGGGCCCACAAAACTCCTCCACGAATCGGTCTTGGGGACGACCGAGTCCTCCATTTTATGCCTCCAAGACGCGTCGAGATGGGATCGACTTAATAAGGAGCACGTGTGTTATTGCCTAGTTGGCACTAAGAAGACGCGTCGAGGTCTTCTTATTGTGGTATGGATGCAATCGAGTCAAGCCGAGCTCGACCTCGACAAGGCTTGAACTTGACTCAAAACCAAAACAGTAGGCTTGATAGCTCGTCAAACTTTAATCAACCAGGCTTTAGCTTGGCTCGAGTAGGTTTCGAACAAAGCTTGAACTTGGCTTGAAAAACTTGAATAAATACGAAAATATTTTATTTAATAGCTAACCTCATCGATAAATATATTTATAAAGTAAAACAAACTAAAACCACATTTGGTCTAATAATATTCACTAGGGATGAGTATTTCGACCCGAATCCCGAAACCTAACCGGAACCGAACCCGAACCGTACCGAAACCTTACCGATTCCCGATATACGGTACGGGGAAAAAAAATCGGGACCACTAATTCGGTACGAGACCGATACGAAATCGGGAAATTCCCCAAAAAAGGGGAAAACCCGATTTCCCGGTACCAGTATCCGAATCCCGTTCGGTCCGATACCGGTACCACTAATTTATGCTCGGGAAAAAATCGGTACCACTAATTCGGTACGGGACCGGTACCGTGCTCATCCCTTATTCACGATTCATAACGAAAATTGGATCCCGTATTGTGGACATCGATAACCTATGCATAAACAAAAGCTAAAATTATGTAATAGAAGTATATATTTTTGTCTACTGATATTCACGATTCATAACTAGTAACTTGTATTCGCTTCCAGATATAAAGCAAGTAAGCAACACCAGTGGTCCTGATGAGGCGAAAAGTGTTACGCTTTTAGGGGGTCATTTAAGCCCTAAGTCGTGATTATTTGATCAAATATTGCCTCAAATCGTTCCTTTTATCATTTTAGGTACTTTGAAGAAGAAATCTGGAAAAGGAACCATTTTGGACGTTTTTGGAGCGAAAAGTGAAGAAAGCGGCAAAGTCTCCAAAATCAAGTTGGAAATAGTACCTGACGGCGTCAAAAGTTGCATGTGACGGCATTACGTATTGGCAAAGAGGTGGATAAAAAATTACACGAGACGCGCCAGAATGTTTTTGGGACTTAAAGAGTGACGGCGTCATGCTTTGGGAAGCCAAGGCCGTCAAGAGCAAAATTACACGTGACGGCCAAGAGATGATTTATACATGACGGCGTCAGATCTGGATCTAAGCAATCCGAGAAGAGTATTGGCGGCTAGTTGACGGCGTCAGAATTACAACGTGACGCCATCAGATTGTATTTTCTATATATATTTTTCTAAATTTCATTCATTAGAGGAGAGAAACTTTGGAGGAACTTTTACCACAAACCCTAGGTCGAATTTTCATCATATTGTAGGGGTTTCAAACCCTTCTTTCATCCATGTTTCAATAAAGATAAGTCTTCCAATAATCATTCAATATGTCTATGTGTTGTTTGATTTTATCTTATGCTTGTCTCTACTTTAACATGTTAGGCTAGGTTTGTTTGTGTTTGCTTGGATGTAATGAAACCTAGCTATTGATTGTTTGTTATTAATTGTATTGGATGAATGATATCGATGTTAGGCTTAAGAAAACTGGCAGACTTCCAATTGGTAACATGCTTAAACGTTAACGTCTTAAGAAACATGAATCGGATGTGTACTACAATTTTAATGGTTGTATTTAATGCATGAGTGACTACTAAGGAGGCCATGTTAGGAGCTAGTTATCGGCTTGACATAGGAAGAGGTAGAAACTTATAAAGTTGGGGAAGATCGTACACGGCCCCACGAATGGTATTAAGGAATATAACCCGTTATCTACGCAATTGTAACAAACTATTCAACTAATGAAAGATAGCTAGGGAATAATGAAATCTAAGTAAACGCGTTTCTCTCATTATTGTTTTTCTCATATTTACATTCTTGTTATTTTATTTCATTGCATTTATAGTTAATTGGGTTAGTTGACTAGCAACTAATTCCGCCCACTCTTCCAATACCCGAGATTTTTACTTGCTTTCTATAAAACTATAAAAATACAAAAAGAATCATCCATCACTTCTAGACCTAGTTTAATTAAGTTTTGATCATAACGACACTATTCGCCGAGAGAACGATCAATCCTCCGGTATTTGACACTACATTATACTACATCGGTCAGGTACACTGCCTGGTGGGGATTGCAAGCCTCTTGAGATCCCTTGAGAGGTAAAACCTTTTGCCAGGGCACAATCTCACGCATCAGGTCCTTCAAGAAGTGCGAACTGTGAAGAATACAATGCTTTAGAATGGATTATTTAGGGTTTAAAGGTCCTTCAAGAGTATATTAATTAACTCTTTGTGAAGTAAGTTCTTATAATTAAATTAATATTCAAATTAGCCCTTAGTTAGTTATATGAATTTTATCTGAAAAGATATCTATATTAAGGCTTGATAAAAGCTTGAGCTGAGCTATCAAAAGCTTGAGCTCGGCTTGTTGTACGTTTCGAGCCAGTTTATTGGGCTTGAGCTTGATAAAGGCTTGACTCGATCAAGTCAAGCTCGAGCTCGAGTTGCTTGATAAAAGCTTGGCTTGTTTGCAACCTTAATTATAGGTGGTCTCATAAGGCGGTTTTGGAGTATTGAATTTGTTTTATATAAAACACATATAAAGTAGCAAAAATAATGATTGTAATATGTAGTATTACCAAACAATATCTAAGTTAAAGTCACACTATTTCTTTCTACCTAGAGTATGTTATATGAAAGTAACTGTTATTGGAACGGAGATGTAGGTTATTTTTATAAGCTATATAAAGTATCATTTGATTTTAAGAGATTATGGAAGATTATTTTTGTAAAATCTATGATAAGTTAAGTTTACCAACCGAAGCTTATATTTTAAGTAGATTATTATTTTTTAGAAAATAAGCATCATCTTCTCAAAATCTAGTGTGTCAAACAGGCCCATAATATAGATTATTTGATAATTTTAATCATCGAACCGTAACCTACATATCAAAATCGAATGAATCCTGAATAACCCAAATCCGCTAACTAAAACCGCAAAAACATGTACCTTTACTGTTGTTCACCACACAAACTGAATCACGACCTTAACCACTAACATGAACCTTTAGTTATGTTAACGAAAAGAACTAAATCACGACCTTAACCACGAACCTCAACCCAAAACCCTCACCTCAACGACTTTGCCTACTGCTCTAAAGCAAGACCAGATCTATACTAACCTCAAACAAGACTCTATCGAACTGAACCACGAGACTACAGACCCATCGAATCTGGATCATAGCAGTACATAACTGAAGTATGACACTACAAATTGTTGGGGCAATTTAGTGCCCAATAGTCTCTGACTATGATTTGAACATAAAATATCCTAAGTGTATATTTAGTCCCTGAATGAATAAAAATTCAGCGAGTCCAATGTAGAGTTCTTCAGAGACAATGTACAAGTCTCTCCACTTCTTGAGGCGAAACTTAGTAAGTGAAGACCCTGAACCAAAAGAAGATGATAAAGTCAGTGTGATTTGACAATGTCTCTTCGAATCCCCTTTGATCTCCACAACATCAAGAACGTTATGAACCAAGATACTTATGAAAATGTCTAAGTATCTGAGAATGTTTTGGCGAGAACTTTCTTAGGAAGATAAGAAGAAAAACACTTATCAAGAAAGTCAAAGAAAAGTACAAGAGTTGGTAGAAAGGTATGAACAATTGTCAGCACTGTTCTCTAAAGTGAAGTCTGATACATTCTAAGAATATAAGCATTTAATGTAAGTTGGTAGTAGTGTACTTGACAGTTAGATGTTTGACACATCCCTATTACCCCACATGTATCCACCTCGATCTTTGTCTATGTAAAAGAATGTTTTAAAAGAATAAATGTTATCTTTTGCAATTAATGTGATATAAATTCAAGAAAGCATTTACTTCTCTATAAGAACTAAGTCCCTAAACCCGTTCAGATTATTAGCATAAATCTAAGTTAAATGCCACTTAGGTTAGTGTTTAAGTTACTGAAGAGATCGTCATACTTTATCATTTGACTTAGATTGTTATTCCACAAACAATCTTTGTAAATTATTTGATTTATTCAAATAAAATTTAAAACGTAAAAAAAATACTTGTGTAAATCTTTCTTACTTGTTTATCTTTGTTAAACCATTTTAAATAAACATTAATAACACGAAAACTGACCGGATAACTTAAGTTATTATTTGCAATCACTTTAAAGGGAACAACACAAATCCATTAGCTCCGAACCACGACACTACTACCCCACCAAATCAGAACCACGCCACTAGTAACTCGCCAAATCTAAACCACAACATACTATAAACCAACAATCTGAATCATTGCACCACTGATGCAAACCCGACACATCAAAGTGAACCTTGACTCACCAAATATGAATCATCACATAACCGATCCTAAAAACACCACTTTATAACCCACTAGCCCGAAAAATGACTAGGGTAACAAAGCTAATGAAGTGATGCGGAAACAAACAAAAATATATATTGAAACAAAGATGAACGGGGGTATATGCACGCATGAGGATTGTTGAAAGGGCGTCCATCGGACTACTGGCTACGGCCAACGGCTGGTGGCGGAGGTTTTAATTTTTACGGTTGGAGAATCAGTTTACTACTCTTTAACTAGTTCGAGTAATTGTATAGTTTCTTGCCTTAATGGTCTACTTCATTTATTCAGGATTTTGACTCACAACAACAACATCAACAACCACAATACATAATTTCATTAGACCGATGTATATGGAAAGTAAACGGTAGACAGATCATACACTACTATGGTGTAAACCGAAAGTAAGGAACTGCTAGAAAAAACTCCTGCACTAGTATTACTGAAACTTATATCTCAAAATATAATCAACATAACTATATATTGTAATGTTACATTTACAAATATTATACGACTAACTAGTACATAGAAAATCGTTCAAAAAAAAAAGTTTATCCTTTCGGAGAAGTTATTTTAGAAGTACCTACAAAACCCACATAGATAATGGACCACTGGGTATCTTAAATATGCAAACAGCCGAACAGGTCAAAAAACAGATACAATATAATGATAGTATTTGCGTTGCCAGACGACATGGATCGGTCCATGTACTACAATTCTATTTTTCTTTTAAAAATGTAATGTTTCCATTGGCTCTTTATGCATTAGTTTTCTCGACGGTAAGAAACAAGTGCAAAAACAAACGCACAGAACCCATTGATTACAAACTTCGAACATGATATTAAGATGAGAAAAAGAAATATAAACAAATAAAGCTTTACTCTCACAATGCTATATATTAACATGACATGTTATGCTGAAAATAAACATAAAACGACATTTCATTAAGTTTATTTGAAAATGAATTATAAAGTTAGATTTCCTCCTAATCATGTTTATTCACAGTAATTATTATTTAACCCCTAATGGCATATAATCAGATCAATTCACGCTTTTACTATTTGTTACGCTGGTTATTTTCAAAATTTTAATGGGGAGAATTTAGTTGGGCCACAAGGAAACCTGCAGCTAGTAAAGCACATAATCCCATTTCTATTTTCAAACCAGTTGCACACTAACGTAACAGGCCCAATCTCACATAAGGCTTTTGTAGTTTTGTTTATTCCTGAACTTTCTCTTCACAACACTTTCTGTTTCGATTTCATGTTAAGATATAATTTCTCGTTTGATCAATTGTACATTTCATATTATCGTTTATATTTAGTAGTTGCATACTTGCATCACATAAATCATGTATACTAATTAATTTTTAAACTCTATATAAATGGTATACACATCGCTTCCTCTGTCCTTGCTAATTAATTTAACGATTTTTTATATAAGTTATTTTCAAAAAAAAAAAAAAAAAGAGTTTAATTTAAAAAATTAATGGGTGGGAGGAGTGGATGTAGATGTTTTATGTTTGGGTAAACTACAAAAAATGTCCGTTTGGTATACGATTTTTTACACCCTACACCATTCCCAAACTTTAAGTACAAAAGATATCCTTACTTTTCGCACTTTTTGCACAAATTATGTCCTTATCGGCATTGCCTATTGGTGAAAGGAATGCGAAATGACTAATAAATGTAACACCCCGATTTTTATATTAATAGCTTTAAATATATTTTAAAGCTTCCCAGTCAACTTCCGTTATAATAATAAATTTCCGATAGTCAAAAGGACCTCTCATGAAAATTAGTTATAAATGGATAAGGACCTTTTATGTAATTGTTTCACTAACAAGGACTAACTTCATCTAACTGTAAAACTTGTTTAATAAATCAAATATAAGTTATTTCTTATCCCGGAAAGCTTCATTTTCCATCTCCTTCTCTCCCTCTTCACATCACATGCACATCAAACGTAGGTTCTATCTAGGTTTTCAATTCTAACTTAATTTTTTATCAAGTTTAAGCTAAGATATTAGTTTATGAAGTTGTAAGGGTCCAAATTCTAGCACTCACACAATTTAATTCAAGGTATAGATCATACCTGAGTTTTAAAATTCGTATTTTAATATTACCCATTATTGGGTTATGCTTAAAGATCATATTTTGATGTCATAAGTGGGGTTTAGTAGAATTTTATAAGAATATGTTAAGTTGTGATTTTCCAAAATCACGAAGAACGCATGTTAATTATGTGTTGGTATTTACATATACGATGGGTATCTTGTTAAGGTGCTATAACATAATTTATGGTATTATGAATTCGAAAAGTATGCATATGTGTTATATAAGCCACGAACCAGACACCCCCCTTATGGCCTAGTTCACTTTTAATGCTTGTTTATGACAAGCTAAGTCTTATTCTAAGTAGCTCCATGTTAATTACATGTTCTTAGGTTATAAAGGTTAGCTGGAGATGTTTACGAGAGCTCGTGGTAAAATACAAGCTATAAGGTGATTAACAAATATAGGTGTAGAAGCGCCGTTGGACATACCACATGTTTTGTGGTGTTTATGTTCATATTTCTTCATATGCTAAAGTATTATACTCATGTTACGAGTTAAAGTTAAGTACGCGTATATCTATGTCTAAGTATATTTTATGAGTAGAATTGAATCAAGTGATATAAACTTATGTGTGAAATGCATTAAGCGGTTCTAAACAACCCGTAACGACCCGTGTGGTCTTAATAACATGTTTTTAGCAAACATGATGAATCATTGCTTGATTTAACGTCCTAAGTAGACGAAATAATTAGAAAGAAATGGTTATGTTCCAAAAACGGAACTAAGCATCCTAAGTGGATGACTTATATATATATATATATATATATATATATATATATATATATATATATATATATATGACTATTAGACCCGATGTAACAACCGTGGTTTTAGCAGGTCAGTTTGACTGATAGTCTTGACTCGGTTGACGTTTGTTTGGTGTGTATTAGGTGTTTGAAGTGATATAGGAGTGAGATATAGGTGAGTTTTAGCACTAAATCCCTTTGCATAAGTGGTTTTATTGTGATTTGGAAAGTTTGGAATTTGGGAAAGTTCATTTTGATCACCTTTGTGGTGTAGAAATAACTTGTGTAGTTTTGGTGTTTTTGTGTTTTTGCGTAACGAGGCTTCGTTCAAGTAATTGAGCGTTAGTAAGTTACGAGGAGTTTGTTTTTATGAGTTATATTTCAAAAAGAGTGTGAAATTCTATTTTTGGAAACTTTGTTTTGAAAATGATATTTTTCCGGTTGTCGTAAAAGTTGAGGTTTATCGCGTAAGACGTTAGGATTAGCTATGGGTATTTATAAAATATGAAAAGTATGAGGTTTTGAGTGCAATAAATAAATTTAATAAAAAAATAAAAATATATATTTTATATATGTAAAATTCGGATTTAAGGGATAAGGGGGAAAAAGGAAACCCAATTTGAGTCCAAATATGACTCTTAGGCCCAAGGATTATCCATAATTAATATATATACCAAACCAAACACCCCTAAAACGTTTTTACTGCAATTTTAGTCGATCCAAGGAGCAAGAGAAGGGAGAAAAAAATTAGAGTTTATAATTGTGAAGCAATAATCAAGAATCAAGGTAAAATTCTTAAAATACATGTTCAATTGTTTGATTAATTAATATAATTCATGTAATAATTATATGATGGATTAGGGTTTGGGTTAACTTCTGTAAATTAATGTTATTAAACATGTTGGGATCAATTAATGATAATAGTATGATGATTGGTTAAAAGAATTGAGCGTAAAACATGCTAGTTATTGAGTTAGGGTTTGGATAGATTTGTAAGGCTGTAAATATGTGAGTGTATATAACAGATGGTTATGAGTTAAGTCACGAATTTTAAGTCTAAATTGAAGTATAATGAAAGAGCTTTCCAAAACGTCCAGCAACGATCAATTTTGAGGTCGGGAAGTCGGTCTTTTGATTTTTATTTGTTAAGGTGTCAAAGCTGTCAAACCGGGACAGATTTTGGGTAAAAGTTTGAGGGTGGCATGTGGTTTTAAAAGTGGTATTTTGACTTGGTCTTCTGGAATAGTTAAGTATTAGGTTATATTAGACTACCACGAAAAGGATTCGCGATAAAAACTTGTGGAAGTAATTATTAAAAATCAAAACTTTTTGGTGTGCGTTCAGATCCGAATTTGAGTAGTTGACAAGTTTGAATTTTCTATGAGTACTTGTGTGTGTTATTGGTCCATGGCCTTCTGAGATTAGCTTCTATGCTTATGAGAGACCATGGTAAATTTTTGGTGTGAGTTGTTGAGCTTTATTTGTTGAGATTTCATGTGAGTGAATGTACTCAAAAATTCTGCGTTTTCTGAGTTTTAGAGTGCAAGGGATTTAGTGAGTTTTAAGTTATGGTGGTGGTTAGTATGGTGTCTAGGAGATCCATGGTGGGTCATATGAGTCTTAGACATCCATCATATGTGTATTACATGGGTTGTAGCTTTTAGCTTGACCTTGTGTAATGTGGATTATTTTTGTGTGTTATAGATTGTGAGTTGTTTTTGTGGAAGCTGCGGAGTTTAAGGTGAGTTCATAGTCCCATATTTTTACTTTGTTTTAAACTTGGGATGGGAATGATGCTTGTCTTAAATGTTTTGGTTTACTGTGATTATGTGTGTGATATTAAAGAGCTTGGACTTATAATGTTATCGTATGTATGCTATGTGTGATTATTTGCTTGTGTGGATGTTTTGGGATTCAATTAGGATAGCGACCTAATTGATGATATATTTTTGGGATTCAATTGGGAGGGTGCTTACCCTATTGCTCGCGCATGCGACCTAATTGATGGCATATTGATGGGTACTACTTTGGATCGGTGGGCACGTTCCGCCCAATGGTTGCCTTATGAGTGTTGTTGCCTTTATGTGTGGATATTAACTTGCAAATGCATGTAGCTATATGATAACTGTAATTTATTTGTCCAGCCATATTTTGTAATCACAGTAAATTCGGTTGCCTTGTGTGTTGAGTCTTAAACCTATGAATCTCACCAACATTATGTTGACGTTTTAAGCATCATTTTCAGGTGAGCTTTCTAAGGATAAGATAGAAGGATGTGGATAGACGAGACCTTAGTTGCATTGGAAGTGGTTTATCATTTATGACTGGATTTATGTTTTGGATTTTATTATGTTTTTCTTTGGGTATTGTTACAACACTGTGTGTTGGTACATTGCTCTATTTATGTGCATGTAGTTGTTCTCTATGTTGACACCAGGTGTTGTGATGATATCCATGAAGTTACACCCGCGCGTTTCCACCATGGTGGGGTGTGAGAGATTGGTATCAGAGCCTTAGTTATAGAGAATTAGGTGGTTTAACCTAGACTATAACCTAGTAGTCCCTCATATAGTTGCATTTAGGACCTATGTGTAAGTATAGTATTTTATATGTCTATTTTTCTATATTTATGAGATGTTTTATTGAGTTTCGGACGTCTATTTTATCCCCTATATGTAGTGCTATATATATATCGACTTTATTATATCGTCTTTCGCGTGTAAGATGCTTCGTTGGACAACCGTTATCGCTATCGGATGTGAGAGAAGTGGTAGGATGAAGCGGATTAACCGCAGAATTTGAGTTCTCGCTAGCATGTAGTCATGTTCGGACAAGGAGATGACTTTTATGGGAAACATTGGTGGAGAAGAAATGGAGAGGTTTGGAACCACGACGACTTCTGGAGATGGAGCCATTACCAAATACCCTTGGTAGTGTCCTCACTTCACCGAGGAAGGAGATGTGGTTTAGTCTAAACCTCGTGATTTGTATGCGCGTGAATTATGTAGAATTGGAAGAAAAGAATGGAGATGGTTTTACATGTTTTCGACTACCTCAACGTGTAGGAAACATGAATGGTTGGTTGAGTAAAGATGAGAGGGAGTTAGGATGAAATGGTGTGGATTCGGATCTAGAGTCCACAGCGAGTAGTAAGTTGAATTGATCTGAGTGGGGAGATAAGTGCGAGAGTGGAGTTGAGCCATTATGCGACGTCTTTTGTTTTGTGCTATGTTTTGGAATTTGTATATTTTCTTTTGCCGCCTAAGTCATGTGGAGCGTGATTACTCTCGGATACTGGATCAACCTTATCCAAGTAATTTTGATTATAGAGTTTACGTGATCGTTGGAATTGTTCGATGTGAGATGATTGTTGCGACGCCTTTTGTTTTTGTTTGCGTGATGGTTTGCATGATGTGTTGTCATAGGAGGGAGTACATTTGTGAAAAGGGGCATAGATAATTATGGTGGCCAACATAATTATACATGCGTCACGACACAAGTGGACTTGCAAGCATGATAGCATGGATTGCATGGTGTATTAGGTGCTATGTGGTATATGTGTGTTATCATTGAGATGTGTGGTTTTGGAAGCAAGTATGCGTGTGGAATAGGCTTATAACTATGATCGCGAACATAATTATAAGGGTATCACACACGTGGACTTGTGACCATTATTGCATTGATTGATGTTAGTTGTTATATGTTGTTGTAGATGGTATGTGATATCATGCTGGTGATGGCTGTATGGTTAGAGAAGTATTCTCTTAACCGTTTGGGCAGTCGTTATATTTTGGGGTGTGTAGGTGGTAAGATTCCATCCTACCTATCATATGTTGATACCTCAAATATCGGTGGGTACTTATGTTGTGGTATTTAAGTTGATTCGCTTGCTAGACGCTCCGTTTGTATACCTAATTCTTTGGTTGGCATTCCTATTCGTACCATGATGGTTCATATGCCATATTCGTTCTATTTGACGTCGTGATAGGTGATGGGTAATCGAATTCGTTTTGTTGGATACTGGTTCGTTTCTTTGGTTACTCCATACATTCATTCTTCGGATGAATGTTATGCTATTCTTCAAGTATTGTTGGTTCATGACGAGTTGGTATGGATATTTGAATCCCTCATTTACATACACCAATTGAATTTCGTGACATGTTTTGTGACCTGTTGGTATCGGATTTTTCCTATGATTTTGGTTTGATCATTGTACGAATGAGTCTGTAAGTTCATCGTTTGGTTTGCAATGTTTTTGCGTGAGTGTTCACTGGTATGAGTTCGTTTAAGGATTATTTTGATTACGAAATTCTTCAATGTCTTTCGCGTTCGATTAAGAGGTTGTGTTAGAGTCTTTATGGCATTTTACAAATTCGTTTTGGGTATTTGAAGGTTGTTTTATGGAAACTAATATTTTTATGGTGAAAATGAAGTGTGAAAAAAATGGTTATGTTGATGTCTTACATAAAATGGTTTATGTATATTTTATAAAAAAAAAAACGGTGTTCATTTGTTTTTAGGAAGGTCGAGTACGGGAATAAGAACTGTCTATGGTTCTCATTTACCAAACTTGTTATGTATTTGGTTTATCGAGTGTTTCTTTCGGTGAGGTACGCTTGTGCATGTTTTATGGGTATGTGTATTTTCTTTGTATGGGTTTTCATGAACATTTTATCTGTGTCTATTTTTATTGGGGGAAAATTTCTCATTGTGTTTTTCTAGCTTTGATTTTGATGTTCGTTACTTCGCTAGTCGATAATTCGTATCCCTTTTGAGTTCGTTGATATACGTTTTAGTTCGACCGGTTTCATGGTTCGCGTCGTTTACTTATGATAGATTGTCGTTTTGATTATCAATTTGTTCGTTGAAGAAGAAGAGGATGTTGCCAATTCTCCAAGTGAGAAGTTCAGCTTCAAGATGTACGTTCTTCAGGCATCGCGGAGGTAGAAGAAACATATGAGGAACTATGTGATACGTGACTTAGAGTTGAGGAGTAGAACTTGGAGATGATATTTGCATGGAGCAGAAAGTGTGGTCTACCCAGACCATGAGAATCTTTAGCATATATTTGACAAGAGGTTAATATATGTTGAAGAGAAGTTGGGTGTGGAGTTTCTCAGTGACTACGATTGTCTGGTTCGCTATCGTCAAGGAAGGGAGGACATCGTGGTAAGAGCGCTGAGCGGGAGTGAATAAGTGAAATTTGGATGTCTGTGAGCGATGATTATGATAATTCAGTTCGGAGTTAAGGGGATGATATTGACAGCCTGGGGAGAGAGGTTCAAAGATGAGAACATGTAAGAAGAATGATTACTTGGTTTAGACCAGTAAATGGATAGGAACAAAGATAGAGGAATGTATTTTGCGTTCCAGCTATTGGTTCCATTGAGAGGAAGCGTAAGGACATCATTTATGCAAGGTATTTGATACATCCGAGAGTGGATAAGACGTATTATTACCTTAGCAAGAGGTGTATGGTTGAGTAGGCGAGACTTTTCGCTCGGTGAGTTGGTAATGAGCCATGGGGTATCGCGTTGATCATCAAGAAACATGATGAAATACTTACTTCGCGATAGTGGTAAACTTCTTATGGGGTCTTGAGAACGCGTATGTAGATGAGTGCGACTTATCATTCTCTAATGAATGGACTAAGTGAGCGTACAAAGCAGGCGTTGGATGGTGAGCTGAGAGCATGGGTGTTTTTGAGTTGGAAGGAGCTGAGGTATGCATTTATCTTAGCAGAGTCCTCCTATATCAACAATTATCATTCTAGTAAGGAGTATGTGTCGTGTGAAAAGTTGTGTGGAGGGTAATGTAGGTCGCCCGTTCTATGGACAGAGGTTGGAACAAGCCAACTAATTGGTCCTGAACTAGAACGAGAGGCTACGAATAAGGTTTTCTGGCTAAGGAAAGACTTAAGGCAGCAAGAGATCGCCAAAAGAGTTATGCGGATTATTGCCGTAAACCCTTGGAGTTTGGTGTTCGTGATATTGTGAGGTTAAAAGTATCTCCTTGGAAGGGTGTGGTGCGTTTCGGTAAGAAAGGCAAGCTAGCACCGAGATACGTAAGACCGTTTGAGATTTATGGAAATGATTGAATTTGAGACATATCGGTTGAATTTTCCTGAGGAGTGAAGTAGAGTGCATGATACGTTTCACGTATCTAATGGAAAGAAGTGGTTGGCGGATGCTAGTCTGCATGTGCCATTAGATGAGAGTAAGGTTGACAAGACTTTTCGTTTTGTCAAGAAACTTGTTGAGATTATGGAAATGAGATGTTAAGAGTTTGAAGTGTGGTGAGATAGCGTTGGTAATGGTATGGTGGGATTCTAAGCGTGGTCCTGAGTTTACTTGGGAGCGTGAGGAATCAGAAGTAATTAATGTTTGTTTTATGAGTATTTGTTATTTGTGAGTGCGTCTTGCGGTTACCATTTGGATTTTCATTTGGTTCGAGAGTATCGTACCTACCTGTGAGAAGTCGTTCGGATCTTTGGTGTTATTGATCGGTGTAGTGTATCTATTTTCGTGTATTGTTGGAGTATCGATATGTTTTCTATTGTGTGAATTCGAGTATTTAGTCGGTTCACATTTTTACGATTCTTTCTCTGTGAGTTTATGGGGTGGTATTTGTCCGCTTAAAAATCCATAAATTTCCTTTTGCTGTTGTGAGTGGTGACTATAGTAGTTGAAATCTCGGGACGCTATTTCCCTAAGTGGGGGATGATGTAACAACCGTGGTTTTAGCAGGTCAGTTTGACTGATAGTCTTGACTCGGTTGACGTTTGTTTGGTGTGTATTAGGTGTTTGAAGTGATATAGAAGTGTGATATAGGTGAGTTTTAGCACTAAATCCCTTTGCGTAAGTGGTTTTATTGTGATTTGGAAAGTTTGGAATTTGGGAAAGTTCATTTTGATCACCTTTGTGGTGTAGAAATAACTTGTGTAGTTTTGGTGTTTTTGTGTTTTTGCGTAACGAGGCTTCGTTCAAGTAATTGAGCGTTAGTAAGTTACGAGGAGTTTGTTTTTATGAGTTATATTTCAAAAAGAGTGTGAAATTCTATTTTTGGAAACTTTGTTTGGAAAATGATATTTTTTCGGTTGTCGTAAAAGTTGAGGTTTATCGCGAAAGACGTTAGGATTAGCTATGGGTATTTATAAAATATGAAAAGTATGAGGTTTTGAGTGTAATAAATAAATTTAATAAAAAAAATAAAAATATATATTTTATATATGTAAAATTCGGATTTAAGGGATAAGGGGGAAAAAGGAAACCCAATTTGAGTCCAAATATGACTCTTAGGCCCAAGGATTATCCATAATTAATATATATACCAAACCAAACACCCCTAAAACGTTTTTACTGCAATTTTAGTCGATCCAAGGAGCAAGAGAAGGGAGAAAAAAATTAGAGTTTATAATTGTGAAGCAATAATCAAGAATCAAGGTAAAATTCTTAAAATACATGTTCAATTGTTTGATTAATTAATATAATTCATGTAATAATTATATGATGGATTAGGGTTTGGGTTAACTTCTGTAAATTAATGTTGTTAAACATGTTGGAATCAATTAATGATAATAGTATGATGATTGGTTAAAAGAATTGAGCG
Source organism: Artemisia argyi (assembly GCA_030686995.1). NCBI lineage: Eukaryota > Viridiplantae > Streptophyta > Magnoliopsida > Asterales > Asteraceae > Artemisia > Artemisia argyi. Next base: position 167,798,457 of record CM060698.1, on the reverse strand, counting down.
TAAAACATGCTAGTTATTGAGTTAGGGTTTGGACAGATTTGTAAGGCTGTAAATATGTGAGTGTATATAACAGATGGTTATGAGTTAAGTCACGAATTTTAAGTCTAAATTGAAGTATAATGAAAGAGCTTTCCAAAACGTCCAGCAACGATCAATTTTGAGGTCGGGAAGTCGGTCTTTTGATTTTTATTTGTTAAGGTGTCAAAGCTGTCAAACCGGGACAGATTTTGGGTAAAAGTTTGAGGGTGGCATGTGGTTTTAAAAGTGGTATTTTGACTTGGTCTTCTGGAATAGTTAAGTATTAGGTTATATTAGACTACCACGAAAAGGATTCGCGATAAAAACTTGTGGAAGTAATTATTAAAAATCAAAACTTTTTGGTGTGCGTTCAGATCCGAATTTGAGTAGTTGACAAGTTTGAATTTTCTATGAGTACTTGTGTGTGTTATTGGTCCATGGCCTTCTGAGATTAGCTTCTATGCTTATGAGAGACCATGGTAAATTTTTGGTGTGAGTTGTTGAGCTTTATTTGTCGAGATTTCATGTGAGTGAATGTACTCAAAAATTCTGCGTTTTCTGAGTTTTAGAGTGCAAGGGATTTAGTGAGTTTTAAGTTATGGTGGTGGTTAGTATGGTGTCTAGGAGATCCATGGTGGGTCATATGAGTCTTAGACATCCATCATATGTGTATTACATGGGTTGTAGCTTTTAGCTTGACCTTGTGTAATGTGGATTATTTTTGTGTGTTATAGATTGTGAGTTGTTTTTGTGGAAGCTGCGGAGTTTAAGGTGAGTTCATAGTCCCATATTTTTACTTTGTTTTAAACTTGGGATGGGAATGATGCTTGTCTTAAATGTTTTGGTTTACTGTGATTATGTGTGTGATATTAAAGAGCTTGGACTTATAATGTTATCGTATGTATGCTATGTGTGATTATTTGCTTGTGTGGATGTTTTGGGATTCAATTAGGATAGCGACCTAATTGATGATATATTTTTGGGATTCAATTGGGAGGGTGCTTACCCTATTGATCGCGCATGCGACCTAATTGATGGCATATTGATGGGTACTACTTTGGATCGGTGGGCACGTTCCGCCCAATGGTTGCCTTATGAGTGTTGTTGCCTTTATGTGTGGATATTAACTTGCAAATGCATGTAGCTATATGATAACTGTAATTTATTTGTCCAGCCATATTTTGTAATCACAGTAAATTCGGTTGCCTTGTGTGTTGAGTCTTAAACCTATGAATCTCACCAACATTATGTTGACGTTTTAAGCATCATTTTCAGGTGAGCTTTCTAAGGATAAGATAGAAGGATGTGGATAGACGAGACCTTAGTTGCATTGGAAGTGGTTTATCATTTATGATTGGATTTATGTTTTGGATTTTATTATGTTTTTCTTTGGGTATTGTTACAACACTGTGTGTTGGTACATTGCTCTATTTATGTGCATGTAGTTGTTCTCTATGTTGACACCAGGTGTTGTGATGATATCCATGAAGTTACACCCGCGCGTTTCCGCCGTGGCGGGGTGTGACACCCGAAGCGGGTCTAGACGTCCTCGGTGGACGACATGCATTATATTATGATCACATGTTCCAAAGAGAAACTTAGACATCCTTAGCGGATGAAATGAGCCTTTAGATGGCTTTATGTCCCAAAGTGGGACCTAGGCGTCCTATGTGGATGATTATCATGATTATATAACTTATTAGATGTCCTATGTAGATGACATGTGTTAAAGCGTGATCATATGTTCCAAAGTGGAACTTAGACATCCTCGGTGGATGAATTGTGACTTAATGGGCCTTATGTCCCGAAACGGGACTCAGATGTCCTATGTAGATGACTAGCATGCTAAATAAAGTTTAGACATCCTTAGTGGATGAATAGCACATCATGTTAATGATGCGTCCCTAGAATGGGACTAGACATCCTATGTGGACGATTATGGTTTCATAATGTCCTAGGTGGACGACTTGTATATACATGGAAATTATATTCCTCATATGCATGATTTAAAGTATACAACCACCACTAGAAGAAAAGTTGAAAGAGCATGTTCCTGTGTGGATTTAGAAAAACTATCAAGCAACACGTTAAATAAGCGGGGGAGTTTCTAACGAAACAAGCTTTTAGTTTTATTGCAATGTTATATTTTAAACTATATGCATTATCTCACTAAGCAAATTGCTTACGTTGCTTCGTTTTTGCTTTCTTATAGGTGAGATCATATTTAAGGCCAAAGGTCGCAGATTAGCCTCCGGTTGAGCACATGGGTAATGGAGCTTATCCCTACCCTCTCTAATACCAAGAAACACTATAGGAAAAAATATTTTATTTCATGGTTTGTATAAACGCATAATTATGGAGTTTGATCACTAGTACATGTCGTGTTTAAACTTAAATGGGGTATTTGGCGTAGTGCCATTCTTACCCAATATACCCATTTTTCTTATGTACGGGTCTAAATGAATGTGGTGCACTATGTATAGTTTATACATGATAATGTATATGTTTGTTTTGAGTCAAAACTGTTTAGTCTTGCACATTTTAATTTTCCTGCAGAATCTGTAGTTTTCTTGCAGTACCAACAAGTGTACACGCCGTATCCCATCCAGGGGATACAACATATCAAAGTTATGTGCACATATAAAGTACCATAATTTTCTTTTACAGCGTATTAGACCCGACAGCTAATACGGTGTATTCCAATCTGGGGATACGGCGTATTGTTCAAACAGTTTTAAAAAAAATTTCCTAATATGTGTGTTTCAAGTTGGTATCAGAGCTGTGGTTTAAGGGATTTAGTTATCCATTGTAGATGGGTACTTAAACTTAAACCTAGGGTCTTGGTGACTCGTAGAGTTATATACATTTTCGCATGTGCATATAGTTTCAGTAATGGTACAATATATACTATCAGCATGTTATGCATATATAATATTGTTCATGAATTTAGTATGACATAATGACGGTAAGGACTTGGTTATCTGATGAACTTAATACGACGCCTTCCAACGTGGTAATAATCGTATCACATAAACGGGGATTTACCAGCATCGTGTCATACTTAAGGATTGAACCCGTTTAGTAGGTGCTAGCATAGGATTATATGACCTATGCATATCATGTTAGGCAATGATCAGAATTAGTAACTTAGTATATAATGATTTTGAGAGACTTTATAAGCAGAAATCCTTCCTATGTGGAAATTAAGAAATGTGTCGGAAGTCTTTATCGACGTATCATATCCACTTATCAGTTTACAGGCTTTTTAAGATTTCCCTGACCAAACCTAGTTACGATGTGTATATATAATCAAAGAATCTCAGAAATTATTTCTCGTACATGTTGTAACAATTGAGCGTGAAGATGCTCATATTCCATAGCTCGATACTAAGACCTTCGGGCCATACTTTCTAGCGTTGGTCAAGATATTAATAAAGACACACGATATTATGACATGTACCTCCTTCGTGAACATAATACTTGCTCGTGTATTCAACTGATTCTTGTATGATTCGGTCAGCTAAGATATCCAGTCAAAATGTTATCGTTCGACGAGTCAGTATAGGCCTCTTTAGACTTAAAGAGGCAATACACGATAAGATTTGACATATGACCTCGATAAGAACAAGACGTCATTCATGTCAGAATAAATTAATCTGGGTTAAAACACTAAGTTGGGGAGAAATGTTTACTTATGTGGAGCGTAAGGAAGCCTCCCCTACTATAAGTCAAGTATCAGAGTCAAGAAATATATGACTCATGGCTGTTAAGTCTATCTAACTCATGTTGTTGATTCTCAGAAACCCCAGATTTCAACAACATTCCTGTTGTCTAGGAATTTCCCGATATATTTCTAGAAGAACTCTCAGGTAAATCAATGGGCAGAAAAATAAAATTTCGCATCAATTTTATCTCGAGAGTACCCCTATTATTAAAACTCTCTACTCACTTGCTATGTCTGAACTTCAAACTAATGAGGTAGTTACAAGAACTACTAGACAAAGGCTTTACTTGCCGTAGTAGTTCCCCTTCGGGAGCTCCAGTTCTTCTTTTTAAGAATAAAAATCGTAGTATTCAAAGGTAGATTGACTATCAAGAATCTAATAAGTCATTATCTAGAATCGATTGCCTCTATCCAGAACCCAAATCAATGCCACTATCATCAGTTTTAAAATGAACTTTAAGATTATGAAAATGTTCCTGGGTAGGTTTATTTATTGTTGTTGTTTGGTTGTATAGATCGATAAGGATTGTTTCATACTTATAAAATCTATAAAGATTTATGAATAAGGTGAAAACATATTTGAGATCGTTTTGTTCTTTTTATATTCAAGTCTTGTTGTGTTTGAGAGTTGGGGAATGAAAGTGAGGATTTATTTGTGGGTTATGTGTAAATATAGGAGTTTAATGGATGCTGTTGACATAAATAATGTGTGAAAATGTTATTCATATCTTTCGATACCTCTATATTTTGACGATCACAAAATGGAAAATCGTAAATCGTATAATTATTACGTAAACAAGTATTAAGCTAATTTATATCACTATATCCAACTTAATCACTTAAGGTATGGATAAACAAGTGCTTAATACATCTCATGATCAAAGGGGTATTTAATTAACTAACACAAAGTTTATTTAATTATATAAACATATTATATATTTTTTAAAAACACTTTTGGTAATTAAGAAAAATATTTTATTCATACTAAATATATTAATTCAAATTTTTAACCAAAATCAGTTAGTTTTTCACCAAATAAACTTTCCCCACTAAAAGACAAGGATTCTGGCCGTTTCAGCTGGGCGGCCCCCTTAATTATAAGGGGCGGTCCCCTTAATTTTAAGGGGACCGGCCTTGATTTAAGGGGACCGGCCACGCTCCTCTGTCAGAATCTTTTACCTATAAATACCACCTTAAACCTGGATTTTTGCCTCACCTTTTGCACGAAATTTTTAGATCTATAACTCTCTTAACATCCTCTAAAACCCTTTGATCATTTGGATATTAATCCTTGTTTCAAGTGACTCAATTCCTCATCATCCATTCTCATCCAAAGTGCAAAAGAAGAACACTCTTTCTACAACCAAGTTCAAGAAGTGTTGAAGAGTAGTTGTGCATAGTGTATATATACGTTCATTTGTGAATATTATGTTGTGCTTGTTATATATTGTTTAGAAGATATAGAAGTTGTGTAGGAAGTAGAAGTTGATTAGTAGTGAAGTAGGTTAGTTGTGAAGATTGGTGTGAAGTAGAAGATTGTTGTGTAGAAGATTGGTGTGTAGAAGATAGGTGTGAAGAAAATTGGTGTGTAGTATATTGGTGTGAAGAAGTTGTGATCAAGTTGTGAAGTTGTTGTGGTATGTAAATTGGTGTGTAAGGTTTTCTCCGCCAAAAGGGAGTTTGTTGACATAGTGAAGAAACATCTCCCCCTTTTTGATGATTACAAAATTTAAAGTCATTAATCGAAAATTAGTATATATTCAAGTATTATTGTGAGTTTATATCACTTCTCCCCCTTTTTGTTAGCATCAAAAAGGTTATCCCATGTTAATGTAAGCTCCCCCTCGAAGTATACTCCCCCTCGTTTTGAGGCCAAAAGGAATCGAGATATGGATATCTTGCAAAAATATTTAGTGGCAAGCAACATATATATGTATATAGCATGCAAGAGTAGAGACTAAACATAACCATAACATTAATAATATGAAAAAGATACATCAAGCATTACATTAACAACCATAACAAGTAATGCAACTAACAAAAGCCTTAAAGGCTTAGAATCATCACTAAAATAAAAAGAAAACCAAGGCTCAAACATGAGAGTCCTCACTAGAGCTTGCCATCCAAAAGGTTTAACACAATTTTATTTGTAAAACACCAAGCATGTTTAATTGGGAGGAATGGATGGTGAACATGGAGATGGTGATGGTGGAGGTGTGTTTGTTGATGGTGGTGGAGGTGTTGTGTTTGTTGTTGGTGGTTGATGCAACAAGTTTTCAATATGAGAAAACATGTATTGGATCTCATCTCTTAATCCGAACACAATTGTTCGGTTGTGAATGCAACAAAGGCAAGTGTCTCCATGAGCTTCAAGTAAGCTCCATGGGACGGGGTTATAGGTTGGTGGATTGATAGGAGATGATGAGAAATGTGCATCAAGAGGTGTTAATGGTGATAATAAGAGAGTGAGTGCAAGAGTTGTGTTTTCATTGGTAGGTTGTGATGGTTGATCAATTGTTGGAGGAGATAAGTGGGTGTTGATGTAGTCATTTATGGATGAAGTGGATGGTATGGAGGAAGTGGAGTTTCCATTTGTTGAAGGTGTTTTGGAGGGTGCATTTGGTGCACTAGGAGATGAACATTGAGGTGGTGGAGATGGAGTGGTGTTGTCTTCATTTGTAAGATCAATGAAGAGTTGTTTGGGTGGAATGATGACAAGTTTTTGTTTCTTGGCATTGTTTGAATAGGTGGTTCTTGGTGATGACATGATAATGTTTGATGAATGTTTGAGGATGATAGAATGTGAATTAAACATGCATGGAGATTATATAGTGGGAAAACATGTTTAGAAGTGGAATTAATTTGAAATTGTAATGTTATATTCCAAAATCAGTTTAGTTTTTAAGGGAAATGGTAGCTGGGACTAGCAAAAGGGATCACAAGATGCAAAAGAGAACAGTGTAAAAACTGTTTCAGATGGCCGGTCCCCTTAAATGGAGGCCGGTCCCCTTAATTTTAAGGGGGCCGCCCTTTATGATTTAAGGGGGCCGCCCATCTGACGACCCAGAAACCAAAATTTTTCAAAAATTTTCTGGAAAAATATTGTGTTCTGTTTTGTATTTGCAGTAAGCACCATTTGGACATTTCACATTTGTTTTGGTCTATTATAAAGCAAACATGATATATATATATATATATATATATATATATATATATATATATATATATATATATATATATATATATATATAAGCTAATCATGCAAGTATATATATAATTTAAGAGTCAAAGCATGCATTCATAAGCATATATTAAACAAGTTAACATACTAATCATTTATCCAAACAATTATTCCAAGAGAGTTTCAAGTACTTCCGAATGTATTTCAGACAAATAGCACACAAGACATAAAAATTAAATATTGTTTAACAAACATAATCCAAGCATATCATTTCTTTTTCTTCCCGAAGATACCCTTCAAAGTCTTTCCAATAGATTTGAAGCCACCTCTAACTTCTTCGTGCAAGCTCTTTTGTCTTCTAAGCATCTCGGTAGTTCGTTCATGAAGCACTTCTTCGTTTTGATCACTAGGAGATGGGGTAGAATACTCGGGATAGTCAAGATCCTCTAAATTGTCAACGAACTCAGAAAACGAAGGGGTACTAGCATCATGGATGTTTTCCTCCTCATCGTCATCGTCTTGCCTTGAGGATGATCCATGAAAGCTATGACGACGAGGTTTACCCTTGTCACTTCGAGTTCGTCGAGCTTGTTTTAGAGTGAGAGGACGTAGAGTGGGGTAGATGGACTCATAGATACTATTGTCAAGATCGGGGTAGTACTCGATAACATGACGATAGAGACGAGTGAGGAACATTCCATATGGAAGGTTGGCTTTGGGAGTTTTTCTAGCACACTCAATCCGTTTGATAAAGAAGTAGGCCAAATTGTACGGCTTTTCGACAGCTATATAATACAACATGAGAGCAAGGCACGCCGGGAGATGGTCCCGGTGACCTCCGGTACCAAACGCATTCTCACGAATGAGTTCTTCCCAACGCTTCATGTGGGGGCTTAATTCCTTGAGGAGAAGTTGGTATGGAGAGATTTGAACGTTTTTGGATTTTATTTTTCGGCTTGTGGTGGCACGTTCCACACCAAGGATTTGACGAATTTCATCGGGATGAGGAATTTCGTCGAAATAGGGACCGAAGGTTGGTCGATAGCGATTAAGAGATTCGAGGTCCCACTCGTTTGTGAAAACGGCTTGACCTCTAAAAGGAATTTGGAGGATATGACCAAATTGTTCGAGAGTTAGAGTGATAAATTCATTTTGAATCATGAAAGAGATGGTGATGAAACCAAGGTCATTGGCTTGGACGGTGACTTGGCTATAGAAATCTATTATGAAACGAGGAATGATAGGTTCATTTATTTCATAAAGACAATTGAAGTTGATGCTTGCAAACACGCGATTTATGTAGTCGGATAGAGCAAAAGCAAGATCTACTACACGTCCTTCATGAACATTTCTATCTTCAATTTGACGATATATAAGTCCAATGGAAGGAGATGTGGTAGGGAGTTGGGAAACTTTAGGAATGTAGTTTTTAGTGTGAGAAACATCTTCGGTAGTTGCTTTTGGCATTTTCATCTAAACACATCAACAATACAAAAAGACCAAAATAAATATAAAGAAAGATAAAAGTATATGTATATTGTTAAGGCTTATGTTGGAACGTAAACATACTTCGTTACTAATCCTAAGAAGTAGATTACCATGTTCCTTAATATTGTTTTTAACACGTTTTAGATATACTTTACGATGTTTAATAAGTAGTTATGGACAAATCTAAACGCACCTTTAAACATCTTAATATATCATGAAATTTACTAGATTTACATTAGATTGTAAAACTAGCTATTTCTTGCGAGTTTTTTATGCATGTGATTTGTTTTTGAAAAAGATGGTTTGTATTTTTACTTAAAAATGTCATTTTTAGTAATAAACCAAACGCTTCCTTAACTATTGACTTATACCCCTAGTATGTCAATATATATATGAATTATATATCTTGACGAGTCCGATTAGCAATTTTAGGTTTATAATTGTAACAAGGTTTTATAAGAATTATAATGTCTAGGTTTCAATATTATTTGGACATAATCCAAACACCCCTATATCGTGAACCAATATAATTTTTCTTGGTCGAAAAATGTAACTTCAAGTTTTACAAGTTACAAAAGTATAATGTGATTAATTTTAACACGTTTTCAAAACATTATTCAACAATGAGTTTACTAAAATTTTTGAAAAGGAGTGTATGAAGTTTTTCAAAAATTTTCGACATGATAGTTTATAATTACTAGTTTCTAGTGTTGATTGATCATTCTAAACCTAGGGGAAGCATTCGGTTACGGAGTTTTAGGACTTAATTCGAAAGAAATTGTGAAATTGAAGAACTTTATAAAACATGCATAATCATGAGTATGACCAAATAAGATGAAATTAGATGAAATGTGTTATGAAAAACTTACAATACGTAATGGTGATTGTGTTAGATGAATTTGCCCTTTGCGAATTAACCCGAATTATGTGATTTGGAGGTGATTTGAGAGGTTTTTGGGTTTTGGTTTTCGTCACAGCAGAAGCAGGGGAAGGGGAGTATGAAAAAGTGGAGTGTTTGGCAAAAGGAAAAAGGAGAAAAACGGTTTTGAGCTATCAGATGGCCGGCCCCCTTAAACATTAAGGGGGCCGCCCTTCATTTGGCTGCCGGTCCCCTTAAACATTAAGGGGGCCGCCCTCCAAAACTTGATTTTTGTGATTTTGGTTTCTGGAAAGAACAAGAAAATATTTATATGTATGTATTAGATTTATATTTAATCAAAAATACGTTGGAGGGTATTCGCACGAAAGGAATTACTTGACATTTTGCCAATTAAATTTTCTTGATCATTTCGGATGAAATTTATCAAGTTGTCAAGTACACGAGAAAGTTGTGGAAGGTTTATAAGTATATGTATATATATATATATATATATATATATATATATATATATATATATATATATATATATATATATATATATATATATATATATATATATATATGTAGTATGGGCTTATAAGACAAGAATAAAGGAGGGAGACGTATGCAACGGAAGCCGGGAGTTTGTTTCATCCATAGATTTTTCGACTCATCTCTCTTCATCAGCATGAGTGTTGTTGAACATTAAAGTTCAATAAGGTAAATGGGGAAAAGAAAAGGTTCGTAAACGAACAATTTCTAGTTCTAGAAAATCAACAAATGAATTTTCTAGGTTATAAGATCCTAGATATAGCTAAGTGTATATATATATATATATATATATATATATATATATATATATATATATATATATATATATATATATATATATATATATATAGTATAAGTAGATGAGTATATATATATGTATAAAAACTAGAGGGAATAATGAACCAATCAAAATCACATAAAAACTATATACTAAGCTAAGCATGCATTTGTTGACAAGGAAATAAAAGGAAATGTGTACCTTTCGTCTTCAATGCGTTTAACTTCAAAATCTTCAAGGGAAAGTCCGAACACGGGATGACATCAAAGATTTCCATGTATGAATGGTGAAAATTTTTACGTTGGTCCCCATTGTCTCATTTGACCAAAGTTATTTGTCCCGAACATGTTTTGTATTTGACTTGGGTGCATATATGGTGGAAACATTCCCCATGGATTGAAGTTCCACATTTGTTGATTATTGTTAAAGTTTCGTCTATTTTGGTTTACTCTTGGTTGAGGTGTTTTAGGTCTAGGGTAAGAATTATTCGGTTTCCTAGGTGGTGGAGTTTTAGATCTTGTTTTAGTTTTAGACGATCCTACTTCGGTTTTTAAAGATGGTTTATAAAACGGTTTTATTTCTTCATTACTAGCTAGAGGAATTTTCTTATCATTTATGATTATATACTTAGGATTAGATGAAGGTTTTAGTTCCTTGAGTTCGCTTTCAAATTTAACATTTTTAACTTCACTTGTTGAGGCTTCGGTTGAGTTAAAATCTAGACCGGTTTTATCTCCGGATATTCTTTGAATACTTATAATTTTACTAAGTGAGTTACTACTATTTTCAAATTTATCAAGTTTACAAATTTCTTCCTTAAGTTTGTTGTTTTCACTTCTAAGCTCTTGACATGATTTACATTCTTCAAAAATTTCTTTACCTTTTTCAAGTTGATGTATTTTAATTTTTAGTTCAAGTACTTCATTTTCTAGTTGGTTGTTAATGTATTTTAGTGATTTGTTTTTAGCCATAACTTGTTATCCTAGTTTGCATAATCTATTGTATTCACTATCTAAGTATTTTTCATCTAATAATAGATTTTCATCACTAAAATATTCGGTTTCGGAACGTACCTCACTTGATGTTTTAGCCATGAGACACTTTTCTTCCTTTGTTGTTTCTTTCTCATCTTCATCGCTATCACTCCAAGCACCTCCAACAAATGCTCTTTGATTTTGATCTCTTGTCATCATTGGACATTTTCCAATAAGGTGATTCGGATCACCACACTTGAAACATTTTCTCTCATTCTTGCTATACTTGTCATCATTATTCTTTTGAGATATTCTTCTTTCATCGTGTGGTTGTCTAACAAATCTTCCTCGCCTTTTGAAAAATTTCTTGAAATCTCTTACGGCCATGGCATATTCTTCGTCTTCGCTTTCGGAAGATGAGCTATCTTCGTTGTTGATTTCCTTTCTAGCTTTCAAGGCGATTGACTTGCTTTGCTCTCGTTTCCCTTTAACCATTTCGAAGCCCTTCTTTATTATTGCTTCGTAGACTTTTAAATTACCAATTAATTCATCAAGTTGTAGCGTTGACAAATTCTTTTATTCTTCAATAGCCGTCACTTTAGCTCGCCATTTTGGGTGAAGAGCTCTAAGAAACTTCCTAACAAAATTCTTACTAGAGAAATTCTCATCAAGTGCTTTTAAACTTGTGATTATAGTGTTAAATCTAGCAAAAGCATTATCAATTGATTCCTCTTCCGGAATCGTGAATTGCTCATATTGTTGAACAAGTAGATCTATTTTGTTATCTTTGACTTGATTATTACCTTGGTGAGTTATTAATAAAGAATTCCAAATTTCTTTTGCGGTTTCACACATAAAGATCCTTTCGTACTCTTTACGTGGTAGCGCATTGTAAATAACCATTTTTGCTTCATTATTTTTAGCAAGTTTTCTTTTTAAATCATCATTTTGTTTTTCAAAAGGTACGATTTCATCTTTCTTAGTTTCGGGGTTATTTTGAATAGGTAAAATATCACCATTGGTAATAATATGCCAAAGATCTAGATCTTTTGATTTCACATAAGTTTCGAATCGATTTTTCCAATATAAAAATCCATCGCTTTCAAATAGTGGTGGTCTTTGCATAGATTGCCCTTCTAAATATTTTTCAGATTTCATAGATCGTTACAAGTTTTAAAATACAATATATTTTAAAAATCTTGCTAGACATGGCTCCTGATACCAATTGTGGAAAACTAGAAGGGGGGGGGGGTTGAATAGTTTTACGTCATTTTAAATTTATAAACACAAGTTTGTTTTAAAAACTTCGATTCTAGTTTATGTGAACTCAATACTTGCACTATATGAACAATTGTATGGTAACTAACTAACAAAACTAATATAGTAAAGGTAAATAAATAGGTAATGAGAAGAGTTAGAAAGATCAAACCACAACACAAGGATTTATAGTGGTTCGGCTACAAGGACACCTTCCTTGTTCCTACTCCACTCCCCGAGTCACCTACTCGAGAGTTTTCTTCAGATGCAAGTAATTTGTTTGATGAAATGCGTGAGAAGTATTTGTGTTCTTGGAACACTATGGTTTCTGGGTATGTGAAAGCGGGACGGGTGGATGATGCGAGGACATTTTTTGATGAAGTGGTGAAACGAGATAATTTTTCATGAACTGTGATTATTCCGAGGTATGTGATTGATTGTGATTATTCATGACCCCTAAATGGATTATGTTTATTGTTGATTTTGATTGTGTTTGTATATGATCAAATCTAGGTTAGTGTATTTGTGTTCTTGGTAGATCTCGTAGTTTTTTTTTTTTTTTTTTTTTTTTTTTTTTTTTTTTTTAGGTTTTGTTCTTGATGTTCCATCACTTATGAATAAAATTAATTAAAAGTTCAAATAGAAAATAAAATGGGGAAGAAGACGATAGTATATTAGTCATTTCACATTCCTTCAGCCAATGGTTAACGCCGATAAGGATATAATTTGTGCAAAAGTGTGAACTGTAAGGACATTTTTTGTACTTAAAGTTTGGGAGTGGCAGAGGGTGTCAAAATCAAATACCACAAGGACATGTTCGTAATTTACCTTTTTATTTCTTAATAGTGAGTGGCTAGGACTGATCCGTCAATCTATATGTTTTTAATAATTTTTAAAATAACGCACCTCATACAAATATAACTAAAAAGGTTTTCTTTTTTCACTTAATGATTGGACTCAAACTTTTATTTCCTCTTGTTAAAAAGGTCTAAAAAAACTTTTATGAGTCATTAAAAAGATTAAAATAGATATTTATTCAAACCAATTAATTTAATAAACAAACTCAACACCTTTATAATAATATCTTAATAAAGGGAAATAATTTGCACACTCTCATTTTTTATTGTGACACTCCAAAGTGTGCATCAGGCAGTTGTACTTTAAGTGCAATCTGCTTTAACTACTTGTATATTAGAGTGTCCCAATAAGAATTGAAAGTGTGGAAATCACATCCTCTTAATAAAGTACTGTATTATATAAAAAGGGTAAGTACGTGCGATTTAATCCGCCCCGTTGCCCACTACAAATAACAATTTCAAATAGGCAGCCAACAAATCTGAAATTATAACATGTGTAGATTAAAATAGTCAAATCAAGGTCTAATTTGACAGACAATGCAGTGCTGTACTAACCTTAAAAAAATTGAATTCTAAGGTTTGGTGTAAAAGGTGATTGAAATAACATTCAGATCCAAATTTTGCTTAGTCAATATTGAAATAATTAACGTTTTACCATGATTATGTGACGAATTAGTTAAATCACATATGGAAGACCAAGCCAATGAATTTAAGAAAAACATAAAGAGTGTTGGTGCGGTGGTGCCACCGCTGTCATGTTTAGTTTCGATGAAGTGAGAGACCGCTCATGACACCTACTTTTTATTGCCCCAAAATTTATAGTCCATATACAAAAATGTAACGACGTTACAAACATATGTAACGAGTTTTTAATGTCTGCACTGCAGCGCGTTTAAGCAAACATTATGATTAGAAGATGAGATCATATAGTTTTAATCAACTTCATGTATTTTTATGTAACCTACATTAGCACTTTATTTTTAATTCCCGCTCAGGGCCTTTGAAAACCCATGAACGACATTGATTAGTGCAAGTCGACCGAACTCATGGCAAGATATGAAAGGAAAATAACGAGAAGAATTCCCTTTAATTTTCACAGCACCAAACCCTATCCTAACAAGACATGGTCGTTTTACTTTTGTATAATCTTTCCCCTATACTTGTTCTTCTAAAGCCTTGCCCCCTTGACTGCTATGGCAATTATTATTAAGCAAAAACAAATAAATAAATAAAAGCCGTCAAGGGTCAAGTTGAGACCAAAACAAAATATTGAAAAGTGGATTAGTACTAAATTGCCTGAATAATACAAGGATTAGTAGATGCATGCTAGGGAACAACCCCAACTGGCATTTTAACTATTTGCCTTTTGACTTGTTTTAGTGTTATAATGTAGTGCCGATTAGGACATGTGTCTGTGGAACTACCTCAAAGGTTACTTTAGCCATCAAAGTTTGAAACCTTGCTTTAAGAGTGAACAGTGTAGCAGATCGTTTATCAGCCATTAGTTTAAAAAATCACTAACGGCGTCGCCGTTGGCCACTGTTATGCACCGCCGAAAAGCGTCATTCATCTTCACCCAGCTCACCAATTGGCGTCATTTTTTCTTTTTTTTAGTGGGTATTTTTTGTGGGTTTTTTGCGAGAGCGACAAACGCCAATAAGTGTTGTTATTATTATTATTATTATTATTATTATTATTATTATTATTGTTGTTGTTTTAGTTCTTGATGTGTTATTAGTAACGCGATGATGTGACACACTAATAAGTGTTATTGGGAAGGAGGTGCGCCTAGCTCTTTAAGAAAGTTATCTTATTTGAATATAACATGTTATCTTACAAATCTAGCTTATTAGAAGGAAAATGATTAGGGGCCTAAATGTGTGCTTAATTTTATGCTTAAAATGATGTGAAATTCTTTTATTGGTTTGTGTCAAAGTGGATCCATTTACTATCATCAATATAATAATAATATCATATAAGATTAGACATACAATTAAATATACAAATTAAACATGTCAATCAATGCAACATGATTATACGAAAAAAAAAAAAAAAAAAAAAAAAAAAAAAACGTACCCATGATAGTGGCAAGGGGTGTCACTTTTAACCAGCTCATACAACTTTGTCAATTTCTTTGAGCATTTCTGCAAATATTCTAATTACAATCATAGCGTAATAAAGGTTTAACATTTATACTTACATAAACATTAAAAACACTAAAAATAAAGCAAATTATTTGAAAATGTATTTAACTTGACACTTTTTGTTATTGTATGTTGCATTCTTTTTTTTCCTAATCTGTCAATTAACTTGCAAAATACGTTCATTGCGTGTATCGGTGACATATTTGACCTGCTGGGGCAGGTTAAGCTAACGATTGTTAGGCTTATCATTGCAATGTTAGTCTTTTAGACTAACGATCGTTTATCATTGCTACATAGAATGACAAAAAGTAACAAGTTAGATGACTTTTATTATTTTTAAAATTTATGTACTTTTTTTACATGTTTTTGCACATATTTTTATACACGTTTATACACACGTTTTTATACACGTTTTATGCATATTTTTATACGGCTTTTTATACACACATTTGTATACACGTTTTTATATACAAGTTTTTTATACACACGTTTTTATGCACGGTTTTACACACGTTTTTAAAACATTTCAATACATACATTTTTATACTCACATTTACACATGTTTTTATACACACGTCTTTATACACACATTTATATACACACTTTTAATTCAACTTTTTTACACATTTTTTACACAAGTTTTTATATACGTTTTTACACAAGTTTTTAATTTATCTTTTTTTACATGTTTTTATATACGTTTTTGTAAGATATTGGTTATCATAACACAAGGTGAAGATTAAGCTCAAGTCGAATTTCCTAGATAAAGAAAGTAAGGTTGGGATATTCCAGAGAGAGAAAGTGAAATATATTAGCTTCAAAAAAGTTGAATTAAAAATGTATATATAAACGTGTGTAAAAACGTATATAAAAACGTGTAAAAAAATTGTAAAAAGGTTAAATTAGAAGTTTAAAAAAAGTTAAATTAAAAGTTTGTATAAAAACGTGCATAAAAACATGTGTATAAAAACGTATATAAAAATATGTGTATCAAGACGTGTGTAAATGCGTGTATAAAAATGTATGTATTGAAATATTTTAAAAACGTGTGTAAAACCATGTATAAAAACGTGCATAAAACGTGTATACAAATGTGTGTATAAAAAATGCATAAAAACATGTATAAAAATGTGTGTATAAACGTGTATAAAAATGTGTGTATAAAAACATGTATAAAAATGTATGCAAAAACATGTAAAAACGTATATAAAATTTAAAAATAATGAAAGTCATCTAACTCGATACTTTTTGTCATTTTATGTAACCATGATAAACGATCATTAGTCTAAAGGACTAACATTGCAATGATAAATCTAACGATCGTTAGCTTAATCTGCTCCAGCAGGTCAAACAGGTCACCGCTACACGCAATGTCGCAATCAACGGGTTTTGCAAGTTCATTGACATATTGAGAAAAAAAATGATACATGCAATAGTAAAAAGTGTAAAGTTAAATACATTTTCAGATAATTTGTCGTGATAAAATATATTCATGTTGAATATTAATCATTGCGGTTTAAAGTTAAGGCCTGCGACTTTTTGTATACGTAAAAAATACTCGTATCATCCGTACGCTTTAGAAAGACCACCCATTTTGGACCCTTTACAATTTCCAAAAGTCAAAAGCATCATTAAAATACGGAGTGTTACTTAAACTTGCATATTTATCCAGAATTCCAGATATATTAAATACTAATGTTTCCCTTTTGATTTTTATCACATGTGCTAACATTCTTGTACCTAATAAAGCAACGTCACTTGACACTTGTTAGTTATTATTAGCAGGGAAGGAGCTTAAATGGGGCAAGTTATTTGGACCCTCGTAAGGAGGGTTTCCAATTATTTCACGCATTATCGGTTTGTACGGTTTGACAAAACGTCTCATGATTTGATAATATAAGAAGGGTTTTTATAACACAACCCAGCTTAAATTACTAGTAATTTTTTTCACAAAACTGAAGTATCAATGATTAACTTTAAAAGAGGCAGAAGGTAAAATAATTTTTCTTTACACTAGTTTTATGAGTAAAATACACCAAAAACAAAAAATTTTAAGGGCCAGAGCACACACCTGCCTTATAGATCCTCCGTCTGTTGTTATCAGGTATACGAGATTTAAGATGATAGTATACAAATACTTGAAACCAAATTACCAAAACAAACACTTCTCCTACTCAATTACAAAAATAAATACTTTCAAATTACTTTACCAAAATCTACACTTTGAGCAAACCGCCACTTACATTTGCTCGCCCAACAATAGAAGACTAAACGTATTCGGGTGCTAGAAGACAAAAAAGCTAGTGAGCAAACCTTGTTTGCTATCATTTGCTCGCCTGATGACAAAAGGTATCAACAAAAAAGCAATTGCTCACATGCACTTTGAAGAAGTGTTTGTTATACAGATTGAAGAATTGGTCTTAATGGATATTTTTAACAACCTTTTCCACTACTGCCCTTACTCACAAGCACTTTGAAGAAGTATTTATTCATGCATACAATTAGGAGAAAGAAGTATTTGTTCATGCATACTTTGAAGAAGTACTACACTATTGCATTTAAGACACACGTTTCCATTATGTCCTTTATTTTAGTATTCTTCCCAAAGTTTAGGAATTAATGCATTTTCCTTGCAAGTATAAAATATAACAGTTGGGTTATGAATGAATAATTGCTGGTTGGACTTGCTTGTGGGTTACCCGAATCGTTTCGATAATATTTAAAGGTGTTGGGCTTTGAAGAACTGCTGCTGCTCACATAATTACAACTGCTCAAACTGTTCAAAGCAAAATACTGTAAGTATGTTTCTACTGCTAGTGTAACTACTGCTACTGCTAAGTGTATTTACTATTGCTACAGATGCTGAAGAAGATCAGGCAAATACACTAAGTAGTTACTATTGCTAGTGAAGAGTTACTGCTGCATGAAGATTACAACTGCTAGAGTAAAGTTACAACTGCTGCATTGTTTAAGTTTCTATTGCTTATGTGATAAGTTTTATGTTACACCCCGTGCCCGATTTGACCAAAATTTAAAACTTTTACGCGGAAATGCTTTGACCCATTACTGACCTCCTGTCACTCTTTTATAAACTGACTGAAATCTATCACAAAACATACATTGAAACTATTTTTAGAAGAAATTAAACTAGACTCAATTACCTTCGAAACGATGGGTGGCGCGACCTCTAACGACTTACGGTTTAAAAGATATGATTTTTTCTAACATGACCCATTTTCTTCACTACTTGCTGTCCCGTTTTCATACTTAATTAAAACAACTAAAACTCGACTTCTATAACTCGACAATCAATGAAACTTTCCATAGATCTTCAACATAACATAATACATCATTTTCATAAACATTTGTGGTCTAAACAACCATTGAACATGTACTTTACCAAGCAACGGGTGTTTTGCCAAACACCCATTTTTGACCCATTTTCAACTTAACTTAAACACAACTTGAGCATAGCTCATATGCATACTTAAAAACTGGACTCTGACACTACAAATCAACATTACAAAAACATTTGACACTTGGGGGTTCAACCTTGACTCGAGCTCGGTATCTATCATAATTTACTTGTCTAATATCAACAAGCACTTCCAACCTTATTAGCGTCATGAGCTACTATCCGCGCCATCCTTTAATTCAATACAAACCTACAAAATGGTTAAACAACTAAACCGTAAGCATTACGCTTAGTGAGTAAAAAGGATAATCACAAGATATAATACATCATTAATCACATAAGTATCATTCACATCACATTGGTCCATAAGACTACTTTCATCAATACTTGCACATCACTCTTAATACACATATCATCAATCAAACTTAATGCTTACATACCTTACATAAATCACAATTGACTTAAACACAACTTTGGCTAGTCTTGCCAAACTAGCCTTAGTCTATTCTTAATCCAAGCTCACTAAGTCATGTGTTTCATAAACCTTCACTATCATCTTCCACATAACACATATATGATTAAGTCAATATAATCTCATGTCATAACCATTTTACTTACCTTGAATCCAAGCTATGATATCAATAATAATCATCATCATCATCATCCTTCACGCTTGCAATCTAGGTCAAAATCATATCAACATAAACACTTAATCAAACTAATATAACAATGATTATACAACCATAGCTCACCTCTTATCATATAGTCATATATTGATCATATGCTAATTAACCCATAAAATTATTAGGTTTAACCTAATGTAAATAATCTCATAATCACTATAACTCTTTAATTTAACTTAAAACATCATTTATCCACTTTCCCCAAATTAGGGTACATGAACCCTAACTCTTCAAATTATCCAATTCAACTAAAGAAAGGTTACTTACTTGTGGGAATCATTGTTAAAGCTTAACTTGACATGGAATTACTAACTCTTCAATTACTAGATCATCAAAGCTTCATCTTCCCTCATTTTTTCTTTGTAAATCAACATACACACATTCTCTTGAATAAATGGGAAATGTGTGGAATTATCTAGGAAATACTAGGATATATTAGTTATAAGTTTGGTCATTTGACAATACTAGTCCATCTAGTACTATAACAATTCATCCTTGGTACTAGAACAAGTTGGTTCTAGTGCTACTTTGAGGTTTTGGCAAGAATAGCCCTTCTAGTACTATAACGATTCATCCTTCGTACTAGAACAAGTTGGTTCTAGTGCCAGTTTGAGGAATTGGCAAGATTAGTCCTTGCAGGCTAGAACAAGGTGGTTCTAGTACTAAAACAAGTTGGTTCTGGTATTATTTTTGGATTCTGTCAACTTAGGTCCATCTACTTCTTTTCCTTTATACTAATGACACATAATACTTTCTAAACCACACTACATATTCTTAATACTTATAGCTTGACTACCGGTTTGACTAGTCAATCACGTAAAGCGTTGTGAACTTACAAAAGTCATAGTTAAACTTACTCAAGTATCATTTATCCACTTAGTCAAACACATTATTCTTAGTCAATTTCATCTAGAGTCAAAACAGGCTACCAATTAACTAGGTTAGATTTAGTTTTATTGGATTAGACCAAAACAAATATGGGAAGCCCATAAGGGTCCCATATAGGGCGGCCATGGTTGAGAGAGAGAGAAAAAAAAAACACAAAAAAAAATAATAAATAAATAAATAAGAAAAACAAAAACAAAAAAACTTTTTAAGGGTAAAGTGTAACTTGCATGTTTATTATGGAATGATATTATCGTCATCTCATAACACAATAATAAGGTCACACAAAATCTCTCGCCCTCCTCTCCTCTACCAATAGGCCAAAAGCCTAAGGGTTTTCTAGGTTTTTGATTTTGATCTTTTGCTCTTAGATTCGTGATATTCAAGTCTTGCTTAACACATTACGGGGTTATTGCACTAGCATCCACATGGTATACAAGGACGTGTAGTATTTGGCTTGAAGAAGAAGGTGATATTCGTTGAATCGTGCAGTTCATGCTACAAAGGTATGCGTTTACATGTTATTTACGATTAATCATATGCCGCTATAGATCCCATCTTTGGTAACCTTTTTTGCTGCAACTATTTATATATTTGTATGATTTATATTTAAAATCACCAACAAGTTAAACCCCCAATTGTTTTGGTCAAGTTATGGTCTTTTGTAAAGCGTAGTTTTTTTCGGACGACTAATGTGTTTTCAAGTAAAACTTGCACATTTTAGTGTATGCGAAAGAGTTATGTACAAGTGATGTTTTGATATGTATAAATGGGTGTTTGTAACAAACACCCGTACTTTTGGTAAAGTTAGCTTTCGCGCATTATTGGGGTCACATTTGTACATAATTATTAAATATATGATGATTGAAATGTGTTTTATGAGTTTCTTGAATTATCGAGTTCTGCAAATATCGTTTTTTGAAAATGTAGAAAAGATGACAAAAGGTCAATACAGCATATTGACAAAGAATGACACTCGCTAGTTACAGACTTAATCATGTTTTTTTTTAAGTAATTCAAGAGTCAAAGTTGGCATATTTTGATCATTTGATGCCTGATTCTTAAATAATTGGCTATAGAGGTGTGTTACACCCACTCACAATTTACAAAAAAAAACCAACTCGCTGATGTTCAGCGAGTTGATTGGTTGGTTTTTTGTGGCCCACAAAAAATCAACCAATCAGCTCGCTGACACGTCAATGAGTGGGTTTTTTTTATAAACTGTGAATGGATCTAGAAATATTCTTGGCTATAAGCTACATCATACATGAACCTTCAAGAAAAAAATAATAAATAATAATAAAGACTTTTATTTTTACTTGTGACACCCCCTCTCTCTTTGTTTTTTCATTTTCTTTTTGATATATTTGTTGATTTAAATTTTTTGTTTTTATAATTTTGTTTATATCATAAAACTATGAAACGAAAAATACAGAATAAAAAATATAAAGTTAAACAAGTAAAAAGTGCTAAATTGACAAAAACTACGAAACAGAAACTGATAAAAATATGTATTGTACGGGGGACAAAAGCGGGTAAAAGGTATGGAGCATTGGTATTTTTTTTGAGCAAGAGGGGTAACAATAACATAATCTGAAAAAAATATTGTTTTGTAGGGTACATGCATAGAAAACAACAGAAGAAAAGTTATTTTTGGAGTGGCTTCCAGCCCACAAGTTATAGCCACCAAAAGATATCATTTATTTTGTAGGGTACATGTTAATCTTTTCCAAATCTCTCTTTTTATCATAACTTCAACTCCTTATCCCATCACTCCACTCTTGTAATTTCATTTGTCCGCACTAACATCCCACTAGATAAAATTGCTACGTCAGTGAGTGCGGTGTCGCTTCGATTTTACTCGATAATATTTTTATAACACAAAACCTCAAAAATAACCTCCTAATAACATGTATATAACACACCAAAATAACATGTATATAACACACCAAAAACTTACTTTACGCTTAAAAAATTAAAAATCGAAAACCACACACAAACCGGCCATTATGGCCACAATGGTAAACCTATAACGCATCATACGGTGTTGTTATACTGTTGTTATAAGCATCGAGGTGCGTCTATAACGAGCTGCACCCAGCTCTCTAAGCATCAATGAAACCCGTTATAGAACTCTCAACTCTCGCTAGCAAATAAAAAATGGTTAACTTGGAAAATTGTTGTGTCAGAAATTGATGTGTAAGTATATCTGTGTACAAGTTTTATTTCTCAAAGAAAGCTCTTTTTTTCATGTCACCAAGTTTTACGATATTTTGGGCGATAGTAGATCAACAACCATATCGACATATTGTTTGCTTCTACAAATTGTCAATTTGAGGGTGTATACTCTAACTTGTATAGAGGGATTGATATATGCATAAAAATACCTTAAAATAGTATGGAACATGCTTACATAAATAGCATGTTCATCTACATGACTAAACCCACTGCACCGTTGATTAAGAAACAAATAACTCGCCTAGCTTGAGTGCTTGACTAGTTTTTAATAATAATTTATTTATATTATACTCCGATATTTGATGGTCATAAAATAGCCTCCAGTCAATATTTTAGCGAAGTCTATTGTCCACCATCTCTATATATGTTAAAAGAAGAAAGTTAACAATATTTATTCAAAGGCCGAATAGAGTAGGGTCCAAGGACGGGGACACCAATTCATGGCCTATTTATGATTTTATGCCAGGGATATCGGGTGTGGTTGACGAAAATAACTGTCATTATAAATGGAGATATAACTGTATATGAAGATGAAGTAAGAAATTAAAAATTGAAATTATTTTTAAAACTACATGAAGTAGTAGATTCAGAAAGATTATTTTATTAATTTTTTTTTAAAGTTTTATCTGACAAATAAAGTTTATATTTTAATTAATTTATTTATTTATTTTTTTTTTTTGAAAAATAATCATATTCTTTTATTAATCTTCTATGTCAAACATGATATAAGAAAATTAATTCGGTCGACATCTTTGGTTAAACTATTTTTTTAGACAGTTGGTATAGTAGCTTTTAAACGTACAAAATGAAAAGAATATACATTTTTCACATATAGGTCATACCAATGAAGAAAATATGTTTACGTAATTAAACTAGAAGATATTTTTTTAGTAATTTTACCAAAATAGCATTGGTGGGACTGCTTTTAACAAACTACTACAAGAACATGGTTTTTGCATTACTGCCCACAGATTCTATTTATGTTATATTATTTCAAGCATAAAGATTAGATATATTAAAGATAACAGCAAGTTGACGAAAACATTGATATAATATTTAATTTTAAAAAAGGGGGCTTCTTGATACTTAAAGTGGGATGCGTATAGCCATGCACATAGAGTGGAATTTGTTGGGTGTAGGGACGTTTCCCACGCATGCATGTATCGTAAGCACAATTTGGACATTTTTAAGCTTTGTCCAAGAATCTTGCGCCACTGGATTTTATGTTTGAATTATCTTTTAGTACCGTGTTATCAATATTAGAGATCTATCGATGGTATTGTGCATGTATCTATCCTGACTATCCATAAATAGATATTTGTGGAGTGGCGACCTAGCTAGGTAGAGGTTGAGAGGTGCATAGTCATTTTTTATGAGAAATAAAGATTGTTAACAGGGTTTTATTCTAAAATGTCAATGCAAAAGTATAAATCAAATATTATCATTATCAATATATAAAATTATTAACTAAAAAATATTATTCTTAAAAGACTTGCTGACTTTTTATCAACACAATGTTGCTTAAATATTTAAACTTTAACTTATTTCATAAACTTAAATCTAGCATAATGGTTATGTCTATGTTTGTTTGTGAACCAAATGGGCCAATATCACTTCTTGCTTCTTCACACCCTCTTATTAAAATCTTTATTTATTTATTTTTTTCTCTTTTTGTATATGACCGTACAAAAGGAGGCACATACCAGGCCGTTAATAATGATTAACGGAATTAGGGAGTGACGGACTGACGGTGGTGATGTCGAGTACAATATAACATGCAAATAAAAAATAGGAGACACTATGTTAGACGGAGCTCGAGGGAAGCCCCCAGGGACCGCCTCCTGTGTGAGAATCAGTCATGGTGATAATATTATCGTGGTATTTAGGTAGAGAAGATGATATCTCATAGGTCAACTTAGGTTACATACCTCTGTGACGGCTTCCTCATTTATAGGCATAATGACAGAGATGTGGGGGAAGCAGTTACATAGGTCATGGTAGAGATCATTGGTGGTAGTTACAAAGATTGTGGCTGTTGACCAGGTCTTAAGAGACCATGGTTATTGACAGGCACTTCTTTAACCAGATCTTATTTGACTAATTTGACTAGTTCTATTTGACCAGCTCGATCATACCCACGTTTGTAGGTTGAGAGGTTGTGACCTTTAGGCTTCAAACCTCGTTGGAGGTCAGACTTCGAATCTCGGAGGAGGCCCCTCTGAATCCTGGAGGAGCCCCCCTGAATCTTGGATGAGGCTTTGGGTGAAGGTTGGTGGATTCCCTTACGGTAGCCATTATGAATGACTTTACGCCAACATGTGTGGAACGAAAGTGTAGCCTTTGTCCTTTTGGAGGGTAATTATTACCCTTTATACCATGAGGCTTTGGGTGACGGTAACGATCGTTAGCAGAGCGAAGGGTACGTCATTAGCATACCAATTAGAAACTTACATTCTCATTTTTAAAGTAATACAATTTACACTTTTAGCCTAATGTAGAATTTATTTCTCATATTAAGTCCCTAAAAGTTAACAAATATATGTACTCTTTGAATTTTATAAAACTGAAAATTTTTGTACTTCATAAACTTTTGAGCATTGTAATTGTGTATTTTCTATCATTATACTTAACTTACAAAAATTTGATTTGGTAGTAAAAGGCATTCAATAGTTAACACTATGCTTTAAAAGTTTAAAAGTTGTGCATGACAAGTATTTTTATAGTTTTTGATACAAATGTATCATGTATCAAATTTCACGGAAAAGCGTGTTCAGTATACGCTTGTGGAAGAATTATGTTATGTTTTAATATCTATAAGTATTCAGCGCGGAAAAATGGTGTTAATACTATGTGCATTACGTGCTTGGCGTGGTGTAGTGGATGCGCAAGTGCCCAAGAGTAGTAAAACCACTGTGTATAAGCTTGATTGTACAAAAAGATGCACATACGAAGCCGTCATTGGTAATTGATGAAATTAGGGGTGATGGTGGTGACACGTAGTGCAAGATAACCTGAAAATAAGAAATAGAAGACACTACGTTAGACGACTCACGTGGGAAGCCCCCGCGAACCACCTCTGGTGTGAGAATCATTCATGGTGATTATGTTATGAAATTATTGATGTGGGGAAGATGATATCTCATGGGTTAAGTTAGGTTGCATACCTCTTGTGATGACTTTCTTATTTATAATAATCTGACAGAGCAGTTACAGAGGGCAGTTAATGAGGTTAGAGCAGTTACATAGGTCATGGCAGAATCATGGATGAGATAATGGCAGAATCATGGATGAGATAATGGCAGAATCAGTTAATGAGGTTTAAGCCCGGAATTGAATTTATTTGATCAAATATTGCCCTAAATCGTTCCTTTTGTTATTTTAGGTACTTTTGGAGTGAATTCTGGAAAAGGAAGCATTTTGTACGTTTTTGGAGCATAAAAGTGAAGAAAACGGCAAAGTCTTAATTTTTCTTGCTGGGAACAGTACCTGACGGCGTCACCAAGCTCTACATGACGGCGTCAAGAGTAAAACAAGAGGTGAAGTGGATAGAGTACGTGACGGTCCAGAGAGTTTTTACACTAGGGCATGACGGCGTCACCATAGGCCGTCATGGTCCCTTTACACGTGACGGCCCAGAGGAAATTTGCTCTTGACGGCGTCAGATCTGGATCTAGGCAATCCGATATTATTATGGGCGGCGAGTTGACGGCGTCAGATTTCTCTTCTTGACGCCGTCACGTTGGAAAATCTATATATAGTTTTGTAATTTTCATTCATAAAGGGAGGACAATTAGAGGGATAACTTGGAGAAACCCTAGCATGATTTTATCAGTATTTTCAAGGGTTTTACCCTTTGAAATCTTTCATGTTCAATTAAGATAAGTATCATTTCAATTCATTCAATATGTCTATGTGTTGTTTGAATATATCTTACGTTTGTCTTGATTTTAACATGCTAGGCTAGATCTCTTGTGTGTTTGCTTAGATGTAGTGAAACCTGGATGTTGATTATGGGTTGATTGTTTGTTTATAGTTGTTACGGATGAATGATTTCGATGTTAGGCTTAAGAAAACTGGCAGACTTCCATAGGGTAACTTGCTTGAACGTCTTAAGAAGCATGAACCAATGCGTACTAGGTTTTTATGGTTGTATTTAATGCATGAGCGAATTCTAATGATCTCATGTTAGGAGATTCTTGCAGGCTCGACATAGGAGTGAAGTAGGAGCTTATAGAGTTGGGGTAGTACATACGCCACCCCACAATTGGTATTAAGGAATATAACCCGCCATCCACGCAATTGTAACAAACTATCAACCTGTAAAAGATATCTATGGAGTAATGAAATCTAAGTAAACACAACTTTCTCATTTATTGTTCACACTACTAGTTTAATTAGCTTTAGTTATTGGGTTAGTTAACTAGCAACTAATTCCGCCCACTCTTCCAAAACCCGAGATTTTAATTGCTTTTATAAAAATATAAAAATACAAAAAGAATCATCCTTTGTCACTATACTATACTACAACGATCAGGTACACTGTTCCTGAGTTGAACGATCAATCCCCTGGTACTTGTCACTATACTATACTACAACGATCAGGTACACTGCCTGGTGGGGGTTGTAAGCTTCTCGAGATCCCTTGAGAGGTAAAGCCTAGTGTAATTCCCACACATCAAGTTTTTGGCGCCGCACCCCGGGGAATAGTTATATTCTAGGTTAGGATTTCTTTTTATTAGGTCTACTTGCTAGATTCCTTTCTAGTAAGATTTTATTTTTATTTTTAGGTTTTCTTTAGTCTATCTTATTTCTTTGTTTCCTTTGTTCGTAAACTATCTCGTTGGATAACAATAACATTGATCGTTTGATTCCTGTTATTCGTGTTTTTTGTCGTAGGATCTTCCAAATGCCCGCCCCAATCCCTTTAGTGGAAAATGAGAACCCACCTAACCTCTCGCCTAACCACCACTTTGACAATAATTCTGAAATAGAGGAGTCTGACCATGATAATGACCATAGGGCTAGTCCTTTTTACTATTCAGACTCCGATGAGGATCTAGATGATGGTGATGTGATTAATGAGGATAGGATGGAAGATGAAGTGAACTTTCTTGGGTATGTCGACACTAGAACAAGGATTGAGAGTGATAGCTCATTCAATATGCAATTTCCTTGTAAGATTGGATTTAGGAGCTTTGATGCCTACCTTAACTCATCTCTCCCAATGAACATAATCTCGCGTAATAATAAAATCAGGGTAGATGAGTTAGAATACAAAGGAGATAATATTATTGCTAGGGCAATGTCATTACATGTGTTTGTAGGAAGCTTTGTTTATCTTGTTGAGTTCATGGTTATGGAGAATCTAGGAGAATTTATTGATAGTAAGTTAACCCAAGTTGTGTTTGGGAAACCTTTCAAAAGGTTGACCAACCTTGATGAAAAACTTATGGAAGGGTTAATTACATTCTCGGATGGGGATGAAGATTTTGTTTACCAAATGCCCCGTGCACATCATAGGTTCAAGGATTTTTCCTTGGAGAAGTGTAGTAGGTATCCGCCCCTAGAAATGCTAAGCGAGAATGATAAAAGAAAAGGGCTTAAATATCCTCATGAGAAAAATAAAAGGTATTATCGTAGATGTTTAGAGTTAAGTGATGATTATAAGAAAGATGAAGCGACTATTAGATGGCTCACCCTTGGTTATGTGAGCATAAGTGACACACGGTAGCCCATGACCTTGAGTTTAGCTACAAGACTCGTAAAATAAAGAAAAGCGCTTCTTGGGAGGCAACCCATGCTTTGTGTGATTTTTATTTGTTTGATTGTTAGTTGGTTCCGTATACATGCTTTATTTTTATTGTTGATAGATCATGTTTCAAAACTAAATGGTGAAAATACTTTATTTTGTCGTTTGACTTAGTCTTAACTTCATCCAAAGGTATTTCGCAAAAGATAAGTGTAAGGGGAAACCCCAAATTTGTTTTTAAGAACGAAATTGATCATGATTCTCCACAATATTAAATGGACATGTATATTAGTATTGGTTAGAGTCAAATGCTTGTATCGAGTCATAATGATGTTTTGCAGGATTTTCCAGGAAGTTAGACATAAGTTTTTCCAGAAATTTTCCGGAAACTTAACGTAAATATTTCTACAGGTCACTTCTGACGGCTTCAGGAATTAATTCCTGACGGCGTCATGTGTAAAATTCTGGAAATTTTGCTAGTTTTGTTTTTCTAACGGAGTCTTAAAGTTTTTGTTAATTCTTTAGTTTTATACACTCCAGGAAATCTGCAAACATTCATTCCATAAGCATTATATCTTACTTTGTTTTCTACGATTTATTAGTATATATAGATTGCCGCCGATTTTACGCGAGGTTGCCTTATTGGTTTTCTCAGGTTTAACAGGTTATGTATGACAAGAAGATGATTTATATTCTAGAAGGGAAGCTTTGATTGTTCATTTTCTTGGAGGAAGATCTAACCTTGTTACCGCACTATCCACACCGAACGAATCAGAGGAGTATTTGATTTCATTCTTTTACCTATTTCACTTTTACATTCTTTAATTGAACATTGGGGACAATATTCATCCTAAGTGTAAGGGGAGGGTAAATTATGATATCTTATAGGATACTATTGCACTTGAGTTTGTTTGTTTGATACTAGGTGTGTAATAAAACTATGAGAAATACTTGTTAGTGTAATTTTAGTGCCAAATTTAAAATTTTTTACAACATTTAGGAGTGAAACTTTAGCCTTAGCAAGCGTCTCATGGATAGGAGTCGTATGACTAGCACAAAACCGTACCATTCAGAAAAATTTTCCACCCAAATATGTGAGGTTCGCCTTTAGATTTGAAAGGAAAAACATTTACTATTAGTGCTTATGAGTGTATCGGTAGCATTTAGATTCTAGAACTTGCGTTTGTGATGCATCCCGAGACTGCTAGTGAGACTACATTCGTGTAGTAGTATTTACTACATGATAAGAGGCATTAGGATCACCCTTGTGTTTAAACCCGTATCATAATTACTTGACCATTTAAGTCATATTACTTGGCTAGTTAAGTCAACTAATTTTTCCCACACCATTAGCGTTGTACTCATTTTTAGTACACGAAACCCCTAGTACACCCCTCCGAGCCTATCTTTTCGTTTCTAACTTTAAGCATCTTACTTAAAGGTAGAATTTGTTACAACCCACTTAAATGTACAACCAAATCGCCTTAGCCTTCCGTGTATGCACTCATCTTTAGTGCATTATTGTTATATGTTTAAACCCTTAGTTAATTATCTAATTGATTACATGGTTGCTAAGTCGAGTCATATCGTTGTACATATTATTTTGGGACGATTGGTACTCATGGGTAAAAGTACTTAGGTTATGGAGTAATCGAGAAGAACATCTATTATTACCTCCCAAATGTGCATTAATCTTAAAAGTACTCCAAGTGTTTTGATTATCTTGATTCGAGTCATTAGATTAGTTTACTGTAAAGTATGTAAAAATTCAAGTGTAAGGGGAATGTTCATTCCCTATGATGTATTATTTTGATGGTAGGGTAAAAGTGTATGTAAAAAAAAAAAAAAAAAAAAAAAAAAATCGAAAAAATTAAGAAAAAAAAAAGTAAAAAAATAGAAAAAGGAAAAAGAGAAAAAACATACGGACTACCATCCCATTTCATTTTATGTTTTTGTTATTTTTCATTTATTAGCTTAAGTCGAGTCTAGTAAAGATTGCCTTTATCCAACAAAACCGTGTATTTCATATCCCTACACCTAACGTTATAACCCTTTAAAAAGACATCTTTGATAGTTTATCCTAGGTGCTTACGCCATGCGGTGGAGGTTTGATCCTTTCCCAAGCCTATGGTAATCTATTTTGCTACGACAGGTAGTGAGAGATGTTTTCCATTTTCATATTGTGATATATACTTTATTACACCCGAGAGATGTGAGTATCTAAACACTATTTGTGAGGTGCTAGTATATGTCCTCCGTGCTTGTCTTTGGTCTTTAGTGGAACGATTATTTGTTGTAATTACTTTTATATTAGTTTTAAATGACCCCTAACTTGTATTTTGACTATAATAAAAGCGCATTTGCTTGATGACAAGCAAATCTCAAATGTAAGGGTATATGATGAGGCGAAAAATGATCCATTTTTAGGGGGTCATTTAAGCCCGGAATTGAATTTATTTGATCAAATATTGCCCTAAATCGTTCCTTTTGTGATTTTAGGTACTTTTGGAGTGAATTCTGGAAAAGGAAGCATTTTGGACGTTTTTGGAGCATAAAAGTGAAGAAAACGGCAAAATCTTAATTTTCCTTGCTGGGAACAGTACCTGACGGCGTCACCAAGCTCTACATGACGGCGTCAAGAGTAAAACAAGAGGTGAAGTGGATAGAGTACGTGACGGTCCAGGGAGTTTTTACACTAGGGCATGACGGCATCACCATAGGCCGACACGGTCCCTTTACACGTGACGGTCCAGAGGAAATTTGCTCTTAACGGCGTCAGATCTGGATCTAGGCAATCCGATATTATTATGGGCGGCGAGTTGACGGCGTCAGATTTCTCTTCTTGACGCCGTCACGTTGGAAAATCTATATATAGTTTTGTAATTTTCATTCATAAAGGGAGGACAATTAGAGGGATAACTTGGAGTAACCCTAGCACGATTTTATCAGTATTTTCAAGGGTTTTACCCTTTGAAACCTTTCATGTTCAATTAAGATAAGTATCATTTCAATTCATTCAATATGTCTATGTGTTGTTTGAATATATCTTACGCTTGTCTTGATTTTAACATGCTAGGCTAGATCTCTTGTGTGTTTGCTTAGATGTAGTGAAACATAGATGTTAATTATGGGTTGATTGCTTGTTTATAGTTGTTACGGATGAATGATTTCGATGTTAGGCTTAAGAAAACTGGCAGACTTTCATAGGGTAACTTGCTTGAACGTCTTAAGAAGCATGAAACAATGCGTACTAGGTTTTTATGGTTGTATTTAATGCATGAGCGAATTCTAATGATACCATGTTAGGAGCTTCTGGCAGGCTCGACATAGGAGTGAAGTAAGAGCTTATAAAGTTGGGGAAGTACATACGCCACCCCACAATTGGTATTAAGGAATATAACCCGTCATCCACGCAATTGTAACAAACTATCAACCTGTAAAAGATATCTAGGGAGTAATGAAATCTAAGTAAACACAATTTTCTCATTTATTGTTCACACCACTAGTTTAATTAGCTTTATTTGCATTTTTGTTATTTTATTTTGATTGCATCTTTAGTTATTGGGTTAGTTAACTAGCAACTAATTCCGCCCACTCTTACAAAACCCGAGATTTTAATTGCTTTTATAAAAATATAAAAGTACAAAAAGAATCATCCCTCACCTCTAGACTAAATTCTTAGTCTTTCTAATCCTAGCGACACTATTCCTGAGTTGAACGATCAATTCCCCCAGTACTTATCACTATACTATACTACAACGATTAGGTACACTGCCTGGTGGGGGTTGTAAGCTTTTCGAGATCCCTTGAGAGGTAAAGCCTGGTGCAATTCCCACGCACCAATGGCTAAAATCACGGCTATTGACCAGCTCTTCTTTGACCATTCCGTTTGACCAGCTCTGTTTGACCAGCTTTGTTTGACCAGTTCAATCATACCTATGTTCATAAGTAGGGAGGCTATGGCCTTTAGGCTTCAGGCCTTGTCGGAGGTGGGCTTTGAACGGGCCTTCGAACCTTAAAGGAGGGCCGACTTTGAACCTTGTCGGAGGTCAGGCTTCACACCCTGACAGAGGTAGGGCTTCGAACAGGGCTTCGAACATTGACAGAGGTGTCGACAGAGGTTAGACTCTGTGAGTGTTTTAGCTGAAGGTTGGCGGATTCCCTTGCGATAGCCATTGGGATGACTTTACGCCAACATTGTGTGTAGGACGAAAGCATAGGCTTTGTCCTTTAGGAGGTACACCATTACTCTTTGTACAAATAGTAAGCTAAGTACCAGAGTGAGGGTAACGCTCGTTAACAGAGCGGAGGGTATGTTATCAAAGCTTTTTGTAGAGATACCATTTTCATATAAAATGGTTTGTTACTTCCATTTGTAACGAGAATTCTTATATAGTGTTCTTTGCAATTACTTGCCAAAATCATCCACCAAGTAATTAATTAATAGGAAAACAACTAATACCCATCTTGCCACAAATTAATAGATTAAGATTGTGTTATTAGGTTAAAATTTGAGAGGAGGTATGATAAGAGAACTTTCTTTGTGTTTTTTACTTTTTTTTAACGAAGAAAAGAAAGTGCGAGAAAGATGGGACAAACTCTAAAATATGTTGTGTAAAAATCGTTTTTTTTTAAAGATTTGACACCGACAATTAAAAAACATAAATGTAGTTTGAACAAGTTATTTTTTAATTTTCCCCTACTTAAAAACATGATTTATGATTATTATTATGACTGTTATTTTCTTTTTCTCTATCGCAAAAATATACTCGTATCAATCAACACTTCATTTCCTTTTCCTTTCCTTTTTTTTTTTTTTTTTTTTTCTTTTTCTTTTAAAACCTAAAAACAGAGTGAGAGAAGTAATACAAATCTTTAGTTAACTCATATTTTCGAAAAATTAAAAGCACCCGTCTCCCATAAATATTACTACGTATAAATCAGTATTGTTCTCGTTGGTGTGGGTTGTTCTTATTACGAGTTTGAAGTCTAGGGATTTTTATTTTACTACCTATAGTTCCTCTATCTAATTTTCAATTCTAGATTTTGGAGGCAGCAACTTCTTTTGTAGTCTCTGTGTAACGACTATACTTAGCATTCTATTACTTGTTCTTATTTTTCTAGGTTACCGTTAAATGTTAGCCAGAGATTACCAGAATAACATTTGAAACAAGCTCACTATGCTTCTGATGTAAACTTGAATCATGTTAGGTATTTTAATAAGTAACGTAGTGTTGTGAAATCGAGAATTATTAAGTTTTTCAAGGAACAAATTTCACAATTTTATAATTACAATGATGGTCGGTGTTAAAACCTAGTGCCATCTATTTCAAAGAGTCCTGCATGCAGTGTGTATTATTATTGTTTCTTTAATTGACATGTGTTGTATACTTAGCTTGTGGCTGCTTTGATGCATCAAAAGCAACGAACAAGGTTAATTATCATCAACCATTGCTTTTCCTTATCTTTGAATTTCTTTTTCGATCATAGATTTTGGAATATAATCTCTAGGCCGGCTTACTATTTAGAGCCTGTTCTTGTTGATTAGGCTATATTTGAATAGACCCTCTTCATACATGCATATCTTTTAGCACAACTTCATGTAATTTGTCTTCTTTCAATATAACAAAAAGATCAAATCTAGATCATGATATCGATTTCGGAATGAGTCAGAAGTGAGTTTTTTCCACGAAAGAATGGTGCTAGAATATAATCTACTATACCATAAGATACGCCGTTCAAAAAGATATAGGAAATACGTTCACTTTTATCCGACATTCAAATTAGTTTTTCAGTAAAAGGCTGGACATTTGAGTTATTCTCAAACGCGAAAATCAGAAAAAGATTGAGCTTACACATTGACCACTTCGTTTAGAAATCATGATAAAAATTATTGTTAGGTGGTCATTTTATATAAAAACAAACTACTTATAACAAAGAAAATAATGAAAATAGGTAATTGAAAATAGAAGATAATCTCAAAAAACTTAATAAATTAGTTGGATCACAACCATATAAAATTACTTAGGTCGAATGTAACGATAAAACCATAGAAAAATGACTTTTTGTAATACTTATGCCGAAACTAGAAATGATGTAGACTTTGAGTAATGGTGGACCTTTTTATATTTATTAAAAATAAAATAAATAGAGAATCTTTCAAGTTATAGAGGAACCACAGATAAGCCTTCATTAGATTTGAACTACACAAAAAATACAATTGATCTTTTAAAAACATTGCAATAATGCGCCTTAAAATATATACAGAATTCTTTAAATAATACTGTAACCATAAGAGCATAAGGTATCATACCCTCAAGTTAAATTTTAACTCAATGCAACATCAGCGTCACATCAACTTTAACTTTTTAACCATAACTAAAAAAAACACCCTTATCATAATTCAACCATAACACAAATATAGCACCACATTTTGAGCCCCACTTTTCTTCCAAAACACCTCTTAGAACATGACAATTATTGTTCTCGATGACCCGAGACATTGGAGCACGTGCTGCAGTTCATATCTTTAGTATGATTAGCTTTTCTATAGCTAAAGGACCCAGTTAATATCTCGACTTCCCACTAACTTATTATTATTATTATTATTATTATTATTATTATTATTATTATTATTATTATTATTATTATTATTATTATTATAGTTCAAGGTTGCCTTTAACGCAGCGTTAAAGGGTTAACTCACAAGTTAACGGCTTAACACACGACCTTAACTCACTCGGACGGTATCATAACTTCACCTTTAACATGATTGAGTTAAGGCTTGACACACCTCACAAGTTATGATACCGCTTGCTCTAAAGGTAGTAGATAACTAGGGTCATGTTGTACCACTTGGTGGTGGCAGCCACCATGCGTGAAAGCCATAACACCACCCTCAAACACCGCGAGTGGTCTTTTCGGTTTGGTGATTGTTCGGTGGTGATCACCACTGAATCATTCATGTTCACATACTCATCAGATATGAAGAAGTTTATATTATGAACTTGGCATTCACAAGCATAGTTGTATGTATTCTTTCGTAATAATACTGTTTGTACCAGGATAGAAGGCATTTCGTCCTTGATGAAGTGCACATCCATAATTTGTCAATTGGCGTACGACA
The DNA here is from genome assembly GCA_030686995.1 of Artemisia argyi. NCBI lineage: Eukaryota > Viridiplantae > Streptophyta > Magnoliopsida > Asterales > Asteraceae > Artemisia > Artemisia argyi. The sequence goes on along the minus strand of CM060698.1, from coordinate 167,763,030 downwards.
CCATTCCTAACGCGCAGATGAATATTTACAAATCATATTATTTGCGAAAACCTACTTATATTGATATATCTTGAATGGGTGACACTTATTAATTCGATTTTACAACCACATGACGATGACAACAAGCATATGCGGTATTAGCGAATGCATAAAGTGGCAATGAAAGATGTGGAACGAGCGTCTGGTGTTCTTAAGAAAAAATGGGCTATATTAGTCAATCTTGCAAGAGCGATGTCTATGGATAAAATAAAGAATGTTATGTATACATGCATCATATTGCATAGTATGATTTGAAAACACAAAGGGAAAGCGATATGTCTTGAGTGACAATCGGAGGAAGAACATCGTGAGGATGACCTCGTACAAACTCGGGAACAAACGCTAGAATCAGACAAATGAAAGCATTCGTGCCGATCTGGTCGAAAACTTTTCCGTGAAGTTTAATTTAAGTTTTTAATATGTATGATGTTTTTAATTTTTAATATAATATTTTTAATTATGGATGAAAGCTTAATTTAATTTTTAATTAAATTTGTTTGTACAAAAATAAGTTTGATGGAGCGATTACACTTTTTTCGTGATCAGTTTATTGATGTATTCAATAATGATGTTACGACGATGTAGAAGTAATGCGTTTGATGACCATAATACCTAGTATTATATTCGCTAAGATTGCGCATTTGCATTACTGTATTAACATATCAAATTAACCTTTTATGAAGATTGCTTTACTGTATCAAATTAACTGACGTGGATTGACAACAACTAAATTATTATCAGAATTTAGAAAGTAGATATGAATCACAAGTGGACAAGCCAAAATTTGCACTAACGCATGTGGACCGCATATTTCTTTTCTTCGCCGAATTATTTGAACCATTAAATTCATGATTCAATAAGGTGTTTATCAAATTTTTGATAATTCGTATCCAATTTCAAAGATGATATTAATTTCATAAAAAAAAGTTTCAACTCTTATCCACCGGATAACGGTCAAATGTGGGCCGTTAAAAGCCTTTCGCAATCTAACGAATTGAATGCCAATACCGCGTAGCAAACAAGTTGGTAGATGTATCATGTCAGAGAAAAAGTTTGGTATTAATTGCCAAAAGGTACACGTTGTATGTTTCTTTCCCGTAAAAATGTACGAAAGGTACATGTTAGACCAGCCAGAATTCTGGGCACGAAAAACCCGTCTTTCTTTATTAGAGCATGCCCAGACGTAACGTACTAGGCCACGTTAAGGCACGTTAACGTGCGTTAAGGCACGTTAGCCGCTGCACAAGCCAGCGTTAAACCCACGTTAACGTGGGGCGTTATTTGGCTAACGCAACGTTAAGGGACGAACTGTGTAAAAAAAAAAAAAAAAAAAAAAAAAAAAATTCATTCAACCCCCTCCCCACTTAACTCAAATGGCTAGTTTTTAAAAAAATTTATATTTTGGCCCTCCTAACGTTAACTAACGTAAAAAAACGGCTACTTAGCCTAAAAAAAAAAAAAACATTTTCCAAACCCTTTTTTCAACCAATATAAATACCCATTTACCCTACTTCTTTTTCACACACTTTCACTACTCACTATCTTCTATCTACAACTTCTAATATCAAAAAAAAAAAAAAATGTCTCAAGGCAATAACAACAATCCTAACTCGTTTACGAACCTCCTCGGTGGGTGGGGGAACCCATATGCGGGTTCATCATCCAAACCGAATCCGAATCCGAATTCGGACAATCCAAACCTATTCGGTATGTCAAGCCAAGAACTTTACCAACAACATGAAGCTTTACAATTTTGGCAAGAATCCCAACAACAAAACACCTTAAACACCAATTTTCAAAATCTCCAATTCACTCAACCATCCCAACAATCCCAAACGGAAACTAACGAAGTTTCCGAAACACCCACGTCGCCTAAAAAAAAACAAAAACTCGTGTTAAACGAAAGTCCAAAAAATCAAAAGAACCAAAACGCGCCGTTTCATAATGAGGAGGCTTGGAGTGTTTTGCGTAGTCATAAGAAGTGGCTCTGTTTCGTCGGCCCAATTCGGGGATGCTTTGCGCGAGGAATATCGGGCTAAACGTGAAGATGCGGCCTTGGCTTACAAAGCAACCGCTGAAAACCAATACGCAGCAATACGCTCGAGGGACTTTGAGTTTTTGTTGCTCGACACTACCGGCAAAGATCCTTATTACGTGACGCTAGTGAATATGGAAAAGGATCGTATCATTGAAAAATACGGGTTGCCAAAGCGTACGGAATGAATAAATGTGTTGTGGTTTAATTTTTTTTATGTCTTTTTATTTTTTTTCGTATTGTATTAATGTATTGTTTGTTTTTTCTTTCGTAATGTAATATATTCAAGAATTAATGTTATGGTTTTTAAAAAAATGAAGTATTAGTTTTAGTTTAGGGTTGAAATTGAAAATATTTAAAAAATTTGAGTTAAGGTTGAGTTATGAATTGAGGTGTTTTTTTGTGAGTTAAAGTTAAAGTGGTAAAGCTGATGTGGCGCTGAGTTATAACTTAACTCATGTTACGGATGGGGATGCTCTTAGGATCACTTCATATTAAGCGTCGTCGAAGGCAAAAAAAGAAGGCTAAGTCAATTGCAATACAAGGTCGTGAGAAAAGTTTGGCACAAAAAAAAAAAACACCCAACGGTAAAAATGAGAAAGTTTCACAAATTTTAACTTTTATCTTTTCTTTAAACATTTATATAAACTTACCCTATAAATAACTAAATACTCCTTCAATTCTATACACACTTTCTGACTCAATTATTATTTATATACTCTAATCTTTTTAACTCAAAAAACTCTCAAAAAAATAACACAAAAAACGCGACGCCAACAAAATGTTTCAACACCGAATTCCAATTTCCATTTTGGCCACTCACCAAAACATTAATTTTCAACTTACAAGTTTTGTATATGAACCACCACCAATAACAACCTTTTTATCTAAATAATTCATTCCATCCTTCGTTTAACCAATAAATTTATCATCAACAACAACAACAATCTATAATGTATCATCCATAGATGTTAGTCGATTCATACTCACAAACACCGTACCAATCTCAAAATTCTCAATATTATTATCTGGATTAACGTTTTAATGTTGATAAAGTAGAAGATTGAGATCCGGTTTTGGGTAGCTAACTTTATTCTCAAGATCAAGGTTCATGTGGTCCATCCGAACCCGTTCAAGACGAATCTCCAATCGAAGAAGTGGCGGTCGACACAAAGAAGGTATCAAAAAGACGCTAAAAAGCCAAGACGACCGCAAAAGAGGACGCTAGAGTTCCATGGACTAAAAAAGAAGAGTTAGCGTTGTGAGCTTGGACCAACGCGTCCGAAAATAGCGAAAAATGGAATGCTCAAAAGTGTCATGGGTATTGAATAGCTGTACTAGATTACTTTCAGAGGGAAATGGGTGAATAAAAAAAAGGCTACGTTGCCCTCAACTGCAAATGGAATCGTAGATTCATCCTAAAGTTGGTCAATTTTGCAGGGTTCACCATAAAGTAAAACGGGGGAACTAGAGTGGTGCAAATGACCAAGGGGTGTTCGATTTAGCGGTATCAAAATATCGTGTGATGTATGGTCAAAGTTTCACACTTGTTGACTAACTTTTGAGACAAAGTAGAAATTTGCAAGAGATAGACGCCAGTATTTTACAAATCCAAAGCCGTTGCTAACAAAAAAATCAAAGACATCATTACACAACACATCGGACTCGGTACATGGTGGTTTTAATCTCAATGACAAAGCGGATGATTCAGATAAGGAAGAGGTTCAGGAAGTTCAGCCAATGAGCAATGACTGAGTTAAGAAAAAAGCGTCATCTTCCTCTATTCCTTCGGAATCTTCAGCTGCTGCTCCCACGCCATTTTTTGATTTGTTAGTCTATAAATGAAAAAACATCCACTCGGGCTTCGTTTCCAAAAAGGAGGAAGCCTGAGAGTCTTATTTTAAGATGAAGCAGTGGCAAATGAAAAAAGAAGAAAAGAGAAAAATTGGAAGAAAAGAAGTTTCAACAAAGGTAAAAAGAAATCAAGCTATAATGTCAAATGTTCATTTTCCGCAAAGAAAAAGAAAAGAAAAAGGACATCTTATTTTATCATATGAGAAATATAATTTATGTAAAAATATATGAATGGATTGAATTTAAAATGTATTTTTATTGATATAATTTTTATCATGTGTTATATAATACAAATAAATATTTAAAGTTAAAGTTGAATGATAAAGATTGCAAAAAGTTAAAGTAGACATTTATGTTGTGACAGATATAGTAATTAGATTACTTTCAACACCTTTATTGATATTTACTTCTACTCATCTTCATTGCTTATCTACATTACCAAAAAACATATTGATTGCGTGATGGAATTGTAGCTCATCACAAAAGTTCATATGGGGAAAATAAGCCCATAAGACAGAAACCCTAGTCAGTTTATGTATGGTAAACATCAGTCTAGGAAACGACCATATGACAATTGTCATCGGTGAATGTAGCGTACTACAGACACGTGTAGTTATCAGATAGGTGCATAGGTAATGCGACGAACATCTCGTTATATATGACACCATAATCGTATACCGTACCGAGATTCCCTTGTACCAAGGGCCAAGGATACGAATCCACGTGTCATTCTTGTCTCTTAAATGTGAAGAACCCAACGTAGGTCTCCCAGGACCGCTGGATCTCATCCAACGAATCTCACAAAATCCTAAATGTATCATTATTAATATACATGCATTTCATGAGAAGCGAAGAAGTTCATCTTCTCTATTTTTCACACACAATATACCTTAATCTATGTGAGTGTTATCTCGGGTTTAGATAAACACTTTTATCTCAAGTTAAAAAAAAAAAAATAAAAAAAAAAAAAAAAAAAAGTTCGATTAATTTGACTTCAAACCATAGGCAGACACATAAGATTCAACTTCATATGCAACTTGAAACAAACATTGCTACGGTTTATACACGGAAAAAGTCCGAGTTGTTAGTTTAGGAGAAGAACTGTCGAGTGATTAAATGCATGAAAGACAAGAGTGACTTTCTAATAATGGTATGTGGATGATGGTGTATTAATGAGGAAGGACAACGTGTCTATTAGCGATGCATGTTGCTCTCTTCTCAATCATTTGAAAAATTCAAAACTACAGGCTGTCTGTCTGTACCTTTTGCTTTACTTTCACTTACCACTACGAAATGTACTTACGTACGGGGTCTATCACCCGACATATAATAGTGTACAACGTACATATATACACATGTGCATACACATCATACCGGGTAACATCAGTTTTTTTCTTACAAATTGTTATCCACTAGCACATTAAAAGTTAACACCAAAAATTAAAAAACTGTCCAAAAAAATGTCATTAAAAGTATAAAAAAGTGTTACTAAAAAATTACGTGTTCCTCTCACACTTAAAAAACTGTACGTAGAAGTTCAGTAGGTAAAAGTGTATTTATAATGTACGGAGTTTTTGCTTTTTGTGACACATTTTATTTATAAAAAATTTCAATAAATATTAAAATTTTAGGTTTTTGTTCACATTTTTTATAAAATGTCACTAAAAAGTTAGATTTAATAACATTTTTTTATGTCATTAGAAACTCTGTCACTATGTCTATTTTCTTGATGTTTTTGTGCACTGTTAATATATACTACGTATATTCTACGACTGTATCCTAGGCTCAATTTATTGTTCGGTTACCGCTTAACAAAATTGCATGACCATGTCTTGAAAAGTATGATTCTTTATTGATAGGCATGCTTCTATGATGAAATTCATGTATCTCTGTGAAAGTGCACGATACCTTGTAAAGTACTACTATCATAGATTTTTATTATTTTATTTTATTTTTATTTTTTTTTTCGCTGTTAAAATAACAGTTTTAGATGAGCATTTCCTTGATACGGCAAGATGCGATAGCCTAAGGCATTCATGAATTGTTCAAGAAACCCAAGAAATATTATTAAACACACACATAACTCAAAGGATATGTCATATTATCAATATATCTATATCATCACCTAATATCTAATAATTGAGTACATCACTACATTGTAACCATTATAACGCGCCTAGCGATTGCGTATATGACCGGACGAACATAGTAAATATACCGGACGATTATCTACCGGTTCCGGACGAACAGGTCAAGACCGGACAACTATCCCTCCCTCCGGAAAGCACGTGCCTGACACGTGACTCAATCTGATCTGACACTCTAGTATAGGGGTGGCCCACAACGCCACCCCCTATATGTCAGGAACAGTAGCCTACTCACAAGTGGTGAACAGTGATAGGTCAGTAGTATAAATACCCCTTGTGTACTTTCATAATTCTTAGCATTTACTGCATTATCATTACACACACTTATTATCATCACCCTATACTCATTCTTACGCCGGAGCTTGGTCCTGGGATAACACCCGGGGCGAGGCTAAAGCGTTTTGCTGTGATCCACAGGTCCGCATCAACCGTTCAGAGGACTTCGTAAGGACTATTGACGGGTTACAGGATTTTACTCAAACAAATTGGCGCCATCCGTGGGACCCGTATTCAATCTGCCTAAGCTATAGGATGGATAATACCGGTCCTATCATAACTGAGGGAGACGACACTCCTCTGACGAAAGAACAGATCGAAGGACACGTTTCCGCCCTCCGATCCCTGATTACGACGTACAATAGAGGGAGAAATGTCTCTCCCATCCGGTTGAATTTTGACGATCGGGAGCCGAATGGGAGACGAAACGAAATTGCAACCGGGGAGAAAGTATCCGATGAGGACTTGGGAAAACCTTTCAAAGAGTTGTCTCATTCACCCTTGACCCGACGGCTTCTAGAGTTCTCTGCACCGGAACATAAGATGTCATCCCACATTAGGCTTTATAATGGATCCACTGATCTGGAGGATCATCTCAGCCGATTCTCCGGCACAGCCATGCAGGGGTCATGGCCCATGCCTGTGTGGTGTCGCATGTTTCAACAAACATTGGACGGCAGTGCCAGAGGATGGTACGACAAACTCCCGCCGGGTAGCATCGACGAATGGACTAGTCTCCGCCACCAATTTGTCACCCGTTTCTCCTCTAGGAAGAAGTGTTTTAAGGATCCTACGGAAATAACTCGGATTGCGAGGCACGCAAATGAATCTTTGCCAGAATTCAAAGAAAGATGGACCACGGAGACAGGGTTCATACAAGAGGTACCAGAAATTATGAGGATCTCCTCGTTCAGGGACGCATGTAAAACCCCCGAGTTGGCTAAACGTTTCGCAGATAAAGTGCCTAAGACGGTGGAAGAGATGATGACACGGGTCGACGACTTTATTAGGACAGAGAAGGCTTTCGCTAATACGGAGCTACCTCGAGGGGAAAGGTCAGAAACAGTAAGAAGATTTCCGGATAGCGGCCCTCTTCGCGTGGATAGACCATTTCGGGGCCCATACGGGGGGGGGGGGGGGGGGGGGGGACCGAAGGAATGGTGAGAATAGAACGGGTTATCACGGACGTGATGGATATTCCCCATACCGGCCGAGAGATAAAGCACCGTTATTACCTCCTAGAAACGATTATCATACACGTCCCAATAACCCTCTCCCGAGACTCACCTTGAACGCCCTCACTAAACTCCCCAAGGAAATCCTAGCTACCGAGCGTCAACTCCAGCTGCCACAGCCCAGGCCCATGAACTATCCTCCACGTAGGGAAAATCAAGACAAATATTGTGATTACCATAGGGAGAAAGGACATCACACAAATGATTGTAGGCAGCTGCAGAAGCAACTAGAGGAGGCACTAGAATCGAGAAAGCTCAATCACCTCATCAAAGACGTTAGACAGAAAGGGGTGGTCCCGCGAGATGAACCTCGAAAAGGCAAAATCATTAACATGGCACGAACAAACGCTGATGAAAGAAAAAGGAAAAGTCGGGAAAGGACAGAGGAGTGGATGAATGTACCTATCACCTTCCCTCCAATTTTATCGGACGATGTATCCGAAGAACCCCTCATTGTGGAAGCTATGATAGAAGGATATCTGGTGCGCCGGATACTTGTAGACGAAGGGGCGTCGGTGGAAATCATGTTTGAGCACTGTTTCAACAATTTGCACTCATCGATCAGATCCCGGTTACGACCTACACACACCGATTTGTTAGGGTTTGCAGGAGATGTTACAAAACCTCTGGGCAAGCTGGAAACGGATGTAGAGTTTGGGAATGAAGGCCTATCTAGACGGGCGATCATGAAGTTCACCATAATCCGAGCCCCTTCCCCGTACAATGTGATCCTCGGACGGAGTGGATTAAAGATACTCAGGGCGGTCCCGTCAACCATCCACGCGATGATGAAGTTTCCCACTCCGCGGGGAATCGCCACTCTACTCACCCGATCCGTCGCTGTGTCAGAATGCCGGAAAAAGAAAGACGATGAAATGCGCGAAAAAATAGTAGACAAGGAAAGCCAACCGGAGAAGATTATGGTTAGTCCGGCACATCCCGATCAGTTGGTCACTATCGGAGGAAATTTAACCCAGAGTGCAAGGTTCTCTTGAGGGCTCTGTTGATAAAGAACATGGACGTGTTTGCTTGGGAACCGGCCGACATGACAGGCATTCCCCGACGAATCATAGAACATAATCTCAACGCTAATCCCACAGTAGAACCGGTGTGTCAGAAACGAAGAATCTTCGCCCCGGACCGCAGTCAGGCAGTGTCGCACGAAGTGGAAGAATGGCTCCGGGCCGGGATCGTCAGACCGGTGAAGTATCCGACCTGGATCTCTAATCCGGTGCTGGTTAAAAAAGCGGACGGGACTTGGAGGATGTGTGTAGACTTCAAGAACATCAACTCAGCCTGTCCGAAGGATTACTACCCTCTCCCGGACATCGATTGGAAGATCGAGTCGGTTGCAGGATACAAATACAAGTGTTTCTTGGACGCCTACAAAGGATACCATCAGGTACAAATGGCCAAAGACGATGAAGAAAAAATAGCATTCTACACAGATCAGGGAACCTACTGTTACACCAAAATGCCATTTGGCCTCAAAAATGCCGGAGCCACATATCAAAGGTTAGTGGACATGACTTTCCAAACACAGCTGGGGAGGAATTTGGAAGCCTATGTGGACGATATGGTAATTAAGAGCAAGGAAGAAAGGGGGATGATAGAGGACATAGCCGAAACATTCGATAACCTCCGGAAGATCAACATGAAACTCAATCCTAAGAAATGTTCATTCGGAATGGAAGAAGGGAAGTTCCTAGGATACCTAGTCACTTCCGAAGGAATAAGGGCAAACCCTAAGAAGGCCAAGGCTATAATGGACATGCAGTCTCCCCGAACGTTGAGGGAAATGCAAAGCCTCAGTGGCAAATTGGCCGCCCTGAATCGTTTTCTGTCCCGGTCCGCAGAACAATCGCTACCTTTCTTTGAGACTTTGAAGAGCATCACTAAAGAAAACAAAGACGAATATCGGTAGACGGAAGCAGCCGAGGCGGCTTTCCAAGAAATGAAACGGCTCATCGAACATCTCCCCTCGTTAACCACATCGGTTGCCAAGGAGACCTTGTACATATATCTAGCAGCTGCGGACGAAGCAGTAAGTACCGTGCTGGTAGCAGATAGGAAGGGAAAACAATGTCCGGTCCGTTACGTCAGTCGGACTCTAAACGATGCAGAAAAAAATTATGCCCCCATGGAAAAGCTGGTCCTATCACTCTTACACGCATCTAGGAGGTTACGCCGGTATTTTGAAGCCCATCCGATCAAGGTCATCACGGATCAGCCGCTCAAACAGATCCTCAACAAGACACAAACGTCCGGAAAGCTGGCTAAGTACTCGGTGGAATTGGGGGCGTACAACATAGAGTATGTACCGAGGAACTCAATTAAGGGGCAGGTCTTGGCAGATTTCCTCTCAGAAACACCGATCGGGAACAACATAACGGCCTACTTCCAGCAACCAGCTTTAAAACCAAACGCAGACGACGTCGGACGATGGACGTTGTATACAGATGGGGCATCCAATCAAAAGGGTGCCGGGGCAGGCTTGGTACTGATCAGCCCAACTAAGGTAGAATACACATACGCCCTTCGGCTCAACTTCAAAGAAACTACAAATAACGAAGCAGAATACGAAGCATTACTCGCTGGCCTAAGAATAGCAGCAGACATGGGGGTGCAAAAATTAAGGGTGTACGTTGATTCCAAACTAGTAGCCAACCAGATTAACGGTGATTATGTGGCCACAAACTCAAACATGATAAAATACCTGGCAAAGACGAAAGGACTGATAACGAGATTCAAGCACTTCTCCATCATTAATATTCCTCGAGCGCGAAATCAAAAAGCGGACGTGTTAAGTAAGCTGGCCACCGTAGCGTTTAACCACCTCACAAAAGAAGTTCTCGTAGAAGTGTTGGAAGAGAGGTCGATCGAAAAAGCCAAGGTGAACATCGTGGTGGAAGAAGAAGGGGACAACTGGATGACACCCATAATCAAATGTTTAGAGGAAGGGATCTGGCCAGAAGACAAAAACGAAGCGCGAACGCTTAGGATGAAGATAAACCAGTATGTCATGGTAGAAGGAGTGTTGTTCAAAAAATCTTACCTGGTACCTATGCTAAGGTGTGTGGGGCCACTACAAGCAAACTATATCATCCGGGAGATACACATGGGTGCCTGCGGGATGCACTCGGAACCCCGAATGGTCGTGGCTAAGGCCATGAGACAAGGATATTATTGGCCTACAATGCATCGGGATGCCCGGGAGGAGATCCGGAAATGTGATTCGTGTCAGATTCACGCGAAGGTTCCGAGGCTACCAAAAACACCACTGACATCGATTATGGCTCCCTGGCCCTTCTATCAGTGGGGAATGGACATCCTAGGTCCATTACCACAGTCGTCCGGTAAAGCGAAGTATGTAATCGTGGCCATCGATTATTTCACCAAATGGGTCGAAGCCAAGCCGCTGACGCGAATAACCGGGAAGGAGGTTAAGAAATTCACCTGGGACAACATTGTTTGCAGGTTCGGATTGCCGAAGATTATTGTCACTGATAACGGAACACAATTCGTAAATGATCCGTTCAAAAAATGGTGTGAGCAGTTGGAAATACAACAAATTAACACGGCGGTAGCACATGCCCAGGCGAACGGATTGGTCGAAGCCGCGAATAAAAGTCTGATGAAGGGTATAAAAACCAGGCTGGGAAGGGAAAAAGCCGGATGGGTGGAAGAATTGCCCAACGTCCTATGGGCGCATCGCACAACCCTTAAGATGAGTAACGGCGAGACGCCATTCAGTCTAACCTACGGCAGTGAAGCGGTCATTCCGGCAGAAATAGGTATACCGACCCACCGGACCATGATGGTAAGGACGGAGACAAACGAAGAAGAGATGCGCCTCAACTTGGATCTTTTGCAAGAAAGAAGGGAAGAAGCCGCTATACGAGAGGCCAAATACAAAACAAAAGTAGAAAGATAATACAATCGAAGGGTTCGACCGATGACTTTCAAGCCCGGAGAGTTTGTATACAGAAGAAATGAAGCTAGTAGGGTAGAAGATCAAGGAAAGCTAGGCCCAAGATGGGAAGGTCCGTACCGAGTGACGGAAGCATATCAGAATGGGTCTTATAAGCTATACACAACGGGCGATCAAGAGGTGCCCCGAAAGTGGCACGCTGTTAACCTCTGGAAGTGTTACTTATAGTTTTTATTCTGTATTCGCGCAAGACTGATAACCGCTACCTATGTACGTTTACTATTCAGTATCAATCATCCCTCCTCAGACGGAGAGAAGGGATAATTTTCCGTCATCAAAACAAGTAAAATACATAACGGAAACTCGAGAAGAGATTAGCTACCTCCCACGAGTACCGATCACAAGAGATTATTTGATGCCCACAACGACGGCACAAACATTTTATAAAAATGCCCACAACGATGGCGTGGAAAAAAATTATTTGATGCACACAACGACGGCACAAACATTTTACAAAAACGCCCACAACGACGGCGTGGAAAAAAATATTATTTGATGCCCACAACTACGGCACAAATATCCATCCGGCACACACAATACTTATAACCATGCATACAACACAATGATTGACATAAAACAGATACTACGGATAAAAGGGGTACAAAGATACGGGCCGTGGCCTCCAAAATAAATATTATGAACAAATTTACGGATACATGTCCAAATTGTAAGTGACCCAAGGCCGTCGAATACATACATAGAAAAAGTCGAAGAGGCAAGAACTAAGGGTCAGGTAAAGTATGATCAGAGGAAGTCTGTCCGGAAGCACTAGCACCCACGGTATTTTCCTCGCCGGCAGGAAGAAGGTTCATAACATCGGCGAGGGGCAAGCGGAATGAAGAGGCCACCCTCTCGAGGTAAGGGAAAGGACGGAGGAACATTTCATCATACGAAGCACGGAAGTTTTGAACAGCCTCAAAATCAAAACCCTCGCGCCCAGCAACATAGGCATCTACTTGTTCCTCCGTCCGGTCAAGTCCCACACCCTCCAGCCCACCGGCGTCCAAAGCAGCATTGAACACCTCACCCCAAGCCCGCTGATATTCCTCACTCTCTCGGAACCTCTTCACCACCGTCGGTACCAATTGCCGGACATAGTTGTGCCTTAAGATCTCCGCTTGGCTGGCTCCCACAGTCAACTTCTCAACTTCCCCCGCCAAGCCGGAAGCTTTCCTCTCAGATGTTTCCAGAGCTAAGTCTTTACTCGCTAACAGCTCCTCAAGCTGTTTGATCCGATCAGCCTGCTCCTGAACGGAGCACAACTGGCCAGATAAACCCGCTTCCCGGCCGGCACAACCTTGATGCTGCTGGCTAAGCTCCCTATTGGATTGGTTTAACTCCTCCACAGCCCTGACCTGCTCAGCCAAACGCCCCTCGACATCCCTTAACTTGCCAGCGAAGTCCTCACAAGCTTGGTGAGTCTGATACAACTGCCCATAATGATAACTCAGATTCTCGAACCGTTGTATCGCATCAGCCTGGGCAAGCGAACTCCGAGCCAACTCAAACCAAGCCCGTTGGGTTGCCTGATAATCTGTTAAACTTGATTGCTCAAAACGGACGGCAGGAGGGGCCAAATGCACCATCAGATCACTACACACTTCTGCATCGTTCAAACTTGCTCCGGCAGTCAACTTCCAGCCGGGAAGGAATGGCTCGGAAGACTCACCACGTTCTACAAAAAAGGAGGGGGAAAGCCAGTCAAAACACTTATCGATAATGTAAAACAAAAATTCCCACCGGGAAAAGATCATACCTCCGGACCCCCTAGCAGTAAACGCTTGACAGCGAGACCCGCCGGAGGGAGAACCATGGATGCCTGTTACAACCAGAAAACATGTGTGGCGATAAGAGCATTGTATATAAAAAAGAAAATATATATATTCATAGAAGGGAGAAAAAGAATAGACGGAGAATTACCTCCGTGCGCCAGATTGGCGACGTTGGGAAGGCTGGAATCTGCATTAGGCTCAGCCATCAAACTCTCTAGGGAAAGGCCATTCCCTCCATCATCAAAACCCCCGCCATCATGACTCACATTCTCCACAACATGCTCCTCAACAGCCTCCACATGCGGCCCCTCGACATTCTCTTGAGCAGAGACATCTATGTTCTCTTGCTCGTCCACGAGACTCTCCAAATTATCAGAAATAGGCTGACTAATGTTGATAGGAGACGGAGACCGGGTACGATCATCATCATCCGAAGAAAGTTCATCTTCAGATATTACCACATTAGAGACGCCCGGTCTCTTCGAAGGGAAATGAGGAGCGTCACCAGCTGGACGTTTCTTCGTCACACGGTGAGGAGCGGCCTGTTTCTTCTTCTCCTTGGCCGCACGAGCATCTAGAATCTTCTGATTAGGCCTCTCCACGACCTTCTGCAGCCCCGTTTTCTTTGGCAGAGGACTTTTAGGGCCGAGGGGTGGCGTGACATGCTGCTCCACGTCCCCTCCTTCTGCCAAGGAAGGCCCCTTGCCGACGCGGGAAAGGACGGTGTTAGGAATCCGGAGGAAGCGAGACATGGTTATCATTGCAAGAAACAGAATACATAAGTAAAAAAAAAAAAAAATCATCATCATCATCAAATAAAAAGAAATAACTGAGTTACCATTCCCCTCCTCGTCCTTAAAAACTGGCCGATGCCCGGGAGACTTCCAAACCCTCGTCAAACCAGCCTCAAAGAGAAGAGCCGGATGAACTGCTTGAATGTCAACCACCACCTCGGTCAAAGCATCAATATGCTCTTGTTGATAGCCTCCAAAGGGTGGTAGTTCTGACACGCTTGAGTCCGGATGGGTCCAAGGCATGCCATCCGGAATGGCACGACGGTCAATCAAAAAGAATCTATCCTTCCAGTGCTTCAAACTAGAGCATGTCTCATTAAATATCCTCGCCTGACCATTCCTTCCGGTCCGGCGAGCAAAGGAGAACCAATGCCCTTGCTTTTGAAGGGAATAAAACAGGCGGAACAGTGTAACATAAGGAGCAAAGTTCAAACTCCGGCAGTATAGTTCAAAAAGAACAACCTTCGTCAAACCGATCGGAACAAGTTGAGACAGATGCACCCGAAAATGATGCAAAACTTGAAGAAGGAAGTAGAAAAGGGAACCCTAACTCCGGAAAAATCTAGATACGCCTCGTATATACCAATAGAATCCTTCGGAAGACGGTCCATAGTTAGACCGGGAGGAGGTAACCGGGGATGCAGATCCGCGGGAATACCATATATGCGAGCGGCATCCGCTACATCTTTCTCCGTCATAACAGACGTATACACGTGCATGTCAAATTTCGGAGTCACATCCATGGAACCGGAGCCGGAAGGCACATCCTCTTGTGCAGACATGATATATGGACAGAGGGGAAGGCAACTCTTAAACGGAGAAAGGAAAGAAGTTTGAATAACGCACCTGAGGTAAAGCCGAAGATATCGCTGTAGAATGAGAGGCAGTAAAAGTAAAATGTGAAAATGAGAAACAAAACCCTTATATAGGGAGGGCATGGGGAAAAGTGAAACGTCACTTCAAGACAGGTGTACCCGCATTTAAATCTGAACCATCCACGCGCACACCTTGGACACGTGGCATTATCTTATGTATCACGGTAAAATAGGCAAACTTACCCAGAACAATGAACTTGGGCCCAACTTAAAACAAGGCCCAAAATCTAACCCAGACAAGCCCAGATAGCCTAACGAAAGACGCTTAACCTCCAGGATAGGCCCCGGGGGTAATTTCCAAAGACACAAACTATCATGTCCCAGCATGCGACATGATACTGGGGGGGGGACATGATTGCGTATATGACCGGACGAACATAGTAAATATACCGGACGATTATCTACCGGTTCCGGACGAACAGGTCAAGACCGGACGACTATCCCTCCCTCCGGAAAGCACGTGCCTGACACGTGACTCAATCTGATCTGACACTCTAGTATAGGGGTGGCCCACAACGCCACCCCCTATATGTCAGGAACAGTAGCCTACTCACAAGTGGTGAACAGTGATAGGTCAGTAGTATAAATACCCCTTGTGTACTTTCATAATTCTTAGCATTTACTGCATTATCATTACACACACTTATTATCATCACCCTATACTCATTCTTACGCCGGAGCTTGGTCCTGAGATAACACCCGGGGTGAGGCTAACGCGTTTTGCTGTGATCCACAGGTCCGCATCAACCGTTCAGAGGACTTCGCAAGGACTATTGACGGGTTACAGGATTTTACTCAAACACCTAGCTAGACTAAATTACAAAAAAGAAGTTGCAGGTGTATGGCTATGATACATTGAGATGCTCCAAAGCTAGCTGGAATGTTTAACTTTGAGCTTTCATTTGTTCTCTATGGCCATCCCAAGGTTAGCTCGTTGATCCATGAGTGTTTCATGTCCATATAGCATTCTACTTCCGTCCCATGACTTTTTTTATTTTTTATTTTTTATTTTATTTTTTTTAATGTACAAAAATAATTGTTCACTTTTAAATTCAACCAATCAAAAAAAGAGTTAAGTAAATGCAGATGATGTTTAATTGGTTGAGAAATGTAGTAGTCTCATTTTTTTTTTGAAAACTATTTGTTTTTTGTACGGAGACAATAATTTGAATATATATATATATATATATATATATATATATATATATATATATATATATATATATATACGGAGACTTTTCTACGAGAACCATCTTATCTGCGAGAACTGAGAGAACCACCAAAAACATGCATGTACGCCTTTTAAAATACATACAAATCATCAATAATCGTAAGTATCCACCTATGTTCTTCAATATCATCATGAACTCATCCTCTTTTTTCAGAAAAACTTTACACACAGCCGCAATATTGTCGTTGCACGTCTTATAAGAACATACATGCACACCTTCAAAGAAAAATTTTGTATTCCCACTTTCTTATCAAATTCTTTAGAACAACTATGTTTTTTTTAAACATATGTGTTGTTTTTAGAACATATGTGCAAAAATATAATTATTGAAGGCGTGCATATATGTTTTTAGTGGTTCTCTCAGTTCTCGCTGATAAGATGGTTCTCGCAAGAAAGTCTCACTATATTATGAGAGGACTACGATATGTACTATTGAGAAGATTCGGGTTGAATACGAGTGGAAACCACCACAGTGTGATAAGTGTAAGGTTTTTGGTCAGACTCTTATTGATTGTCCTCAAGTTGTTGTGCCTTTTGTTCAGATGCCTGTTAATGATGGTTTCAAGGCTGTCAATAACAAGAAGAAAGGAAAGCAAGGGGCTCAAACACTTCCAGGTCAAGGAGGGTTTACTACACCAGTTGTGGGTAAGCAGTTTCAATATCGACCCAAAAAGACCTCTACGGAACCTAAGAAAGTGGATGGCAATAAGAAAAATGTTTCTGGTATGGCTAGTTCAAGTGGTACGAAGAAAGTTGGTGTCACTAAGAAGATTGCTTCTGATGTGGCTAGTATAAGTGGAATGAAGATCACTACATCCAATCAGTTTGATGCGCTTAATATGGATGATACGGATGGTTTTGGTATTCCTACTAATGACACCATCAAGGATGTGGATGCTGGCCGTACAATGGAAGTTAATGAGGATGAGTCAATTAAGACTGGTACTGCATCACAAGAACCGCTTGTAAGTGATTCAATGGGAACAAAGGAAGTTGGTTCTACTCTTATAGTTGAGAAAATCGGTAAGCTTGAAAAGCTACATATTGATGGGAAAGCTACTCTTGTGGATGATGATGGTCATCCTATTCCGTCTGTCTCTTTCACTAAGAGGGCTAACCTATTTTCAAAGGTGGGTGAGGTTGTGGTTTCTGATAGTGATGATGATGAGGTTCTTAACACGTTCGACGAATCAGCCAATCTTTTTGGTGGTGGTCATGAGCGTGAAGATGAGTTTGATAACTATGATGATTATTCGAAGCAAATTTATGATCTTCCAGGGAATTTGGATGCTCTTAATGCCATTTATGGCTTTAATCTCCAAGGTCGTAGGAAGTAGTTTATATTTTTGTGAGAGTCTCTTAATCTCATGTGGTTAGTGGTTTTATTTTGTTGTTTAGAAAATAAGAAGTATCTTGTTATGTAAGCTTTTCGCCTATGTAACGGGCTGAGATATGGGATTCACCCATATCCGTTGTACTTAAATGCTTTTTGGAGTAATATATTTACCGGGTCGTTTGACATTTTACCCAAATATATATATATATATATATATATATATATATATATATATATATATATATATATACACACACACACACACACACATACAAGGTTTATAAGATATCACTTTTCATTATTTTTTATTTTTTTGTTTTTTAAAACGGCAATTTTAATTGCTCTGTATATACCCTAACAGTGGTATGCATTCTTTTCTTTTCTGGTTATTTCCTAAACATGCATACTGAGGGACAAATCCCTACCATCCATCTTGTGATTTTCTGAATATCAAAAAATCAGGAGTGATATACAAAAAATCATAACTGATATTCTAAATATCGCAAGTGATATTCTGAATATCACTTGTGATTTTCAGAATATCACTTCTGATATTCTGAATATCACAGAATATCACTTGTGATATTCATAATATCACGTGTGATTTTCATGTTATAAAGCATTAATTAAAAATCACTTGTTATATTTAGAATATCACAAGTGATATTCTGAATATTACAAATAATATTCTGAATATCACAAGTGATTTTCAACTAATGTTTTGTAACATGAAAATCACTTGTGATATTCGGAATATCACAAGTGATATTCAGAAAATTACAAGTAATATTCAGAATATCACAAGTGATTTTCACGTTTTTTTTAATTCGCGTTTTTTTCACTTTCATACGTTTTCAGAAAATCACGTGTGATTTTCATGTTATAAAGCATTAATTGAAAATCACTTGTTAGATTTAGAATATCACAAGTGATATTCTGAATATTACAAATAATATTCTGAATATCACAAGTGATTTTCAGCTAATATTTTGTAACATGAAAATCACTTGTGATACTCTGAATATCACAAGTGATATTCAGAAAATTACAAGTAATATTCAGAATATCACAAGTGATTTTCACGTTTTTTTTAATTCGCATTTTTTTCACTTTCATACGTTTTCGTTCGTTTTCATACGTTTTTATACGTTTCTGAATATCACAATTGATATTCTTAATATATATCACTTGTGATATTAAGAATATCAATTGTGATATTCAGAAACGTATAAAAACTAAAAAAACATAAGAAAAAGAACGAATACGTATGAAAACATAAAAACACGCCTGAAAACAGATGAAAACGTATGAAAAGTTAATGAAAATTGACGAAAACGTATAAAAACTGTCAAAATCGTATAAAAACTGTTGAAAACGTATGAAAATAGACGAAAACATTTGAAAACAGACAAAAGTACATAAAAACGGACGAAAACGTTTATGAACTTATGAAAACGGATAAAAACGGATGAAAACCATATAAAAACAGACGAAAACGTCTAAAAATGGGCGAAAACGTACAAAAACAGACGAAAACGTCGGAAAACAGGCGAAAATGTAAAAAAAAAAAAGCAGACGAAAACATATAAAAACGGATAAAAACGTCTGAAAACGTATAAAACTACCGAAAATGTATGAAAATGGACGAAAACGTTTGAAAAAGGACAAAAATGTAGAAAAACGGACAAAATGGACAAAAACGTCTGAGTATCACAGAATATTACTTGTGATATTCAGAAACATATGAAAATGTCTAAAAATGGCATAAAAATTTTTAAAAACGGACGAAAACCTATGTAAATGGACGAAAACGTAAGAAAACAGGCGAATATGTAGGAAAAACGGATGAAAACATCTGAACATGTACAAAAACGGACAAAAACGTCTGAAAATGGACCAAAACAGAAGAAAACGCGTGAAAATAGACGAAAACAAATGTAAACGTATGAAAACTGACAAAATCGTGTAAAACGGACGAAAACGTATGAAAACGGACGAAAACGTATATAAACGTATAAAAACGGACGAAAATGACTGGAAATGTATATAAACAGATAAAAACGTATAAAAACAGTTAAAAACAGACAAAAATCGAAGAAAAAAATGTGAATTAAAAAAAAAAAGAAAGAAAGAAAAAAGAAAAATAGAAGATTGTAAAAAAAGACAAAAAAAAGAAACAAAAAAATAGAAAACAAAAAAGAAAACAAAAAAGAAACAAAGAAAAGAAAAAAAAAAAACAATGCAACGTAAAAAAGACAAAAAAAAAAGAAAAAAAATGAAAGAAAGAAAGAAAGAAAAATAATAATCAAGAAAGATAAAAAGACAAAAAAAAGGAAAAAAAAACATGGGCTTATGTTAATCCACATCATTAGATCAATTTAGATGGATGGTAGGGATTTGTCCCTTAGTATGTAACAAAAAACTAGTCTTTAAATGAACTTTTCTCCATACTGCATATATATGCATTCACTCTTTGAAGAGCAATGAGGTTACGAGTATCTAGAGATCGAATAGCTATCCATATATAGTGGTTCAATTAAGTAGAAACAAACTTTGCGATGTTTACCACCAATGTTGTCACTAATATTAGGTCACAACAAACAACTCTGATCCTCGATACATTAACGTGTGCAACATGTCACGCCTAGCTAGTGCGACCGCGTAAGTTGGTCGTCAAATTATTCCTTATTAACCATCGACCATGTGTTTCATATATGATACTACAATTCCGATAAGTAGTGTGTGTTTGTAATGTCCAGAGAGACAGAGAGTAATAGCTGGCTTGTTAATAAATTTGTTTAGGTATGATAGTGGAATTTGAGCTAATTTAGGCCTAAATTTTGGTCACCCACCTGAAATAAATTATGAACCAACTATAGGCAAAATTTGTATGACCAAAACTAACTTTGGAACATATTGGACATGTTTATAGAAAAAACCCAAATTCAGGTTCAATACAGCCAGGACTAAATTATGAGAGGACTACGATATGTACTAGCTTGTAACATTGCCTTAATTACATAGTAAGGAGATATTGTTTGTCTACCTATATTTTAGTAAGTGAACCTAAAATAGAATGAAAGTTCTAAAGATACTTACCGTATATGATTTTCCTATACATGTTACATTTATTATTCCTTATAGGAAATATATCCAGAATTTGGTTATCCGTCCAAATCACATGTTGTTTGAAATTATAGAACTATAACCCTCGTGATATATTTATCGATGTAACATCAACACAAAAGCAAGTATTATAAGTGAGGCTAGTAACTAGTACTTCGAACGGTTCCGGAATCCCGGCTTCCGGTTTACTTGTCAACAATCTTCTAGCTATTTTGTTTCGTTACTTCTGTATTAAAACAGTAAACTTTAAGATACACATCTTTACTAAATTATTTGATAGTAATATCTTCAGAAACTTTCAAGTTTGATCTTTTTTGATGTAAACTTTGTTTCAATGCAAAGCTTGATTTAGTTAATAAAATATTAGGTGTGATATGAGCCACCCATTAGCCTTGGCGGCTCTAACAACTGAACCCGTGGCTAGGGGTTATTATAAATAAAACTAAAGGATCACAAGTGTAAGTATATAAATTAGAGGGTCGGGTCGTGTAAGTATAATAATGCTAGTGGTACGGAGTGGGTATATGATTGGTGGGTCAGCCATTTAGTGTTGCCAGTTTTTAACAAAAAGGTGAAGTCAACCAAATTCTATAGGAAAATTCCACTTTCCTCGCATCCCACAATACATGCACGACCTTTCTGCATTCTAACTGTCACGCCCCCACATCCCTTCACTCTTTATTTGCTTGTTTTGACTCACTTACTACTACTACTATCACTCTTTTAATTCTTAAATTACCAGACGATTGTATACACATTACCAGACCATTGTATACACGTAATGGTGACGGGGTATATTGAATTAAGGAAAATGATATAAGAACCTAATTAAATATGTCTAAAAGGGGACCTAACGCATTAAATGATTTAATGCGTTAGTTCCCCTTTAAGCCTATTTAGTTAATTACATAAACCACATCTCTAAAATTAATTTGTTCGTATAATTTTTTTTATATAAAAGTATAGAGTAATTGAGAGGGAAAAAATTAATGATTTAAATTGTAATTATTGATTTAAATAATTAAGAAATTGCATTACCTTTTGTAATTAAGATATTTTTGTCAAAAAACATTACTCAACTTTTAAGGTTTTAGGTTTTAAACAAATATGTAATCTTTTTATATGCGATATAGATAATATACAATACTAGTAACTCTTATCTTAATGATCTTATATTGTGAGATTTTACTAGAATATTGTTAGATGTGTATTATGTCTTGGGCTTTATTATGTGTTGACTATGCCTATCCCATTTGTATTATGTATCTAGAATAATCCTATGAGATTATATATTGTAATTGCCATGTGTTTAATGATCAAGCCAAATTATTATATATACTAAAAGGGGGAATCGTTACTGTAGCAGCACTGTAGCAGCTACAGTGCTGCTACAGTGGACAAAACAATATTTTTTATGAGTTCGGTTACTGTAGCAGTACTGTTCATCCGTTTTTTTTTTTTTTTTTTTTTTTTTTTTTTTTTTAGGTTAAATATTTAACAAAAATATTTTTTTTTTCTTCTGCGGATATCGATCTTTTGCAAATTTAGTCGTTACTAACAAAAATAATTTTTTTCAATCGTTTTATTTCAAGTTTAGATTAACCACAACATTTCAACAATAATTTTTTTCAAACGTATTATTTCAAGTTTATATTAACCACAACATATCCTTTCTTAATACCTCTTTCAATTCTTGTCCAAAATCAATCGGCTCATTTCCTCTCTCACTCAATCAAACCCTAATCAAAATACATGATCGGTGACAACGAACCCCCCTCCCCCATTCCCCATCTTCTTGGATATAAAGTATAGGCTATATGACATCGAATACCAATTTTTATAACAAATGAAATAATAACCAACCCACTTGGTTAAAGAATATGGGCCATATAACACCCAATACCCCCTTAATTCTAGCCCAACATGCTTTTATATCCCAATAGAACCATAGTTTTTTTTGGGCCTAATAGGCCCACCAGCTAACCGTGGCAAAAAACAGACCCAATAGCCAACATGCGACAATGTCGGCCTTGCAGCCTATGTCCACTATTTGCCAGGCCCAGCAGGCTGGTCATCCGACCCAAAATCAAACTACAACCGGTAACTTAGGCCTAACTCAGTCTATGTTTTCGCCTCAAGAAACCATGCTTCCAAATGCGTTTGGCACCATGACTTTATAGGATCCGACATGGAACATGGATAAATGTGCATATTCTCATCTCAACTGACATTCATGGAATGTAAATACTATTTTGAATACACATTTATATCCATCTGTTTGTGTTGGTGATGACAAATTAATACATGTCACTAATACTTGACATAACATCTTACCACTCTTAATTGTCCTCAATACCTACATAATGTTCTTGTTACATTTAACATCATTAAAAAATATTATTTTTTTTTCGTCAATTCACTAGAGATAACAATTATACTGTGGAATTTGATGCCTTTGGTTAATGTGTGAAGGATTTCTTGACACGTCATATCCTCATCAAATGTGATAGCTCGGAGTATCTCTACCCTGTCACTCCATCTTCTCCTATTCCTCAAGCTTTGTTCTTTATTAATCCTACGAGGTGGCACCAATGCCTCAGGCACCATAGAGTAGGGGTGAGCAAAACCAAAATAAACCCGAACCGAATCGAGAAACCCGACAAAACCGAGCAGACTTAAAGCGAACCGACCAAACTTGGTTCTAACTCGGTTTAGGTTTTTACTGAGTTTCGGTTTGGTCAGTTCGGTCCTGTTCGAGCAAAAAACCAAGAAAAACAGAAATCAGACCGAGAAAAACCGAGTAACTTCGATTTTGGTTTCGGTTTGGGTTTTTTCCAAGTTTCGGGTTTTGGTTTTGTCAGGTCACGTCGGGTCGGTTTTAGCCTGATGCTCAAATATTTGTCACGCATGTCAGCTGGGCAAACATGTGACACTTCCATCATCAAGTTCAAACTCTATTGTTTCTCGTTGTTTTGAGATTGTGTATTTTGATATTTGGACTTCCCCTATTGGTAGTTCTGGTGGTTTTAACTTTTAAATATTATGTGTTATTTCTTGATCATCATTATTATTTATTTTGGATTTATCCTTTAAGTACCAAATCTGAAGCTTTTCAAAAATCTTACATTTTCGTTCTTATGTAAATAAGCAGTTTAAATGGGATATTGTGGCTTTTTAGTGTGATCATGGTGGTGATTTTGATAACACCAACCATCTTCATTTGTTTGCTCGACACAACGTTCAATTTAAACACCTTTTCCGAAAAACATCCTAACAAAATGGAAAATCATAACAGATGAAACAAACCATCAACAATATCATCCAGACTCTTACTAAATCTACTTCTTCCTCCACCATTCAAAATGAAATACCTCACACCGAACTCTTCAACAAAAATTCCAATTACTCCCATCTACGCATTTTTGGGTGTCTTTATTACCTCCATCTTTACTCCCTGCAAAAACATGCACCTCATGCTACTCATTGTATTTCTTGGGGATATCCCGCTTATCACCGTGGATATCGATGCCTTGACCTTTCCACCGAAAAATTATCCTTTCTCGCCATGTTACATTTGATGAACTTCAATTTCCATATGGCTCCATCGCACCTCTTCATCCGCCATCATACACTTTCCTTGAACCTCAACGGTCACCAATTACTCGTCATGTTATCCTTAACCCGATACAAGACACCACAACCCTTCACACCCCTTCGATTTAACCAGAATTGGTTTCTCCCACCCTTGCCCCAACTCCTCCGGCCCAAACCCCTACGGCCCACATCCTTCCGGCCAAACCACTTCTGTCCAAATCACTCTGGCCTAAACATCAATGACCTAAAACCAACTTCCGCACACAACCCAACCCACCAAGACTCCTCCAATGACCACACTGCTTAAGTTGGCACCGTTAAGCCCGATCCTTGTTTTCATGGTCATACTTTTTAATTTTCTTATTTTTCCTCTTCCCATGTCTCCATCTGTTGCCTTATATGATCCTAATTTATGAGATTCTATGTACGACGAATATAATACCTTTATTCAAAATAGTAATTGGATTCTTATTCCGAAACCACCTAATGTTAATGTGCTTCGGTCTATGTGGTTGTTTCGGCATAAATATCATGCCGATGGTTCGTTAAGCTAGTATAAGGCTCGTCTCGTGGCTAACGGATGTAGCCAGCAGTTTGGAGTTAATTGTGATGATCTTTTAGTCTAGTTGTTAAATCGACTACTATTGGGACTCTTCTTATCCTTGCATTATCGCGGAATTGGCATGTTTATCAACTTGATATCAAGAATGCGTTTCTTAAACATGGACCTCTTTGAGACTGTTTATATGTATCAGCCACCAGGTTTGTGGAATCTAGATTTTCACACCATCTTTGTCAATTGCAGTGTTCTTTATATGGGTTGAAACTGGCACCTCGTGCTTGGTTTCAATGGTTTGCAGCGTATTCTCTTTGGGTTGGTTTTTCTTCGAGTCGATGTGACTCGTCACTATTCATATTGACATAGTTCTAAGGTTACTCGTGACTCTACAGGCATGTTTCTTTATCAGAAGAAGTATGCGATGGGGATTCTCTATTATATACGGCTTTTTTTTTGAATTCTACTCGGACTCCCGTTGACACAGAATCTAAGGTTGGTGCTAATGGGGATCGTGTATTTGACCTTACATTATATTGCTGTCTTGCAGGTGATTTACAGTATCTCACGTTCACTCCACTTGATATTTCTTATGTTGTTCAAGTTAGTCTTTATATGCATAACACTCGAGAGCCTCGTTTTTCCAATTATTAAGCTTATTTTACGGTATGTTTGTGACACGTTGGGCTTTGGACTTCAACTTTATGCATCTTCTACTGGTTCTCTTGTGGTATATTCAGATGCTGATTTGGCTGGTTGCCCCACTACTAAGCGTTCTACTTCTGGCTAGTGTGTGTTTCTGGGGGATAATCTACTTCCTTCGTCATCCATTATCGATCCATTACTGAGGTTGAATACAAGGGTGTTGCTAATGCAGTGGCGGAAACTGCATGGCTTCGTAATCTTATTTGTGAACTTCACACACAACTGTTGTCTGCTACTCTTATTTATTGTGACAACGTTAGTGCCATATTTTTAACGGCTAATAATGTTCAATATCAACGAACTAAACATATTGAGATTGATACATTTTGTTTTTGATATGGTTGGTCGAGGTCTGTTTCGTATACTTCATGTGCCATCGCGTTATCAATATGCGGATATTTTTACCAAGAGTTTGTCGTCTGCTTTGTTTGAGGAGTTTCGTACTAGTCTGAGTGTTTGGTCTATTCTCACTCAAACTGCGAAGGAGTGTTAGACGTGTATTAGGCCTTGGGCTTTATTATATGTTAATTAGGCCTAGCCTATTTGTATTATGCATATAAAATAACTTTATGAGATTATATATTGTAATTGACATGTGTTTAATGGTCAAGTCAAATTTACTCTAATAGATATTAGCCGACACAAACAATAACAATACATAAATAACAATATATATGATCCCACAACAATAACATACACAATTTTACTGGTGTGCAAAGTAGAGCGAGGTATAATTATAAATAGTTCCATTAAATTTTGTTGAGCAAACACTAATTGTAGATAAGTCAAAATAGTTTCATTTATACAGAAATATTAAAATGACTAAATACAGTCGTTTGCCTTTTGGAGGATCAATTTTTTATTATGCAATATGAAGACATCTCGATGGTTAATGATCATACAAGGGCCCATGTTGCTTAATTTGTTATTGCATATCATTAGACAGCACTAAAAACTAAAAGTAAGGATACAAAAAGGAAAATAAAAACAGAAAAGAGACACATAGACAACACTTGCCTCGCTCTTTCTTTACCCCCCCATCCCCATCCCCATCCCCATCCCCCCTCTAATTTCATGAGCTGGAGGGCAGGATTCCGTGTGTCTTTATCTAGCTGTAATGGTGCACCCTTCCTGCACCCTCAATCCTTACTTATATATACCCTCACTTCATCCCCTCCCACTTTCTATCCAACACAACAACAATACATCAACAAACAACAAACAAACCATTAACTATGGAATTTGTTACCATCTTATTTTCTTTCATTATTCTTGCCATCATTCTCTTCCTATTTACTTCCTCTGGCAGCAAGAAAACTCTGCCACTTCCTCCTGGGACACTTGGTTGGCCTTATATCGGCGAAACCTTCCAACTTTACTCTCAAAACCCAAATGTTTTTTTCGCATCCAAAGTCAAAAAGTTAGTTTCATAGTCTTAGTACTCAGAAAAAAATATATATATTAAAAAGAATTGATTACTGATTCAAAGAGACTAATAAAAATTTTGTATTTCTTTGCAGGTATGGTTCTATTTTTAAAACACATGTATTGGGATGTAGGTGTGTGATGATATCTAGCCCTGCTCTTGCTAAGCTTGTACTAGTAACGAAATCGCATCTTTTTAAGCCTACATTTCCTGCTAGCAAAGAAAGAATGTTGGGCAAACAAGCAATATTCTTTCATCAAGGTGATTATCACATGAAACTAAGACGTCTTGTTCTCCGCGCATTTACACCGGAATCGATCAAAAATATCATCCCCGATATCGAATCAATCGCTGTTGACTCTCTAAACTCGTGGGAAAACCGCCTCATCAATACTTTTCAAGAAATGAAAATCGTAAGTGGAGTTTTCTCTGTTTTTGCTCTGTTCTCCCCTGTTTTTTTGCTCTGTTTTCCTCTGTTTCTAATGAGTTGATTCATGTGTATGCAGTTTACATTCAATGTTGCATTGCTTTCCATTTTCGGAAAAGACGAGGTGCTATACAGAGAAGATCTCAAGAGATGTTATTACATTCTTGAAAAAGGGTACAACTCCATGCCCATTAATCTTCCCGGAACGTTGTTTAACAAGTCCATGAAGGCAAGGAAAGAGTTAGCTCAGATCGTGGCAAAGCTTCTAGCTTTAAGACGAGAAAACAAAAATGAGCATAAGGATTTGTTGGCTTCATTCATGGAAGACAAAGAAGGTCTTACTGATGAACAAATTGCTGACAACATCATTGGTGTTATATTCGCGGCTCGTGATACCACTGCTAGTGTCTTGACATGGATTGTCAAGTATTTGGCTGAAAATCCTAGTGTTTTACAAGCTGTTACGGTAAGAAATCATCCATTTTATAATTTTTATAATATAATACTACAGTAATTTCTCTGTATAGAAATCAGTGATCACTTAATTTTTGCATATATTTTATTAAATATCTATAATATAATTGTTTAATGAATATTAAATTTTTGACTTTTTAGGAGGAACAAGAGGAGATAATGAAAGGAAAAGATGACAAGGCTTTGACTTGGGCAGATACCAAGAAAATGCCAATAACTTCAAGAGTCATTCAAGAGACCTTGAGAGTTGCTTCAATCTTATCTTTTACCTTCAGAGAAGCTGTTGAAGATGTTGAATTTGAAGGTTTGTCACTTATATTATATTTAAATCAGTTAAATATTCTATTTATAGATTTTTTCTTTTTTTGGTAGTTTTGTATTCTAAAAGTTGCTGTAAAATTTTCAGGCTACCTTATTCCAAAAGGATGGAAGGTGTTGCCACTCTTTAGAAACATTCACCACAGTCCCGAAAACTTTAAAGAGCCTGAGAAATTTGACCCGTCAAGATTTGAGGTAAAAATATTTATATTTAGCAAAATTATGTTTTTAAATGTCTATGAAGTTATTACAGCTTTGTTTAAACGATAGTTGGTCTAAAATCTAATTTGATATGATTTTGCAGGTGGCACCAAAGCCCAATACATTTATGCCATTTGGCAATGGGACCCACTCATGTCCAGGAAATGAGCTAGCCAAGTTGGAGATATTAGTGCTTGTACATCATTTGACCACAAAATACAGGTTGGTGAAATCTGCCTACTTCTCCAAATCATTTAACTATCATTAAAGGGCTTTAGTTTTTACGATAAAAACTTCCAAACAATGACTAAAATAAGGTTTATGTTTATGTATCAAGTACAATTCAAGTAGATACTGATAACTGATGTTTGCTGTTATTTCCAGGTGGTCAATGATGGGCCCGCAAAATGAGATCCATTACGCCCCTTTCGCCCTTCCGCAAAATGGCTTGCCAATAAAACTCTTCCCAAGAAACTGACTTATACCGAATGGGTCAAAATAGGACTTCTAAGGTTCAATGGGTGAGCACGATTGATCAAGTTCGTGAACTTAAAGGTTGCAGGGCGCTCGTAATCTTGAAATGAGACATTTCAACGCAGTTCAGCCGAAGGTTGATCCGCGTAAGAAGAAGACAAATCAAAGAAAGTAATGACTATGGCAATATTTTCTTACAGAAGTTCGACTATTTTAGTAAAAGAAGCAAAAAAGATAGAAGAATCATCTTAAACAGAAGTAAATCATGGCCGAAGGCATATGAGAACACTCAAAAGGACAACAATTGTATATACAGAGTTTCCTTAACAAAATAAGAACATAAAGAAAAAATGATTCTTGCTGATTTTGTAATAACTAGATAGGGGGGACCTTGATTGATTGTAGAATATTTAGGTCGAAACTTTTTAATGTATTTAGGCAAAAACTACCAAGTATGGAGATGTTCACTAACATTGTATTCTTGTACTAAGTCCGCAAGGCAATATCAATAAAATTTTGATGATTATTTTATGACCTTTGTCAATAATTTGTTGATTCTATGTCGTAGTATTTCTCTAGTACTTAGTGTTAAAAATGTTTACCTCGGTTACTTCTATGATGCTCTACTGATTTTCTCATCTTAGCTGTCACATTGATTCAGTCGTACACAAACTCTATCACGTCGTACATAAATGTCCTTTTCTACACATGATATCGTAAGTCAGAACTACAACTGTAGCGAGATTCCTTTCTAGGGCGCAAAAACAAATCTTTAGTACCAAAAAAATTGGTGTCATTTTTAGCTTGCTCACCACCATAATATAAGCTAATCATATGCATAGACTTTTCAACCATCCTTACAACTTGTTTACCATTCACTATCTTAGCAGTCACCTGTCTTTAGACTTTAGGGTTTCATGACCGAACCGGTAGACGAACCAGGAAAGCTTTTGGTTCCGGTTCAACCGGTTCCACTGCCGGTTCAACGGCCACTAAGGATTCCAGCAAAGTTCTATTTATTTCAAGCAATATTTATTGTTTTTTCGTAATGTTTTCAAGATTATGCGAATATTTTAAGTTTTTATACATGATTTGAAGATTATAGACAAGATTTACAATGATTCTGGCAAGTATTTCAACTTTATTTATTTATTTATTTATTTATTAATTAATTTATTTATTTATTTTTTATTGAAAGGAATACTTCATTAAACAGACGCGGAATATCTCCAAGCTAGAGATATCCGCAAACACAAAATTACATCATATCAATCAAGAAATTACACCATCCTTTCCAATCTATCTTACAACCCTTACATCGACTCCTATACCAAAGATACCCCAACCCCTTAATGTCGGCCACTATATGAGCAACGGTCATCTCAATGTTAGCAAAGGCCTTGTCATTTCGAGCTTTCCAAATACGCCAAACCGTCAAAATAAGCACACCATACACAATATCTTTCTTCGTCTTCGAGCTCCTCATATGATCAATATACACTTGAACATCCCGGATCGAAAAAAAGAAAAGAGGAGATAACCTACACCAAGAAGCCACACCGGCCCAAACGCCATTCGCAATTCTACAAGCCGTGAAGATATGATCCGTACTCTCATCCTCTTCACCACATAAATAACAACCCCCTCTCCCACCACAATATTCCTCCTTCTAAGGGCACTCATAGTCGGAATCCGATCCATATTAGCCCTCCACATAAAAATATTACACTTATTCGGGATCCAATTGCACCACACGAACACTTTGCTTTCATTTCTGTCGACATCTTCAATCAACCATCTCCTTGTATCTTTGACAGCATATAAATTATTATTCCCTTTGTTCCAAACCCATTTATCATTTTTTTCAGTCAAACGAACATCTGCAATAAGCCGATGACAAGCAATAACCTGTTCCACCTCAACATTCGAACTCGGATATTTATTCCAGCACCAAGCGATCGCGGTTGACCCATTGTGTACTCCAATCCTTTCTGCAACCGTGCACCACTTATTACTTTCAATACGGAATAACACCGAGAATAAAACCTTAAGCGGCTCATTTGAAATCCACGGATCAATACAAAATTTAACATGCTTACCATTACCCACAGCCCCCCGAATCATGTTCACAAAAGAAGCACCATGAACTTTCAACCGATAGCCAACTCTAACGATCTTATTCCACGTACCGGTCCCCTTCTTGTTAGACGGATATTCATCCCATCGACGACCTGAGAGATGAATCGCATCGATCACTTTTCTCCAAAGAGCGTCGCGTTCGGTACGATACCTCCATAGCCACTTCAAAATTAACGCATTATTGCTAGCTTCTAATTTATTTAATCCCAACTCACCATCGCTTTTTGCCTTCGTAACCTTTTCCCAAGAAACCCAATGAAGTTTCTTAACTTCATCGTTCCCACCCCACAAAAACCGTCTGATAATTGACTCCAACTTATTCACCACGGTCACTGGAGCTTTATACAATGAAAAATAATATGATGGAAGACTTTCCGGCACTGATTTGATAAGCACCACCCTTCCTCCTATAGATAAAACGTTCGGCTTCCACTTCGACAATCTTTTCATAAAAACGTTCACCACAGGATCCCAATTGATGATACGATTCATATTCGCTCCTACTTGAATCCCCAAATACTTAAAGGGAGTGACTCCCAGTTTACAACCCAGAGAAGCCGCCTCACTGTTAACTTCTTCCAAACTCTTTCCAACTCCATATATAACCGACTTCTGAATATTTATCCGGAGACCCGAGCATAGATGAAAATTCCTCAAAATCCTCCTTATCGCCTGAAAATTAAATTTAGACCATTCCCCCATAACCACAGCATCATCCGCGTATAGTAAATGAGAAATTAAAGTTTCCCCATTGGTGAGTGCTTATTTACTCACCATTTTATGGCCAAAAACCGACCCAAAACGACTATTTGAGCTAACAAATGCAAAGAAAACGTGTGTTTTTGTGTTTGTGATATGCAGGTACGGATAAATCAAAAAAAGCTGAAAAATCACAAGAAAACTGGAAAACGAGCACGAGAATTGAAGATTGGTCAAAGAGTCAATGCCGGGGATCCAAAAGTTATCATCAGTCCTTCATTTATTCAAGATTGTCAAGAGTAGTCCTTGGAAATACTTTTCAGAATTGACATTTTCAGCCCTTGAAATTTGGAAGATTACACTATTGGTCCTTGTATGTAATTTTACTAAAAGCTGAAAATAAAAATAAAGCATGGCCCAAGTTTTAGTAAGTCCACCAAATCATTATCATAAATCCAAAGCCCACTCTTAAACACCAAAGGCCCACTCCCACTTACCTTGACCCGGCCTGCTACCCTACCCCAGTCAACTTATATCCCAACCGGTCAACACAATAAAAATAATAAAACATACAAACATCCCCAATTCCCTCTTTACCCGACCCCCAAAAATTAACACAACCCAGAAATTACACTGTTTCACGAACCCTAGAATTACCCCCATCCTTTTTCACCACAATTAAGGGTAGAAGGGTCAAATTAAATGCTTCTAGAAGATTGTCAGAGTGTCAGAGAATTGAAGAAACACACGAGTGGCTTACGTGGCAGCCAATGATTGGAGAAGACACGTCAATTGGATTGATCTAAGGGCTGCTATGAGTTGAGCAATGATTGAAGTGGATCAAACGGCTCAGGATTGATATCAACAAGCACAGGCACACGGATTGCCAACCTGGCAATCCAAGCCCCAACCTCACTCCTTTCCTATATAAAGAGGTGCTCAGTAGCTTAGAAGTAGTAGGTTTTTAGTGTAAGGTTACTCTGTCAAAATGTATTCAGGTTATGTAATTTAGCTTAGTGAATGTAATTTCTTTTGAATTTTAATAAAATTTCTTATTACCTTGAGTCTCAGCTTGTTTTTCATAATATTCCAGCTTATTTTGCTTAAATTTTCTTTCATATTCTGCTTTTACTAGTGTAATTCAGCTTAAATTTCATCTATACTTATATGTTATTTTAGAATTCATTAAAATAGAAATATAAGAGAAATCAGAAAAAAAAAAAAAAAAAAATTACATATTATAATTAAAGCTTACAGTGAGCTTATTTTTACTTTTATAGATCCATTTGAGCTATTTAGCTTTTAATGGATTTAATTTGAGTCATAATCCATTGTTAAGCTAAGTCAGTCAACAGAAGTCAAAGCTGTTGAACCATTTGATCATTGGGAGTAATTGATAAGCTGAGGTAACAAGGGATGATCTCTGCCTATCATAAAGATAGGCAAGCATAGTGAATCCTCCTCAATTTGAGCTGAGGAGGAATAGCTTTGTAAGTTTTGCTCAAGTTAAATTTCCTCTCAAAATTATTAGATCAGATCTGTTTTAGTTAGTATTCATATTGTTAGATTGGTATTTGATATTAATATAGTTGTTTCTGTTTTTGATCATTGAGATTTATTTGAATATTAGATCATTTTCATTGTTTAGATTAGTGTTTAAGTGGTTTATTGTTCCATTCATTTTAACTGTCTGTTTGTGGATCTAAGTTGTATTGAGTAATCTGTGATACTTGTTTTTCTGAGATACTAATAATTGTGAGTCTGAGTTGTATTGTTGAATCTCATTGATTTGAATCTGTCATTAGTGGGGTGTTTGGATCTACCTAGTTCTAAGTTTAGTTGTTGTTTAGTTGCCATAATCTGAGCACATTCAAGTCTATTTAGAGTAAAAATAGTGGTTAGAGTCAATAAAACAGTAATTCATTCATCAAATAGTAAAAAAAATAGTTATCAGTTTAGCTTAGCAATTAGTATAAGTTAGTAACAGTTAGAGTTTTAGTAGTTACAATTGCATAATCAGTTAGTTTAAACATAGATGAGGTAATAATTAGCTTAATATAGCAAGTAGTGGCAGAATTAATGGATTAAATTTGCATTAAGTCAAAGATAGATTGCATTTCTTATAGTCCACTGTTGCATAGCTTTGATTCATAGGCTGCTGATCTGAGTTTGATTTTTATCATCATAAAGTAGAATTTGGTGATAGTATTGCCTGATTTCACATTTCAGAAGTTCCATTGAATTTTTGCCCCATAGAGCTTGTTAATTGAGCTTAATCTGATTAGCTTATAACTCCTGTTCATAGCCTTCTTGAGACTGAATTGGCTGTTTGGTAATAGTGGCCTGCTGATGTTCATTGATGCTATTTCTGAGTTTGATTGTGTTTCTGAGTCTTATTTGAGAAGTTTGAGTATTCTGAATCATAACTTTGCTTATGGAAATTGCCTGCTCTTAGTCTGCTTATAATTTGAGCTATTCATCTGAGCTTATTGCATCAAATTGGTGATACTGTTGATTTTTTTTATGTTAACATCTGTTTCAATTTATCATATCTGAGCATAATATAGTAGATATAGACTGATTTCAAAGTTTCAAGCAGTTTGGATCACAAGTGCTTATTAATAAGCACTTGTGATAAACAGTTTTTAAGGAATAAGCAGTTCCATTTTTCAGTTTTACTTCAAATTTTTATTTTAAGATCCTTTTAATATTTTTGATTTTCTGGAATTTTTCCAGATTTTTCCAACCATTTTACTATTTTTATTAATTTCTTTTGATTATTTTCAATTTTTAAATAGTTTTTAAATCCCAAAAATCAATAAAAAAAAAATAGAAAAGGTTCTGAAAAATACAAAAATAATTTTAGAATTTCTTTTATAATATTTTAAAATTTTTAGAATTTAATTTTCATTTTTCCAAGTCATTTTTCCATTTTTCTCTATTTTTAATTCATTTTTAATTTCAAAAATAGGTAATTAATTCTAGAAAATAAATAAAAACTCAAAAAAATATTTTTCTTTTTCTTAAAATTCTTTTTATTAGTTTTAAATTTTTAGAAAATATTTTCAAGTTCGTGGGATCATTTTTCGTCATACATTACGTTTTAAATTTTACGGTTGCGTTTTCGTTTTTACGTATTTCATTTCGGAGCATATTTAGCTTATAATCTTTGCATATTTCATACTTGTTTGTGATTACGTGAACTATTTGATTGCTATTTCTCACTTTTCAATTCACGATTTCACGAATCGATATTCTCGATTCCATTCGCCTTCGTTGGAAAACGACTCGGGTGATCCGTATTTTACTCGGATCACTTCGATATTATACTATAATTATTATAATTTTTTTTACACGAATCAATTTTTGGCGTCGCTGCCGGGGAAGGCCGAAGTGAATTTTTGAATATCATTTTTGAAAAATCGTGTTTTGTTAAGTTTTCCTCTACTTTGTACATATATTTCTACAAAAATTGAAAAATCAAAAACACTTTTCCTAAAGTGTTTTCAAAAATACCAAAAAAATAATAAAAGTTACAGCCTCGACTCGATCGAAAGAAAGGGCGTTGTAAACCAAATAAGTCTCGCAATATAACGAAAACGTAATTTAGTTGTTTATCGGACTATTTCAATTACTACAACCGAATAAGCGGGAAATACGGATAGCTAAGACATTAAATTGCTAGCTGAAGAGATATCCATTCTTCTCTCCCGTCCTGTCGCGAGTGGTTTTGAAAGAAACGGTTTTCGATTAACGATACGTTTTAAGAAAAGAAAAACAAAAGAAATAAAAAGTTTTTGTGAAAAATATAAAAAATAAAAAGATTTTCTTTTCTCTTTTCTTTTTCATTTTCTTTTTGATTTTGCTCGCGGTGTATGCACACCCGATCTTCGTTTGAGAGTCTTACGTCTCCGTTCTCTAACCCCGAGCGGGTTTTACGACATACGAGTCGGGTTTATTTCCTTGACGACGAGGAGATGAACCAAAACGAACACAACAGACCCCCGCCGATGGGTGGTCCGCAGCACAATGTTATCCCGCCGATGGGACAACAACCGGCATTTGATCCACGTCCGATGGAAGAACAACTCCAATCACCATTTAACGGTGTGAGGAGGGCTATTGTGATTCCGGACATCAATGCCAATTTTGAGATTAATCACGGATTACTCAATTTGATCACGGGTATATCCTTTCACGGGTTCGATCACGAAGACCCCAATGCTCACATCAGAAATTTCACCGACATCGCTGATACGATTAGAATGAACCAAGTTCCTCACGATGTGGTGAAATTGAAGTTATTTCCTTTCTCCTTAAAAGGAGCAGCCCGGACTTGGCTGGAAAAGGAACCGCAGAACTCGATTCACACTTGGAATGATCTCGCTTCCAAGTTTGTGAATTACTTCTATCCTCCCTCTAAAACTTCTAACCTACGTTCTCAAATCTTTCGGTTCCAACAAGCTTTTGATGAAACGTTTAGTGAAGCTTGGGACCGATTCAAAGATTTGAAGGAGAAATGTCCGAACCACGGGTTTACCGACCTTCAGCAGATTGATACGTTTTATAATGGGTTATGTCACGCCGACCAAGATTCGCTTAATTCTGCTGCGGGTGGTAACTTGTTGGCTAGGAACACGAATGATGCTTTCATGATAATTGAGAATAAAGCTCGTGTGAGAATGTCAAGGAATAAACCTCAAGTTTCTAATAATGGTAAAAATAATGATGAATTGGTAAATATGATTGTGGCTTTAACAAAGAAAGTTGATGCAATGTCTATTGAAAAACCAAACCATCAAGTCAATGTGGTTAGTCACGGTTGTGAGACTTGTGGTGGTCCACATGTGTATTATGAATGTCCGGCCACCGGTGCCTTTTCTCGTGAAAACGCGTATGCTGCAAACGCAGGTAACACCGGTTACCCACAACCTCAAGGAGACCGTAATCCCCTCAGCTACCGTTCTTCTCATTTTCTTGGACCACCCGGTTTCGAACAACCAAACCAAGTCAATCAAGTCAATCAGAATCATAATGTGCAGAATCGTAATAATCAAGGAAATAAAAATCAGAGTCGAGCTAATAACGGTTTTCAAAATCATAATCAAGGGTTTAATCAAAACCGGGGTTTTCAAGGTAATTACAATCAAGGCCCGCCTCAAGGGAACAATTTTCAAAACCATCAAAATCATGGAAACCCTGGGAATTTTCAGAACGCTAATCATGGAAATCAAAATAATGGTAATTACCAAAACCATGGGCAGAATTTCAACAATAATCAAAATCAAGCTGTTATTCCAAATCCGTCGCCCACGGAGGATTTGATTAAGCAATTGATTCAAAACCAACAATCTTTTATGGCAAAATATGAAGAGTCAACACGGTTGTTTGCTAATCAAATCAGTGATATTAACAAACGTTTAAATGATCGACCCTCGGGTTCGGGTATTACATCTTTGCCAAGCAACACGATCGCAAACCCGAGGGGCGAAGTAAAGGCGATCATAACTTGCAGTGGTGCTCAATATGATGGACCCGCAGCTCCTACTACCTCTTCTTCTTCTCCGTCTCCGCCTAAGGTAGTAGACTGTGAGACCGAGGCGACAAAGGACCCGGTTCCTCCTGTTAATAATGGAGGAATTAAAAACGTCCAACCTCAGGTTGTCCAAAAGTCGAAAGATAAAGAAAAAGTTGTTTTTGAGAATAATGTGAAATACAAGTCTAAATTGCCATATCCGTCACGATTTAACGATGAAGAGCTCTGTGCAAAGTCTAAAATACAAATGGAAAATTTTTTGGATATTTTTCAAAAGTTGCACTTTGATATAAGTTTTATGGATGCTCTCGTGTATATGCCGAAATTTGCTTCTACGTTCAAAAACCTCATAAGTAATAAAGATAAATTGCTTGAATTAGCCGAAACGCCAATAAATGCTCAATGTTCCGCGATTCTTCTCAAGAAGCTTCCCGAAAAGCTTGGTGACTCGGGAAAGTTTCTCATTCCTTGTTCATTGAAAGATCAAGAAGTTTGTAACGCCCTGGCCGATTCAGGTGCGAGTATAAACCTCTTGCCATTATCGATCTACGAACAACTTGGAATGGGGGCTCTTAAACCGACGAGAATGACTTTGGAGCTTGCTAATCGATCGATCACTCATCCAGTTGGAATTGCTGATGACGTTTTTGTTCGTGTGAATTCGTGTACTTTTCCGGCAGATTTCGTTGTTGTCAATTTTGAAGCTGATCCGAGAGTTCCTCTAATACTAGGGCGATCGTTTTTACGAACCGCTAAAGCCCTAGTAGACCATTATGAGGATACTCTAACTTTACGACATGATGACGATATTATGATTTTTAAATCCGATGCTTCGAACTTGAAGAAGTACTCCGTCAAAAGCATCGATGTTTGTGATTATTCTTTTGATGATTTTGTTAAAACTTTCGTCTCCGACTCTTCCCCATCAATTCTTCCGCTTAAGGAATATGATTCTTTTTGGGAAGAGGTCGATGAATTTCTTGCTATTGATACGATTCCGTTTTCTGAGATTGATGATTCTTACTTTGATTCGGAGGGAGATACTATTTTTCTTAACAATTTGTTGAACGATGAACCGTTAATCCCTCCGGATAAAGTTAAGAAAAAGATTGAGCTTATAATTGACGATCCTCTGGAGCCCGGGCTCGAGGAATTTTTACCCGACTTTGAGAGTTTTTCGTTCGATACGACTGAGGAGATTAGTGGCAATCCCACTTTTCGTCCGACTTATGAAGCTTTTCATTTTGATATCGATCATACGGAAGAGACGAGTCGTGGCAGTACCACTTCTCATGCTTTTATCTCTCTTCCGGAATATGAGTCGTTTTGTTTTGACAAAATTGAATGTGAAATCGAAAAGTTTTCTAATCCAGAATATGAAAGTTTCAGTTTTGATCTTGTAATTGATCATGATCCGGGTGGTATTCTTAAAAATGAGAATCTTAATGAAAATTTTATCCCATCCCTCCCACCCGGAAAAGTTTTTAAAATGAACTTGAATGATAAGATTCATAATTCCATAATTATGACGTCTTCTTTTGCTAATGCTGAGTCTTTCAAGATGGTTATCATGACCTTCTTGACGTTTGTCACATATGGTGTGGTTTCTCTTATCCTCCACTCCGTGGGGAGTGAGGATGTTGTTTTTGACCCTGGTATCGGTTTTCAAAGTTTTCATACTTAAAATACCAAGCGGTTATCTATTCGGGATGGAACTTTCAAATTAATCATATGTTTTTCAAAATATTTTGAATGAAAGCCCGAGAGAGATTATTTTTCACGGATTTTTCCCCAAGGACGAATTAATTCGGGGATCGAGTCAAGCTCATGTGACTCGGTGAACAAAAACAAGCGCTTCGTGGGTGGCAACCCATGCTTATTCAATTTCATCTTCTTATTTTATATTTTCTAACAAATAACGTGAGGAGGGGGTGCCTCTTCTACTCTTGTGTTTCGTGGTTGTTTATGATGTTTGTTCAGGATTGTCCATGATTTATGATGACTCTCGTGCTCGTTCTCTTTTCACTTGGAGTCTCATTCATCGGTGCTATTTGGAAATCCTATATCCGTTAAATCTTATCGACTAACGTTTTCTTTGGCATAATTAATAAACGGCCTAGAATTTTGTTAGGATTACCTTAACTCATCAAACATTGAGGACAATGTTTCGTTCTAGTCGGGGGGAGGGTGAATCTTCGATTCGATTTTGACCTAGCATTTTTCACATGTCGTTTACTCTTGCAACTCCGTTTTTCCACCAAAAAAAAAAAAAAAAAAAAAAAAAAAAAAGAAGAAAAAAAAATTGAAAATTTCAAAAATTTTGATGAAAAAGCAATGAAAAAGTACAAAAAGATGTGAAAAAGTTGAAAAAGTTGTGCAAAAATATAATAAAGTTTGAATAAGTGTTTTGACACCTTGTTGACTTTCTTGCTGGCGAGAGTAGGAATAAATATTTTGACTTGACCGGGCGTGTTGAGCCCTAGCTTGTTCCCTTAACCAATGATGATCACATAAGCTTGTGTTAGTTTTGTACACAAGGAGCTATAAAATGCGAATTCTTTCTTAAGAATCTGCAAGTTCCCGTACTTGACTTTATACATGCGCAGCTTAAAAGCTTTCGCTAGTCTTTTACATAAGGAGCTACAAAACGCGAATTCTTCTTCTAGAATTTGCAAGTTTCAGTATCTGAATTTATATATGCGTGGCTGATTATCGGCTAAGTATTCGCTGGTTTCATTATTTGGAATCTTAAACGAGAAATGATAGAGTTTATTTAGAAGTTAGATGCTAAACGTGGAGTAGTGGTTCTCTTTAGAGCTCATGAGAGGTACTTGTGGCTTTTTACTCCCATCAGATACGTCACCCATATATAATAGATGTTCTAGGTTAATTAGTGGTATTTCGGTTTGAATAATATTTAGTTCTTTGTTTTCTTAAGAGAATTTTTGCTTTAGAAATTGGGTACATATCAAGGAACACCAAAAATAAGAGCGAAAAAGTGAAAAAAATCAAAAGTCAAAAATTGATTATCTATATGGTTTTGGAGCTACCCGTTAAGCTTCCATTTGATGTATGAAAAAGAAAAAAAGTCAAGAAAAGAAAAAAGTGTAAAATGAGAAATGAGAAAAAAAATAAAATAATAAAAGTTGAAGTATTGTTGAATAAGAGCTATGTATGTATCAATAAGTTGTTGGCACGTGAGGTGCATGTGATAAGTGATTAGTAATTAGTCACATGAGGTGCACGTGATCGTACTCCGCAACTTATATCCTTGATATTATATGTACCCCAAATTCCTTGATGTGGACCGAATTTCTATTGCAGTGGTTCTTAAAAGAAAATGAATAACTATTTATCGTTTTAACTTAGGTATCACTATCGGACTAAAAATTATTGAAACGAGAAAATATGAAGCAATTCATTTCTCAACAAAATAAAATATTGAGATACAAAACCTAGGAAATGGGAGTAAGGAGTTTTTCACAAGTAACTATTATGAGTAGTGTTAGCATCTAATTTGTAGATAAGCTGTGATCTCGTTTGTACGCTTAGTTTGGGGACTCGTAAAAAATCAAGGATGACGATTTTTATCCGTATGGTCGCTTCTTAATAGAAGTGTTTCTACTCGTTGACCCTAATAATTATTGCAAAATAATGAAAGTTCAACATACCGTCACAAGTATGAAGTATGGAAAAGTCCAAAAATAGAAAATGTAACTGGAATAAAGGAATAAAAAGATAAATTTTGGAAAACGGAGCATTTTCGAGATTAAATGATTTTATTACTTCTTTCGAACCTCCTTGCTACTTTTCAAAGTTAGTAAAAAGAGTTTTGAAATTATTTATCCCAAGAGCGTGAATTGATCACATTGCGTGAGGACACGGCAATACTTTAGTCGGTGGGATTTTGGTGAGTGCTTATTTACTCACCATTTTATGGCCAAAAACCGACCCAAAACAACTATTTGAGCTAACAAATGCAAAGAAAATGTGTGTTTTTGTGTTTGTGATATGCAGGTACGGATAAATCATAAAAAGCTGAAAAATCACAAGAAAACCGGAAAACGAGCACGAGAATTGAAGATTGGTCAAAGAGTCAATGCCGGGGATCCAAAAGTTATCATCAGTCCTTCATTTATTCAAGATTGTCAAGAGTAGTCCTTGGAAATATTTTTCAGAATTGACATTTTCAGCCTTTGAAATTTGGAAGATTACACTATTGGTCCTTGTATGTAATTTTACTAAAAGCTGAAAATAAAAATAAAGCATGGCCCAAGTTTTAGTAAGTCCACCAAATCATTATCATAAATCCAAAGCCCACTCTTAAACGCCAAAGGCCCACTCCCACTTACCTTGACCCGGCCTGCTACCCTACCCCAGTCAACTTATATCCCAACCGGTCAACACAATAAAAATAATAAAACATACAAACATCCCCAATTCCCTCTTTACCCGACCCCCAAAAATTAACACAACCCAGAAATTACACTGTTTCACGAACCC
Source organism: Artemisia argyi (assembly GCA_030686995.1). Taxonomy (NCBI): domain Eukaryota; kingdom Viridiplantae; phylum Streptophyta; class Magnoliopsida; order Asterales; family Asteraceae; genus Artemisia; species Artemisia argyi. Next base: position 167,721,267 of record CM060698.1, on the reverse strand, counting down.
TAGAATTACCCCCATCCTTTTTCACCACAATTAAGGGTAGAAGGGTCAAATTAAATGCTTCTAGAAGATTGTCAGAGTGTCAGAGAATCGAAGAAACACACGAGTGGCATACGTGGCAGCCAATGATTGGAGAAGACACGTCAATTGGATTGATCTAAGGGCTGCTATGAGTTGAGCAATGATTGAAGTGGATCAAACGGCTCAGGATTAATATCAACAAGCACAGGCACACGGATTGCCAACCTGGCAATCCAAGCCCCAACCTCACTCCTTTCCTATATAAAGAGGTGCTCAGTAGCTTAGAAGTAGTAGGTTTTTAGTGTAAGGTTACTCTGTCAAAATGTATTCAGGTTATGTAATTTAGCTTAGTGAATGTAATTTCTTTTGAATTTTAATAAAATTTCTTATTACCTTGAGTCTCATGTAACACCCCCAAACCTGTATTCCGCTGCGAAATCTAAAAATGGGGGTGTTTTGGGGTGTTACATCTCAGCTTGTTTTTCATAGTATTACAGCTTATTTTGCTTAAATTTTCTTTCATATTCTGCTTTTACTAGTGTAATTCAGCTTAAATTTCATCTATACTTATATGTTATTTTAGAATTCATTAAAAAAGAAATATAAGAGAAATCAGAAAATAAAATAAATAAAATAAAAAATAAGTTTACATATTAGAATTAAAGCTTACAGTGAGCTTATTTTTACTTTTATAGATCCATTTGAGCTATTTAGCTTTTAATGGATTTAATTTGGGTCATAATCCATTGTTAAGCTAAGTCAGTCAACAGAAGTCAAAGCTGTTGAACCATTTGATCATTGGGAGTAATTGATAAGCTGAGGTAACAAGGGATGATCTCTGCCTATCATAAAGATAGGCAAGCATAGTGAATCCTCCTCAATTTGAGCTGAGGAGGAATAGCTTTGTAAGTTTTGCTCAAGTTAAATTTCCTCTCAAAATTATTAGATCAGATCTGTTTTAGTTAGTATTCATATTGTTAGATTGGTATTTGATATTAATATAGTTGTTTCTGTTTTTGATCATTGAGATTTATTTGAATATTAGATCATTTTCATTGTTTAGATTAGTGTTTAAGTGGTTTGCTGTTCCATTCATTTTAACTGTCTGTTTGTGGATCTAAGTTGTATTGAGTAATCTGTGATACTTGTTTTTCTGAGATACTAATAATTGTGAGTCTGAGTTGTATTGTTGAATCTCATTGATTTGAATCTGTCATTAGTGGGGTGTTTGGATCTACCTAGTTCTAAGTTTAGTTGCTATAATCTGAGCACATTCAAGTCTATTTAGAGTAGGGCTGCAATCGAGTCGAGCCGAGCTCAAGCTCAACAAGGCTTGAGCTTGGCTTGAAAGAAAAACACTAGGCTTGAGCTTGGCTTGATAGCTTGTCAAGCTTTCATCATCCAGGCTTGAGCTTGGCTTGAGTAGGTTCGAGCAAAGCTTGAGCTTGGCTTGAAAAGCTTGAATGAATACAAAAATATTTTATTCAATAGCTAAACTCAACAATAAGTATATGTATTTTAAGTAAGCAACAGTAGCAACACAATATTAAGTAATACTTGCGTAAATATTTACATATGGAGTACTTGCGTAAATAGATTGATGATGCTAACACTTAACAATGGCAAGATAAAAAACACAGATACATGTATATAATATAAATTGATTATGCAACACTTAAGATTATTAAATTAAAAATCTTGATAATGATAAATTGATAACTGAACTTACGAATATTTCTGGAAAAAAAAAAGAGAAACTTTGGACTTGGTGGTTGAATGAGTGGAGGAGATTGAGGAGACGCTTAGATTAGATCATTAGAATACAAATCGTTTGGACGTTTGGTAGGGTTAAAGGTTTCTAGAATATCCAATATTTACGAACTAAGCTCTTATAAATTATAATTAGCTTAATAACCAAATTTGCTCCTAATTACTTATATGAAATTTATATGAAAATATCTATATTAAAGCTTGATAAAAGCTTGATACGAGCTCGAGCCAAGCTATCCAAAGCTTGAGCTTGACTTGTTAAATATTTCGAGCTAATTTTAGGGCTTGAGCTTGGGCTTGAGCTTGATAAAAGCTTGACTCGATCGAGCCAAGCTCGAGCTCGAGCTCGAGTTGCTTGATAAAAGCTTGACTTGATTGCAGCCCTAATTTAGAGTAAAAATAGTGGTTAGAGTCAATAAAACAGTAATTCATTCATCAAATAGTAAAAAAAATAGTTATCAGTTTAGCTTAGCAATTAGTATAAGTTAGTAACAGTTAGAGTTTTAGTAGTTACAATTGCATAATCAGTTAGTTTAAACATAGATGAGGTAATAATTAGCTTAATATAGCAAGTAGTGGCAGAATTAATGGATTAAATTTGCATTAAGTCAAAGATAGATTGCATTTCTTATAGTCCACTGTTGCATAGCTTTGATTCATAGGCTGCTGATCTGAGTTTGATTTTTATCATCATAAAGTAGAATTTGGTGATAGTATTGCCTGATTTCACATTTCAGAAGTTCCATTGAGTTTTTGCCCCATAGAGCTTGTTAATTGAGCTTAATCTGATTAGCTTATAACTCCTGTTCATAGCCTTTTTGAGACTGAATTGGCTGTTTGGTAATAGTGGCCTGCTGATGTTCATTGATGCTATTTCTGAGTTTGATTGTGTTTCTGAGTCTTATTTGAGAAGTTTGAGTATTCTGAATCATAACTTTGCTTATGAAAATTGCCTGCTCTTAGTCTGCTTATAATTTGAGCTATTCATTTAAGCTTATTGCATCAAATTGGTGATACTGTGGATTTTTTTTATGTTAACATCTGTTTCAATTTATCATATCTGAGCATAATATAGTAGATATAGACTGATTTCAAAGTTTCAAGCAGTTTGGATCACAAGTGCTTATTAATAAGCACTTGTGATAAGCAGTTTTTAAGTAATAAGCAGTTCCACTTTTCAGTTTTACTTCAAATTTTTATTTTAAGATCTTTTTAATATTTTTGATTTTCTGGAATTTTTCCAGATTTTTCCAACCATTTTTACTATTTTTATTAATTTCTTTTGATTATTTTCAATTTTTAAATAGTTTTTAAATCCCAAAAATCAATAAAAAAAATAGAAAAGGTTCTGAAAAATACAAAAATAATTTTAGAATTTCCTTTATAATATTTTAAAATTTTTAGAATTTAATTTTCATTTTTCCAAGTCATTTTTCCATTTTTCTCTATTTTTAATTCCAAAAATAGGTAATTAATTCTAGAAAATAAATAAAAACTCAAAAAAATATTTTTCTTTTTCTTAAAATTCTTTTTATTAGTTTTAAATTTTTAGAAAATATTTTCAAGTTCGTAGGATCATTTTTCGTCATACGTTACGTTTTAAATTTTACGGATGCGTTTCCGTTTTTACGTATTTCATTTCGGTGCATATTTAGCTTATAATCTTTGCATATTTCATACTTGTTTGTGATTACGTGAACTATTTGATTGCTATTTTTCACTTTCTCACTTTTCAATTCACGATTTCACGAATCGATATTCTCGATTCCATTCGCCTTCGTTGGAAAACGACTCGGGTGATCCGTATTTTACGCGGATCACTTCGATATTATACTATAATTATTATAATTGGTTTTTACACGAATCACCCATCTTTAAGCTTCACCCCATCGAATGCACCAATGCTACCCGCCTTACGAATAACACTCGAGAAGGCTTCCATAACAATAATAAAAAGAAAAGGAGATATTGGGTCTCCTTGCCTAAGGCCTTTCCCACACCGAACTCGAATGTAGGCGACCCGTTCACAAGCACCGAAGATCGAGCCGACGCAAAATACCACCAATCCACTTACACCATAATTCAGGAAATTTCATTTGCCTCATCATAGACAATAAAAAAAATCCCAATTAACATTGTCGTAAGCTTTTTCAAAATCAATTTTAAACAAGAATAATTCCTTCCTTTTACTCTTAGCCCAAGATAGAATCTCACTAATGATCAATGGCCCGTCCAAAATGTACCGCCCCGAAAGAAAGGCCGATTGTGTCTCGTAAGTAATGGAACCCATAACCGTTTTCAGTCTATTTGCAAGGACTTTAGAAATAACTTTACTCACGACACCAATTAGATTAATAGGTCGATAATCCCCCAGCTTGACCGGGTCACTTACTTTAGGAATCAATGTAATAAACGACGAGCCAACTCCCCGATTAATCAAACCCGAATCAAAAAATTCATGCATAATCGACATAAAATCTGAAGATAAAGAAACCCAAAACCTCTTAATAAACCGGAAATTAAACCCGTCAGGACCCGGCACCTTGTCATTACCACAATCAAACACGGCGTCTTTTACCTCACGCTCCGAAAAACACCTAATGATGTCCATTGCTTCCTGCTCCTTCAAATGTTTCAAATCGCTACATACCAATGACGGACGATGTTGCATATCTTCAGCAAACTTATTCTTGAAAAAATGGAAAACTTCTTTTTTTACCAACGACGGCTTAGTAACCCAAGTCCCATTTATATTCAACCCCGGCAAGGAATTAGACACTCTTCGTTTATTGACCACTCCGTGAAAAAAACTAGAATTTTCGTCACCTTCCTTCGCCCACCGAACTCTTGCTTTTTGTCTTATATCTTTATCCTTAAAACTCGAAGCTCTTTCATCCTCACATTAGCTTCCACGTAAACCCACCTTTCCGCCTCTGTAAGATCTCTATCTTCAATAGTAGAATCCATCACATTAACCTCATGCACAAGATTCTCCTCCTCCTCACATTCAGACGCCTTGGTACGATCAACCCATTTGGATATAGCTTGCCTCACAAACTTAAACTTCTTCATAAGAACCACATCCGGCGTGCCATCTCCTCTAAATTCTGACATAGCTTTATTCATAATCTCATCAAAACCGTCCCGAGAGAACCACGAATTAAAGAACCGAAACGGTTTAGCACCGTAATTCTGATACTCCACTTTCAAAATAAGAGGACTATGATCCAAACCTTCCCTAGCAAGGGCTCTATATTCAGCATTCGGCCAAGCGCTAAGAAAGTTCCACGAAACAAATAATCTGTCTAAATGGCTACATTTATTCCTAGTGACATATGTGAATCTTCGGCCCCTCAACATGAACTCATGGAGCCCCACTCCTTCTAAGAATTCATTAAATTCATTGGACTCAGCCGCATTAAACTTAGAATTTCGTCTGTCACCACGTTCTCGAACACAATTGAAATCTCCCCCGACGATCCAATAGTTATCATCTTGCGTTATAACCCGTCCCAACTCGGCCCACAAATCCCTTTTATCTACCAATTTCTGAGGCGAATACACATTAATAATTGACATACCCATATCATTGTCTCTAGCCGTACCATGTACCACCAGGAAGTTTCTATGTTTCACAACGCGATTCTTCACAAACTTCTTAGGATCCCATAACGATAAAAGACCACCCGAACGACCGGTAGCATCGACTTGTTCAGACATAAATTCCCCATCACCCCAAAACCTATGCAGGTCTATCCCATCTAAAGACTCAAATTGAGTTTCTTGTAACATCATGAACCCAATATCATTAAACCTCTGAATTTTCTGAGTCAAATCGCTTTTGCTATGATTACCCAGCCCTCTAATATTGACTGACATCAAATTCATTCTTCCACCGTTTGAAAACCTTCTTCATTCACGACCTTAGTTACTGACTTCCTAAAGTTCTCAATGTTTTCTGCTCCTAATGCCTTGGCCAACAATATTGTTTGATCAACCTCACACCCAACCTCATGGTCCAGTGTATTCGACCCATTCTCCTTATCCCCCTCCTCCAACCGACTGTTGTTCATAGGCCCATCAGAAGTCCCAATGTCCCTATTAAGATCAGGAGTTAAATATTCTACTGGGCTCCCCTCTCTATTAGCATTATCCACGGTCTTCTTTGGGCTACCATAATTCGGGAATAAGTACCGGTCCAAGTCAAAAGGATCCTCTCCATCTCTTTGTCTTTTTTTTTGGGCCGCTCATGGCCCATTGAAGCAGACGAAATATTACTATTATTCATCCTCCTAACACTTTTCCTCCTTTTAACTTTTGAACCCAAGCCATTATTACCTTCCTTAATGTGCTTATTAGATACCTCATTAAAAAGAGGATTGTTACCTTGAATATCGCCACCAAATTCGGAATGTTGACTCATATCATTAATTTTCGTACCTTCCAAATTCGCCTCATCCATATCATTACTCCGTTCACCGGAATCCACCACATTCATCTCATCGTCTGAATTCCAGACACCGTCTACCTCATCCTCTAGATCCACCAAACAATCTGGGATCCACTCCCCAACCAGTATGACAAAGCTTTTGTTCTTCCATGATAACTTGCACCTTTGGTTAACACGTACCACTGACTTAGACAAAATACCAACACGTGCAAAAGATAAATCACCACCTTGCTCATCCAGTTGTGCCGAATGTATAACAGTACCGAATTGGGACGCAATGTCATCAAACACTTGCATGCATGACAAACTCAATGGCACCCCATGCATTTTTATCCAAGCAATTCTTTCCGTGTCTAACAGTTGACCACTCCATAACTCAACATGCGAGAAAACTGACGACCAACCAACTTTATTCTCAAAAAACATACCCCTCTCAACCTGATCCTGGAATAACAGCAAGACATAAAACCCACCAACATATTTGATTCTTACATCCACGTCGGTCATCTCCTTGACATACTTCCTAAGCGCCGTAAGCGATCCAAAATCCTTAACCCTAGCAATCAGCCCACGATCAAACCAATCAGCAAACGCTTGAAGGTTCGGTTCCACCGCAATCTCCTGTAACCCATCAGGTTCGTCCTTGTTTAACAGGGTATCACGAAACGATCTCGAACCCGAACCATTAACAACGGTTGATCAGTGACTATCTCTTTCTCTTTGGGCATTTTCGCCTCCTTAGTCCCCTTCTCTTGCCCTTGCACATGCCTCCATTCATTTTCCTGCTCTATCGGAACCCTCTGACTGTCAACAAATCTCGCAAGCACTATAAATAATTTATAACTCCCAATCCACACATTTTTAAGGTTACTCTCCATCTCCATCGGATTCCTAACATTCCTGAACGTGATGAACCCAAAACGCTTACCGAGACGATCATATTTCCTGGCGATGTACGTACCTTGAATGTCCCAAAACGTCTTTAGAACCAGAACCAGATCCGCCGATGAACACCGTTCCAGAAGATTTGATATGAAGAACTTCGTCCCTGATTCCTGCGGTTTAGATCTTATTTGGCCGTTGTTACCCCTCCCTTTCTTCGCCGGAACATCATACCATTGCCCTACCCTGTAGTTTTGCCCGCCCGCCATTTTTTTGCTACCTTTAGTTTTCCACACTTTTTTTTTTTTTTTTTTTTTTTTTTTTTTTTTTACAAATTAGCTTGAGGCATGGTTGCAAGTATTTCAACTAGTTGCAGATTTCTGGCCAGAGACGGACCAAGAATTTTGGATGGGTGTTGCACAAATTTTCTAAGAGAAGTTTTGCACAAAAAATTTCGATCATAAGTACTAAAATTTGAAGCATAAAGAAGATTTGACATAAACTGAAGTAGCACTAAGGGCCCGTTTGGTTGAGGGGTGTGGGATTCGGATTTGGGTATGAGAGATGATAAATGGTGTTTGGTAGACCCACTACTTTTTCATTTCACTCAAGCATGGTGGGTTTATGTAAAACCCGTGAGACCCATTGTACCTCTCTCATAACACTTTCTTTTTTCTATTATAATATTATATTTAAATACAATTTAATTATTATACTGATTAAAATATATTTTCTCTCTCTTAATATTCATTCATCACAAATTTAAATTCAAATCCGAATCCGAATCCAAACCCATTTATAAACCAAACGGGTCCTAAAATATTATCGGGGGTTGCACATGTTAAAAAACGACATTTTTCAAAGAATTTACACTTCGTGACACAAAATCGAGTGTGGCCCGTGCCAGACCCGGCTCCCAAGTGGGTCCGTCCCTGTTATTGGCAACTAATCCAATCGCTTCCCGGTTACTCCGGTCAGGTTTTCAGCGGGTTTTATCGGTTCGAGGCGGTTGGATGTCATTCGGTTCACCCGGCCGACCTCCCGGTTCCCTGGTTGACCCGGCCGGTCCGGTCAGGGTTTGAAAACACTACTATGTTAGCTCAAAAACGAAGTAGAACATGTAGATTTCACTTAATATATTCTCTCATAGTCTCATGTAGGTTCAAAAGATACAGTTTTCATGATAAGACTTTCTCTGCTAGAGGAAAGTTTCATTTTGTTTTTGACTTTTTCGTTATCTTTTCACAATCAAGGAGAAATGTATATATTTTATGTCGAACTTTGCTTTTCTATGTTTTTACTAAATTCTAGCTAAACAACAAATAAAATAATGTATTCTTTATGTGATTTATAAGAAGATATTGCACAATTCTTTGTGAGCCATCATCTTGATCCCATTTTTATATGCGTTGGACATAGACGGGCCGGCATTGCAACAAACCTCTCTACCACCTTTTTATAAATTTCAAGAAAATGACAACATGACTAGGATACAGCCATATTTATGGTTAAATATTTAATCACGATCTTTTTATAGTTCATTAGGCCTTAATAATAAATCAAGTCAATATCAGATATTTACTCAAATCCAAAATATTAAATTTTCTCTTTGTGTATGATTGTCAAGTGTCAACTACTACTACGAATGCATCTTGAGTCACATCCCCATCTCGGTCAGCTCCCAGTTGGCATTGTCTTTTTGACATTGTAATAAATTGGATATACAAATATGGTTGACAATTTAATTTTGAATCATTCGAGTAAATTAATTGTTGAATTCAAAGAATTCGCCTAATAAGATTACACTTGGCATGCCTTAGTGCCCAATTGCTACGAAATGATGAGCATGTTTGATTTAATTTGTGGTCTTATAGAAACCAGATCATTATTAATTTTGGAGTTGGAGGTTGAGACCACCAATAAAACAAAATTAAACTTTTTATGCACAACATGGATTAAATATTGGAATGGCTTTTCTCACTTATTTTACATGTCAGAGTAAGGGTATGTTTGGTATGAGGGTATGAATATGAGGAATGGAAATGAAAGGTATATATAATGTTTGTTTTGGAAATTTGGATTTCAAATATACGATTGATATGGATTCGGTTTAAAATAAAAGAAAATGAGATAAGAGAAAAAATTAATATTTTATTAAAAAGCTTATTTTAGTAGTTGATAAATAATTAATTAAAAGGAAAGTGTGGTAGTTTATTTTTTAATAATTAATTTATGTATATATTATGAGTGAAGATATAAATGTGAGACCCATTTATATGTTATTATTTATAAAAGATACCATATATGTTAGGTATCAATATATCATTATTGAGTCCACATGAATTCTTAAAATCTAAAATCTTGAACCAAACAATTAAATCTTAGAATAAAACAATTCCTGAATGCAAAAGGTATAAATACCTTTTTATTTAAGGTCCGTTTATTTTATAGGTGGGTTTGAAATAAGATTTGAGTTTGGTTTAGGATTTGGATTTGATTTAAGATTTCGAAAGAGAAAATATATTTATTATATGTATTTTATAATAAAATTATAATAAAAAAATATCATTTAAAAATTTATATAAAAATAGTATGTAAGAGTATAAAGTGGTGAGTCCCACGGGTTTTGCCAAAACCCTCCAAATTGATGTGGAATTAAATTCCATTCTTTTTATCATTGAATTTATTAAAAGAATAAACCAAACAACTAATACTTGTTATATCAATCTTAAAACCCATTCCAAAGTATCAAACCAAATGCACCCTAAAAAGATACAAACTAAGACATATACATATCACTCCTTGAAAGTGAGGAAAGTTCAAAAGAAAACGAAACATTCAATCTAAATGGTAAAACGGAAGAAGATGCAAAACGAGCGACCCAATGAGCAACTTTGTTGTTTTCACGCTTAGTTCATGAAAAAGATAATTGCAAATTCTTCGACCATGATCGAATATCAGCTACAACAGCCGCAAGGCTCCACGGAGTCATCGTTTCTGTAGATGAGAGAGTAATAGCTATCTGATAATCGGATTCTACAATAGCATGACACCAACCACAACGAAATGCCAAGTGACACACATAGTACACTGTTAAAACTTCTGCATGGAGATGAGACATAGAAGAACAAGGCATACAATCGACATAAAGTAGAGAACCTGTAGAATCACGCGCTACAACAACAAAAGCGCCCTTTGAGTCCACGAAAGCTGCATCACAATTTATCTTCACCTGAGAGCTGGGGGGTGGAATCTATCAAAGTGAAGTCTAAGATGTAGAATGAGGACAATCCGCTTTTGCAATGAGATTTGAGGCCATTATCTTATCGAACTCATTTAACTGAGCATTAATCGAAGCTAAAGTGCGCTCAAGAGAAAGATCAACTTTATCATAAACAAAAGCACAACGGGATCTACAAATGAACCAACAAATTATTGCTACGATTGATAGAATACAAAAAGCTTCAGAACTTGACTTACAAATATCAGCAAATCTTTAAACGCGAAGAGAAACACTTGCACCTGAAGGATGATTCCGAAAACATAAAGAAGAACCAAACCAAACAAGACGAGTCCATGCACACACAAAAAGTAAATGTTCAATTATTTCTATAGAAGTATTGCATATTGGACAGTTTGGGCAAGGGGAGCAGCTTCTTTTAAATAGATTATCCATGGTCGCAACAGAGTTAGTGATGGATTTCCATGCAAATAACTTAATTTTTTTTAATGGTGTATGGATATTTCATAGATTATTCTAGAATTTTTGTGGAGGCTTAGAGCTTGAATATGCTTTCTTACCGTTTCAAAAAAAGAGCTTGCTTGTACCCAGATTTTATTGTGTATTGACCTTTTGCATCATAGTGCCACACGAGCTGGTCCGAATATCCAGTTTGATAAATAGGAATCTCTGACATGATGTCAACCTCTTTTTTTGAAACACAATTTCGAAGCATCCTAGTATTCCAAGCATCATTCTCGATGAAATATGATACTTTACCAAAATTTGGAAATGGACCGAGAGGTGAATGAATGTAAAAATCTTCATTTAAAGGAACCCACTTTTGTGACCAATACGAAATGCTTTGCCTATTTCCCATCTGCCATCTAACACCAGTAATAAATCACGACTATGAAGTAAACTGCTCCAAAGCTATGACGAATGAGAAACTCGTTTTGCATTAAGAAAGTTTGAGTAGGGAAAGTATTGACCATTAATTACATTACCCCAAAAAATGATCTAGGGTTCATAAGAAGCGTCCACCCTTGTTTGGCTAGAAGAGCTTTATTAAAGGCTTCTAGATCATGAAAACCAAGACCACCGCCAACTTTTGGATCCATAAGCTTTTTCCAACTTTTCCACTAGATATGTTGTTCATGAGAATCACCACCCAAAAAGAAATGACGGACATATGCCATAAGGGTGTTTAAGAAACCCTTCGGTAACAGATAACGTTGCATTGCATAAGTTGGAATAGCTTGAATAATATATTTTATTAACACTTCACGACCAGCTTGAGAAAGGAGTTTTTGCTTCCATCCTTTCAATTTTGGAAGAACTTTTTCTAACACAAAACCAAATAGCTCTGTTTTATTTCGACCATATACTGACGGAAGACCTAAGTATTTATCATTCAGACCCATCAATATAACCTTAAGGGTAGCACAAATATTTTTAACATAATTGGGGTATTACGAGAGAAGAAGGCTATCGACTTTTCAAAGTTAACATTTTGTCCTGATGCCCCAAAATTAATATAAAAAATATTTAAAAGATTGCTACATTCAACGTAAGAAGCTTTAAAAAAAACAACGAATCAAGAATATGTGAAATAACAGGGCGCATTCATGCTATTTTGATACAAGGTAAAGAAACTACTTCCATTGCCCTTTTAATTTGACGTGAGAGAACATCACCAACAATAATAAATAGATACGAAGAAATGGGATCCTTTGTCTAAGCCCCCTTTGAGGTTTAATAACCCCAATTGATAAACCATTTACCATAAATTCTAAATCATAAGTCATGAGACAAGAACGAATCCAGTTACACCAAACTTCGTCAAACCCCATTTTCTTTAGTGTAGGCAACAAAAAGTCCCACTTAACCCTGTCAAAAGTTTTATTTAAATCAACTTTGAGGGTCATAATGTTCTGGTTCCCATTTTTCTTATTTCGAATATAGTGAAAAGCTTCATTTGCGACCACCATACAATCTTGAATCTGACGAACTGAAATAAAAGTAGATTGATGTGGAGATATGATTTTGCTAACCAAAGGATTCAATCTATTTGATAAAACATTTGAAATGATCTTGTAAATAAAATTACAAAAACTACTTGGTCCAAACTGACTTAGAGATTCCGGGTGGGGGACTTTCGGAATAAGCACAACCAAGGTTTTATTGATTTTGGGCAACATATGACTTGTCCCAAAGAAATAAGAATTAGCCTTGCATACAGAATCACCAACTAAATGCCAGTACTTATGATAAAATATACCAGAAAAACCATCTTCACCGGGAGCGTTGAGACCACCAAGTTGTTTCTTAGCCCGATGTTTTTCCTCAATTGAAACACGAGCTTGCAATTTGAGATTCATTTCTTGTGAAACAACGAGGCTCAATACGCTAATAGCCTCCTCCAAATCATGAGGACCAATAGATTGAAATATAGCCTTGAAGTGATCTTGGACAAGAAATTATATGTCTTTCGAATCATACAACCAATCTCCTTGCGCATTTTCAGGGCTGATATGTTATTCTTTTGGCCACGATGAACGAAAGAAAAGGGAAAGATCATAAAAACTTAAAAAATAAGTAAAGTTATTAGAAAAAATTACCATTACATATAAAAGTCAATGCAATTTATTAAACATTTAAATACTTAATTACAATTTACTCTACTCAATTTTCTTCACTCTCACTTACTCACAGTCATATATGCATAAAAAAGTACCCATATAAATTGACACTATTATTTACCGTCTCCGCTATGTGCGAGTAATTATATAGTTATTCTTAATATAAGAATACACAACTTTATAAAGATATATTTCTAACCGCTTTAATACATAAAGCTGACTAATAATTAATTAGATAAACCTAAATAAACATTGAAGGTATTCCACTTCATGCCTATAATATAGTTTCCCATAACTTTAAAAAAATAGAGAGATCTTTAAAGTTAATGATGCTAAGGTCGTTAATGATTTTCGGCCTATCAGTTTGATTGGATGCGTTTATAAGGTGATCACGAAAGTATCAGCTAATCGTTTAGCTACTGTTATATCCGATTTAGTTTCCGAGACTCAATCGGCCTTTGTTGCTAATAGACAAATATTGGATGGTCCTTATCTTAAATGAGGTGTTAAACTCGTGTAGGCGAAAAAGGAAGCAAGCTATGTTTTTTAAGGTTGATTTTGCCAAGGCGTATGATTCGGTTCGGTGGGATTATATCTTGGATGTTCTTCAAGCGTTTGGGTTTGGGCCGAATTGGTGTAGGTGGATCTGTGGCACTTTTACTTCCTCCATGGCTTCCATATTAGTTAATGGTAGCCCAACGCCCGAGTTCCGTTTTTGTTGTGGGTTGAAACAAGGTGATGCATTGGCCCCTATCTTTTCATTCTTATTATGGAGTCACTACATATCTCTTTTTCCCGCGTTATTGACGATGGGCTGTTTAAAGGCTTTCAATTGCATGGCTCGGTTAATATTTCTCATCTTTTTTATGCTGACGATGTCATGTTCATTAGAGAATGGTATGAACAGAACTTACATAATATTGTTAAAGTTCTTAATTGCTTTCATCTTGCGTCGGGCCTTAAGATCAACATTGCTAAGAGCCAAGTCTTGGGTGTCGGGGTTTCTCCGAATGTTGTTTTGAAGGCGGCGAATAGGATCGGGTGTGCTGTTTTGAACACACCTTTTCGTTATCTTGGTGTGTCGGTTGGGGAGTGTATGTCTCGGAAGTCGGCTTGGGTTGGCTTGGTGAACAAACTCCAAGCCCGGCTATCTAAGTGGAAGGTTAAAACTCTTTCCATAGGCGGCAGATTGACCCTTCTTAAATCCGTTCTTGGGGCCTCTCCAATTTATTATATGTCAATCTTTAAGGTTCCAAAAGGCGTGTTGAAGACTATGGAATCTATCCGTAGTAATTTCTTCAACGGTGTTGATTCTTCGGATAGAAAGATTTCATGGGTTGCTTGGGACAATGTCTTAGCATCCAAAATGAATGGTGGTCTTGTTGTCTCGAGTTTTTTCACGTTGAATCGTGCTCTTTTGTTGAAGTGGGTGTGGCGCTTCATTTCTGGCGATGGCTCTTTATGGTATAAAGTTATTCAAGCGATTTATGGCTCAAAGTTTGATCTTCATGTGATGATCAACCCTCGATTTGGTGCTCTATTTTACATGAAGTAAAATCTTTGAAAGATTCTGGTTTTGAATTTACTTCGCATTGTAAGAAGCGGATTGGGGACGGGTCTTGTACTAGTTTTTGCTATGATAAATGGTTAGCTGATGCCACTCTTTGTGTTCAGTTTCCCCGTTTGTTTGCTCTCGAATTGGATAAGGAGATTGTGGTGGCTAAAAAAATGGGAGCTTCTTCGGTCTCAACTTCTTTTCGTCGGGATGTGCGTGATGGAGCTGAGCGGGAGCAGTGGGATGACCTTTCGTCAATTCTGAACTCGGTTGTTCTCTCGTCTTCCAAAGATAGGCGGACTTGTGATTTGTCGGGATATGGAGAATTCAAGGTTAAAGTCATCAGAAACTTTATTGATGATTTGTTTCTCCCTTCGTTGGATGTTGCAACGAGATGGGTAAAATTCATTCCTATTAAAGTTAATGTTTTTTCTTGGCGTGCTCGTCGTGATAGGTTACCTACTAGAGTTAACCTTAGCTGTAGAGGTGTTTTGTTGGATTCCCACCTGTGTCCTCTTTGTAATGCTGCTATAGAGGATGTTCAACATGTTTTATTTTAATGTGACGTGGCTCAGGTTGTTTTTCGTAAAATTTGTCGTCGGTGGGATTTGGATTGGCAGGAGATTTTGTAAAACCCACATTTTCATGACACGATTTAAATACCTAAAATACCCTTCAATTGAAAACTTTTGAGATACGAATAATAATTATACCCTAAGTATTAAAATGATAATACTTGAACGTTTCACGGCTTTTGGAACCTACAATTTATGAAGTATATGTCACACGCTTTAAATTCGAAATATGGTAAATAAATTAATAAGTAAACATCACACGTATGTATGTCCTTGGGCCAATTCATTGTGCCACTATCTTTTAATATGGAAACTTAATATTTGCTAATAAACTCTCCTTATCACATCCCATAATTTCGGAAAGCATATCACCAAATCACCCTAAACTTCGACATTCATCACCTCAAATCTTCCCATGGTATTTGGCTGAGCTAATAAATCAATCACCAATTAGAACACACGACTTTCCCTTTTAAACCCTCTCTATCCAATTTAGCTTAAACGCTTTATAAACACACCTCTCCCATTTTGTGCCCATTCATATGCTTAAAATAAAAAACCCACCCTAAAACCTAATACAACAAATGGCTGTTGGTACTATTTTCCATTTTTCTGTTCGAACAAAAAGGTGCAAGATAGGGTTGTGATCATGGTCGACTTCGGAGGCTCCAAGGTCGCATTTAATCATGGGCTTGGTGGTGAGTGTGGACGTGGTGCTGCTATTTCGAATGGGGTTTTGATCGCGGGTTGAAACTGATTCGAATAGGGTAGTTTTGGTTGTGTCTCGGCTGGTATTCGATGTGGTAGTCGATCATGGTTAGTTTGTTTTCCTTTCCTCTTGTTCGTGTGACACGCTTCGAGGGTTTGGTGAGGCGGGGATGACTTTTCTCCTTTCGTTTGATCTCGGTTTGTTTCGGCAAAGGTACAGATATTCCGTACTCTTTCAGTAAGAGTGCACACTTTCTCTCTCTTGACTTTGTCTTTGACTTGATTAACATGTTATGACTTCCGTTTGGTCTTGGTTATGATCCTTCGTACTTGGCCCTATGATTGATAGGTTCCACCGGTATTTGTGATCCTATTATTATTTGTTTGGACTCTTATGGTATGGTGTTGACATGACCCGTTCGATAACCTTTCGTGACCTCAACCTTTGAACCCTTGGGGGACTTTGAATGTTCTTTGGGATATTATAACGGGAGGTGAAATCTCTTTTCTTAAAGTTATGACATGGAAACATTTAAGGAGAAATTATTTTATAACGACACTTTTAATATGATTTAAGACTAATCTTATATGGGATTTTATAAATTCATGAAGACCACTTTTAAAGAAGATCTTGTGAAAACCGTTATTAAAGAATCACCTTTATAAATGTCATCTTTTGGAAGATTTTTTCTAAATGAACTTTGGATATAAACCTTTTAAATGGGATTGTACTACGAACTTTTTTTAAACAAGTGATGGGAACCTGCTAAATTGATCTTTTGTTTTAAACTCTCATTATGACCCTTTTGATCATGAACTATGGGACTTTGAAACTTGGAATAATGAACCCTGTGAATTGGAACATTGGCTTTGACCTCTCCATTTTGACCCGTTGATATCACATCTTTTATTGAACCTTTGATATAGATCCATTGACATTGATCCTTGATATTAATCCTTGAATGATTTTGAACTTTGATATTGAACCTTTGACATTGAACATTTGATTATGACTTGGCACTTATACTTGATATTGAACCTTGACTACATGACCCTTCAGTATTTACCCAGGTATTACTTGTTGTGAAGTAGCCACAAGTATATCATTGATGCACCAATGTTATGTACTCTAGTGTGGTTGGAGAGATGTACCACACCATCCCTGATTATTGTTATCGACTACTGCTATGATTGTTATTGGCCTGCACGGGCGTATGGATGCATCCTAGATTTGATTGATTGATTGTGACTATTGTATTGACTACATTGATATTTGCTACATTGATTGGTGACTGGGTGTGCGTGCATTGCAACCCCTCATATATTGGGAGCTAGCTACTCCATATTGGGCTACTATTGTATTGTATTGATTGATTGATTGGGCCTGGGGAAAATACTGAATTCCACATACATTAAATCATACATCTTACACTTAACATTTATACTTAACCTTTGACAACCTTTGACTATCCATTGACACCATATGTAAACTATCTTCGTATTCCTTTGTTTATCATATCTCTTTTGTATTGTATTGTTATTCGATTGATATCTGTTCACTGAGCTTTGTAAGCTCAGCCGCATTTCTTTTCCTGTGGCAGGTTTAGTAGGAAGCTGAGTTATGGACGAAGGTTTTGCTTTTGCGCTTAGAAGACTTCACCCTGTTAGATACTTGCTGGACTTAGAGATGATTAGAAGCATCTATATTGGGCTTAGATTATTGTTGCCCTTTTGTACCTTATATTTTGATTAGTTTTCTTTTGTTATCTTGTAAGTTTTGAATTAATAGTGTATCTCTATTTCACTTGTCATCTGAATTGACTCCATAATGTTGCACTTTAGCCCTTCTCGGGTTGAGGTGTGACAGATTTATTCTTTGTCGGATTGGGATGCTTGGTTCTTATCCATTTGGCTTTCTTCCTGTCTCAAGTCTATTTTAGAAGGTGTTTTTTATGTTGCTTGGTGGCGGATTTGGAGGCTTCAAAATCAGTTGGTTTTTGACACTTCGCTTCCTAATCGTTCGACGATTTTTGATGACATTGTTTCTTGGTCCTTTTTATGGTGTTTTCGTAGATGTAATAGGGCTGGGACTATTGGTTAAAAAACCCCTATCTTATTTTCTTGTAATGTCTTTCTAGCTCTTTGCTAGTTTTTTTTTATACAGTTGCCGTTCAAAAAAAAAAAAAAAATAATAAATAAATAAAATTAACTAGATAATTTAAATTACTCTTATTACTTTTGATAAGAGTTAACCATTATTTTCAAACATTCTGAAATACAAGTAGTAAATTGGACAATGAAATTTTAATAAAGACGATATATATATTGCAATACAAAAGTTCTTTATAGATCTAACTTTTGCCATAGAACTTATCAACCAATCTTAGCCACTTATATTTTTTATCAAAATAAAAAAATAAACTTCCACCCTTTTTTTAAAACTTAAATATTTCACAAACTGTAAATCGTCAAGCTACAAAAAAAATATCATTGCGACGAGAATTAAATTATCTTTATATAGACATGCATTGTTATATACTTTCGACGAACTTTTTTTCGCCCAGAAAAATCATATATGATTCGAAGAATCGAATCGTATATGATTTTTTACGAATCATATATGATTTTTACGAATCATATATGACTCTTTCTGGGCAAAAAAAAAGTTCGTCGAAAGTATATAACAATGCATATCTATAGAAAGATCATTTAATTCTCGTCGCGATGGTATTTTTTTTGTAGCTTGAAGATTTACCGTTTGCAAGATATGTTGTTTTGAAAAAAAAGGTGAAAAATATAAATTGGTGGTTATAATTGGTTGATAGGTTTTATGGCATGTATGAGTTCTTCATAGATCTCAACTCTTGCAACAAATTGACCTTGAATGTATAACATGCACAATTCTACAAAGATAAATTTATTCCTAGTTATCAGAAGAGGATTCGTATCTTAGTTTCCTAGAAATGATCGTGTTACGAAATATTCAAAGGCAAAAAAATCTGAAATGTAATTATGTTGAAGCGTGATGGCTATTAATTAAACTCCAACGTGTTTATGCATGCTTTGTCAACACCATATTTTGGGTCACTTTTCGTATATCATAAAAATGATGAATATAATATATGGTTGACAAATGGCAATTATATTTAAGAAAATTATTATTCAATGTCTTTAACTTTGAGCATTCATTAACAAAATTACACATGTCACGCCATGACGCCAAATGTTGAGTTTGACCAAATGTTGTTGTGCATGCTTGATCAATGATATGGTTGCGGTTGCATTCACAATTTATGATTTGAAAATCACCGATTATTGTTTAAGGGAGATTTCATGTACATCAATCCCCACCTAGCTAAGTGAATAATATATATATATATATATATATATATATATATATATATATATATATATATATATATATATATATATATATATATATATATAACAGGAGGCGTTACACGTAGATAAATCAAGAAAACGCCACCTCATTGCCATGTAATTGTCATTAGCAGCCATGTCATCACATTCTGGCCATGTAAGCAACTTTTGTTGCCACCTTGGCATCCCTGTCATTAGTAGTGTCCATGTCATCTCCTTTTTTGGATTAATAATTATTTAAGCTATCAAAATCGGAATAAATGTTTAAAAATTGAAGGTGGATAGGATCGAACTTGGGATGTTATAAACATTAAACATGCCAACCACTAGAGCTACACAATTTTTTGATTACAGTGTGCAAATCAAAATTGATAAAAGCTAACCATCTACAACCTCGCTTTTCTCATTCCTATTAGTTAGGTAACCCTAATCAAAACATATACATAAAAACTCATTCATAATATACTTTTTCTAAAAACCCTAATATCTATTATTGAAAATTATGAATTCTTCTAATCAAATAACTGTTGCGTTTGAAGACTGCATCTTTAGTCTGATGGTTTTCATTCTTTTGTTTTTAACAGAAATTTTGTATTATTAAATTTAATACTTCAATAATCAGATGTTGATGTTTAATGATATGTTTCTATCTCTAATTATTTCTCTTTGTTGAGCAGAAGTACGTGATAAATGTATCGTTTAAGGATTCTGTATTTATGTTTACTTTGAAATTGTGTGACAGGTTACTTGCTACCGAAATCGTTTTGGAATTCACCACACACATCTCACCGCCTCTCTCGCTTCTTATCCTATGAGGTAATATTCAATACCATCGAGCATCTCTCAAACTTATATTAAAAGTTGCTTTTTCGTGCTGTTGCTGTTCGTTTTAATGATCTTTTGTTACATATTTTATAATTACCTATTAGATGTTGGTCAAAGTGAGTAATATTATATCAGAAGTTAGTGATCATGGTTAAGTTTTAGTGACTCATGTGCAAGTTCACTTTCAGATAGTCTTTACATATTTATGATCGAAGTGTTATGAGAGCAATACATGTCATGAGAGCAGCCCCATCGCTGCAGGATTTATGCATGACAATCATGTCCCAACATGTGGATGCAATACAACTTTCAACATGTTGCGTGATATATTGGAAGTTTAGTACCTCACGAGAGATAGATGCAACGAGTCTCGAAAGGGGTCTCTGTGAGATAGATGAGGTGGTTGCAATTCACGAGTTGCATATTTGGGCTATCACTGTTAGGAAGGTGCTCTTAGCGCCCATTTGCCAACTCTATTGATTATGTAACTAAAAAGGTTGTCTTTTTGTGCAGGTTTATGGTGGATGTTGTTCCAATAAGAACCTATAGAAACCATGTAGACAAAGGAGTGGCATATCCAAGATTGCAAGCAATGAGTATCTAGATGAGCTTATAGGATGGAAGCAGTTGGGCTACTGGTGGCAGGAAATACAAAGTTGACTGGTCTAAAAGTCCTTTCATTGCATCATTTGCAAATTACATGATTGATGTATGTGTATGGAAGGGGAATGCAAGGTTCTGTATAGCAGATAGCTCAAGCAATTGGTGGAACAAAAAGTAATTTAGTTCTTTAACAATTGAACAAAATAGATTGTTTATATGGGTAAGAAATATCACCTTACT
This sequence comes from Artemisia argyi, assembly GCA_030686995.1. Lineage (NCBI taxonomy): Eukaryota > Viridiplantae > Streptophyta > Magnoliopsida > Asterales > Asteraceae > Artemisia > Artemisia argyi. The sequence continues at coordinate 167,700,398 of CM060698.1, read as the reverse complement.
TATGATTATTCCTATTTGTTTAACACTAATAATAAGATTGTGTCCAGTTTCAGCAATTGCTTTTAATGACATGTTTTTGTTTGGCCAAATCGACAATCAACCTGATCCCAAGTTACTAGGCAGACACATTTGTGGCATTTTATGTAAGCCAATGCTTGATGACATGTCACGTGATCAAGTTACTATCTTTTCCTAATTTGTATTGTGCTGTTGTTTATTAACTTTTCTATATCTTTATTTTCCTTTATCTTTCTGTATGTTACTGATTGCCAAGCCCTATGACTACACCTGTCAATGAATTGCATTGACTTCATTGGTAGACTTTTTAGGTTTGGCAGGATAATGGAGAATAGGAAAGGACATGAAAACTTTCAACTGATAGTAACCATTCATGATGAGCGATCTTGTGAATTTATTAGGTACCCGCCAGCAAGCAGAAAAATATTATCGGGTTTCACAAGATTACCAGTAAGCCTAATTTTAATTTCCTGTATTCTCATGTAAAATATATTCAGTTATGAAATTTTCACATAAATTGTCATATTTTTAGCCACCATAGCATCATTGAAGCTCGAGTATCTTTGATTAAATTGCAAGACGTTACAACCATGACTCCATGAATTACAATAGCATCCACATCCAGATGTATATTTAGGTTTACCCCCGTTGTGTTCACCTTTTGTAACACAAAGCAAGGCTTAAATATCTCTAAGCTTTGTACTTCTATTCGTGATCGGGTTTTGTGGCAGATGGAGGTTAGAGAAGTTTTATTGGTCATCTTATTACTTTTTGGCTAATAACAACTGTGTTTCACTGCATATATGGCGATCTAATGTCGGAAAAGAGACGAAGTCAGCAATTACCAATTATGAGTTGACTCATACATGTTGCACGATGATATGCGTACGGGTATGTTTCATGACTGTTAATAGCAATACAATGTTTTCTAACTTAGGCAATTGAAACAAGTGTCATTTAAAGATCTCATGTCAGTTTGTTAAACAACTGGTCCATCATTTATTGGCAACATTAAAAAACACAATGGTCACTTGCTTTTATCCATAACTTATTTTGATCAATAACTCTTAGCAATATCCATTATAAACTTTCAAATTCTCATGTGAACCAAACTCATTATAACCAATTAATCCTTAGCCATAAGTTTCTTTGCTTGAAAATTTATTTTATAAATCTTTCAGTATCCTATGTAATGTTTGCCCTCAGTTCCAAACACAATATAAATGAGCAGTTGGAAAAGGCCTGTATGGCACTTGACAATAGTTTGTTCCAAACATTCTCTCTTGGTAAGTTTTCTAAAGTAAAGCATTGAGTCAAGCATTGCATTCATTTTCAGTCAAAGGAACTAATATCGGGTTTTGATTTGTCTTAATTTTCCTTATTAGACCAAAGAATGGAGAAACAATCTGAACAGCTCGGGGATATATCAAGCATATATGACATGACAATAAAGTTTGGGTTGCTGCAGTTAAGGAATTAGGTCTTGAAACAAGACCACTCTGAGCTCGCTCGTCAAGCACACCAATGTGCTGACACAGTTCTTGATTTAAATAATATGGTATCAGCAGTTCAAGCATTTGGTAAGTTTCATATTTTTTAAGCTTGCTAAGTCATTTATTCTTGAATAAATGTATATTTATAGTTATCCATTTTTTTTTCCTAATTGATAATTATTTTGCTCTTGCACAGTGTGAGGATCTTAAAGTGAAGTACAATGAAGAACAAGAAAAAAGAAGAAAACTTCATAATCAAGTAAATCAAGCCGAGGATGCTAAAGGTCTACTATTTTGTTTCCTTCACAACAATTTATTACACAATGTTTATTGTATAAACCGAATGACAATTTTTGCATTTGCTAGGTAGTATGAATGTAGTGTTTTCACCTATTAGTACTTTGTGCTTTAGGTTGAAGCACCAGTGGATCCGAAAGAATTGTCTAGGTTGGTTTATGAGCAAAAATATGAGGAGGCTTTCACTTATGCTCTGCAAAGAAGTGATATTTGGATCATCTCTTGGTTATGCTCTCAGGTATGCCTTGTCACCTGTTTTCTTAAACTGATATGTGGCACATCCAGAGAGCTTTCATGGATGATGGATACGGTGGTGGCCATTAAACCATCTGATGGAATGATAGCTATGCATGTACGCCCAATCTTAGATTAAGTCTATTCTATGTTAAATCATCAGGTCAGCCTTCCTAATACGTTAGTTTCTGAGCTTTCAAGCATTCGTGTTCTCATGAAACTCATTAACTCTACAATAAGGGGCTTGTAGCCAATATGTTAAATATTTGTTTTGTACAGCATATGGTGAAATAGTGTCTATTGGTGGGCTAAATCCTGATGTAAATAAGAAATTGAGTGTTGCAGTGGCAGATGTTCTAGGTACCAAGTTATCTGTCCCCAAGTCTCGATTCTTTCTCAAGTTTTTTGACGCAAAGGCAAGTTTCTTAATCCTTACCTTTAAAATATTCACTAAAGGGGACCTCAAATGTGTCAAAAAGATTTATTCTTAAAATTAGAGGTGGCAAGTTGGATGGTTGGTGGGTTGGGTGACATGTATGGGTTAAAATGGGTCAGTTTCAGTAAGGGCCACGACCGGTTACCTACGAACACTAATTTAGAGGAACAAGGGTTCACAAACTGATTGTTATCCTTCATCTCTTAAAAAAGTACTATTCTTTTATAACGCCACCCATGCTGAGATGGCTTTAAACTTTCCAACTACCAGTGCCACGACCCACATGGGGGAGGGAAATATTACTCTGAAGGTGATGCCCAATCTGACAACTCAATTACTTATACATAATGCCTATACACTACAATAAAGGTAGGGATTGGTGGCTCATAAAATATTAGGGATCAGATTACATGTGCAATTGGCTTAATTTGAGTTGTAATAAATGAAAAAGAGACGCATGTATCAAGTTAACTACTATGAAAAGCGTCGTATGGGTTGAATGGGTCAAAAATGGAATATGCGGTATTCAAATGTGGATAATTTTCTAATTCACATTATTAATCAAGAACCAATGGGCACAATGTGCACCAATAATCTGTTGATAATTTTTTTGGTAAAATAATGCAATCGAAAAACTAATGTGTAGTTCAATGACAACATTTATCTATTTTGCCTCTTAGCATTATTTATACTACTGATGCTAAACTAAGAAAATAGACATGTCACAGATTCAGCAACAAGGCAAATGTGGGAGCAGAGAATGTGGGAGTGAACCTTCTTCATCTTATTAGAGCAGTTTGAAGAGTAGCTCAAAGCGTCACATGGGTTACCCATATGCATGCACTATGTTAATAAAACTTTTTATGATATTTGACAAATGGTCAGCCGTTGTTGCAAAATTACCCAGAAAAAGTGGCAACAACATTCAGAGGTATTGGCTTCGCTTAAAAGAACTGTCCATACCTGCATTAGCACAAGATGAGGTGCATGCTGCTATTGTAACATGTGGTATGACCAAACTTCTTGGGATAAATAGATGTAATTCTTCTTTTATATATCGATAGTCATTCTAATAGTTGTCCCCTAAACAGCCCCTATAAGCAGCGTTAACAAGCAATTCCTAATAGGGTCCTATATAGGGGCGAAGCTATGTGAGGACCGGGGAGGGTCCCGACCCCCTAGATCCAAGCCCGTTAGTGTATTTATTTGCGATTTCATATGTATTTTTGAAAAAAAATTATTTCGGCCCTCCCATTTAATGTATTTCCTGAAAAAAATTTGTTTCGGCCCTCCCACGAAAATTTTTCTAGCTCCGGCATTGGTCCTATAAGGTGCACTCTTAGTAAGCAAGCCCAAAATAGTCCCTTTAGAAGTGACTTTTAGTAGCCATCAAGCTGCTTATCTTTGATAATGAGTGAAAACACGTATTTTTTTTCATGCGCCAGGTTGGTATTGATCTTTGCACGAGCCAAGTTGTAACTGATGTGCGATGTATAAAAAAACCAACGCGTTTGGCAATGCTCGGAAACGCAAATGTTTTACATTGATCAAAGCACAGCAATATTTTTGCATTGTACAAAACTGTGTACATATTCCTCTTGATTAAGAAATAATTCATCAAGAATATCTAAAGCAAGTATCAGTATTTTATAGTTTGAAATTTGGCCAGATGAATTTGGAGTTGTAAGTTTCATAATTATATGTGCTTTGTAAATTGATTGATATTTTTGATTGGAGGATCTATTGGTTATTATTTAGTTATATATTGATGTCTTGTATTCATTCTTTAAAAGAATTGAGTGTGAGTTTTTCCTTTTATAGAGAAGACCAACCGTATAAGGAGAAAGCTGTCCGTGATACTATTAACATGCTTCAAAAGCTCCATGGTGCCAGATGTCTCACACTTAACATGGACATTGTAGAGGTATGCTCTTATGTTCTTAGTCACGGCAAGTTTTGGACATAAGATACGTTATTGAAGTTTCCTATGTTCACTTTACTACTTGCTGTTCGCGTGAAATTGGATTGTTAGCAACTTAGCACACTTGACATAAATTGAAATGTAATAATATTTCTATTTGCTATCAACACGAGCGCAAAGCTTAAAGTGTTTAAGACTACTTAAAGTTTTTCTTATTAATGTACTACTTAAAGTGTTTGGATTTTCATTATGGAACAGGTTATCTAAATATTTAATTCTTTGTCACTTTTTCAAAACCGGTAACTTTCAAATGTCAGAACCATGACTTTGTAGCATTATAAATTATATAAGATACATAATGTCTAAAACGTTTTAAAGAAATGTTAATACCACAAAAATGCTAATTGATCTTTAGTCGAAGGAGAGGTTATGAGTAACTGGAAACATACACAAAAATGCTAATTGATCTTTAGTCAAAGGAGAGGTTACGAGTAACTGGAAACATTTGCATATGTACAAGCTTAGCCGCTGACCCAGAAGGATGTAAGAATAAAAAAAGATGATAGTAACTGATATAATGCCGAAAAGGATTATTTTTGGGACATATTTCAAATTATAAAGGTACGTTTATGTTTATTTCATGACCACCAAGAATTGTTCTTCTCCAATCATATATTATATACATAATTTGACCTTTGTTGCTACTGTATGTACATAATACTTGGCTATTTGATAAAATGTTTTTCCTTCTAATGCAGATTGATGTCTATAACAATGCAATTATTTATAAATGATGCTCACATGACGGGCAGACCTCAAAATAAGACACCTAATGCTTCAACTTTCATACAAAATACATAATATCCAATTTAATGTCCAACATATTGTTGATATTTCTCCGGTGTCAGTGTTGGTACTATTTGCGAATTACCAAGTATGGTTATTAATGTGTCGGACAATAAGATGTCACTTAAACTCAATCGTAGGCAATTCCCATTTTGTTTTGCAATGACAATTAATAAAAGTTAAGGCCAAACTTTATCGAACTTTGGGTTGTTTCAACATAGGCGGTTTTCTCACATGGAAACTATATGTGGTTGTCTCAAGAGTGAAAAGCATAAAGGGATCGAAGAAACTATGTATCACACTTTACATTTGATAAGATGGTAAATACGCAAAATCATCAACAAACGTTCTTTATAAAGAAGTTGTATTTCGCTTTTGAATTTAAACCATATACCATGTTCTTAAAAACAACGTTGTATCTTTTAAATGTTGAATAAAAGTTAACGTTTATTTCTTTTCATTCTTAATGCATTTAATAAAAAAAAATTGGTATATTTATGTCATATTTTTCATTAACTTATTTTTCCAACAATATTCATAAATCTAGCCCTAAAAGTTCTTATACACACATGCTAACTAGAGATTACTCAATTTACTTGAAACAGTAGGTCGATGTCCTATCTGAGTGCTCAACATGTAATAACAATAGGTCGAAGTCGTATATTAGTACCCAATATATAAAATACATATATTGTTATTATGTAACGCAAACTTTTGAAACTCATAATATCTCATATGAATTATGGGGATTATACCTAAAAAACGTTTATTTTTGCATTGTGAATGTATCTTTATAAAATGATATTCGTACATACTAAACTTTATCATGATGTCTCAAAACTTAATAACACTAACACATTGTATTAATATAAATGAAATTGAAAAATTATATGATCCGGGCTTTAAAAAAATATATTACACAAACTGTATCTTTATACAATGATATTCGTATCTAACTAACTTTATCATGATGTCTCAAAATGAATAACACTAACACATTGTAATTTTTTTTAAAAAAAAAACCAAAAAAATAACAACAAAAATAAAAAAACTAACATTTTCTTATTATATATATATAATTGTATTGGAGAACATATTAATAAACTACAAAAATACAAAATCGTATATACATATCTTTCTATTCGTAAAGAAGTACATTCAAAGAATAGTCACAAGTCATGCCGACATCCTACAAGTGAAGACAAGTAAACCTAAAAGTTTTAATGTACGGCCCTTTTTCTTTTAACATGTACACTTTCCAACCATTTTTTACCATCATTTTTTCTCTATGGTAAAATATGCCAACGACAATTATAAGTCATCTCCACCCTTCAGGGCGGACTTATATGCCCGGAAGGGCTTATAAGTAATGCCCGCCCAATTGTATATATGCATGTCATTTATGAATACATAACAACTAACTATAAAAGATTACTGATATCCGTACATATATGATTGACTTAAAATGTAAAAATACATGTCATGTCCGACCATCGGGCGAATACATAAAAAATTACTATAAAAGATCATTGATATCCATACAACATTAAATTAAAAATACAAGTCATATCCACACGTCGGGTGAATACATAAGAAATAACTATAAAAGATCACTATGTTATTAAATTAAAATGTAAAATTACAAGTCATGCCCGCCCATCGGGCGGGCTTCGAAAACTAGTATGTATATATATATATATATATATATATATATAGGCAAAGGATCACGTGCGGATGGTTCTTTTTAGTGCGGATGTGCGGATTGATCTGGACCGCCCATTCCAGAATCTGATCTCACATTCCAGAATCTGATCTTGACTTTTGTAAAAAAGTCAAGATCTGACGCTAATATCACGGTACCAATTGATCATGAAAACGATTTTTTTGATTTTTTTCCTTCTCAGCGATCCTTACTCTAATTGTGTTCTTTTATTTTTTTATTTTTTCAGATTTTTCTGAGCACTTTTTTCTTTTTTGATTATGAGTGCTAATGTGATATTAACGATATTATGAGTGCTACCGTGATATTAAGCTTTTTTACATGTAAAAATGAACCGTGATATTAAAAACCCATGATAGTTACTGTGATATTATAAAACCAACGTGATATTTAGCTTTTTTACATGTAAAAATGAACCGTGATATTACGATATTAAGAAAAAGTTAAAGTGATATTAAAAAAAATTAACTTTGATATTAAGAAAGCATGATAGTTACGGCGATATTAACAATTTTTATTAAGAAAAAGTTTTTACAATATTAAAAAAGTTATTGTGATATTAAAATCTTGACTTTTGTAAAAAAGTCAAAATCAGATTCTGATATCACAATACCTTTAACAATGAAAACGATTTTTTTTGAAATTTTTTTCAGCGATTCTTAATTATTTGTTGTCCTCTTTATTTTTTTAATTTTTTCAGATTTTTTTGAATTTTTTTCAGAAAAAAAAAACTAATACGATAGTAACGATCTTAAAAAAAGACGGGATATTTACGATATTGCCACTCCGCCTTTTTCAGATGGTTGACTAGATGGAGGGCTGAGATTCGTCCGTACCATCCGCACTAAAAGACAAAAATGTACCTGATCCTCACCCTATATATATATATATATATATATATATATATATATATATATATATATATATATATATATATATATAATAGTTTTTAAGCATAAATTACGATAGCGTTAATACATCAAAATGATATATCATATATGTGTAAATTTGAACGTAAACAAAGATATACACATACCAAAGAGTCTAATCTAAAAGTTAGCTATTAATAGATTACAAAGAATTTCATAAATGAACAATGTAAGAGGACAAGGAGTAATAACGTGATCATGGCGTTATGGTCAGGGACGAAGCCAGGAATTGGTGTTAAGGGGGGCTCAATTTTTTTTCGGCAGTGACATATGATTCCTTGCTTTAGAAGCGGGATTGAAGTTTGAATCATACAACATACGGGTTCAATGATATTTTTTCCGGTTGAAACATACAATTACTAGATTATTTGAGAAAATGAACAACATGCACAAATGGTAGTGAGAACGGGTAAATGAAGAAGATAAAAGCGTCGTTGTTTTTTTAGAAATAAGCCGCTAGGATTTAGGCTCACGTTCGGTATTGAGTTTTTTGTTGCCTTGACCATGGTGATCGAATAATCGATGACCCAATTAAATGTTGTAACCACAACACAACGTTTTTATGTTTGAAATGTAAACAACACCGCATTGAGACTCGCTAAAACTTGGATGATGTCAAAATTAACCATACACTAACACTATATTCTCAAGAAAAAATAAAGAGAAAGTGAAAGTAAAGTAAATCAAATGGGAATAAAGAAACGAAAATAATGTAAAGTTGTCCTCCCCCTTTACGAGTGATGAGTTGAGACACCACCACCAACTTCATGCGTGGTGGCGGTTTGGGAGTGAGATGTTGGTGTTGGCCAACTACCGATTTGTGTGAGAAGGAAAAAGAAACTATCAATATATTGGTGGTTGTTTTAGTTGGTGGTCGTTATTATGCCTGTTTAGTGGTGATGTCAGCAGTAGAGTAAAAAACTAATATGACACTGAATTGGTGGTGGTAAAGTGGGTGGTTACTATCCATAGTGTAAAGCATTATAACGTGTTCGTTATACGTTTTTGTGATTCGCTTCACAATTTCAAAAGGAGAAAAAGTTGTAAAAAATTATGTTAGTGTTTATAGAAGATAAACTGGTAATCCTTCTGCTTAGTTAGCACTATATATTTATTTACATATGTCACTTATATGAAAAAATTGTTATTACTTTTGCAACATGCTTTTTGAGTTATTTAACGAATTCTATAGCTCTTATTGTTATGAATGTGATTAGAACTACTAAGGGTCGTTTGGTATTTTTCCGTATCTTAGTATTCGGAAAGTATTATGAGTCGGTGTTTAGGTCGGTTACTTTTGCTTATATATAGGAAATTATAAGATTAAGACTTTGCACCTTCGAATTTCGTTTCGTTTGCAATAAAGAAAAGCTTCCGTAATTCTATCGATTCTTGTTTCTTCTCTTGTTCTTCAGCTTTGATTATCAGTTGTTAATTACTAACACTTATCAAATTCAAATGCTGCAAATGGCTAATGTAAAAGTTTATATTTTTCGCAAAACCACCCAAGAATTATTTTTGCTTCTTCATTTAGTCTTTAAATTTTTAAATAGTACCGTCACAAAAAGTACTTTCATAATAATCATCTTACGCAGAACTTAGTCAATAATACTAACTTGAAAGTTATGTGCATTTTACGCTTGTATATCAGAATAGTTCCACACGGTTAGAGTGAAGTTGTCAACCATCACATGACTGGGCGACGACTTTTATAATGTATATTCACGATGTGCTTAGTCAGTGTGTCATGTAAAATTATTAGATTCTTTCGTAACGATATTTTATGTTTTCAAGTGTTACATAAGCGAAAATTTCCACCTCAACAAATATATGAAAATCTCATGTTTAGACGTTCAGATGTACACGTCTCATCAGAATGTCACGTTAAAGATACATATTGATCAAATATGTGAGCAATTTACGTTGTAATAGAGCGCATTACCAAATGGTTTTAGTTAGTTAGTTAGCGACTTAGCGATCTAGTTTCCACACGAGAAATAGTTGATGGGGATGCCAGTTCACAAGCCAAGTTCAACGTTTGTTCAAAGAATAACGTATGTTAGTTAAATAGAATTTGGATAGTTTCAAGGCTGAAATTTCGAGTGTTAGATCGATGTTTGTTCAAGTAGCAATTTTAATAGGATGTGTTAAAGTTTGTATCATTAGCAACCAAAGTTGTAATCATAGTTAGTAAAGACATTAGTCCTCCCTCATTTACGTAGTTCCACAACATCTCTTTGAGACTCAAATCAATGTCTCCTAGGACCATATAATTCAAATATATAGGCGTGTGTCACAAATTCAACAACCAAATCGAAATTCAAAGTGTGGCCTTATGTCTCCTAGGACCATATAATTCAAATAGACATGCAACATTGATGGTTGACAAGTATTACCCAAAGGGTATTACGGAATAATTATAGATACGGGACTAGAACGAAAAACGATATGAATCTTCCTTGTATTAAAATTACTAAAAGTGGTGTTTTCATTAAAATTACTTGTAGTCTATTATTAGAGAATAACAGGCCCAAGAATGATTCGTGGTTTTAGGGTAGGGCTGTAAACGAACTGAACGTTCAGTGAACATTTCATAAATCGTTCGGTAAAAAGTTTGTTTATGATCGTTCGTTTATTAAATGAACGAACATGAACAATATTTTACGTTCGTTTAATTAAATTAACGAACATGAACAAAAGTCTCGTTCATTCATTTATGTTCGTGAACGTCCGATTAGGCGTTCGTTAAAGTTCGTTTATGTTTATTTATCTATTTAATGTTCATATATCATTTCTTTTAATTTTATAATTATAAAAATTAGTTTATTTAAACAAAGCAACACTTATAAAACAATATATTGTGAAGAATTCAATAAAGTTTATATTTGTTTGTCTATTTTCATTTATGTTCGATCGTTTAGCGTTTGTTTAATGTCTTAATAAACGAACATAAACGAACATGAACAATTCATTTTCTTAATAAACGAACATGAACAAGAAAATTCGTCCGTTTAAACGTCCGTGTCCGGTTAAAATTAAATGAACGAACATGAACATGGCTCCGTTCGTGTTCGTCCGGTTCGTTTACAGCCTTAGTTTAGGGCATATGAAGTATTACCATTATAAATAATAGTCAATAATACAATTATACTTATAGGGTTTATAATATCTAACATCGTATCAGAGCTTGAATCAATCAATTAATATTAGGGTTTCGTTCTAATTAGCATTTAGTTTTAGTGTTGAAGAAGGTACATAGTTTTGAGAGCACCCATCTAGAGTGTGTTTTAGATCTCACCTCCCATATAATCAAACTCTGGTATTTCAAAATTGAAAAACCCCCAAATCCCGTCGCCGGAAAACAACTAACGCACCGCCATCACTACTGACCCGCTGCCACGTAAGTTCAGATACAGTAGTTTTAGCCGGTGGAAGTTTCCAGATCAGCTTTTCTTCTATTTTCGACCACATCCCCAGAGAGATTTGGTCGGATCTGTGAAGTTTTGGTTTCAACTTCTGTTTAGGTTTCTAAACTTCAAAAGTTGCAGCTTTGTGTTTCGTATTGATTTTATTACTTCAATTAGATTTATTGACTATTATTGTCTTGGTAAAACTCTAAATGTCTTAAACCCATAAATCGAGCTTGAGCCTATTATTCTCTAATATCTATCATTTCTCGATCTTTACGCAACCACTCATGATCTTGTTCTTTCACCATGGACATAACACTTGAATACTTGATGCATAAATTACATTATATTGTTGCAAAATAGGAACTTAAACTATATACATTTTAGAATTATGGAGATCGATTATATATTATTTGTTGTCGTACATATACAAATCTTTTCATCACATGCCGATTTTGTCAACTGCAACTTTGCCATTGACTTTGAAAGAATGAATAGATAAACATATAGTTGACATTTTAGTGAAAATAATTTAAAAATCTAACTCGTTAACGTTATACTTTTTAATAATAATGAGATTGCACACGTAACGCAATGAAAAATAATATTTCTCTATTCATTAATTAATTTGGTTATGCTCAGGAACTGGTATCATAATTACGGATCCGAACTCGAAAACTATGAAAACTCGAAATTATATAAAAGCTTGCAAAATCAAATCTATGAATATCAAATTGAAAATAAATAAATAAATAAATAAATAAAAATAAAAAATAAAAAAGAGGATGGCTGCAAATTGTTGTCATGTCCAAATAAATTCAACTATATCTTATATATATCATTAATCAGGATCACCAAAATTGTAGCCTTATGAGTCACTTTCCAAATAAAGAAACTCCACTGAAAGAAAATCGTTATCTCAAGAAATTAAGATGAAATGATGTTTTGGCTTTTATCAAAAAAAATATGTTAAATTTTCTTGCCAAAAATGTATTTTCTTGATGTGCTTTGCTATTATTATTGGCTTCAAGTATATCATAAATTTGTAATCTGTGGTTATAATATATTTCCAATTTTCAAGTAATTAGATAGTTCTTTACATTATCAGTACCAGCTTTGACAAAGATTAAATCAGCTCCAAGATTTTTATTTGACAATTTCGCAAACGTGTTGTGCTGTTGAATCTCGAGCAGCGTCAAAAAATTGACAAATACGATATGATATTTGTATTGATCAATTTATACATCATCAAGGAACTCGTACGTAAGTTGGTCTCCTCATACATAATGAATCAAGATTCATGACAACCTGTGTAATAAAAATTCGACACCTTGAAAGATAATGTTGATTTATTTAGAAAAAAAGTTGCATGTTTTCAATATGACCAAACACATTTTGTTGACGTGTCTTTAATAGTTGGACTTTTTTAAATATTGGAACGTATGTGTTGATTACTTGCATTCATAGACATTCAAATTTTTAGCTTATCTTTGAAAACTTGTCATGGTAAGATTACGAAACTAACAGAAATTCAACACTTTGACAAAGACCAAATAGTACATTTGATATACGTATTCAAGATTAATCGACTGAACTAGTCGCAACACGTTAAATCACCCACAATCGTACATTTGTGCTATCTGCCTCTCTTGTTGTACACAAATGACAAGAAGAACACACGTATTTTAGTTACGGTAGGGTGACTTGCGATATCTGTATAAGATTGAGCACAAATGAAATCTCAAACTTGTATAATTGTATAGACGAGCATGAAAGTTATAAAAAGCTTGACATAAAAAAAGATAAGGTTCTGTAATAAATCAACGAAATGAGAAAAGTAACTAATCTGAAGTGTTTATTAATTAATGTATGAATAGGTAAATGGACAATAATCTATGATCGATACACAACAATTATACAAACAACAATATATAATGACGTACGCTTACAAATTACCTAATAATACACAAGTATACAAGGTCACTAAAATAGACCTTTAATATATAAAATTTTATTAGATAACTTTAGTTTACCTTCGTCTTGGGCATGATTGTCATAAGCAAAGGAAAAGAAAAATACAATTGTACCGAAGTTAATTACCAATTTTTACTTACTCAAAAAAGATATTTATTAGCCAACGTCTGCATAGCAGAGTTGGTTAGGGGCTCTTCCTCGGTGGCGAAGCTAGAAAATTTTCAGTGAAGGGTCGGGATCTAATTTTTTTTTCCTAACGTTATTTTTCGGGTAATACTGAAATTTTGGGGGGTCGAAACCGAATATACCGAAATTTTTCTACACGAAAACTATATACCCCTACATCGCAAAAAAAATTTCGGGGGGTCGGGCGCCCCCTCCCGCCCCTATGTAGCTGCGCCAATGCTCTTTCTCATGCGAGATGTCTCCACATAGTGGTTTCTTTTTCTAGGAGTATGAGAGCGGGCTCTCACTAATTACACTAACTATATCTGTACTAACCCAGTCGTTCAAGGAAAAAAAAAAAAAAAAGTTACAATTAACACATTTAAATATTTAATCTAGAATTAATCTATTCAGTTTTGGGCCAACCCCATTAAACCCATCCAGTTGTAGGCTTGTAGCTTGAATTCTCTTAAGTTCATGTAATTACCTTAAAGATTGTATACGGACTATCGTGGATATCTTTCTGATAAGACAAGCCTGGTTCATGTACAAGTCGAGTTGACAGATTGAAACAACTTTAAGTTTGGGCCATTTTTGAAAGAAGTAGATATGGGTTCTGCAACCTCTTAAGCCTCAAGCTTAAAAAGTGTGAAGCACGAATGGAAGAAAATGACGACCCAACAAGCAAAAACTTGAAACTAGAATTATAAGTTTATATTAAAAGCCGTTCATACGGTGCCATTTTGCTATGGGCTTTTCCCGCCATTTTTCTGGGCTATAACTGATCCATCACGACATGATCCATGTCCATTGATTCAGTGATTCCCCTTATGATAAACCCAGAACCTAAACCATTCCACAAAACCTAGAATCATGTTGATGACGATGATAACCTGCTTTTGCTGATGATGATGGTGAATGGATGCTGATGACGATGATAGCCTGCTTTTCCGGTCCATTTGCCACACGATCTATAGAAACCCACCGCCAATTGATAATCGACGGAAGTAGAGTGAAATTATTATTAGTACAAAATCAATAAACAAATAACTAAGGTATGAAATTTTTTGTGCGAAATTAATTGCTACTTCTTTCAAGTATAACAATTTTACAGCTTATGATATATAAAAATTTAATTTTGAAATTAGGGTTTTATGCTACTTTGGGGGTTTTGTTAATTGCAGTTTTTTCTGATAGTTTGAGGGTTTTGTTAATTGCAGTTTTTTTAGTAAGGTTAGTAATAAGTATAGTTTCGTGTAGTATTTTGATTAAGTATGATAGGTATAGTTTAAGGGCATCTGCCTTAGTTTGTATTTAAAAAAATTGCATTTTTAATCGCCTTTGGGAAGAAAGTGGTCTTCATATATGCATCTGTCCTGTTTGATTTTTATATTTAAGATGGTGGTCAACGGTTACAGGGGGACAACATTGTTACGGCTGATCATGTTGTGACTAGTAGTACGTTGGTTGATACTTTCGTAGGCGAAAATGGTTTGTTGGATCCTAATAATGGGGGCGGCTGCGTGTCATGGGTGTTGATGGTGTACTCTCCTGTGTTAATGCCTTTTCTGAGGAACCTGTTACTATTGGGGTGTTGTAGCCGCCCCCATTAGGTCGTCGAATGGTATAACTATTAACGAAACTGATCCGGGTCGGGCGATGGTCGGAAATTGTCATCAACGGTTTCAGCTGCCTCTAGACGTTATCAGGAAGGGAAGAGAAAGGTTGACGACATACCAGCACCCACGGGGAGGGTAATGTAGATTTCCTATTTTTTGCTTTATTGTGCGTTTGTGGTACCCATGTTTATGATTTATGTCTAATGGTTTTCGTTTGCAGAATCCTGTAATATGGATGGATATTTTTCTCATGGTTTTTTCGGCGCTCTTGGTATTCCGGGCTTCCTGTTGCCTTCTCCTGCTGACGTTGCAGCCTTGCAGGTATGTTGTCACATACTCACATGAGTATCTCATGTTTTTTCTGTAACCATTATTGTCGTTTCACATGCTAGCTTCATTTTTCATATTTCTGTTGCAACTGACGTTGGAGAGGGGGCCAACACTTCTTTTCCTAATGTCAATGAGGATTAGTTATTAAAATAAATGAACTTCGTTAAATGTAATTAAACAAATATGATATCATAATCATTAGTTGACGATGTCGACTTTGCAACTGAACTTATTCAAGATCGTAAAGACTCTTTGGCTCATGTGGTTCGCTTTAAGTTCGATAATGTGTTTCGCTTTCGGGTATTGACTTTTTGGACCAGGTCTCACTGAATTAAACCAACAAAAATATATTTAGAATCCAAGGCAAAGCACTTCAAAAAAAAATTAATTTCTTATGCGTTGTGTTACCCTTGAAACTGCCTTTAGCTAATTCGATTTGGAGTTTATAGTTTATGGTTTTGAAATTTGTGCTAATACTAATAGTGTGTGGGTGATCAGCGTTTACATATGAGCAAATCTTTGAATTATTACTTATTTGTGACTCTTTATGGTTTCTGACTCCAAAATTTAAATTTCTGCAACACCCGGAAATGGATTTCTCAACGGTAAAGATCAGCAAATAAGGGTCTACTTTGTTCAACAAATGTTGGTGTGGTTGGAGTATTACCATAGAAGACGAAACTGCTGATGTGATTGCCATTGTTACACATCGAGATTCGTTGCAGCAGTCGTATAGCCAAGAAAATTACTAATGAGTTTGGGTAAGGTTTTGTACGTGTCGAGTTTGAAACACTTTCTTGGCATATGTTTTTGTAATAACAGAATGTGTAATATCACAAAGTTTATGACCAAAGTCATTTAACAGGTATTTTAATACTGAAATAAACTTGAAGCGGCTTTGAGTATCTAAAAACTTGAAATGTCAATACACGGCAATACAGTGCACTGCTTATATTTTGTGCAGCTGCAAATAAACCTGGTCAATCTTTTTTACTATTTTGCATATTGTTGTCTCTGTGGCTACAGTGGAGATAACTTATTTGTTCTTGGAATAGGTACTATGCAGGCCTAACGGAATCACGGGTGCAATTTGCAGGCGAATGGTGTGACTCTGCATTCTTTAGCCCAAGGTAAGTAAGACTGTTACTGTACTCATATTTAGAAGGGAAAAAATAAGGTATGCAGAAATATAAGAAAAAATGTTAGTATTATATCCTATTTTAAGGCCTTCATATGCATTGATATAGTACAAGATCATCAACATAATGATGTGAATCACTCCTGGCGATACATGCTTACATCTGCACTCTCAACCTCTTTCTTTATCCCAAGGTGATCATTACAACTGCTTTCATAACTACATAGTCTGCACACGATTAACACACCACTTACATACATTTTTTATAACAACCTGTGAAGATGCACGACGCACCCCGCTGGTGTTGGATTTTCAGTTAGAGGTCATTCGTCATGAAACTTTGGATGTAGCTACTCACACAACTCGCCAAATGACAAGCACTGATTTAGTGATGATGCTCATGACTTTGAACACTTCCGAAGTTGTAGTAACAATGTGCAATGGCTGACCAACAACATTGGGAAAAGACCACTAGAAGGTACTATGATGTTGTTGTTTACAGTCTCATTCTTAGGTTTTATATGGGAATTCACACGATGGAGAAAGAAATTATGTGTAAGGTATCTTATTTCTTTTGTTCTTGCAGATACACCATATGGGGCCAATATTTGAGGCCCATGTACAGACGTCGAGGCAGCTTCAAAACCACTTCTGGGTTAGGAAACCATTGTTGGAGTAAACATTCACTTTATTCTGTTCACTTACCTACATACCTACATGGTGCTCACATTTTTGGGTCAACAGACACTCCCCATACTCTACACGTTGCTTGCAGAAGGCGTGTTGACCCTTTATGCATAGGTAATTTGGAATGTTGATACACAGACATTTAAAAAAAGCTATATATTTTCTGTCATAGTATTAGTAAGTGACTAACAATGTTGTTGCTTTACATGGCCAGGATTTAACTGATAGGCCTGCAACAGCGGATACGACACTCGAGCCGGAAGCTACAGCTGCCCACCAAGATGAGTCACATATGCATAGGTAATTGGGTCAAAACATGTCATCTTGAGTTTTCTATTATACCTTTTCACACAATCATTACTTATACAAGACAAATGAAATACAATAGTATCGTGGTATGACTTTAATGACCTTCGTTTACGCCTTTCTTTTAATTGAATGTCATGCAACTATATATTCAGAATATCTTTTTCACTAATATGAGTGTGTAAGCACTTATAAAAGTGAACATTCAATTTGTTTTCAATATTGTCCATATATACTGTTTGCTGGCGTACGCAAGGCAATACAAAGATAAACCTGTTATAGAGACGGTTTTCTGAAGTAGGTTTGCTATACAACAAATGGCTATTTTTTAATAACTAATAGTCCGTTCCATTGTATTATGTTAATTTTTGGTGCGTTCAGTTTCATGGTGAAATGGGCAAGGTTAAATGGATGTGTAGGCATCCTCGCTTATACTCATCTTAATAGTCTGTTTCATTGTATTCTGTCATGGATGAAGATCTGCTCAAAATATGCAGTTTGGAGTGAGGGCTTAGCAATATTCTAGATTTACATCTGTCTTTTCTGTATAAATAAACAATGGAGGCGAATAATTAAGATGAGCATAAGTGAGGATCATTGCGCAACAAGACGAGGCGATGATGGATATTTCTGCAACCTTGCTTTTCCATGAGTAAATGCAGATCTGAGCCTCTATCCATTGCCACACAGCAATTCATGCCGCGATGCTGCTCCGACTCGCTAGATATGATAACGAAGACAGATGACTGGAGAGCAGGTTTGATAGATATGATAATGAAGACCTCACAATCTTGCTGAACTGTTAAATGCTATTTTGTGAGACATAAATCTCATGTTGCATAAGGTTTATGTGTCACAAGATAGCATTTAACAGCCCAGGGGCATTGTGATTCTTTTCTTTACCATATATATGCCATGTCTACTTGGTTAATACAAGGTCATCAACCCTTTCTTTGTATAAACAGATGTCCAGGTTGAAGTGAGATTTCTAATACTCTTTTTCCGTAAATTTTCAGGTGTCTTCTTTTACTCATTTACCGAATACATCTTTACATTGTCAATTTTAAAAAATATAAGGACAGACAAAACAGGTTCTAAAATAAAATTAACAAATTTTATATGTATTACATTACAAATGGTCTTCAAACAGTTCGGTAATGTTTTTACCTCCCATAATAAAATTACTTATTTGTTTTTTACATTTGCAGGCGCAATGGAAACTTCAGTGGTGTAAAACGGAAAGTGTTAACCAAAACATCATATTCTCAGTGTCTTTGCATTACAATTGACAGGTCTGATTGACACACACTTTTTAGCAGTATTTTTATACGTGTACAGATGTGTTTCATGATCATCTTATAAGCTTTTCTGGTTTGTCTGCACCAACAGATCTTCTGTATACGCAAAAAAACATTTGCTGCACAAGAGCCTTTAAAAAAAATTATCTAACTGAGCTGTTAAATGTTATTTTGTGCGACACAAATCTTCTAAAGCATGCGATCTGTGTGTCACAAAGTAGCATTTAACAGCCCAGAAAGATTGTTTTTACTAAAGAAAAAACAGTTACTCTTTATTTATTACTGGTATGTATAGCCTACTAATTTGTAACTTTCATATAATCATTTATGTGTACAATTGGTTTTTGAATATCTTAGAACCAATACCATTGTTACTGACTGGCATAAACATGGACTCATTCCTTTTCAAATGGTGCAAAGTTTATCTATCTTTTATGTCTTTTAATCACCTTTCCTTTCTATAAAACACTTAACATGTACCTAATACCACTTCATACAAAATGATAATTAAATTTCACTTAGAATTAGTTACCTCATGTTTACCCCAATCACAGTTTTTGCCCATTCTTTCTTTACCATTTTTCAACTTGACTAAATGTGAAAAGTTGTCTTAATAGACGAAATCGCTTTTTCGAACTTAAACCTCTCTTATGAATCTGATGAAGAGCTCAATTTTCAGTCTCATGCTTACATATAACTACTAACTTTATTCTAACATGCACACTCTTGCAGAAAACCTACTTTCCAGCACTGTCGTAACAAATCATCTCATGCACAGACGGAATTAACAATGTATGCGCAGAAAACATTGACAACAAAACCACAAGATTGCACTATGTATCACAGCTCAGGTACACTACGATAATAGATCTTTATTAATGAAAAAACAATAAACATAAGATCTAATTAACCATTTCATTACATATTAAACATCACAAGATTAAAACATAATAACTTTTCATAACACAAAATACCCATAAGCCTGATCATAACACCCAGACTCTATGCCCAAAAAAACATCTCCATAAATACCAACACAGAAAAGATCAATAAGGCGTTGACTTAAGCTTTTCAATGAAAGAGAGAATCTCACCAGCCCGAGTCTGTTTCTTTATAACATTAACCAAAATACCCGACACTTCTATCAAGTCCTGGGTTTGAAGCTTCGTGAGCTCTGAAATGCTTTCCCAGGTTGAATCGAAAGGAAACAAAAGCTCCAGCTCTCCAAGGACAAAGTCCCTCTCGGTCACACGAGACCTAATCTCTTGGGCTTTCTTCCTTAACTCAGCCTCATCCAACAATAAAACAGTCACTTCTCTCTGAAACTTAACCAACATCATGTCCCTCACATAACTTGATCCACCAGCCGCAGCTAGCTCCTTGCAAAAAGGTATGGGAGTTGTCATTTTTTTTTTTTTTTTTTTTTTTTTGGGGTTATGAAAAACTTGATTTTTTTTGTGTGTGTCTCTGTGTGTAATTAGATTAGAGATATGTTCTCTTATAATCATTAGCTTTTTGTTTCCTCCTATTTATAAGGACTCTATGCTTTAATTACAACCTTTGAGCCACTCCCCATCAACAGTAACCATAATTACTCCCCTTGGCAAATGCATGAACACAACCCCAACCTTTTAAATCCCTCATCAGTTTGACCAAAAGGTCTTACACATAGATTTCCACGAACATAAAAAATCTAAACGTTCAAAAGGACAAATAATAAAACACATTAAAAATATTACTACCTCCGTCCCATAATTATTGTCCATATTTGAATTTTTAAGTCTTTCTTTTACAACTTTAACCTTAATTATTTTTTCTTGTGTTATATAATACTTGATGCAAAATATATGAATGGATTGAGTTTTAAATGTACTTTTCATTGGTATAATTTTTATCAAATGTTATATAATACAAACAAAAATATATAAGGTCAAAGTTGAAATAGAAAGACTTGAAAAAGTCAAACTGGACAGTCAATGTGGGACGGAGAGAGTAATAACAATAGACAGTAAACAGGGAAAAATTATATCAAAAAAGGAGGATTTTTTATTATTATTTTATTTTATTTTATTTTATTTTTTTATTTTTTTTTTGCATATTACCTGTTTTTGACAAACTGCATTTTTAACTGTTTCTTCATATTCTTAAGCAGGTTTTAGATGCGCACAAGAGGCTACCACTTTCAAGACTGAACCGAAATGAGTATTCAATTACCTTGATTGCAACCAATCTTAGTTAGTTTAATCCTTTCTTGCACCTAATTCAAAACCACAACAATAACCACATGTGGTACTTAAACACTATAATCAACACTCTTACATTTATAACACCCATAATTTGTATTCAGTTGTTACATCGTATGACTGTATGAGTTAAAAATTCATCTTATTTGGCAATATGTACTATTTTTTCACCTAATGGAAACTACATGTCATTCTAAAAGTTTGGCGTCTTTTGAATTCTCCTTTTTTTAGCCGTTTTTTTCTTGTCATTAAATAACCTGCATTGAATCTGGTACTGTCACTTTAAGGAGTTGTCTGCTATCGAGTTTATGTTATTAAGTGTCTTGTACGTGTCAGGCAGAGGCGGAGCTACGGAGGGGGCACGGTGGGCACGTGCCCCCTCCAAACTTTCCGGTGTAGTGTAATTTTATCATAGATTCTCGTGTTTTTCATCATTTTGCCCCCCCTACAAGTAACTGAATTGAAGTTAGTAAAGCTTGATAGAATCAGAAGAACAGAGAAATGGAAGAAAGATTGATGTTGCCGCTTACCGGAAAAGTTTTCGTCCGGTAGAAAAAAAGAAAGATAAAGAAAGAAGATGATGACACTTCTCTCTCTCTTCACGTGTACACTACAGTCTACACTAGTATTTTGTTTATAAAAAACGAAAAGTATTGATCACCTAACTTTTTTACTCCATATATTATATCATTCTTTATTATTACTACTAAAATAGTACTACCTCCGTCCTATATTAAGTGTCCACTTTCATAATGCACAAAGTTTTAGGAGATTCCATTAACTAAACTCTCCACCAATCAAATATTAATTTTACCCACTAAATTCTCATCTTATTGGTTGAAAGTACAAGTGGACACTTAATTTAGGACATCCAAAGATTCTATTGTGGACACTTAATATGAGACGGAGGGAGTACTAGTATTTTGTTTACTTTTGACTTTTGACAATTACTCGTACTACGTATTTGCATTTCACTTATAACACATTTTGTAGTATTTAAATTTTGTGTACATAATTTCTTTTGTTTTTACGCGATTTAAGTCGTAGTTGTCACACAGGGCCCTCAAAATCCACGGACCGACCTTGCATATTTATATGATAACCACTATTTCTTAAAAACTTTAGTTCTATTTACTTGATATGGAGGTATTGTTTCCGTTTGTGTGCTAAATAACTAAAAGATAATGTTTTTTTGTTAATAATATTCAGTCGGGGTATTATTTTTATCGTCTCACAATGTAAGATTTTCGGGTTGATTCGACTTGCTTATTTTACTTATTGGTTTGGACAAAGGTTTGTTTCGGCGACACTCATGCACAAAATAGTTTTTTTCGGCTTGTCGTGAAAAAATTTTTTTTGCCCCCCCCTCGGAAAATATCCTAGCTCCGCCCCTGGTGTCAGGTGGCTGATATTGAAGCCACAGTTTCCTGTACGTGTCAGGTGGCCTTGAATGTCGCCGATCATATGATCAGGAAATCTATTCTCCGTTTCTTTTGGCCTTGAATAACCAGGTGAAAGAAAATTTCATCTCTAGTTTTGCATTTTATTTGGGCCATTTTTTTGGCAGGAAAAAAAAACGCAAAACGGCGTCGTGTGAACGGCTTTTAATATAAACTTATAATGAGATATGTAGAATTTTTATAGGATGGGAATGAAGGAACAAGATTTTGCTTATCCAAATGTCTATTTGTATATATGGTTTTCGGACAGGCTGCTACAGCAATGTGTATTCGGATGACAACTTTTCGTATTACAATGTCTTTATTTATAGAAAATTACTATCTCGCCAAAAAAATGACCCGCCTGCAACGCGGCGGATTATCGCCGATCTAGTTAAACACAAAGAAGTGCTTGGTTGGGTTCCTCAGGTCTGACTCACAAACTAAAAACTGACTAAAAGCTTCAATCTTTTAAGACCGCAACACTCAAAGTCTCTACAATTTCAAATATCCTCATAGCTCATTATTATAAGTCAATAGGTTAGTCGACTTCAAGCCCGCTTGTGTCTTTAAGGTATGTAAGGGCTTGTCTATGTAATCTTTATATATTGGTGTCCTAATAATACTTGATAACCTACTCGGTTTTATGATTCAACATGGTACATGTCAATCTCAAGTATACATGTTCAAAAAAAAAAAAAAAAAAAAAATCTCAAGTATACGCCTCTCATGAATCAAGAAACCGTACATTAATACTATCTTATTTATTCAAGTCGAACACACAACTGAAACAGAAAAAAAGAGCCATTAGTACTTAACCGCTCTTATTGACTTATTAGCGCTTAACACAGTTAAACTATTAAAACACGAATTGATCATTGATGATACCCTCTACATTCCTGTGTGCAGTTGAAGACTATTTCTTTCAATCAAAATTTAGGTCCTATGTTAGACTCGTCTATCGAGCCCCACTAGGAAGACGGCCAGGTACCTAAAAACCTTTCTTCGAAATAATGACAAATGGTGAAATCTAATAAAAATGTCGATATGATTAACCATATGCATGGTAACCATATGCATGGTTGTGCAAAATGGCTTTTCAACTTGACGGTATTTTGTCACGGGTTCCGACCTTTTGGCCGACTAATCCAAGGTATTCGAGCCCACTGCCAGTCTGCCACATAGACTCAAACCAGGTAAAACCCTCGCCTTTTCAGTAGGATTCAACTTGATTGTATTAAAGACCGTAAAAAGAGTTTTTAAAGTCACTTATGAGGAATAAAGGGCAGTGTAGTTGATCTTGTTTAGTCATGTATTTGTACTCTTTTTTGATTATTTTTAGTGTTATTGTACTTTTTACTTTCCCTGTCTTTTTCTTTTATATTTCTTCATTTCTTGTGTTCGGATTTGACCCATCTCATACACCTCGTGCATTTTATTTGTATCTTCAATACAGTTACATTTAAGATATGAAAATGATGTTCCAAGCAATGTTTTAAAACCCGGGTTTTTAATTGACCCGGTCGAGTCACCGGTTCACCGGGTCACCGGTTCAACCGGTTGAACCGCCAGGTCAAACCGGTTTTATGCCAAAAGAAAAGATCACGCATTGTATGTAGAAAAAGACGTTGCCTCATAAAATATGATGCATAGTAACAAACTAATATCAATATTTTTTTATGTCTTTATTTGTATATTATAAGAATAGTTCATTTCAATGACCACTGTGAAAGAATAATATACAAACCATCACAGTACAAACACTTTCTTCACTCATGCTTTAACAGTTTGACTCTTCTGAGTTCTGTCATCACTCATCATCTAAAAAACAATTGTTGAATGATTTCTCTTTTCCCATCTCCATTAGTTTAACAAAACAATAACTCACAAAACTAAGATACCACATAGACGGATCCTCGTTTTCATCCACCCTCATTATCCCCCACAAAGACGGATCCTCATCACACCAACTTACAAGAAATAAACTCCAATCGATCGATCTCAACAAGATTAGGAAGTGTATAGTTCAACTACACATTGAACTTTCCCAATTACATCATCTGATGTTCCATCATTCTTTTTTTTTCCTTGGATATGCTGAACCGGCCGGTTTTCGTCCGGCGGTTTGACCCGGGTCAACAAAAACCCGGCGGTTCAATCCGGTTCGAGTTTTAGTAAAAACCCGGCTCACAACGGCCCGGTCACCTCTCCGGTTCCCGGTTCAACCGGTTGAACCGGCCGGGTTGAACCGGTTTTTAAAACATTGGTTCCAAGTTTCATACTTTCATTGTTTACATTTAGTCTTTCAAGAATTCAGAAACAAATTGATGCTTCTTCTTTACATGGGCGTAGGTTATTTATACTCTTTGAAAAGTTTAAATCGGTTGGGAAACCCTAATACCATGCACCCTTTTGGGCGCCGATTGACCCTTTCCCAAGGGCCAAGTCCTAGACAATGAGCATGTTTCAGTGACCTTTTAGCTAGTTGAGAATGAACCTATGACCTATATCTCCTAAAGCCCTCCTTGACCAGTCAACTAGACGTTTGTGGTAAGGGAGTGATACCATCGGAGAAATGCTCCAATGGTGGTAGGTTATTTATATTGATATCATCTTCCTAGTTGCATTTAGAATACACAAACAAAAAGGACTTGAGGGACAAATGTTCAAAGATACCTTCACATAAATGCATTAATATTGTTTTTAAAGGAAAAAATGATATAAAAGTGCATGTTGATTGTTGTTAATTGTATTGCTTGGGGTTTGTACTTGCCAGGGTTTCCAAATTTAGAAGTAGACGTTTTTTGAGTTTTGACTCGTTCCAAATGTGGACTTAGTTCATGAGCCATCCACTAAAATTCCTAGACACAATCATGGAACGCTAGTGATTTTGATAGCAAGTCAAATGGAACAATCTGCTTTCGGTTTTGATTTTCTTTTTAACTATTATTATACTCGTTTTCAAGATTTTGATGTCTCTAATGAGATCTTGCATGTTTTGATGTAATAAAGTATATAGTGCATATATATTCCAGTGGGCGTGAGTTACATCATTTGGTTCGAATCTCATTCATGGCACTTTGCTTCAAGATAGGTACCCGCTTCTGCAAAACTTATGGACTCACCGGAGAGACTTTGTAGATAAAAGCTAGCTCAAGAGTCCGAGAGTTTCGGGTCACTCCAGTTGGTGCCCCACTAGGCCAGGAGAGTTGCCCGAAGCTATTTCTTATGGGATGGATAATGACCGGTACAAAAAGGCACCCGGGGTAGGGTGTCCCTGCCAATCTACACCTATTTTTTGTGGACGTCATTTGAGAATTGTGATAAAAAAAAAAAAAAAAAAAAAAAAAAAAAAGTTCCATGGCTAAAGGGACACGACGACATACTTTAAAGTTTAAACCCATGACCTCTGTTTTCCGCATGGCACACCCATTAATTGGGCTATATATCATCACGAAAAAAAATATACAGCACAAGTATCCTTCAAGCAAGAATTATTGAATAAAGTTTTCAAAGCAAACTGATATGAGCACATAGACTTGACATCCGTATGTTGTGGCACTCATAATAGTCTTGATATAATATCATCACTCATCTTTTACCTGTCTATTTGTTAACAAAGGTTGTTACATCAGAGAATTATTAATTAAAGTGTATATATGCTTCACAAGCACGTAAAAGAATAAACGTTTGAGAGCAACATAATGGCCTACAAATCCTATTTGCAAAAGCTAGCGAGTAAAAGAAACAAATGATACCCTCATTCTATCTTCCATGTTATTTTAGTTCATTAAGTTGGATGGAGATTCCTAATTGCATTTCGCCAATATTTTTTATTTTTATATTTTTATAAAAGAAGATAGAATATTTTGAGAAATATGGAATCCTGCATAATGACAATGGGGGCGGGTTTGAGGCTGGGCATTTATCCAGATCCTCAAACACGTCCCGATCTTCATCAGGCGTCTTATCTGGCGCTCCATTGAGGTGAGATGCTCCCCAAAACCAGATCTCATTCTTCATTAAGGATCTTATAGGGGTTGTATTCTTTGGGCGTGATGCTCCACCAGACTCGTATCGTTTCCCGTTTATTATTATTTTTATACAATTAGCAATAAGATTTTATTGCAATAACTTTAAGAATCGAGAATCAGTTAATAATAAGTTAAGCATTATCCTTATGAAATCTTTAACAATAGTATTGAACACAAATAATGATATGACAACTAATGCAAATTAGAGAAATATGTTTTTAGTATATAAATACTAACATAATATTTTATGTATATGTATGTATTATATTTTTCAGCGCCTTGCTCCAAATCTGATAAGAATCCCCGTTTAGACCCCGAAACCTGCACATAACTCGATAAGCATTCCCCGGCCAACTTTAAAAAAGTTCAATTGTCGACTTTTCTAGTAAGGTTCGAGGTTTTGCCATCCCTGCGCGTATATAACAATTATGATATGATGCTAAGTTAAATATTAAAATTTGCATTCACTTTTCATAGACCAGCTAATAGTGGTAAGTTTAATCAAGACCTGGCCAAATATGTGAAAATGAATCATCTTAGAATATATTTTTCTACGAGTTTTTCTAAAATGTATCATCAAGCATATGTTAAGGTGTGATAATCAAACTAATACTTTTCATAAAAATTATAAAAGATAATTAATGCTCATTAATTATATCTAAAAATTACTATTTAATGAACTCATACTTGACTTTTTTATTCTCTTAAACATCTGCCTTCAAGCACATTTTAGAAAATCCTTTCTTCTAATAGCAAGAAAATTTTAGAAATTAGGTAAAAAGAAATCAAAAGTCACATCATTACTTTGTAATCTCCTAGCTCTTTGCTAGTTTTTTAATATATCCGCCGTTCAAAAAAAAGTACTAGTCAAATGAATTATATATTTCATTAAACAAACTAGATCAGTTTTTTTTTGGGTAAAGGGTTACTTCGGTAAATAATATTAAAATCAAAAAATTTAAGTACAAATAGAATATGACTGAGATACCATATTTACCTCAAGCTAAACAGCTTGATAAACATCTAAAACTAGTGTTTATGACATGCCATAAGCACTTACACCTATAGGAACAAAAGATGCACCTAAGACAAACAATCAACTGAAATAAGCTAACCAACAGCTACTGTGAAAGATGAAGTTTCACTGGTATGTGGATTATTAAATAAGTTAGCCGATTCATCATGCACATTTTCAACAAGATCTTCATCATCTTCTTCATCCATCACCAGTGCATCATACATATTAGATGTAGTAATATTACCTTCCTTTGAGGTAGTGCCAATAGACTTCAACATAGACGACGAATTAGACGCTTTACCCATAGAAGTATTACCCTTCTTAGGTTCACTCGTTGCCGCCTTTGGGACATATTTAACATTCTGTTTAACCGATGGACTAACAAACCGATTTTAGTAGACATGGTTTTACCCTTCTTCTTATTTTTACCCGCCATTTGGAAACCGTCTTTATCCAGCACCTCACTTAATATTTATATAGATTTAAAGTAAATAAAAATTGACATATTCCATTTTTTAGCTAGCTACAAAAATAATCCAGATTTTTTATTAAATAACCTAAACAGAATTGAATTTACCTTATACATGTTGACAAATTAAAGTTCATTTTTAACTAACTATGAAAACATCCAATAAGTTCAATAAAATAAGTTAGAAAATTAAAAAGGAATTTATCTATATTGACACACCCCTTTTCAACTAGTTACAGAAAGTAATGTTCCAAGATTTATAGTAAATTTAACTAAGAATTTCGAGTGCTTAAATCTGTTAGCACGTATGGTTTAGTTAGCATATGCTTGTATGGGCTCAAGCTCACTTCTAGATATTTATATGTAACATGTATAAATTATACGTATCAATACAATGCAACGCATGATTTCCTGTTAACCTACATGTTACATAGAAACATCTAGATGTGGGTTTGAGCTCATACAAGCATATGCTAACTAAACCATACAAATCCACTCTAATTTCACTTATACTGACGTACCAATTCTTGAGTTTTTTCTGGACATGTACAGATAACCACGAAAATTATGTTTTACAATAAAATAAATCTATATAGGCCACTCTTGTCCAAAAACAAAACTCCACTCTTGAGCTAAAGAACAAATTGTAACATTACATTCTTCAAACTTGAACTAAATCATCCAAAATTACAGAGGAAAAAAAATCTCCAAAAGACATTTTTGAAGCTTCTTCATTACAGGGAAAACCCTCAAACTCAATCAGCAGCAATTGAAGAAAAGATACACTAGATATCTAATGTGACATAGAAAGAAAAAAAAAAAGTTTATCAAAAGAAACTAATCGAATGTTGCCACCAAGCCTAGCTAGCTTGTATATATTATCATGGACACATCTGCCTTGTCCCAATGATTGGAGCCATCTAGCATGATCCAGGAGGATTTTGATGGCCAACGCCGGGGCTTGGTCCTGGACATGTTGGCCTGAACGCTCGTGTCTCATACTTCTTGTAACGATTAAACTTAAGCCCGTGTACAATAGGAGGCATAGGCGCGGGTGGTGTCTGGATAGGCATGGCTGGAGGAAGAACCTTTCGTGTTCTTGATGCCTCTATTGAATGTATATTGATTGGTATAAGTAAAATAAGAACACAAAGACTTACCATGCTCATGTTATAATCAAGAAACGATACTTCGAGCTTGCTAAGGATATGAAACCAAAGCTCTTCGAACAAAGTATACAACGTGAATTGAACTTTGATGTGACAAAGATAAAACAAAGATCAGTCACATAGGTGTTATTTATATGCAAATGTGAAGTGTCCCGCAACATGCTTTCATTATTCGAAGTTTTTTAAATGTATTTTATTTTATTGCCGTTTTCTTATCACGATTTTGAAGTATCTATTCTTTTCTAATTGGAACAAAAGTAATTCTTTGACATTTAAAACTCACACAGGCTGTAACTAATGTGCATTATAAATCGTTTAAAAACTATTTTACTTTGAATAAAGTTTGTCAAGATATAATTAAT
Source organism: Artemisia argyi (assembly GCA_030686995.1). NCBI lineage: Eukaryota > Viridiplantae > Streptophyta > Magnoliopsida > Asterales > Asteraceae > Artemisia > Artemisia argyi. The sequence goes on along the minus strand of CM060698.1, from coordinate 167,670,843 downwards.
CTATGTTATGTGTACTAATCATGATTCTGAAGTACTTATTCTTTCCCTAATTCAGAGTCAAGTTGATGTCTTTATGCATCTATTGGGTCGTTAACGGTTGTGTTAATTACTACGTAATTAATTAATTAATTAATTTTTATTTATTTATTTAAGATAACTACCTAGAAATTTATCTAACTTGTCATTTTTTCAAATTGTGTTAACCTTATATAGCCTATTTTAAATTTTGACGTTTATGTAAAATAACCATTTTACTCTTATATTTTATAATCACTCTATTGACAGCGAATATAAAATGGTCATTTACGTGAACAAACAATAAACACAAACGTCGAAATCAAAAGTTTATGGTATATGATAACAAATAAAAGGCTACTCACAATTAGAAAGAAATGATAAGTTAGATATGTTCACAAATAAGTATCCCTTTCCTAAAGCATTGGTAAAGCATACTAAAATATCATCTTTGTAAAAATAAAAGCTTTAAAGAATCTTCAACTTATTTATGTCATCAACATACTCGTATTTTTAAGACACGTACTGACGGGCAACCTATTATATATCTAATTTTGACTAAAGGTAATTTATACCTTACAATTTACAAATTGTCTTTTCAGTGTTATTTTATTTTCTTTCCATGCTAGGAACTCTTGAGAATTTCACAAGTGCAAAGTAAACACAGCATATCTAAATTGGCCTTACGTATTTTATTTTTTTGGTGAGTCCTCAACCACTGTGTAAATATAGTTTGAAGAAGAAACGTAGCAATGTTATGACATCTAGATCTACAAACGTAGTTTTTAAAAGAATTGACTTTGTTATTTAAAAAATGCTAGTGGCGCAGTTTGTTGCTCATTTGACTTGCATCTTTATGTAAATCGAAAGGGAATTAATTACAAAAGAATAAAAATAAATAAATAAATAAAAAAGAAGAAAGAAAACCGACATTCATTAGTGACAATAATCTTTTAGTTTAAAAGTCCAGTTTTTATAATTACCTTTTTTTTTAAAAAAATATATAGGAGTTATAAGATGGAAAGCAAAAGGTATATTAGTATTTAAACCATAAAATATAAAAATACATGATGGGAAGAAGTAATTGTGTATGTATCATGGAATACTTTCTATATTTGGGAAAGACTGCATTTCTTGACTCACTCCAAATAAAGACTCAGCCTCACACTTAAAAGTTCCTAGAGACTATTTAAGGAAAAGCAAGTAGGTTTTGATTAGACAACCAATGGAATTATTTGCTTTTCAATTTCGTTTTATGCTTAGTTTACTTGTTAGAGAATCTATAATGCAAAAAGCATTTACAGTAATATTTTTTGCATTTAATATATTTAATACGTACTATCTCCGTCCCACAATAATTGTCTACTTTGACTTTTTTAAGTCTTTTCTATTCAACTTTAACTATAAATATTTTTATTTGTATAATATATATTTGATGAAAAATATATGAGTAGTTTAGTTTTTTAAATGTATTTATATTGGTATAATTTTTATTAAATATTATATAACACAAATAAAATTATTGATGGTCAAAGTTAAACAAAAAAGTAAAAGTACACAATTATTGTGAGACGGAGGGAGTATCATATTTAATGTTTAAGACTTTGATAAAAGACTTGTAGTTTAACAAGTCTCTTTTAAAAGCTTTATAAAAAACTTTCATTGCAATGCTAAAAGATTTTCTTAAATGATTTGTTATAATAATAAAAAGATATTATAGGTTTATGCATTCTAGATGCCCTTTGCAAAATTTAAAGGTTTAGTAGCAAATAGCATCTTCTTGATCGAGTAAATGTTCTCAAAAGAAAATCATTTTATATATGTTGAACTGTATAACCAATTAGTTTTTTTTTATAACATGTTAAAAGTTTTTTAATAAACCTAAATTTTACAGGCTAAGCTAGTGATAGATGCTTTCGGATACTTGGCTTTCACCGTCTAGCTAGGCGTATCATATCGTTCTACTATTTCACTTTCACCTAGCATAAGACGCTTGTATACTCTCCCAGAACCCCTTTTTCTTGCCAAGCTACTAATTTCATTTTGCTCGCCGCTAATACGAAAATCATCGCTTTTGTTTTGTTTTCCTCTTGCTAATAAATCACACTCTAAACTTTTAAGTGTTTGACAGAACAATTTCAAACTTCTTCATATAACTACTTGACCCCGCCAAAAGCTTGTCTGAATGGCGTGGAAAAGACTGCTCCATAAAAAAGAAAAAAAAAAAAATGTTTTCAAATTATACTACAACAACCACCACTTTTAGCTAGGGAAGATGTCGTCGCAATAGTGAGCTTTTGTTGTCGCTAATGCTTTTGGCGAAAACAGGTTCTTGCCCAAGGTTCGTCGCAGAAAGTTTGGGCGACAACAAATTTAAACTTTTGGCGACAACAAGTGGAGCTCACTAATTTTCAACTAAAAAAGTTGACCGGAGTGCAACGAATACCTTAAGCGACGACAAACGTCGTTGCTAAAGAATTTTTCATATTTTTTTTCATTATTTATTTATTAAATAAATATTAATAATTAAAACAATTATTTAAAAAAAAAAAAAAAAAAAAAAAAAAACTGGAAAACATTTGGCGTCGACACTGCTCGCCAAAAGTAGGTTTATATAGCGGGTCACTTTTTGGTGGGTAACTTTTAGCGACGACAAATTGTACTTTTAGAAACGACTCTATTGTCGCTAAAAACACATGTGCATGAAAAATCAAGCAGCAGCATTGCTGCAATTTAAGTTTATTCGGGAAAAAATCTACAAAAACCAATGTTGTAAATCACCCAAATCAATAATACAAAATGCTTTCATTTATTCATTCAAAACAAACCAAAAACATGTCATAGTATTCGTTTATAACTACAGTTTCGCTAATATACTTACTATAATTCAAATTACAAAAGGATATCCATACAAATACAAATAATCTATTCTAAGGTCACTATACTCACTACTACTATACTACCATCACCACCAACATTATCAAGCCCACTATTACCATCACGACCATCATCATCTTCATCAACAATTACAGTTTGGTTATTTCCGGAATCAAAGGTCGGGATGTAACAGTTTTCGGAGCCGAGATTAGAAATAGGGTACGGAGGAGTAGTAATAGGACCGCCACGAGTATGTAGAACCAGGAAACATAGGAGTGTATGAGTTGGAAATTTGAAACTGTGAAGCAGTTGTACCTTGTTGACAGTTGTAGAAATCCACAAATTACTTAAACAAGTTTCCTTGATTCTCATAGGCTTTTCTTTACTCTTGTAGCTCCATAGCATGCTTCATCTTCGTCACTTCAAGATCCTCTCAGGTACAAAAACCTTGGTCCGCTTGTGAGCTCTTAGAACTCGAGCCCGTGCCCGGTACCACCCTGTCCACACCCGCAATATGCCCTCGACTGTTGCTATTCTGGACTTCATCGGTGATTTGTCTTTATGTCTTGGGATCGATCTTTTTTTTGTAGGACGCATCTTAAATAGCCTTCATTTTCCCTTTGTAGTTCAAAAATAACAAGAAATTTAGTATAACAAATGACGAAAAGGGTGTTTGGTAATTGGTGCAGCAGTTACCAAACACCCCTGTTTTAGTTTTGAGTGTTTGGATGAAATTGTTTATCACCCTTTATAGAGTAAAAATACACTTCAAAAAAGCAGGTTGATACATGCGTGATTTCTTAAGCCAATAAGCAATCTAACACACCCCCTAAACATCTCAAGTTTTGCTTATGGGTTAAATAAGCAGATAAGCATATAAGCAATTTCATCAAAACTACTTATCTACATAAACCCAGATCTATTAAGAACAACTTAAAGCAGTTGAACTTAAACCAAAGTAATTATTCCATATTAATCATATATCAGCGATATGACAGACCAATCTCTATACGCATCAATAACCAGAAGTCTTCTCAATAGTGGCTTCCAAAAAAAAATCAATTTTCTTTAAACACTGTAAGCAAAATGATTATAGCATAGGCCATATGGGTGAGTTTAATAGCCTTAATTATGAAATTTACAAATAATAATCTCTTTACAAATACTAATCTTTTTACAGCCATAAATATATCCAGTTCTCTTTGGCCCAGATGTCGTTGATTTGCACGATTTATCAAATAAATGAACATATGAAACATGCTTACAGTGTAAAATTCACAAGCTGCAAATAAAGAAGCATACGGGCGTAATTTGCGGTTCAAACAAAGAATGATTGGAGTGTATATTTTTTATTTTATTTTTATAATGGCAACTAACTATCTCACATCATATACACCACACACATATGATTGGAGTGCATATATCAACTACATTAGAATGTTCAAGCGCAACAAAAACCAAAATTCAGGGACAACGATAACTAAAACATATGTTGCCTATTGTTTAGCTATACACCTATCACTAAATAATTCAGGAAAAAAATACAGCAATTTATACGGTAATATGACCCATGTAACAGAAAAGAAAATCAGTTGACAGATAGCACTAGATCTTGAACTAAGCTCCAAAACCAATAGATGATACTTTGTTTTTAGGTAAACATAATTTGAGACCACATGAAGAAAATAACTCTATATGAAACGACATATTCAGTAATAGAGCTCAATATTTATTATTAATTAACTAAATCAGTGATCAAAGAGACACTCAAAATATTTATAAGTGTTTTCTGCTTTGAAATTAAGCAGACCAAACTGCTTATTTTTATAGTGTAAAATTAGCAGTCCATCCAAACACTCAAACTGCTTATGGGATTATCATGAGTACGTGTGTTAAGAAAAGAATTTACTTACGTATATGCTCTCATTTTCCCTAGTCTTGAATGGGCCGTCTTTATTCGTATGAGTGCGCCTCCAGGTCTCGACCAAGTCCTTGTAATACCTATTTTCGTGTACTATAAATAAACAATAAAAAAAATTTAATATCAAACTATATATAAACAATTTAAACACATTTATCCGTATGGTGGGTCGTCACTTTGTTCTTGGATCTGTTCTTGGAATTCCTCTCTAATTGTTTCATTCGATCCGGATGGGCCCAGAAGTCAACGAGCTTCTGCTACTCATCATCTCTTGTTTTCCATCCCTAGACCCTGCAGACCGAAACTATAAATACCCCATTCGACAGCCAAAATACATATACATTCCATGGGCGAAAACCAGACGATTTGGCAACACAAGACACACCTCAATGATGAATTCAGATTAGTAAGAAGGTCCTGCTCGTGCTTAATTCTAATAGTAGATTTATTTTATTTGCATTAGTACTCTTTAATCCATCAGGATTGCTTGCCTTGTCACCATCATATGACTCGCATTTAATTTGCTTTCCCATCGATTAAAGTTTATTTGATGTTTATTTGGTTCTTTGTGCATGTACCTTGATTATCTCTAGTTTAGCATGGCTTGCTTGCGCCACCATACGCCTCCCACAATTACTTAATTAACATCATTTATGTAGTTAATGTAAGCTTGTAAAAGGGTTAAATAATATAAGCTAAGTAATCATTAAGAGTTTTTTGCTTATAACTAAGATTCAAACGAGAGAAAATAGATTTTAGCACTCATTATATATAACTAAGCAATAGAACGAAGTTACAATCTACTTTACTATCGGTTTGACCTCTTATCTGTAACTATTATTTATCTGTGTACATGTGTGCCATTCGTTCCCCTGTTTTGTTTAGTTTATTAATTAGTTTTATTTACTTAATCATCACAATCGTGCCAGTCTCTCAGGCTAAAAACCCCCGCTTGCGTTAGATTTGGTTATTAGAACTAACTTAGGATTAAAATACTGATAGATATCTAAGGTGTTAACGTTCCACTCTTAGTGTTTGACAATATACTTACCAACTAACTACATTGATCGGGTACACTGCTCGATATTGTGTGTTATATGATAAGTCAGCTAAATATAAATTTAAAACTTGATAGATATAATCTATTCTACAATGATATACACACGCATCATAGGCGACGAAGGTTTGGCTCTACCTCGTGGAAGAGCTCGGTATTTAGCCTTGTACCGGATAAAGTGTAGGCGAGGAAGGTTTGACTAGTCGTATAGGTTTGGTCTGCCATGTTAAGGACCCGATATTTAGCTTTGTACCGGATAAAGTGTAAGCTATGTTGTGTAAGGTTTCTCCGCCGAGAATTGAGCTTGCTGATCTAGTGAAGTAACTCTTGATTTGGATATGCGGGGAGTAGAGTAGGGCGAAGAGGAGCTTCGTGGCCGAAACACTATGAATCCTCGTGTTGGTTTGCGTATCCTTCTTACTTATCGCTTTACTTTTATTCTTGCTTTATATTGTTGATTGTCTTTGTGTTGATACGTTACGTATTACGTCAAGCTTGATCGGAAATTTGTCATAAGGATGTTTTAAGAAAAGGAAAATAAACCGGACTAATAATGGTGAAACTTGACTTATTATAAACTATTAATCTTGCAGAATCTTATGTAATATTAAGGGGTTGGCCTTACATGCCGTAATGCGTTAAATGCATCCTCGCGTAGAGATTAGCAAATACAATGGTTTATACTATATTACAAAAGTTTTAAATTTTAAACGAAAACGTATTCACCCTCCTCTACCGTTTCCACATTTACCATGAATGAGTCAAGATGCCATAGATATACATAAGATGTTAAACGTATAAGTCGAGATGATATGCTTATACATGGGATGCTAAACGAATGAGTCGAGACTTCTGGTCAAACTGTGTTCAACACCCTTTGCGCGAGGACTTGTCCTCACCAAAGGCTTGGCGGGAATAAAGACGTGGAGAAATTAGCCAACGAAGGAAAATGATAAAAACTTGTCAAAATTTTGGTGAGGACATGTCCTCGCTAAAAGCTCCCGTTTTCTATTATAAAAGCAACATCACAACATCTTATCCTCATATCAACCTCACAAACTTTTATCCTTATATCAACCTTACAACCTGTTATCCTCATACCAACTCACAAACTCAAATTGTACGAAATGATCCTTTTAAGTGTCGAAGTGGAAGAGGAAATATAATACTAAGAAAATCACATCAGGATCATAGCTACGGTAGAATTTACTATGCATGTCCTGATTCAAAGGTGAACAATCATAAGTTTTTTAATCATGTATAATTTGGTAGTTAAAAGGATATTTCTTATGATTTTCAAGTATAATATTCACCCAGGATGAATATTAAGGGGTAATTAATGACGAAAAAAAAAAAAAAAAAAAAAACCCAATCCCTAACCCTTAGAGAATAGTCGACCGTCCCTTTGAGGGGTGGTTGTGTCTTCGTCAAACTTGTCTACTTGGTAAACAAGTTTAAGGAGATTTTCTAATTGTTATAGGATTTTCCTTGGTGCCCTATAAATATCAAAGCACCTTAGAATCAATTGTACACTCATTCTAATAATCCCTATTTCCATATCCCCTCTTCTATTCTTGGTCGACTTTAGGTTTTAACTAACCCTAAGACAACTAGTCAACTTCTGGTCGATTACCTGGGTTTTCTGCTAGCCTAACATGCCTAGGTTCGTAGCCCTATTTCTACCTATACATTACTGGTGGATACCTGACGCCAACGTAGTGGCGATCAACCCTAAAACCTCAAGGATCGATAGAACTGAGGAGCATCAAGAAGAAGAATGTGATTATGTGCGCGCAATCGACAACAAACTGTGGTAGAAGCTTACAACATGCAGGAAAAAGGTAAATCTTTTATAATCACCCTTAATAAGTGTTTCCGTTTATGTTATATCTCTGATTAGGAGATCTAGACTTAGGGTTTGGTCTGCATGGCGTTTGTATGTTTACTTCCGCTGTGCGTGTTTTATAAGCCTTGCAGGTGACCACCAAATCCCTACATTAAGTTAACAAGTGTTTTTAATAAGTCTTCCGTTGTGTACATTATGTGATAATTGTACTTCTTTAATGGTTAAATGAATTTTTAAAATATGTTACGTTGTTTTCCATCAGGTTAATGACTAATCATCTATCGCAACTTACGAGTTTTAGGCCATCCTCGCCCAAAATCATTAACTTAGCTTACTTTTCCCATGACACATTTTATCCGCACAACTTTACTTTGGCCACTAGATCATACCTAACACACAATCCATATCAAATACAGCATTCTAAATTTTATCATGAAATTGCATCATAATAATTATGTCAATTTAATTAGAATCAAATACTAATCCATAGCTAGGAAACTAATCTTTAAATCTTTATCAACATTCTCCGACTTTTACATTCCTAACAATGAGTCATTCATATATTAAACTCGTATCCGAACACTCTTAAAAATCATGTTACTATGCTTCATAATCCTTCATTACCCATTAAAATTCACAATAAAGATGATAATGTTATCATTGTCTAACTGTATCCCCAACAACAATTTGACTCATAGTCATCTTTACCTAAAATTCAGAATTTCAAATGCATGAACCCTAGCTTCATAATTATAGAATTATCTTATTTTGGACATTCTTATTTTGTGGGGATGATAGTTAAGCACTTAGTTCATGAAAAGAAGCATTAGTCCACAAGCAATTGATCACTATGAATGATTTCCTTCTTTGTTCTTGCCCTTATCTCTCATCACACACATACACTCCACACTAAAATAGAACAATATGGAATGGGGGGAAATATAGTAGGAGTGAGCATCGGGTCAAAAAAGACTCGAACCGACCCGACAAAACCGAAACCCGAAACTTGGGAAAAACCCAAATCCAAACCAAAATTACTAGGTTTTTCTCGGTTTGGTTCGGTTTAGGTTTTGGTTCTATTTTTGTCGGTTTTTTGCTTGAACCGGACCTAGCTGACCCGACTCGAAACCGAAACTCGGTAAAAACCTGAACCGAGTTAGAACATAGTTTTGTCGGTTCGGTTTCGGTCGGCTCGATTTTGTCGGGTTTCTTGGTTCGGTTCGAGTTTAATTCGATTTTGCTCACCCTAAAATATGGACTATAAATTTCTGATAAAAACAACATTTACATATTTTCCCTCAAGTTTCACTTTTGACACTTTATACCCATGCCCATTATATTGCTATGACATTTCTAGTCCATTGACTTCAATATTTGACTGTTAGTTTTTTCAACACTATATTGATTGAAAGACCAATCATATATAATACATTATACTCTTATACATTCAAACTTAAATGGTCAAATATATATAAGTCAACAACGTTTCTGTTTTTAGATGTAACAAATTGAAGGTAACTAAACTGTTGACCGAGCTAGGTACTTTAGGAAGGGACAAACAACACCCAAAAAGGTTGCACGAACTTCTTGGAGAAGACTTAGAAAGGAAATTCTTGAAAAGAGAAAGTGTGGCATGTGTTAATGTAAGTATTTCTTTTTTATCCTTTTTAGTTTGACTTATGTGATATTACTGTTTTGTGCGCGAAAATACGAGGATCATATCCTCATGCATTTGTTATTTCATTTGTTTTTCGGAAAATATAAAAATATGTATATAACAGTAAGCGTCCACAATTACAAGGGAAACTATCTCAATACATGCTTTCGCTTGGAAAACCGGCCTCAATCTCAAATCGAAAACAATATAAGAAAATATGACAGGGAAAACACTTGTTATTTAAGATTTTACTTTCTATGTTATCTAACCATTCACGATAACAACCCTTTTAACATGCGAAACGTCTCTTGAATTGGGCTTACATGACCCCGGAGGGTCTTCATGGCCAACACCAGGGCTTGGTCCTGGACAATAAGTTGGTCTGAAAGCTTGTTTCTCGTACTTCATGAAACGAGTGAACTTCAACCCATGTACAGGTGGAGGCTTAGAAGTCGGTGTAGACTCGATAGGCATGGCTGGAGGATGCATCTTTCGCACTCTTGATGCTTCAGTTGAACATATGTGGTATGGTACAAGTATAAGCACAAAAAGATATAGCATGGTCATGGTGGATATCAATGTACAACCCATTTTAGGTTGCCAGGGATGATGCCAAAAGACTTGATACATGCATAATGCTTGAGTTTCTACTTATATGCACCATAAAGTGTCTCACAAAATGTATTTTTTCATAAATATATTTGGGTTTAAATCCCATGATTTGAAGTATATATTCTTTTCATGTAATATGAATATAATTTTTGTGTTTTTTTATTCCAAATCACACAAGCTGCTGTTCTAATTATGAGTTTGAATTAATTAATCAAACTTCTTTGAGTTGAATATATGTATATTCACAGTAACAATATTTGAAATGTCTAAAAAAATTTGTTTCCTAATAAACTATCATCTTTAACTCAGTAAAAAGGCACCAAGAATCACATATTTACATTTGATTTTCTTTAGGGCAAATGATATTAAAAGGTAATATACTTGCCACAAATTCATCGAATGGGTAGTGAACTATTTTTTTTCATTTTGAGGGTAATTTTCTTTCAAATTCATCATCTTTAGGGTATTTTGCAAAACTTTTGGACAATTTTGCCCTTCGGGAAAAAAAAATTGTATTAGCTATGAGGGGCAAAATTGTCCAAAATTTTTACAAAATATCCTAAAAATGATGATTTTAAAAGAAAATTACCCTTAAAATAAAAAAAAAAATAGTTCACTACCCATTCGATAAAATTGTGGCAAGTATATTACCTTTTTTTATTATTTGCCCTTTTCTTTAACACAGAATTTATTTGATACTAGATAAGCGTTTGTCTTCCATCACCAGTACAAAGGCACAATCTGGAACTAAATCTGAAACTTTAGTTCGAGGGTTGTTGAGGTCATTGTAGGTTGAGGGTCTTTGAGGGTGGTTGACGTCGTTATAGTTTGAGTGTCATTGTAAATTGAGGGTCGTTTTGGTTGTAGTGCTAGAGTCATTAGTTAAAATTATCGTATCGTGTCGTTGTAATTCCTAGCATCTTGCTAGTTTTTTGATTATAAGATGCCTTTGAAAAAAATAAAAATAAATAAACAATCTGAAACTTCACACTCTACAACAATCTGATCATTGCATCTTACGGCCCAAATAGCTATACTAAGAGCAACTACATTCTCTTCCTTTTTCTAGGTTTTAAAATTTAAAACCTTAAAGATTGTTATGCTATAAACTTTTGATAGCAAGGATATCTTTTTGACATAGAAAAGGCTACAGATAGATTAAAAATATACAAAAGAATACACAGGATTATAAAGTTGAAAAAGAAAAGCACATAGGAATCATGGAATTATATTTCCATTTTGGGTTTAGACCACGATATGTATAAACCATGTCCCAATAAGGAAGGGGCCATGAGCCGCACAATCAGATTCTTAGATACTACATCAAAGTGAAGGAGAGCCAGTAGGTATTTGATTAGACATCCCATTAAGAATCATTTGCTTTGCATTATTTAAGTGTGTAGCTCTCCTATAGGCACCATGACCTTTTTCTATAAACAAAACAATATAATCATAACCACAAAGTATCTAACAAAGAATACAATCAAACACAACTCGATGTCATCTCAAATGTATTAGTCATGACTTCAGTGGGATGTCATTCGTACTTTGAATGTTTCACTAGTCGTTCGTCCTTACGTGTTCCTTGTCGTTTGGACCTGAATGATAGTCATGTCAAATGTATTAGTGACTTCAGTGGGTGTAACTCATACTTTGATTATTCTACCAGTCGTTCATCCTTACGCGGTCCTTGTCATTTGGACATGAATGTGCTCATCCATGTCGCGGTCCTTGTGATTTGGACATGAATGTGCTCATCCATGTCGCGGTGATTTGTTAACTAATCCTCTACAACATCCCTCCAAATAGTGCATCATTGGTTTTGTTGCATCAGCTAAATCATATGCCTAATGAAAATTTAATAACTCCTAACCAACTAATCCATATGTTTATGCAGATAGCCCATCTACAGAGCATTTGGAGCCTTGTAACCAACATACATAACTCTCAATGAAACCAAATGCACGAAGAAACTCATTATGATATCTCACATCACATTGTCCCATTAAATATGCAAATTTTCTGTAAACAGCCCTCGTATTGCAGTGATATTATATAATAAAATACTTTTTGTATTACATTGTATATACTGGATCTCAAGATTTACTATAGTACTAGTACTATACATCATTTTTACACGAAATAAAATTAGGTGCCACACCAATTTCATGAGGGTATGTGCATCAAGGCACACAACAACCTCCCTGAAAGAGCACGAGCTGATTTAAGTCTTCATGCACTGAGATCACTCTTAACCTTCTTCTAGTGTAGCTTTGACAGCAGATACAGACAACCAGACGATAGTAGCACACAGCCTGAGAAACATAGTAAATCAGTAGGGGTTAAAATAGCTGCCTTCTTACTTTTTTCAAATAAGCCGATGAGTAGAAGCATCACTATCACATGCCCGAGCTTTGTTTTGAGCTCGTTAACGGATTTTATTTCCAACCATTTTGGCCTTTCCTGAAATGTTGTCAATAAGTAGAAAATCAGAACTCAAATTTCAAATAAAATATTCAGAACCTGCCAAACACTCAAATATGTGATTATCTTATTGTTGCTACTTCAAGCAAACACAAGCATTCCGTTTTGTTAAAGCTGTGTAACTTGAGTATTCAATAATGAATAATCATTTTCAAATAACACATCCAAACACCCCAAATATACCAACCTTTAGAGCAAATAAGCCAAAGAGATTAGATCTTCGAGTAGTGGTTTCCTTTGATGTTGACTTTTCAACATCCAAATTACTGATAAAAAGCTCGAAGAGACCCATGCCAAAAACCAACATCACCGTCCCCAGAAGATACACATCTGGTAGAGAAAAATCCAGGTATCTATAATGTTAGAAGATTTAAAGAGATGTTTATAGTTGAATTATAAACTTGACGAAAGATTTAATTTAGAAATATTATGTTTGTTTAGATGGCGTTAAATGTGTTTTTGTGTTTTAATCTATTAACAGGTTTGGATAGCAACATTTCCAAAATAAACAAGAGCATAATTCTAGTGGCTCCTTATATTTTAATTACAAATTACGAGATTCTTGAAGCTTTAAGTGTCAAGTAAGTTGTTTCTCTCTTTGGGGTAGATACACCATAGTTGTTACATTTGAAGATGAAAGGATGTTTGGAAAGCTAACAAAAACAAACTAAAGCTGGAGTTGTTTTTTCCAGTGTGATTAGATGAAATCCGAGAGCTTTAAAGAGTGTATGCATAGATAAAATATAAATGTAGCGGCTCTTCAGTGATCTAAAAGACTCACTTTTTCTGAAAATCCTATTTGCAGTTCTTGCTATTTTGCTATGGTGATACGTAAGGAGTAATTATCTAGCTTTAGCTAAATGTTTCATTGACTTTGAGTAGGAACATTTACGTTGGACCTTACATAAATCACTAAATTTTCATAAATCAGTTGGCGATGGTTGGGTGATTTAAGCCAAGCTTTATAGGCTAAGTGGATGAAGATCAGGTTCAACTGTTCAACATTGCAAAGCTGGTTTTAAGTTATAGTATCTGGGAATTATGTTAAGTATTTTTTATTTTGGTTAGTATCATCTACAATAACCACCACGAAATGGCTTAATGGTCAGGCACCTAACTTCCTCACAAGAGGTCTAGGGTTCAAACCTCACTAGGTACACAGTTTAGGGTGGCGATGGAAAGGGTCGAAAATGATATACATCGGTTAGGCAGCGTATATCTAAGTCAAAGACTCGCTCTCTCCGGATAACTTGAACTAGGAAAACCTAATATGTTTACCCGTTAGTATCATCTACAGTAGGTCTTTTTTGGGAATTTGCAATGGGTATTTTTGGTCTTTTGCAAGTTAGATTACGGGTTGGCCTATATGGAATGTTAGGTCCAAATTGCAACCTTAGTGATCAAGTTAACGAGATTCACCATAATCCATCCCTATATATACGATTCTTATGTATTTGCAAACCTTTAACCTGAATTTATTAGTAATAATATCCTAGTTTGACAGTTTACATAGCACAATTATTTTGATCATGTAAACCTCCTAAAATCTTTGTGTGTGTTTGTTTGGGTCCGATATCCTAAAACTTAGGCATACCTGTCGTCCAATATTCTTACTCTGTAAAAGATAAAAGTGTACCCCTTACAATACTAGCGATATGTCATTTAGTTCACAATCCACTTGAAAGTCCAGACATTTCTTAAAAATCTCTGTTTCGTAATTATAAACAGAGGTCCTAACAACTATAACCGGAATATTTAAAGAAGAGAGCATTCAAGTCTTAAATCTTTTCACTATAAAGACTTTTCACCTATATTCATGAATCATTATTTTAGCAAAAAATGACAGCAAAAAATGTTCTTAGTAGGCGTCACAAGACTCGCCTACTACATCAAAATTCATGAATTAGCAATTCATTGTGAGATATTGCACAACATAAAAGACACTCTTAGCCTTAATAGATCATTAAAATGAGAAGAGGAAATTAAAATTACCAGTGGCCTCTACCAGCATGAAGATCCCTCTCCCTTGGTTGACAAAGTAATCTTGGTACGATGCGACAACATAGGTACAACCCTGCATTTCATAATATATTACACAGTCATCAAAATTAAACATTCTAGCACGAAACTAAAATGTCAAATAATGGCGTAAATGAACAAGGCGCCGTTTTGCATAGCATTCCGAAAGTGATCATATGTATATTGCAGTATCAAGCCGCAAATAATCAATTTCTAGTGTTTGGTATATTAAGCCGCATACAATCAGTCTCTATTGTTGCGATAACTCTTAATCTTATTATTAGTCAAAGACATACATGTAAAATGACCCATAAACACTATCCGGTGCATATTCACTTACGAAATACAATGCTAAACACTTTCTAAGAGAACAACAATAGCTATGATAGTCGTTATGGCATTAACAAATAACTTAAAAGAGGTAATATACCTTTATAAAACATAGAACCGATCCAATCAAAGATCCCATAACAGCTAATAGAGCCATAAACCTGCAATTATATATTACCTACACCAAAAACATAAGTGCATAACCTTCAACACAATTATCCAATAAATCATTAAGAAAAATGGCAAATGACATCGGCTGTGAAAAAAATACTAAGCGTTTAAAAGCCTAAACTAGTACTATCATACATTAGATTATTTATTAAGCCGTCTAAGCTAAACAGAAAAGTTATTATGAGGAATCCGTTTTACAGAGTTTAAAAAATAAATAAATAAATCCTTGAAACAGATTTTCATGTTCGAAAAGCTTATATATTGATAGAAAGTAGAAACCGTTGTGTCTATTTTATAAGAACCAAAAAGATACGACCTTCTCTAAAGTCTCCTCCCACCAGAGTGACTTGCCAGTAGGCAATGATTCATGTAATACACCAGAAGAGCCAACGTCAGATATATTTGCAGGCGAAGCAGCAGTCATTTGGGTATCATGGGTTGCCAAACATGCGACTGGCAATCCAAGACCAGGTGGTCGGGCATGACCGTAGACCCAGCCAAGATTAGACGACAGCTTGGGTGGATAGAAAATGATTGGTCTTGAAGGATTGTTAGTTAGCAATCTAGTATGATGTTTCATGGTCGAAAAACTTTGAAACTAGTATGGAAGTGAGTTGGTTTTGTTGTGTGTGAGCTGATGATTGGGAGACAAAGGTAATCAAATGAAGTGAAATGAAATGATAGAGTCGTTGGAAAAATGAGAATAGAGGAGTAAAGACAAATACGTAAGTGTCCATTTTAAGGGTGGGCGTGTCATATTTCGTGGTTAGATTCTGAGTACCGGACATGTGTTCACGAAATACGACTCACGAGTCTTGCATTCCTCGAAAATATCTGGAACCATATGCCATGCCACGACAAATGTTATTGTATAACGGATTAACGGTTCATAATAAAGTAGAAACAATGACCAGCCCAAATATAGCATGAGGAGCAGAGGAGGTAACATATATATTGGGTCGAAAGAGTAGTTGATAATTGGGCTGGAACACTTGAGTTGACAAAAGCCCAAAACTATGTCTCGATCTAGGGGTGTTCACGAATCGGGTAATATCACAGTAATAGAAAACCGAAATCAAACTGAACCGAATTCGTAACCGAACCTAACTGGTCAAAACCAAACCGAACCGAACAAAATATTCGGTTATCGGTTTTGATATAGTTTTTGCAACGAAAACCTAACCGAAAACCGAATTCATATAAATATATATTTTTTCTATGTATTTATATGAATAAAAAAATCATTAAAACTATTTTTTAATATAAATATAACATTATTTATGTTTGAAAAAAAAAATGTGCTAAAAATATATGTAATCAAATGAAAAAATAATTAAAATTATGTAATTCGGGTTATCCGGTTTGGTTTTTTGTTATAGAAGTTCGGTTTTCGGTTTTTCAGTTAGGTTTAACCCAAATTTTTTTTAGCCAAATAACCGAACCGAATAAACCAAATAACCCGTTAACCGAACCGATGAAAACCTAGTTCGATCAGCCGAACGATAATGATCTTCTATATGATGTAAATCGAAAGGGAAAAACTTAAATACATAAGAGTATGAGACTAGCTGAAATTCTATAATTGCGAAACCCTACGAGTACTACGGGTAGGGATTTGATTTACACATTGATGAACTATGGATACACCAATTCATGCACTCAATCCTCGTATAATATTGACATTTTGTTTATATATAGCGAATATATCTAAGGGCCTTTATAGAAGTTTGACGAATACTCGTGTAAAGCTCGGTGTATAGCAATAAAAATTATACGTGCGAACTTGTGGTTTTGATGTGACATTTAGTGCAACACTTACGGATTTAATTTTTAGTCATTGCGAGAAAAAAAATTGTTTATAAATCTAAAATGATAAAAATTTAAGGATCTAAAGATTAAACAATATTTAAAAGTTTGAGTATTTATGAATTTTGTTATCATTTTTATTTTAAAATTTTTCAAGTTTTAAGATTTCAAGTTTCATGATTTAAGAAAAGTCTATATATGGGCATGTTTGGCGCACGAACTTGTTAGAGCTTATCATAGCATGAGCTTATTTTTTTTTTTTTTTAGAAAAATAAGCTATCATTAAAATTAAGTCTCATGAGAATCAAAGTGCATTCATAGCAGGCAGGCAGATCACAGACAACATTCTATTTGCTCAAGAATTGTTGAGAGGGTACAATAGGAAGCAGCAAGTTAAAAAAATGTGCCTTGAAGATAGATTTGCAAAAGGCTTATGATACATTAGATTGGCAGTTTTTGGAAAATGTGTTACAACAGTTTGGATTTCATAGTAGAATGGTAGGTTGGATAATGCCTTGTGTTACTACCACAAAATTCAGTTTGAATGTAAATGGAGAAAGGGTTGAATACTTTAATGTAGGAAGAGGTTTAAGATAGGGGGACCCTATATCACCTTACTTGTTCACAATGGCTATAGAAGTTTTCAACCTACTCTTGAGGAAAAACATTGATAGGACTGAGGGCTTTAAATATCATCAAGGTTGTAAGAAGCTGAAAATCACACATTTGGGTTTTGCTGATGATTTGATTGTATTTAGTCATGGTGATAATCAGTCTGTTAAGGTGATTAAAGACACTC
The DNA here is from genome assembly GCA_030686995.1 of Artemisia argyi. NCBI lineage: Eukaryota > Viridiplantae > Streptophyta > Magnoliopsida > Asterales > Asteraceae > Artemisia > Artemisia argyi. The sequence goes on along the minus strand of CM060698.1, from coordinate 167,653,249 downwards.
TTGAGGAGTTTAGTAGCTTGTCTGGTCTCAAAGTTAACATTCAGAAAAGTACAATATTTTTTAGTGGCTTATCTAAACCTGAACAAGAAAACATTGTACAAACACTTCCATTCACTATTGGAAAATTACCTGTTAGGTATTTAGGTGTACCTCTAATAACCAAAAAACTAAGCATCAATGATTGTAAACCATTGATTGAGAAGGTTAGAAGCAGAGTGAAAGACTGAAGGAATAGAGCTCTCTCCTATGCAGGAAGAATGCTATTGATAGCCTCAATCTTATCATCAATGCAAGTTTACTGGGCATCAGTGTTCATCTTACCTAAAACTGTGGTCAAGGACATTAATAAACTGTTGAAGGGGTTTTTGTGGTGTCAAGAGGAATTAGCAAAGGTAAAGCTAGAATTTCATGGGCAAGCATTTGTAAACCAAAAGATCAGGGTGGCTTGGGTTTTAAAGATTTGCAGAGGTGGAATGAAGTACTGAAGCACCTTTGGAATGTGGTTGCAAAAAAGGATACGTTATATTGTGGGTAAAATGGGTAAGTGTAGAGAAATTGAAAGGAAGAAATATATGGGAAGTGCCAAGTGAAAGTTACAGTAGTGTTGGTTGGAATAATATTCTGAAACTCAGGGATAAAGTTAGAATGCATATTGGTGTTAAAGTTGGTAATGGCAGGACAACCTCAGCATGGTATGATAGATGGTGTGATGAGGGTCCTTTGAGTGAGTTTATAACTCCAAGAGAAATCTACAATGCTAAGTTCAGTAATGATTGCAATGTTGGCAGCTTGATTAAAGATGGTACATGGTGTTGGCCTATGGGGTGGTCAATTAAGTTTCCTAACCTGAATAATATACATGTCCCAACACTGATCAATGATGTTAAAGACAAAGCTGTGTGGATAACCAACAATGGGCGTAGAACAGAGTTTAAAACTAAAGTAGTATGGAAGGATTTATGCTGCCAGGGAAATAGAATTTCATGGAATGACCTGGTTTAGCATCCACAAAATATACCTAGGCATTCTTTTGTTCTTTGGCTAGCAATACAAGGAAGACTATTGACACAAGATAGAATTGATGTGTGGGACCAAAATAGAAATTTGAAATGTGTGTTTTGCAAACAATGTCTTGATTCTCATGAACATCTATTTTTCAAATGTAATTACACTCATAAGGTCTGGGAAGGTTTGCAAAAGTTACTTGATAGGCAATTTTCTTTCAACTGGAACAAAATTATTGAAGAATTCTCCAAAATGAAAGCCAACAGAAATATATGGAGTATAGTGAGAAGGTTGGTTTTGGGAGCTGCAGTCTATACTGTTTGGCAGGAGAGAAATGCCAGGTTATTCAAAAATAATGAGAGAAATGTAGATGTGTTGATCAAGAATGTTATGGAGAGTATAACTTAGAGAATTATGAGTTTTGTAGTGAAAGATACAAGTGCAGTGAAAGTTGTTGAAGATAAATGGAAGGTGAATGTAAAAAGAACTACTAATAGTACAAAGTGAATATGCAATAATGTGATATATGTTGTTTGGTTTAACGGTCTAGTATAGATGGATAGAATCAGGGTATAGAATGCTTGTAGTTTAGTCAAGTTTATTTGTTAGATTCTATTATAAACATCATGGGTTATGTCCATGGATGTCTTAGAATCTTGTGTCCTTTTTTTGATTAATAATATTTCTCATTTTTCAAAAAAGATAAGCTACTAAATATAATACTAGTTGAAAGAGCATGTAGAAAAAAGCTCCAGCAACCTGCTCTAATGATCTGCTCAAGCGATTACTAGAATATATAGACAAAGTTGGCCCCACCTATTAACACCGTCAAAATCCATTTAACGTGCGAACAATGTTGGTATATCGGCAACAGCCTGGAAACTATCGTAAAAGACGATACACACACAATCTTTTTAGATCTCTCATTTTTTCTTTATCCTAGTCAAATTTGTCACATGTTCTTAGAAGTTTATTAATTATTACTGATAAATTCCTAATGCAAAACAAGCAACATAAGTTATCAAAATAAGAATGAAACAATCATCAAGTAAGGAATACGATACTTTTCCTATAAAAATGCATAAACCGACAGAGCTGGCTAACAAGATGTTTTTATATCGCACACCATCTTTTTCTTTCTCAACAAGTGACATGATCATATTACATGAAGGAGACATCATGTTCCAAACTTCTTATATAATAAAACTATATATAAACAAATATATAACGGGATAATTTACACAACATTGTACGGCCTTCTTATCATGCAATCTGACCCTCCTTCTCCTTCCTATGATCGACCCATCGACATTGGTGGACGAACCTACCAACTCTACTGGTGTTACCAATGCCATCGAACTGTAAGGATTGCATCCGACGACACACGAGTAATCATGTGTCCTAGGTGTTTCGGCCAGTTTGTCTATGAGATTGATATAGCTAGGCCAAGGCTTGTGGTCGATTTTACTGAATTCGACCCCTCACCCGAAGCCCGTTTACTAGAAGCATTGTCTCTAATGCTCGATCCACCCATTCGACAAACAACTCCACAACATGAAAGAGTAACCGACGTTGGACTCCAACCCCCGTGGAGGAGGCGTCGCGTGGGCAGGAGCAACTCTCGTTTTAATGAAATGGATGGTTGGGGTCCCGAGAGTGGGATTCTAGCTCGTCCTAGGCCAACTTCTTGGATAATTAGGGTCCCAAATAACCTGAACCGTACTGATACTGAATCGGAAGATGCGGTCCCAAGAGGGGTTGACCCAAGAAACTATTTTGCAGGACCCGAGTTAAACGAATTGATCGAAGAACTTACTCAAAACGACCGTCCAGGTCCCCTGCCCGCGCCAGATTCTGCTATAAACGGGTTACCAAATGTAAAGATCACACAAGCCCATATGGCGAATGACTCACAATCTTGTGCAGTTTGTATGGATGATTTTAAAGTTGGTGGCGAGGCAAAAGAGTTGCCTTGTAAGCATATTTTCCATTCGAATTGTATCGTGCCTTGGCTAAGACTACATAACTCGTGCCCCATTTGTCGGAACGGGATTCCAGTGCCTACTGTTACCACGGACGGTTCAAGTGATTCTTCTGATGATTGGTTGGATTCTTCAGTTGATGGTAGGGGTAGACGCGGACGGAGGTGTTTTAGGTGGAGACGGCTAGCCTCCGTATGGCCCTTTCAACCGAGGTATCAACCTCAAGGTTCTCGTCGTAGAACAAATGTTACCACCCGTGAAGAGCCGAGGGTTAACTCATGTAACATTCTTTAGCATGTAATGCCGTTGCTAGTGTCGAATTTAATTCATTCTTCTACATATGTAATCGTATTATGCAAAATGTTGGCATAATTGTGTCATAACAGATTAACAAGTCTTCCTGAACCTCAATGCACACCGTCGAGCAACAAACTCTATTTTTTCCTGATTGTTTTAGAGCTTTAAACTCTATATATAAGTTAGATGGTTGACAGTAAATTTTAAACTAAATTTATTTTGGACTCGATGCGTTCCTTTTCAAAAGATCGCACTTCAAACAATTTTTAGTTGTTAAATTTTAAACTAAGCTCGGAGATCAAACCCATGTTCTTTTTCACAAAAATCATCTCTTTTGCAGCCTTACAAGAACTCTTGCCATGAGGAATAGGTGCTTGAAGGCTAGTCCTAAAACTGTTGTCTATGAGATTCTGAACTTAGATCTCCAGTGAAAAATACGTAATTCATCTTTAAGAGTAATCATCGTTTTAGAGCAAACAGTTCAAGAGAAAAATATCTTCTCACTATCATCTTTAAAAATCAGAGTGAATACTGAAAATTATATTATTAGATTCATTTAACAATAAAGATTACAAGAGATTAAATTATAAATAACCAAAACAAAAACTAGCAACTAGACGTGTCAAACCCAACGGGCTTGCGGGCATTTATTATCTAATATATGTTCTCAAACTCACAATGTTGGAGGGGAACATTAGGAGTTTGTCAAATAAAAAATAACCTAAAATTGAAAAATATACACACAACTCCAGTGCGTCCCAAAACGCAAACTCGATGCTAGACAAAGTCCCAATCTGATGCAATCAAAATTGCATGCTACCAACACTGCGAAATTAGTGAGGTCTGAAACAGACGACCAAAGTCGATGTAAAACCAAAAATAAATGCAGAACCAGAACAGAGCAACACAAATACGAAGAAGAATAGAGCATAACATAACCAGATGCAAAGTAGATGCAGAGCACATAATGAAGCAGCGGTAGAAGAGCATAACACGTCGGTGCAAAGCACATATGCATATAGTGGAAAATAGTTGAACATGTGAGGTTCATAGCACAATCAGACCAAGACAAATGCAGAACCGCGCGAAACTAGATGCAGCACAAAGGTCCGAACTAGACAGATACGGATGTAAAACCAAAACAAGTTGTTGATGTCGAGATGCAACACATAACTACTCAAAACTTAGTCAAATTAATTAAGATTGTTAGCATCTCTATCATCAACGCAAATCATATTACCAGCCCTAATCATTAATTAAGATTGTTAGCATCTATATCATCAACGCAAATCATATTACCAGCCCTAATCCCACTCAAATTAATGAAAGCTCAAATGAATGAAAGAATACCTATAGTTGCAAATTCTCTCCAAAGCGGATTGAAATACTAATGCCAAAATATTTTGAAAAAATGTAATAAACATTACCAATCCATAAATCGACCTAAAAGCTAAAACAGTTTGTCATATTGTCATTACCTTTACTTTTGAACTTATCTATCAAACCAAACTAAAATCCATATTAGTATCTTCTAACTGAAATAAAACCTGGACAAGCAAAATTCAAACATTGAAATAAATATGACTTGCATAGTTGCATAATAAATCCACAAAATTAACCGACCCATAACTCCATTCTACAAATCAAAATCCATAATATAAAACCAAAGTAATGATCTAGTCTTCGTGAAAAATCACCGTCATATAGCCGATCACAGTTTGGAGCATTTGAATAACGTGAACATCAGGTTATGATTATAAATCCAGGCTAATTGGTCGATATGATGGTCGCCAGATTCCTTTTTTCTTTTTCTTAGATGGCAACAACCGAGCGAACTTACGGATTCGTGGCCCTGGAACAATCTAAAAATAAGAGAGAATACTGAAAATTATATTATAGATTCATTTAGCTATGAAAATTACAAAGATTAAATAGTAATTAACCTAAACAAAACATAGCAACCACATGGTTCAAACCTAAGAGGCTTGCGGACTTTTATTATGTAAAATCTCATCTAATGGAACTATGAGAAAGTTGACAGTTGTTGTGTACTTTTATGTGTACAAATTACGGCATTGAATGGATTAATGTATTTTCAACGAGTTCATATAAGTAAGGGTGTACATGTTATAAGTACGATGAGAAATGAGTTTGGTTCGGAATTTAAAATTGTATGAACCCCATAAACATAGACTTGGTTAAATACCCACAATGAAAACAAGGACTTTCCTTTTATCAACTATCCATATGTATAATCATACCCCTTTACAAACAACACGCTCCTAATCTATAAAACTGAAAATCAATCAAAAAATAAAAGGTTATACATTGTAGGTGACAAATCTAAAGATGATAATGGCAAATTATAAAAGTTTTAGTAAGGACATGTCAGACTTAGTTGTACACATTTATTTCGAACCATTAAAAATTAAAGTTTTAGTACGTGCCATCAAAGGTGTGAACGACTCTAACTCAATTAACCTGATCTGATTCGAACCGAATAAGTTTGTTCGAGTTGAGTTATATGGGTTAAGAAACACTATTTGGATTATTCAGTTTAACTCAATTAACCCAAACAAATACTATAGTTGATTTTCTGGTGAAATTTCTAAACTTACTCGGATTTTGGGTTAACCCAAATAACCCGTATAAGAAATTTTCAAAAACTCTTTCATATATATCTTTAGTTTTTTTTCTTAAAAAGGTACCAACTTTTCTTATTTTTATGTCATAGTAGGATTTATGCGTGTTAACTTGAACCTCGAATAATCGGACTCAGTTAACCTAAAACCCGCAAAAGACAAACTCTTATTAAAGTCGAATATAGGTAACTTCTTTTTTCTTTCAAAACATTATTAACCTGATCCGTATAAATCTCACTTGAATCGGGTTACCCAAATAACAACGTATCTTGCATGATGTTTTAAAGCTATTTTTTAAAAACTATATATATATATCGATTAGAAAAGGAAGTGCATTGTTAATTTTTAACTTTACTATTAAATTAACAAATTACTGATGATCCAATCTTTTTAACCAAATCAATTCCAAATTATTCTATTATTTTAAGATTTATTTCTTTTTTGTAAAAAAAATAAAAACTTTTTGAATTCCCGATAAAAAGATATTTCCCTAGTGACAACTTTTAATGCTGCCCGATATGCTTTTCTTTTCCAAATATTTTTAGGAATACTTTTTTGATATAGAAATAGTTTTTTAACTCCCAAAACGAGGCTTGAGCCACCTACACAAATTTTAAAACCCAGAATGTATGATTTCAAAATCATGACATGCATACATTATCCAATATTTTTTGTTATGTAGTTTCTGGCTACTTATATTCAAATTCAAATATATTTTGGGCATATATAGAATTCAAAAAGACTGAGCAGGACGTTATAAATGGACACACGTGTAGCTTCAGGCTCTGCATATTTTCTCTGTCACTACTAACGTGTCACTCATTCCTGAGTCCTTATGGCCACCTCTGTATCTATCTTGATGTCCTACAAAAACCACCTATCTCTGATCGATTGTCAAACACATCTCCGACTCATCACTTATCCTCGTACTATACAAGGTACATTCGACTTACTTTTCTTTATACTTTATGACTTACGCTTTTTGATTCCGGAGTAAAACATCCCTTTCTATCTCGTATGCATGTAAACTGTTTCGATGATTTGTCTAGCTGAAAAGCTACTTTTCTTTTTGCTATAAAAAAAGTGGCTATGTTATGAAATATTTAGTAAAGAAAAGTAATTGAGTTGTTGTGGTGCACAAGAAACCGGTAGCTTAACATGGGTTATACTATTACTGTATATGTTCTTTGGGGATATAAACAAGAATCCGTAGGTTTATCTTTTTGGTTAAGATAAAAGTATCAAAACTTTGGGATTGCTCTAGTTAGGAACTTCAATGGGGAATATGGTTCTGCTTTGATGAGAAACGGTTAGGAACTTTAGGGGTCCTAAGGGAGCGTTTGTTTAAGCTTGTTTATGGGCTTACAAGCTTTTTGTTTTCGGCTTATATTTCATAAGCCTCATATTTCTGGCTTATTTTGGGACTTATGGGCTTATAAACAAATTTATATAAACCAACAAGTTTCGAAATAAGCCGAAAATTTTGAGCTTATGAAATTTAGGCAGAAAATATATAATCTCATAATCCCATAGATAGCAGAGAACATATAAGCGTAAATCAATTGGTTAATCGGTGGATATACGAATTGTATAGTGCATAGTTGATTGATTGATGTGTGACTTGTAAATCCAGATTTTATTTGAAGAGTAAATGAGCAGGAAGTACAAGATTTAAGTGTATGTCCCAATTAAGTATGATTCCATATTGAATTTCTGAAATACCAACTTGATCATATTGCCTGATGGATGCTCTGCCTAGCACTTCTTAGTAATGTGCTCCCTGTCTTGTGTGGCATGGTAGTCTTGGACCTTTAGGAGTTATTTTGTAAAAACTGAGATCAACTACGGCTCATGGTTCGTATAGTGTCATCTACCATTGCCAAGTTTGTAGGGGAAAAGCTTCATAGGTTAAGGAATGATGGTATGTGAAATAAGGTTGTGGTACCGTTAATATAGATATTAAGTATTGATGTTTATGTTAAATAAGGTTTGGATAGCATCAATAGATGGTGGTACCAACAACTTTATACTGTCGATCAATAGCCCCTAGTGAGGACTGAGGACATCATCGATATACCATGATTGTCTGATGCTAACTGTGAAAGAGGATCGTAGTTGTTCTATGTGCTCCGAGTATTTTAGTGCTCATTTTCTCATACACGCCTCTATGCAGATGCATGTTCTCCAGCTTAAAGGACCAAAATGCAACTAAGCAAATGATCGAAATGTAGATAGCTGAACGATCCTATAGCTGATAAATACTGAATCGGTGGGTACAATGTTGGTCATTCTGTTAAAGCCTTTCACACTTTTTAAAATATCATGTATGGCTGGTCTGAGAGGAATTGCGATAGTTATAAACACTTGGGTTGAGATTCTAAGTGCTTCCATCTTCTTCAATGTAAACATATTTTGGAGATTTGTGCTATGGACTGTTTCTTTAATAACTCTACCGATCCGTGCTGTGACTGCGCTTCGCAGAGAGAAACAGGTTAGTATCATCTTCATTCACTTGTGTCTATGCCTGTCCTAAGATTCAGTATCAGTTAGTGCAAAATTTCATTATAAAGTGCAAATATGTTCCACATATGTATTCAAATTTCGTCAAGAGGTTTAACAACTAACAGTTCTAATTTGTTTCAAGGATGTAATCTTTTTTTGTTGAAAAATTGACCTGCAACATATATCTGTAAGACTATCACTGGTTTCTGGTTACATATGTTGTCATGGCGATTGCGTGAAATAGCTGCCGTGGTGCTCCAATTGTACAATTGTGATGCAACATCAGCTATTATACACAATTGGCATGGTACCGGTCGCGGGTACGTTTCGTGACATTAAAACAAAGTTGAAATCTTGAGAGGTTAAACTTCTTAAAAGTTTGAGCGACCAATGTTGAACGGCAATGGTGGAACTTGATTTCTGTTTGGCGACATTTGCCCTTGAGGAATCTATTTTACCAAATTAAAAGCTTGGGCCTTTCTATCCTATCAAAGTTTTTTCATATGGGTGTGTCTGATAAAAAAAATAAAACCTTAAGCTTTTAAAACTCCTGGAAAAACTCTGTTAAACATATCTATAGTGTATGACAAAGCTTGTGCTTAACTAAACAAAGAATTTATTATGAAGATTATTTGTGCACAGCTTCAGGCACAAGTTGGTGAACTACAAGATAGAGTGGAATCTCTTGCATGGGATAGGAAGGAACTTCAAGAACATATAAGAATAGCCATTAAAGAAAATGAGGTGATGGAAATGATGCTAGTTGAACTTGAAGAGGAACATGATGAAGCATTGCACAAGATTAAACTCTTGGAGACCGAGGTACATGGTCACACTAATTGTCCAGTTTTGGTATTAAAAAAATTGTGATAAAATATTGATGCATTCTTGACAGTTGCAAGATCTTAAAGATGAAAATCTCCAGTTGAAAGAAGTTCACGGGAAATCACAATGGGACATTGATACTCAAGTTGGTGCAGGCTATGGATATGACTATGGCCAAAAACTGAAGGATGCTAAAGTAACTAACCCTAAAGATGGAGTATCACTGTGGAAATCCGATCACTACAAGGTCACTGACATTCTGATGCACAAAGATAGAAAATTTGATGCACATGATTATGTCAAAAATGATGGTGCATCTCTCGTGCATCAAATCATACTTTCTGACAACGTTCTTGGAGTACAGAGGGAAGTAGCATTTTCACAAAGCCTCTTTAGTGCAGTGTTGTCACTGTTGGTAGGAATGATCGTATGGGAAGCCCAAGACCCCTGCATGCCGTTAGTGATAGCTCTGTTTATGGTGGTTGGTATGTCGCTAAGGAGTGTTGTCCAGTTCTTCTCAACCATCAAGAACAAACCGGCCTCTGATGCAGTAGCTCTCTTGAGTCTAAATTGGTTCATACTAGGCACTCTTATATACCCTACACTACCCAAGGTTGCTCGTTTCACAGTTCCTTTCTTCACCAAGTCCTTGGAGTCGGCATTGGGTGGTTTTCTTTCTCATTCTTAGGAGTGATAATAATTTTTCTTCTGTTTTTTACTGGTGTTAAATTTTGTACTTACCACAGTATGTGCAGGATGGCTTTTCCTCTGACTTCAAGTTTGAGTAGACCACTTAATGCTGCATTATGAAAAGTCAGCTACCCAAGTTAAGTTTGCTTTCTTTAACTGGTGCAAGCCAAAAACTAGTTGTGAATTGTTATGTAGTCGGTTCGCTGTTTGTCTATATGCAAATTTTCGTGAACATTTTCTTCACTGTTGTATTAGTATTAAAGTATCTATAAAGGTCTGTATTTGTATAAAGTTTGGTCCGTTTGTAGTCTTGTGTCGTTTTGAACGAGGTGTGAATATAGGTGTGGTTATTCGAAACTTGAGTTCCACATTGTAAATGCATGTTGGGGACCAAGAAGTGGTCACGACTCACGCGTCCTTCAAGTCTGGTTATAAACCCCACACGTGGACCATTTATCCCATTACTACTCACTACCATTATTGAATATAATGTTTTAACATCTTGTGATAGTGTCGAAAAGTCCATTTTGTAAGGAAGAAACCAGCTACTTTTTGGAAAAAGCATCGATTGTGCATTTGATCAGCTGGTTAAGGACAAATCATGATGGTGTAGGAAACTTGTCCTCTCAAACTATTGGCCGGCACTCTTGATGATCTTAAAGTCTGAAATATTGACTTCTTTCATCTGTGGGGTAAGCGTGGTTCTTAATTGGCAAATTTGGCTTGGTGTGACCAATCTTGGACGTATATAACTAAAATTTGAGGAACAAGAGTCCAATGGTACGAGTTCAATGGTACGAGTCCAAGGGTCATTTTGTCAAGGAGGTGCTTCTAATTCGTGGGACATAAAAGGTTCAGTAACTAAACTAATGTATGAGATGCCTTCTTAACAAGGACAAAGTGTAGAGTGTAAGTTAGCAAATATGAAGTCTTTTTATTACGTTCACTTGCACGTACGCAAGTATAAAGGGAGAAGATGCCTAGAGTCATTGCTCTCTTGGCAGTGTCATACGGCATGTTACAAAGTTATATGCACATTTGGGATTCGCTGAAGAGAGAATAAATAGAGATGAAACAATTGTTTCTTTTTTGGGTGTGAAATACAGGTCGATTCAGTGACCTTGATGAACAAATTGATAATCTTACAAAGGCTTAAGTCCTTTTGGTGCATTACTCACGGATCTCTCTTTGTGTGACTCAGGACGCAAAAGCAAATTTTGTTACCCTAATCTAAAGGTTGATAAACGAGGATAAATCTCATGATGGACCAAAGTTTCAAACAAAACTTAATCTATATTTTAGAGGTTAAAATATAAGGCTCTTAGTTAAGGTTAGGTCCGATATGTCCGCCCCTATTGTACCACTTAATCACCACTTAAAATGCTATGTTTCTATGTCGATATGATATTTATGTGAAGGAAAATTACATAATGCAAATTTTCACATCAACCTGGTGACAACATGTGATGACCTCAACTATGCCATGTGAATTGTGATGACCTCAACCATGCCATTAAATGACGTTTAAAGTTTCAACTATTCATTTTACTATTGTGACATTCATAGTTATATATATGTACTTATGTATCAATATTTCATCATAAAATTAGAAAAAATTACATGGTTTGTCAATGTGGTCTACTCAAAATAACACTCGTTATTCCTTATTCAATTTTAATTACATAGATAAACCATATTTTTTGAACTATTTAAAATGATAGTCCATATTTTGGATAATATAGACTATCCGTGTAATAAAAAATTATAGATTATTATACATATCATTATTTTTTAAAATAGAGACCATCGATGCAACTAGTTTGAAAAATAGGTATTACTGGTGTGATAAAAAAATCGAATAGGGATAAGTAGTGTGATTTTGGATAAACCACATGGACGAAACATGTAATTTCTTCTAACAATCAATACATTCTTTTAAGTTTTATCTATTGATAACGCTCAAATTAAATAAATTTTTAGGCTCGTTATCATAGTTTTTGTACATGTTATTTGGTTAATGTAACAAGCTTTTAGTACTTATTTGTACAAAGTATGTTTTATGTTCGTAGCTAGCAAAGCTGAAGAAAGTGGAAAAAAACGAAGATTTATGCATGTACAAAGAATCCCGCATCAAGATTAAACTCGGGAAGCCTTTCATGAGTAAAAGAGTGGACAAATCAATGCGTCCAAGTCTCAAGATAAAGGAAAAGTTAAGTTTGGTTGAAGAATAATGAGCCACGATCAAGAAACGAGCGAACCACGAGTTAAACACGAAAAAGACAAAAGTGTGTGTGCTGAAGGCCTTCCAGCCGATCGGCTTGGCCTCGTAGCCGCTTAGGTTGGATGCTTCTTTCACTCTAGCCGATAGACTGGATCACATACCGATTGGGCTGGACGAATATGAGTTTTTAACCACCTTGCACCAACCGACTTTGGCACCTCTTTCACTCTCTAGATCCTTCCAACACTTAGGGTTTAGGGTTCTTCCAAATTTAGCAGTCAATACCCCAAGGCCTTGAGAGTAGTATAAACACACCTCTTGGGATAGTCTTTTCATCATCCCATCTCATCTCTTCTCCGTATCTCCCAATCTCCCTTACACCATAAGGGCTTATTTTCTCTCATTTACCATTTCCAAAAGACATCAAACACCTATGCCATTTCCAAGAGAGTCCACAAGACATTGAAGCAAAGTGTTGGGCATAATTTTTTGATTTGGTTAGAACTTGTAGTTGACTGGAGGCTTGAAGGTTGTTCTAATCCTTCAACTTTACCTACTGTAATTGATTGGGTAAACTCTTGTTACTAGTTCATGTTGAATCTTATAGTTCATGTTGGAACTTGGTTTTTGATCAATATTAATATGGAGTAGTTTTGTTTACTTGTTTGGAATGATGTAGATATTGATATGGAGTGTTTGGTATTTGGCAATGTAGACATGTAAATTTGCTTATGAGTTTGCTTGAATTGAGATGTGTCTAAATATCTTGTTGATAAATTATAACCTGGTCTATAGGTCGAAAGAATTTCTTGTTGTGATTTGTTCCATTTTATTGGCGCGCAAATATGTTTGGTATTTCATAATTGACAACTATAAATATACAAGTTAAATGGGCTCATAAATGTTTAATTAAGAGTGTAGGTCGAAAGGGATCTGTTAGTGCAAAAAGTGTGGCTGGGTTAAGATTGGGCTTGTTCCGCGTTGGGCCGATCTTGATGGATCATCCGCTGTATAGCTTATGCATTAATTCAAGTAGAAGGTTGAATCACTGCACAAGTAGAAGCACACCGTTAGCCTTATCGTGGGGACGGATCCCATGATTAAGATCCGGCGTGAGAATAAGTACTCATGTAGTCAGAGAAATATGAGTGTATTGGGATGAGTGAGAAAATCATACCCCAAAAGTGTGAATTGAGGTTTTCTTGTATAGGCAATGGAAATATTAGGGTTCCTAATATTTCGCATATTGCTGTAGTGGCCGGGGTGGGACCCTTGTCGGGCAAGGGTCCGCAGCTTAATCGATTGTTGCGGATATGAATAGCTTTCCGGACCGGGGGCTGATCCGCGAGCGTACTTTGGAAGTGCCGCTCGTATACGTGCCATGCTTGTAGCGTGGGCTTTTAGCCATATCGGCTTTATTTGCTTGTTGGGCCGGAACCCATTTTGCACATTGGGTCGAAGCCCGTTTTGCTTGTAGGGCCGGAGCCCAATTCATTCGAGATAGTCCAGGTCTAGTAAGCATGCTATCCGTACTATACGCCATCAGGCTCTTATGAACAAATTAATAAAATCATGTTTCCAAAAATAGCGCGTAATGAATCAGTTTATAATAACTTTCATAGGTCGAAAGGGTGCGTTAGTCTAAACCATGATATATACAATTTCATGATACCACCCGTTGACTTTGAATTGTATGACTTTTTCCATACACTCCATTGAAATAGATACTAGTTCCAAACAAGTAGTTCTAATTATATTACTTTATGGTATTATGGCTTGTAACATCCATTTTACCACTTTTGTGTTACTTGTTATCACTTGATTCTTCACCATTGAAAACACTCAAATCCTAGTGAACGGTCTCGGCTTACCAACCCCAACTAGCTACACACGATAGGATCATACTTGCCCGAATGTGTTCTTAGCTTTACTCGATAATCCTTGTTATAAATTTAAAACGCGTACTTCGAGACACGTCAACTATCATACTACAGTACATCTTAATTGTCAATGGTATTTCATGTGTGAGAATGCTCCTTATTCAAATAGTTGTAGGTTCAAGTCCTGCTTAAAAAATTATGAAATTGATTTATTTTACGAATATTGTGAAACAGTTAGTTGACTTTACAAAAGAACTAAATTTCCACTAATTGTCAGTAAAGAGTTAGAAAAACAAGTAAGCTTAGTAGAGCTGTAAACGAACTGAATGTTGAGTGAACATTTCATAAACCGTTCGGTACAAAGTTAGTTTATTTATTAAATGATAACACATGAACAATATTTTATTTTTGTTTAGTTAAATGAACGAACATAACCAAAAGCCGCGCCCATACATTTATGTTCGTGAACGTCCAATTATGTGTTCGTTTATGTTCATTTATTTATTTATGTTTGTATATCATATCTTTTAATTATATGATTTTAAACATAGTTTGTTTAAACAAAATGACACTTATAAAACAATATATTGTGCATAATTTAATAAAGTTTATGTTTGTTTGTCTATGTTCATTTATGTTCGTTTAATGTTTTAATGAACGAACACGAACAACTCATTTCATTAATAAACGAACATGAATAAGAAAATTCGTCTGTTTAAGTGTCTGTGTCTGTTTATTTGTCTTGTTAAAATTAAACAAACGAGCATGAACAAGGCTCCGTTCGTATTCGTCCGATTCGTTTACAGCCCTAAAGCTTAGACTAGTCACAATGGTGGGTGAGGGGTCACGATTGTCCCTTCCTCATCACTAGACTCATGCGCGACCACCACTAAAAACATCCCATCACCTCTATTTTTTGCACATAATGGTGATCATCCTCCCTATTATTATTATTATTATTATTATTATTATTATTATTATTATTGTTGTTGTTGTTGTTGTTACTATTTTAACAATAAATTTCATTAATACATAAAAAAAAGCTTATACAAAGTTGAATGAGAGTCTAGACACAAGTTTAGCTCCCACCTCTTTCTTAATAAATTTTATTATTATTATTATTATTATTATTATTATTATTATTATTTTATTTTTTTTTTAACCATCACTTAATAAATTTTATAACCATCACTTTATTATTATTATTATTATTATTATTATTATTATTATTATTATTTTGGTTTGTGAGTGTGATGGGGGGTATTTGGAAAGGAATAATTCTACATCCACTCACAATTTACACAAAAAAATCCACTCGCTGACGTGTCAGCGAGTTGATTGGTTGGTTTTTTGTGGGCCACAAAAAACCAACCAATCAACTCGCTGACACGTCAGCGAGTGGATTTTTTTGTGTAAATTGTGAGTGGGTGTAGCACACCTTTTTGGAAAGTGAGTATTTTTAATGGTGATGATCATTAAAGATAAAAGATGATGACAATGATAATATACTAAATAGTGATGTTACGCTAACGTGAATATGACGTAAATACTATATTAAAACTAGCCTTAAATACAAAACTCAAACTAGGGGTGAGCATCAGTCAAACCCGACCCGACCCGACAAATCTGACTCTACCAGGAAAAAAAAAAAAAAAAAAAAAAAAAAAAAAAAAAAACCAAGAAATAGATATCTAAACCGAGACCGAAGTTGGTTTTCGAGTTTAGAACCGAAAAAACAAATCAAACCGAAACCAACAAAAACCAAAATAAATTTACAAAATCGAAACCGAACAAAAAAACGGTTCAATTCAATCCGATTCAATTTCAGTCGGTTTATCAGTTCGATCATTTTTCGGGTGAATTTGCTCGACCTTAACTCAAACCATGACTTTTAAATTCTCCACCCACCATGGCAATGTCGGCATTTCCCATAAAACGGAATCCCATAATCCCGTTCTTCACACCTTCCCTTCTCTCAACCACCCAAGGCGCCTGATAAAATATAAATTCTCCACATAGTCGCACCGGACCTTCTACACCACACGATTCCACGTGTCACCATCTCATTGGTCCAATCATCCCATAAATAAACCCACAGTCTCACCCATCCCCCATTCCTCATTATTATTATTTTCTTTTCAATATCTCTCTATTTCTTGCTCAACAATTTACCTTCACATAACATGCAGATCTATTGATTTCTAAACCTATACATACAGATTCTGTATCTATATGTGATGTACCAGATTTACGGCTGTTTCGGATTCGCTTGGTGCAGGTCGGGAACGGTTTATATATATATAAAAAAGCTGGTCCCGCCTTGCATCAACTGAATCCGAAACCAGCTATAAAAGTCCCGCCTTATATCAACTGAATCATTTGGATCTGTTTTATTTTCATTTGACATGTGTTATTGTTTTGTTTTTTTTTTTTTTTTTTTTTGTGTTTAAGATATTTGATTTGGATTTTATATATTTTAACAAGCATAGGTTATGAGCTAATGATTGTTGTTAACTCCTAATTGGTAGATGGATCAAACAATGAGGAAAAAACAAACTAGGTATAGTTTTTTTTGTTCTCTTTCTATTTGGGGATAGATATCTAAGGATTGGTTGTGTTTGTTGTTTATTTAGCTTTTGTTCCTATTTGGTTAGGAGATAACCTTGTCTTTTTGTTCTAGTTTTGCATAAAACTTGATTGTGTAACTGTTGGGCTTTTGTTTTTCGATATAAATAATACAAAAATGATTCGGAAGCCTAATTTTGTGGCATGATCCTGATGGTTTGTAAAAAACTGGTCCAGCAACCATCATGATGACGCCACATAGTCTTAAGCATATCTTTAGGCATATAATTTAGGTCTCTCAATCACTACTCTAAATAATATTGTCATGGTTTTAGAGCTGAAGATGTTTTCTTCCTGATTAGTAGGCACTTTTTTGGGTTTTCTTATTGTGATTTTAAAAATTGAACCCGATTGTGTATTAGACATTTGTAAGGAGCGAGTGATACCAGACATCATAAGCAATGCTCCCTAAGTTATTTGCTTTTAGAACATCGGATGGGCGTTGTTCTTAAACTGAGTGTGCAACTTACCTATTACCCCAGACAACTATATTTTGTTTGACTTTTAACTCAAATCATATATTTGTATGTTGTGTCTACCCCTGAGTGGTTTTAAATTTGATACTCCGTATTTGGATATAAGTTATTCATATTTGGCAGATATGCTAATTGCACTATTGTCTATTGTCTATTGTCTATATCTTAGAATTAGTATTTTTGTGCATTAATATATACATTAACATCCTTAGGTTTGTTATAAGCTTTTGTTGTTTGTTGTAATAAGTGCCAGTTAATCTGAGGTGTGTGCAGATTATGACCAAGTGATGGTGACAATAAATTCCTGTGTGAGGGTTAGAGGACGGTTTTGTTGGCTGCAATAAGAAGGGTAAGCCCATTCTTCTAATATATTCTTTTTCGACTCATACGTGATGCTTCATCAAATTGGTTATTAGATTGTTCAAAGCTCTTTATTTTTTAAATGTCTGCAGCATTATACATTAACTATGTCCCTGATGTTTAACTAAAGCAGCCCATCTGCATTATGTTTAATCTCTAATGGATTGGTACTCTCTTCTTCTTCGTAACTAATTTTCAGTAATTTTGACTTACCTAACTAATTTTGACTTGCCTGTTTTTTTTTTTTTGGTTTACCTGAGTTTCCGACTCTATATTGCGAGCCGACTCGACTTAGTATTTTTAACATAGCTGTTATAGAAAAGAAGCTCATGATGTTATCTTATCCTACCACCATGTTTCCTTTATTTGATCTATCTCCATTTATTTCCT
Source organism: Artemisia argyi (assembly GCA_030686995.1). Classification (NCBI taxonomy): domain Eukaryota; kingdom Viridiplantae; phylum Streptophyta; class Magnoliopsida; order Asterales; family Asteraceae; genus Artemisia; species Artemisia argyi. The sequence goes on along the minus strand of CM060698.1, from coordinate 167,635,354 downwards.
TAGTGTTACATACTTGTAAGTTATAACGGACAAGTTCGTGATCTGACTTCACCCACACAAGAATCTAGATGACTGGATTGATGTTTTATATGCTCTTTGGATGATGAATCAGTTGTTGTCATTGTACGGGTTAGCTTTTTATTTTCTAAAATGGTAAAACCCTTAAGATGTTATTTTGGTTTTTTTATCTACTCAAAGATGTGTGTTTTTAAGCCCTTGTACATGTTTCAAGTAGCTTTATCTTTTAGTAGAAAAGTTTTTAACAGTAATAAGACGAGCGGCCACATATGTTAACTAAGTTGTATGATTAATATAGTAGTAAACTTATAAAGCTTTACATTGAACATCAAATTAATGGAAATGCACAAAGAATCTCAGTTTATGGGAGACAGATTGTGTGCGAGTATCTTTTTCCTCTTGCAACTGGTACATTAGGGACTTGCAAGAGTATCTTGTTCCACTAGCTTCTAAATATGGGTGTTTAGTCTTTATTCGCACAAAGTTAATTCCTTTCTATCAACATGTTCTAGTTTATTTGTAATATGCCAATTCTTCCTATTACAGTATGTGTTTTCTTTGTATCAAAATGGTAAAGTTTTACCTTGTTATTTTTCTATTATGTTATTTCCTTATATGTTATCTTAGGCTTATCAGATATTTACCAGGGTAAAAAACCCTTTACCCAAAAAAAATCTTAGGCTTATCAGTTTTGTCAAGGGTCGTACTTCCCATCATCAAAACATTAGCAATGCCTGTGCATATTAAAAACAAAAAACTACATATATGTACATGTTGATCACGAGTCATGAGTTTATACATGATCTGAAATTCATGATATATAGCTGTTGGATCAATGACCATCTTCTAAGTAGATAAAACACAAAGTCGGGTTGTGCAATAATCTAGTAAAGTTCCTTTATGTATGTTAAAACAATATTGTCAAATACTACGTAATAATGAAGTTAAGGAAATGATTTGTCCTGTCTCATTAATTATTTAAGTTATTAATTATTTTCAGGAGTGCAGTGTACTTCTACAGCATTGTGATGATATGAATGCAGCTCAACGTCATGTTGCTCACCAGTGATCCGCAAATGTGAAGAAGGTTAGGGATCCCAACACTACAATCACCTTAACAAATATCTTGTGCACCAAAAATTTCACTTGGGAGCTCTCTGTACCAACCATAAAACAGGAAAAGTATTGGAAACAATTTGGTATGTTATACACCTCTACACATGATTTCGGTTAAATTATTGAACCAAACATCTATAATCCCTCGTCATTCAGCTAGCATTACAATCCCTCTACAAAAGCTTTACAATGCAGATAATTGACAAGTGTGTAGTATACAAACTCTAGCATATTAAGATGTTTGGATTCTATTTAATGTTGTATACTGATTGTTGAACACAAGATTAACGTAATTTACTGCATTATTTATCAACATCCTAAATGTCATTTAAAACGACGCACTTTTGTGTCGTTTTGGACCTTGGGCTCCCGAATTGTCCATTTTCTTGATCTGGTCCAAAATGTGGTTATAACAGATTTTCATCTCTTCCACCTCATATCAATCCTCCATTCTTCAAGATTCATCCACACCAACTGCATAACACATCTCTCTCTCTGTCTAAAAATGCTGACAATCTGTTTGGTGATTGTAAAAATTGATGTACCCTTTTCCTTGACCATTGATGTGTTTTTTTGCATGATTGGGTTTCGGATTTTAGGGGTTTGTATTCATTTGGGGTTTAGTGCTCGATGTGGTGTGAATTGTTGTTCTTGAAGGCCTTTTTTGTGAGTATTCTTTTCCTAACCTGTTATTGTGAAGGATGTTTTCGTTACAAATAATTAAGATTTACTTTTATATTTGTGCCAGTTATGTAATCATATAATGGCATTCAATTTTTAAATATTAACTTTTGTACTCCTCTTTTGTGACATGCTAAGTGGATATGATTACCAAGTATATAGATTTTTATGCCTTAGGTGGATGGAAAAGTACTTTTTTCACCAAGTACGATAGTTGCAGATTTGGTTTTTGCATTTTTGGAGTGTTTTTATTGGTTATTATGCTGCTTTATAAGGTTTATGGATATTTCACTTAATCAGGTTATGCAGTATAGATTATCTTCGCAGGGCAACCTGGCTTGGGCTTTTGGTTACTACCTTAATGCTAATCTACTTGCGACTTGACACATATTATAAAAAACATGTGCTTATAAACCGTTGTTGCCATCCTATGCGTTGAGGTATGTAAATTCCTTTATACTTATGCTATTTGATTAATACAGTATGTCGCATGTAACATGTATACGGGTGTTTCAGGTTCCTGCGTAGACGCCGCCGGCATTACAGGTATCCAGAAAGAATTAACAGGTGGTTCACTGACCGTTGTTGCTGATAGTGGATTCAATCATTCTACGAAGAGGTATGCAAGTTTCTTTATGCTTGCGTTGTTTGATTGTTGCATGTAACATGTAAATGGTAGTTTAAATTCGATGAACTGTTGTTCATTAACTCCTAAAGATTAAACCACCATCAACTACCGCTTATACGGGGTACATATTCCCTATCAATAAATGCTTTTTGAACCTATAAAATGGCGAAAGTATGTGACAGTTTGAGCAAGTTTTTACATGACATTAAGTTTTTTGAGGTTTTCAAAATCTATAATATGTTTTTTTGTTGTTAGATGACACAAAAAGTGGCACCCGAGTGGCAGAGATTGGAGCGCAGAATAGAGATTCTTGCAAGAATTGCTAAAGAGAACTGTATAGTTCTGCAACTGGAGACATCTTCGACAGAAACCATTACATGACGCAGCAAACGAGTGGCCCCGCCGCAACGCTCGGGTCGATTCCCACTCGTTTATTAAAAACCAGTGTGCTCTTGTATGTGGGGATTGATGGTCTAGTAATCCCAAAATGGAAATGCAAACATAGAATTTCAAGTTCCAAAAAATGACATATAGACCGAATGTCCGAATCTAATTAATGAAAAGAGAGAGAATGTTTGAGCCAGTGTGTATAACAACAGTGTCATAATTCTTTTTTTTTTTTTTAATATCTTTCCCCCCTTATTTTGATCTGATTTGGCCACTCAGACTGTTGATAGTTCACACAGATCATTTGCCACCTACAGCAAACCGCTTATACCAACAAGGCTCTAACAGCTATGACTGAAGCTGCCAATCGAATCACTTGCACATCAGTACATGTTAAGTGCAAAATACTCCGAGCTGTGATCATAACAAACTATCAAAGGCACATGGTTCAAAATCACTACAAGTAATTTGAAGAATTAAGAATGTCAAGCCATAGGTAAATATGCCTATGACCATTCAGCTTTCTAATAATTGTTACTTCTTTGTATTTATCTTTGTGATCAACGAAGGAACAAGCTATCTTAGATGCTCAAAAGTAAGCGGATCAATGCAACAAAATGGCTACATGTAAAGGTTTGCGAGATTATTGAGAAGAATACAAAGCAACGTGCTAAACGAGCTAACAAAACGTGGTATAACAAGCAATATCTCCTCATGAAGATTGGGTTTTGTTGCGTTCGAGGAAACAAATATTTCCTGGAAGAGGTCTTATTTGTTCTTCTCCAGAAAGAGCAAGCCATAAACTAATTGGTGAAAATTTGATAAATCATTGAAGCACGTGGTGTTTAATATTTGATACGAGTTGTAACTTATACATGAGTTAACATAGAATTTGGTCAGATTGAGGAAAGCATGTCATACATAGAATTTCTAAGTATTCAAAAAAATTAGTCTTTACTAATTGTTTGATAATTTGATAAGACTAGATTGAAAAGAAAAATCTTCTTGGTCCTGAAAATAGTCAAGGCTTATACCAAACTAACATATACTTTGAAAAATATATTAATATTTCTTTTGTTTTGACCACCCTCATATCCCTATAAATAGGAGGGTTAGTTTTCTGTTTCATTATAACACACATTTTATAAACAATATTGTGAGATTATCCCTTACTTATCGGCTATCTTTTGAACTCATTTAGAAACCAAAATTTTAGTCTTCATTTGTTATTTATTTATTTCTCAGATCATCTTAGCTTTCACAACCATAGTTCTAAATCTATAGTCATTTTTGAAGGCTTGGATCCTGGCTATTGTTCTCTCACAAGTTTAATTTGGGTCTTAACTCCAACTACTTCCATAAACATGTAAGTTTATCTCGAAAATTCAAGAAATTGAATCTTTGATATTTTTCGACAACTTGTGTTGTATACTTGTATCAATACATCATGCATTCATGCACAGACGGAACCAGGAGGGTTTCGCCAGGTGCCCGAGACCTCTATGGATTTTTACGATCTTGTGTTAATTTTTGAAGAAACATCATTTTTTTTCCTAAACGCATCTTAAATGCATCCGGTCCGTCAAAATGTGTTTCTATATTACGGTTCAAAAAATTTTGTGCACCCAATCATATTTGGTCTTAGTTCAGTCCTGCATTCATGCATACATACATAAGTATATGTGTGTTCATATATACATACTTACACACGGGGTATATTTCATATATATATGTATGTACTTACGTATGTGTGTATGGCTGTATGTATTTATACTAAATATATATATGCATACATACACAAATCATGCATATATCATATGTGCATGCATTATACAAGCATAATATGATTAATATCGTCTTGGTTATAAAAAACATGGTAAATAAATCGAGTTTGCAACATAGATATGTTGATTTACGATAAAGTTTCATTTTCAAACAAATAAATTAATACATTTGTTTCCATGTTGCTGTTAAAAAAAAAAGGAATTTATATTGTGATATTACTCGAGTCTCATTCATCCGAGACCCATCTGTTGGTTGTAAAACCCGACAATAATGTAACAATAAATTAAGATTATTGTCACTCTTATATATTAATTGCAAATTGCAAATACATTTCAATGTAAAAGTCTAATTTGATAATCTGTTGTGAAGGCCATCAAAGAGTTTTGTTACAATCGACATGGGAACTCAGATTAAAAAGCAAAAGGTTATATTCATAATGGGAGCAACTGCCACAGGAAAATCCCGTCTGTCAGTCGACATTGCAGCCAAATACTCAGGCGAGATTATCAACTGTGATAAGATGCAAGTTTACAGAGGTCTTAACATTGTCACCAACAAAATCACGGAAGCTGAAATGAAAGGTGTGCCACACCACTTGCTTGGCAACATTGACCCCGAATCTGACTTCACAGCACAAGACTTTTGTTACTATGCACTAGCAGTTATTAAAAGGATTGTCAGGTCAGGTAAACTACCCGTGATTGTTGGTGGATCAAACTCTTTCATTGAAGCACTTGTCGAGGATCCTTTCTTTGGTTTTCGATCTAAGTACGAGTGTTGTTTCTTATGGACCGATGTTTCTTCACCTGTACTCTATTCATATGTTGGACGACGCGTTGACCAAATGGTTGATGCAGGTATAGTTTTATCACTTTAAAATTTTATAAGTAACTAAAATTATTTTAACAAGACAAATGGTAAAAGTTAGACTTTGTTTAAACATATTAAGTTTTACCTTATAATTTTTTTCCTTCATTTGATAATAGTTAGCGCATGTATGTATTATATTGTGCAGGACTTGTTGATGAAGTGCGCGACATATATGATCCGATGGCGGATTACACAAGAGGCATACGTAAGTCCATCGGTGTCCCCGAGCTTCATGAATATCTGCAATGGGAGACGAAAGTAGACCATGAGACTGCTGAAAACCTACTTAACGTTGCAATATCCGACATCAAGTCAAACACATGTAAACTAACTGATTCTCAGCTATCAAAGATTTACCGTTTAAGGAAAGAACTCAGGTGGCCTATACATCGTGTAGATGCAACCAATGTATTTTTGAGAAGAGGCAAGGAAGCCGAAGATGTATGGGAAAAACAAGTGCTACAACCATCCTTGAAAATAGTTCGTGATTTCCTCAATGGAAACAAGAATTATGTTCATCATCATTTCTACTAAACTCCACTCTCTAAAAGATCATAACATGTACTAATTGTTGTAAATTTATTAACGAATAAAGTCATCTAAGCAATAAAGATGATAAATTGTAACATTTATTTATTTATTTATTTATTTAATATAATCGTATCATAACCTATTCGCAATTTTATTTTATTTTTTCTGCTTATAGTTTATATCTGTGCATAACATCAGAAGCAGTGGCAGAGCTAGAAAAATTTCCGTAGGAAGGCCGAAACAATTTTCTTTCGGGAAATACATTAAATGGGAGGGCCGAAATAATTTTTTTTCCGGAAATACACATAAAATCGCAAATAAATACACTAACGAGCTTAGACCTAGGGGGCCGGACCCTCCTCGGTCCTCACATAGCTCCGCCCCTGATCAAAAGGATAAGCTTATATGTCATAAACCCGATCTCAAAATATTTGTACATTTATGATAAAACAACCTTTGACTTTCAATAATAATCCAATTAAAGTAATTAATTTACTCGTCCATAAAAGATTTGAAATCATTTACTGTACATGCATGCCATACACAACTGTGTTTGTGATTTAAAACTACGATTTCCCTTAAAGTTAACTATATATTCTTCTTGATTATGGCTTGTAAAAATTGGAAAACGTGTAACAAGTTTGCTATAATAAATTTTGATGTTTATAACATTTAAATCATTTCCAAGTATGTCTTTCTTTTCATATCGGTTTAAAGTTATAAATGCCTCAACTTATCAACTTTAAGATCAGATGCATGTTTGTTGCATGCGAGCCTCTAGCCTAACAACATTGTAAAAAAAGGTATTATCATTGTTATCGTTATTAGCAAATTAGTTTTAACACAAAAATCATTTTGATCACTTTATTTTTTGTAGGTTTTCAGTAAGAACACATTTTTAATTACAATGGAGTATAAGGTTCACAAGAAACACGTTGTTTTCATTATGGGAGCAACAGCCACGGGAAAATCCCGTCTGTCAGTTGATATCGCTACCAAATACTCGGGAGAGATTATCAACTGCGATAAGATGCAAGTATACAAAGGTCTTGATATTGTCACGAACAAAATCACTGAATCTGAAATGAAAGGTGTGCCACACCACTTGCTAGGCGAGATTCAGCCCGATGTCAACTTCACTGCTCAAGACTTTTGTTACCATGCACTTGCAGTTATCAGTAAAGTGGCGAGATCGGGTAGACTACCCGTGATTGTTGGTGGATCAAACTCTTTCATTGAAGCACTTGTTGATGATCCCATCCTTGGTTTTCAATCTAAATACGAGTGTTGTTTCTTATGGCTTGACGTGTCTTTACCCATATTATACTCGTATGCTGAACGGCGTGTGGATCAGATGCTTGATTCAGGTATTTTATCTGTTCTGATATTAGAACGGTACCCGCGCAATCAGGGACTGAACCAGGGGTGTCCCGGGGGGTCACGGGACACCCATGAATTTTTGTCTCGTAGTGTTAATTTTGTTATAAAACCTCTATTTTTTTATAAATGCACCCGGTCCCAAAAAGTTATGCATGTAGTCTTGTTTGATTTCGCCGCTGCTGTGCGCGGATATCCAACTAGTGCTTTATAAATAGAGATGGTAAAGATGGTTAAGTCAAATAATTTTAGTTTGAACAACCAACTTACTTACTAACAAACTTCCTAACCAACTTGCTTCTTAACCAACCTACTTCCTAACCAATTAATTTTATAATCCTTTTATAATAAGCAAGTAAAAGTCTGAATTTTAAGCGATTTTAATTATAGAATATTTCAAAGTGCATTATACAGTAGTATAGATAAGAAAAAATATTGCACAATTTCTTGAACGCAATATTTTTTTTTCTTCACTTTTTCTCCTTATTAAATTTCATCTTATATTTGTATCGTTCTTGGAATTACTAAATTAATCTCTAAATATATAACCAAATGCATTTCTTATAATCAAAACATATTTCTACAAAGTTTATATCTTCAATATAAGATCAATATTACGTATTTAAGTTTGGTAAATATTATAATTAATGAATTCTACATTCATTAAAAAGTTTAGTACTATTATTGTTGTTATACGAATTTTATTGTAATGAATGTAATTAATGAACAAAAAAAAGTTATAATGATGATTTGTAGAATATTTTTTTTTAAGAATTGTTTCCGAACAAAGTTTTATCTAAGACTTGAAAGTGTTGCATATAGAGGAATTTTAAAAAAGTTTAGTATTGTTATACGAATCTTGATTGTCATGAATGTAATTAATGAACAAAAAAAGTTATAATGATGATTTGTAGAACATTTTTTTAAGAATTATTTCCGAACAAAGTTTTATCTAAGACTTGAAAGTGTTGCATATAAAGGACTTTTATTTCCAATGAATGCTTGTCTGAATTATGCAGGACTCCTAAATGAAGTCCGCAACATATTTGATCCGAAAGCCGACTACACAAGAGGCATACGTAAGTCTATTGGTGTTCCCGAACTTGACGAGTATCTGCGAGTGGAAACCAAAGCAGACCACAAGACTGCTCAACACCTACTTGATGCTGCAATCTCCGACATCAAGTCAAAACACTTGCAAACTGATTGATTCTCAGCTATTAAAGATTTATCGACTAAAGAAAGAACTCGGTTGGCCAATCAATCGTATTGATGCAACCATTGTGTTTGAGAAACAAGGCAATGAAGCAGAAGATGCATGGGAAGACTATGTGCTACAACCATGCTTCAAAATTGTTGGTGATTTTCTCAATGGAAGTAAGAAGTTTGTGCAATATATCTAATGAGCACCGCACTTTCTTACTTCCATTGAGAAAATCACCAACAATTTTGAAGCATGGTTGTAGCACATAGTCTTCCCATGCATCTTCTGCTTCATTGCCTTGTTTCTCAAACACAATGGTTGCATCAATACGATTGATCGGCCAACCGAGTTCTTTCTTTAGTCGATAAATCTTTAATAGCTGAGAATCAATCAGTTTGCAAGTGTTTGACTTGATGTCGGAGATTGCAGCATCAAGTAGGTGTTGAGCAGTCTTGTGGTCTGCTTTGGTTTCCACTCGCAGATACTCGTCAAGTTCGGGAACACCAATAGACTTACGTATGCCTCTTGTGTAGTCGGCCTTCGGATCAAATATGCTGCGGACTTCATTTAGGAGTCCTGCATAATTCAGACAAGCATTCATTGGAAATAAAAGTCCTTTATATGCAACACTTTCAAGTCTTAGATAAAACTTTGTTCGGAAATAATTCTTAAAAAAATGTTCTACAAATCATCATTATAACTTTTTTTGTTCATTAATTACATTCATTACAATCAAGATTCGTATAACAATACTAAACTTTTTTTAAAATTCCTCTATATGCAACACTTTCAAGTCTTAGATAAAACTTTGTTCGGAAACAATTCTTAAAAAAAGTATTCTACAAATCATCATTATAACTTTTTTTTGTTCATTAATTACATTCATTACAATAAAATTCGTATAACAACAATAATAGTACTAAACTTTTTAATGAATGTAGAATTCATTAATTATAATATTTACCAAACTTAAATACGTAATATTGATCTTATATTGAAGATATAAACTTTGTAGAAATATGTTTTGATTATAAGAAATGCATTTGGTTATATATTTAGAGATTAATTTAGTAATTCCAAGAACGATACAAATATAAGATGAAATTTAATAAGGAGAAAAAGTGAAGAAAAAAAATATTGCGTTCAAGAAATTGTGCAATATTTTTTCTTATCTATACTACTATATAATGCACTTTGAAATATTCTATAATTAAAATCGCTTAAAATTCAGACTTTTACTTGCTTATTATAAAAGGATTATAAAATTAATTGGTTGGGAAATAGGTTGATTAAGAAACAAGTTGGTTAGGAAGTTTGTTAGTAAGTAAGTTGGTTGTTCAAACTAAAATTATTTGACTTAACCATATCTACCATCTCTATTTATAAAGCACTAGTTGGATATCCGCGCACAGCAGCGGCGAAATCAAACAAGACTACATGCATAACTTTTTGGGACCGGGTGCATTTATAAAAAAATAGAGGTTTTATAACAAAATTAACACTACGAGACAAAAATTCATGGGTGTCCCGTGACCCCCCGGGACACCCCTGGTTCAGTCCCTGATTGCGCGGGTACCGTTCTAATATCAGAACAGATAAAATACCTGAATCAAGCATCTGATCCACACGCCGTTCAGCATACGAGTATAATAGGGGTAAAGACACGTCAAGCCATAAGAAACAACACTCGTATTTAGATTGAAAACCAAGGATGGGATCATCAACAAGTGCTTCAATGAAAGAGTTTGATCCACCAACAATCACGGGTAGTCTACCCGATCTCGCCACTTTACTGATAAAAATGTGTTCTTACTGAAAACCTACAAAAAATAAAGTGATCAAAATGATTTTTGTGTTAAAACTAATTTGCTAATAACGATAACAATGATAATACCTTTTTTTACAATGTTGTTAGGCTAGAGGCTCGCATGCAACAAACATGCATCTGATCTTAAAGTTGATAAGTTGAGGCATTTATAACTTTAAACCGATATGAAAAGAAAGACATACATGGAAATGATTTAAATGTTATAAACATCAAAATTTATTATAGCAAACTTGTTACACGTTTTCCAATTTTTACAAGCCATAATCAAGAAGAATAGATAGTTAACTTTAAGGGAAATCGTAGTTTTAAATCACAAACACAGTTGTGTATGGCATGCATGTACAGTAAATGATTTCAAATCTTTTATGGACGAGTAAATTAATTACTTTAATTGGATTATTATTGAAAGTCAAAGGTTGTTTTAACATAAATGTACAAATATTTTGAGATCGGGTTTATGACATATAAGCTTATCCTTTTGATCAGGGGCGGAGCTATGTGAGGACCGAGGAGGGTCCGGCCCCCTAGGTCTAAGCTCGTTAGTGTATTTATTTGCGATTTCATGTGTATTTCCGGAAAAAAATTTTATTTCGGCCCTCCCATTTAATGTATTTCCCGAAAGAAAATTGTTTCGGCCCTCCTACGGAAATTTTTCTAGCTCCGCCACTGCTTCTGATGTTATGCACAGATATAAACTATAAGCAGAAAAAATAAAATAAAATTGCGAATAGGTTATGATACGATTATATTAAATAAATAAATAAATGTTACAATTTATCATCTTTATTGCTTAGATGACTTTATTCGTTAATAAATTTACAACAATTAGTACATGTTATGATCTTTTAGAGAGTGGAGTTTAGTAGAAATGATGATGAACATAATTCTTGTTTCCATTGAGGAAATCACGAACTATTTTCAAGGATGGTTGTAGCACTTGTTTTTCCCATACATCTTCGGCTTCCTTGCCTCTTCTCAAAAATACATTGGTTGCATCTACACGATGTATAGGCTGCTAAATGTTACGTATAAACATTAATATGTAAATGTCTAGTATCGAACCCGAGACCTCGGGATTGCACACTTTACAAACAAGAATAATGTAAAATATATATATATATATATATTAAATGTATCGAATATATATATTTATAAACACTTAATGGACTAAATGGTCGTTAGTTATTAACCGTATGGACTAACTATCGTTAGTTATAAACACTTGGGAGTCAAGAAGGTTCTGGAACACCCCTTGGGTGCTCATGGCCGGTCGACCCAACCCATTAGGGTCGATCCATGCTTGCTTGGTCACCAAGATATCCTCTAGTATAAATACAAGACCAAGGATTAGGGTTTCACATCTTTTGTGCACACACACTAAACCTTAAAATCTTTGTTTCCTTCTTTCTTTTCTTGGCCGATCGGTTCACCCCCTCCTAAGGGTTTGGATCGATTTTGGTTTAAGCAAAATATAAGTGTTTTGTTTACTTGCATCAAACCTTTATTCGTTGGTAGTTTGTGTGTACAAGAACGAGGTAATTACTTACTTTAGTAATTATCAAGAGATCGATAAACAAAACGGTAAAGGGTTTATCATTGATCTATTTGTACAAGAATCAAGGTTAATTTGAAGTGCATCGGGTACGTTTACTATTTATGTTTTAGTTAATATTTATGTGTTATACTTGATCCTAACTTCCGCAATACGTGCTATTTAATTGTTAAACTCTAACAGTGGCATCACGAGCCATGTATAACATGTAATTGATTACTAAAACGTAATAAAAATCGGATCTTTAATTGTTTTAGATACATGTTTTTGATCTAGGGTTTTTCCTATTTTTTTTTCTAAAATTTCGAAACCCTAACCCTAATTTTGGGGGGGGGGGGGTCGATTTTTCCATGAAACCCTAATTAGGGTTTTGTGGTTTTCTTGGATTATATGTAATCACTAGAAACTCTAGGTCTTTAACCGGTTAATTGAACGTATCTTGTGACCTATGTGCTAATTGTTAGGTTTTAATCCGTGACTTACATGCATGTTTGTCATGGATCTTGTTTTTTTATCACATGTTTAAGATAGATCTTAAATTGAGGAAGACTCCAATACATATTAAAATCGATGTATATATGCTATGTGGTGTGTTTATTAGCTTTGGCCTACGCAATTGATTCGTCAATGTATGTGGCTCTCTTCCATTAAGAGGAGAAGGCCTTAGTTGATTGCATGCATTATTATACCTAGAATTGATTTTATTAGGAACTTTTCTAATACGGACTGCATGTGGCTAATTGTTTCACTTATTTATTATTGGTTGTTTTGATTTTCTTTGATACTTGTTTTATTGTTTTTAGTTTGACTTGTTGTAAGCAATAAAAGGGTTGGTTTTATCAAGAAAATAATACGGACTAATAATGGTGAAACCCTAATGTGATAAAGTAAGAATCTTGCAAGGTCTTAAGTGCCGCTAGTGGTCCGATTCGCACGGTCATCAGCTCCCAGGCGAGACTAGCAAAATTCACACTTTATTACATAATTTTGAGATTGAATCCATAAACTTTTGCTTGATTGATGTTTTATACAAATATGCTTTTAAAATTAAGTCATTTAAGATGATATTCATAACCGTGATTTGAAGGCTTAGAAAAGAGCCTTAGAGTCTGCCTTGGTTATTACAATCTTGAATATGTCTTAAACGAATTACTTTTAAAATCATGATTGTAGAAAGTCATCTTAGGGTTTTGGCATAAACCTCAAGTAAAACTTTGTGTATTAATTTCACGAATTGGATATAAAAAGTTTTTATGAAAACTTATGTTATAAAGATAAGTGCATGCATCTTTGTACATATTTTGATTGACATATCAAAATTAATACCCTTAATAATTTAAGTTACATGCCATCTATCTATAAGGAACACTTGGAATTTTAATTTAGTAAACGTGAGACCTAGGCTAAATTACTATAACAAGGTAAAATTCTTTTAACGCGTGAGACCATAATTGTAATTTTACAGTTTCTAAGGTAGACGACTTAATTAAGTTGTGCGTGAGACCTAGAACTTAAGGCATGAGATGGGATGAAACATGCTTACAAGGCAAATTGATGAATCAATTTGATGTAAATCCCATAATGATCTAGGAATTGGAAATCTTGTTTGCCAATTATTGTTCGATAGATTACCAACTTTTATACTTTCACCACTAACAGATCAACTGATGTGGTGGAATCTATGTAAAGTTGGATCCTAGATTTTCAAGAAAATTAGTTGGTTATATGAATATAGCCTTGGGTATTTTATTTTCTTGAAGATATTGATTATCAAAAATACTAATATTTGAACTTTATCTGTAGATATGGCTCAACCCGATAACCAAACTGTGATTTCTGCTTTCAAGAGTCATCTTGAGAGAGACAAACTGACTGGAAAGAATTTCAATGACTGGCACCGTTCGCTCAGAATTGTCTTGAGGGCGTCTGGTAAGCTAGACTATGTGACCGAGGAATGCCCTGCTGAACCTGTTGCTACTGCAACACCAGAAGCAAAGGCAGCATGGAAGGTGACTAATGCTAAGTATAACGAGGTTGCTTGTTTAATGCTCACTAGCATGAGTGCTCAGTTACAAAATAAGTATGAGTACTCTTCTCCTAAAACTATGCTTGATAACCTCAGGCAGTCTTATGAGAAGCCACCTGCAGTTGAATTGTATGATGAACTCGACAAGCTACACAACTGCAAGCATGGTGATGGTAAACCAGTAGCTGATTATGTAGATGAGATGAAAGATTCGTTTGATCAACTTCACAGAATTGGTTTTGGTTACCCCGACAATGTGCAAGTGCACTTGATCAACAGATCCCTCAACAGGGATTTTGCTGGTTTTGTGCAAAATTACAACATGCATTGCTCGGGGAAGACAGTCTCAGAATTACTCGCATTGCTTGTTGATTATGAGAAAAGTCTACCATCCAAGGTCAAGGCTCCTACCCCACAAGTGTTGGCAATTCATGGGGGGAGAATCCAGAAGAAATCGCATGTGAACAAAGGCAAAGGCAAAGGTGATAAAGGCAAGCAGGTCATGGCCTATCAACCACAACCCAAGATGAAACAGCATCAGCCTAAGCAGAACAAGACAAATCCTCCAAACAAGAAGGATCAGGCTTGTCACTACTGTCATGAAAAGGGCCATTGGAAGCGCAATTGCCCACTCTACATTCATGACTTGCGACAGAAGAAGCAGGGGAATGAAGCTGGTAAACCCAGTACTTCAGGTGCGTTCTTTATGATTGAATTATTCACTCTTACTCCTAAATTGAATTCATGGGTATATGATACGGGATGTGGCATTCATATTTACAATACCTTGCAGGGGTTTAGAGTTGAGAGAAAGCTGGCCTATGGACAACAATTCTTGCACGTTGGTAATGGAGCGCATGCAGGAGTTGAAGCTATAGGAGTTTTTAATTTAGTGTTGTCTTCGGGCTTAGTACTATCTTTAAATAGTTGTCATTATGCACCGTCAATTGTTAGAGGTGTAATTTCATTTTCATGTTTGTTAAACCTTCGTTTTCATCATACTATTTCTAGCAATGGAATTTCAGCTTCTTTAAATGATGTTTTTTATTTTAATGCTATTGCTGTGAATGGTGTATTTGAAATTGATATGAATGATAATGATAATGCTTTTGTTACAAATAATTCAATGTATAGCATCAACAATAAGAGAATCAAGAAAGGTCTGGATTCGTCTTATCTTTGGCATTGTCGACTTGCTCACATTGGCAAAGATCGCATGAAAAAGCTGCAACATGATGGGCTTTTAGATAAGATCAATGATGAATCATTTGATAAATGCGAATCTTGCATTGCTGGGAAGATGACTAAGAAACCCTTTAAAAATAGGATTGAAAGGGCTAATGATCTACTTGGTCTTATTCACACAGATGTGTGTGGACCACTTAGACATGTGTCAAGGAGAGGTGCTAGCTACTTCTTAACATTTACGGATGATTACAGCCGTTATGGTTATGTTTATTTACTTAAACATAAACATGAGGTATTTTAAACATTCAAAGTGTTTAAAGCAGAAGTAGAGTTGCAACTTGGAAAGAAGATTAAAGCTCTTCGATCTGATAGAGGTGGTGAATACCTGTGTCAAGAGTTCATAGATTATTTAGCTAAAGAGGGAATTGTCCAGCACCTTACTTCTCCATATACTCCACAACAAAATGGTGTATCTGAAAGAAGGAATCGTACATTGCAAGACATGATACGATCTATGTATAATCTAACAACTCTTCCTTCCTCGTTTTGGGATTATGCCTTAGAAATCTGCAGTTCGCATTCTATATATGGTTCCAACAAAGAAGGTTGATAAGACACCATATGAGTTATGGACTGGAAAAGCTCCTAACTTGTCTTATCTTAAGGTCTGGGGTTGTGAGGCGTATGTTAAACGTGACTCAGCAGACAAACTCCAACAAAGATCTGTGAAGTGCATCTTCGTAGGATACCCTAAGGAAATTATGGGATACTACTTTTATTACCCACCTGAAAACAAAGTATTTGTTGCAAGGTATGGAGACTTCCTTGAAAGGGAGCTCATATCTCAAGAATTCAGTGGGAGGGTATATGATCTGGAAGACGGTCAAGAAGATGTAGCACCTTCTGAAAACACTAACCAACTTCCGGTAGAACCTGAAAGTTTAGGTCCTCCACCTGAAGTTGAAGTGATTCCCATTCGTAGGTCAACAAGACCAGTAAAAGCTCCTACTCGTCTATGTCTTAATGTAGAGAGTGATGAGAATATACTGGGTGATCTTGATGAGCCTACAAGTTATAAAGCAGCCATGAATGGTCCTGAAAAGGCCAAATGGAAAGATGCTATGGATAGGGAAATGCAATCCATGGAAGACAATGATGTCTGGGAAGAAGTAGACCTACCTCCGGGTGCCAAACTAGTTGGGAGTAAATGGCTCTACAAGAAAAAGACTGACATGGATGGCGTTGTACACACCTATAAGGCCCGTTGTGTAGCTAAAGGCTATACTCAAACTTTTGGTGTTGACTATGAGGAGACCTTTTCTCCTGTAGCTGACATAAGGGCAATTAGGATTCTTATAGCCATAGCCGCTTACTATGACTATGAGATTTGGCAAATGGATGTAAAAACCGCCTTCTTAAATGGTCGCCTAGATGAAGACATCTATATGGCGCAGCCTGAGGGGTATGTAAATCCAGAATTCCCAAATCGTGTATGCAAGCTTAAAAGATCCATTTATGGATTGAAGCAAGCATCACGACAATGGAATAAGAGATTTGATAGTGAAATTAAAAAGTATGGATTCACTCAAAATCTTGATGAGCCATGTGTATATCACAAAGTTAGTGGGAGTAATGTAATTTTCCTTATATTATATGTTGATGACATATTGATCATGGGAAACGACATTCCAAGTTTGCAAAAGGTTAAGGCATATCTTGGAAAGTGTTTTTCTATGAAAGATTTAGGGGAAGCTGCATTTATTCTGAGAATCAAGATATATAGAGATAGATCTCAGCGATTAATTGGATTAAGCCAAAGTGCTTACATTGATAAAATATTGAAGAGATTCAATATGCAAAATTCCAAGAAAGGATATTTGCCGATGCAAGAACAACATGGCTTGAGCAACAAGGTTTGTGCTTCAACACCTGCAGAGGTGCAACGCATGAAGAGAGTCCCTTATGCTTCGGCTGTGGGATCTATTATGTATGCGGTGAAAAGTACAAGGCCTGATGTAGCGTTTGCTCAGAATTTAACCAGTCGATATCAGCAGATTCCAGGTGAAGCTCACTGGACAGCTGTTAAGAATATTCTTAAGTACCTTAGGGCTACTAAAGATATGTTCTTGGTTTATGGGGGAAATCCATCAGCAGAACTTGATGTAACAGGTTACTGCGATGCTTCTTGGAAAGGTGATAAGGATGATACGAAGTCTCTGACGGGTTATGTCTTTGTCATTAATGGAGGAGCTGTGGATTGGAGGAGCAGAAAGCAGAGTGTACTAGCGATGTCTGCTACAGAAAGTGAGTATATAGCTGCTTCAGAAGCTGCAATGGAAGCTGTTTGGATTAGGAAGTTTGTTTCAGGGCTAGGAGTTATGCTTTCGATTCAACGACCTATTAAAATGTATTGTGACAACTCAGCTGCAATTACATTTGCCAATGAGCCTGGAATCATGAAAGGCACTAGACATTTCCTGATTAAGCATCACTATGTTCGAGAACAAGTCAAAATAGGCGAAATCGAAATGCTCAAAGTTCACACAGATGATAACTTGGCAGATCAATTAACAAAGCCTCTACCTGGCACCAAGCTTTTCAAGCATGCTGAAGGTGTAGGACTTAGATTAGCTGAAAGTTTCATGCCCATTTGTGATTAGTGTTTGGATAAAGGATGTAATGTTCAATTATTATTTTAATGAAATAAAATATGTTTTATGTTTATTATTCATTGTCTTAATAATATATCCTATATTTGCATGTTTAAGATCCATGAATAAATTATTATTCTAGATTGTCCATTGTCGATTAATGATATGGGAATATCATTAAACTAAGACAAATTTGAGTAATGGTTTAGGATATACTTGAAGTATATTGATGCGTAGTCATACCAATTTCACATGATATTCAATGAATTGAATATTGAACTTATCCCAATAATATGATTTAATATTTAATGTGAGAATCATATTTAAAGTTATCCTCAAACTTGAGATACCAGATAAGTGTCATGGATGTAGTGCATTTTTGTGAAGCAATCTACCGCTCACCTTAACAGGGAGTTATAAGGGTTGTTTTCAGAAGTGTTGCAAAGTTCATGGGTTATTCTTGTAGTCAAGAAAGAATTTATTCCTTCTGATTTGTTTAGAAGTTTAATACAGCTGGGCCCCTCGTAGGGTTGACAAAATGTTTGCATGGCCATGCCCAAAGTCTATCTGGAATACGTTCAGATGTTTTGATAATTTTGTTCAATCATAAAGAAACGAGAAACAGAAATTTAATAAAGAACCTCACATCTTTATTAATGTGGTATTAGTAATGAAAGGATAATTATAATGATGAATCATTAAAGGTTTTTCAGGAAACCTAGCTCGGATTGAACTAGGGGCATTGGAGTGTTGCAAGACGCTAACCAATGTCATTTTACTATTAATGAATATACGAGTGGGAGCTGTTAAATGTTACGTATAAACATTAATATGTAAATGTCTAGTATCGAACCCGAGACCTCGGGATTGCACACTTTACAAACAAGAATAATGTAAAATAAATATATATATATATATTAAATGTATCGAATGTATATATTTATAAACACTTAATGGACTAAATGGTCGTTAGTTATTAACCGTATGGACTAACCATCGTTAGTAACGAAAGATAAGGACTAGAATGTAACTTGGGAGTCAAGAAGGTTCTGGAACACCCCTTGGGTGCTCATGGCCGGTCGACCCAGCCCATTAGGGTCGATCCATGCTTGCTTGGTCACCAAGATATCCTCTAGTATAAATACAAGGCCAAGGATTAGGGTTTCACATCTTTTGTGCACACACACTAAACCCTAAAATCTTTGTTTCCTTCTTTCTTTTCTTGGCCGATCGGTTCACCCCCTCCTAAGGGTTTGGATCGATTTTGGTTTAAGCAAAATATAAGTGTTTTGTTTACTTGCATCAAACCGTTATTCATTGGTAGTTTGTGTGTACAAGAACGAGATAATTACTTACTTTAGTAATTATCAAGAGATCGATAAACAAAATGGTAAGGGGTTTATCATTGATCTATTTGTACAAGAATCAAGGTTAATTTGAAGTGCATCGGGTACGTTTACTATTTATGTTTTAGTTAATATTTATGTGATATACTTGATCCTAGCTTCCGCAATACGTGCTATTTAATTGTTAAACTCTAACATAGGCCACCTGAGTTCTTTCCTTAAACGGTAAATCTTTGATAGCTGAGAATCAGTTAGTTTACATGTGTTTGACTTGATGTCGGATATTGCAACGTTAAGTAGGTTTTCAGCAGTCTCATGGTCTACTTTCGTCTCCCATTGCAGATATTCATGAAGCTCGGGGACACCGATGGACTTACGTATGCCTCTTGTGTAATCCGCCATCGGATCATATATGTCGCGCACTTCATCAACAAGTCCTGCACAATATAATAATACATGCGCTAACTATTATCAAATGAAGGAAAAAAATTATAAGGTAAAACTTAATATGTTTAAACAAAGTCTAACTTTTACCATTTGTCTTGTTAAAATAATTTTAGTTACTTATAAAATTTTAAAGTGATAAAACTATACCTGCATCAACCATTTGGTCAACGCGTCGTCCAACATATGAATAGAGTACAGGTGGAGAAACATCGGTCCATAAGAAACAACACTCGTACTTAGATCGAAAACCAAAGAAAGGATCCTCGACAAGTGCTTCAATGAAAGAGTTTGATCCACCAACAATCACGGGTAGTTTACCTGACCTGACAATCCTTTTAATAACTGCTAGTGCATAGTAACAAAAGTCTTGTGCTGTGAAGTTAGATTCGGGGTCAATGTTGCCAAGCAAGTGGTGTGGCACACCTTTCATTTCAGCTTCCGTGATTTTGTTGGTGACAATGTTAAGACCTCTGTAAACTTGCATCTTATCACAGTTGATAATCTCGCCTGAGTATTTGGCTGCAATGTCGACTGACAGACGGGATTTTCCTGTGGCAGTTGCTCCCATTATGAATATAACCTTTTGCTTTTTAATCTGAGCTCCCATGTCGATTGTAACAAAACTCTTTAATCTTGACATTTGCGAAGGTTTATTTTGGGCATAAGGCACACACGTGATCAGAAAACCTGAAGGCAATGTCATGGAAGTAAGACAAAGCGCGACGCAAAACAATATACACAAATCACTTGTCACATAAGACTAAATAGTAGCATATGTCTGATTCTATCATGCAGTACGTATAGTACCACACAACAGATTGATATGTAATCCCATCAACATATCACGGTCTTAACTTTTACACAGTATCGATTATAACAAGCATTTATCAAAATTTGGTAAATAGACCGACTGACCGAACATAACAAAATCAAACTAACTAAAAGCTAAAAAGATACGATAAATGTTCCTCACCAACTGTACATGATCAAATCAAACATGACAAAAATAAAAACAACATTAAACTTGTTCATAAGCACTAATTGCCACCAATAACAGAAACTAAACCACCATCACCATTCTCGTTTTCATCCAAAAAAAAATCATCCGTGCCCGTGATACCCGCATGCACAACTACAACACCTGCCCCAACACCAACAACAACCAATAAAATCACTCCCACATCAGTACAAGCCAACGCGAAAATAGTCAACAAGCTTAAAGCCATAAGCACAACACGGTCATCAAACACGTGGTTCATAATCACAACAGGATTACATGGATCACGAAAAAAATAAAGAAAGAACCAACCAACAAACACAATCAAAAAAGTAATCATTGAAATCGGTTGGTAAATGAGACTGAGGAACAGTATGAGAAGGATCACCATGGCGTAATTCACACGAAAGTAGTTGAGGTTCCTTTTGATACGACGGACGGAGTCTTCATAACTTGAGGGACGTGTAACTTTCGTGTAATCCAAAAACTCCCTCCATGGACGACGTCTGGCAATGAAGTTCTCTGTATGGAACCTTGCACGTGCGATAAATGTGTTCGGTGATGATGAAAGTGGTGGCAGGTCGTTGGTGATGGTGCTGGTTGGGAGTGTGCCATAACCGCTGCTAGAGCTCTTCGACATTGTTAGATCACTAAAGAAAGAAGGATTTAAACCGTGATCTTGATTTTCATTGCAACAAGATCAATAAGCTTTGATAATGGTTAATGCACAAAGTTAAAATATAAAATAGAAAGTTTTGGTGAAAATTCAAGTTTGATTAACTGTACGGAGATTAAAATGGGAAATGGTCGTTTAATATGTCAAAGTTTATGGGGGAAAGTTGGTGTGTCAAGGAACAAATGTTCGGTCAATCTATAAAAACAATAAAATAAATTTTGAAATTATAAAATTATTAATTTTCTTTCCAAAAATTTATGGGGCAAATGTTTATTTCGTTAAATTTTAATGTACAAACATGCGCCGGCATGATTTTTTTTCACCGTAATGAAGTTGTTTTATATTGTTTTAACATGCATACAAGCATTTCTTTCGATAGACCTATTGTATATCTAAGTATCTTATAAATCATTTAGACCTACTAAATATAGAAATACTTAAAATTAAGCATTACATATTTTAATATTAAAAGTACAAGTAATATCAACACAATTAGACATTTAATATATTAAAATCAATACAACTAGACATTTACAAGTTTTGTAGCTATATGTACACACCACTTTCGACCATTAATGGCCTAAAAATTAATGCAAACCTTAAAATTCAACATTACACCTTTTAATACTAAAGGTACAAGTAATATCAACACAATTATATATTTAATGCCTTCAAATTCAGAATTACAACACTAAATTAAAACATAATTAATACTCCTATTAAAACACTCATTACTTAAAAATACAATGAGTTATTCACATTGTACAACCAGTAAAAAGTATAGCTATCAAATTAAATACAACTAATTAAAACACCTCATTATTAAAAGGTATAATAAAATTTTCACAATGTACAATCTAAACAAGTTACAACATAATCCAAAATATAAAATAATTAAATACACTAATTAATGTTATTTTTAAAATACCCCTAAAATGAAAAGTACATGTTATTATACATATTGTACAAACTAATAAAACACACAAAAGTTTATACAATCTAACAAGTTGATGGTACATATAGTTTTGAAAATTAGACAGGACCAGCGGTTCAACCGGGAACCGGTGTCGCCACTGGTTCGGCTAACCAATAAAAGCCATCCGAAAATGAACCAAAGAGGGCCCGTTGAAACCGATACAAACTTGTGAACCATGCCTCATCGGGATCTATTTCTCCGGTTAATTGTCAAAGGGTACTCGCCACTGCAACGCGCGGGTACCCTGGTAGTTATAGGACAACTTGTTATCATATATTTTTATATGTATCGAATTAATTTTTATTATATATACCCAACTTACATTTAGTGTCACTTGTGTGTATTTTGTGAATTTTTTGCCCCTCCCGGGTAATAGAAATGTTAATAAATTGAGGGCTAAAAAAATCACAAAATACACACAAGTGAAACAAAATACAAGTTGAGTACATAGGATATCAAAAATAATAATTCAATACATATAAAAAAAATATGATGACAAGTAAGATATATTTATAGGTAATTATCCATATATTATAATGTATTTACTTTAAACTATGCAAAACTCTTCCTTTTATAACTTTAGAGAGTTAAAGTTATTTGTATATTATGCTTTACACAAAGAAGGAACAAGGGTTGCACCCATCCCAACAATTGACGTAGATAAGGGAATGTGCTACAAACGTCATGAAAATAGCCTAGATACTTGGGTACCCGTTGAGTGACACTCAACCAAAACACGAGCAGTTATGCAGGTTTGTACTTCTAAATGTCATACATATATGCATGTTCATAGTATATAGCTTCCATAATCTATAACCATAACCATTTCGTTATATCTTTTAGAGTTTAGCATTCATTATGATACTATTTAATTTATAATAAACGGAGACTCTAAAGGCGATTTGAAGACAGGAAATTGCAGCTACTCCAGATTTACCAAAACAAAGAAGATGCTTCCTTTCTATGTACAACTACAGCTTCCCATAGGCGAAACATCTTCTTCAAGTGTTACAAAATTTGATATAACACACGAGATTGTTGCGTTAAATAGTGGGGATGTTGATGATAACAACTCTATGACAATCATCGTCACCATCATTTATCTCAATAATCTTTTGGACCAACAACTCTTTTCCACTTAACCTTGCAGCCAATGGAATTAAAACTATTATAGCCGTTCGATAGCTTTCATTTGATGTACAATGTACCATTAATACGTAATGTAAATGTAATTATATTAGTAACTAAGTTAACGTCAACAGTTTTATTTACATCCTTACTGCCAAGCGTTCTCTTCATTTAAAAAGTACTATAAGAATTTTAAAATAACCAAGCACGACATTAGGCGAATGCAAATATCAAACCAATACTTTTATATTTCCGACAAGAAAACTGACAAAAAATAGACCCGATGCACGAATATTAGACTTAAATTGGCTCCACCATAACGCACGGCAGCCAAATTACTCGTTGAACACATATAACACAAATTATATCATATAATCAATAATGGCATGATACATGGTGCAAGATGCATATCTTGACTATGTTAAATTAAAACATGCTAAAAAGATGTCTAAAAACGTAATTTTTAACCAAGTAACGTGTATATGTCTATGTAAAACTCTTGTAATTTATCAAAGATTAACAAATCTTAAGTTTTTAACCTAAATATATAAACCCTAAGTCAAGATTTTAGTAAAAGATGCATTAAGTTACAACCTTTTTACATAAACGCATGATAATTTGCATAATTAACCATATATGGCTCGTGATACCAGTGTTAGTATATATAGGTTTTAATTAAACGATTTAATATTTAATTAACAATATGAGCGGAAGCACATAAAAACACTAGTTCGAATCATACAACTTATGCAATTAATCACGCAATAATATCTAGAAAATAATAATCAAAGTAGATTATTCTCCATTGTTGATCCACACTACACGTTACACGATACCTAGCAATGCTAGTCGTAACACCTTTCGATCGGCTACCCTTAAGGAGATAGGAGAAAAGAGTTTTGTGTTAGGTTATTAATCCCTTGAATATCCCTTTATGTTTATATATACTCCCTCCGCCCCAATTTATTTGTCCACTTTTGACTTTTTAAGTCTTTTTTTAACAACTTTGACCTTAACTATTTTCTTTTGTGTTATATAATACTTGATGTAAAATATATGAATGGGTTAGGTTTTAAATGTATTTTCATTGGTATAATTTTCATCAAGTATTATACTAACACAAACAAAAATACTAATTAATTTAATCATTGCCTAAATAGATTAAGTTAGTTGAAAAATGAATTTAGATAGGATTGTTTTATTTTTTTAAAATTTACAAAGATTTGCTCGCTGTTTTAATACAAATTGTAGTTTTAAAATTAATTGGAAATTTAGCTTGGAAATGAATTGACCTAGCCACTTCTAATAGGTGTTTGTGTTTTCTCTCAGCCCTTCCATTTTGTTGTGGAGTGTTTGGGCAAGATGTTTGATGGATAATACCTTTCTTGTGAAAAAATTCAGTGAGTGAGTGGTTGATATTATGTACCATTGTCACATCTAATAACTTTAATGGTTGTTTGGAATTGATTTTGGACATTGATGAGTGTGTAAATACTCATCATTTCTGTGACATTTAGACTGCAAAAACATCTGAAAACACACAGGAATGCCTTAAAATACATAAAATATCCCTGGATTGTGTTTTTATGCAAAAGGATTGAAAACTGATGAAAAACAACATATTTCACATAATTTACCGTTTCAGTCCCTGAACTTTAAAATTTTGGCAAATCTAGTCCCTGGTAAATCAAAACATGTAAAAAAATCATCAACGGTCCTTAGGGATTCATAAGTTGTCAAGTTTAGTCCTTTAAAGTTAAAATTTTCAAAATGACAACTTTAGTCCCTCAAGTTTCAAAAATGTCAAATATAGTCCTTAAGGTTTTGAAAATGGAAAAATATTAAAAACAAACCTTGTACTATTCATATATGGCAAAATTGGTCCTTATGATACCTTGTGGAAATGTACATGTTCAGTCCCCTAAAAAATCCAAATTTACAACTTCGGTCCTTGGGCTTTAAATACCACAAACCAACCGGACCTTAGTTATTAAAACCCTTAACCCATTTACCCTTAGCCCAAAATAAATAAAACAAAACCACACCCCTTCTAAGCCCAAAAACATAAAAGCCCAATCCACCCCTTTTTAATACTTACCAGGGCTGAGAGAAAACACAAACACCTATTAGAAGTGGCTAGGTCAATTCATTTCCAAGCTATCCCAAAACCAGGGTGGTTTTCACCACTACCTCACCCCCCAGCTGGCTACCCTACATCCACCAGCTCATCCCACACCCTATCATACCACCCCATTCCACAATTAATGCTTCCCCACCACTTTTTTCCTCCAAACCATGCCTACACCCCTGTTTTGCTACTAACTCCTCAACTTAGCTCACAACCCTTCCAATCATGTCTCCTCCACCTCCACAAGCTTCCAAAAATCTTTAACTGCAATGAAACTGCCCCTAGACACGTGGAAGCATTTTGGCGCCAAAACAGAATTTAAAGGCTAGGATGACTTACAAAGATCCAATGGCTAAGGTTAATGGTGGGAAATGCTCAGGAACAACTGGAGAGTGCAAAAAGTCTATAAAGATCAAGGGAAATGCATTATTGTAATCTATCTAGTGTAATTTCATTTTCTTAGTGTCGAATTAATTAATTTTCTGAGTTCCAGTGTATTTCAAGCTTTCAAACTTCTTAGTTATCTTATTCAGTGTAATATTAATCTTTTCTATTAATCAAATTCAAGGTTTCAGTTCAATTTTCAGTTTATGCAAGTTTACTTTAATTTCAAATTTCTACAATTGCTTATGTGTTATTGTAGTTGATGTTAAGGACTTACAAGCTCACTTAAGCTCCTCAGATAGCTTCTATAAGCTATTAGAAACTCTAAAATCAGATGTAACCTAGAAAAGCAAAAATACAAAAATAATACAATTAAATAGTTAAAAATAAAAAATTAATGAAGATGATGAAGAAAGCAAGGAGCAGGGTGTATTTTGGATTGCCCTTGGGTTAGTGGTTTAGTGGTAAACCTATAGGATTGATACTTGGTCATTGGTTCTTGGTTTCTCAGATTGAAGCACTTGTAAGCATTTTTACCAATATTTGCATTTCACTGTGTATGTATGCTATATGATCTTGTTTGTGAATTTTCCTGATCTTATGTTGTTGTTAAGTAGTTTTGTTAATTAATATCAGTTGCTTGTTTGTTAAAATCCATAGTTGCTAAAAAATCAAGTTTCACAGTCAAAATACCACTTTGGTCATTTCTGTGTTTGATGCTTGTGTTGTTATTGTTTTATGCTCATAAGGTCTTATTTGATGATAGTATAAGGTTTGAAAACAGATTTAAGGTCTAATTCATCAAGTTGTTTTAGAAATCACAAAACAGTATTCTTAAAGGTGTGTTTGGCACAGTGGTGTTCACTGTGTTGTAGTGAAAATTTGTTGTTAATTTTGGTTCACTTCTGTCACTTAGGATCATATTAGATCAGATAAACCATAAAAACCAAGTGTCATTTGTGAAATAGTCAAAATCACCCTTTGATCTTCATAACTTGTTCACTGTGTTGATTTTTAGTCCCATAAGCCTAAATTCAATATAAAAGTTGTTGTTCTAGCTTAATATAACCTCAAAATAGCTTAATATAACATATTCACTCAGTAAATTAGATTAGAAATTCACTTTAGTCAACTTAGCTCAAAAATAGAAAAAGTCAAATTAGCATAACCTCAGATTTTCCAAAAATTGCAAGATTTTTCTTGATTTGTGTGTTTAGTTTTAAGGCTTCTGT
Source organism: Artemisia argyi (assembly GCA_030686995.1). Classification (NCBI taxonomy): domain Eukaryota; kingdom Viridiplantae; phylum Streptophyta; class Magnoliopsida; order Asterales; family Asteraceae; genus Artemisia; species Artemisia argyi. The sequence continues at coordinate 167,608,198 of CM060698.1, read as the reverse complement.
TTTTTAGGAGTAGTAGTATACCAGCTAGACTATTGAATCCTATCATCAAAATATTTTTTTGATTTTTCTTGTGCAAGTTACACAGGCTCAAACACACTTGCAGGGGAACTGACTCCCCTGTGCACAGCCACACCACCACCATCACCACCACTTTGGTGGCTGATTCTGAGCTACTCAGTGGGTCCCACAGGCCCCAAGTTGGTTCCTTCAACCCTCCTCCTACCCACCTTCAAGTTTTGAGCTTGCATTTTGAGCTCAAACTCAGTGGACCCCACCTTAAATTACCCCTAAACCTTGTCCCATTTTCTATCTCAGTCCATCATTAATCAAGTGCTTATTCTGACTTATGGACTTATTCAGATGGCTTATTTGTGAAATCCTAGCTTAATCAAGTTCAAAAAACTCAAGTGAACCAGAATCCACCCTTGTGGACCCCACATAAGCTCATTTGAGCTTATTTCTTGGTTTGGTCAAACCTAGTCAACTGTCAAAGCTAATAAGCACTCACAGTGCTTATTTTTTATTTCCAAATTAGTTGTTTTTATAAAAGTTTCATATTTTAAGTATTTTAGTACTTCTGTAAAAGAAAAATTAGAAAAAGCCAAACTTAATTATAATGATAGCTTCTATTTAATAGAAATTATCTTTTTAATTTTCTTTTTAGCTTATTTATAAGCACTCTTGCATTTTTATATTTTTATTAAATCTCTTTTATATTAAAGCACTTTTATAAATTTTTCCAGATTTTTTACTTTGTCATTTAGTGATATTTAGAATTAATATTAGTTTAACTAATTGTTAATTAAGAATTAAGAATTAAATAGAAAAATTAGATTTTATTAAGTAATACCTAGTTTTTATAATTTTATTAGCTTTTATATAAGTAAAAACATTTTTAGGAATTTTTCTAGAATTTCTACTGTTCATTTTATATTTTTTATAATATAATTAGTATAATTGGTAATTAATTAATAATTAGAATAATAATTAATAAATTAGTTTAAAAATACATAAAACCAACTTTTTATAATTTTTTAGATTCCCGTGATGATTAATTAGATTTATAAAAATCTTCTTAATTATCTAAGTCTTTTAAGTATTTTTAATAATTTAAAAATCAATATAATTAGTTAATTAATAATTAATTAATAATAATTAATTAATAATAATTAGATAAATAGTGTGAAAAATATAATTTTAGTTTTAAAATAAGTTTATAATATTTTAGACTTTTATAAATTTTAATTTTACTTTTCTAGACTTATTTTACATTTTCTTACTTATTAGTGAATTATTGAATAATTAAAATAGTTATTAAATAATAATCATTAATTAAATAGTTATAAAAATAATTTTAATTTTCTAATAATTTTCTTACACTTTTAGGATTTCAAAAATATAATTTTCACATTTGTGGGAGTTATATTTGACAGAATTCACGTTTAGTTTCGTACGTTTACGTTTACTTAAATTTAAACGTACAATTTATATCTTTTTACATTTTTAGGTTTTATTAACTTTTAAATAAATTAATAATTATAAAATAAATATTTTAAGTTTATTTAATTTGCATTTAAGCCCCTAAGGCATGCAAATTCCTACTATAATTAAAATTGTTTTTGTTTCATATGTTTACGTTTAAATATTAAACGTACGCGTTTTCCAGTTCCTTTTCATTTGTGCTTATCTGATTTCACGTATTAATTGATATAGCTTATCAAAGCTATTTTAACTTATATTTCAGTAGTACAATCACTTGAACCCTTTTTCTGTTCAATTCACCTGATTTCAAAGTCATTTTATTTCAGATTTCACGCCTCGTTGGGATCTAACGACCCGGGGAAACACTTCACTCCACGGAGTATTGGTTTAGACTGTTTGACTTGTTGACCATTACTTGGTTGATATTTTCTGACTGTTTACCACCAATCAGACATAACGGTAAAAGTTTTTGAGAGTTGAGGGTACATGTTGTTTTGTTGGAAAATGGTAAATCCATGTTGTTCTGGAAAAATCATCAACTATGGTTAAAAAGTATTTGCAATTGTTTAGTGTACTGTGTTTATAAGGACCCTAAGTATCTGTATGTATTAAATCAAATTTGCCTTTTGCATGTGATTGGCTTGTTTTGAATGGTAATGCTGTTTGTTTGGCCAAAGAACAGATACTACATTGAAAGTTTGTGACATTATTTGGGATAGAAGGTAAGGACTTTATTTTCTTTTGAACATTTACATATGGATATCCTAGTCTAAGATGCCATAGATGCATGTCCTTACAAATGGAATTTACAAAGGAAAAAGATGTAAGAGGTGGTGTAGAAGGTGATTGTGGTGTTGCTTCAGAAGTAATGATGTAGAGACCATCAGATTGAATCCCATGGGCTATCTTCTTGTTGCTTCCCTGAAAGATGCAAGTTGAGTGAGTAAAAAGGACTCAGAGTGTTGTTTTTTTTGTGATTTGACTTATGGAGAGTAAGTTGTAAGCAAAGGATGGTATGAAAAGGACATTGTGTAAAGTGAGGTGAGGTCTAATCCTAACAAAACCAGTGACTGTGACAATTGTTTGGTGACCATTGGGAATTGAAACAAGGATTGGTGTGGTGCAGTGCTTGATATTAAACATGAGAGTGAGGGTTATGCATATGTGATCAGTGACACCACTGTCACAAACCCAAGCATCCTTAAAATGAGAAATTCAAGAAGCAATGAAAAGATATCTACCTGCAGCCATGACCTTTGGATCACACATTCCCTGTGAATTCTGTAGCATCAGCATAACTTGATTCAACTGATTCTGCAAACTGTCCATTTTGGCAAACACAGCTGTGTCCTCATTTGTATCCTTGTCCTTTCCATTTGTCCCACTAGTTGAAGCAACATCTAAGCCAACTGCAGCCATGTTCACTGTTCTAGTTCTATTCTCATTTGTCCTATTTCCTGGTTTCACTTTGCCATGAAGGGGATGACCAGGAGGTATCCAACTAGTTGGTAACATTCATTCTTATAATGCCCTTCCTTTCCACAATTACCACAATAAATCCCTTGTTTGAATGGACTTCTCCTAGTGGTTGTTTCACCCCTGTTGTTTCAAGTGTTATGTTGAGGTCTGTTTTGCCTAAAATTGTTCTGAGATGAGGTGTTGTTGTGTGTGAAGGTGGACATAATGGCAGGGGTCATGTGTTTGGGAGTAGTGGATTCTCTCTGTTTTTCTTCTTGTCTTAACATGCCATAGGCTTTAGTGGCTGTAGGCAAAGGCTGCATTAGGAGTATTTGGCCTCTTAGATTGGCATAACTTTCATCATTAAATTAGACTTTTCCTACTTTCCCTAGCTCCATTCAACCTTCCATTTTCACATGTGCAGTTACAAGTACAAATATAGGGTGCTTCAAGAGCATCAAGTTCATCCCAATATCCCTTTAACTTCTGATAAAAGATCTCAACAGAGCAATTTGATTGTTCTAACTGTGCTATGTCATTACTAAGCTGGTAAATTCTATGACCATCTAATTGGGAGTAGTGTTCTTGCAGTTCTAACCAAATAGATGATGCATAATTAACAAAGCTAAGACTATTACTTATCTACTCTGAAACTGTGTTGAGTATCCATGAAATAACCATATCATTGTTGCGTTCCCACAGTGCTCGGATAGGTGATTCAGGATCAGGATCAGGTTCAGGATAGTGGTTGGTGATGAGTTTGAGCTTGTTCTTGGCATTGAGAGCAATTGTCATGGATCTTCTCCAAGAACTATAATTTTCTGATCCAAGAAGCTTCTTTGAGATGAGAATGAGTCCTGGGTGATCGTTTTCATGAAGAAAGAGGGGTGATTGACAGAATTGGTGTCTTCTGTCGGTGAGCTTGTTTCTCCGGTGTTGAATGCTGGTGTAACCATTGTGAATCGTGATTGATTGATGTTGATATGATGGATTGAAGTGTGATTCTTGATAATGATTGATTGGTTTGGGGAAGAATTAGTTACGGTGGTTTTAATGGTGGAAGGAGGTTGTGATGACAGCTTTAGTGGTGGAGAAAAATTGTTAGAAAAGTTGTTAGGGTGGTTTGTTGTGGTTGGGAAAAACTGTTATGACAGTTAGTTATGGTGGTGACCGGAGAGACATGATTCTATGATACCAAAACACAAAGTGAGAAGAAAGAGTAATTCCATTGAGTGAAATGTTAAAATGAATTACAATACATCAAAATGAGAATATACAGGATATTTATACTACACTAGTAACTAGTCAAACTTAGTCAAATATCCTTGATGACGTAAGCAATGTGGAGAGGTTTTACAGTTGTTGACTTTGCTATCCTTTTGTACTGAATTGACTTGTTTGGTTGTGGTACCATATGCTCCAATTAGGGCTGAGCAAATGACTCGAACGGACAGGACCGACCAACGGATCGACCGAGACCGGACCGGACCGGACTGACCACATTCGGTCCGGTCCTCGGTCTTGGATTTTTGGCTAATTCGGTCAAACCGTTTATTTGACCTTGTTGGGCCGGACCGACCGAGACCGGACCGGACCGACCACATTCGGTCCGGTCCTCGGTCTTGGTTTTTTGGCTAATTCGGTCCTCGGTCTTGTCGGTCCGGTCCGATCCTTTACCGACGCTCACCCCTAGCTCCAATAATTAGTTTTGTTGTTGTTGTAATATTTCATAAGCATAAAATTTAAACATAAATTTAAACAAATATTAGATAGTAATTTATTTTAGAAAAAATTACACGGATGGTCCTTGTGGTTTACACAGATTGCATGTTTAGTCCCTATTTCATTTTAATTACACCAGTCGTCCCTATTTTGTGAAACATTGCACATTTTAGTCCCTAATTTGGATGGGCCGTTAAGTTATTTGCACCATTAGTCCTCCGTTAATATTTTTTGCACTGTTAGTCCTCATTTTCTAAAAAGTCCTCATTTTTTGCACCGTTGGTCCATCCGTTAATATTTTGCACCGTGGTAAATCTTTTTATGTTTTCGTCCATTTTTAACGTTCTCATCCGTTTTCGTCAATTTTTTACGTTTTTGTCCATCTTTTTACGTTTTCTTCCATTTTTTGCGTTCTCGCCCCTTTTTTTTTTGTTTTCGTCCTTTTTTTACGTTTTCGTCTATTTTTTACGTTCTCGTCTGTTTTTTTACGTTTTCGTCAGTTTTTTAATGTTTTCGTCCACTTTTTTATGTTTTTGTCAATCTTTTTACATTTTCATCCATTTTTTTTACGTTTTCATCTGTTTTCTTATGTTTTATCGGTTTTTGCTATTTTTTACGTTTTCGCATATTTTTTGTGATTAAGTAAGTATACTAAAAGAAAATTTGACTTGATAAAAATGTGTCCGTGTTGATTTTAAATCACGATTTTAACCCTTTTCTGGTCTGAATCATCAAAAGTGTAAAAAACGAAAGTTGTCTGAAATAATACTTTACATCAAGACTCGCGAGATTTTAACTAGAAAATGCAAAACAAGATATGTTTACTACCAAAACTTAAGCCATTTTTTACCAAGACTCGCGAGTTTTGGTAGTAAACATCCCTTGTTTTATATTTTCTAGTTAAAATCTCGCGTATCTTGATGTAAAATATTATTCCGGACAACTTTCGTGTTTAACACTTTTGATGATTCAGAACATAAAGGGGTCAAAATCGTGATTTAAAATCAACACAGACACATTTTTATCAACTGTCAAATTTTCTTTTAGTATACTTACTTAATCACAAAAAATATGCGAAAACGTAAAAAAATAGGAAAAACCTATAAAAACATAAGAATACAGGCGAAAATGTAAAAAATTGACAAAAATGTAAAAAGATCGACAAAAACGTAAAAAAGTGGATGAAAACATAAAAAATGGACGAGAACGTAAAAAAATGGACGAAAACGTAAAAAGATGGACAAAAAACGTAAAAAAATACGAAAACGTAAAAAAACAGATGAAAATGTAAAAAAAACATACGAGAACGTAAAAAATAGACTAAAACGTAAAAAGATTGACATAAATGTAAAAAATAGACGAAAACGTAAAAAAAACGGACGAGAACGTAAAAAAATAGACGAAAACGTAAAAAGATGGACAAAAGCGTAAAAAAATGGACGAAAACGTTAAAAAAACGGAGGACAACGTAAGAAAACGAATGAAAACGTAAAAAATAGACGAGAACGTAAAAAAAATAGACTAAAACGTAAAAATATTGACAAAAATGTAAAAAATTAATGAAAACGTAAAAAAACGGACGAAAACGTTTAAAAAAACGGGTGAGAACGTTAAAAAATGGACGGAAACGTAAAAAGATTGACAACGGTGCAAATTATTAATGTAGGGACCAACGGTGCAAAAATGAGGACTTTTTTAGAAAATGAGGACTAACGGTGCAAAAAATATTAACGGAGGACTAACGGTGCAAATAACTTAACGGCCAAACTAACGGCCCATCCAAATTAGGGACTAAAATGTGCAAGGTTTCACAAAATAGGGACGACTGGTGTAAAATGAAATAGGGACTAAACATGCAATCTGTGTAAACCACAAGGACCATCCGTATAATTTTTTCTTTATTTTACCAATTAAGTGGGTGGCCGGTTACCATATTTAGGTTATGTTTGGCGAAAGTAACTGTTGCTGGTGCTGGAGATGGTGCTTGTGCTAGAGATTATAAAAAGAGATTATCTTTATAAGCTACATGAAGTAATCTTTGGTTTTAAAAGATTATGAAATATTATTTTTTTTTAGAATTTCTTATAAGTTATGTCTGTCAAATAAATATTATTTTTTAAATAGCTTATTTTTTTTTAAAATAAACACAATCTTCCAACAATCTTGTGTGCCAAACATAGACTTAGGGTATGTTTGGAGAAAGTAATTGTTGCTGGAACTGGTGCTGGTGCTGGTGCTGGTGCTGGAGATGGTGCTGGTGCTGGAGATTATAAAAAGATTATTTTTATAAGCTACATGAAGTAACTTTTGGTTTTAAGAGATTATGAAAGATTATTTTTTTTAGAATCTCTTATAAGTTTGGCTATGTTTGGCACACAAGATTGTTTGGAGATTGTGCTTATTTTAAAAAAAAAAATAAGGTACTTAAAAATAATCTTTGTTTGGCAGACATAACTTATAAGAGATTATAAAAAAAAATAAACTTTCATAATCTCTTAAAACCAAAGGTTACTTCATGTAGCTTATAAAAATAATCTTTTTTTATAATCTCCAGCACCAGCACAATCTCCAGCACCAACACCAGTCCAGCAAAACATACCCTATGTCTGCCAAACAAATATTATTTTTTAAGTAGCTTATTTTTTTAAAAAAATAAGCACAATCTCCCAACAATCTTGTGTGCCAAACATAGCTACTGGTCTCTAATAAATTTGAAAGTTTGATATATGCTAGAATTACAAGGGTAAGGATCCAGTGAGAAGAAAATTTTAAATGAGAAGAATGAGAAATAGCTATAACCACATATTTGAGATGCATCGGCTTGAATAGATTTATATGCATCCCAATTAGTTTCGAAAGTGATTTTGAATTAAAAAAGATGCAAAGTAGTACTAACAACAAGTTTGACCCGTAGAAGACGAAAAATACATAGGATTCTTTTAACTTTATGAAATGCATCTAATATACGTATATGCATCTAATTTTTAGCTAAAAAATATATTATGATGCATCTAAAAGATTAAGGATGCATTTAATTCAAATCGATGCATCTCTAATGCGTAACGTTTGTTTCTCATTTGATCTAAGAGGGTGTTTCTTTTTTTCCTTAGCTAAGGGTTTGGGTCCACAAGGATCCACAATAGTATTTAATAATATTTTTTTTAATGTAAAGCCCACTTATTTCCACTAACGAGGTGGGGAACCCGCGCGTTGCCGCGGGGTGTTTTCCAAAAGAAGAATGCCTTATGTTTATTGGCCAAATACACGTTGATTTTGCCCGAATGGAAAGGATTGGCACACAAATTTCTACCAGAACTTCCTTGACGCAAGCTATAAAATACCAGGGGTAAATAGGAGGGAAGGCAAAGACTGTTTGTATATTGTTTCGTGTTCTTGCAACAATCACCCTTACTGAGATTGCCTTTTTGTATGACAAACTGTTACTCCTTATGAGTTTCCGGGTTATTTTAAAATAAGTTTTTCCCAGGCCCTCGGCTCCTTTATTTTGGTGAAAAGGCAACCTGTAGGCATACAAACAGCAGTTATCTAATTAGTTCACCAGTGATAAATTCTAATGAATAGATCTAAAACTCACAACAGTGGATATCTATGTAATGATACAAATAAGAAATCTGTAGGTCAAAAATTATGATTTGCAAAGAGAAAAGATATATCCTCTAAATTAATCCTTACGTTATGTGTAATGGAGATAGCTCTGTCATAAACTCCTAGTGTGCATAAAGTTTTTAATAATATTATCCTTATAAGACAATCACGGATTGAAATTTTCTATTTATAAACCTTAACACGTGTCTCTATAATACTTAATAAGTAACGGCTCATTAAATCCACTACAAAACAAAATTTATATGGAGTAATTCATTGATACCAGGTATGGAAAATCAAAATAAAGTCATCCAATTTCAAGATGAAGAAGGGTATTGCTGAATTAATATGCATGTTTCAATTTTTGTATATCACTATAATATGCAATTCTCTAATATTGCTATGAATCCAATAACGTACCATGTAGTAGCTTAGCTTCCAAATGACTTATCCTGATCAAGTTTTTAGAGTCAGCTACAGCTTCCTCCAAAGTCATTTACCTTTACCATTTGCAGATTTGGTCTGCACATAAGAAGTGGATTTATAGCAAATTAGCAATTTAAGAGTAAAGCTAAAAAACGAATCCAATAATACAGCTACTATAGATAGTACTAAAAGTATTTGAGATATATATATATGAAGAGCTATGCATATCTGATAATTACACTATAAAAACACTAAAAAGGACTTCAGATGTTGTTGACCTTTATTTTATGGGATTACCTTGCATATTTTTCCAACCGATTGGTTATCGTGCACGACTGGAATGGTTAGTTTCTCGAGAACAGCTTGTTGGTCCTATCCCGCCTAGTAATAGTAGTTGTGGGCTGCCAATAGCACAACACATTATGACAGCCTCAGTCCCTTTCGTCTTAGATATAAGCCCCATTTTTTGTCTTTAAAAAGCACTCCTACTGCCCTTCACTTTTGCACTGTATAAAAATTATAACGACTTTATATTCCATACCTTATTTTTAGTATTAACACAATTTCAGATAGCGTATTTTTTTTGCTATTATAACACAAAGCTTTCAAATAAACGTTATGACCTCGTAAGCTTGTAGAGCTATTGTTCCATCCTCGTTTGGTTTATGAAATATCCAAGCCGCCATGAAAGCTAGTGAGTTTTGCTAGGAAAGTGGTGGGAGACCAAAATTTATAAGCGCTTGATTCAAACGCACACCAATTCCTTTTAGATAATATCCTCCACCACCTGAATATGTAAAAAAAAATAGATCATCATCAACTCATTTAAGTAAAGCTTAGAAACTCACGTGTTTAAATAAAGTCACTGTTTCGTTTAATACCATTCAGTCATATTCGACTTCTGTTAACTAAGTCAAACAAACACACGTGTTCAAATAAAAAATAAATGTTCAAAGATAGTATAATCAGACCTTTGGTCGCGTACGCTTTGGTCACACCATAATCTTTTGACATTTTCTTAAGCTCATCCAGATCCACCCCGTTATCTGGTATCATAAACATGAGTGGATTCAGCGCAACAAATTGTACCAACTAAATCAGTGAACAATGTATCTAACGGATCTTTAGTTATCTCTACAGGCATACATGTATTATGAAGCTGTTGAAACACCATTATACTGGTGCAGTTTTACAACAGCTATGAACACCCAATTATTTACCCAAAACCCGTCACAAAAACAATCTGAACATTACTTTACTGCTGCCAGCATGCCAAAAAAAGTACCCTAATGCTTATTAAAAGTGTTCAAAACACCCATTAAAAACGACCCAATTCACCCTTTTACTGTTGTTGTTTCGTAGCAGCACCGAACACGCATTAAAATTACCCAGAAAATCCATAATTTTTTCTATATTAAAACTATACATAATTCTTAACAGTAAACTATGTAATAGGGCCATTTGGGTATGGGTATTATGGATTTTCTATACATAATTCTTAACAGAAAATCCATAATTTCCTGTCAAATACTAACCAAAGACAACAAATGGCCCTATTAAAACTATACATAATTCTTAACAGTAAACTAAATTAAAGATTCAAACACATCGGCTAATCAAAGATCATTCCCCATGGTATTATAGTGAAAGACCAAAAGTAAGAGAATTTACCTTCAAAAGTAAATGCATAACGATAAATTGCTTATGGAATGCTTTCAGCCTCGATTTTTGAACAGAAGTGCCATCTTTATGTTGGATCAATCAATATGCAGTGACATCTTTACGTTGAAGATAGGTAGTTTACTACCTAAAATGCTTATGGAATCGCACATAGAATTTCCTTATGGAATGGTTTCAGCTTGTTCATTTTGGTTCGCTACAATTATACACAATACAGGTAGTAAACTGAGTACAACTTATAACCATCTAAGTAGTTAACTAAATACATAATCAGTGACCACTAATGTGTTCCTTAGCCAATACTTGGTGCATGTTGGTCACTGAAACTAATAGCCACCATAAGACGCCAAATTCATATCCAATCATCAGAATGACACATGATCAAACATCATGAGTGTTACCATCATAGTGCCTAACACTTTCTATCTACACAGTAGTACATGTTAAACTAACCTTCGCATTGGTCTCCATGTTAACACCATTCTCAGTCATAGGGGCAATGTCCATATTAACAGTAGTCTCATTTGCCGATGGCACATCAGCTGAGGCATCATCGGTATCCATCTTCGTTGCCTTTTTCGATGGTTCCTTAGTCACTGGAACTTCAACTTGCTCTTCTTCAATTAGCTGAAAATATAGACAACAAAAAATCTATAATACGATTCAGGCACGAAAGACCAACAAACCAAATATTTAATTCAACCAAAAACTTTCTCACCTGTGCAAAGTCCACAGAGACAATTCCATGAAAACTCATACGGGTATTCAAACGGGTTTTCACGCTGACCTTAGCACGCCAGCCATTTGTTGTTTGGAAGAGACGAATCTGTTTATCATTGGCAACATAAAAGTGTAAGCATAGAGCTGTTATACAAATTGACATAAAGTGAAGAATTTACAAAGCTTTTAGCAAATTTTAGCGTGCAAGTACTAATAGTTTTCGGCGTCTGTAATTAACTGACTCCGCGTAGCGGAAATCTAATGAAAATGCACCAGTGAGAGCTTTCACGCTAGGAAATTGATTTTTTCAGAACTTTATTACATCACACATCATATGTTACTGATTTTCAAAGTATGAAGGCCTGTGTGTGATTGCTTATTGTAACTGCTTACACAGGGGTGTATGGGTTTTCTTAACGGAGCTTATACTCCAAAAACTAATGTTTTTATAGATGAGACACTCAACTACATAATTTAGTAAAACACATCTAAGATAACCACGATTACTAAAAAATCCTTTAATAAGCACAATTAATAATCCTAAACAGCCTTTATAAATATACAAAAAAGAAAAGACAAAAGCTATATTTTACCTGTTAGTATTAGTTCTTCTAGCACCTTTGTCATTTATCTTCTCATCTTCCTATAACACAATAAGGAATGCAAGTCAACAAATAGAAACTAAAGTATGCAACTCTTATATGAAAAAAAACCTGAAAATTACATGGAATGCAAAGCATAAGTGGTCATTCGGAATTTGGGATGAGGTCATTCTTTAATTCTTGAATGCTTATTAGCAAACAAAGCAAGATATCTTACCAATTTCTGCCACATCACATTAAACATTCACCCTTGCTAAATCAACTTGCTCATGTAAAGAATACACTATCCCAACGTAAGCTTGCATGCAAGAAACTCGGTCTTGTTGGCTCCAATGCTTCAAACTGAGCATACTGATTTACATTATTAAACGTTACTGCAAAATAAAAGCCTTCATAAAACCACTAATAATCATACTCTAAAAATTTGGACTAAAAGTAGGCCAATGTCTCTTCTAGATGTATAATCATACTCTGAAAATATTTTACCATATGAATCTTCTAAATTCTGGATAAATGCCAATTGAAGCAAAAGCTTCATTCAAACACTCAAAGTCTAAACTCTTAAAAGTAAGCAATAAGCACTTAAAAGAACAACCCCAAACACCCTTTGCACTCAAATAAAGAGCGTTTTTATTCAATCTATATTTCAACTTTGCAAGTAAAAACCATATATAATCAGAAAAAGAACAATGCAGATGGCGATATAATTTAGTTAATTATAGTAAAAGGCATGTCATGAGGGTCTTTCCTTTTACATGGGCTTGGAAGCCTGTGATCATACCTTAAATTAACCTGTGGTTTGGTTAAATAAGCCGCTGCAGCTAGCAGTTCAGCAGTTGGCATCGCAAGCTCAATAACCCTGAAAATTCAAAACAGATGAGCTATATAAAACTATAAGTGACGTTTGATGATCAAGAACTTGCATACGTTCTATTTTTTCAATGTTTACTGAAGCATTCAATTTAAAAAACTAATAAACAAACAAAAGGATCCTCCATAAACTAATATTTGCTGCAAGCTTGTTATAGTCTATCTCGACATATGAAGCAACTGTTACTACTTACCCACAACTGTTACGGTGTCACCAGAATAAACACACCCACATTCCTATAAAACCCATACAAACCAACACAAAAAGTCACATTTAATAACTCAACATTCGAAAGTGGGGCAAACTTTTACCTTTTCAGCGAGCTTTCTATGGTCAGATTGTTTTCGTATCCGCATTTCGTGCCCCACTTTTTTTTAATTTGATCCCACTACGTGAAAGGCACACCCTACATTAACAAAAAAAATATGATTATTACGTTCCACAAAGTATGGAAAATACTGTTTAAAATATTATCTAAATTGTACTGTATTACTACTAAAGGCTAATTTATTTAGAGGAAATGCCATTAACCATAAAACTTGGTTTCTAACTGTGCATGTGACAAAACTGCGCTTAATGTGCTGAATTCATCCTCGGGAATACATACCTTTCCGAGACTAACTTCATTTTGCCATATCAACCATTCCTCTCTTGTTTCGCCTCTTTAGGATTATGTGTTCCCCTGCCATTATAGTAGATTAACGATGTCATTTACAGAACAACAAATATTTAGACAAAAAACCACCTAACCGAAACCACATGGTTAGCCATAAAAGTGATAAGCCAAATCAAAGACCCCTTAAGCACAATTGAATTAAGCAAAACCCTAAATCCAACATCAGAAACTAACCAATGCCAAAATAAAAGGAAAAAAAAAAAAAAAAACAATAGCAAATTCAGACTTACAATAGATCTTGCAACACAATTTTTTTGTAACCCAAATAAGGCACCAATCGTTATATACTACATACATACATCATAATTTTGCAACCTAAATAAGCCTTCGAAACAGCTATGGCATAAACCGACCTACCAAGAATTTAATCTTGTTTGCAACAAAAGGCCAAATTGATAAAAACCCCAAATTAAAAGAAAACCCTAAATTTTACCTTGCTTTAACGACATTGAATTGAAACTGAATTGTTTGATCTTGAATCTGAATATTTGGTTGGGCCGTGGTTTTTCCACCCACGGATCTTCCTCTAGATGATCAACGTTTGTTTGGTCTGTGCGTGTCTGGTGTGTGTGTGTGGTCTGCGGTTCCGAAGAAATCTAGAATATGTGGGAGATAATTATAGAGAGAAACCGAGTGAGGGAGAAGGCAAATGAGGATTTGTGCTCTGCCATGGAAGAGTTTAACGTACATAAAAAAATAATATTACTGTTCCTAGCCCTGTAGCTCCCCTCTTAAAGAACTGTAGTTGCAAAAGTGCAAGTGTGTGGGAGAGCAATTTTGGTGGTAATACATGCTATTGTGGTTATACCACAAAGTGTGGTGAGAGCAATTGGGGGGCAAAGCCCACTCTTTAGTATATAAGTATAATAAGTCTATATTCATAAGGTATAAGATTTCTTCATCTCCTTATTAAAACACACTAAGTTTTTTTTTTTTTTTTTTTTTTTTTTTTTTTTTTTTTTTAGCTAAGGGTGTATGTGGGTCCTACTACTATATAAGCATCTTAATGGGGAGCAGTTGATAAAAAAAAAAAAAAAAATGTCACGATTACAAATGAAAAAGTTTGTTTACTACTTTACTGTAAATTTACAAAAGTATATAGTCTGCTTGTGTTAAGAGAGTGAACATCGGGCGGTTTGAATCTGTTCAGAAAGTATCATCAACAAAATCAGGTATTCAATAAATCAGTTAAAAGTTAAAAAAAATCATATCATCAAAACCCAAATGAATAAAGTTTCAGTTATTAATCAAACCCTTATCAAATCACTTCCCAAATACCACCACCATTTAAAACCCTTAAACCCACTTTACAATTTACTCCCAAACACCCAAAACCCTAACAAAATAGTTGATATCATATGCACAAATCTTAAACAAAAAAAACCCGTAATTCTTGAAAAAGATATGATATTTCACATGGGTTTTCAACATGTTTCAAGGGTTCTTCTTAGATTTCAATCTGATTCATTTTCAGCATTAACTTTTTTCAATTGGGTTAAAAAAGATTTATCTTTTGACCCATCTGTTCAAGACTATTGTATTATGTTGCATATATTAGCTTGGTGTCGTAATTTTTCGCAAACTATGAGTCTTTTAGCTGAGTTGATTGAGGTTAATAGGAGTAAAAGCGAGAAAGTTAGTATTTTTGAGAATTTGGTTATGTGTACTAAAGATTGTAGTTGGGATCCTGTTGTGTTTGATATGCTTCTTAAGGCGTATTTGAAAGCGGGTTTGGTTCGTGACGGTTTTGTTACGTTTAGGAAGATGGTTAAAGTTGGTTTTGTGCCAAAAGTTGTTTCGGTTAATTTTCTTTTAGATGGCCTTTTGAAGATGGGTAGGATAGATGAGTGTTGGCGGGTTTATGGGGAAATGGGAAAGGTTGGGCTTCGTGGGAATACGTTTACTTTTAATATATTGACTCATGTTATGTGTAAAAGTGAGGATGTTGATAAGGTGAACGAGTTTTTAGAGAAAATGGAAGAGGAAGGATTTGATCCCGATATTGTCACATATAACACTTTGATAGATAGTTATGTGAGGAAAGGTCGGTTAAAAGACGCGCTTTATCTTTATAATATAATGTATATTCGGCGTGTGATACCGGATTTGATTACTCATACGTCTTTGATGAACGGGCTTTGTAAAGAAGGTAATGTAAGGGAAGCTCATAAGTTATTCCATCGTATGGTTCAAATTGGGCTTACACCAGATGTGTTCTGCTACAATACTCTTATATGTGGTTACGTTAAGAAGGAGATGATGCAAGAAGCACGTGGTTTGCTTCATGACATGATCAAGGAAAAAGTTTTTCCTAACGAGTTCACCTGTTTAGTACTCATAGAAGGATATAGAAAGAAAAACATAATAATTTCAGCTGTGAATCTTATTGTAGAGCTTCAAAGATTTGGAGTATCGGTTTCGAGTGATCTTCAAGTTGATTTAGTTGTTGATTTGTGTCAGGTGGATAAACCGTTTGCAGCCAAAAGTCTGTGGGAACGCCTAATGCAAGATGGGAAAGAAACACGCAAGTTTGAAATCTACAATGAATTGATTGTTACATTTTGTAGATTAGATTATGTAAACGAGGCTATACAGCTAAAAGATGAAATGTTCTTCAAGAATGAAAATCAGAGTTTGACCTCCTATAAAGCAATCATTGGGTGTTTATGTAGACTAAATAGAACGATTGAGGGTGAAGTTTTCATGAGGGATATGGCTGAATCTGGCATTCAACCTGATACGACAATTTGCAGATCTTTGATTTTTGGCCATTGTAAAGAGAAGAATCTTGATCAAGCGGAGTCATTATTGAGGTTCTTTGCAGAGGAATTCAAGTTATGTGACAATGAATGCTATAATGAGGATTTTAAAGCGGTTTGTGAGGAAGGTGATTTTGGTAAGTCGATGGAATATCAGAACAGGATGCAGAAAGTTGGATTCACTCCAAATAGTCTGAGTTTTAAATATGCAATTGATAGGTTATCGAGAACAGCAGCTTGTGGAAAAGCCTTTAATGTAAACTCTGGTATGTTCTATACTGCTTTAAAGACATGCCTTTTTCATTTTTTTTCCCTATCACTGACATTATCTTAAATCATTTGCAGGGTCTGTAGTTCCTCTTTCTGCAATAGAGTGTCACTCGGAAAGCTCCTTTGTAACAGTATGAGATCATTTGACAAAAGGGATTTTTGTTGCATATGTTGACCTAGTGATGGACTGATGTATCTATAATCCAAGAGTGAGTGACAGAGTCAATCTCAGATTTGTGCTTTTCTCGCCAGCTTGCTCTTAAAGAGGTCAGTCCTTTTCATTTATTCATTGACATCAACTGCTTTTATGTTTCCAGTTGCTAGTATGGATTTGTAGGTCATATGATTTTGTCAGTTTTACTTAAGGTTCATTATGGACCTTCATGGTCATTTGCATATAGAGAACAAGAGAATTTTGTGTATGGCGCCCTGTGTTCTAGTTTTTTTTATGTCTGCATGCACCAAAGCTCTTCAGCTTTACAAGGCTGGAAGAGATAAAGATTCATTATTTCATTTACACATAGCGCACTATGCAAAACCAATGATTTTACGAACTATGGTCACAAAATAGTAACCTTGCCATTTACAAACAATGTAAACCAGTGCTTCTCTTCTCCTTGTTAGATGTAATGGAATGGACCATCACATCCAATTGATGCATTTGGGTATGTAATTGGTTTTCACATAATACATTCACTGGTTTTATCTTGTACTTTATTCTTTGTTTAGAATGAAGTACTAGATTTTTATATGGACATATAAAATAGTTAGACATTTATAAAACTCGTTAACTTCAAATACTATTATACTAAGAGAACCTTTTCTAGTTACTTTAAAAAATAAATAAATAAATAACAAAAGGTAAATTTAATTAGCTCTGAAATGATGAAATCTTAGAATTAGAAATATACGTTTTTATTGAAAATTACACAAAAAAAAGGGGCTTTCCCTTGTGACTTTTTATTCCATTCCGTGGTGGAACAAGAAAAACAGCGGTTCATAATATGAGAATCAACCGAATTAAACGAATCACATTCCTGGAGGAACTGTTGATAACCTGTTCCATTAAATTTGACTTGACCGACATCTTTTTTCATTACAATGAAATGGATCGTTCCATTCCATCTGTCATTCCGCTAACCCTTACTGATTTTTGTAGGACTTGATCTTTGCGAAATATGGAGTATATTTTTCAATCTATGAATAAGTCGGCAAAGCTTCCAAACCAACATATAAATTAAAATTAAAACTTTAAAAGGCACTAGTATTATCTGTATTAGTTCTGACATTACTACTATAAAAGTCAAAATATAAAACGAAATGGATCATTCCATTGCACCAACCCTATCTTGATTTTTATAGGAATTGATTTTTGCGAAATATATGTTTTCAGTCGATAAATAAATCAGCAAAGCTTTCAAACCAATAAGTAAAAATTAACTGGCACTAGTAATATCCATATTAGTTTTGACATTACTATTATAATTATAATTGTCAAAATATTTCATTGAAATGGAAAATTGGACATTAAAAACATAGACCAAGTATTAACTAGTAAGCAAAAAAAATAAAGCTTAGACATATGACGCTGTCGTTGGTTCAATGGTATCAGTGATTAACGTTGCATTGTTTGTGCACCGTTTTGATTGAGACCTCAGTGTATCGGTGTATCAGTTTGTTGCTGATTAAAGAAAAAAAACAAAAACACCTGAACCCCTTTATGAAGAAAACAACCATAGAGTAGCTCATTGTTTGTCACACACAAACCACATGTACACGAGCACATATTTATCAACATTTATTTACATATATGTGTTTACCATTTACATATTTCCACTGTAATCACTTTTATTCATTATGCTTTGGTGCTTACTGTCTTAACAGGAGCCTGCTTCCAGTAGATCACACCTCCATTGATCTTATTTCCTTCTTTGGGCATATAAACTGCATTCCTATCGGTCGTCTTTTTTGAAGCAGGGGGCCACTGTCCACTAGTGATTGCCATGTCTTTTAGATGTTTAAGGCTTTCAAGAGTTTCAATTATTGCAGGCATCTTTGGCCTGTCTTTGGGGTTCGAGCTCACGCAGTACAATGCTAAAAGGGCCATCTCCTTGGCTCCCTTAACCGAATATTGACCTGCCAACCTAGGGTCAATTATTGTGCGGACCCTTCGGCTACTAGTCAGGTATGGCTTGGCCCAGTCCACAAGATTTTGCTCGTTTTTTCGCCTTTTTTTATCCATTGCTCTTCTTCCAGTTAATAGTTCTAGCAACACCACTCCAAAGCTATAAATGTCGCTCTTTGTGGTTAAGTGTCCTACAATTAACATATCAATAGAATCTTTTTACTTTCCTTTAGTTTTTTTTTTTTTTTTTTTTTTTTTTTTTTTTTTTTTTTTTTGAATTAACTTTTATTCCGATATTCAGATTGGCTTAGTTAAGTGGTTTAAGATTACTTGTAATTAGAAATTTCCTATACATTATAAGTTTGAATTCTGGACTTGTAAATTATAAGTAAATTACCAGTATTGACATATTCAGGGGCAGCATATCCATATGTTCCCATAACTCTAGTAGTGACATGGGTGTTTGATCCTTCTGGACCCATTGTTGCCAACCCAAAATCGGATAACTTTGCATTAAAATCCTGTCAATCGCGAGATAGGAAAGAGAAAAAATGATTACAACTGATAACAACTCAAATCTTATTTGTATGTCTTCGATTATCATTTTCTAAAGATGACCGTGACCTAACACGAAGTGAGATCATGTTCTGGACTCATGGTATTGAACCCCTTCTATGTTGTGCTAGAAATAGTACATTTTTTTTTTTTTTTTTTTTTTTACTAAGCATGAATGACAATTGATATAAGGGGTTTGAAATACATACAGAATCAAGTAAGATGTTGGATGTTTTGAAGTCACGATATATTACAGGACTTTCAGCGCCATGTAAGAATGCAAGGCCTTTAGCTGCACCTATAGCAATTTTAATCCTAATCCCCCATGGTAGGCAAACCGAGATTCCTGTTACACAACAATTCTCACTTAGGTTATAAGAAAAGTTATATACAATAACCATGAAAGTAGATAGAAACTTACTCTTGAACAGATGATTTTCCAAGCTGCCACGAGCCATGAATTCGTACACGAGGACTCTCTCTTCTTCTTCACAACAATACCCGATCAGTTTTACCAAATTTGGGTGCCTAAGTTGACTGAGAAATATCACCTCCGCCTTCAATTATACCATTGTCAATCAGTGGTGTTATAAACCAAATAATTAAAAACACTATAATTTTTATTTAAAGAAAGAAACCATTGATTAATAGGCAATAAGAATATAGACAAGCTTACAAGCCACTCGCGATGACCTTGCAATCCTTCAATATCAAGAAGTTTAACTGCAATTGGTTGAGCCTTCAAACCAGGCCTCATATTCTCATCCACATAACCTTTGTGCACCTTACCGAACCCACCTTCACCTAGCAAGAAATTACTGGAGAAATTCTGAGTTATGGCTCTCAACTCACTTAACTTAAAGTCCAACAAGTCGGGCCCGAAAGTGTTAGCTATGTCTTCACTAATACGTAAAGAAGAAGACCTGCTAAGGTCCGAGAAAGACATGCACCTAAAAGATGGTGATGGTCCTACGTTCTTTGAAAACTTTGATCTTGAGGGCCTGCATCGGCTAAAGTTGCAAAAAACCTTGTCTTCGGCTGTACAACAGTAGGGTTTCCAAGATTTTCGTGTCTCTTTCATGGTTATTGTTTGAAATGGTTAGTGAGAAGGTGATCAATGGAGGAGTATAAGTATTAACCATATGGGGTTATCTTGATGCAAAAATCTTGAAGGCTAAAAAAGTTAAAGAAAATGCAACTACTCTCCAACCACTCTACTAAAATGGGGTGCTTTGTTACAATCTTTACCAAGAGGATATTGTTTATGCTACTAGATTTGTCATTTAGGTGTTGTCTTCATGCCAAAGGGCTCCATTTCTAGATGTTTGACAGGTGAAGAAACCCCTCTTTGCTAACCAATAATATTCTATACTTTTAAGTTGAAAATATTTGTTTTATTTGTACACACACATATATGACGTACACACATAGGTAAAGGTAAGTTAAACACAAAAAACCTTGAAAACAAAAGAGCATTTCTTGGCCATTATGTCGAAAAATAAATGTCCGATTCCATCCGCTATTCATGTAATTATTTCAACTTTTTCACACATAGAACATATTATCCAGTTTTTCACCCTCTACATGGATATATATACATGTATATGTATCGGTCTATACGTTTGTATTCGTACATATATGTGCATATTTATGTATGTATAGCTTATATAATATATACATGTATATGTTACATGTATGTCTATAGAAATACGTATAATGCATATTTGTTATATACACCTGCACACACATAGATATATACAAACATAATTTTGAGATGAAGCCCTATAGGAATGGCTTTTTCACATCTTGCTGTATAGGCAACTGGGTGATACAAGTAGTTCCTTATCAGAGGAGACAAGATACCAAGAGAGGGATACTTGTTCCAGCTAGTACTCTTGTTAAGAGGTCAAGCCACTTACATATAAGACACAAAGGTTTGTAATCTTATATGTTAAACATGAAATAGGATGGGGCTTGTCTTAATCTCTTACTCCAGTATGCTGAGGATTTGGGCATATTCAAAGAAGGTTTTCTTATATAGGAGTCAATTGTATATTGTCTAATGTTTCCAAATGGATTGACAACTACATTTCTAATCTGTTATCAAATGATCAGGCGAAACAATTACATTAAAGCTCTCGATCGATTATTCACAAATGATTTGATATAAAGCATACAAATTATAGTATTATTTATGGAAGGATTGTCTTGAAATTGCACAGAATGGATGTATAATGTTTTACTATGGCAAATTCATAATATTGGGTATGTGGGTAGACTAGTTGAGCTAGTAACTAAAGCCAGATTTGTAGCTTATAGGACCTGGTGCTTGTAAAAGCCTGACAAAGTAGCTGACACTTTAAGTGTAAAATGACTTAAAAAGACATGCAAACAAAAATATTACTACCTCCGTCTCATAATTATAGTCCACTGTTTACTTTTTAAGTCTTTGTCTTGTAACTTTGACCATATATATTTTTATTTGTGTTATATAATATTTGATAAAAAATATACTAATGAAAAATACATTTAAAACTCCATCCATTCATATATTTTACATCAATTAATATAACACACAAATTAAAATATTTATGGTCGAAGTTGAAAACTAAAGACTTCAAAAGTCAACACTGGACTATAATTGTGGGACGGAGAGAGTACAATATTATTTTAAAGGCATTAATGTAATTTACTACTCGTATTTCAAAAGCTTATACGTCGTCAAAAGCCACTTCAGATGACTTATTGAATAAGAGATTTTGAATTACGCAAGTTTTTGTGAATTCTTTTTGTCAAACAAAGTTTATATTATTTTGTATTTCTAGTTTTTTCGCTTTCAACCGTGCTCTTCTTTTCAAATGGATTTGGCATTTCATCTCTCAAGGTTCTTCTCTATGAGCTAGTCTGATTAAAGCCATTTATGGTGATCGAGGAGCAATCGACTCCTTTGAATCTATCTATAGGCGTTCTTGTTGGCCGGATATTATTCGTGAAACTAAGTCTTTTACAAACAAAGATATTGATCTTTTTATCTTTTGTCACTAAAAAAGTGGGTAATGGGGAAGATTCAATTTTTTGGGATGATATTCGGTTAGACGAGATGGCGTTGAAGCATCGGTACCCTAGACTATACGCTTTGGAATTATCCAAACAATTAGTGTGTAAGATAAATTGAGTAACGAGTCTTTGGTTTTCTCCTATCGTCGTATTCCAAGAGATGGGATAGAGGAAGAACAGCAGCGCTCTCTTCAATCACGTATTGATCGTATAATTTTATCTCCTATGTTAGACCGATGGATTTGGTCGTATGAGGCTTCGGATGAGTTCTCGGTGAAATCAGTTCGAACCTTTATTGACGATTCGCTTCTGCCAAATGAAGATGTGCCTACTAGATGAGTTAACGTAATTCCTATCAAGATTAATGTCTTTGCTTGGAAAGTTTGTTTGGATAAGTTGCCTACTCAGTTGAATCTCTCCCTTAGAGGAGTGGATATCCCGTCCATCTTTTGCCCTCTATGTAACATCTATGGGGAGTCCATTTCTCACCTTTTTTTTCATGCTCTTTGGCACGTCAGTTGAGGAGCAAACTTTTACGATGGTGGGAGTTAGATTATATTGACATCAATTCATATGAAGATTGGCTTCAGTGGTTCAATAATATTTGCCTTTCTAGGTGTATCAAGGAGATTTTTGAAGGCATTTGGTATGTTAAGTGGTGGAGTTTATGGCGCTTTAGAAACCAATCATTGTTTGGAAATGTTCTCCTGAGACGTGAGCTCTTTTTTGATGATATCGTTCGTCTGTCTCATACGTGGTGCGCTAGCCGGTGTAAATTTAATTTTGATTGGAATACTTAGAGGAAAAATCCTAGTCATGTTAGTTTGTAATTTCCTCTTTCTCTACCCTAGGGCTTGTTTGGGGTTGCATCAAAAACACTCCGGAGTGAAAACCGGTGGCTACGCCTCTGTGGGTGATGATTTTTCCCTTGTCTCGGCTCTCTGTAATTGGCAAGAGTTTTTTCATCCCTTTTGCAACCTCCACAGCTAAAGCCCTAGGAAGGATCTAGTTAGTGTAGTTTTGTTTCTTTCTAGATTGTTTTGTAACTCTTGCTTCTAGCGTCTTGCTAATAGCTTTTTTAATATATATCTGCCGTTCAAAAAAAAAAAGTTTATGTTAAAGACTGGCTTATTTTAAAAGCTTGAGATATTTATAAGTTCTCCCCAAAACATGAACGAATCATTTGATTGTTCATAGATTAAGCCAAGTATTGTTCTAGCCAGGTATTGCTGGGAAATACATGCGCAAGTTTTTAAATAATAGAAGAATTATGTTATCCTTTATATCTTTGTTCGAGTTGTTGCAGGTTAGTATATCAATTGATCAAGTAAAGATGTTGATAAAGAAGAAGAAGATGGGTCACAGTAGTATAACCATGTTAAGTGCTGTTTGATCGCCGTTGAAACTATGATTAGCGTAAGAACTCTTAAGTGTCCCCCAAATTCATTTCTTTTATCACTTTATGCTCATTGTTATCACGCAATGAAGTTCAAATATGTTTAATTGCAAGGTGGATTGAAAACTAGAGTGGGGTTAAAAATTAGTGTGAAGTAAGTAATTAATGTTTTAACAATCTATGATGCAAACAATCGTTAGTATTTTTTTAAATAATTGAAAGGTTAGTGTATGCGTTGGGTTAAAAACTAATGTGGATGTAAGGAATTATTACTCGATAATTAGCGGAAAGGAATATATTAACTACAATATTTTGTAACCAACTAACTATAATTTTATGCTATAAATGTTGTCTCTGATTCTTTTTGTGGTCTATGATTCTTTTCTATGAGTCCTTGATTCATTGCTTTTATATTTTTTTGTGAAGGATTATAACCAATTTGTTACAAAAATTGTAGTCAAGCTATCATTCATCGGAAATAGTGATTCAAAATTGTCTTCTGGATAAGCGCAAGAGATAGTTTACGTTGTTGTTGGATACCAAATACATTTGTAGGACTCCATAACCACCCTGAATGTTGTTTAGCACAATTTTCAAACTTGTGGGGTGCTTGTGAGATTAAAAATTTATAAAACCCAAAATATTATATCTTGCAAGAAATAGCCTCAAAAACTTTCAACCATTCATTTTGGCGTTTTCTCATCTAAGTGAGGCAATCAGTGGCACCATTAGTCAAAGAATAAAATGCCAATGGTTGGTCGATTTTTCAGTCGGTCGACTAGGCCGACGCGTCGCGACCATTACACACCCTAAAAAAGACGCGTTTAAAATAGATAAAAGGGTGTATCGGTCGCATTTTTGACCGAGCTATGTTGTGCATGATGTTTATGTGAGTGTTTTATTTTTTATTTTTTTTCTGGTATATTTTTTATGGTGTCTCTGATTTTCTTGTTTCACTAAATTGATCGTGAAGTTGCTATGAAGAGAGAAAACTGATGTAGCAGTGGTATCCTCTGTCCTGTGAGAGTCAATGTTACACTTAGCCTTACTCTCTCCTTTCCAAATTAATAGTTCACGTGATGTCCCAATTTAATTGTCTATTACTAAATATAAAAGTTTAATCTAGTTTACCATATTAACTCTGCTCGATATTATTATTACAAAAACTCTAAATAAGACATTAATTAATTACTTAAGGGTAAATTATCATTATAGAAAAGGTAAGAGATAGAAAACAACAATAATTATTACTCCCTCCGTCCCATAATTATTGTCCACATTTGACTTTTTTAGTCTTTAACTTTCAACTTTGACCGTTAATATTTTTCTTTGTGATATATATTACTTGATGCAAAATATATAAATCAATTGAGTTTTAAATGTATTTTCATTCGTATAATTTTCATCAAGTATTATATAATACAAATAAAAATATTTAAGGTCAAAGTTGCAAAATAAAGACTTCAAAAGTCAAACGTGGACAATAATTATGGGACGGAGGTAGTACTATTTTTTTATCAGATAACAACTATTTTAGAATGGAGCGAGTAGTAGTTTTTTCAAGATTTACTCGATGTATCTGATTCTCACTTTATTTATTTATTTATTTATTTGAGTGGACAATGTCTTGGCAAATACTCATAGTTACATTACACACCTATAAAAATCATATATGGGGCTGGAGCTAGATGGGGGTGGGGGTGGGGGCATTACCCCTTCTTGCCCTATATATGCTTCGTCCATGATCATATATCAGATAATAAACTCTCGAGACTTGCTACTTGACGTAATTATCAAAGGGCATGATGTAGTGCATTTATGTCATGTTATAGGGTGCCAAATTACACTATATGGTGCATTTGTGGCATGTAGTGCATTACCCCTTCTTGCCTTATATATGCTTCGTCCATGATCTTATATCAGATAATAACTCTCGAGACTTGCTACTTGACGTAATTATCAAAGGGCATGATGTACGCATTTATGGCATGTTATACGTGCCAAATTACACTCTATGGTGCATTTATGGCATGTTCACACAGAGAGAGAGAGAGAGAGGGGGGGGGGGAGGGGGAAGATAGGGGGTTTGGCATTATGTTATAGGAATGTTATTGGGGAGAATAGTTTTTATTTTATGATATAAGAATATTATAAGGTAGAAAGTTAACGCGGTGGCGTCTATAACAATTATAGGCGCCAACTGCGCTACCTCTTTAATAACGATATATGTATTAAAATTATCATTGTTATCTTTTTGTTTGTCTATATCTATGATGACATGTCATACATATGGCCTTAAATGAACTTAATAATTCGTGGATATTTCATTAACCGTTCGGTAAAAAGTTTTTTTTATGTTCGTTTATTTATTAATGAACGAACATGAACAATATTTACTCTCGTTTAGTTAAATGAACAAATATGAACAAAAGTCGCGTTCGTTCATTTATGTTCGTGAACGGCCGATTATGCTTTTATTAACGTATGTTTATGTTCATTTCTTTATTTGTGCTCATATATTATAGCTTTTAATTGTATACTTTTAAAACTCATTTGTTTAAACAAAACAACACTTATAAAACAAATATTAAGCATAATTTAATAAAGTTATGTTTGTTTTCTACGTTCATTTATGTTCGATCATTTATATTCATTTAGTGTCTTAATAAATGAACATAAACGAACATGAAAATTTATTTTTTTAATAAACATGAACAAGAAAATTTGTTCGTTTAAACGCTCATGTCCGTTTATTTATCCGGTTAAAATTAAACGAACAAAGATAAACAAAGTTTCATTCGTATTTGTCCGATTCGTTCACAACCCTGATCAAAAGGATATATGTATACAAACGTATCTGTTTCCCAAAATTTGGACTACATATGTTCTTTGAAATGAGGTCCAAATATGACGAATGATGTGTGCGTGGACCTACCTTTTCAATCATGCTTTATACAAGTACAATGATAAAACATGAGCTTAGAAAAGGCAGCAAGTACGATAAGTGACGAATT
This sequence comes from Artemisia argyi, assembly GCA_030686995.1. Taxonomy (NCBI): domain Eukaryota; kingdom Viridiplantae; phylum Streptophyta; class Magnoliopsida; order Asterales; family Asteraceae; genus Artemisia; species Artemisia argyi. Next base: position 167,581,779 of record CM060698.1, on the reverse strand, counting down.
CATACTGCTTTATTTAAAATAGATAGTAAATAATTAAATCTTCTAAGATAAAGTTTTTCTTATGCAAATATTCATATCGATTAAGAAATAAAATATGTAACAATATTTATAAAGTCAACAATGCTGATGCAACATAAATAATCTTGTTAATATCTTACATTTTCAAAAAGTACCATATCAATATCGAATGTATCTTTTCACAATATGGCGGGTACAGTTGCTAGAGGTTCTAAAAACAAAAACATAACACAAAACTTTGAAAAGTTTGAGTCCGAATTCAGATATTGTTATGTTTTAAGTAGAAGGTGTTGGTGATTATTGAGTTATGTTAGATACCAATGAGATTTCACGCTACTTTCGGATACGAGTTAAGAAAATGTGAAGTGCACACTTGTTTAAGCTAAAGTGTTTCTTATCATGACAAAGACGTGGAGCTCAAGGAGGTTGCGCCCCTTGCAAAGTCAAGGGGCAACGCCCTTGTCATGCCAATAGAGTGGGTGGGAGCCAAAGAGAAGCCTCCCCTCGCGGGGTTTAGGGCAGCGCCCCAAAGCCTAACGATTTTCATGAATCGTTATTAAAGACGTTAACAGTTTTTCACTCCAAAACACAATCAACGCATTTATTGGTGGACAGTTGCGACTGTTGGTTTTTAGCCGTTTTTATTTGTTTTGTATATATCAAAAGTTTATGTTGTTTAACAGAAATATTAGTCTCATTCTTACATACGAAAACTAACAATTCCTCTTTGTCTTTTTTTAGTTCTCTTGTGCTTAGAAACTATGTGATTCTTTATAATTATTCCAATAAAAATTGTGACACAGAAAAAATAAATGGTTAAAATATTTTATTTAAAAAGAAAATTTACACGATTTTTGTCAAATATCTAAGATTATCATAATGACCCTTACACAATTCCTAAGGAATGCAATGTAAACTGGCCAAGAGACTCTATATAGTTACAAAAGTATATTTCATCCGATATAAAGTTCTCTGTTAAATAAGTGAATCAAATTGGTTGGGTTTTATCAAGTTACGGTTAGTATCTTGCATTTTGATTGTGTATATGACCGGACGGTCACGCAAATACACCGGACGATTGGCCAACTATGCCGGACAATCTGTTTAAGACCGGACGGCTGATCCCCTCCCCCGGAAAGCACATGATTGACACGTGACTCAACCTGGCCTGACACCCTAGCATAGGGGTGGCCCACAACGCCATCTCCTATATGTCAGGAACAGTGACCTACCTACAAGTGGTAAACAGTGATAGGTCAGTACTATAAATACCCCTTGTGTACTTCCATAATATTTAGCATTTACTGCATTATCATTACACACACTTAATACCAACATCCGATACTCATTCATACGCTGGAGCTTGGTCCTGGGATAACACCCGGGGCGAGGCTAACGCGTTTTGTTGTCATCTACAGGCCTGCATTAATCATTCGGAGGGCTTCGCAAGGACCATCGCCACTATATACATTATTCGGTACATCAGTAAATACATTATTTCTACATTATCCTCAGTCGACACAGCAGGTTTATATTCAAACTTTTAAATTTTAATTAGCTAATTAATCGAAAAGTTTTGTCAACTTCATCTACATCTCAAACACTAAAATCGTCCTATTTAAAAACGTTGAATACTTTTTCATTAATAACTTGGAAAACAAATTATGTCACATTACTTGCTTTTTGGCCGACAGATTATTTTTAAATCAAGCAATAACAAGTGCTCTTTGACAATGATGAAATGTCGATAATAAATAACGTTAATCATAAAAGTTAGAGAAGTGGTTTGAAAACTTAAGAATCATTGTAAAAGTTCAAACATGACAATAATATACTTACCTAAAAAAATTTCAGATTAAGTCTTCAAAAAATAAATAAATAGATAGTTTTCATATATTTAATTTAGATACGGAGTACTAAATTTGGTTTTTTATACAGTAGTTTACTCTATACTTCTCTTACCTATCACAATAATTATTTATCTTTACTGAAAAATAGTGCTTCAGTATTTAATTGGTACAAGAATCAAACTAAGCTATGCCTATTAAATTAGGAGAATTTGGAGTTGTTGGATAAAAGGTTGAGGTCATGCATGATGCATATTGAGTTGCCCGTGTGTGTTTTATTCCGTTGGAATTTGGACGATATCTAGCATCTATATTTGGCACATATGATTGATTGATTGATTGTGCCCTTGCAATCCCTAACCTTGAATAACCTATGTTTTGAAAACCGGAGCAGACATCAAACCTTTTTTTTTTTTTTTTTTTTTTTTTTTTTTTTTTTTTTTTTTTCAGTTTTTAGTTTTTTGGATTGTTTATGGATTTTTTCTGTTTTTACGATTGAACCGGAAGAACCGTTGAACAAGTTCCTGTCTGATTCACCAGTTGAACCGGTATAACCGAGCAGTTCGATTCTGTTTTCAAAACATTGTGAATAACCTTTATTTTACAATAGGTTTGATTTAATGAGTGATTTACCAGGTTAGTAGGATTCAAGTCAGATAAGTTGGTTTAATAATGGGTTGTACTATACACATACCCCAAACCTCCTATATACACACCCTTTTATGCATAATTGGGTTGTACTATGTGCATAGCGGTGTTGTACTGTGTGCATAACAGTTTGTACTATATCCTATAGGGGGTGTTGCTATAGCAACTCTTTTTAATAATATAGATCGCGCAGTATCTTTTTAATCATGCTAAAGTCGAAAACCATAACAAATTAGAGCTGAAAAAGAACTAAGAACGAAGCTTACTAATGGCAAGATGGGGTTGTAAGCCCTCTAAATGTAGAGCCACTAAGCTTTATCATTTACAATTTTATATATTACTTTCAAATGAATAGCATAAACGTAAAACAACGAGGTGGATCACCCGCGCGTTGCCGCGGGGTGATTTGCTAAATAAGGTTTAGCAAGTGTTGCAAAATAAGAATGGTAGTAACAATAGTTAAAGGCTGCAAGGTTGTCGTTACATAAAATTTATGTGCATTTGCTGCTGTAATTATTAGATATAACATTTACCATGATCCTTAGTTGCAATACAAAAAATCTAAGGCCCTGTACGTTTACATGAAAGCAAGGGCTGTTTGGGATTGTTTCATTTGAAACTGCTATCAGATACTATCACTGCTGATGCACTCAGGGTGCACAATAGCAAATATTTTCTACGAACTAAATACCACAACAAACTTAAAAAAAAGGCTCGCGCCATACGTCTGCACTAAACTTACTGCACCTATTATTATGATGTACATGCTTACCTATTGATACATGTATCCATCAACCCCTTGATCTAATAGTCTACTCAAGTATGAGATTCTCAACTAAAGTTAAAACATACTTGATTAGACCTGGAAGGCATGTCATTTTCAGAGATTAGCTTGAGGTCGTTTTCAGAGATTAGCTTGTGATCCAACTGGGCTAGTCACATTTGCTCTGTGCGGCGAACCCTGTGTTTCTGATAATCATGTATGACTTATGTATGTGTCCGGCATGTGTGACAGACCCACTTGATTCTGCTGTTTGTGGAAATTTCATCTGGGATCCCGTTGGAAAACCGTTGCAATTGCTGCTTTTCATTTTCATTAGCAGCTGGAAGTTTGATGTGTGACGCTGCAATTGACAATGAATTCAGGTTAGACTACATTAACTTTGCTAGTTGCTCGCAAAAGGTACTTAGATGTGCATTCATGCTGCCCTCTTTTAGTGCATATAAAAAGACATACCCAATCGTAGAAAATGTCGAACAGATTTAAACATATCTAAAGGCGAATAAGCAGTAACGTTTATTGTTGGTTTTGATCCTTTTTTTCCAAGAGCGCATACCTTATTCATGATATCAGAAGCGCGACGCAATATAATGAAATCTAAAAAGAATCGAGAAAGCAAAAATAAGTAGGCTAACCCAAATGGCCAAATCATATATGGCACTATTACTTAATAGGCGATGATAAATAGACATGAGTCACATGACTTTCACTTCCAACAATGCTTTAGTTATTGAATCGCTACTGTTTTAAATCTAGACACTTGAAAATAATGATTGAAGCCGTTATAGTTACAACGTACAACATAATCTTTTGTAAGCCATCAATGACACTAAAGACTCCAGTTATACACCTTCAAGAATGCAAGATTTCTAGAAAGTCAATAATTTTAGGGGTGTTTGGGAACGCCTATTAAAGCTGATTATCTGTTTATTGCTTTTTATGTCCTAAATTTTTTTTCTTCCAAAATAAGCTTTCTCTGGAAAAACAATTAACTGGTCAACTAAAGTCTAAAACTAATCATCTAAAATAAGCAGTTCAAATAGTTAATCCTAGAAGTAATATATTCCATAAAAAACAAAAACGAAACATGTAAATATAATTGGAAACATCAACAGCTCAAATATGAAGAAAATAATAAATCCCTTAAACCAACACCAATATCAAAACACTTGAAGATCTACTTTGATTACCTAAATGACGTCGTTCAGCCGCAATACGAAATGCGTCAAACTAAACCTCCTGAAAAGGCTTACGATATATGGCAGCCCAAAAATTCCCTCTTTGCAATAGTTTTCATCTTTGCAGCAGGTTCCATGACTTGAACAGATTCGACTTTTGGATTACATTCTATCACTGGATCTGCTATAAATAGATATGATGTCGCTGCAACAAATTAAAATAGTTGAAATTGGATGCATGTGTTATTATTTTTTCCTAATATATTGTTGGGAGTTTTATAGCTGCAGGTTGTTCCTACGTGTATAATTTTGTTGTTTTGCTTTAGAGAATCAAATATGCTACTAATTTTCGGATCCAGTTAATCTTCCATGTTATTTATATGTAACCTGGTTGACCGGCAGGTGTTTTCATTATAGTACCTTAGCGAAAACATAACCCTGATAGCAAACGTGATGGCACCTTAATATACATTGAGCCATTGACCCTGTATTTCCAAAATGATAACTAAGACATATTCTTTGATCTATTTGTAGAATTTATAGTTCTTGCTTTTTAATATTGGAAGATATATTGGTAAATATAGGGTAAAAAATGAAAAACTGCTAGCAAAAAAAATATCAATACAGTCAAAATTACCGGGTTTTGAGCACGAATAACATCATCCTATCACACTTTGTAACGGAGTTTACTCATCTCTTGCATTATCGCAAAAGCCAAATCATCCAAGCAATCAGGCTACATTTTAAAACAAAAATTAATAAGTGGCAATCAATAATAATGAATCAAACATGTTTGAGTCGCAAGAAAGAACTATTTAGCGCGTCACTAAATCAAATGTAACTAATTTATTGGCACTATATGTTAATTATGAAACTGAGTTCGATCAAGATCGCCACCATTAGAATCTTCATCCAAAAAAATTAAAACATATGGACAGAACAATACAGAATGGGTACCTGCACACAACGCTCTTTTGTCGACTTCTTATACCGCCAAACAATGGCCTACAGTAAAATGACCATCAATTATACAGCAGAAACAATTAAATGTCGTCTAAATTTTTTATAAGAAGCATGTAAAATAGAACATACCTTGTTCCTCATGGAATAGAATGCACCTTGTTCCTCACGGCATACAAACATTATAATTATATCAAGCAAAACATCTATTGAAACCCATAACTTTTACCCAATAAGGTTTTAAATAAGCATTTCCACTGTTTAAGTAACCACTTATTCTAAACAACTATTACCCTAACAGATGAGCAAACAATTAAACGAAAAGAAAATGGGCATTAAGTAAATGCGGCTAAAAAATCGAAAAATGAGGCTCAGAGCTGCGAATGGTGAATCACTTTAGTATAAGTACAGATACCACTGCCATATCTGCAAGCTCAGCAAGCCTAGCCGCCATGGCGGCACCTGAAAACATGGGAAACCCACAAACATTTTTCGGTGATTTAAGTTTTTCTTATTGGAGGAAACATAACAAAGCAAACAATACCATTCACATCGTGTGATAACACTTTTTTCTTGGATAAAGAAAACAACATACTAACTACTAATAAGTGTTCACTCAAAGGACCGACAACCAGCCATTAATTATCAGACCCGTTTGAGCTGCTACCACTTTAATTGCCCTGCTTACCACCAAATCCTATGGGTGTGCAAAAGAAGATGCATATACAGTAACTACTTTCATTCCGGTTACAATAGCTAGTTTGCTTTGCTTGGGCACCTATAACATTAAAGCAACCACGGATCCTACTTGTTAGTTGGTGCTAGCTAGTAACTAATTAGGCCATAAAACTTCCAAAGTTGCAACCCTAAAATATTAACCCTAATCTACTTGCATACACCAACATAACAATAATAATCACAATTGGATAAAGTAAGACCCTTAAATCTAACATCAGAAACCTACAAATAGCAAGAAAAAATCCAAACACAAAAAAACCCAATCTTTAAAAAAAATCCAAACTCCAAAAAATTGAAAACAAATACATCAAAAGGCTTTGTTTCAAACATCATCACCAAAGCATCCTGCAAAAGAAATCAACAAACCCCCAAATCAACGCAACCCTAATTTGGAAAAAAAATAATAATGAAATAATTTAATTATAACATACCTTTTCATTTAGGATAACCACATGATTGTATCATTTTTTTTCCCATATGATTTCTAGTGGTGTGTATGTAAAAATAAAAAGCAATCAGAATATATATATATATATATATATATATATATATATATATATATATATATATATATATATATATATATATATATATATATATATATATATATATATATATATATATATATATATATATATAAACAAAGAACACAATCAAACCATGAATCAACTTTCTTACACAAATTGATATGGGGTTATGCTATTTGCGGGTGTTGGTAGATCTTCGATTTGCAGAAGATACATGAATCCGGTGATGTTTTAGATATGAGAATGAGAGAGTGGTAGAAAGATCGAGAGTTTTGTATCTGTGAGTCACTGGAAAAAGGAGTTGGGGGTAGCAAGATTTGTATTAAGGATAATGGTGTGGGGATAGCAAGTTTGAAGGAAGAAAAACACTGTTACTTTTACTGTACATGGTCTCTTAAATCACTGTAGTTGCATAAAAAAAAGTGGGGTGGAGCAATTTTGGGAAGTAATGTATTCTGAATTGTATGTACCACAAAGTGTGGAAGTAGCAAATGGCTTTGACAACTTCTGACAAATGTAATATTTGTTAATTTCATATATTACTTTCAATAACGGAATAGGTAAAATAAAAACATATTGACTATGGTTAGTATCAATATTTATTTACTGCATGCATATTCTTATGTTTTATTTTGGGTTAGGTGGTTGATGAGGCGAAAAATGAACCACTTTTAGGGGGTCATTTAAGCCCGTAATTGAATTTATTTGATCAAATATTACCCTAAATCGTTCCTTTTGTGATTTTAGGTACTTTGGGAGTGAATTCTGGAAAAGGAAGCAATTCGGACATTTTTGGAGCATAAAAGTGAAGAAAACGCCAAAGACTTAATTTTCCATGCTGAGAACAGTACCTGACGGCGTCAAGAGGAAGACCCTGACGGCGTCAGGAGTAAAAGTGGTGACGACCCAGTGCAAACCTGACGGCGTCACAACAAGGGCGTCAAGAGTAAAATCTGTGACGGCCTGCACAAGGTGTACACATGACGGCGTCAGACCCAGATCTAGGCAGTCCGAGGAACTATTTGGCGGCGAGATGACGGCGTCAGCCCTTTGTTTTTGACGCCGTCACCTTCTAAACTCTATATATAGTTTTCTATTTTTCATTCATTAGAGAGGAACTTGTGTGGAGAACCCTAGGGCCGAACTTTGTAACCCTAGCTCATATTTTACAGTACTTTCAAGGGTTTTCAACCCTTGAATCCTTTCATGTGCTATTAAGATAAGTCTTCTCTTTAATTCAATCAATATGTCTATGTGTTGGTTGATTATATCTTTTACTTGTCTTGATTTCAGAATGCTAGGCTAGATTTATCTTGTGTTTGCTTAGATCTAATGAAACCTAGATGTTAATTATGTGTTGATTACTTGTTTATGGTTGTATTGGATGAATGATTTCAATGTTAGGCTTAAGAAAACTGGCAGATCTCCATTGTGTAACATGCTTGAACGTCTTAGGAAACATGAACCGATGTGTACTAGGTTTTATTGGTTGTATTTAATGCATGAGTAAATTCTAATGATCCCATGTTAGGAGCTTCTTAGTCGGCTCGACATAGGAGTGAAGTAGGCACTCATAGGATTGGGGAAGTAAGTACGCCACCCCATGAATGGTATTAAGGAATACAATCCGTCATCCACGCAACTATAACAAGTAATTAACATGTAAAAGATATCTAGGGAGTAGTGAAATCTAAGTAAACACATTTCTCCCACATATTGCTCACAACCTTAGTTTAATATAGTTTATTTTCATTTTTAGTATTTTATTTTGATTGCATCTTAGTATTGGGTTAGTTGACTAGCAACTAATTCCGCCAAACTCCTTCAAACCCGAGATTTTAATTTGCTTTCATAAAAATATAAAACATACAAAAAGAATTATCCCTCATCTCTAGACTTAGTCTTTAGGTTTTCTAATCCTAGCGACACTATTCCTAGCTGAACGATCAATCCCCCGGTACTTGTCATTATACTATACTACATCGATCAGGTACACTGCCTGGTGGGGGTTGTAAGCTTCTCGAGATCCCTCGAGAGGTAAAGCCTGGTGCAATCCCTACGCATCAAGTTTTTGGCGCCGCAGCCCGGGGAATAATTATTGTCTAGGTTAGAATCTCTTTTTATTAGGTCTACTTGCTAGATTCCTTTCTAGTAAGATTTTATTTTTATTTTTTTAGGTTCTCTTTAGTCTATCTTATTTCTTCGTGTTTTTGTTTGTGATTCTTACCATCCGCCATTATGGCAACCGACGAATTCTCTAACCTTAGGATCACTAGGAGTCGTAGTTCCGCTAGAAACCTTGTCTTGCCTTACGCAGAACCTGATAGAGAAATGCGTAGGTTAAGACGATCTCACTCAACACCTGAACCATCTAGCATAGCCATCGATTTTGATGCACCCCTTTCTGAAGAAAATTCCGAAAATCACCATACAACCCCTAGCTCCCAACCCAACAACGAAATGAGTACCCCCGCAACTCCTACTCTTAAGCGCCTTAAGGACTACTCCTCCCCAAACCCTCGTGGCTTCTCAAATGCCATTGTCTACCCAAACGAACACACCAATGAGGTCTTGCATGCGACCGATGTTTGGCTTGTCCAAAGTGTGTGCAAGTTTTGTGGATTAGATGATGAAGACCCGATTCAACACATTAAAGACTTCTTGAAAATAGTAGACACCCTCCATACGGATGGGGCTACTAGAGACACGTCCCGATTACCATTCTTCCCTTTCACCCTCTATGAAAAAGCCCAAGAGTGGTATGATAAATTCCCTTCTGAATCTATTTTCACATGGGAACAACTCATATCCAAGTTCTATGAGAAGTTTTTTCCACCTGGAAAAACTTCAGCGTTTAGAGATAGGATCCTCCGTTTTTGAAAAGGGAAGGACGAACCCTTCCATAAATCGTGGATTAGATTCAAGGATTTAATAAGACAAGTTCCCCATCATGGCATCAAACTTTGGCTTTTGGTCCAAATCTTCTACGATAATGTCTCCTCAAATGATCGGAACGGAATCAACAATTCTAGAAAAGGGAGATTAGCCAATCTTAGTGCCGAAGAAGGATGGGACAGGATTGAAGAATATGCACAAGACCAGGATGACACTTGAGATGAACCTGAGTTGACTGTCAGCATTTCTGAAATCACTTCAGATCGGTTAAGAAAAATTCACAAAAGAATGGAGTACCTAGTTGGGTCGCAGTTACCTAAACAACTTTCAAATCCTTACTTGATCTGCGACTACTGTGGGGGCCCGCATGAGGTAGAGGAATGCGAAGGAGAAACCACGACTGAACATGCATGCTTGTCAGGAGGTGACATCTATGTTGATCCCTCCCTTTTGCCTTTTTACCAAAATGACGATCACACCATCTGGGGGAATCTGGTAAAAAGAAAAGAAGGAGAGGAAGGTCCTGAATTCGAAATCAAAGCACTTTTGAAGATGACCTTGGTCACTTCACTCAAGAAAAAGGCTTACAATTAAAAGGTCTTAATGAACTTGTTGATGAACAGCAGAATGACATTGGAGAATGGTTCAACAAGCTTAACTCAGCCCTCGATAACCTTGAAATGCCGTCAGTAAGACAAAAAGACCCCATGCTCGCGATAACCACTCGAGCTGGAACAACAACCAAGGACCCCCTTACCCGAGCTCGTCCCCCATCACTCCCGATCCAAACAAGCCTCGCGAAGAGGAGGAGGATGTGGGCAGCGAGGCTCCCAACCAACCTCCCTTGGCGACCCCTTCCCCATCAACCCCACCTAACCAACCTGTGAGAATCCCATTCCCATCCCGATTAAAAAACCAGAAAACTGATAATGATAATAAAAGATTCTTGTCATATCTAAAAGACTCAGTAGTCACCATACCCCTCCTTGATGCTTGTTATCACATGCCGAAGTATAGCACGTACATTAAAAAACTACTCGCTAACCGAAAGAAACTCGAGGGTCTTGTGACCCTGGGGGAAGAATGTTCGGTGGTGACCCATCGAGCGCTACCAAAAAAGGTAGACGATCCAGGCAGCTTCACTTTGCCTTGCTCCATAGGATCTCTATCAATAAAGAATACTCTTGCCGATTTGGGGGCGAGTATCAACCTCATGCCTCACTCTATGTTCCTTAAATTAGGATACTCTGGATTAAAGCCTACCCGTATGAACATCCAACTAGCCGATAGATCAGTCAGGTACCCCGTAGGGATATGCGAGAATGTGCTAGTCAAAGTTGGGAAATTCAAATTCCCGGTCGACTTCGTAATCTTAGAGATGGAGGAGGATGACTTGGTACCCATCATCTTAGGGAGACCATTTCTTGCTACCGCTCGTGCAGTCATTGATGTTTATGACGGCAAGTTAACCTTACGAGTGGGAACTGATAACACAACCTTCGACATTAAGGACTCTATGGATCTCTCTCTCGAAGCAGCTAACCGGCTCTATTTCATTAGGGAGGTCGATGAACTCACGGATGTCATTGATAGCTGTGTTGATGAACAAACCGAGGAAGGCTGGTTACGGGATGAGAGTTTTCTACCTTTGCTAGAGGTGGAAAAGATGGAGGATGTTGGTGCAGTCTCCTTCTACCCTAGACAAGAGGCCACGGAGCATCTCAAGCTTCGAAAGCCCGAAAACAAGCTTAAGCCTTCTATTATCGAACCTCTTGAGCTAGATCTTAAGGAACTTCCTAACCATTTAGAGTATGCTTTTCTTCAGGGAGAGGACCAACTGCCAGTAATCATAAACTCTTCCCTCGAACATGAACAAAAAGGTAAACTCTTAGAGGTCCTAAAGAAATATAAGGGAGTGCTTGCATGGAGTGTAGCCGACATTAAGGGGATTGACTCAACTTTTTGCACACATAAGGTTCTTATGGAAGAAGATTATAAACCTACCGTGCAACCCCAGAGGCGGGTGAACCCCAACATTAAGGAAGTGGTAAAGAAAGAAGTCATCAAACTTCTGGATGCAGGATTGATCTACCCAATCTCAGACAGCCCATGGGTTAGTCCTGTACAGGTTGTACCTAAGAAGGGTGGAATGACCGTAGTTAAGAATGACAAGGGTGAGATGGTACCCCAAAGAACAGTTACTGGATGGCGGGTATGCATTGATTATAGAAAGCTCAATGATGCCACGAGGAAAGATCACTTTCCCTTACCATTCATTGACCAAATGTTAAAGAGATTGTCTGGGCACGAGTACTATTGCTTCTTGGATGGATTTTCAGGGTATTTTCAAATTCCCATAGCACCTGAGGACCAAGAAAAGACCACGTTTACTTGCCCTTATGGAACGTTCGCCTACAAAAGAATGCCTTTTGGGCTATGTAATTCTCCCGCCACTTTTCAACGATGCATGACCGCAATCTTTCACGAACTTATGGAAGACAGCATGGAAGTGTTCATGGATGACTTTTCGATCTTCGGGAACTCCTTCGACCGCTGTCTTGCTAATCTAGAAAAAATGCTTAAACGCTGTGAGGAAACCAACTTGGTGTTAAACTGGGAAAAGTGTCATTTCATGGTGAAAGAAGGGATTGTGTTAGGGCATAAGATCTCAGGGAATGTGATAGAGGTGGACCAAGCTAAAGTTGAAGCTATATCTAAGTTACCATACCCCACGACTGTTAAAGCAATACGCAGCTTCTTGAGGCACGCCGGGTTTTATCGGAGATTCATCAAAGACTTCTCCAAAATAGCTCGGCCAATGACTCAATTGCTCATGAAGGATGCTCCATTCAATTTCTCCCAAGAATGCAAGGATGCATTCGATCTCTTAAAAAAGGAGCTCACACAAGCTCCAATCATGATTACATCAAACTGGGAGTTACCGTTTGAAATCATGTGTGATGCTAGCGATTTCGCTGTCGGGGCTGTATTGGGCCAACGGCGTGACAAGCTATTCCAACCTATTTACCATGCTAGCAAAACCATGAATCCCGCTTAAGAGAATTACTCCACCACCGAAAAGGAATTGTTAGCCGTAGTGTTCGCATTCGACATATTCCGGCAATATCTTGTCCTTTCAAAGACAGTTGTTTTCACTGATCACTCAGCTCTTCGATATCTTTTTGCTAAGCAGGATGCTAAGCCACGACTAATTCGGTGGATCTTGTTGTTACAAGAATTTGATGTTGAGATTCGTGATAAGAGGGGGGCAGAAAATCTGGCCGCAGATCATCTATCTCGTCTTGAAAACCCCTTGGATGAGCACGATAGAAGTGAGATTAGGGATTCATTTCCTGACGAACAACTCATGTCAATGATTGATTCGGAGCCCTGGTACGCCGATTTTGCCAACTATCTCGCAAGCAGACTCGTTCCAGAACACCTGACTAGGTACGAAAGAAAAAGGTTCTTTTCTCAGTTAAAATACTACTTCTGGGATGAAACATTTTTATTCCGAAGGTGTCCTGACCAAATAATAAGACGTTGTGTTTTGGAAAGTGAGGCAGTAAAGATTATGAGGGAATGTCACTCTGGTCCCTCTGGAGGGCATCATGGGATAAGCACCACCGCCCGAAAGATTTTCGACGCGGGATTCTATTGGCCCACAATTTTCCGTGATGTCAAAGAAATGGTACAGGCATGCGATGCATGTCAACGGGCCGGGAACATATCACATAGGGATGAAGCGCCGCAGAATTTTATACAAGTATGTGAGGTCTTCAATGTCTGGGGAATTGACTTCATGGGACCCTTTCCATCTTCAGGGGGGAACGAATACATTTTAGTTGCCATCGATTATGTTTCAAAATGGGTAGAGGCACAAGCCCTTAGGACCAACGATGCCAGGGTAGCTATTCATTTTCTGAAAAAGCTTTTCGCTAGATTCGGGATTCCTAAAGCCCTCATCAGTGATAGGGGGGACCCACTTTTGCAATGCGCAAATGGAAAAGGTCATGAGGAGGTATGGGGTGTCCCATCGATTTTCCACCGCCTATCATCCACAAACCAATGGCCAAGTCGAAAACACAAACAGGGCTATTAAAAGAATACTTGAAAAAACGGTTAGTCAGAATAGAAAAGACTGGTCATTTAAACTCGATGAGGCCTTATGGGCATTCTGAACCGCCTACAAGACACCTATTGGAACGACCCCGTTTCGCATGGTGTATGGTAAGGCATGTCACTTGCCAGTAGAATTAGAACATAAGGCTTATTGGGCGCTTTAGGCATGTAACTTAGATTATACAATTGCCGGAACCAATAGGTTCTTGCAATTACACGAGCTTGATGAGCTTAGATTAGAAGTCTATGAGTCTTCCATTACATATAAAGAGAGGGCAAAAAGGTGGCATGACCAGAGAATTAAGAAACCCAAGGAATTTTCAGATGGGGACAAAGTCCTACTGTACAACTCTCGGTTAAGGTTATTTCCGGGGAAACTCAAGTCTAGATGGTATGGACCATTTACGGTGAAAAGTTCCTCTAAAACTGGAGCCGTTGTGTTATTAGACGACGAAGGTAGAGAATTTACTGTTAACATACAACGCGTAAAACATTATCAAGAAAATAATAACTAAATGATTAGTGAGGAGGATGTGACATTTGAAGAATTAAGGGGCATCAAGAATCTACAAATTGATGAGATTCGACCCTATGAGGTTAAGGAAGATGGAATTACTGATTACGCCTATTATGAGAGGAGGCGAACATACTATTCGGGTTGCATGAATCTAGGCCCGGAATACAAGCGTGATGAGAATTGGGTTAGATGTTTTGAGTTGGCACAAAAGTGGGAAAGGAAAACGTAACCCATGACCTTGAGTCTAGCTACAAGACTCGTAAATAAAGAAAAACGCTTCTTGGGAGGCAACCCATGATTTTGTGTGATTTTATTTTGTTTGTTTGTTTGTTATTTACTTCCGTATGCATGCTTTATTTTTATTGTTGGTAGATCATGTTTCTAAACTAAATAGTGGAAATACTTTATTTTGTTGTTTAGCCTAGTCTTAACTTCACCCAAAGGTATTTTTGCAAAAGATAAGTGTAAGGGGAAACCCCAAACATGTTTTTAAGAAACAAACCGATCATGATTCTCCACAATATTAAATGAACATGTATATTCGTATTTGTTAGAGTCAAATGCTTGTATCGAGTCATAATGATGTTTTGCAGGATTTTCCAGGAAGTAGGACCAAGTTCTTCCAGAAATTTTCCGGAAACTTAACATAAGAATTTCTGCAGGTCACTTCTGACGGCATCACGAGTTTACTCTTGACGGCGTCACGTGTAAAAATCTGGAAATTTTACCAGTTTTGTTTTTCTAACGGAGTTTTAAAGTTTTTGTTGAATTATTAGTTTTATAATCTCCAGGAAATCTGCAAACATCATTCCACAAGCATTATATCTTATTTTGTTTTCTAGGGTTTATTAGCATATGTAGATTGCCGCCGATTTTATGTGAGGTTGCCTTGTCTGTTTTCTCAGGATTTACAGGTTATGTATGACAAGAAGATGATTTATATTCTTGAAGGGAAGCTTTGATTGTTCATTTCTTGGAGGAAGATTTAACCCGGCCACCTTATTATCCATACCGAGCGAATCAGGGGAGTATATGATTTCTTGAACATTGGGGACAATGTTCATCCTAAGTGTAAGGGGAGGGTAAAATGATGATACTTTACAGATACACTTTCGCTTGAGTTTGTTTGTTTGATGGTAGGTGTGTAATAAAACTATGAGAAATACTTGTTAGTGTAATTTTAGCGCCAAATTTAAAATTTTTTACAACATTTAGGAGTGAAACTTTAGCCATAGCAAGCGTCTCATGGATAGGAGATTGTATGACTAGCACATAACCGTACTATTCAGAAAAAATTTTCCACCAAAATATGTGAGGTTCGCTTTTAGATTTGATATGAAAAGCATTTACTATTAGTGCTTATGAGTGTACCGGTAGCATTTAGATTCTAGAACTTGTGATAGTGATGCATCCCAAGACCGCTAGTGAGACTACATTCGTGTAGTAGGATTTACTACATGATAAGAGGCATTAGGATCACCCTTGTGTTAAACCCGTATCATAATTACTTGACCATTTAAGTCATAATACTTTGCTAGTTAAGTCAATTAATTTTTCCCACACCCTTAGCGTTGTACTCATTTTTAGTACACGAAACCCCTAGTACACCCCTCCGAGCCTATCTTTTCGTTTCTAACTTTAAACATTTTACTTAAAGGAAGAATTTGTTACACCCCACTTAAATGTACACCCAAATCGCCTTAGCCTTATGTGTATGCACTCATCTTTAGTGCATTATTGTTAGTTGTTAAACCCTAATTTAATTATCTAATTGATTACATGGTTGCTAAGTCGAGTCATATCCTTGTACATATTGTGTTGGGACGATTGGGACTCATGAGTAAAGTACTAATATTATGGAGTAATGGGGAAGAACATCATATATTACCCACGTATGTGCGTTAATCTTAAAAGTACTCCAAGTGTTTTGATTTTCTTAATCTTAAAAAAAAAAAAAAACACAAATAAATAAAAAAAAAAAGAGAGAAAAAAAAACATACGGACTACCATCCCTTTTCATTCTATGTTTATTTTATGTTTTTGTTATTTTCCAATTATTAGCTTAAGTCGAGTCTAGTCTTGGCTTAGCAACGCCATATTGTACATGTAATTAACCAAGATTATTAACTCGCCACCAGTAAAGACTGCGTATATCCAACAAAACCGTGTATTTCATATCCCTACACCTAACGTTACAACCCTTTAAAAGACCTCTTTGATAGTTATCCTAGGTGCTTACGCCATGTGGCGGAGGTTTGATCATTTCCCAAGCCTATGGTAATCTATTTTGCTATGACAGGTAGTGAGAGATGTTTTCCATTTCCATATTGTGATATTACTTTATTACACCCGAGAGATGTGAGTATCTAAACACTATTTGTGAGGTGCTAGTGTATGACCTCCGTGCTTGTCTTTGGTCTTTAGTGGAACGATTATTTGTTGTAATTACTTTTATATTAGTGTTAAATGACCCCTAACTTGTATTTTGACTAGAATAAAAGCGCGTTTGCTTGAGGACAAGCAAATCTCAAGTGTAAGGGTATATGATGAGGTGAAAAATAAACCACTTTTAGGGGGTCATTTAAGCCCGGAATTGAATTTATTTGATCAAATATTACCATAAATCGTTCCTTTTGTGATTTTAGTACTTTGGGAGTGAATTCTGGAAAAGGAAGCAATTCGGACGTTTTTGGAGCATAAAAGTGAAGAAAACGCCAAAGACTTAATTTTCCATGCTGAGAACAGTAAATGACGGCGTCAAAAGGAAGATCCTGACGGCGTCAGGAGTAAAAGTGGTGACGACCCAGTGCAAACCTGACGGCGTCACAACAAGGGCGTCAAGAGTAAAATCTGTGACGGCCTGCACAAGGTGTACACATGACGGCGTCAAACCCAGATCTAGGCAGTCCGAGGAACTATTTGGCGGCGAGATGACGGCGTCAGCCCTTTGTTTTTGACGCCGTCACCTTCTAAACTCTATATATAGTTTTCTATTTTTCATTCATTAGAGAGGAACTTGTGTGAAAAACCCTAGGGCCGAACTTTGTAAACCCTAGCTCATATTTTACAGTACTTTCAAGGGTTTTCAACCCTTGAATCCTTTCATGTGCTATTAAGATAAGTCTTCTCTTTAATTCAATCAATATGTCTATGTGTTGGTTGATTATATCTTTTACTTGTCTTGATTTCAACATGCTAGGCTAGATTTATCTTGTGTTTGCTTAGATCTAATGAAACCTAGATGTTAATTATGTGTTGATTACTTGTTTATGGTTGTATTGGATGAATGATTTCAATGTTAGGCTTAAGAAAACTGGCAGATCTCCATTGTGTAACATGCTTGAACGTCTTAGGAAACATGAACCGATGTGTACTAGGTTTTATTGGTTGTATTTAGGGTGCGTTTGGTTTCCTCCTAAGGGAATCAAACTATCACTATGAAAGTGATAGTTTGTGTTTGTTTAAAATACTTGGGCCCACAACTATGACTATGAAAGTCTAATATATTCCATACTCCATATACAACTCTTGAGGGGGGAATGGATCTTTCATAATTGAGGGACCCACCACTACTATCAAACTCATACCCATTGTCATTCCTCGCAGCATACCAAACGCACCCTTAATGCATGAGTAAATTCTAATGATCCCATGTTAGGAGCTTCTTAGCCGGCTCGACATAGGAGTGAAGTAGGCACTCATAGGATTGGGGAAGTAAGTACGCCACCCCATGAATGGTATTAACGAATACAATCCGTCATCCACGCAACTATAACAAGTAATTAACATGTAAAATATATTTAGGGAGTAGTGAAATCTAAGTAAACACATTTCTCCCACATATTGCTCACAACCTTAGTTTAATATAGTTTATTTTCATTTTTAGTATTTTATTTTGATTGCATCTTAGTATTGGGTTAGTTGACTAGCAACTAATTACGCCAAACTCCTTCAAACCCGAGATTTTAATTTGCTTTCATAAAAATATAAAAAATACAAAAAGAATCATCCCTCATCTCTAGACCTAGTCTTTAGGTTTTCTAATCCTAGCGACACTATTCCTAGCTGAACGATCAATCCCCCGGTACTTGTCATTATACTATACTACATCGATCAGGTACACTGCCTGGTGGGGGTTGTAAGCTTCTCGAGATCCCTCGAGAGGTAAAGCCTGGTGCAATCCCTACGCATCAGTGGTTCAGAATTCATTGGTTGAAACGCGAAAGAGCTTAAGGTACGCATGGCTGGTAGCCGTGGCATCAAACCACGAACCCACCTTATGGCGCTACAACGACACCAAATCTCGTGCCATAGGGTCTGGCGTTGTTAGGACCAGTCTGCACCATGGAGTTTTTCCCTTTATTTTATTTTATTATTATGTATTTGTGTTTTATGGAGTTATGTCCAGGGAGTGTCCTATGACGACAACTTTTGGAGGATGGGTGTTTTGTGCTGAGTTATAGGTTCTGGTGTTATAAAAAAAATGCTGAGATGAAAACAATTTTACCCATGACACCATGGTACCTTGTGCTCGAAGATTAAAATGTTTTGTGAAGTGAACATGTATGTTTGCGAGGTGGACTGTGCTCACTATCAGTGGCGGATCTGGGATTTCTTCATAGGGTGTGCACTCAACTTGCTAAAAAACATCACAAAATTTTTGCTTTTGTCCGGCATTTTTCAGGTCGGTTTCAGACTGGTTTTGAGTATGCTTTCGGATCGGTTTTTTCACATAGGTCATTGCTGAAAATGTTCTTTCCACACTAGTCGTTGCTACTGGAAAATGTTCTTTCCACACTAGTCGTTGCTACTGAAAACCCTTGATCAACTAAACAAAACCCTTGATCTAGCTACTAAAAACACATGCAAAAGTCTTCCAAAAACTCCAAGATTAACCCAAGATTAGTGGTGAGATTGATGTGATTTTGAGGTGAAATGAATCAAGGATGACAGCTAGAACTCTAAACCTTCAATCTTAACATGAAACAAGAATCAAATCGAAGGTTTATGATGGTGTTTTTGGTGGTTTTGAGTCGTGGTAGCTGCAGCAAGAACAAAGGGAAAGAAAAAAATTTAGCAAAGTGAGAAAAAATGAGGACGAGATGAGTTAGTGGTGGTCTTGGTTGGTGGTTACATTCAAAGTTCACTAGACAAGTGTACATGGTGACATTTCCCCAAGACAAGTATTGTAATATGAGTACTTGTTATATGGGATGCCATATATGAGGGAGGGGAGATAGTGGTGTATTTTGTGTAGATTTTAGGTTATAGTATGTAGTTTGATCCCGGTAATTGAAAACGTAAAATTTTTAAAACGCGAAACGTAAAATAGGGTAACATAAAAATCCAAAACTTGTAAAAATGTCATGAATTGACAAAAGAATTAATTTTTCTATTTTAGATGAGACATAAGTTTATCGGAGTGCTTAAACGTCGTTAAAACTGAAAATGTAGACCGTAAACGCGTAAAACATAAAATGTGTAAAGTTTACGTAAAAATGAAAAAAGTGAAATGTGACTTATAAAATATGATTTTAAGGAAACCAAAATGCATAAAATATGTAGACTAAACATAGTTTAGTGTCGGTTTGAGTTAAATGTACGTGTAACGACATACGCGAGTAAACTCATCCGGTTACTAATAAAAGTTATTTTTCGCGAAAGTAAAATAATAAGTAAAAGTATGTGATTAAATAATAACCTCAAAAACATGAATTTTTACAGCAGGTGACCAATTTTCCTAAAACCAATAAACGATACAATTAAAATAACAAGTTTACAAAATAAAAGTAATTTAACATGGTTTATGTATTTACCGCGAGGATATCCAAACATATGTATCCGAAAGCATCCACAGTTGGATGGATCAAACCAGTCTCAAATTTTATTTTAGGAGGGTTAAAAGGGTAATTATTTAGGAATGAAAGGGAAAGGTTAAATACACTGCCGTCGCTCCCTAAAATAGTTCCTTTCCGTTTGAATAAGTTATCTTCCTTTTGAAAAGTCTTAATCCCTGCATCATCACTCGTCTAATCACAAAGAAAAAACTGAAACCAATAAGATCTTACATCAATTTTTTTACTTAATAAAACTAGAATAAAGTGAGGTTTTACCATCAGCTCTATAAGATCCATCTGGAGTCTGAATCACCAAAAAATAAAAAAATAAAATTGATTAAAGACTTTAAGAAAACAAAAATAAACGAAAAAATAGTTAATAGAAATCAAATTAATTTTAAAAAAGGTGAGTGATACATACTTTTTATGAACACTGATAGATCTGATGATTGACTTGTTTCTTGGTTTTTGATCTCCAACCACGGTTTGTCAAAAACGTTTTTTTTTTTTTTTTTTTTTTTTTTTTTTTTTTTTTTTTTTAATTAGCTCAAATTTTAAGTTTTTCAATTACAACGGCTAGTTTATTTTTCTTTTTTAAATACAAAGGATTTTTTTTTTTTTAAATCTGCAATTATAGAAAATACTAGGTCTCTACTCGTCTTCTTAATAATAGCAGATTAAAATCGTAAAACTATTTAGAATTCAATATACACGAATTACAGCAGAATGCACACATTTTGCGATGGCTAATATTAAAGGAGTCTTACGCTTTTGCGAATTCATATGTAATAAGAATTCGAGTATAAAAATTCACCGTCCGTCCTTAAGTGGCAAACGTTTTCTGTCGTTTGTCCCTCCCTCTAACGGACCTCAGTAACACTCATTAACCAGCTAGACATGATATACATGTGGGGGTTTTTACATCCTTTTAACCTTGTGTTTTTATAAATCACTAAACACTTTACACTCACACACATAAACCCAAAGATAAATCTGACTTATTTGCTAAGTTTGTTGCAGTGTGACCGTGAGGGTGAATTTGATAATAGTCTTTTTCATACCCTTTTTCGCCAACATGACAACAATTCCGTATGAAATGTTGACAACTTCATTTTGAGACAAGAACCGAGCAATCAACCCCAACCCATACATCTGAATCTATAGTCATTCAATAATTAACCAACACTCTCGACATTATCACTAAATTAGAAAGGATTAAGAGGACATGCACAAGATTGTGCGTTAAGGTGTATCATCATCACACGTGAACGCCAAGCTTCACACACCAAGACCATGACACCCTTCCACCTTCGCTCACGAAGTTCAGTTTTTTGTGTTAGTTTGGTGGTGCAGATCACTTAACTTAAACACACCATATTATTATTATTTTTTGTTGAAAGTGGACTATTTTTTATGTGTTTAGTTTAGTGGTGACCACTACGTCTTTAATCATGATGACAAAGTAATGTATTTAAAAGCTGATGTGGTGTTGATGTAAAAGTAATGGTCGGGTGATCATTACTCCTGGCCGAATATTATGTTTAAAATGTGTGATATATTTTGTTGATTATTGCAAAAGGACTCATTTTCTCACATACTAATAAGGTATTGTCACACAATTTCAAGCACAATGTCAGACGTGATTCAAGTATTCTCAGTCATTTTGTCTATGGTAACATAGTGAGGGTGGTCATATCATGATTAAAATTATTGGGCTTATAAGTCAACTATTAGGAATTTAAAGTGTGTTTAGTTGGTGAAAAGTATTTATTTTTTTTTTTAAAAAAAAAAGTTATATTAGAAACTGAGAAAATTGAAAATTCGTTTAGTCACACATTTTTGATAAATTTTTCTTGAAAAAAAATGAAAATCTCACTTTTCAAAATTTTAATTTTTTTAGGAAATAGCTCTTTACTAATTCCTATAGTTTTCCATCCATTTTTTACATCCCTTGCAATTTTCAACTTTTAAAAAAATATATATACATATATTATTTAAACACGTTCTCTTAATTCATACCATTTTTCTTGGAATCCAAACCTTTTCATGTTTCTAAAGAAATTCAAATAGAAAAATAAAAATAAAAATTCTACAACTAAACTCAACTATTTTTTGGTCCATCTTCTTTTCATGTTTTTTTTACAATGTTCTTTGGGTAAATTGCAAAAATGGTCCTTAACGTTCCACAAAATTGCAAAAACGGGACCGAGACAAAAAGTAGCGCAAAAAAGCTACCCACGTTCCACATTTTTGCAAAACCGCCACTGAGAGTCATTTTTCGTTAATTTTCCCGTTAAGTGCCAGGTAGTTGAGGGTAGTATCGTCATTTCACGGTTCCCGCCTAAAACAATATTAGACCCACCGAACAAGCACATTAATCCCCTGATCCAAACACTCCCTTGCCCAAAGTCAATCGCATTTTTTGCCTTAAAGTTTCCAATTACGATTTCCGTACCGGGAAAAATTGAAGAAGATGGTTAGTTTATTTGGGAAAAACCGCGAACGATCGTCCCCGATCCCTAATCTTCAACAATTTTACGGTATATTTTGGGCATTGTTAATTGTATCGATTTTTTTATCTACAGTGATATGTGATTGTAATGAACAGTACGAATAGGATGTGGATTATACATTAAGTTGATTTTTCATATTGTTAGTGTGTGTGTGTTGATGTTTATTGCTTGCATACAGCATCAAAGCCGACCTACTTCACTCTGAAAGTAACCCACAGTGGAAAATTTACGCCACTACCAGGAAGGATGTATGTTGATCCAGTTATTTCGTGGTATGATTGTGTGGATTATGACTTGTTTAGCTTTTACGCCTTTGAAGAGTTGGTAGCTGACATAGGTGTGAAAGGTGGGGTTGCAGGCTATTGTTATAGGATACCAGGCGAGACGTTGGATGTTGGGTTATACCCGTTGGAGTCTGATGAGGATGTGATGGATATGTTGGATTTGATTCCAACGCATAGAGAGATTGAGGTGTATGTTGAGTTGAAACGCAGAAGACCCAAAAGAGGATGAAGTACGGGTGGAGCCTTCAAATGATCCTACCATCGATCCAGAACAAGCTGAGACTTCAATTGATGGTACCAATGGTCAATCACCTGTGCCTATAATTGCTGGTCAAGAACAACAAGCTGAAGATAATGTTGGTGTGGGAGACGATTTGATTACAGACACTCCTTCTGCGCAACCACATGTAAGCCGAGTTTTTGGTGACACAGACACTCATGCTGCGCAACAACCTATAAGTGGCGTTGATGGCCCAGAACAAGTTGAGCAACAATCTCAACATACAGATGAGGACTTGTACCAGTTTGCCAGTCCTGGAGATAATGTTGGTGTGGGAGACGACTTGATTACAGACATGGTTGCAGAACTTAACCAGAGTGAGGATGTGGTTTTAGAGCTCAACAAAAACTATGTTGATTTAGAAGAAGTAGTGGAAAGGGATGATGTGGAAAGGGATGATGTTGAAATCGATGATGTTGAAAGGGATGATGTGGGCACCTCAACACAGCAGGTAAACGAGGAAGAACATGTTGTACATGTGTCTGAGTTTGAAGATGAAGAGGATGATGTGACAGCCCCTATTGAGCCACAAGTGGAAATGACGGACTTTAAGTTTGATTTTGATCCCCACTTTGAGAATGTATCAAAGTTAGCTGATGAGTGTATGACGGATTATACGGATCATGATAGTGGCTATAACTTTGATGATGATTTTCATAGTGATGAAGAAGGCAATAATAACAAATTTGTCACCCCACGCAAGATAAAGTTAAAAGAAATAAGGAAGGAGTATGAGGGTAGGGCGAATGTCAAGAAATGAGAGTTTTTTGTAACAGAAACATTTAAACACCCCAAGGACATCAAAGATAAGCTCAGAATCTATGCGTTGGAGTCCCGAAGAGATATTAGGATTGAAAAGTGTGACCAAGAAAGGATTCGAGCGATGTGTAGAGGGACTGTTGTGGGTTATGGCAGAAATGATACAGGAAGTTGTCGACCATCAGCTTCTTCTTCGCAGTCAAAGGGCAAATTTGCAAGTACCAAAACCAAAAAAAAAAGAGCAAGGCCATGTGCGAATGGTCCCTACATATGTCAAAAGTGGGTGATGAAAGGAGTTGGAGTGTCAAAACATTAAATGATGAACATAAATGCCTACAAACAAGAAAAATTAAATTGTTGACTGCACGATTCCTTTCATCCGAGGTTGCTAAAATTCTTGTTAGGGGCCGGACAGCGCCGACAACTGCAATAGCAATGGAAATAAATAAAAAATTGCAGCTTGATGTCCCGACCACAAAGATATCAAGAGCAAGGGAATTTGCTCAGAAACAAATTGACGGCGACCATGAAGAACAATATGCCAATCTTAGGGATTACGCTTTGGAATTGAAGAATAGAAACCCAGATACAACTGTGAAGATTCAAGTTGAAGCAAACCCTGATTCAAGTGTTTCTTCAAGGGTTTTCAGACGGATCTATGTTTGTATTGGTGCATTGAAAAAAGGTTACAAAGCAGGCAGAAGGGACATACTAGTGCTGGATGGGGCATTTATCAAAGGACATCACACTGGTCAAGTCTTAACTGCTGTTGGTGTCGATAGCAATAATGGCCTCTATCCAGTTGCTTATGCAGTGGTTGAAACTGAGTCAAAGAGTTCATGGTTATGGTTCCTTAGCAACCTTGGAGATGACCTTGATTTGCAACCAAATTCAAACTTCACCTTTATATCCGACAGACAAAAGGTATAAACATTGTGTGAATTCAATTAGTTGATTTCCAATCCAATTCAATCCTCATTATCATAGTAAGTTTTGTACCAATCTACAGGGAATATTACCAGCCATTGCAGAACTGTTTCCTGCTGCTGAACATCGCTTCTGTGTGCGACACATATATGACAACATGAAGCAGTTATTTAAGGGGGAGAGTATCAAGGAGCTTGTTTGGAGGTGTGCTAGAGCATCAACAATCCCTGAGTTTAATAGAGGAATGGAAGAGCTAAAATCAATCGACTCTAAAGCTTATGACTGGTTAAGGAAGATACCAGCATCATCATGGTCAAGGTTACATTTTTCAGGTACACTATACACATATTCTGACTTTCATCTGTACTATTAATAATATTGAAAATGATTTTAATATTATGACTGTCATCTGTAATGTTAATAAGATTAAAAGTGATGTTGATATTATGACTGTCATCTGTAATATTAATAAGATTAAAAGTGATGTTGATATTGATATATTGGTTACAGGGAGAGCTAAATGTGACATCCTTCTTAACAACTTATGTGAATCGTTCAAGGAGGAAGCAAATGAAATTTAGAAACCATCCTTCTTAACCCCAACAACAACTAAAATTTTAGAAACCATCAAGGAGGAAGCAAATGAGTATAAGGTTTTATGGAGTGGGGGGGATACATACCAGTGTGCGGGAGGTTGGGGTGTCCAATGTGTTGTGAATATGCCGAAAATGGAATGCACATGTAGGAGATGGGAACTCACTGGTATTCCATGTAAGCATACTGTTGCGGCTATCAACGACATGGCTAAACACAACAAGGAATCAACTGACAACATGGTTGTGATCCCAGAGGATTATGTGCACCAATGCTATTGGTTAAACACATGGAGGGCAATGTATCAACACAAGATTGAAGGAATTGCTGGTCGACACTTTTGGCCCAATTGCCCTATCCCTAGTGAACTAAAGCTACCTCACTACCATGTTCCAATTGGGAGACCACGGAAGAAGAGAAGAGTGTCAAGGGATGAGATTACTGAACAGATTATGAAAAAATCAATGGTGAAGAATGGGAAGCTGTCAAAAAGGGGCAAGACTGTCAAATGTGGTGCATGTGGTGGGCAAGGTCATAATAAGAGAGCTTATACGGGACGAAGAGGCAACCAAGGGACAAGAAGAAGGGAAGGAGTACCAGATGAGGTACTAGAAAGATCAACTCAGCCAGTGGGATCTTCTGCAACAGAGGTGGGAGCAGGGCCAAGTCAGCCAGTTGGAACACAAGCAAGTGAGGTAGTAGGAGGGCCAAGTCTTCAAGTTGGAACACAAGCAATTCATGTATCACAATCTACTGGGAATGGTGGAGGTCAAAGGAAGAATAGGATCAAGAGAAAAGCCAAAATCGCCAAGTGAGTCAACACAATTGTGATGGTGCAATAACCTTTGGTTGGTTATTTGTTTATGTGTTTTAACACAACGAGTGTATGGATTGTGTAACTGAGTTTCTGTCTTCTAGACAATAATTTGTACGTGATTTGTTTTTTAGACTTGATTAATCAGGAATGGTATTTGTTTTCATTTTGGTTTACCATCATTATTTGCTGCATAATGCTGTGCACAATTTGTGGTTTGCCATCAGCATATACTTATTTGTTGTATTATGTTGTGCACAATTTGTGGTTTGCCATCATCATATACTTACGTATATTGAATGACCCAACATGCCCACTACATAAGTATACCGAATGACCCAAACTTGTTTTGACTTTTTGTAAGTCAAAGTTGATAAGGAACCAGAAACCAAGTTTACTGCATATTGATTCTGTAATATTGACTACATTTGTCTTCTTATATTAACAAGGACAACCAAAACAACAATGATCCCACTATACTGCTAAAATCAAACACTTTTTATTAACATGAAGGTCAATACAAACCAGGGATGACCTTATACCCTGTGATGATACAACCCAGAAAGATGTCAACACACCTAAAGCAACTTAATGGCAATGAAAAAAAAGAGCCAACTAAAAATAAGAAACTTGTTGAGCTTCTTAATCCGCTGATCCTTCTCCCTCATCAACCTCACCTGCTCCTCCAACTCTTCTTCAAGCTCGTTCCTCGCCCTCAACAGGCCAGGAATCACAGCAACTGCTCGGCAACACATTGGAGGATCCGTCCATCCAATAAACCCAATGAAGGACAACAGTAGTATCGTCGTCCTGGGTTCCTGTTTGTCCAGCTTGTTTTGATTGTTGCTTGTTTCCCACAGTCACAGATCAAGACCATATTTTTTGCCGGATTTCGAAAAGTGTGAAACTTTGATGTGCTGCAACGTTCATATTTAACTGGGACTGGATATTGTACCGTTTGTAAAAAAGGCAAACAATCGCTTGCAAATTTAGTCCCTCAAGCTACAGTGTCACTACCTTAGTACCCGATGAACAGTAAAATGACGATACTACCCTCAACTACGTAGCACTTAACGGGAAAATTAACGAAAAAGGGCTCTCAGTGGCGATTTTGCGAAAATGTGGAACGTGGGTGGCTTTTTTACGCTATTTTTTGTCTCGGTCCCATTTTTGCAATTTTGTAAAACGTTAAGGACCATTTTTGCAATTTACCCATGTTCTTTTTTTGCCTAAAAGTTAAAAGTTTAATAGTTGAGTGAACTCCCAATACATACATCTATTTTTATATATATTGTTACAATGTTATTCTTGGCTCTTCTATAGTTCTATGGTTTCCTTCTTTTTCGCTATCTTCACAATTAATTCATTTCACACTTTCACTATCCTGACATGTAGACTGTGTGTTTTGGGCCTAAAACAGTTTGTCCACACTTGATGTGGGCCTAAAACGGTTTAGTAATTTTCTTTCGGCCACAAATGCGGTTCGGCTTAATGACCAAAAGCAATACACATATGTTAAAAGTAAGTTAAACAAAACTCACATAAATAGTACTCCCAAAGTTCATGTAACGCACCCGAAATATTCACCTTTGACGCTAGCAATGGCCTTTAAGACCTTCCTTTTTTCTTTGTTGTCATGTATGCTCACTCCAAATACCACTATCTGCTTTTAAAATGTAAATTGAATTATCAAACTTAGATATAGAGATATGTGTGACTAGATACACAGTTTTTGCGTAATTGTTTTATTTCATTTTAGAAAATGAAACTTTGATTTTGATTGCCTTACACTAATAATACAAAGGGTTTTGCTATACAATGACTACTTGGCAATGGTTAAGTGCATTTAATGTATTTTTTATTTTTTATTTTTTTTAGCAATAATGTAATAGTTCTTTACATACTGAAAGTAGTTATTCATGCACAATAAATAAACATATAAATTACTTTAAATATATGTGCTTTTTAATTTTATAAAACACAAGTTTACTTTTATATTTATCTTAATCATTTACATTAACTATTGCCCACCGAACTATATTGCATAGCAAATCCCAAACAGTTTTTTTTTTTTTTTTTTTTTTTTTTTTTTTTTCCTTCATGTTTTCAATGTTGTGCTACTTTGCACTTTTTAAAAGTAACTACAAGTTTGATACAAAAGTCTCATAACGAGATTTGAGAAAAAGAAAACCTATTCGAGTCGAATATAAGTGTAGTTACTAGTATGCATCAGTTGATAACTGTTATGTCGCGTGCGTATTATAGGTGATAGAAAATTGAATAACAACTAAGAAAAGGAGGATATAAACTTGACCTTTGGTTCAACTATGTGTATTGTGTAAAGGTCGGAAGTTTTTCATGAAAAAATGAGTTAATTGCACTTTTGGTCCTTGTGGTTTGGCTAAATTGCAGGTTTGGTTCTCAAAACTTTTAAAGTGCAGTGATAGTCCGTATATGAAAATCAGACCGAGACTGAAATAGCCCAAAACCTTAGACCGAGGACTGGACTAAATGTGTTCGGTCTGATCCGGTCATTTAATCGGTCCAGTCCTAGAAGTTATAATAGTCGAGTGATGAGTGTCTAAATACTCATCATTTTGTACCAATCTGAACTGCCAAAACATACAAAAACACTCAAAAATGCATCATAATACTTAAAATATCTTTGAAGTGTGTTTTATATGTTTCAAATACAAAATATGCAAAAACAAATGAAAAACGTACAAAGTTTGCATAATTGGCAGTTTCAGTCCCTCAAGTTTCAAATATTGTCAAAACTAGTCCCTGAAGGTTTTAAATGAATAAAAAGTCAACTTAAGTCCTTGGGAAACCAAAAATGTTCACAAAACATCCCTGGATAAAAGTTTACACAATCTGGCAATTTTTACCCCTCAAGTTACAAAATTGGCAAAATGGTCCCTGAGTATTCAAAATTGGAAATTTACAAAAAATACCCTTGTACTATGCATGAATGACAAAATGGAACAATTTTGATAACATTTTGAGAAATTACAATCACAGTCCCTTAAAAATCCAAATTTACAATAATGGTCCCTGTAGTTTGTGGAATTGGCAGATTTGGTCCCTGAGGTTTAAAATAAATACTTGTGGTCTTTGTACTAATGGTTAATTGCAGGTTTAGTCCTTATTTAAAGTTTAGAAAAATCACAAACAACAGCCCCTCAACTTTGGAATAATTACACATTTGGTCCTTGTGATTTTCTAAGCTAAAAACCAAACCGGACCCTTGTTATAAAAAACCAAAACCAAAAACTAATCCAACCCAACCATTTACCCAGCCCACCTATCCCCTAAGCCCATTCCACCCTAAGCCCAAACCCAACCCTGCGTTATTTAAAACGCGCTGACCCGCGTTGACCACCCAAAACCGCCAAACCATTCCCACTGTTCACCCTCCACCTTCACCCCTGCATTCACCAATACCAGGTGGTTTTGTGCCACCTTACCCCCCCCAGCTCACTAACCACCAACTCCTTTCCACCTCCCACATCAAACCAGATGGGCATTTAATGCCTTCTCCACAATTTTTCTCTCCAAACCACATCTAAACCTCTGTTTCTTCCATAAAGCACCAACTTGTCCTAAAAACCTTCCATTTTGTCTCCTGACACCTCCACAAGCCCCCAATAATCTTTAATTGCAACCCTTTGCCTCCACGTTAACGTGGAGGACTTTGGCGCCAAAAGTGATTTTAAACGGTCATGATCAATTGGACATAATGGATGGCTCAGATGAAGTGGGAAAGGCTCAGAAGACATTTCTAAACCTAATTGGAGCATATAAAAGGAAAGAGAAGCAGAGGAGTTCCCTATCTAGTTTATTTTCAATAATTGTATGTCGTATTAATATTTTCAAAAGTTCAAGTGTAATTTTAAGCTTTCAAGTTTAAGTTTAAGTGTTTTCAGTGTATTAGTAATCTCTTAAGTTAATAAAATTCAAGTTTGTGTTGTTATCTTAAGTTGTGCCTTTTTCAATTTCATATCAATAATCTCAATAAGCTGTGTGTTGTTACTGTATGGATTCATGGATTGAGTAAGCTCATATAAGCTCCCATAAGCTCAATAAAGCTTTTAGTAACTTACCAATCAGTTTAATATAAAAAATCTCACAAATTACAAATTGGTCAAAGAAAGTCAACTGTGACATTTGTTTTTGATTTCTGGGTTTCAAGAGTGAATTGGAAGCAAGAAGCTGTGGAATCTGGGTTAGAATCCATTGGTGGATATTAGGAAAAGTTTCTGAGTTCTTGGTTCTTGGTTTCAAGCAGGAAAGCAATTTGTAAGTTTCTAAAAAATTTTCATAACTATCTTTGTATTGCATATGTATTGATCTTGATTATCATGGCCATTATCTGTGTTTCTTAAGTTTGATTAGTGTATTTAAGTTTATTTATGGTGTGAGATTGCTAGGCTGCTAAGAAAATTACTTGTTACTCATCTTCTAAAAATCCCACAGTGAAGTATCCATTTGAGTCATATCATGGTTTAACACTGAGGATATTGTTGATTAATGTTTACTTGATCTTTGTTAATGTTAGTCTAAGGTTTAGAAATAGATTTGTAGTCCAAATAATTGTTTTGCTTTGAAAATCACAAAAACAGTTAGCTAAAGGTGTGTTTGGATCAGTGTGAGCCTAGAGTTTCTAGTGCATAATTGTTGTTGTTCTTTGTTGTTACAAGTAACTTAGGATCAATATAGCTCAGAACAATCATCATAACTAGGTATTATTAGTAAGAAAGTCAAAATCACCTAATACTCACTCCCACAGTCCACTGCCAAGGATTGAGTGTGCCATTTTCATTTTAGTAGCTCATAACTTGGTCACCTAGCATAATTTCATTCCTAAATAACTTATTATATCATATTAAGTCAGTAGGATCACATATAAGTTCATAAAAGTCAACATAGCAAAGTTTTGATAAAAAGTCAATTTGCTCAGCTCAGATTTTTCCCAAAACTCCCTGATTTCTTTTGAATTTAGAAGAAGGTTTTAGGTCTTGAAATTTGTTTCCATTGTTGTCTACCAGCTCTAGTTTAAGTTCCCATACAGCTTATATTTTTAGCATTTTTATACTGGGCCCCACAGACCTCCAAACACACTTGCAGGGCAAGGTATTGCCCTGCTCCATCAGACCTCAGTCACCACCACCACTTTGGTGGTGATTTGTGGCCAACTCAGTGGGCCCCACACTTTCTAATTAGCTTATTACAACCCCCCTCCTACCCAGGTTCTATAGTTGACCATTAGTTTGACCTATAGACCAGTGGACCCCACCTTAAATTGCCACCAATCTCTGTCCCATTTCTGAGTCAGAAGAGAAATAAGCAAGTGCTTATTTGGGATTTTCAGCTTATTTTAGGAGCTTAACTCATCAAATTTAGTTTAAAATAGTTCAATTAACTTAGTTAAATCAGATTTCACCATAGTAGACCCCACATAACCTTAATTTAGCTTATTTCTTAATTTGGTCAACCTTAGTCAACTGTTTAAGCTAATAAGCACTCTCAGTGCTTATTATTGATTTCCAAAGTAGTTATCTTTATTAAAGTTTCATTATTTAAGTATTTAAATAGTTTTGTAAAAGAAAAACAAGAAAAAACAAACATAAAAATAGTGATAGCTTCTATTTAATAGAAATTATCTAATTAATTTTCATTTTAGCTTATTAATAAGCACTTGTCCAATTTTATAATTTTATAAATTACTTAGTACCTTAAAGTAGTTAAAATAATTTTATTAGAATTTTCCTAAGCAGTTTACTATTAATTAGATTTAAAACTAGTTTAAATAATTAAATAGGTAATATTAGTAATTAAATAGATTTATTTAATTTTAATTAACTAAAGTAGAATTTTATATTTTTCCTAAGTTTTATAATATAGTTAAGACTTTTAAAAAATAGTTTCATAATTTCCACTGTTCATTTTATAATTTTCTTATTTAAATTAATTAAATTAGCTTAAAATTAATTAATAAGTAATTAATTAGTCAATTAGTTTAAATATAATTTTTAGCAAGTTTTTATAATTTTGTAGTATTCCTATAGTGTTTAAATAGTTTTATAAATTTTATCATAATTTTCTAAAGTAATTTAGTATTAATAGTAATTTAAAATAGTTAAAATAGTTTAATTAAGTTAAATAGTTATTAATTAATAAAATACTTATAAAAAGACAAAAATATTTATTTTCATTTTTTTATACTTTCTTCAAGTTCTTATTTAGGTTTAGAAATTATTGTTATAAGTTTTTAGGTTTATTTGTAATAGTTGTAATTTCTAGTTAATTTAAATTAAGCTTTTAATTAGATTTTAATTAGTTTTATTAATTAAATAGTAATTAAATATTATAATAATCATTTTCATAGTTTAATTTTCATTTTCTATTTTCTTTAAAATTAAGTTTTCAAAAGTTTCACTTTTAACCCCTGTAGTTTGTAACTTGTTAAATACCACTTTTCTCTGTCTGTTATCTGATTACCTGATTTTGTGCTTATATCTGTATTTTTGTTATAGTTTTATATTTTCCAAATATCAAGCAATCAGTAGTATAATTAACCCTCAAATCATCTTTGTTACTGTCCTCAGTACCACTCACTTTCCTAATCGTTCACAAATACAATTTCAATCTCGTTGGGACTTAACGACCCGGGGATTTCCCTGTACTTCCACGGTCAATATTAACTTGCACTTTCTCCCAGGTGGGCCTAACAACTTCACAAGGCTGACTGGTTGGTTTGGGAGGAGTCATCGAGTTTTATGTAAGACTGGTATAGAACGGACCGAACCAAGACCAAAGTAAAGAAAAAATCAAGACTGAGACCGGACCGCTGGTCCTTCAGTTTTCGGTCGGTCAATTTGGATCTGTGATGCTCAGCCCAATTCTCTTGTTATTCAATAAAGATTTAAAATAAACACCATGATTAAGCATATACCTTAATTAAATAATTTTACAAATACAAATTAGATCTGAAAAAATTATATTACACAGTTAAAAACAAAACACACTTGTCAATAGAGAAAGTGCGTATTGGATGCGATCATAGTGCGTGACAACCCTTTTGCACCCTTTTCAATAAACTTTTCATAATCATCATCACCGCGATCTTCATACTCAGTCATGAGCCTCTTCGGTCTTGGCAGGCAAGCAAGACCACCCACCTTTTTTTCATCTTTCTTTTCATGGCTTTTAATCATATTCTGTTTAAAATGAATTTTTGTATGTTTTTATTGCATTCCGTTGACTTTCTTGATCTGGGCATGTTTTATTTATTGTTGTTGTGATTAAAGTTTGTGTCTTTAGATTGAATTTGGGTGTTGATGGCTATTGATCAAATTTTTTAAAAATTATCACTGCCTTTTAGCTCACTATAGGATTATAGAGATTTTAGAGTAGCCCGAAAAGTTATTTTAGTTGTTGGATTCTTGGATAGCCTGATTCGATTTATTACAACTACGTTGTTGAGTTTTAGGATGAATTGGTTTAAAAAAGAATGTTTAGTTAGTACATTAGAGGAAGCCTTTGTGTGTATGTTGATCACTTTCTTGTAGATACAATTATTTATGTAAGTGATATATTTGTTTGATGTAAGATGTACTTTCGTTTACCAAGTCCAATAAGTTTTATTAGATTATCGCATCAAGTAGTTGTGTAAAATGTTTGAGTAAATAAATTTGTAGACCTTAAGATTTGCTAATGGTATTAGCTACAAATGGCCTACGAACAGTTTGTGACCATGAATCTACTGTTAGCCATAATATTGAACATGAACAAACTTTTAGTATATAGTTATTTAACATTGTGGCGATTTTAACAGGAATCAGAGGACATTTCGTCCAAAAAAAAGTGCACCTTCTGGCAGTAAGGTTATACTCTATCTTTCTCTATCATATCCCCTGTAAGGCTGTAATCTTGGTGGTGGATCCCCTATGTTTTTTATGTTCTGCTATGTGCAAGTGCGGTAGTATATACTTGCACTATGTACACTTGCTTTATAATCAATTAGTATATGAGAACTTCTTGTAAACATAGACTTACATATGTTGCCTTTATAATCGTTTAACTATGCGGAAATATTTAGAAACTTCATTTTAT
Organism: Artemisia argyi; assembly: GCA_030686995.1. Lineage (NCBI taxonomy): Eukaryota > Viridiplantae > Streptophyta > Magnoliopsida > Asterales > Asteraceae > Artemisia > Artemisia argyi. Next base: position 167,547,425 of record CM060698.1, on the reverse strand, counting down.
TGCACAGGGGGCACAGCTAAGGCAACATATTGATGCTACTTTGGGTAGTGGAAACCTCAGGGAAGCCGTGAGACTTCCTCCTGGGGAGGATATAAATGAATGGCTTGCCGTCAACAGTTAATCTCCTTTCCTCTTTTTCTTTGTAACATGGGTAGAAATCTGTAACTGAATATAACGTTTAATCCTGAATACTTTAGCATTATTAGAATAATGTGAATTATCCCGTCTATTCGACTATAATGTTTCCCTAAAAATGGTCCCAGTATCATAGAACAGCTCATATATTATGTAGATTAAAGCAATGAATTTTGTTATATGAAGCTAAATGAAGGTGGTTTGACTTTTGAATTTTGATCTTTGATTTTCAGCTGTGGATTTCTTCAATCAGGTGAATCTTCTTTATGGCACCCTAACTGAGTTCTGTACACCGGAAATTTGCCCAACTATGACTGCGGGTCCCAAGTACGTCTTACCAATATACGACTACTTTTGCAATCACAGTCATCTCTTATAATATAAAGTTCAGAGTACTACTTTTTTTAGTGACCTTGTGGTGCGGTTATGTAATTAGCTTTTACAAATGTTCTACCATAATTTTAATTTAGCTTTAATAGACGTGGTGGATCCATGACTTGAAAGATTAACTATATAGCATACTGCTTTGTTAGGGTTGGGGAAGTTTTTTGTTACCCTTGGACTCTGCCAAAGTTAGAGTGTTAGACACTTCAACTAATTTACCAAATAGCATAATCAACGGTATTCTATTCATGAAGCAGCAGAATTCCTAAATTTATGTAAATTAAATGTACAGGTATGAATACCGATGGGCAGATGGTGTACAGATTAAGAAGCCTATTGAAGTTTCGGCTCCAAAATATGTTGAGTTCTTGATGGATTGGATTGAGTCACAGTTGGATGATGAATCTATATTTCCTCAAAGGCTTGGTAATTTCTCGTCTTTACGTTGCGTCCATAATGCATTCTTTTCATAAACAATTTTAGTGGTGTTTGGATGTGCATTTTCATAGTGATCACTAGTTTCGGGTAGGTAATCCTAGATTTATTTTACTAATTAACTGAGCAGCACCCTCTATTACGTACCTCTTGGCTTGTAAATCTTAACGCGCACTTTTAATTACTTTGCAGGAGCGCCATTTCCCGCCAATTTCAGGGACGTCGTGAAAACAATTTTTAAACGCTTGTTTCGTGTATATGCTCATATCTACCATACACATTTTCAGAAGATCGTGAGTCTTAAAGAGGAAGCCCATCTAAACACATGTTTCAAGCATTTCATACTCTTTACATGTGTAAGTTTCCACACTCATCGAGAGCCTGTTTCCTCTTTCCTTTTCACTAGTCAACCCACCTTTTTCCTGAAACATTTATCTTTTGGTACACAGGAGTTTTCGTTGATTGACAAGAAGGAGCTGGCCCCACTTCACGAGCTTATAGAATCCATTGTCACTTATTGAAATCCTTTGTGTTTGCCATATGGTTTTAACTTTTGATATTATTTGAGAATTGAATAAGGTGTTGTGATTGCAATTTACATATGTCATGTTAGACTATCTGATGTAACTAATATTGTTTGGCTTGTATCTTGTTAGTTGATAAATGCATAAGTTTCATACAAGAATTAAATAGAAAGTGTTGTTTACCATACGTCTATCTTGTTTGAATGTTTGCTTTTCTTTTTTACACTACCTACTAGTCTCTGCGTTCGGACCATCTTTTGCATATCGGTCTTCCTAGTTTCCGGCTAGAACTTGACATCCTAGAACTAATGACCATCAATCAATATACAAGGGCATATTGGTTCAATTATTTTTCTTTGATGAAGTTAATGTACTACTCTTTCCGTCTCAAAATTATTGTTTTGAACTATTATTTTTGGACATTCCAAAATGGAAATGGGGAATAGTTTGAGACGGATGGAGTAATACTTTTATAGTTATTAAACATCGAGATATAACTCTCAAATAAATAAATAAATTCTAAAAAACAGTGACAAAAAAATAAATAAAAATAAATAAATAAATAAATAAAATCAGATGAGAATAATTATGCGGATTAGGAGTGTCCATCATTCACACAAACTGAGTGATTGGCCAAACCAAACTGCTATTGGTCGAGCTGCACAAAACAAGTTACTTGGCCGACGTTTACAAAACCCGATGGACTAAATCATTCATTATATCACATACTAAGTAATTAAAAGTACAAGATCCAAATGATATGGGCGTGTAATTTTCATTCTACCTCAGCACCGATTTGGTTAATCGATTTAAAATTCAATAAAAAATAGTTACTAGATAGTAAAACTAAGGAGGTCAAATCTACACCTCCAAAAAAGCAAAAAACTTCGACTCAAAAAAAGATAACTCTTTATAACTGCTCATGAAATCCATCAAGAGGTTTCATCTGAACCATTCCATACTCACTCTTCCCGGATCTTTTATCTGCAATAATATAAGACCCCACAGCGCCAACAAGAACCAAGAAGACAAGCCCAAACAGCTGTACATTAGCTAGCAAAATCCCATGAACCTCATGATCATGTGATGAGCATGTGACCTCATTCTCTACCACCTTACATCCAGCTGGCATCATGGGCCCGTAGAGGGTGAAGGCGGTTTGGTAAAACCATAGACCTTGAAGGGTAATAGCAATGCCACTGCACAGATCAGCAGGGAAGCTCGTAGGCATGATGGCTCCAGTCACAACGGATAATATGCAAAGGGCCACAAGTAGAACAAGGATAAGATGGTAGTGACCCTCCAGCCCTTGGTGTGTTGTTGAGTGAAAAAAGAATAAAAGATACTCTGCACATAATGCTGCTGCTGATATCAAGCATAGTGCGCCTTCAGGTAAGGGAAGGAAACTGAAAATTGACCAAAATAAGTCAAAAGACATGATAGATTAACTCTGCTAAAGATCTTTATACACTTATATGCAAAAAAATAAAAATATTTAATAACTGAGTGTGCCTAACAATAAGGGCGTGTTTTAGACTCTAATTTGTTTCATTTTCATAGATGATACTCAAAAACAAATTAAAAAAAAGCAACCAAAAAAAGTACAAAGAGGGTATTTCGAGAATGCTTATTTAGAAGTGCTTTATGTGTTTTGAAAATAAGCATGAAGCAATCTGTTTAATTTTAGAGTGCTTATTTACTTTACAATAAGTATATCAAGTTTCTTCCAAACACCTACTAAACTGCTTAACTTGCTTTAGCAGAAAACAGATAAGCACTTAAATAAGCATTCCCAAACACCCTCAAAGACTTGCTGACAAATGCAAAAACAGAAAGCATTTGTACAAAAAGTAGGACCGAATGTGATTTGCAAGCACCTAGGATATTTCGCAGATACGATATTAACATTTAAAGGAACTTGTTTATATTATCAAAGATTTGCAAGTAAGATACTCAAATACAAAGATTTGCTGACAAATGCAAAACCTATCATTGATTTGTACGAAAAGCAGGAACTAACGTGCTTGGCGCGTACATATATGATGTAACACTTATATAACATGATATTAATTTTAACAAAAGAGAAACACAAGTGAAAGTTGGTCCCACTTGGTCCCATTTATTTTCTGTGTTCATCCCTAACTTGACATACAAGCAAGGCAGGTACTTGTACTATATTACTGTCTACATGTTCCTTTGAGATATGTATAAACGTTTCACGTAAAATAAAATAATGGCACCTAAAATTCTCAGGGATTCTAAACTTTATAAAGCGTGATAAGGATCCTAAGTTTTGATGGCAACTTCTCAGCAGTATTTCACAATGAGAAGTATAAGCTAGCAATATGAAAACTGACCTGGTCTTTTCGGAGAGCAAAGCAACAACACCGAAAACGAAGAACATCAAAAGCATGCCACCATGTTCAAAATCATTCATATGATGTGGGTTCAAAACACCATTAACAACGAACTTAAGATGGGTCGAATACAAAAGCTCTATACACATATCAATAAAAGCTCCAACTGTTATAACATAGAGCTCCAAATACTTCAACTTCCCATTAAAACCAGGAACAGGGTTCCAAACTTTAACACGAAACGTATCTGGATTCGATGCATAACGGACCATTGAGCACCATATATGCCATACTCCAACCAAAAGAAACAGTGTCCCGGGAACCACGTGTCCAAGAAAAGATCCCATCTCTCTTTATCTATCCACACAGATTATGTAACCAAGACTACTTAAAACTTTATGAAATCTCAGAACTTTTTCGTGGAATCGAATAAACAGATTATCAAACTGGAACTATCTCACTATTTTGCCTACCAAGTTTGGAATTAGACCTCTTCCTGTTTCATAAAGATGAATACTTTAGTCAAAAAGGAACCCCATTGTTATTATTACTTAAACAGAAGCTTCTTAAATATCATCCTTACATTGAATTTAATAAAAGTCAAACAATTACCAAGGTCAAAAATGGAAGCTTAAAAAAGAAAGAATCAGATCTTAATCTACTTATGAACAAAAACCCACTTACTTACCCCTCAATTAAAGAGCATAAAGGTAAATTATGCACACGTTATAATTCACAAAATTATAACATAACTTCTAGTACATCATGCTAATATTAACTGTCAAAATTCAAACTATAACCATACTATCCAATCATGAAAATCAAGAAACAAACCCCAGATTTCATTAATGTAACCCAATTTAGCTATCAGTTACTCCCTCCATCCCATTTGAATGTCCAACTTTCTAGTTTGGGTTATCGCACACCCATTTTGCTTAAACTGTAGGCATATTGAAAGTGGACAGTTTTTAAAAACGGCAACTAACTATCTCACAGTATACAACCACAAACTATCTCACACGCCCTAAGTTGGACTTGTTAATTTCGAACCGAACGAGTAAACAACATAAAGGGTATATCATTCACACATTATTATTGAACAAATCTCAACATAAGTATATAACTGCTTGTACATCATGCTGGGCTAGCTCAGTTGGCCACCAAGATTCCTTAGGGGCTTGGGGAGGGGAGGTTTGGCTAGGGGAGGTCTCAAGTTCGAATCCCACCCGAGACTTTTACCCCTTCAGGCGGAATAGGAGCAAGTACATGCGGAGTTCACGGTCATCATACTGCCCAATTAGATGTCACTACTACCCACTAACAACTAACAAGCCGTTCAAAAAATATAAACTGTCAAAAGTCAAACTATAACCATAATAACAGAATTCAAAACTCGAATCTAAGAAAGAAACAAATCACATAAATAAAACAAACCCATTAACCTAAAAACTATCAACAGTTGTAAATCAAAGACAGGTGATCATATTCATATTTCATATCATCATAAGAATGACAAGAACATGAAACTTTTAAAAAGAATATATATATGATAGAAAACTTACACTTGTTAAATGATCCAAAAACATAAAATCGAGATTGAAGAGATGTTTATGAAAATTATAATATAATGATTGTATTATTATGATGGAGGTCGACAGACGGTGGGATCTTAATATGACGGAAAAGTGGCAAATATTAAAATAAAGTTCTTGTTCTGTAAAGTTGTCAATTATGACTATGGTTATATCGATTTCTAAGATTTGACTAAGTATTTTATCTACCATGAACGTTGTGGGTCCCATAAACCGTTGTTTTTGCAAAACATGTGCGCTTGGTTTTCGGTTTTTTACCCGTTTAGATGAAGGAGTTAGATTCGGGAATATGATTACTACATTGTACAATATTGACATCCTAGTTAAAACGAAGGAGTTAGATTCATATTTTGATGTGAATTAAGTTTACTTTAATCATAAATTATAATCATTGAATCTATATTATTTATAAAAGATTTACGTTATTATTTTTTAATTCTTATTTTTGAAAACTTAAAAAATTATGTCAATTAATAAAATATCATTGATTAAAAATGATAATAACATCCGTTACTGAATTAATATCTTAAATATTGTTTAATTCTTAAATTTATATCATTTTTTGTTTGTGCTCCATATTTTTTCCCCGCAATAACTACATATTAAACTCGTAAGTTGCATCACGGGTCACTCCAAAACACAAGTTTGTTAGTAATCATGTTAGGGTGATGATAATCTTGGATATCTTCACGAATCGTGTAAGTTCACTTTTCTTATAAAGTATTTCGACTGTATTGGTGCCTGGGTATCACGAAATCCTTATCTTGAATAAAGCAAGACAGAGAAAATTTGTGTGAATTCGTATGTTAGAATGAGACCAATGAACCTGTTAATAAACAGATTCTATAAGATAGTTATGGGCAGTTAAAGTTGGTTATAAACCAAACAGTCACATCGGTTGGGAAAAATGATGAGGAAAACGGGTAAGATATTTGGAGCACCAATGAGGTCGTTGCCCCTAGACCCCAACGAGGGGTGGCCCCTCTTCGACCCCCTCCCGCTCACCTGGGAGCGGGACCCTAGCAAGGGCTCTGCCCCTTGACCTCGCAAGAGGCGCTGCCCCTGGAACCCTGTGTCTTTGTCGTGATGGAAACACATTAGCTCAAACAAGTGTGTACTCCACATTTCCCGAACTCATATCCAAGCATAATATGAAATCACATTAGTCTCATAGTAAATCCCGATTACCTAAAGTAGTCAATGACACTAAAATCACCAAAAGTTGGCAAGTATAATTATTAGCCGTTGTACACGGCCACTTTGCGCATATATTCGTCTAATATTTATAAATATAAAAATAATAAGTCCGTTAAATGTTATTTTTAAACAAATAGTAAGACTTAACTACAACCCATAAGGTTATATGGAGTGGGGTGCTCCTCCTTAATTCATTTTATGGACTAATAATGTAAATAAAAAAAAAAAAAAAAAAAAAAAAAAAAAAAAAACTGAGTAACTAAGAATCTAAACCCACGAAAAACTATGAGAATTAAAAAAAATAAATAAAAAATAAAAATAAATAAATAAAATAATAAAAAATAAATAAACACAATATTTTTCATGGAATACACACAACAAACATATCTATTGTAAATACATACACACGACAAACGCAAACTAAAATACACACATTTCAAATAAATAAATAAGAAAAGGAAAATCGGATAACGTGACTTTTTGTGATGTGGGTATCAATTCCTATATAATTTCTTCACTTTTTAAGTTTGATGAAATGACATGTTTATCTTTTAGATGTTTTTTAAGAGTATGAAATCTTGATTATGAACCATATGACTTTAAAATTATTTGATATAAACAAAATTAAAAGATAAACGGATAAATTAGATGAAGGAATGTAAACCTTTCAATAATGTTAATATGCTTACGTGTTAACAAAATTAAGGTTGAGCAAATCACCCGAACGGATCGGATTGATAGAGACTGGATCGGATCGATCACATTCGGTTTGGTCCTCAGTCTCAGCCTTTGTGTTAATCCAGTCTCGATCTTGGTCGGTTCGGTCCGAACCACAACCTGACTATTTTACTTTGTTGGACCGGACCAGACCGGAGCGACCACATTCGGTCTGATCCTTGATCTCGATCTTCATCGGTGCGGTCCGGTCAGAGACCGATGCTCACCCCAAAATACAATCATATCAACATGATATTCGAAATATTGGCTTTCGCCCTTAAACAAATATTTGAGAACAACATTGACAAATAATCATTGTTTTGAGCAGCGGTGGATCCAACTTGCTATTTAAGACTCGGGCGAACATGCTAAAGTTGAACCGATGCATACCGAAAAATGCAAAAGATCGTAAAACCGGTCAAAGTCGATCAACAGTTTCCCATTTCTCTCTTGGGGTTTTTGCATATATATCTTTCTGAAAATGCATAATTGCATATATATCTAAAGCATGCATAAAAAAACATTGTACTATGTGCATAAAAAACATGTACAAAAGATATATATGCAATTATTCACTTTTTGAGGGATATATATATATGCCATTTTGACTTCTCTTTTAGACACATTTGAAAATTTGAAGATGATTTCAAAACTACCTAACCAGTTGGGCCCCCCAAACACTCGGTTTTTTTTTTTTTTCAGTCAAAGATGCATGGTGGTTCCCCTTTGTCCGTCAAGGCCTAAAATCAATTAAACAAACAATTCGTAAATATTTCCGTTAAGATATTTTAATTAATCACTTGTCATCAGTTTCTCTATCCATCTCACATACATACCAGCTAATATCATCATTCCAGTGACCACTCATTTACACGGTACATCCAACACACACACACACACACACACATTTTATGGATATATACAAGCACACACTCACTCACAATCGCAACTAATTATAATTTTTATCAATTTCGATTTACTTTGCAGTTGATCAACTATATAGGCCCACCAGGTTGTTACATTAGATTTGATTTTATATAGATATACTGTAATTTCAGTTACTTAATGTGAATTTCGCCAATGCAGTTTGTTATTCGAAATTCGTTAGGATGTTACACATAGAGAAGATATAATGGACTACGGTTCATTTAAAAAAAAATGTTGAATACCAATTCGGCAAGTCACTTATGATTGATTTGTTGCCGGTTAAGTTTAAATAACAATGTGAGTATGACTGTTGGAATGTACCATGCATTTAGATCTTTTGCTAGTTGTAAGGCGCTCAAGTTGAAATAACAAAGTGAGCATGACTGTAAAACTGCAAGTTACTACAGTAATATGCGCTAGTTATAGTAGTAGTTTGACCTCACAACAATATAACGACCTTACTGTTGCGGGGATTGCACTATTGCTCATTGTGTTCTCGATTATGGATTGTATGATTTAGGATTAGGTATTTGAAACTATAAGCTGATAAACCTTACTTTGTAACAAACCAACTATAGTAACAAGTTTTGAGCATGTCGTTAATGAGGGAGACCAGTCTTCTATAGGTGCAAAGGATATTATCTTTTGATGGCATGAGGTGATCGAGGATATTATTGATAAGAAGAAGATTAAAATTAACGATAGTGTGGCGTTTGGATATTAAATTGCATAAGGTGACTGTTGATATAGAACAAGTGATAGTATGTGATGCACAGTTTCGAGAATAATCTAGATACACAGTTTCGAGAATAACTTAGAGATTTTGAGTAGGTTCAGAGTTAGAATGAACAAAATATCGAACACTCAGAATCAATCCCATTTTAAAGTTTTCTTATGGGTCAGATTAGAATTACCTGCAGGGTTATCAGATGACATAAGCAAGAGTTAAATTGATAGTATAGGGATTACACGAACTCCAGTGATGGCTTGGTCTGATACAACTGCAGGGGGGCGCTGCGTATCCCCAATTTGGTGTGAGTGTACCAGATAAACTTTGGGTAGAATGGGTTAAAAAAGATTAAAAAAAAAGTTATTAATTGCTTTTTAGATAAAGACACTACTACTACTAAGGCCAATCTTGACAAGTTATGATATTATATGGTCTGTTCGGAGATGATAACTTACAACATTAAGGAAGCCCGAAGATATGTTATACGACAGGCTTGATTATTGGTACTTAATATCATCTTCTTTAATCAGTTAGACAAAATGAGAATGTTGCATCATGAACTTTGGCTTTCGTTTAAGATAGTAATTCAGGTTCCTTTGGGATAGTAATCTATGTCCCCGATAGCTGATTTCTATGACAGTCCATTTCAATTTGTTCTGATGTACTTTTGGCATATGTTTGCATAGAATTAGTAATCTATGTCTTATTACTACCTTTAAAGGTATTTTCTAGTTCAGCAATAACCCCTTAATGATCAACACAAACAAGTTAAGAGTGGATTTGGGCTCCATTCCTTTTATCTAATTAGACATGCTTTCCGTGTGTTCTTTCCTTTGCTTTTAGCAGCTGGTATCAATCTCTTTGCTGAAGTTTATATTATAGAATTTGATATTGATGGTGCAAAACTTGTGTGCCTATTCCTGAAGATGATCTTGTTGAACTCCATTTTGACTAAGATATGATATATAGTACTAGTCTCGACTAATCATATTGATCGTGCAGGGTTTCTGGATTGTGATTCAGAGCATTGGAAACTCTCTTGTTTGTTGGGAGAGAGCAATTAACTGCAACTTACTCTCTGTGGCTCGAATTTATCAGGTGTAATGATCCTACTATCTTTCTTGCATAATTCATATAAACATTGCATACATAGTTATTCCATATTTTAAAAAGTATTTATCATTATTAGTTTACTGATACATTTCTTTCTGTTGGTGAAATATATTTCTTTATCTTAGCAGGTTGCTAGAAGAACCATAAACAGCTTCAAGATTTTCAAGACACACATGTAACAGTATGCTCTCTTTTTATTGGAAGCCCAATCTAGTTGTGCAGTTCTTTGTTTCCTATGACCAACTGAACATATTTAGGATCAATAGTGAAATTGTGAAAGCATAGAATGATAGAAGCCCTCTATTTTTTTATAAAACAAACAGAAAATCACGAAACTTGCATAAAGTTTGCAAACTAAATAGCCTACATCCCTTTGAGCATACAAGCTCCATACATTATGAAAAACTCACAGCAGAGAAATCTAGTTTGTGAAGCTAATCAGGCTGCTTTCTGGCTAATAAACTCCACAAAAGCACCCAATGCATCAACTGAACACCTTGGAAATCCTCTCTCAAATTCCTTGCTAAGTTTCTTGGCCTGTGTATGCACATTTTCATCAACCATTAATCTCTCAATGCCTGCCACTATATCATCCTTGCTGAACCTTACCGGCTTTCCATTGTCATTATCAGCACTTGACATCACAAACCCTATCTTAAGATGGTTGGCAACCAGTTTTGCAACGTCAAACTGATCACCATTGATCGGCCATCCCAAGATTGGGACCCCGAGCCCTATTGCTTCTGCAGTGGAGTTCCACCCGCAATGTGATAAGAACCCGCCTGTAGATGGGTGGCTCAGAATCAACAGTTGTGGTGCCCATCCAGTGATGATTAAACCTCTGTTCCCAACTTTTACATCCAAACCCTCAGGATAGTACCCTTCTTCTTCATCGGTTTCAGTTTGAGCCGCCCCTAAGAAGGATCGGGGGATCCCGGTTTTACCTGAACCAGGCTGGATCACCCATATGAAAGAATGGTCTGATTCCTCCAAGGCTTTGGCTAGTTCTTTGTACTCATCCATTGTGGGTCCAACCTCACTTCCAAACGAGATATAGATCACTGATCCAGTTGGTTTTGATTCCAACCATTGGAACACTTGATCTTCTGTATAATTTGATTTGTGATTCGATCTCATATCAGAATCATGAAGGAGGGAACCCACTGAATTCCAATACTTTTCTGGTAGCAACGGTCCAACACCCCAGACCGGAAGCTTAGTTTGTTCAGCAATATAGTCGATGAATAGACGCTCAAGATTGTCACAAGTGTTGATAAGCAAGGCCACTGAGCCGTCTACATCATCCACCCAACGTGGCTTGGTGCCTGGTCCATGCTGACGACCACAACCGCCTGATCTTCCTCTTGGACCTTTGCTTAGATCCTCAAAACTGACAGACATTTCTTTAGGCAACCCGGGAAGTTCTCGGATTTCACCAGGCTTCATGTCTCCTACCTGCGCCTTCCACTTTCCGTAATCTAGGGCGGAAAATGTTGCACCGGAAGTGAAGAAAGATACCACAGGAATCTCGTGATGTACAAAAATTTCTTTGCTCCAGCTCATCATGACGTCAAGCACAACACAAATGGGCTTAACTTCAGATCTAGTGGAAAGAAACGATTTGATTCCCTCGCCCATCTGCTCATTTTGATCGTGAAGCGGGTCCCCTTTTGGCGGAGTCTCTGTTGCAGATCCAGGGGTCTGTGGTGGTGTGTCAGAGATCTCAGCTACATGAATGAAGGAGGAGTGGTCTGTGAAGGTGGATGGGATGGATGATGCTAGGTGAGAAGCGATGATGAGGGTAACATCGTAATTATGAGATGAGATGTTCTTGCAGAGTTCCATAGCTGGGTTGAGGTGACCCGTTCCAAAGAATGGTACTACTAGAATTTCACCTGCTCCTTCCATAGTTGTTATTTCAACTTTCTTTTCTTGATTTTGTTATCAAACAGATGCTGTGTGGTGTATGCTTATAAAAAGGTGGTCTAAATGTGAAGGGAGTAAGAAGTAGTGGAGTTGTGGAGATCCAAAACTAAAGTGTCGACTGATATCTTGTATTCTTTAATCAAACAAATTTACCCAAAAAGTCAATTTAGTATATATTAGAAGCTCCACCCGCTCGAGGATCAACACATGTCACTCCACCTTCGACCTCTCTTGTACCTGCCTTAAAGCGCTGTCCAACGTATCTAGAACCTGCCACATGCCACGGGTATCAGATAATATGGACATCTGTGAGTTGCACATGCATAATATGTGAAAATTCCCAGTATTGTTAAAACTGATGTTTATTTTGCTGTTTTATCAGTAAAAATACATACAGTGAATACACTTAAGGAAAAGGATTCATATTCTTCATCAAAAGATTCAACTGGATGTTGAATTCATAAAAATACATACTACTGTATTATTTATGTTCCCAATGTGCATTGAGTCATATAGAAATAAAATAAGGGGTGAGTTATAGCGACGGGGGCTATTGGTTAGATTAACCCCCCTATATATTTTTTTATTTTTTTGATTTTTTTATTTATTTATTTATTTTATTTTTATAATTTTGTTTATATCAAAAAGCTATAAACCTGAAAGTGCGGAACAAAAAATATAAAGTTTAATAAGTCACACTTAAAACTGTCAGAAATACGGAACAGAAACTGACAAAAACTAGGCTGCACTAGAAAAAAATAAGGGACAAAGAGGGAGACAATGGGCCTGCCACCCTTGTCCCCCGTTTCTCTAACAGTCCCCTAAAATAAGGGTACTGTTAACCGGACGGGGGGTGACCCACATGTCCCCCTCGTCCTTTTCCCTTTGTCCCCCACTTTCTTCCGGTACAACACAGTTTTTTGTCAGTTTATGTTCCGTATTTCTGACAGTTTTAAGCGTTTGACATATTAAACTTTACATTTTCTGTTCCGCACTTTCAGGTTTATAGCTTTTTGATATAAACAAAATTATAAAAATAAAAAAAATAAAAAAAAACAAAAAAACTAGGGGAGGTCAGGATAAAAAATAGGGGAGGGTCCGGTCAACACTAGCCTAAAATAATTGTATTGCATGACATAATGTAATGCTGTCTTCCACACCTATATGTTTCTTCATATTCTTTAATATAGATGCAGTATATGACTAAGTCACCTACCTCCATTTTGTTAGTTTATACACAATGTTTCTTCATGTATTTGATAATCTTTGATGTTATAATTTGATTTGTAATATAGGTTGGTCAAAAGCCAAGCAAAATATAACTAATTAGAAGAGCTGCAGCCAAAGACAACTATAAGCAGAAACAACCTGCACATCCACACAAAATAAAGAAAAAGAAAACAAAGTCCAAAGTTTTTATCACCAAAAAAAAACCAAAGACCTCTCCACAATATACAGAAACCCGGACCAATTTTTACTCCTGGATTGACCGCCAAAAAATGATCAAGTAAAGAATAATAAATGCATTAATAATTTGTCGAATATATGTACTAGTTACTACAGTACATATATTATTTATGTACTAGTTACTACAGTAATATGCGCTAGTTATAGTAGTAGCTTGACCTCACATCAGTATAACGACCTTACTGTTGCGGGGATTGCACTATTGCTCATTATTCCTCCAAGGCTTTGGCTAGTTCTTTGTACTCATCCATTGTGGGTCCAACCTCACTTCCAAACGAGATATAGATCACTGATCCAGTCGGTTTTGATTCCAACCATTGGAATATAGGATAATAGGAAACAAATCGCCACCGTTAAACCAATTTCCGTATTCAGTCAACTCAAATTTGAGTATTCTGTGTCTTTCATAGTTTCATATATCATTTCTATGATATTTATTTCATTTGTACATTTGGTATCTGTTTAGACTTTAGACATCTTGCTACAATATTTTTGTTGATCTTGATAGTTGGTAATGAATAAACAGTGGATTGTTAGTTGCATCTAAGATTCGGTAAAGCAGAAGGGCAAGTGATCTACTTATTACACACTTTTTGTATATGTTTGAGTATGGAATGAAGTGGCCCTTAAGGCCTTAATATGGGCAAACAAAAAATGTGACATCTGTATATTAGGTTCAGAACCGATACACAGCTATAGCTCCTTTATCTTGTTGTTGGGTCTTCACAAGAGTATGCTTTTAGTTACAGTTTAGGGAAAAGAAGTTCTCATCTTTTAAAATCATTAGTATTATGCTTGTTTGGCACTACAGTAACAATTTCCAAAATTGGCAACAATAGGGGACTTCTGGAGGTGCATTTCCTTGTTTCGTACCAGGTTTGGTGAAAGCTTTGCCATCCAACACTTTGGGTTGCTAATGAATTGCTTTGACTATATTAGCTTCTTAGCCAGTGTGGCGTATTGAAAATATGTTAGTTCAACATTTTTTGCAGAGATTTTTACACTGCATTAGTAATCTAATACTGATTATTACAAACAAGTTAAAGCATACATTTCAGTTAACAAACCACATACATTACGATCTGGTATATAAAAATCATAACTGATTTATGCATACACATATAGAAAGTATTCAATAGAAAAAATAAATACTAAATTGAGTAAATTCTTTGTCTGAAGCTAATCAGGTTGCTTTTTGGCTAATAAACTCCACAAAAGCACCCAATGCCTTCACTGAACTAACTGGAAATCCACTCTGAAATACTTTGCTAAGTTTCTTTGCTTGCTCATGCACCTCTGCGTCAGTCATCAACCTCTTAATTTCTGCTGATATATCATCCTTTGTGAACTTTCCTGACCGCCCGTCCTCACTAGCAGCACTTGACATCTTAAACCCTATCTTAAGATGATTAGCCACTAGTTTTGAATTGTCAAACTGATCTCCACGTAATGGCCATCCCAAGATTGGGACCCCACGCCCTATCGCCTCTACAGTCGAATTCCACCCACAATGTGATAAGAATCCGCCCGTAGATGGGTGGCTCAGAATCAACAACTGTGGTGCCCATCCAGTGATGATCAACCCTCTGTCTCCAACTTTTTCATCTAAACCCTCTGGATAATAGCCTTCCTCTTCTTCCTCAGTATCCGTATTAGTCGCCCCCAAGAAGGATCGAGGAATACCGGTTTTACCTGACCCCGGCTGGATCACCCATATGAAAGCTTGGTCTGATTCCTCCAAGGCTTTAGCTAGCTCTTTGTACTCATCAATAGTGGGTCCAACCTCACTTCCAAACGAGATATAGATCACTGATCCAACTGGTTTCGATTCCAACCACTTGAACACTTGATCTTCACTGTAATTCGATTTATGATTTGATCTCATCTCCGAATCATGAAGAACTGTACCCACTGATTTCCAATACTGTTCGGGTAGCAATGGGCCAACACCCCAAACCGGAATCTTAGCTTGTTCACCTAGGTATTCAATAAACACATGTTCGAGATGATCACAAGTATTTATAAGCAAAGCAACTGATCCATCTACTTCATCCACCCAGCGGGGCTTTGAACCTGGTCCAGGTGGACCACCTCCACGACCTCCCCTGCCACCACGTCCACCCCGTCCACCTCCACGACCACCAAACCTCATCCTATCCGGTGGTCCCCCGTGCCCATGTCCATCTGGATTCACTGAATCACCTATAGGACGGTTGGGTCTCTGAGGCCGTCCTCTCGGGCCTCTATTCAGATCAGCAAAAGTAGCAGCCATTTCTTTAGGCAATCCAGGAAGCTCTCTAGTCTCACCAGGCTTCATATCGCCTACATTCGCCTTCCACCTTCCATAGTCCAAAGCCGAAAAAGTGGCACCAGAAGTGAAAAAAGACACAACAGGAATCTTATAATCCGCAAAGATCTCCTTACTCCAGCTCATCATAACATCAATGATCACACAAGTAGGTCTCTTATCTTGTGATCTTGATGACAAAAAATTCTTGATCCCATGACCCATCTGCTTATTTTGCGCCTCAAGTGGGCCCCCTCTAGGACCCTCTTTCTCGGACCCAGAATCAGGTGGTGAAGACTCCACTGGAGTCTCAACAACATGGATAAAAGTAGACTGTTCCGTAAAAGTGGATGGGATAGATGAAGAAAGATGAGAAGGTATGATAAGTGTAACATGATAATGATGAGATGAGATGTTCTTGCATAGTTCCATAGCAGGAAATAGATGTCCTTGACCAAAGAATGGTACTACAAATATTTCACCATTTGATTCCATTTCAAGTTTTTGTTTCTTGACTTGTTTTTCTTCTTGGTTATCATCCATGGGGTTGAAGGTGTGTTACTATTTATAGAAATGTGGCTGTGGGTGTGAATGAATTGAGATGATAAACGAGTTGGGGTGGAGATGACTTCGAGGAGTGTACAAACCACAATGGTGAAGGCGCGTAACCGTATTTTGTCCTTTAGCTTGGATTCGTTAAAATAGTTACACTGACATATGTGATTAAAAGTTTAAAACTATACATGATCAAAAAATAAAAAAGTTTAAAACTATACAAAAATAGTTTGTAATCTAACGATTCAGCTAAGATCAAATGAGAAGAAAAAATAGAATGAGAATGGTGAGAAGAAACAACAATCATATATTTTAAATGCACTTACAAAAGTAGATGCATCTCTCTTTAAATTTATCCCTCTTGTTTGAATTGTGTGGCTAGAAAATTCTTTTCATTCTTCTCATTTTAGTTTAGTTTTTCTTCTTACCGGATTTATTCTCACGCTCTAACGACTAACGTTATTTATGTTATCTATTTGTGAGTTTAATTCTTTAATAAACTAGTACAGAGTATATGTTTGCATTGTGCTCTTTTTGTCTCAAAAAATATACTTAATGTTCACCTTTTATTTTAACTGTTCAACTTCTGACTTCTGATTATAACCAATTAAGAATTTTAAATGTGAAGATAATATTTCCTTCATTCATAAACAGTATAGTGATTGATGCAACTTCTAAACAAACATTTATGTTGAGACGAAAAAAATAATCATATAAGTGCATGATGTGTTCATGCTGTACATAGATATTTTCAATTTGATTTTAATATAATACGAAAAAAATGGTCTTAAAAGTTGTATGTAAACACATTTGTAGTCTCTGTGTCGACAGAAAGATATATGGTCCCGTTTCCGTTGGTTGGTCCCATCTTCAAGGGAAAAGGAATAATCTAACTTGGATATTTGCATCGTCATGAGAGTATGACTTTCTTGCCGACCTCAGGCTAGAGGTAATGGCCATTGGTAATAACTAATAACAACTAAATTCATCACCACCACGTCGGTTTGTCTTTTCGTAATCAACTTCACTATCAGCATAGTATAAGAAGACAAATAACTACACCATTCAAATATACCCTACATATAACTCACAAAACAGCCACACACATCAAAATACAATGACACGACTCAGTTGTCTTCGACTGACTTATGGTTTTCTTGACTACAAGATGCATCTTCATGGGTGACGATCACTACAACAATAAGGAGGACGGACGATGGGGGGTTTTGGCGAAGACTTTGACGGGGAAGAAAGTGAAGAAAATTTTGAACTAAAACCTTTGGATAGAACATGTCCTTGTCAAAAGGTTGGCCCAATTTTATTTTCTTACAAATTTTAGTTTTGGTTAATTGTTTCACTTTAATTTTTCCCGCCAAAGATGTTGACCAAACTCTTAACCAAAGCTTAAATTTAATTGAGTGGTTAAGGTTTAAGTGTATCCGGACTGACCAGACGGACCGGACTTGATCCAGAGCTATTATGATACTCATACACGTAAGGGCGTCTGGAACCAACCGTAGCCAGAGCCAAATACGTAAATATAATATATATATATATATATATATATATATATATATATATATATATATATATATATATATATATATATATATATATATATATATATATATATATATATATATATATATATATATATATATATATATATATATATTTTCCAAACACACACACTCAAATGAAGCAAATTATATTCCGACTCGTAGATTAATTTTCTTGTTTTTTGTAACTACACAGGAAGAAATGCTGAGGTTGAGATCACTTGTAGCGACCTCCTCTACGAGGACTTCACCAACTGATAGAAAAATAATTCGTTAAGCCCTCAGGGTAAAGGACACGTACATGTAGGTGGCAAGCCGACGTTGGGACGTCATTAATGTTCGGTTCACAAGTCCAAGGTAGGTCATCATACTCGCAACAAGAAATCAATGAGATGATGAAGAAACATGATGAGAAGGTTGTTGCAGCTAGAAGGGGGCGGCCGAGGCCACTCAAAACCAACTTAGTCAAATGGTGGCCTTCTTGAGCAATACACAAGGTTTATCTGAGTTAGCGAGTTTGTTTCCTTCCACGAGCGAAAATGGAAACAATGAAGGTGACCGGACTTAGGACTCTAAGTCACCAGATGCACAATTTTTATTCATTTATTTAATGATCATAAATGAAATAAAAATGAACTAAAAGGTGCGATTTCACTAAAACAAGTAAACAAATTAAGAAGGCATACATTTCTTTTTAACATATTAATAAATTAACTAAAAAGACATGTATTTATGTGACACAAATTTTCAGGACTAGGTTCGTTCGAAAAAATCATGGCGACAAACATTCAGCGGGTTCTCGTGAACCCCCGAGAACTCCCCTAGATCTGCCTCTGAAGGCAATGGGAATGGGATAGGAGTAGGTATTATTGCATGTGGTGTAGTTATGTTTGCATATATTTGTGGTTATGGGTATGGACATGTATGTGGATATTTGTGTGACTTTTGGTTTTGACCCATTTTTACGAATTGGTAAGTGGTTTAGCGAATGTAGAAATATGCGGATACTTATGACACATATGTATCAGGATAGTTATGTATTTGTGCGACTTTTGTGGATATTTGTGTGATAGTTATGATTTTGACCCATATATGAGGATAATTATGTGTATGAAAATATTTTAGCGACTTAGTTAATAAATAAGTGGTTTAGCGAACTCATATGTTGTTTTTGGGTTTGTACAAATTCTGTTTTAGGGTCATTATAGGTAGATTTTTTTTGGAAATTTTTTTGAATAAATCTTTAAAATGTGCGGAATGCAGCAACATGGTGTCAAAAGTGGTTCTTGGCAAAAGGCCATTTATCATTTTCACTTTTGAGCCTTTTGGCAAGGATTTGTTCTCACCAAATGTCTGATGGGCCCACCTTTGTAA
Source organism: Artemisia argyi (assembly GCA_030686995.1). Taxonomy (NCBI): domain Eukaryota; kingdom Viridiplantae; phylum Streptophyta; class Magnoliopsida; order Asterales; family Asteraceae; genus Artemisia; species Artemisia argyi. The sequence continues at coordinate 167,528,146 of CM060698.1, read as the reverse complement.
CTATACAAAACTAATTAATTAATATAATTTATTGTATTAATTATAAATGTATGGTGGGCCCACGCTTGTTCTAGCCAAATGTTGAGGAAATGTTCTCTTCAAAGGTCATATGACCTCAAATGGTAGTAAACTTTGACTGAGAACTGCGTGAGTCCCACAAGGTCATTGCTAAATATCAAAATTCGTTGTCGTCGAAGACATTAGCGACAAGGAAGCGGCGGGGACTTTTGGCAAGAACAAGCCCTCGTCGAAGGCATCAAATAGTCCTCACCAAATTGACATGAATGTTGTAGTGAGTAATAAGGATGACACGTCGTCCTAGGCTTGAGCACGCATCTTCATGGTCTCATTACCACCGGCCTTAGGGTGGTGGCAGTGGTCACTCCCAAAATCTCTCATACCTCCCAACCAACCAATAATATCATTCCACCCCACTCACACTTTTTTCATACCTTCCAACCCTTTTTTAGTGGCAACCATACTTTTTTCATACCTCCCAACCCACCAACTTTTTATTTTTTTATTTTCTATTTTCATAAATAAATAATTTAATAAAAACATAATATTTCATTAATAATAAAAATAAAAATACATAATACTTGAAAAAAAAACATAATTAATAGAAAATTCCATTTAGAAGCTCAAACTTGTATAAACTCTTCTTGTAGCTGCCACCACCTAAAACATTTCTTTTAATGTCTTCTTCTTCTTCACTTCCTCAACAATGTCATAAAGGTATAACACTATCTTAAACCTATGTTACTTAACAACAATGATTCATTCAAATCTTTATACCTTAATACTACTACTATGCTCCCTTTATTTCCCATTTGTAATATGTACTTCCATCACTCCCAACGGTCCACTCCCAACGTTCCAATTTGTTTCAAACCGTGGAAGTGATCTTCCCCGCTGGAGCAAACCGTTGGACCAAACCGCTGGGGTGGCGGCGGTGTTCCCCGGCGGTTTGGGACAAACCGTTGCCCACCCCGCTCCCATTGCCACAACCCTTATAAATAAAGATGTCAAAAGGGACTTTCTAATTAATTCAGATGCCAAGAACTAAAGATATCAACATACACTTTTTCTTTAAAAAGTTTTTCAAAATAGGTTTATACATTTTCATTACACATTTGCTACATTATTTGCATCCAATTTTGTTATAGTTTGGTCTTGGTCTTTACATGGCTGATTCTAAAAATATCAATTATTAAGACGTAAAATGTGATAAATAATTACAAGAGTTACCAAGGAATTGATTAAAGAAGAAAGTTCGTGGTTAGACTTTGACAATTAGTCCAAAATCTTGTGATTCTTTCCTTGGCCACTACTCTTCTCATTCAAGTTGTATTTTTTCTGTTGTACACTTTCTTTGGATATTTTGGGCAAAATCAATTACTTTTAAATTTTGTTGTTAGACAAATAAGAAAGAACTTTAGGAAAGAAGACATGCGTGAAACATATTACTAGGCAGCTGACAACTTTTTCTTTTATCGTTTGCATGATGTATATCAAATCAAATCTGCTAAACGTGAAACATATTAATTACTACTACGTGGTATCACTCATCCAAAAATCTGAGAATGTATTCTAACATTACCTGTAACATTTATAAAACAAACTCTAAAAATACGTGTCAAACTGTCAATACGGTGGATTGTTCGATTATATAATGAGATATAATCGAGTTACAGTGTTACACGTTTGCATGAATAGACGATGGAAGTAATGAGTAATAAATAGTACGTGTTATGTCTTTGTTTTGAATTTGGTATACTGTACGTATAATAATGTGTCTTAATTGCACCAACATGTCCAAGAAAAAGATAAGACAAGATTTTCCCCAAAACAATCGTAAAATATACTACTCCGTAACAATTTTGAAGTTTGATCTACTTGAAACATAAAGAAATTAATTCAATCTATTTAAACCTAAAAAATGTCTTATATTATAATTTAAATGCCGTACGTACAGGGTAATTTGAGACGATTACCAGAGACTTATAAAACAAATACACATAAAATAAAAGAGACAATATAAAAAGAAAAGGTTATTGAGGAGTGAACGAATATGCGTTTGTCCTGACGCTTTAGCTTTGACGCAAAGCTTTTGACAATTAGTCCCAATAATTCTTTCCTTGCCCACTTCTTGTCTATTAAAGTTTTAGTTCTAGAAGATACTAATGATAGTCTTCTGCTGATTGAATGATCACTTTATGATTAATCTTTGATTATTTATGTGATTGTACTGTTAATTATACAAATAAGTTGGCTGAATAAAACTGAGTATCGAAAGGGCAAAAAGGAACGTGCCATTAACCAAATTTTTATAAGCTAAGACTAGCATATCCTTATAGTATGTTCGGTGAAAATAACGGTCGCAAAAAAGGTCGCAAGAAGCAGTGGTAGATAATAATAGCATGAAGCAATAGTTGTTGTTTGTTTTGATAAAGCGTTTAGCAACATAGTAATGTTTAAGACACAATTAATATAAATATAAAATGAAACTTGGACTTTATTAAATAAAAATGTTATGTTCATTTATTGTGCTTTAAATGCATAACTACTTTAAATATAGAAAGAACATATTATTTATTGTGACTTAAGCAATGCCCAATGAGTATTGTTTAGCAAAACCCTAATAATAATTAGTAAATAAAAACGCTTATTAGCTCGTAAATGTTACTAGAAATAACGTTTTGATATGAAGCATTTAAAAAAAGTAAGAATGTTAGTTGCTTATTTCAAACAAGCATTTTGTGCAAAATACTAACCGCTTGTTGCTAGTTGCTTTAAAAAGCTCATAAACGCTTGTTACCGAACATACCCGATTTAAATACTCTCTCCGTCCCAAATTAATATTCCATGTTTCCTTTTTTAGATGTCTCATTTTAATTGTCCACTACTAAATATAGAAGGAAAGTTTAATCAAGTTTACCATATTGTCCTTGCTTGAGATTATTATTACAAACTTTAAATAATAACTTAATTAATTAGCTAAGGGTAAAATTGTCATTCTGTTAAAAAGTAAGAAAGAGAAAGCTGTAATAAATGCATTTTTTTTAAACTTTGTGTTTTTTGTCGGGAGACAATTATTTTGGGATGGAGAGAGTAGCATATTACGTAAAATTGTAAATCATGATAAATCATGGCATTATAAGAGTGTATAATACGTCTCCTGGTCGGTGTATTTTATTGAAATAATAATAATAATAATTAATGATAGTTGCACCGTTGCTAATTTAAGAAGCTAAGGGACGCGTTCAAGCAACCACGACCATAAATGATGTGTTTCATGCCTCCAATTATTTGTTCAAGTCAATTCACATTTTGGTGACTTTAGCTTAGCAAGGTGGTATTCACTATTTGCTTGCCAAGTTTGGTTTCTTTCTTTCTTTTTATTAGCATTCTTTTTCGTATTACTAATACTCGAGTTTAATTTAGAAACATGCGAAAAGTTACAATTATATGGCCCAAGTACACAGTAACTTGGTCCATCAACCTATTCAGCTAATATTAGTTAGGGCATGTTTGGTATGTGTGTTTTGGTTACGAGGATTGCTAATGAAAGTGATATAAATCTTAATAGACTCACTTTATTTTGCTTACCTTAAAAAATGTTGTATACCGGGGGACTATTATGGATCGTCCGATCAAAAAGATAAGATCAAATATTAAAAAAAGGCGGAGGGACCAAAAATTTAACTTTTTTATAACTTCCTCCCAACCTCTCTATCTATTATCCTACAATCCCACCCACACAAAAAACACACACTTTCTCTCTTTAATAATATTCAAACCCTAACCACAAAAATAAAAAATCAACCACGATTTAACCGTGCAAATCACATAAAAAACACAGAAAATGGAACAATCGACATCTAAAACAACGAATACGGAAAAAAAGGGTTCAAAATGAAACAATTGAAACTCCGATTTAACCTGATCCTGTTCTGATGCCAAGAACTCCTTTAAGTCCCTAGAAGCTAAGCTCAAAGTCTCTGAAAAATCCGATACCATATCTGTTATCGCGATAAGTGCTCCCAATAGCTTGGCAAATCTTTTTCTATTTCTTGAAACAGATGGCAAGTTATAAACTTTATACATACCATAGCTATAAAAGCCACATAGAGCTAGCAAGATCACCCATTTCTTTTTTCTTGGCGTAAATTGAAAACTTTTTGCTAGCATAACTAAATTCTAGTGCAAGAACTTGAGTTGTTAAATCTTGGTCTAGTGGCTAATGGTTTATAAAAGAGTGTTGATAAAAAGGTTGTGAATTATGAGGATTGCTATATCCACATACATTTTACAAAAAAAAATCCATACAAAAGATGTGGCAACATGTGATTGGTGTGATGAAAGAGAAGAGATAAAAAGTGTATCAAAATACACCAATCACATGTTGTCACCTCCTTGTGTGAATTTGTTTTTGTAAAATATATGTGTATGTAGCAATTCTCGTGAATTATATGAGTTAAATATAGGTGTTGATGAAATTTACCTAAAATAATCACAGTTTAAGATTGTGTTTTATTGAATTTTCTTCCAATTCTGTGGGATTAGAGTCTAATGAAGAGGAAATGATTTGTTTATATGTCACGTTCTTTGTTTATTCTAACTATTTATATAAGTCTATAAAGCCTGCAAATTATTATAAAAAGAACCAGATTTACATACACTAATAACCCACTTGACTAAGAGTGTTAAAATATATCCAAAAAAAAAAAGGGTAGCCAAGTTATTATAAAAAAGGCCAAACACACATAAAGCAACCAAAATAAAGAGGCAACAAAATGTGAAAAAAAAAAAAAAAAAAAAAAAAAAAAAAAAAAAATGGACTTAGGAAAAAATGAAAAACTAAAGAAGCTCAATCACATGTTACACCACACGTGATTCAATAAATAGAAGAAGCCGACACATCTGTGATGTCACCTGTGATATCAAATTCTCCTCCAAAAAGTTGAACAACATGAGAATAAGATACATGACAGATTAGCAATAAAGTAGTACAGTAGTTATTAAGGGATTGTTGTGATAATGTGATGAATGTTGTGATAATATGAGAAATCAAAAGAGATATTGAACTTGTAACATGCTTCTGTTAGATTTGTAATGCATTTATTTTCTTAATTGATAGAGTGGGCATGTTCCAATAGGTTTAACACTGTTCCAATAGGTTTAACACCACATTCGACACCAAATATATTTTTTAGGTCTCGAGCCACATTGCATGGTGCCCGAGTTTGTACTATTTTGGGAATGGCTAAGTGACTTGTATGATCATTTGTATGTAAACCAACAGTATCACGCTTGATATTACTTTTTTGCTAATTAAAACATTTTGTTTTACATTAAAATGTTTCATATCACAAGAGATAAAATACTGTCAATTACACATACCAAGTATGTATAAAAACAAGAAACAAAACTAATAAAATAAAACTGTTGACATATTTTAAAAATCAAAGAAAGTGTTGCGTCAAATTTAACATAATATCACAAATGATATAAATATCAAAATCAAACCTAAGTATTGCAACATTTTTAACAGAATATCACAAGTGATACCATGATACAAGTACTGTATAAATCACAAAAATCATCATAACAAATTATTCCAAAGTATTGAGCATAATGTTGTAAGAAACAATATCGAAAGGCTATGAATCACATGTGATACATTAACAAAAGAAATTCAAAACAAAATGTAAAATCAGACTTTGACTAACTGCAGCAGGTTCACCTTTAACAGAGTTGCCTCCAGGAACACCGTCGTCACGCCCACGGTCTTCAGGGTCACCGCCCCCGGGCCAATAACTATAGAATACTTGTAGCGCATTAGCATAAACTATAGGAACCCATGATAATTAAACTCATGATGATTGACATGTTCTCTGCATGGAAATGATAATTTGTATATGCGCTTTAAGGCTTATAAATGAACATTTATAAATTATAATTCACACCTCAGCCCACATATCTCAAGCCCATTAGCTTTACCTTATATTTGTTTGAGACTTGAGAGTTGACACTGAAAATGCGACCAACGTGACAAAATCTTGGAGTTTTTGCACTCTTATACACATACACACATACTAATTTTATCCGAAAGCATCACTTTTTCTTTTCTTCAAAAATACTTCTACAAACAGCTTCAACAAAGTTAAAGAAAAATGATACAAAATTGGTCAAGATCGTTATTTCAATTAGACTATATGTTAATTGAAAAATGTGTTTGGGTTAGATTTAACTAACATATAATGAAAAATGTGAACGGACGTTGACCTTAGAATTACAGGTCAAAGGACGCAATCGGCCTAAAAAAACTTGAGGAGGGACGCATGGAGACGTTTTTCAAAAGTTAAGGTGTCTGGCAATGTTTTATGAAAAGTTTAGGGACCAACGGTGTATTTTTGTCTATAACTTATAACTCAGAAACGGTATCCAAGTGACTGAAATTGTTTGAGGTCTCCAACCCCTGCTTTGTGCATATGCATCTCAATCAGGGTGCACCACCCTCAACTCCTCAAGTCTGATAGCTTGAGTACTGAACGAGCTTAAACGAGTTAAGATAGTACTAGTACAAGCTTAGTAGCCTGAACCAATCATTAATTAATTAAACCAAAATGCCGATTTGGTTTTTGTTATAACCGATCCAAAGAAAGAAAAACAAATTAAAACGTCCATTCCAAAATTTTCAATCGAACTACTTGGTCATATTCAAGTAGGGTAGCTAGACACAATATATTTTTAGTTCCAAGTCCAACGAGAACAAAAAAATAAGATCTCAACTGGCAATATAATGTAGAAATTTCCTCGGCCTCAAGGCCTACTACGCCTTGTCCCAAAACATTGGACTTCCAAAATGAGCCGACTCTCCTAACTTGGCATAATCTTTTCTTAATCATTTGACTTACTGCTAACGCTAATAAATTCTAGACCAGCAGTCCAGCCATATTTGCTTCATATTCTGGGCTAATATGTTTTTTGAGATAATATATTTACATTTGATAAAACTAAGAATCAGCAACTTTATTTAATCATGATCAATGGTAAAGTTATACTCCAATTTAGATTTTAGAATAATCCTTAAAACGGAAGAGTTAAGATCCATAGAAAGGATCAAAAATAAAAAAGGCTAAAAAGTGTTTCTAGCCACTAAGCTAGTGTCATGTGTCCCCCACCCACTCTCTCTCTTTTTTCTTTAATATTTCTAATATGATACTAAGGTGGAAATTGTTATACATATTAGTATACATATTAGATTCTTTAGGGGGTTAAGTGGAACTTTGGTTCAAGTAGGATTTTAAGTCGGTTAATGCATTATATAATGCATAAACTGAGTTCTCAAGAACATTCATTCGGTTGTTTGGTTTTCTCCTTTGTAGCAGCCAACTACAACTCTTTTAGGATCGGTTTTCTTCCCCCCTCATCTCTACAATAAAGAGGTGAGGGGGGAGGGGTCATTGTACGTTCATTCTTTTCAATAACTAATCGTTTGGTTAGGGTTATTCTTGTGCTCGTGCATTACTTTCTGTCATGTTCTACATCTTGTGTATGTTTATCGTACATTCAAAACAAGTCTATTCCGCCTTCTAGTTTTCAGGTTTGTTGTGGTTTTAACAACAAGTGGTATCAAGAGCCGTGTTTGGATCTCGGGTGGAAGCTAGGTCGATTTGTTTTGAAGGTGTCTACTGTTCCGTATTAGAGCAGGTTCTTGGTGTTCGATTATCAGTAGCAAGGTTCCTTGGTGCTGAGTTTTTCAACAACAGGAAGGTTGTTGGGTGATCATGTGCTGGACACCTAGGTTAATTGGTGTTCAAGGTCTGGACATCAAGGGTTCAAGAAACAAGCAGCAAGTTTTTAAAAATTCTGTTTTGGAGGGTTTATTCCAAACATGTTTCGACGCAAGGTTTCTTTGAGGTCTCGGGTTCGAGCTTCAAAAGGTGTCGAGGGTTTTCTTGCTGCTTGCACCACAAGGTACACGACAGGAAGGTTTCTTTGAAGGTTGGTTTTGTCCAGGTTCTTGTGACAAGACAAATTCAAAGGTTCTTGGATTTACGAGATGTCGAGGTTATCGACACGGGTTAAAAAAGTTCAAGGTTGTTGTTTTTCAATTTACAGAAGATCAACAAAAGGATTCTTTGTTCGGGTTTCGCTGAAGAAGGGTTATTTTCTGGTTCCAGCAATTGACAAAGAAGGTTGTTATTGTTTCGGGTTCGTGAACAGTAACAAGTTCATCAAGAATGTTCGACTTTAAAGAGTTCTCGGGTTCTCAAAACTTCAAGATTGTCGAGGTGTTGCAAGATTTCTGGGTTTACAAGAATCGGTTTGCAAGGTTTCATATATATCGACAAAGACGACAAGGTGTGTTTCAAGCAAGAAGGTATTTTCTGTTTTTTGGTGGTTGTTTTAAAAAACAGAATCCCACAACCGTAGGTATCAATAGTTTTTCTTCTTTGCTTGTTACATGCATAAGCTGATAAGCACGTGATAGTTTTTCTTGGAACATGCATGTAAGTTGAAGCTTTAATTTGTTGAAGGTTAAATCAACAAAGGTTGTAAGTTTCAACAATTTCTTGTCGTGTTACTTGGTAGCTTGGATTAAAAGTTACGGTTTAGTATATAAAGTCGACAAGTATTTTTCAAAATCACACGGGTACTTTGTTTAATTCGTTGTTGTGAGGTTTATATCACAAGGTTTTAAGAATAAACAAAGCGTCGCTGAAAAGAGAGTCCAAGACTTGTCGAGGTTGCAAGGTTTCTTAGGTTACAAGAAATATGTTGCAAAATTAAAGTGCGACAAGGGTTACTTCAAAAATCGCTGGGGTTTCTTGGTTTGATCGACTTTTGTAAGGTTTATTACAAGCGCTAAATTGATCAACAAAGGAGACGACTGCGGCGGGGATTTGAACAAAGTTAGAGACTTTGTATAAGACAAAGTCTTTAGCTAATCGTTTGTACTTGAAGAAGAAGTTATATACTTTTCGCATGCATCTAGGTAAAAGTCAATCTGAACATATTGATGAGTTTCACAAGCTCGTAGGTGACTTAGCGGCTATAGATGCTGCTATATCAAATGAAGATCATGCATTATTATTACTCACATCTTTACCATCGTCTTACGGTAATTTCGTGGATACTTTGCTATATGGTCGGAATTCTTTGAAGCTAGAAGACGTGGTCGCGACACTTCATTCTAGGGAACTTCAGAAGATGACGGAAGCAAAGGTTGATGGTGGTGAAGGATTGTTCTGAGGGGGAAATCTGATCAAAGTGATATGCAGCAGGGTAAAGGTAGTGCGTGGTCAAAGTCACAGGGAAGAACTCAAGTGTTATATATGTCAGTCCGAGGAGCATTTGAAGAGAGATTGTCCCAGGTATAATCACAATAAATCTCAATGTTTTGTCAGGAATGAAGATCAGGTATCCGGTTCTGGAGCTGATGGGTATGACAGTGCTGATGTTATGATGACTATGAGTGTTGAACAACTGTTGGACTGGATCATGGATTCAGGGGGCTCATACCATATGACATACAGGAGAGATTACTTGTTTGATTTTATGGTGTATGACGGTGATAATGTACTGCTGGGTGATGGCAGGGAATGCCGTGTACGAGGGACGGGTAAGGTTCAAGTACAAATGAGGGATGGGTCAAGTTTCATTTTGGATAACGTCAGGTATGTTCCGGAATCAAGGCGAAACTTGATATCGCTGGGTACTCTTGAAAAAAAGGGTTTTACCGTAAAGATGCAGTCGGGCAGGATCAAGGTTATAAAGGGTTCACTGGTGGTTTTATCAGGGACAAGGAAGGCTAATTGCGTATATACCCTGGACGGTCAGGCAGTGACCGGGAAGACATTGAAGGGTAGGAAGCAATTAGGAGAATCTTAGACTAGGAAGAAGATCAAGACATGCAATGTTCTTGATTCTTGTAATCAGAGGTCTACAAAACAATGTATGAAGAGTGGGGTCGCCAAACATTTGGGTGTTGCAAGGATACAGCAGCAGAATGGTTTGGTTAAGAAGACGAATGTGACACTCTTGGATAAGGTACGTTGTTATCTGATTCAGTCTAGTCTGTCCAAGGTTTTTTGGGCAGAGGATACTACCGGGTCTACATATCTAGTGAATAGGTCACCATCATCAGCGATTGGATTCAAGACGCCTATAGATATATTAGCGTTTTTCGGTTGGCTTGCTATTAATAAGCAAGGGATGCTTGAACCGGTTAAGGTCAAGTGCATATTCCTGGGATACCGTGAAGGTATGGTGTGTTATCAGCTTTGGAGGTTAGATGACGTTACTTCAAAGGGAGTGCTTTACAGGAATATGGTTTTCAATGAGAGTGGGGATTACAAGAAAACTTTCATTGGTTCTGGTGTAGGTACGGGTTTAGTGCAGGTGTTGCAGGGAGTTGAGTTTGAGGTGGAACCGCTTGGGGATCATACATTTGAGGTGGAACCTCAGGGGAATGTCGGTCAGGTAGCTGGTTCACAGGAAGTACAAACTCAGGATTTAATAGACTATCATTCAGCATGTGATAGGGAGCAACACTCAGCACGGGAACTATACAGGTATAGAGAAAACAGTAATGAGGCTGCTTTTGCAGTTGCTGCAGTGGAAAAAATATACACACATGAGTCATTGACTTTCAATGATACAGTTGCTTGTGAGGTGATTTCCAAGTGGAAGACTGGATTGAAAGAAGAAATGTATCAGTTAGATGTGTGTGTGCTCAGCAACGGTTGTAGGAAAAGTAGTGACGACAACAATGGCTATTACTGGGAGTATACACCAGGTATTTTCATACAACTATTTCTCTATATAGATGTTATGGTTTTTTCTTGCGGATGCAAGGCTGAGATCTGGGATACTAAGGGAATGCTTGATAAAGTAAAAGGAAATATACTTGGTATGGAGATCATCAGGGATCAGAGTGGGAATACTCTGAGGAGGTCACAGTCCAGGGTTCACAACGGGAAGTTGGTACAGACTTTGTTGGAGGGACACTCCATACTGTCGATGGAGGGTAGTCTATCAGGGGACTGTGATTTGGAAAAGAATGGTAAGTGGTCATATACATATGCGGTTGGAAGCCGGGAGTATCAGAAGGTCTGCACGAGACCTGACATAGCATCTGTAGATGTGGGTATGTTGGATTAAGTAAATAAATTAATTTAATTTTAACGAGAGTGTCACTTTTCAGATTTTATTTGGATATTATTTTTACAACTTTAAAATTGATCTTATTTGATCTAGATTTTATATATATATATATATATATATATATATATATATATATATATATATATATATATATATATATATATATATATATATATATATATATATATATAGGGAATGGGTCTAATAAGAAGAATAATTAAAATGAAAATGGTAATAAGTAATTCTAGCCACACATTTTAGTTTTGGAGAGAAAATTTGATGAAAATGTATCTAGAATGTAAAGGTGAGCAAGACCGCACCGCAATCCGCAAACCGCAAAAAAACCGTTAAATTTGCACCGCAAAAGCTGATCCACAACAAAAACCGTTGGTGCGGTTCTTGAAATTAGAAAAATCGCATTTTGCGGTGCAGGTTGGGTTTTCACCGAAAACCGCACCGCACCACTCCGTAATATTCAACTTTAATTTTTATTTTTATTTTTTAGAATACCACACTAAAATTTATAATTTTTTTATGATAAAATGATTTTGTTTATATTTTATAATAAATTATTTGAAACACATTCTAATTGATAATTATTATATGAATTTTTAGGTAATATAACTTTATTTTTCTTTCAATTTATCATCGAAGTTTATGAAAGTATTCATCTCATTCGACTTTTACTATTGTATTAATTTATAATTTCATACTAGTAAACATCATTTTGAATAAATGTTTCAACACATCATGTAACCTTATAGTATATTCTATAATAAATATATACCAAAAATTATAATTTGAAGGGAAAAAAAATAAAAAATAAAAAATAAAAACTTTGACCCAAAAAACCGCAAAAACCCGCAAAACCGCAAAAACCAAAACTGCAAAACCGCACGGGTGTGAATTCTCATTTTTTTAAAAACCGCAATTGCGGATGCTTGTTGGATTTTACCAAAAACCGCACCAACCCGCACCATGCTCACCCGTACTAGAATGTCTGGTTGTGATTACTTATTATCATTCTTATTTTTATTATTCTTCTTATTCGATCCTATATATATATATATATATATATATATATATATATATATATATATATATATATATATATATATATATAGGAGTATATATATATATATATATATATATATATATATATATATATATATATATATATATATATATATATAGGAGCTTTATTTTCATAACCCTGTTAAGTGCGGGAACTGTGAGAACTCCAATTTTGCATTAACAAACATGCATGTTCATATAAAACATGTATGTTTTCTTACATACACCTTAATACAAACACCTGTGTAGCATAGATGTTCATATAAAACCATGTTGCATTGATATGTTGCACTTAACAGGGTTTTATATAGACACGTATGTTACGCAGGTATGTGTATTAAGGTGTATGTAAGAAAACATACATGTTTTATATGAACATGCATGTTTTCTAATGCAAAATTGGAGTTCTCGCAGTTCCCGCACTTAACAAAGTTCTGAAAATAAAGATACACTATATATATATATATATATATATATATATATATATATATATATATATATATATATATATAGGGTAAGGTTCTAGAGAAAAGTCCACTTTGATAGAAAAGTGAGAAAAAAAGTTATTAGGGGTTAATTTGAAATATCTCAAACTTCAGGGGTCTGTCTTGAAACATGCCCCCACCACCCCCCCACCCCCCCACCCCCCCCCCCCCCCCCCCCCCCCGCCGAAAAAAAAAATTTTTTTCCCGCCAAAAAAAAATTTTTTTTTGGGGCAAAAAAAAAAAAAAAAAAAATTTTTTTGGGCCAAAAATTTTAGTGCATCTGGGTTATAAAAATTGGTGCATCATAGTTATAACTGAGATGCACCAATTTTTATACTGAGATGCACTAAAAAAAAAAAAGTGCATCTGGGTTATAAAAATTGGTGCATCATAGTTATAACTGAGATGCACCAATTTTTATAACTGAGATGCACTAAAAAAAAAAGGTGCATCTGGGTTATAAAATTTTGGCGGGAAAATTTTTGGCCCAAAAAAAAAAAAAATTTTTTTTTGGCCCAAAAAAAAAATTTTTTTTGGCGGGAAAAAATTTTTTTTTTTCGGCGGGGGGGGGGGGGGGGGGGCGGGGGGGTGGGTGGGGGGTGGGGGGGGTAGGGTGCAAATTTGCAAAAAACTCCTTAAAGAATGAAGGAAAATACAATTAGGTCCCTGTAGTTTGGTGTGAAAAAAAGGAGGGGTTGATTTGTACACTTTTCTACCAAAGTGGACTTTTTTCATGAACCCACCTCTATATATATATATATATATATATATATATATATATATATATATATATATATATATATATATATATATATATACACACATATATATATATATATATACATCAAACCTAGAGTTGTAAAAATAAGATCTACTATAAACAACAGCTAAAACCATTATATAAATAACCACTAATACAAATTAATATTTTAGCAACTAATAACCACTAATATGAATTAATATTTTAGCAACTAATAACCAACTGATAAATGAGTTTGGATTAGTGATACACATCTATAAATTTATATGTCAAATCAAAGTGTATCACCTTAACTTGATACATTACATGTCGAATCAAAGTGTATCACCTTGGTTTCGTCAATTTTAAAAAGAAAACCATCAGAACTTTAACAATTTTAGTTGTAATCAATAAAATATTTTATTTTATTTTAACGAGAGTCTCACGTTGTCATAAATTAGTTGGATCTTATTTTTACAACTTTAAGATTGATCTTATTTGATCTAGATTCTGTATATATTTATATATATATATATATATATATATATATATATATATATATATATATAGCATTCAAATGAGAAGTCATATTTTGGTGAGAAGGTGAGAGGTGAGAAGTGCCGCTCATTTTATATATCGGTGGCTTTTTTGAACTTATTCGTAATGTTAGTGGTTTTTTTGCACGCCTTTATGTCTCGGTGTCTTTTTTGCACTTTTGCGATACTTTAGTGACCATTTTTGCAGTTTACCCAAGGAAATATAAATATTTCACTAAATTTTTAAAAAATTGCATCTAATATAACAAATTTCCATTTTGTGTATTTGGGTTACTGTTTTACATTTAGATTATTATTCTATAATTTCAGAGTTAATATAAGTGATTTGAAATTTTGAACGCACATTTTTTGATAAGTTAAGTAGCATAAATTTCGTATTTTACAAGTTTAGTGATGTGTACATATATTTTAACAAGTCAGTATTCCAAATAATATGTTTCATAAGTTCAGTACCTCAAATGTACAAAATGAAAATTTGTTATGTTATGCACACTTTTTAAAAGTGTATATTAGAAAATTATATAGAGTTAACTACATTTTAAGCCCTTGTGGTTTTCCGGGTATTTCACTTTCAGTCAAATTTCTTAAAAAGTTTCGGTTTCAGTCCAAAATAAAACTTTCGTTGCTGGTTTAGTCCATTTTATTGTTGACCTTTAGTTTGACCGTTTAAAACAGATAAAATGACTGAAATACCCTCACATTTATATTGTAAAATAGCTAAAATACCCTATTATTATTATTATTATTATTATTATTATTATTATTATTATTATTATTATTATTATTATTATTATTATTATTATTATTTTATTTTATTTTTTTTTATTATAACATCACTTTATTGAAAAACAAATAGGATTTTACAAGAAATTAGTGGGGAGCCGAGATACTAACTGAGCCCCCACACCTCTAGCTATAGCAAAACCAATCCTACTAAAAATATGCGGAGCAGCACGCGCTCCAATGTCTTGGGTCATAGAGAATCGTCTAATGCGCTTTAATAAGGACACTGCATCCTTTTCAAGTTCTCCAAAAGAAGAGAATGAAAAGGGGAGGAACCCATATCCAATATCAGCGCATTTAGCTGCGTACTTGACACGTTTACGTTGTGCGGCTTCAATAACCGTCCGACCGGGCATAAAATCAACCATACACGAACGCGTCAAAGGTGACGATCCTGTAAGATCAACACAAACATCAAGGCCACCATCCCAAGAGTAAAGTAACATATCGGCTGGACGTAAGGTTTTGTCATTCTCTCCACGAAGCCCAATATCCACCTCCTTACGAACTGAAATTCCAGACCGAGAACATATATCAACAAGAACATCACGCACAACATTGTGCCGATGTTTAATACCAACTATGCCTGCGCACGATACAGCATGATCTCCGAAAATATCTCCAGGAAAAACCTTAGAACAAGCTGAACATGGCATTTGGACAGTAAAAAGAGGAACACCCAACCGATAACACAGCACACATCGGTAAGTCCTGTCATTCATAGTTTGTCCCAATCCGGATATCGGTGCCACCTTAAGCCAATCTGACGTGTAATCCTCTTTTAATGAGTTCCATAAAGCCATCTGTCTAGAAGATAAATGGAAGGTAGATTCAACCGTTTGGGCAACACGTGCGAAATGTATATCTGTCAATTTCTTCATAAGTTTGGGGGCAGCGATCTCACTAGGGTTACTCAAAAGGTCAATATCCATATTCACATTAAACGTACTCAAAAGGTTATTATTATTATTATTATTATTATTATTATTATTATTATTATTATTATTATTATTATTATTATTATTATTATTATTATTATTATTATTATGCACAAACATATGTGTGAAAATTTTAAATGAACTTATTAGAATTCATTTTACGAAAATGAACCATCGAAAGTAGTGTTACAGAAATTGACGAAGCGAGCAAACTGATAGGGCGGGCAAGTGTTCGCTCGCTGTGTTCGTTGTCTTTTAACACCCACATCCTATTGAAATCGGCGAGCAAACTAAGTGGCGAGGAGGGTGTTCTCGCTGTATTCATTGTCTTTTAGCACCCACAACCTATTGAAATTGGCGAGCAAATGAGTGGCGAGTAAGGTTTGCTCGTTGTGTTGATTGTCCTTTAGCACCCATATACCCATCATCTTGGTGACTGGAGGTGCAATGGTGGTGAGGCGGACATAGGTACAACGACATCTCGAAAGCACCCTCTTTTTCACAATTGTGGTGGCTGGAGGTACGATGGCGGTTTTAGTAACGACGTTTGGCCGGAGGTGTGACGACTGGATGGATGGTTGTTGGACATATAAATAGGGTTGATAGATAAATTTGGAGAAGATGAAAATAAAAAGTGAGAGAGTGTGTGTGAAAGAATGTATGTGTAAATGTGAAAGAGAAAGATATACGATAAAAGATTTACTTTTTGTGTTACCATTAAATATCAACAGCTTTTTAAGTTTTACTTTTTGTGTTACCAATGAATATAACAGCTTTTTATCTCATTGTTGTTTTCAAAGTGGGAGAGCAAATGTAAGTGGAGGGCAATACCATTTGCTCGAAGTGTAGATTTTGGTAAAATAATTTGAAAGTGTTTATTTTTTTAATTGATTGTGAGAAGTGTTTGTTCCGGTAATTTTGTTCAAACATATTATCCTCACGTTTATATTTGTACAAATTTATTCACACAGATAATACGCAATCAAACCAAACTTTAATCAAACAATCTCATTATTATCATGCCACTATGCCAATGTTTGGCAAAACTAGCTGTAAGTTGTATGATGTAAGCTATAAACTGTAAGTTGTAAGCTGTAAACTGCAAAGCTATTAATATGAGCTATAAGTTGTATCTTTTTGTTCAATAAAAGTGTTGGTAAATTAGTTTTTAAATGTAAATACAAGCTGTTAACAGTAATTTTTCATTTTAATAGCTCTGAAATATTTTAAAAGCTTCATTAATCAGTTTTTCATTTTGGAGCTACTTGTTTAAAATTAGCTTGAAGTTGATGTATCCAAATGGAGCTACTTGTTTTAGAGGAGATTATTTTTATAACAAAAAGCTTACTGCTCCAAAAAATTTGCGTACCAAACAGGCCCTATATCTTTTTAAATGGCCTACGTAAAAGAATAAAAATTGTTGTAGAACATTGTTATTGTGACGCATATGTATTTTTTCGTAGTACCATTTACATTTTATAACTTCATAATTAAGAAACATAACCTTTCAAACTCCACGACGGATTGTATTCTATCCATACGAACTTCTGCAAGTTACCAACTAAACCAGACTAGTGTACAAACCGAACCAGTAAATCCATTGAACTAAAAAACTGACGTTGCCTCAACCATCATCTTCATTTTCTTTAGATTATAGCAAAATCCAAAATTCAAAAAAAATACCAAACAAACATAAAACCTTCTACCACCACTTTTTTATAAAAACTACCACTTCCATACACACACTAGATCTGTCTGTGGTGGGTAGTGTTTAGTTATTGTGGTTGTTGTGGCCGGTGGGATATAAAGATCTGTGGTGTTGTTCATTAATTGATGGTGGTCAGAGGTGGGTATGTAGACGATGAACCGCTCACCGCCCAATAGTTCACCAGCTGCAAGGTATATTCTAGTGGAACTGTTGAACCCCATTGCATTTAAGATTAAACCCACCTTTAAATATGATGGGTAGCAGTGGCGGGTGTAGATGGACGGGATTGTGGTGGGTTGAGAAAAAAAACGATAGACATGGTGATGGTTTGTTATTTAAGATGTTGGGGTTAGACAAAACTAGGGATGGAGGGCATACATACACCCCCGTTACAGATAATAATAAGTTGTTCAAAAAGCACATGGCGCTAGAAATAGTCACTACAAAAGAAACACCGCGAAGGGTGCGGAAGTTAACATCAAACAAAGCTTCAGATGAAAGGAGAAGACCGAGGGTCCACCGTGGAAGCAGTCTGAGCTAGGCTCGGGGGCTTGAGGTTCATAAGGAAATGTAAGTCCTTGTCAGCTTTCTCGAAGGCTTCTCCCGCCAATGGATTATAATCCCTTATCTCTTCGGGTTTCCAGGAGGCTCCGAGCTTCGCAGTCTCTTCTAAAGTATATGCCCTGCCCGCAAGCCAAGCTTTCCGTTGCAAATCTGCAAGCATTACATTGAAATGATCAGATGCAATGTACTTCTCCATAACACGAGGAATTAGCTCTTTGATTACAGTTGCCGCTCTGATTCTGCAATCTCAACGCTGCCAGTTAAAACTTCAATTTCTTCCTGGAGGCTTGCAGCAATAGCAAGGTACGTGGACTCCTTCTCGTCGTAAGAGCGACAATATTGATGAGCTTCCGCTAGTTCCTCCTTCAAACAATCAATCTCTAAATGATCATACTGCAATGAAGAGACCTCAGCTTGCAGGCTTTGAATACGGGTAGTCAGAAGACTTCCCGTCATGGCGAAATGGAGTGTCTGGACGTCAAAAGAATCAGCTAAAACTTATGGAGACAAATCATTAAGTTTTCTATGAACACCTAGCATGGATAAATCTGACAATGCGTATCGGGCGGTAGTCACTTCCGCGGGTCCTAAATAATCAATGTAAGTAAGGTAGCAGTATTTTAAGGTTGGGCAATAATGGAAATTGGAGTACATAAATTAAGACACCTACTTGGTGTGAAAAGGTTGTTCGCTTTGGCAAGAGGATCAGTTTCTTCAACAGTAACTGAGTTCGATGTTCTTTCCAGTAGAGGCTCACCTTCAACATCATTCCTTGGCCTTTTTGAACCAGCAAAGGTTTGAGAAGTTGACGAACCAGCAACTTCCTTTCCCCCTAGAGGAGGAAACCCTTTGGTGGAGTTCAAATGTGGCATGTGGAGAGCCAACACACGGATAATTCATCTCTTACCCACCAACTCTGTTAGCACTCAGGATGGCTTGCACCATCACACTATCGCCATCAACATGGCTTGTAGACGATGAAAGATTCTCAGCATTAGCGGTCATCGGAGTTTCATCAGGTAAGTCAGGAAAGGTAATCAGGTGACCACGAAGGAAGTTTCTCATAGCCATATCTAGGAAATTTCAAAGGATTATTGAACAGGCAAAGATATATTCGGCGCCAAATATTCAAATAAATAACAGAGTTAGAGACCGATTTTTACCTGGGATAAAAGATGAGTGGCAGCAACGATACTGATAGAGGGAAAGGTAAAAATGTTTGGGCGTGGAAGGCTAGGTATATTTATATTAATAAGGAGGTTATCGTAACCGTCCACGTGTTGTGAGGATAAGCTAATCGGATTTGAAATGGGGATAAAATTTTGAATTGACAGTCATGGATACCAAGGAGCGACTATTGAGTTAACAATAATTATAAGGACGAGCTAACTCCCATTGCAAGTGGGATTTAGCAATTAATGCAGCGATTAAGTTGCAAGATGCAGGGGTCTATGATGTTAAACCTCAAGAGTAAGATTTTGAAGTCGAATGCAATATACACACATATGTATATATCACTTTCGATTGGGGCTTGATGATGTACCATCCAAATTGGCTCGGAGGATACCCCTCCGAGTTTGCTGGGATCTCCTCCCATTAAACATATAAAGACATTCGAAAAGGTCCTTATGGCGTAAAACCATCTTTACGATGGTTACCAGTATCGGAATACGCCAACCGAAGCACAACGCCCTTCGGGGTGTGCCCTTCGTGAAGATTGGCTCAGAGAACATATATGACCAAGTCAAACCTACGTTCAAATCTCTGTCAAAGCTTTTCCACTAAGATATGGATCGTGATACACAACCCCCTGCAATCCCCATTAAAGCGCGAGACTCCTCCACGTTCAGCGGTTAGAGAGAAAGATGTGTAACTGCCATTTCTACCACCTATAAATAGGTGGGCAGGACACTCAGGTATGGACAGACTTTTACACACACATACTTTATACTTACAATCATAAACATCTACTTACTCTCACGCTGGAGGTGATTCGCAGGGTCCAACCCTTGCGCTTCACTTAACGTAATGTTTCTATCTTTGTTGACACAGGTTACTTACAACTTGGCAACTCAACCATCATCAGCAACTCTTCGATCACCATCGGAGCCTGGTCGTGCAAATTATTGCACAATCAGGTTGCTAGGCTTCATCATCATCAAGACCACTGAAGTGAATCTTCTTGTTGATTATTCTCATTTATCCAAGACATGTTGTGTTAGGTAGTGATGTTGGATTTAGTTCATCCATTGTATAGGAACTCGGTATCTAGCCTTGTACCGAATAAAGTGTAGGCGACGTAGTTTAGTTCTACCTCGTGAAAGAACCTGGTATCTAGCCTTGTACCGGATAAAGTAGGCAACATAGGTTTGGTTCTACCTTGTGGAAGAACCCGATATTTAGCTTTGTACCAGAAAGAATGTAAGGGACGTTGTTAAGGCTTCTCCGCCGGTTAAATGAGCTTGTGGTGTGTAGTGATTACAAACTCCTGAGTTTGGTACTCGGGGAGTGGAGTAGGGCAATGAAGGTGACCATGTAGCCGAACCACTATAAATACTCGTTTTATGATTGTCTTTCTTTCTCTATCTCGTAGTATAGTTTTATCACGTCCAACTATCAATATCCAACACACGCTAATATAGATTGACATAAGTAGAACAGAGTTGCACAACGAGAAATTCTCATTTGATAATTTAGTTACAAGAAATAAATCCTGTACAAATATTTCTTTAAGGAGATGCATTGGTTTAACATGTTTATGAAATGGACACAAAACCCAAAATCAAGTAACCAATGGAAGGACACTGAATAATGCCGAAATATATTGTTCAAACATTGTTCGTTTACGTATTTATGTTTTCTTATCAGTCTTTCGTGTTCGCTAGAATAAACGAACCATTTTTAATAGTTTTTTTTTTTTTTTTTTTTTTTCTTTTTTTTTTTTTTTTTTTTTTGTTAATCAAATTGTATGTTTTGCTTTTTATTTGGGGTACATTCATGTTTTATTAATGTTAATATACGAGCTGAATCATATTTTAACGAATTCTCAATTTAACCATGAGTGAGATGTAGTTGTATACCAATCTAAAAGTATGATTTTATTGACCTGTTGTCTAATGTATATTTATATGTTAATATAGGGGCTAATTTTATAAATTACATGTGATGGAATTACCGATTGTCAAACCTTAAGTTTTTTAAACGGGTGTTGATACTTATACCACATAAATTGATGCACACACCACAATCATCATTAATATGTTATAACATTGTATGTGCATCGATTTATGTGGTGTAACTATCAACACCTTTTCTAAACCCATATGTAAAATCCGAAAATGTTACTAGAACACTTGGATTCACATGTAGTGCTTTTTAAATGATAATTTATTTCAAACATAATAAAATATTTTTTTTTTCTTTTTTTTAGCAGAAGAAGTGATGTCACCTTTTTAATTGAATAACATCTCTTTATAATCATCAACTCTAATACATAATTATTTAGGGTCCGCTTGGTTCAAAGTGGGGAAAGAGAAAAGGAAAGGGTAAGCGAAAGGGAATGCAAAGGAATGAGTGAGGTGGGTAATGAATACCTTACCCCCCCCCCCCCCCAATTTACTCTATAATGGTTGATTACCCACTACGGGGTAATCAATACCTTTGCACTCCTTAACCAAGCAACATAATTTGAGTGAGGTGAGCCCTTTTAAATTCCTTACCCATTCCCCCCCCCCCCCCCCCCCCCCACCAAGCACCCCTTAGTTGTAAAGCAAACATTTTTTTTTTATATTTTATTTCATATATACTCTAACTTCTATTACATTTAAATGTGTATGTACTTGATAATATTAGATTTTATTAGTCTTTTGTACAATTCGTGAAAAATTAAAGAAGAAAGGAATATATGAAAATGTTTTACTAAATTTTTAAAAATGCATACTTATTATAACGAACTTTCATTTTTTGTATTTGGATTACTGAACTTATAAGAATTTACATTTACATTATTATCCTATAATTTCAATGTTAATATGAGTTATTTGAATTTACATTTACACTACTATCTTATAATTTCAATGTAATATGAGTGATTTGAACACATATTTTTTCATAAAGAAGTGATTGGCATGACTAATTCATGTGCCTAATTTTATGCCTAAATAGAACGTTTCATAAGTTGTGTGGAAAAAAAATCGTTGAGTTACGTGCGCACTTTCTGAAAATGTATATCTAGAAAAAGAAAATAAAAAAAGCCATCGGAAGTATTACATGGAGGGTCTGCATTTGCATCTATTAAATAAAAAGACAAAGTAACATTCCAAATTCCATGGCTAGAACGTACTCCGTAGTTCCTAAAGCATGAAAGGTGGGTACATTTTTCTTTTTGAACAGTGTAAGGTGGGTAGATTATCTCTTCTATATAAATTTGTAATATTTCATAAAGTCATAGAACATTAACATTTTACTATCTTCTACAAGAAAAAAATAAAATTATAAACGAACGAGCATGAAAATGTCGAAGAGCAAGATTCTTGTTGTGGGTGGTACAGGGTACATTGGCAAGAGGGTTGTCAAAGCTAGTTTGGATCAAGGCCACCCGACTTACATTCTTATGCGTCGAGAGCTGGGTTTTGAAATCGAAAAGCTTCAAATGTTATTGTCGTTTAAGAAACAAGGAGCCCATTTAATTGAGGGTTCATTTTCTGACCATCAGAGTCTTGTGGATGCTGTCAAACAAGTTGATGTTGTGATATGCACCATGGCTGGGGTTCAATTTCGGTCACATAACATTCTCCTTCAGCTTAAACTTGTTGATGCTATCAAGGAAGCCGGAAACATCAAGGTAGTTAAAACATGTTAACCACATGTTTTGGATGTCATTATCTTAAAAGCTAGGACATAACATTTTTTTTTTTTTTTTTTTTTTTTTTTTTTGAAACAGCGGTTTTTACCTTCGGAGTTTGGGATCGACCCTTCAAGAATGGTAAGCGATGTTGATTATGGAAAAGAGACGTTTGAGGACAAGATGATTATAAGAAAAGCCATAGAAGATGCTAAAATTTCTTACACATATATTTCCGCAAATGGTTTAGCTGGTTACTTCGTTGGCAACCTTTCCCAGTTCGGCTCCCTCGTCCCACCAAAAGAAAAAGTGTCTATTTATGGTGACGGAAATTGTGAAGGTATGTTGTACAATCTCATAAGTATCCTTCATTATGTAACTAACATAGCTAGCTTTAGTTCTTTTTACGTAACTCTTGGTATTATCTTTAAATTGCATGCAGCTTGTTTCATGGATGAAGATGATGTCGCAACATACACAATCAAGACCATAGACGATCCTCGCATGTTGAACAAGACATTGTATCTTCGACCAGATGAAAACATTGTTACGCAAAACCAATTGGTTGAGAAATGGGAGAAAGTTTCTGGTAAGACACTCAGGAGAGAACACATCTCCAAAGAAGACTTCCTTGCTTCCATGAAATTAGGTAATTTGCTAAAATAGCAACACAATTTTCCAATATTTTTCAATGTTTATATAATTAAGAACAAATTATAAAGGGTGTTACTATCTATTTTGTAGATATGGACGAGGCAATTCGAGCGGCATTAGCACGAATCTATCACATATTTTACGAAGGTTGTATGATGAACTTCGAAATCGAAGAAGGGGAAGAAGCTTCGAAGCTCTATCCAGAGGTCCGATATACACGAATGGATGAATATTTGGCACGATATCTTTGAGTGATGCCAAAAAAGACTTTCCAAGATTAATTGATTGATGCATGAAAAATACAGTATGTCGTAATTCTGAAGGTCCTTTCATTTCATTTGTCTTATTGTTGGTTTATAACGTATTTTTAATTAAATATTAAATAATTTTGTAATCTACAAATAAATACATTGGTCATTCTACAATAAAATATATGTAGTGTAAAGTTATGAATACTTTTCTCGTACAACATACTTTCGACTTTTCGAGTTTCAACTTTCAAGTTCACAAGTTAATTGAATTTATCTTGAGACAGCTTAAGGATCATGTTCAATTTGCATAAATAAGCTGAACTGCTGAAGTCTATACCTATAATTTAATGGGTTAATTGTTTGAAAATTTATCAAACTTCCCGCTTTTAATTATTGTGTGCGCTAAACTACTTTTTTTTTTTTTTTTTTTTTTTTTTTTTTTTTTTTTTTTATGTGTACTGGGCTTCAAATTTTGATTATTGTATGTATTTTATGACTATTTTACCTTTAAATTTTAAAAATTCTAAAGGGTAAAATGATCATTTTACATGGCTGAATAGTCACAAAATGCACTGAATAATTGAAATTTGAAAATTCAGTAAAAAAAAAAAAAAAAAAAAAATCAATACACACAATAATAAAAAGTGACAAATCATATACAATTTCAAGTAATTAACCCTAATTTAATTGCAACCTTATCAATCTTATTGTTCATTCCACACGAACACTTTTAATTGAAGTACTACCGATATAGGTTATCTAATCGTATATTCGTATCTCCATTGAAATCATCATAGCACTGTTTCCACTCTACAAACTAACATTATTACGCGTACATAGAATTTATTGTACTCCGTAATTGGCAAAGTATAAGGTTTATATCCTTCCAAATTTTATCTCTACGCTATGTTCTCGATTTTTTTCTAAAAAATTATGAAAGGTGATGAGAAAGGAAATAAAAAAAGGCCGTTCTTAAGTTTTTTTAAGATGGAAAAATAAGGACGGGAAGGGATAGACTTTTGTGTGTATATATAATCCATCCAAATTTGGTGGGATCCGGAGGGGAAGGGGGAAACTAATAATATGAGCCTTTGCTAAATTACTATTATATCCTCATTATCTCATGCTCGATCCATAATTTTGACCAAGTTACAGCAGCTATATAACACAAACAACCACAAACATAAGCAGTTTTCGCACATTTTTTTCTAAGAAAAATCTCAATGTATCAACTGTAAGTCTACCCTAATGTTTATGCTTTTCATCACCATGAACTTTTTGTTATGGTGTACGTAGTTAATATTGATCTGTCATTTCCTCGTATAACAACATATTGATCTGTCACTTTGTCAATAAAAATACATATTGATTTGTCACTTTCCTCGTACAACAACATCACACATGATAATGAGATTTGTAGATGAATTTTATGTACAGTTCTTTTTTGAAGTGGATACAACTAATATATGTACAGTTCTTTTTTGAATTGAATAGAACGCAATTCTAATAGAGTAAATTGTGTTTTGAGGGTATAATTTGGGTAACTTTCTTTCCTTTTCTTCCAGCTTAAAACAAAAACTCAAGAACACAAATAACAATAACCACTTTCTTCACACTGTCATTCATTACTTTATGATTCCCATCCCATCCCCTTTCATTCTTCAAAAATTTGACTTGAGAACAGTGCGTAAGATTCCGTTTGATTTATGGAATCCTCGGGATTCTGAATTGAATCTGATTTTATTATATAACGTAAAGTAACATTCGTTGGATGTAGGGGTTTGTCACCCCGTCAATCCAGCCCAATATCAACTTCCTCATCAGCTTTAATCCCTGACCGATAGTAGATGCCAACAAGTGTATCACGTATAACATTAAAATAATATTTAATACCAATAATACCAGCACACGATACAATATTATCTCCAATAATATCCCAGCAAAACCCTAGAGCATTATTATTATTATTATTATTATTATTATTATTATTATTATTATTATTAACAAATATTGTTTAATTAGTTAAACTTATAAATAAACTTTAAAATATTTTAATATATTAATTTATATTAGACTTTAATTAAGTTTTATTTAATAAATGCTATTTATTGAATTAAAAATAAATATAATTAATTATAAATAATTTTACTACATTAGTTTATATGATTTTATATAAATTATTATTGTTACTAATAATACATTATATTTAATTAATAATATTAATTTTATTAATGAAATAATACTATGTTTTTAGATATTTTAATATATTAATTGATTTATTTTTTAAATTTTCAAATCTCATATATTAGAATTTCATAGCTTGTCCCAACTTGATGTATCTTTCTGATACCCCTACTACATATACACATGGTTTTAAAAGGCGCGCAAAAGCCTCGTAAAAGTGAGAGGCGTGGTCATATCGTCACGCCACGCGTTATGCTGTCTTATACCACGTCTTTTTGTAAACTCGATATATATGAAATATAATATAGATTTATAAATATTTTCATATTTTGTGCCGTCTTATACTGCGTTTATAAACGCAAAATCTTCGTCTTAACCGCTAAAACGTGAGGCTTGGTAATGTCGACACGCCAGAACTCGAGCTATTTATAACCTTGCATATACTACATGTTATGTTTGATCGCTACTACATGTAGTACATTTAATGTTTAATTGTACAAAGTGATTTGTATAATGTAACTGTACAAGTCGCTTTTTTTTAGAATCGATATATGTTACTCCATTTGTCTCGTATTAAGCGTTTATGTTTTCATTTTGAATCGTCGGAAAGTAAGTGTCCATTACTCAAAACAGAACAAAAAAATAATAAAAAATTATTAAGTTTATTAAAATACCTTTAACATCTTTATTACTTAGAGTATGGGGCATGGTAAAGAGAGGAGCTCGTCGTTTTGATGTGGCACCTCTTCACTGGCTCGCCACCACACCATGCCTTCTCGGAGTCGCCATCCCTTGCCATTTGACATCTCGTCATGGAAGTGAAGAAGAAAATGACGAAACAAATTTCAATTTTTTTTTTATATATAAATCAAATTGTGTCTTGTGTGTGTGAATAAAATGTGTGTATGTATCAATTGCATGCAGAAGATGATTTTATTTTATTTTTAAAAATTTTGTTTGGCTAAAAGTAACCGTTTATTTGTAAGTTTTTTAAATTTAATTTTTTTAAATGTGTTAATTTGTATTTTTATTGCATTTTTTTTGTGGTAATTTGTATTTTTATTTGAATTAAATAAATTTAGTTTGTTTGAAAAAAGAAAAAGAAAATAAAATTGGAGGTGAGTGAGGCCCCAATGAAATGGTTGTTTTGTGTTATTAGTGAAAGGGTATTTTAAAGTGGGAGTATTGAAATGAGGTGTCATCCGGTGGGCCAAAATGACGAGATTTTGCTCTTCACCATACCTTATACTCTTATAAAGCATGCATCACATTCTTAATTTTTGAATTTTCTTAAACTTAATATTAACTTTATTGAACTTTTGAACCTAATATTATGAGCCACAATATTTTTTATATCTTAATTAATAGTTTCTATAAGACTTTTGAATTTTGGTCTATTATATATGGTGAGATGAAAAGAATTTTTACATTTGAAACATTTAAATTTATTGACTTATATATCAATATTTCAAACTTGCCCGCTAAAATTTTTGTTGTTATGCACGGGTATTCGTCAAGTAAAAGTATAATATAGAGAGGAGCCCTTACAATAAGTTCACATTAAGTACTCTTTACATGATACTCGTAGACATCGTATAAAGGAATGAGATAGGTTATTGGTACCCCTAAAATGATTGTAATACCTCCCTTAATTTTTTATTTTTATTTATTTATTTATTTCAATTTGTTTTTATTATAACACTGCGAAACAAAAATTATGGAACAGAAAATATAAATTTCGGCAAGTCAAAAATAATAAAACATATAAAAAATAATACGAAGCAGGAAGACATAAAAATTGTCTTATCCTGTTAATAAAGTGTGTAAACTACCGAAAAAAGTGCGAAACATAAAATATAAAATTTGACAAAACAAACAATAATAATAATAATAATAATAATAATAATAATAATAATAATAGGATTGGTTTTACTATAGCTAGAGGTGTGGGCTCAGTTAGTCTCTCGGCTCCCCACTAATTTCTTGTAAAATCCTATTTGTTTTTCAATAAAGTGTTGTTTATAATAATAATAATAATAATAATAATAATAATAATAATAATAATAAGTTATCTTATGATGTCAATAATGTGGGTAACATGAGGGTCAGGGGGTACCATACGGTATAAATGATATGATTTGTATATGTAGGTATGGAAAGTCATCAAGTGGCTACACCATGAGTTAATATACTACGTAACATAATTGTGAGCTACAATTTTGGCTAGTGTATTATGTATCACATAAATAAGGAGCCCCACTAGTGCCGCTATGTGTAATAGACCCTCTCTCATAACAACAATAAATTGCTGAATAGATGGTGCCGTGTATCCGTAGAGAGTTGAACGTAACATGTCCTCTAGAAATTGATAGATACTTGATACTTCTAACTTTGTCATTAGCGATGAAAAGTAGACTTGTGTAGTTTCAGTTTATGTAATTCATGTAGTGTTTTCTTTTTTGTTTTGATAAAACTTGTATACATTATTTTAGTTTTCTTGGTGTTATCCTGAAAAGTCTTAGCTTTCGCTTATATATTTTTGAGACAGTTTCTAAAGAAGTACCACCACAGCTTTTCACATTTCACATTTACACACCAAAAATACCTCCTCATTAGTGGCTCAAGCTGTTTGCCAGTTTTTTTGGTCTCACCATTTTATTTTATTTTTCATTTTTCAAACAAATTAAATTTTCATTCATTAAATAAAAATAAAAGTACAAATTACAATACGAAACAAAAAAAAATGTAATTTTTTTAAAAACATACGAAAACTAATAAATATATATATATATATATACACATACTATCTATAAATCAAAAATGGTCAAAGGTGAAAGTGAAAAAGTCAAAAAAGTGAAATGTGAAATGTTGAAAATATATATAAGGAAATATTGAAATGCATTTAATACTCTTATTAAAATACCCCATTACTTAAAAATACAATTATTTATTCACATTGTACAACCAATTAAAAACATGTCTACCAAATTAAATACAACCAATTAAAACACAAACCGGGTTGACCCGGGACGCTTCAAACACGGCGGGTTGTCCCGGTTTAATTTGACCCATTTTCGACCCAACCTAGCAAGTTGACCCAGTTTAAATCGACCCATTTTTCGACAGGAACGGTTCAACCGGTTGAACCACCCGGGTCGAACCTGGTTTTAAAATATTATCCATTACTTAAAAGTACAATGATTTATTCACATTTTACAACTAATCAAAAACGTATCTACCAAATTAAATACAACCAATTAAAACAATTAATACAAATCACAAACCGGGTTAACCCGGGACGCTTCAAACCCGACGGGTTGAACCGATTTAATTTGACCCGTTTTCGACCCAACATAGCAAGTTGACCCGGTTTAAATCGATCAATTTTTCGACCGGAACGGTTCAACCGGTTGAACCACCCATGTCGAACCGGGTTTCAAAACATAATGTTTAATTCTCAAATATTCAAACTTTTATTATTTTTCGTTTATAACCCATAAACTTTTTTTATCACTAAAACTATATGTCGCTATAAAATCCCGTTGCTATGCACGGGTTGACCCTAGACACTTCAAATCCGTCGGGTTGACCCGGATTAATTAAACCCGTTTTCGACCAAATCCGTCGGGTTTACCCGGTTTAAATTGACCCATTTTTTGACCAGAACGGTTCTACCGGTTCAACCACCCGGGTCGAACCGGGTTTCAAAACATTATGTTTAATCCCCAAATCCTCAAACGTTTATTATTTTTCGTTTATAACCCATAAACTTTTTTATCACTAAAACTATCTACCACTATAAAATCCCGTTGCTATGCACGGGTACTCGTCTAGTATATATATAAAGAGTAAATGGTCAAAAAGTCAAGAAAGTGAAAAGTGAAAAACTTAAATTAATGTTTTGCCTAAATTACCCTTAATTAATGCATTTAACACTCCTTAATATCTCTCATTTAAAACTTAATCAAAACTTAAATGAAAACATGAAAACTTACATTACACATTCAATTTTTTTGTCAACATAAAAACATGGAAAGTTAAATGAATAATTAATAAATGAAAACATAAAAATGCAATGTTTTGAAACCCGGGTTCGAAATCGACCCGGTTGAGTCATCGGGCACCGGGTCAACCGGTTCGACCGCCAGGTCAACCCGGTTTTCAATTTATTATTATTTTATTTTTTTGACCGGGTCAACCGGTTCGACCGCCGGGTCAACCCGGGTTTTATTAAATTTTTTTGAAAAAATGAAACCCGGCCGGGTTTCGAGAAGCGGGTTGACCCGGGTCACACCGGTTAACCCGGTTTTAGAAACCCGAGTTGTTTTGACCCGTTTTTTGGCCGGAACCGGTCGACCCGGGTTTCAAAACCTTGTAAAAATGTAAAATTATTTTGTCAACTTAAGAATGAATACACACGTATATAAAAATAAACTTTTAAATACTAGATGAGTAGCCGTACATAGAAACGGAATTTTATAGCGGTAGATAGTTATAGTGATATTTTGGTTACACAAAACGTTACACAAACCACTTAACCAAAATATCATTATAATTAAATGCCGCTATAAAATCCCGTTGCTATGCACGGGTACTCGTCTAGTGTGTGTGTGTGTATATATATATATATATATATATATATATATATACACACACACACAAGGAAAAAAATATATTAAAAACAATACGAAACTTAAGAGCTTGGGCCTGCGTTATCTTGGAAATATTTTTTCACTATTTCTTCTTTTTGCATGTTGATGATGAAGGCTTGGACTTCTGGCAAACAGTCGGTAGGGTGTCCATGGTACTGGAACCGTCCCGAAAGAACCGAGAACCGAAAATATGGAAAAAGTGGAACCAAGAACCGTCCCAAATTCTTCGGTACGGTTCCGGTACGGGAATTTTGGGTAATTCCCACAAGAACCTAAGTGTTTAAATAATTTATTTTTTTCGTCGTCGATCATTAATAAAGAAATGCTAATAATGCTATAACAATATAAATACACACGGTATTTAACTAATGTACATGATTAAATATTGTGCATCATATTGAATCGAAAAGCATGAAGTACACTAACACCAACTGACCAACGTTTTTATATAATATAAGATGCATTAATACTTCCAATATCACATAACAAATGACAACCCATTATACTCGTTAACTACATATTCGTCATTCATCACATATTGCATTATATAATTCACTTGATTTTTCGATTACTATAGGTAAGTATCAAATTTACGATAATGATATCAAGATAAACATACTTTCATGTTGGTGAATGATGATGATGATGATGATTTTTGAATGGATTAAAAGTTTGGGTTTTAATTTTATTATGTGTTTTTAAGTTTTAGATTTTTTATGTTACAGTTTAATAATGAGTAGGTTTTTTCCCTTAAAATGCTATACACATTACACAATGTCCCAAATAAACCCTATAAAATTTCATATTTTTAAAGTAGTCGGTTCTTTCGGGAAAGTACCGGAACCGGACGGTTCCGACCCGACCCGTCCCGAGAACCTAAAATTTGGAATTTTAGGAACCAAGAACCGTACCATGGTTATAATATATGGTTCGGTTCCGGTACGGTTCTTCGGTTCTTTTGGTTCCTCGGTTCTTTTGGACACCCCTAGTCGGTATTAGTCGTGAAAAACTTCAGTTCTTCCATTTTTTGTATTGAGCGGTCTTTCTCTCTCTCCGCCTCGTACGGCGCTTGAGCGGTTTCGTGTTTGAGTCGAAAGTTATTTTGCATAGCATCCGCAAATTCCAAGGGACGTGGTTTGCCGGGAGGACGTGGTCTCAGATCATCACCGAATAGTTTCGTATGTCCGGTGAGATCAATCGGTTCAACAGGGTTAGACGAATCCCACTTGGTGTGTTGTTTCAATACTTTCCACGCCCTGTCTTGAGTAAACGGTTTACTTCCCCTTTGAGACTCATCACGATATGCTTTCCTGATATGGAACAAAAGATCAACGTAACCTCGTTTTCCGCACTTTTACTTAAACGTTTGTAAATAGCGTTGAACTTTTGACAATTAGGGTTCAATGTTGCTCACTTTTCGTCAACATATTCTTGGTACGTTTGTGATGAGAAGATTTGTTGAACTCGAAAAGAAATTGTTCCAAACGATTCGTCCTTTTGGTTATTTTCGACTCGGTTATCCTTTGAAATGCTAACATAACACTCGGCTAATAAAGTTTCCGTTGCCGCCGTCCAACAATAATGAACTCTTGTGCGTTCATTGGTATCGTCGGATACCTCCATTGTGTTACATTTTGAACAATGGCTGAAGAAAAACATGTTGAGACTGTTCCAAAAGACATACCAGAGTTGAATCAGGGAAAAGATACACCTACGGTTTAGATAAAGATACAGGCAAAGCAGTTATCGCAGACCCGGACGTGGTGGATCTGACTGATATCAAACCTATATACACAAATAAAATACTGGAAGTAAAGGTGTACCGAAAATGGACATCAAGAAATGTTCCTAATCTCAACCCTACAGGCCTTTGTTTCATCATGTTAGACAGAAGATTAAGCAAAATAAACATCCCAAAATTTTACCATCCAATCAAGATATGAAACTGTCTCTAACTACAACTTCGTGCAGGGCAACACAATACAGGCCAACGTCGATGTCAGAGACGTGAAGCAATTTAAAACTAATCTCTAACTTAATTTGTGCTACAAAATCCAAGGGTTCGGGTGTAAGAACACGGATAGTTGGCAACGAACTTTGGAAAACAATATGACATTACTATTTGGAAAGTACACAAGGGTGACTCCTTTGCCGGATGAAAATTTCCCCGCTCACTATTTTAACTTTGCCGCATACAATGAGCTTGACGCTCGCGTAGATGCACGGGACTCGATCCTCACAGGTATACTTTCCTATACGCAGATAGCATATACACAAACGATTATCATAATTTTCAAAACTACTGGCAAAATATATAAGGATTATCTGAAATGTTGGCAAAATCAAGGAATTTAGAGACCCGACAGCAAACCGTATACTTAGGAAAAACATATAAGTTCAGAATCTCAAGTAAGTGTTACCATTTAACAAAAAGTTTAGAATGACACAGATGTTACCCATGACCACTAACTATCTTTCACTTGCAGTGGTAACAGCATTACTCTAAGCCTCTGGAATGAAATGGCAACATCATTCGAGCTACACATCGCTATGGAAATGGAACAACCGATCATCATAGCAGCGAGTTCATGTTTAGTCAAAAGATTTGGAGGTATAACAGTGACCCTTAGCAGAAATGCATAAGATGACTGTTAATGATAACTAACTAGAAATTAATTGTCAAACAGGAAGGATACAACAATCAGCTACTCCTGCCACCAGCATTTACCTCAACCCTCAGATCCCTGAATCAACTCACATTCGGACAGTGTAAGCGCACCAAACACGACTTCTCAGTACTTCTTACCAAAAAAAGAGGAAAACACGTCTGGTAAACACATGTAATTCATGTAGGTACAACGAAGAGTCAACCAAGGGAGAGGTACTAGAAGGGAAGGAGTACCAGATGAGGTACTAGAAAAATCTACTCAGCCAGTGGGATCTTCTACAATAGAGGTGGGAGCAGGGCCAAGCTAGCCAGTTGGAACACAAGCAAGTGAGGTAGCAGGAGGGCCAAGTAATCAAGTTGGAATACAAGCAAGTCATGTATCACAATCTACTGGGAATGGTGGAGGTCAAAGGAAGAATAGGATCAAGAGAAAAGCCAAAATCGCCAAGTGAGTCAACACAATTGTGATGGTGCAATAACCTTGGGTTGGTTATTTGTTCATGTGTTTTAACACAATGAGTGTATGGATTGTGTAACTGAGTTTCTGTCTTCTAGACAATAATTTGTACGTGATTTGTTTTTCTAGACTTGATTAATTAGGAATGGTATTTGTTTTTATTTTGGTTTACCATCATTATTTGCTGCATAATGTTGTGCACAATTTGTGATTTGCCATCATCATATACTTATTTGCTGCATAATGTTGTGCACAATTTGTGGTTTGCCATCATATACTTACGTATATTGAATGACCCAACATGCCCACTACTTAAGTAAACCGAATGACCCAAACTTATTTTGACTTTTGTAAGTCAACATTGATAAGGAACCAGAAACCAAGTTTACTGCATATTGATTCTGCAAGTAAAATGAACATTATTGACTACATTTATCTTCTTATAATAACAACAACCAAAACAAACATGATCCCACTTTAGTGCAAAAATCAAACACTTTTTATTAACATGAAGGTTAATACAAACCAGGGATGACCTTAAACCCTGTGATGATACAACCTAGAAAGATGTCAATACACCTATATACCAACCTAAAGCAACTTAAAGACAATGAAAAAAAAGACCCAACTAAAAATAAGAAACTTTTTGAGCTTCTTCAACTGCTGACCCTCTTCCCTCATCAACCTCAACTGCTCCTCCAACTCTTCTTCAAGTTCATTCCTCGCCCTCAACAGGCCAGGAATCACAACAACTGCTCGGCAACACATTGGAGGATTCGTCCATCCAATAAACCCACATGAAGGACAACAGTAGAATCGTCGTGCTGGGTTCCTGTTTGTCCAGCTTGTTTTGATTGTTGCTTGTTTCCCACAGTCGCAAATCAAGACCATATTTTGCCGGATATTGGAAAGTGTGAAATAATGTGATGCAACTGTCATATTTAATTACTGGATAGTGTAAAGTGTGTTAAAAAGCAAACTTTCGATTGCAAATTTAGTCCTTCAATCTACAGTGTAACTACACGAACACTTAGTACCCGGGAAACCGTGAAATGACAATACTACCCTCAGTGACATGGCACTTAACGGGAAAACTAACGAAAAATGACACTCGGTGGTTTTTTTGCAAATTTGCGTAACGTTAGTGGCTTTTTTTGCGTGAGTTTTTGTCTCGGTCTCACTTTTACGATTTCGTGATAGTTTAAGGACCATTTTTGCATTTTCCCATAGATGTAATTTAAAAGGAAGGTACCTTAGACTACTAATATAGAGGGAAAAGATGCTCATGGTATTTAACTGTGGTGTGGTTATTTCATAGTGTAGAAATGAAGTGATTTTGTAAAGACACAACAACGTGTTTGAGTGTGGTTTGGTACTTTGGTTTTAGTAGTTTTTCTTTCCTTAATTTAAAACGTGTAGAAATGCTAAGTTTACCTAGTATAACGGTTAATAGAGCAATTTTGCCACTAAAAACTTGCTAAAAAGGTTTATTTATCCCTCACTCTTTGAACGACCTTTATTTGTCACTATAATAAAATAAGTGTACATTTCATAACTAATGTCAACATCAAACATGTGCTTAAATATTTTTTTTGCTAAACAAGCTGATACTACGGATTACTATGGCTATGTTTGGCACAAAGCTTTTTGAAGCTTTTTTGGCAATGAGCGGTGAACAACGAGCTTTTTTATTTTTAGTGTTCGTTTGGCATGAGAGCTGTGGGCTTTGCTATTTTTTAGGAAAGCTCATTTTCCCAATGCTTCTTTATGAAGCTATGAGCTTTTTTGGCTACTGCTCACAGCTACTGCTCATAGCTCACTGCTATTGCTCACCGCTACCGCTCACAGCTACTTTTGACAAACATAACCTATATATACTAAACAACATCAAATCGGTGCATTTTGATTGGCTAATTTGATGGCCTCAAAAAGTAAAATAAACGGCCCAAAACATTAAGCCAGCATGAGCCAAAATAATTAAATAAAAGTTTTATTTTTATTTTTATTAAAACCACCCTAAACCATGTATCAAAGTGCAAAAATCACCCTAAACTTTGTATTATTTACGACTTTTTTATATAACAACTTTATGTGAAAAATATGTAATGCATATCTAGCAATTTCTTGAATAAAAAAATACCGCCGGAAAGGTCTTTAAATGACGAACAAAATGAACCCAATATTGATATATTTTTAATGTGCGCACGATTTTATATAAATATGTGAAATTTAATAAGTAGTAGGAAGATGCAAACTATGCATGTAACACAAAAACTATCCCACTTTCTATTT
Source organism: Artemisia argyi (assembly GCA_030686995.1). Classification (NCBI taxonomy): domain Eukaryota; kingdom Viridiplantae; phylum Streptophyta; class Magnoliopsida; order Asterales; family Asteraceae; genus Artemisia; species Artemisia argyi. Next base: position 167,492,122 of record CM060698.1, on the reverse strand, counting down.
TAAAGGAAATCCCGTGCAATTATAAACGATGTGAAACGACAACCGTCACCCACCTCGTTAGTACTATATTTGAAATCATGTGGAAAATTATATACTTTTGCTAACAGAAGGCCCATACCGTGGAGGCCAAGAAGATGGTTCTCCACTAAATTGAGCGTACCACACATACACCTTAAATAATTTCTGGCAAAGCAATGTACATGTACTAGAGTTGAGATCAATGAAGAACCCATACATGCCATAGAACCTATCAACCAATCATATCCACCCATTTATATTTTCCACATTTTTTTTCAAAACAACATATCTTGCAAACGGTAAATCTTCAAGCTACAAAAAAAAAAAAAAAATACCACCGCGACGAGAATTAAATGATCTTTCTATAGATATGCATTGTTATATACTTTCGACGAACTTTTTTTTTTTTTTAGTTTCCACCCAGAAAGAATCATATATTATTCGTAAAAATCATATATGATTCGATTCTTACGAATCATATATGATTTCTTAAATCATATATGATTTCTTAAGAATCATATATGATCGTAAGAATCATATATGATTTGTTAAAATCGAATCATATATAATTCTTACAAATCATATATGATTTTTCTGAGCGAAAAAAAATAAGTTTATCAAAAAAATAGTTCGTCGAAAGTATATAACAATGCATATCTATAGAAAGATAATTTAATTCTCGTCGCGATGGTATTTTTTTGTAACTTGACGATTTACGGTTTGCGAAATATTTAAGTTTTAAAAAAAGGGTGGAATTTTATTTTTTATTTTGATAAAAAAAAATGAGTGGCTAAGATTGTTTGATGGGATATATGATAAAAGTTTGATCTATAAAGAACTTTTGGCACATATACTATATGCGCAAAAATGTCAAAGGAAAAACCATGGCATTTTGCCATTTTGTGACTTATTGATCATAATTCTGTCAATTGTTTATAAGAAATTGTGTCAAGCCTGTGAATTGGAAAATCTAAGGGCCCGTTTGGTATTGGGTGTTAAGTTGAAGGATTGGACTCAAAGTAAAAAACAATTGTTTGTTTTGATCACTTGGGTTTTAAAATTGGTTCTCATCCCCTTGACAGTGGGATTGCAGAAATCCCATGTAGTATGCCTACTTTTCCTCTTTTTTTTCTTTGACTTTTGTTTTTTTCACTTTAATTCGTATGATACTTCCTTTTTATTTTGTTTTTTTGTAATACAATATTTTTTTATTTTGTCTACTTCTAAAGCATTTATTTCAAATTATTAATAAAAATAATCTATAATTTATTTTTTATTATATAATATATTATTAAATATTATTTTCTTTCTCTTAATCCAAACCCTAATCTACAACTTTACATTCAAATCCAAATTCAAATCTAAACCCATATACAAACCAAACGGCACCTAAATAATTGACTATTCATTGAAGGTACATAGTACATGAGCATTGTTAAACCATCTTATTCATAGCTACAAAGAAGTTTATCATATATATGAGTGGGCACTTTTTTATTCTCTAATCATGGATTATACGTGAGAAATTAGGGCTCATGTTTAATTTCCGTGGCTAATCATTAGAATTCTCGTAGAGATAACAACATTTAATAGCTTTTGAATACTAAATTCTCTTTTCTTTATCATCCAAGAGTAATACGAATTTTTTTGAACGACAACTATCTATCTCACAATCTATACGATAAATTTATATAAGATGTTCTAAGTAGGAGTTGAACTCACAACATTTGATTGGAGAGTTTCTCATATAATAAAGGGTATCACTGAGACACACGTTGTTTGGTCCAATTTTATTAATGTAGTCCTTAAGTGGAGCCCTAAGGATTAAAATGGTAGCCTCATGTGTGACTTACTACCAACCTCTCTACTTCAAATAATTGTACCTCATAAATAATTCTACTAGTTCCATCTAAATATTATCTTTTACATATTGTGTTCGTTTGGCAAAAGAGCAGTAAGCTTTAGGGGTGATCACGGTTCAAAAACCGGACCGGACCGGACTGGAGACCGAGTTTGGGAAAAACCATAGACCGAGACTGGACCGAACGTGGTCGATCCGGTCTCGGTCCGGTCGGTCTTCGGTCGGTCCGGTCCAATTAGGAAAGATTTTGGCAAGTTTTTTCGGTTTTTTGGTCGGTCCGGACCGGACCGAGGACCGAATTAATGAAGAATCCCAGACCAAGACCGGACCGTTGGTCCTTCGGTCGGTCCGGTTGGTTTTGTCGGTCGGTCCGGTCTAAACGGTCGGAATGCTCACCCTTAGTAAGTTTTGCTATTTTTTAAGAAAACTCATTTTTTCAATGCTTCTTTAAAAGCGGTGAGCAGTGGCTACAACTCACAACTCACTACTACTGCTCACAGCTACGTTTGCCAAAAATAGCCATTATTGGTAGAGAAAAATGCATAACTTTTGCCGGTTACCTAACTTTTGAATAACCACCATATATTTTTGGCCCAAAAAACAAACAATCAACAATTTTATCTCCTGACACGTGGATAAATTTTTATAAAAAATGCGATAAGAATTTGTGGAACATTCGTTTATTGTAAAGAATTTGGTTATCTTACAGTTAAAAATGCTTAAAATTCAGACTTTTACTTGGTTATTATGGAAGGATTTCAAAATTAATTGGTTAGGAAGCAGGTTATTTAGAAAGCTTGTTAGGAAGCGATTAGTTGTTCAAACTAAAATTATTTGGCTTAATCATCTCTATCATCTTTACTTATAAAGCATAAAGAAAACTAAATGTGTAACCGAATAACCGAATAACGTAATATATAGTCACATGTACCCGCTGCAGCATTGCGCGGGTACCATTCTAGTTAATATATAAATCTGATCATTTTTGTTGAGGGTAATCTGATTTATGTATTGATTGATTTATTTTTGCAGTAGTTGTTATTATATATACTACTATATAATGTATTTGAGACTATTCTATAATTAGAAATGCTTAAAAATTCAGACTCTTACTTACTAATTATGGAAACAACCACCCCCTAACAATCACCCCCAACAATTTATAACCACTTCAACAACCACCCCTAACAATTTATAACCACCTCAACAACAATTTATAACCACCTCAACAACCACCCCTAATAATTTATAACCACCTCAACAACCACTTTCCACCACCCCAACAATCCGCCCCGCATCGCGCGGACACCTTTCTAGTTATATAATAAGTTTTTTTTAGTGTAGTTGCTACCAAAAACCTAAAAAAAAAAAAGAATAACAGAAGATTGGGCCGACACATCAATCCATTGGGCTCCTAGTTTTTGCACGCCGCCTATGTTTGACCAAAACATACGAGATTATAATTTTTTAACAAATACGAGTCAAATCAAATCAACAAATTATATTCGTGTTTCTCATCTCAATACCAGGTAAACAAACATTTATATTTAGTTCTTCAAAACCCCAATTTATAGAATCAAATATATTTGCCTTATTCAATTAATTTGCACATAAAAAATGGCACCTGCTGCTTTAATAAATGCAAACCCAATTGTTTATGAAAAGAAGGAACGCCCTCCAAGAATCAGACAACCTGGTGACAATGGTTTTGATGAATATGCACCTGAGCTTATTGATCAGCTTGAAATATTTGATATCCTTTTTTATCTTTTATTTTATTTATATAATCAATAACATGTTTTGTTATAAGTTGCAGTATATATTTAGGGGGTTTTTGTTTAAGCTTATTTGTGGGAGCTTATGTTATTTCGGCTTATATTTCATTAGCTCAAGTTTTCTGGCTTATTTTGAGACTTATTGGCTTATATAAACCTATATAAGCCCTCTGGGCTTATGTAATATAAGACGAATCACACAAAAAATAAGCTTAAAACACCCCCTCAATACTACGAGGGTGTTTGATTGATTGTTTTTTTCAGCTTATCTTCTTGCAAAATAAGCAGCTTGAGACAATGTGCTTATTTGAGATGGTTTCTGTCGAAACTTCTAACTAATTTTTTCTCCTTATATTGCGTTTTATTGCTGCACAAATCTAAATATTGTTTCCTTCACTGCTTAGCTTTAAGTTGTTTATCTGCTTTTTATGCTTATAAGCAGAAAAAATATAAGCAATCCCGAACACCCTATATGTGTTAATGTGTATATATGTGGTCCTTAGCTTGTGCTTACAACATATTAGAGATATTAAGGATCCTGAACATCCTTATTCTCTAGAAGATTTGAAAGTTATTACCGAGGATGCCATTGAGGTAGATGATAAGCGCAGTTATGTTCGGTGAGTAATATTTTGTTCTTGTCTCTGTACATTTTGCTTGATTTAATTTGGTAGTGTGTAAGTTGATAGGAAATGTGATTATTTTCTTGCAGTGTTACATTTACACCAACAGTTGAGCACTGCAGTATGGCAACGATTATCGGCCTTTGTTTGCGGGTTAAACTTATGCATAGCCTTCCTTCCCGTTTCAAGGTATTACCAGTTTTTGTTTGGATTGTTTGGGAAATGCATTTTGTGTTGTGTTCTGTTGTTGCCTAGGTGATATGCTCATTTTATTTATTCTTTTATAAACCAATGAATTAGGCACATATCTCCTCGCCTTTATATGTACTTCTAGTATTACAAAGATGAAACCCTTGATCAAGTAAACTCACTGACACTAGAAGAGGATTTTTATCTAAAGCAGCATGCCTAGCCATGGTAGACATCTTCAAGTGAATTGCATCTTTGTTCCAGCCCTCATTATGAACTTCATTCTCCTGTTCTTTTGCTTACTGACTGAGGAAAGTTTAAGAACAGGCTACCATTTTAATTTGGTAACGGACGAGTAGAAGTAGAAGTAGAAGACCAGAATGTTATATTCTTTGGGCCACATTACAGTAATGCATTAATGCTCATTCTCATGGCTGTGTAGGATGTCTAGCCTGACTTAGTGACCCATTGATTAGAAGGAGTGAGAGACTATTCTGAAACATATTTGATAGTGAGTTAGTACTTAACTCGTCCTTCTAATCTCATATTTAAGAACAAGTATATGATAGGAAATGATCACGAAGCTTGTCGGAACTTTCTATGTAAGATTGTTTCTCCATTTGGTTATGCTTGGTTTGTTATCGACTTCTTTTGTAAAGGACAGGGGAGTTGCACAAAACATGGTCCGTGGTCTCGTACGAATTGCTGTGTTCAAAGAGTTTAATGATTGTTACCATATTGTTTGTGACACCTATATCGATGGTCATTACTTCATTACCATATATTATGTGATACTTACCTGTTACAGTAAACAAAACAACTAAGGTTAGGTTGAAGATATACAAGGTAGCTTTTGATCCTCTTTATAGGGAGATCTATTATGTGGTGATCTATAGTGGTAAATTGTTGAAATGTCTTTTATTAAGTCGATTAGTGAAGTTTTTATATTGAAAGAAAACATTATTCTTGTTAACACCAGGTCAATTGTTATGAATTGGTTAACATATCAATCCTGAACTGGTCACAAATCCTTTTTTTTGTTGAATGGGTCAAGGAACATTGATCATCTTGTCTTAGGGGGTGTTTTGGTTGCTTATAATAACTGATTATCTGATTATTGCTTTTTGAAATGAGCCGTTTTGATAAGCGGTTTCAAGTTGCTCACTTAAATCAGTTTATTTTACTCGCAAATAAACTGATTAGTAGTGTGGATAGCAATCCCAATTCCCAAGCACCCTCAGTACTGCTTATTAGTTGTATTAAAACACAATAAGCAGATTAGCAAATTTTGATAAGCCCCAAATGCCCCTTACATGGAGCATGTTACAGGAACGACAACATGTGTATCCTGAGAAATAAGATTTCGGATGTGTTTGTTTCATTTAGATGTTTTAGGTCTGAATCTGACTATCACATCTTACTAGTAAGAGGTGGCTAGAACGTCTAAATCTAAACGAAATAATGTTGTTTGTTTTTGTATAATTGTCTGAATGATTTTAAGTGCTCATTTCTGCAATTTATTTAACTAACTTGTGTAAATATGAAACAAGACTTTTTATCATAAATATAATATTGTTAATAAACCATGAAATATATTATATTAACACGAGTCTTCAATCTCTCTTATCGAGTAAGAGGCAGTAAGACAATTCCCCCACCTCTTACTGAGTAAGATGTTATATGTCTAACTGTGTCTAACTCAAAAGAAAAAAACAAACAAGCAAAACGTCTGCCCACCTCTTACTGGTAAGAGTAAGAGGGAGTAAGAGGGCTAGTAAGACTTTTTTTTAAAAAAACAAACACTACCAAAGTCTAGTGATGAATATCGAGCATGATGACATCCGTTATAACTTTCAGTCTTGTACACTTGTATTGTTGATGTTTCTATATTACTCCTTATTATAAGAATTGTTTTATTTGTTTAGGTTGACATCAGGGTAGCGCCTGGGACTCATGCAACTGAAGATGCAGGTTCTCACTCTTTTCCCCTCTCCTACACACACAGCCACAAATTAATTTTTTCGGTAGTAACATATATGAAGCTTCTGGTTGTGTCAGTTCCAGAAACAACTTAATGTCTTGCATGCTACTACACTAAACCACTTGCTGCTAATCAGCATCAGAAAACTGTGTATGGTTTGATTAAAGCAATGTCCTGCTTAAGGAAATAGCTCCGCGAGTTTTTACCAACCCCCTCCTCTCATTTGGCTATGTAAATAACTTGATAAATTTTTAGAGGCTAACCATTTCACTCCTTTTGAGTGTGACCAGATCCTCTGATCATGGCTGGTAGAGAATCTAGTTCTTCCAAGTAACATTATGAACCTGATCAAATAATTACAGTCAAGTCATGTCTAAATTTACTTTTATTCTTTCTTAATATTATTAGATTATACGTAAATGTGGGTGGGGTTTTGCGTGGCGCCTTCATATCTGCCTCAAGTCAACCACTAATTTAAACAAAAAAACCGTGAAAGATGGGTTGTGGGGTTCTGGATTTACTGTTAACTATTGGGATGTGACGATATGAACTTGATTTTATTAAATTATACACTCCCCGTATATCTTTGGATAATGGTTATTAAAATTCTATTCCCCCTGTTATGCAGTGAACAAACAGTTGAACGATAAGGAAAGAGTTGCTGCTGCTCTCGAAAATCCAAATCTCGTGGATATGGTTGATGAATGTTTACATCCATCTTTTGAGTGAATGTTGCATCGAATACAGTCAATCACTCTGATACTTCCTGATAGTCTCATTTGAGTCATATCTATACAGCGATAATTTCCTTCTAGCAACAATTGTTTTTTCATCTTATAGTGTATTCCTAGCGTTTATTATTTGGAGTAATGTATAGTGTTGTTCCTATCATTATACTTGTAACTTTCTTTTCTTGTTCAACCAACCACCTTAAAAGCACAGTGCTTTCTTTTCTTGTTTATGTATGATTTTGAATTTCGTATTACTTGTGCTCGAATGCCATCTTAAAAAATTACTGCACAAGTTTCCATACATATGTTAATCGAATCAACCGTTACATGAGCGGCTTGTGAATGATTGAATAATTTTTGATTTTTTGTCACTTAACAGATTTATTAGTTTGTGAAAGTAGAGGACAACTGATATGAGGTTATCAATGCTAGCTTTGTGTTAATCTTCATATGTTGACCACATCCCTTGAGGTTGGCTTTAAAGCTTCCTAGAATTTTACGGCTAACTAAAGTACCGAACATCGAACACTTGCATTGAGGGTGAGTATTGTTCATCAGTGCCACTCGTAAAACAGTGAAGGGGTGTCCGTATTTGAATTTGGGACCTCATATCTCACATTCTAACAAGCAGTACAACGCCTGTAAACTGTAACAAGCACAAACGCATTTCAGATAGAGAAAAAATGTGTCCCTTTGAAACATATATGTCCAAAAACATATATCTAAACCACAATAATGAAGCAACGACACATAAACTGGATTAAAACTGAAATGGATCGGGTAATAGACAAAGTCTTTATGCAACAGACAAGTTAAGTTGTTGAAAGGCGGTGTTCTACAAGTTAAGTATGGCCTAACATATTTTTCACAAATATAAGAGTTGTCTGTTATCACACCGCCTTGGTTCAACTAGGGGCGCCATGTTTCTAATCAAGATCGTCAACAGCTGCACACCCGAACAAAGCAATATGAAGGCTTAATATCATAAAAGAACACTAGTACGAAGTAAAAGTATCATTCCCTGAAAGGACAACAGTTGTTTATATGCAACTCCAACCTTAAATAAAAAAATTCTAGAAAGTAAGGTACAAATGAGCAGTAAGGTACAAATGAGCCCCTTTCATCGGATAAACCGTAAGTGAAATCCACAATGAAGCTTACACAGAGCTGAACCAAATGAACTCGACATTAGTCTTTTGATCTCTTTTTGTTGCTCTATTACGAGCTCTTCTATGGGATTTAAAGAGATTGTTACAGATGGGAACAAGAACTTAAGATGCAACCAAATCAGGTGTCTCTGCTTCCACGGATGTCAATGCGGTGTGTACTTTTCCCACCCAACCATCGAGCCTATCACGCAGGGATTTTATTTGAGAAATTCCCAGAACTCTTGGTTGCACCCATGAAACATAGACTGTTCCATCAACCTGATCAATTATTCCCTCGATAAGATGAACCTGCAATAATCGCAGACTTCTTTAACACTCCAACACAAAAGAACAATAAATACTAAAAATAGTATGACAGTATACACTATGTACAACAATTACAAGTTACACGTGCAATATAGAGGTACCCCAATACAAAGTTACAAGTAAATCCATAGGCAAAAATAGCCTATCAGTTACCCTTCGTTAGCAAGGTCCCAGAATTAATGGAAGTCCTCCATAACCAAAAAGACAATAGTAAACACACGTTTCTAGAACCAAAAGGAGTAAAGGACAGCAGTGAAGACACATGTTTCGAGGTATATCCATGAATAGGTAGTACTTGTAGAAGTAAAATCTTACTTTTCAGGAAACACATGTTGTCGTTCCTGTAACATGCTCCATGTAAGGGGCATTTGGGGCTTATCAAAATTTGCTAATCTGCTTATTGTGTTTTGATACAACCAATAATCAGTACTGAGGGTGCTTGGGATTGCTTATCCACACTACTTAATCAGTTTATTTGCGAGTAGTATAAATTGTTTTAAGTAAGCAACTTGAAACCGCTTATCAAAACGGCTCATTTCAAGAAGCAATAATCAGATAATCAGTTATCATAAGCAACCAAAACACCCCCTAATCGGCTAATCTTGACCCATTCAACAAAAAAAAAACGGATTTGTGACCAGATCAGGATTGATATGTTGACCAATTCATAACAATTGTCCTGGTGTTAACAAGAATAATGTTTTATTTCAATATAAAAACTTCACTACTCGATTTAATGAAAGACATTTAAACAATTTACCACTATAGATCACCACATAATATATGTCCCTAAAACGAGGATCGAAAGCTACCTTGTATATCTTCAACCTAACCTTAGTTGTTTTGTTTACTGTAACAGGTAGTATCACATAATATATGGTAATGAAATAACGACCATCGATATAGGTGTCACAAACAATATGGTAACAATCACTAAAATCTTTGAACACAGCAATTCCTTCGAGAGCACGGACCAAGTTCTATGCAACTCCTCTGTCCTTTAAAAAAGAAGTCGATAACAAACCAAAGCATAACCACGTGGACAAACAATCTTATATAAAAAGTTGCGTCAGACAAGCTTCGTGATCATTACCTAACATATACTTATTCTTCAAGATGAAAGTAGAAGGAAGAGTTAAGTACTAACTCACTATCAAATATGTTTCAGAATAGTCTATCACTCCCTCTAATCACTGGGTCACTAAGTCACGCTAGACATCCTACACAGCCATGTGACTGAGCATTAATGCATTATTGTAAGGTGGCCCAAAGAATATATCATTCTGGCCTTCTACTTGCTACTTCTACAGTTCTACTTCTACTCATCCACTATCAAATTAGAATGGTAGCCTGTTCTTAACCTTTCCTCAGTCAGTAAGCAAAAGAACAGGAGAATGAAGTTCATAATGAGGGCTGGAACAAAGATGCAATTCACTTGAAGATGTCTACCATGGCTATGCATGCTGCTTTAGATAAAAATCCTCTTCTAGTGTCAGTGAGTTTACTTGATCAAGGGTTTCATCTTTGTAATACTAGAAGTACATATAAAGGCGAGGAGATATGTGCCTAATTCAGTAATTCCCTAGAAATTTTGGCGGCCTTTGATGTTAAAATACAGCAGATAGGACATGGGTTATCAATTAAGAGTATATCCACTTACAGAAAGACTCTTCATGAGAAGGTATTCAACATCTTCAACTGTAAGTTTTGTCCGCTCTGCAATGATGCTCAGTGGGATAGTTCTCTCTTCTGATGGTCGACTGCAAAAGTATAAATAAATATTCAAATTAACAACTCTTAACTTTATAAATAATCGTGATAATAAGTTTAAAAAAATGCGCTATGAAACCTGAAGATAATTTCCATCAAGCAGAGAATGTTGATCTTTTCCAAAAGCTTCTGCTCGTTAGCCACCAAAGCAGGCTGAGCACTAAGAGAAGCTCCATGGACACGACATAATTCTTGATAGCGAACTAGATCTCCAGCATTAAATGCTTCAAGAATGTAGTAAAGCCATTCAACCTTTGTCCCTAGCAGACTCTTTACCTACGATTGTTCAAAGGAAACAACAAAAACTGATTTTAACTTTTCTGGAATGCATACAGTTTTATGGAACTGATACAAACAGTAACAGTCATGAGTCGAATAAGATCACACCAACTTGTTAGTTGATATCTCCACGTTTTGGTATGTCAGAAAGTTGTCATTATACTCACAATTGGATGTGCAAGTAGCTCCCCAAAGTTGTAGACGTTCTCTCCCAGCAATGCAGATAAAGAGAGATCAAAAGCAAGATCCTAAAGAGAAAAATATAAAAAACTTACAAAGAAAATTCAATATTGTATGAAACTTAAATGCCAAAAGTTGTAACAGGAGTTGAGATTGCATACCAGCTTAAATGAATCTGATAGGGATTCAACTGAGGTGTATGCCAAATAAAGAAGAGCACTCTTGTAGAACTCAGCAAACTCTTGGCGGGATTTATGGTACTGAGACGACACCCAATAATAATTGGCATAAACTGACGGATCGATGTCAGTCATGCTATCAAGAGTAGTCTTCCCATCTTCTAGAAGATTCTTACACCCTTTTTGATCTCCTTTCTCAAGATTAAATACTGCTATCTGCATCTTGATATATAGAATTGGCTCCTCAATTCGAGACTCTTTTGTAGCCCTAAGCTTTTCAATGACTCCTTCAAGATAACTTATGGCAGCTTCTTTCTCTGAATATTGCCGAGAGACAATAACAGCGAAGTGTGCTAGCTTAAGAAGGTTGATCTTAGTCTCGAAATCAGTTATGAAATTGTGATATAACTGAATGAGAGCATCACCCGCCTGAAATAAAGATTATAAAAATATTACATGTGCACAAACAGAACTTTTTTTGCTTATTTACTACTAATAAAACACCACAACAACAAAACCCAAAAGGGGCTGCTTCCAGAAAGACCTCCGGCAATTCGTTACTTACTACTAATATTATAGCATAATGTAACAAGCTCAAGTTTACAACCTCATGTATAAAACTGCAATCAAGATTAGCCCAACATTACCCAGCTGAAATCATAAACATGTACAGCCAAATTCTGTTTTGCCAAACATTATGCGTAATATAAAACGATGAAACAGAGATACAAGGGAGTCCGTGACTACGACATGTATTCAATTTCTTCAACAGCTCATTTTTTACACCAATACACCAAATTGTTCCAGATCAGTAGTATCTAGTAAGTGTTTTTTTGGGGGGTAAAAGGTGAATATATTACTCCAAATCAAATATATAGAGGAACCAACAGCACAAATGCATTTGGACAAATCCCAAACACAACTGAAGCTGCCCAGAAAGCAATACAAACCAACAATACTAGCGCAGTTACAAACTAGTTATCCAGCAAAGATAACCAAAGTTCACCTATTTCCCAATAACAATAGACAGTCCTTAATCGCCAAAATGCAGCAGACCCCCTCTCATTTGGTGATCAAGTAAGTTAGTTTCAAGGAGATTATGTAAATGCTATATACGCACTTTTTCCCTAAAATTCTAGTAATAAACCAATCTTATTGAGGTAAATTAAGCTTCTTTTTTCCAATCTTATCTCTGTTTCTTCATTTCTCAAAAAGAATTATACTTTCATTTCATCCGTCAAACCTAGTGTGTGTGAAGAATGGCTTATTGAGGTAAATTAAGCTTCTTTTTTTCAATAAGCATGTTTGGACCTGCTTATCAGCTTATTTTAGGATAAAGGGGGTGTTTGTTTCGGCTTATAAATGGGCTTATTAGCTTATATGAGTTCGGTTTATATAACATAAGCCACAATTTTGCAGCTTATTTTGACACTTATGGGCTTATATAACATTGTCAATGTGATATAAGCCCATAAGTGTCAAAATAAGCCACAAAATTGTGGCTTATGTTTTATAAGCTGAACACGGCTTATGTATGTTATCTAAGCTTAAACAAACACCCTCAAAGTTGGTTTTTAGGTATATCTAACCTAAAAACCCTAAGTAAAAAACAAATCCAAACAATATTTCCTGAAGTGCTTATTTATAAGCTGCTTATTCAAATCAAACCGAAATCTAACTTCTTAATATCAAATTGAGTAATTAAAAATAAGAGAAATAGACCTGAAAAACAGCAAGAGCAACAAACTGTTCAAGCTTCAAAGTGAGCTGATGCCAAAGCTTCCTTTGGTACAAATCAGCAAGCGTGTTGTACCATTCGGATAACTCAGGGTGACTGCTGCGAAGCGACTCAAGGTATTCAAGTGCTGCCATGGTTGTAGTGTGATGATTTGATCTGAATATGAAACCCTTTGGTTTGTTTTGTATTGTGGGTGGTTTCTTTTCCCCAAAGAAACGAATTTGGGGATTTTTCGATCTGGGTCTTTAACATCAACCCACCCGACCCGACCCGAATACAATTTGTGAGTTAAATTACAATTTACAACTAACTATTTAAATAGAAAGGCAATTTCATTTATATCCTTGCAAAATTCAAAAATTTCATATATATTCTTTTGATGCATTAAATGCATTGTACTTTATGCATCAAAAACTAGTAAAAATGATATATATGAAATTTTTGAAATTTTCAAGGATATACATGAAATTTTTTCTTAAATAAATTATTTAATATATAAATTTGTTTTTGTAAATAAAAATAGGGGTGGAATGAGCTCAAGCCCGAGCTTTACATACAAAGCTCGTTTGAGCTAGCGAGCTTAAACGAGCCTATACGACATTATGATATTTTAAGTATTAAACATATATATGAGCCGAACTCGAGCTTCTTAACGAGCTCAATAAAGATATATTATGAGTCGAGCTCGAGCTTTTTAAAACTTAAACGAGACGAGCTCGGACTCGACTTGGCTCGTTTCCGCCCCTAAATAAAAGTATTCTTGTAAAATGATAATTTCATATATACTTAGCAAAATATTACTAATAAGAAATTTGATTATTTATTATTATTATTATTATTATTATTATTATTATTATTATTATTATTATTATTATTATTATTATTATTGTAAAGGGATAAAGATTTTTTAAAACTACATTTCTCTTTATGTCAATTTTAAGAAATTTATAAGTCATGGTCAAAACTTTTTAGGATCACTATGTTATGTGTTTATGTTTAGTTTAGTCATTGTACTATATTGATGTTTAACCACGATCATTATGCTCACGAAAGGAGTTATTTGAAGTCACCTTACTATGCATTTACCTTCAATTTATTCACTGTAATTTTTATAATCAATTAAATCAGTATACTCACGAAACTAGTTATTTAAGTCATTATACTTTTGATAAATATTCGATTCGAGTGCCATGGCTTTACTCCAGTCATGCTTGATTTATATACTATAACTATGTGCATGCGATCATGAGGGCTTTTGGACTATATGTGTGCTTTGATTGATACAAAAGTTAACCGTGCTCCAAAGGATACCATAGTTATTGCAATTCCTAGCTTTGATGGTAAAAGGAATGTTTTGCATACAATTAGAGTGGAATATGAAAAAGAAACTGTCGAGGTGTGGAACGTGTATCGTTTTTGGTCATGAAGAAGATCAATGCCCGATTTGCATATTTGAAGAAGCAAATTGGCATGACTAAATATGGTTTCCAAGTTGCTCATGTGAAGGCCTTTATAGGTCTCATGGTTGGTAAACAACGGTCGAAACTGGATATATCAAAACCAAAGAGAAAACAAGTTTATTGAACAATTACAAAGAGGACAATTGATAAAGCTAGCACAAGTTGGTACAAAGTTTGGTACAACCGCAATGATCTCAAATTCATTTGAAGTCTTTAATATGATAGAAAATAGATAGGCTCCATGGTGGCTCAAGTAAAAAGGCGCTAAAAGTGGAATTAAAAGAGAAGAACAAGGAAGACCTAGTCGAGGATGACAATTCTAGATAGGATCAAAATAAAGATAGATATAAATGGACGATTTCAGTGGGAAATGTGGCATCACAAAGGGACGGTGATGTATTTGATGATGAAGATGGTGATGATAAAGTTGTACCAAAATGTAGTTATAGCTAAAGTTGTACAAAAAAAAATGATTGGTTGATGGTTTGTTTGTGAACTTAATAATTAAACTGCTAATTAAGTTAAATGTAAATAAAAAATAAAAAGTAAATAAGCAATCTATAAACATATAAGATTGAGTCTTAAAATTTAAGGGGGAGTATTAATGACACCAATTTTTTTAGGAGCATTGATGACATAGTTTTTAGAAGTGAAAAATGTAGCCATGCGAGAATCAAGATTAATGTCACGTCCATGTCAAGCGTCCATGTTTATGAGGGGCATGCGAAGTGTTCATGTATTCATTGAGACACTTATGATTGTAGAGGTTACATGGAATAAGGCATTTGGAGAGTCTATTTTAATTATTAGAGTATGCATTACTTGATCTTTAATAGAAAAATTAATTAGGTAACTCTTTCAACTACTTCTTTTGAGTATAAATAGCAAAATTTAGCAACCCACAACAAATTATTCCACCGCCACATCCACCGGAACCGACCAACATCAACTGTTTCCGCCGCTGACACCACGTTCAACCAAACTCATTTTAGTCATCGTGGCGTGCATGAGTCGTTGATGAAGAAGGTTATTGAAAAATGGTTGTGATGTATATTTATTTATTTAAATTGTTTCTTTTGGTAATGTGATATGATACTAAGTTTAGTTTTGGTTGTTGTCGTGTGTAATGAGCAGCTCCAAAATGATTAATAACGTTGGCAAACATGCTGACATATGGGTATTTGTTTGTGATTGTATTGTTAATGATTGATTTTTAGTAATCTTATATGTGTTGTTTTTGCATGATAGGTTTGGGCAAGAAGATGGTATAGGAGATGATATCTTCACCAACAACCGTATGTCTTTTTTTTTCCCTTTTACAAAATATATTTATACACGTAAAATGTATTTGATTTTATACAAAATATATGTGTTGTTAATGATTCATTCATTTCATTTACTTAAAAAAAGTATTCATGGGGGAAAAAGTTAAGTTCTATTGTTATATGTATTATCGATTTTCCAAATGTTAGGGAATGGATGAAGGAAAAAAAAAGAATTAGAATAAAAAGAAGAGGAAGAAAGCAAAACAACTAACTCAACTCGAGTTGCAACAACAAAAATATGACGAAGAGAAACTTAAAGTCCACTTGGAGAAATAAGAAAATATTAAACAAGAGACCGATCACTGCCGAGAAACAATTATGTTCATGCAAAGCTTTCCTCACAAGAAAGATGCTAACAACAATCGTCTTCAAGCTTAGGAGTGTCGAAAAATTGCTCAACCAATGGAATGCAAAGATATTCATCGAGGCAAACTCGGTTGGCTTTTCGGTCCTTTAGGTTTCGGTTGTCTACAATATATGAAGCTGAATCATCTTCTAATCAGTCTCATTATCATAAATTTTATTGATGATTCCATTACGACACTTAATAGTTGGATGGATTTGAATGTTAATATTTTATTTGCGTTTAATCTTTTTGACTCTTTGATATCCATATATGTATATATTAAATTGTTGGAGGATTAATTAACATGAGCTTTAATTTTGTAATCTCATGATGAAAGTTATATTTTTTAACCTTTTTATCATCATGATCATGCTAAAATATAAAAGTCAAACTCTATTAAATAAAAAAGTATGAATGAATGTTCGTCATATAATAAACTTCCACGTTATAAGAATATACGTCATGTCATTGTTAGGCAATAATTTTTTATACTCAATCACTTTTTCAAGAAAATTAAAAAGTCGAACAAAAAATATTAGTTTTGTTATTTGTTTTTGGAATCATTAAAGGACAATGTCATTTGTGTTTATACTGATTTGGAGGGTATTTGGAGGGTGCTTTTAAAGTGATTTTAACAACTAAGAGAAACTTCTAATACAATGAATCATAACCATGCAATAAAGTATGAAAAAAGAATAGCAATCATCCTTGTAATTAAGCTACTCTCAATTTATTGATCAATTACTTGCGAAGTGCAAGTGTGTTTATTGAGAGGCAAAATTAAACGCACATTAAACTATGACCAATTAGATAGACGCCGTGTGCTTCATATTATCAAGCAAAAACCGTCTAATAGACAAGTATCGTAGGGCAATGTAATAGACCAAAATAAACAAAGGCATATTTTTATCATTCAATTAAGTAATATGCCAAAATAAACAAAGCCATCACAACTTAATAACTAAAAGCCCATATATAAAATACAATACCACAAAACAAAAACAACATCAAACATTTTTAAAATTTTATACAACAAAGTTAAAACATTTCACACAACATACTAAACAATACTTAAGTATACACTCGCCAATATATAAAAAGAATACACGATTAACAATTAGATTCTCAGCCCGTGCGTAGCACAGGTTCTGCAATGCTCGTTAAGAGTAAAGATGTGTTTCTTTTTTCTTTATGGGAAGAAAATGGTATGCCCCACATATTTAATAATATTTCTTTTTAAGGTATGACCCACTAAATTCTCTTGTTTCCTCTATGTCATTAAAGCATAAAATTCAAATGGGGTGTTTAATTTCGACTTAATTGACTTAATATAAAAAATTTTGATTTAATTAAGTCATTTAAAAACTATTTGTTTGTGACTTGATAAGAAAGATAAATGAAAATATTAAGTAATAAAACTGAGCTTGTCTGTATTAAGTCATCTCTTAATTAAACGTAACTTAATAAAAAAAATTACAAACAAGCCCTAACTCTTCTCCAACTAGATGCTAATATAGACGTAGACCCCACAATATTTATAAGCCCATTAATCTATAAATAAAAATAAACACCCCGTAAGATTTGTAAGTAGGCGGATGAAAAGCAATCTCTCCCAACTCTAGATATATTTAATACGACTCAGTTATGGATTATTACTAATACGAGACATCATGGCCCATGCGATGCACGGGCTTTGTTCATCACAAAAGAATCATAGATGTATTTCGGGTAAAAAGGTGTTCGTGTTAAGTTGACATACTGATTTATTTTTATTACAACATTTAAATTCATCGGTTTAATCATTATAACCCATTACCTTGCGATAGACAACACATCTCAACAAAGTCATACATTTATGTCAAAAACTCAATGCAAACATTATATGCATGCACATCCCCAACATTATTACCGCCTTTGTTTCCTTCAGTTTCATTTGAGGCGGATTTAATTAGACTCTTGAAGAAAGTTTAAATGATTAACCAATATAGGCAATTCGTTCTTCTCAGTTTCATATGAAGTGAGTCCAATTACGGACTTGTCAATACTTATTTGATGGTCAACATATTCAAATGATTCATTTCTTTCGGCTTTCTTTGAGGTTTTAATCAGTACCTCTCGAAAAGTATTTTGATTATCAACAATGGTTGATGGATCATGATAAGAGCTTTCACCAACATCACCAACTTATTTTGGATTATGCTTGTTTCTTAACCTTTAGATATGATTAATGTGACCCTATGATATAATCCAAAAATAAGAAGTACAATCACTTTCTTGATAATTAGACTATAGTGTATGCATACCTCATTTCTTGTGTTGGTCTTAGATTATAGAATATGGCCGTATTGAGTGTGCTTTAAAGCTAAATGTAGTAGTTTTCTAGTGATTGACTTGTTATACGCAAAAGTTAGCATACATGCTAAAAACAAATGAACACTTCATTGTATTAGCTGAAAATAATGAACAATTCGTGTACCTCCATGCTAAACACAAATGTGTTATGATGGAGGTGTTTTAGCAACCATCGTCAAACTCGCCACACTACTGACTTCAACATTACAACCTCACCACCGAGCCTCATTACCACGCCTTTTACCACCTTTGCAATGACTTGGCATAAATATTTAATGTGATTTTATTTTATTTTATTTTTTATTTTTAATTCCACGTGAAGTTAATATGAGAGCGAGTCAGTTTTAAAAGACTAACTTTTCGAGCAAAATATTTTTGGTCACCAAAGTTACCCAATTGAATAATTTTAGAAACTACAGTGATTCAAATAGCCACTTTTATGATTACTCGATTTTAGTGAATATACAAATAGTACAATGACTAAATCAAACATCAATGCATAATACAATGACTTAAATAGCTTATTATGTGAGTATAATGATCTTGGTGACATGAAAAATAGCATACTGACAAAATTGAACATAAACGCATTGTATAATGATCCTTGAAAGCTTTAACCCTATAAGCTATTTTAATTTCGATGATTAATTTTATTTACCAGAGTAAAACCTTTTACCTACAAAATCTAATGATTAATCACTCAAAAAATCATACTACATGCTTACAAAGTACCAGGGACTAATGATGTAAACTTTTATAGTAAAAAGGTTTAAAATAAAAATAAATAAATAAAATGTAGCTACAATGTCTTCATCATTGGTTACGCCCGATAAAAACACATGCTACATATACCAATGAAAACAAAACGCACGCAAAAACACAAAACCAAACATACACAAACACAAAACACGCATAAAAATAAAAAATAAAAAATAATAATAAAATGCGTATAACGTGCACCATCCCCATGCCGCCAGAGGCATAACACGGTCACCAATATGGTGGCTCATGCCATAGGCGCAAGTTATAGCCTATAACGCCACCATACCGAGCCCTCAAAGCTATAACGGTTTTTAAAAGCAGTCAGTTTAATGCATTAAGCCATAATTATGATTAATTCGAAAACAAAACTCCCATAAATGCTGATAAGTATGCATACTTTAAAGCAAACCTACTCGCAGCTTACTTAAAATCCAATATCATTTGAAAATAAGTTGGATTTGAAGTTGTTAATACAAATATCGCCTAAAAACGTTATTTATATTTGACGATCTTTGCTAAGTTTTGTTAATGACAAAGTATAAAGTTTAGCTATAAGTAAATCATCACTTTAAGTGTTTAAGTCTTGTTTAACTAAGGTTTGAATTTCCTTTTAAACGAAATATTGTTTTTATTTCTTAAACTAGAAAGTGTCTTGTCACATCACATTTATTTCTTAATATAGTAAGGTCACATCACATTTAGGGCAAGCTTTGTCAATATACATTTATGGTAAGAAGTGTGTTTGACTTACTAAGTGGTTGCTTCCAAGTTTAGTGTTTGACTTGATATTATGAGATGTGACATTGTTTGGTTTGCAAGAGTAATGAGATGTAACCTTGTTTGGTTTGGGAGATTTATTGCAAAAACCAACTGCAGCCCTGGCGGTACCCTGGGGATACACGTGCGGAACCCTTCTGAGGGGTCCGCCGTATCCACCAGACCTGCAGAATGGTTTGCTATAAATACCAAACCATTTGTTAGTTTTGTGTCACCCCTTTAGGACATATTTTCACATACTCTCTCAACTAACTCAGTAACCTTTTGATTTGTGTGATTCTCTTATGTAGCAAGGGACTTCACAAGATCATTCAAGAAGTTACAAGCTTCAACTCTAAAGTTGCAAGTCTTGGTAACTTGGTCATGTATAAGCTTTGGTAGTTTATACTTCATGTGTGTCATGTATATAGAAGTAAGTGGTTAGTATTTTAGGCCTCAAAATACGTAGCATGTAGGGAGTTGTTGTACCCGTGTAAAAGAACTAACGGGAGTGGTTGTACCCTTGGTAAAGAACTCGACATCTAGCTTAGTGTCGGTAAAAGTGTAAGCGACGAACGGGAGTAGTTGTACCCTTGTAAAAGAACTCGACATCTAGCTTAGTGTCGGTAAAAGTGTAAGCGACGTTGTAAAGGTTTTCTCCGCCGGTGAAAGGAGCTTGTTGATTAGTGCTTATAACTCTCGAGTTGGAAACTCGGGGCGTGGATGTAGGGCAAGGAAAAAGAGTCCTTGTAGCCGAACCACGATAAACAATCGTGTTGTGGTTTGATCGTTTCTTTCCTTATCTTTGCTCATTACATGTTGTTCTCTTGTTAAAATAGCTAGTTACATATAAAGCTTTTTCAAAGAACTAAACAAGTAAAGATATGTTTATATCTTCAAACAAAAGTAAAGCTTTTCAAAGAACTAAATAAGTAGAGTTAGGATCATCACAAGCAATGCTTTTCAAAGTATGAAACTAGTAAAGTTAGAATTGTTATTCACATGAAAAGCTTTTCAAAGAATCAAACATATAACATTGTGTTTATATCTTTAAGCAAACGTAAATGTTTTTAAAGATATTCAAGTTAAAAAGGAATTAAAAGGCGGTAAACTATTCAACCCCCCTTCTAGTTTTTCACAATTGGCATCAGGAGCTACGTTGCTCAAGATCTTTAAAATAGAATGCATTTTAAAACTTGGATCGATCCATGGATTTTGAAAATCTCAAAGAAGGGCAACCTATCCAAAACCCACCGCTATTTGAAAAAGAAAACTCACTTGAATGGAAAAGTAATTTTGAAAACTATGTGAAATCAATTGATCAAGATCTTTGACATATTATTTCTTTTGCTGATTTCAAACCAAAGAAAAACAAGTTTTTGAAAACCAAGATAACTATCTTAAACTTGATAAAAAAATACTAAAGCTAAAGCAATGATTTATAAAGCTTTAGTACCAAATATGAAAGAATGTAGTTTTGTCAAACGGCTAATGATATTTGAAAAAATATAATAAACTTTCATCAAGGAATATGTCAAGTCAAAGATGATCAATTTGATCTTACATATGAATTAGAAGTTTTAGAAAAACGTACTAATTGATAGACACTTAGTAGAATTTAATACATGTGCTACTAGTTTAAATGTTTTAAATGAAGGTACAAGTGAAGATGAGTACGTGTGTTTTGATGAACTTGCTTGCGTATCTTGGAATGAAATGGATGTTGATGAAGACAATGATCCGTAGTATTGTTTGTGATTCTTAACTAGATAAAACATCAAGCAAGGTACACTTTGTAACCAAACATTTTGCTTTGATTACTTTATCCTAGAGTATTCTAAACTAGAAAATGAGTCTAAACGTTTATGCAACATGGACCTAAAAACTATCTTCAAGAATGAGTCTTCAAAATCTTTTAAGAATATCTTTGAAAAGAAAATCTTATTAGAAAATTAAATGTCTTGAATTGAGTGTAATGTTGAAATTGATCTAGAACGTAAATTATGTCTAGATTACAAACATGTGATTAAAATGCAAAATGAGAAAGGAAAAATTATTAGTTAAATTTGATGAAAGCTCAAAATCTCTTGAAAGATTGTTGAGGAGTCAAAGGTTATTTAAAGATAAAACCGGACTAGGACTTAACTCAAAAGCACCATCAACTAATAAAACAAAGCAAGTAAAATTTGTCAAACCTAGAAGAGAGATTTTGAAATAATTCAATCTCTAATAGAAACTCATGATAAAAGGATTAGGATTATTATTCTCTATGCTTTTATATGATTATCTAACCTTCTCGGATACATGAGATATTGAGTTTCAAAGCGTGTTGGTGAGTGCTTATTCACTCACTATAATTAGACCAAAAACCAGACTAATGAGACCAAAAACTAACCAATTATGCCAAAAATACGTTGTTTTTGTGTTTATGACTGTGCAGGTACGGATATGATGAAATTGGACTAAAACAAAGACAAAACAACGAACACGAGCACGAGATGTGGAATGAGCGTAAAAAGCCGGAGTCGGGAAGAGTTTTGATTATATTTTAGCTCAAATTATCAAGAATGGTCCTTGAAGTTTATGAAGTGTGACAAATGAAGTCCTTGGATTTATTTTGAAGGAATGACAGAAGTAATCCCAGAATTTTCAAAAGTTACCAAAGTGGTCCCTATAGTTAACATTTAAACTTTTCCTAATCCTAAAAACCAAAACTGCCAAATAACCACAAGCCCAATCCACAACAAATATCAACCAAAGCCCAATCCCTACCCGGCCTACCAATATTATACCCGGTCAAATACCCAAAACCCCACAAATCAAATTATAATATAAAAAAAAAAACCCACACGCGCCTACTTTTTCCCCCAAATCCATTTACCCCGTACCCCAAGCAAGAACCCTAGAATTACCATCCAACAATTACCCCACTCCCACCCTTAATTTACCCAATTAAGAGTAATAAGGTCTAATCCCTGAAACCCCTGACACCCTGACAAGAAGAATGACAAGTGGCAGCTGCGTATTGGTTCAGACACATCATTGGGAGGAACAGAGAGCTGTGATTGGTCCAAGTTTGTCACAAGGGATCAAAGAAGGATATTCAATTTGAAGATGCTCATTCCAAAGATACCCTGAGCTCACTCCTCAGGCTATAAAAAGCTCTTCACTCACCACATTTGAGGTGATAGCTAGGAGTAGGAGTAGGAGTAATATAGAGGTAGTAGTAGTAGTATAACTAGCTGTAGTTTATTGTAATTCAAGCTTTTAAATTCTGTAATCACTTTAGATTTTCAATAAAATTCGAGTTTTCATTTAATGTTCTTATCATTTAAATTTCAAAGCAATTTACTATTTTAAATTTGTTTTAAGCTTTCATTTACATGTTCTTAAAAGCTCATTCAAGCTCCTTGATAGCTTGTTAGTAGTTCTCTTAGTTTACTTCTGCTTTTATGATGAATGGTGAAATGGTCAATGGAAGTCAACGGGGTATAGTGATGATTTTAATGGTGATTTACGGTGACTCAGAGGTGGAATGAGCCTATCTAAAGATAGGCTGTGTGGGAATCCTCTCTATTTTGAGCTGAGAGGAAAAGTGTTTGTAAGTTTTAATCTAATTTTGCTCCTTAGAATCTGATGCACTGTTTGTACTCAGTTTTTTTTATTACTTCTAGTAGTATAGTGTAATATTTGTTGGTTTGATCATTAATATTGAGTAGTATAGATTTATATTTCCGCTTCTATTAGTTTCATTTAGTTTAGCTTATTATATAGTTTGGAGTCTAGTAGCTGCATTTTTAGTTTGAATATCACTATTAGATTTAGGCAGAGTTTATGGATCTGAGATTTAATTGATGTTAGTTGTATCTGATTGCTGAAGTTGGATTTGTTATATGCTTGATGGTAATACAGTTAGTCTAGTGATATTTGAGGTTGCTTGAATTAGTTGAGTAGTTATTTTGTAAGTGAGTTTATCATTGAATCAGTATTGATTTAGCTATGTGGAATTGCCTAATCTGTGACCTGTGGTTTTGATTTTTGTTATGATTTGAGAATTTACTGTTTCTTTTGTTATTGAAATTGATAGGTAATTGAATGTGAACTGTGGTTATTAATATTGAGGAGTTGAAATCATAACTGTAGTGTTAATTGAAAGTTACAGGTGTGTTTGGGTCAAGCTTGACCATATGAGTAAAACTTGATTTAGGCCACAGATTACATTTGATTTAGGTGTAATATGATGAAAGTATTGGTTTATGAGTGAATTTACCAATTCCTAGTAGTTTATTTTGACTGATTTGTCCTGCTCTTTCACATCTGTCCTTAACTACTACACATCAGCAGTTGTATATAGCTTATTCAAGCCTTTTTGGTCTGATTTTTCATAGTTCTTGTAGAACTCATTCCTAATTAGAAATAGTTATTGCTTGTTGATTTTTATTCCTTAGTAGCTAGTGTATCTTTATCAGCAAGAATATTTAGGATCAGAGCTTATTTGCTTATCAGAATAGTAGCTTGAAGTTGTATGTCTGAGCTTAATTTCCCCTGCACCTTAGGTTTTGGCCCACTTTCATGGCATTTTTCTGAGTAGTTGTAGGCAGATTTAGCATGAGATTTTTGCTTTATAGCTTATCAGTTAGATAGTTGATAATTAGCTCCCATCAGTTTTCATTTTCCAGCTTATTAAGTACTGCTTATTAGGCCTGCATTCAG
Source organism: Artemisia argyi (assembly GCA_030686995.1). Classification (NCBI taxonomy): domain Eukaryota; kingdom Viridiplantae; phylum Streptophyta; class Magnoliopsida; order Asterales; family Asteraceae; genus Artemisia; species Artemisia argyi. The sequence continues at coordinate 167,467,609 of CM060698.1, read as the reverse complement.
TAGCTTTAGGCCTGTATTTCTGTCTTGAGAATATAGGGCTGCACTTGTTTGAATAAGCTTGTGATTGAGATACATTGGCTTTTCGAGTTATTTAGAAGTTTGTTTAGTGCTCTGAGTTGTTTTTGTTTGCTAGCTTATTTTGTTTTTCATTGTGCTTATTATTTAGCTTTTTCTTAATTGCTTATTGCTTGCATTCTATTGTTTCTGAGCTATTACTGTTACTTTCTAGCTTATTTGAGTTTGTTATAGCATTATTCATCTGAGATATCAGTTTGGTGAAGTTTTGTGGCAAGTGCTTATTAATAAGCACTTGTCATAAGCTGTTTTAGTCTCTTTAAGCACTTCTACTCAACTTTTAGATCTCAAAATTTTTATGCTAGCTTTCTATAATATTTTAGAGTTTCTGTTAATTTTTCATAATTTTCTGAGTTCATTTACTATTTTTCTTAATTTCTCTTAGTTAAAAATCATTTTTAAATCATTTTAAATACCAAAAATCCATAAAAAAAAATTAGAAAAAGCTCTGAAAAATACAAAAATAATTTTAGAATTTCTTTTATAATATTTTAGAATTTTTAGAATTTAATTTCATTTTTCCAAGTTCTTTTTCTATTTTTTCTTATTTTTAATTCATTTTTAATTCCAAAAATAGAAAATTAATTCTAGAAAATAAATAAAAACTCAAAAAAATATTTTTCTTTTTCTTAAAATTCTTTTTAATAGTTTAAGATTTTTAGAAAATATTTTCAAGTTTGTAGAATCATTTTTCATTAAACGTTACGTTTTAAATTTTGCGGTTGCATTTCCGTTTTCGCGTTTTTAACATCGGTGCATATTTAGCTTGTACATTCTGATTATTTCACTATTACTTTTTATTATTTGAATTCCAAAATCATATTTTTCACTTTACCACTTTTCACGACTCAATTTTGCGATTCGACTATTCACGACTCCATTCTACCTTCGTTGGGAAAACGACTCGGAAAATACTTTCACCGGTATTTCTTCGGAATAATTATATTCTACAAAAAAGACTTTATCACGTGTCGTCAAACCAAGATTTTACGCGTAATACTTATCCGTTTGATAGCATCTCTATGCAATTTAAAAGGTGCGCATTACTTCAACTTGACTTTGATTATCTCTTGTTTCTAGCATTTTGTGTTAGAATATGTGTTACTTGTAATAATCTAGAGTGTCTACCTGCTATTTGTAAATAACTAAGATTAGATTCTATGCAACAAGGAATTTAGTCTTTAGTACTAGTAGGAGATATAAGGTGTTTTGGTTCTTTAACCATCAAGAGATAAACACGAAAAACTCTTGTGTAAGTCTCACTCAACTCTTGCTTACAAGTGAGCTAACTAAGAATTTCCTAAGTGTTAAAATGTCTAACACTTTTGTGATGCTTGCAAAACAAACCTTTGTTAAATAATTTTCTCAAACACCATACTTTGAGTCTTTAATTGTGTTTTTCTTCAATCACTTCTTTATGATAATCTCACATAAAACACACAAGGTGAAATAAATCACATTAGCATATATTAGGATGTGTGAATGAAAATGAGTTTTCAACTTCTAGGATTTACACATTAAATGTGACACATAGTCTCATGATGTTGTACCTCTTGGACTTTTTCTAAACAAATAGAGTTCATAGTGTCTTAAGTAAGAAAACCCAAAGAGTTAATGAGTCGTTGAATATAACATTTAACGAGTAATCTCCTCCTTCTAAGATATTATCTTTGGTAGATGATAACTTAGTCGAAAGTCCAATGATGGCAAGACAAGTATAAGGATAAAGGTACAAAATAACATCTTCTCACCTTGATTCAAACATTAAATCAAGTAAAATTGACATATATTATAAAACTTGATTTACAGATCATAGTCGTGTCTAAACAAATTCAACAAAAACAGTTTTTGGAATTTAGAGTAAAACAACTAGTGAAACAAAATAGATTTTTCAAAAGTAATCAAGTGATTATAGTGTCAATATTTGAAAGACTTTTTGATATATAAAAGCAAGCCCCAAAAGCAAGGGATTTTAACTTAAAGACATTTCTAGTTACTCTCTCGTTTTCAATAGTTAAGTTATTGATGACTTGCCAAGAATGAGATTAGCAAATCCGTAGGTAAAACTAAACGTAGAGAAATGTTCGGAAGACTACTTGTTATCATAACAATTAGATCCAACATTATGTTTAGCTTTTGTCTATGTGCTCGTGTTAAAGAAGATCCTCGAACAACTCTTTAGTTGAGCCTTGTTTGGATATATCATAAGGTACTACACAACTAGGATTATGGTATCCCAAAAGAACGGGAATAGAAACCATAGTACATGTAATATGGAATTATGACGGTAATAAGTTGATAAGAAAAACACAAGTGGTACTTGCACTTTTATACTTACTTACCCAATGAGTCTCCAAAACACGTAAGGTTCTCAAATTAGTTTTGGATGGAGAAGCACATCAACAAGCTCCAATTGAGTAAGCTAACTCATATCGACAACGGAATTCATCTCATAAACGTTGTTATCTCTTCAACAAAGGAAGCATCGACTTAGGCGACAATTCATTCCATTATGTTCTTAATAGACACATTGTGATCTCTCATCATCGCCTTGATAAGATTGTTCATTGAGGAACATCTTAACTAAGTAAGTGTTCCACGTTAAATATTCCATCAACGCGTTCACAAAATCTCTTAAATGAGAAACATTCATAATTCCTAGGCTTTGTCAAAGACTCATAAGACTTAAAACCTTAGTTTTGAACATTAGGATAACACCACGAAAATCAAGACAATTCCTTTTGAGTTTTTCCCTGCAGATCCCACGGCACCCTCAGACCATACAGGCGGAACCCATTTTTTGGTTCCGCCTGGTCCGCCAAAACCTCAGAGTGTTTTATTTGTAATTTTAAAACCAAACACCCTCTTAACCATAACATAAACTTTCAAACAACCATCACCTTCTCAAAAACACATATCCTCACGAATTTTAGGGCTTCTAATCCAATCTCTTCAAATCCAACTAACTTTGTAAGTATTCTAATCACAATTGCATCTTTGATTCAATTATAACATTCTTGCTTGCAATCATTAACTAGAATCTTAGGGTTTTTGCATAAAACTTCATGACTCATGAAAAACTTGGTGGCTAGTCAATTATGTATTTCATTAGTTAAGAATTGTATCATTTTATTGTTACTTTGATTTGCCAAACACACCAAGTGCATTATCTTTCAAAATTGCATCCAAAATTAGAACATGATTCATCACCACATTGTTAAAACAAATGAAAAACATCATTTAAACATCACTTGCATACTATCTCTTGAATGCTAAATGGGATACATAACTAATATGTATTTTCGGGTACATTCAATCGAAGACACATTCAATTAGGAGAGTGTTGGTTATATTTTGTTTTTACAACAAAATTTGCATAACAAAACAATTTGGGAATAAAAATGAGTCAAGATAACCAAGTCTTCACATTGTTTTGCATATAGGAACATATTAGAATATCCACATTGTTAAAAGTCATTAACATACAATTTGATGTTTTCTAGGAATCAACATGCCTCCCGCAAACAAATCCGATCACAAAGAAACCCTTAAGTACATGCCCAAACACCATATGACCAAAGGTCTCAACCCGATTCAAGTAGAAACCTTTAAGGCATTAGAAAAACGCTATGTTCACGAAGGTAGAACCATTGATCCATCCTTTCTAGAAGGAACATCTATTCGCCAAAACTTTGCCGCAATTAACTTTGATTGTCTCCTTGATATAGATGAGCCAATTTTTCCTAGGTTCATCTTGGAATTTTATGCAACCGTAAACCTTTCCACAAGTGTTGGTGGTAAGATATCATTAAACTTCACAACCAATCAAATACCACATGACATAGATTTAAAAGACTTAGCTATCATTCTTGGTGTACCAAATGAGGGAACTTGCTCTACACGGATAAGTGGCCCATTTCAAGTCTTGATTCTATTGATCGTTTTTATCCATACGATACACCTCTTGCTAGTAAGGAAACTATTAAGGAACACCTCTTTGTTAGAACCTCTACCACTAGGGTGAATCGTTCGGGGAATATTGTAGATAAGGATCCTTTTGGTATGGAGCTCAATGAGCTTAAACCACAATTTAAGAAGTGGGAAGAAATTCTTAGGGCTAACGTCATAAGTACCATAGGAAATAGAGATCACATCAACACATGCCTATGCTACATGCTATATAGCATTTTCACCGGTCAACCCTTCAACTTATCCTACTACCTAGCCAAAAGAATGGCCGACATACCCTTAGTTGGAACAACCGCTCTTCCCTATGGAATGCTTCTTACCCGACTCTTTAGAGCAATCTCACCCATTTTTCCTAACGAAAATGGAATACGCCTTGACTACTCTCTCGTTCCTCACATCTTCGTTCCTTTAAGTGATAAACGAGTTTTCAAAAATAAGGGCAAACGTACTCGATCACCTACACCATCATCATCATCATCCGGCATGAGCGACGATGATAAACTTCCCAACTCTAAGTTACCCCCTTTAGAATACCTTCAAGCTCTCCCCATCATTGACAATACTTCCGAAGAGTTCAAGCAAACCAAATGAATGTTCAAGTGCTTTGGAAGGTATCTAAGCAAGCTTAACAGGAAGATAGACCGGTTGTGAGAAGATTAAGGAGTGTTTGGCTTATGAATATTTTAGAATCGTCGTTGTGTTTAAAACTACGTGAATTATTTGTTTTTCACTTTCATGGTTTATTACGTTTGTTGGATTATGCTTGTATGAACTTTTATGCACAATGACAATATTTGAGGTGTTTGTCAATTTTTATGCTTATGGTAAATTTCACTAAGTTTAGTGAATATCGCTAGCCCCCGGTCAAAGTCATATGATTTGAGTGTTTACATGTTCAATTTTTACTTTTTCTAACCAGATATGCATTATATTTTTGATTTTAAGAGTTTTCGAAAATCTTGAAAGTCGTCTCGCGGGTCAAAAACGCGGACTGTCACTTTCTGAAGCACTGGCGGATATGGCGGTACCCAAAATTGGGTTCCGCCAGTGTATTTTCTGGGAATTCCAGAAATGGCCCAACGGACCAGACGGTACCCTCAAATGGGTTCCGCCAGTGTATTCTGAGGGTTCCTCCAGACACCTGCAGAAATTTTTTCCATTTTTCTTAAGTCCAAAACTTGTAAAGTGTCAAAACCATTATCCTGAGTGAGAAACATCTTTCGTTAACTCCAATAACCATATTAAAACAACTTTCACTCACTAAAACAATGATGAAGCCACTTCCCTCCAAAAATTTAAATTCAAACATAACCAACCCAAGGAACCCTTTTAAAGGATCCTTCAAACCATTGATACATTTTCAACCAAATCACATCTCATAATCACAAAGCATTGAGTGCATTTGTTGGTCTTCCACTCCACCTTACTTCATTGGTTTGACATGCAATGATTTGTCATGTTCATGAAAATTATGTAAATCATTTGAAACCTCAATCTTTGAATGGTAAAACATCAAATCCAAACACCCTTTCCAACATCCTCTTCATCCTATAAATTTGAAAGTTTTTCAACAATTCAATTCACACCATCACCATTAAAACTTCTTCTCTCAAAACATCAAAACCACACATTTGAAAATGACCAAATCAAACACATCATCCGAGTCATCAAAATCCCTTTCAAAAATCACTAGGATTAGTGTTAAACCTTGTTGCTTTAACAAAACCGTCAAGTCAAGCTCATCTTCTTCAAGTGATGCTTCGCTTAACATTTCTTCACCTATCCAAGATTTCCTTAATCTCACTACCTCAACACAATCCCCAACACATTGTAATACTAATGTAATTACCTTTCAAGAATTGCTTAATCTTGATACTCCAACACCCTCTCCAACACATTGCTACACAAACATGGCCACCATTCCTCCAACAATTAGACCTTCAAGTGATTCATCATCACCTTCTCAACAAGCTCAACCATCGAAAACTTCATCACCTCAATCACCAACACCTACACCAATGGAACTTTTCCATACACCTCCAACATCACCACTACCCTATTTGGAAACATTAGAAGACCTATCACCCAAATCATCAAGTCAACCATCCTTGTGACTCTTTGACACCATTGCTCAAATGGAAACCCAACAACAACCTAGTGAGTAACTAGATGATGAACCCCATCAACCATCATTAGTAGAACGGTTGGCTTACCGGTATGCTAGACCATCTATTTTTCCAAATGATCAAGGTCATACCCACTCACAATCATTTGTGTTTCACCCAATTTACAAAGACCTTCATGGCAATCCTTTCGGCGAACCAAGCTTCCGCCATTTTGTTCAAAACCAACAACCACCACCACAACAACAACCATCACCACAAGAACCTTCCCAACATTTTGAATCTCTACTTTCTTCTTATAAGAAAATAGAAGCATCCATATGGGAAAAACCTCCAAACCTTCATAATGAGATTGACACTCATTTAAACCACCTTCATGCCTTCAAATGTATGGTTGACTCTCAAATCAACCATATCATGGTTTTACAAACAACACTTTAATCAACAAATGAAGGAAGCAAAAACACTACTCAACCATCCACCTTTGCTCCTTCAAGTTCAAACCATCCACAACCAATAGATCAAACCACTCTTCCACCAAACTTTCCCCGCCATGACTGCAATCATTGCGAAAGAACCGCTCACATTAGTGAAGGGTGCCGAAGGGAAATTCGTGAGCTATTCGAAGAAATGAGGTTTATACTAAACCACATTTTGGATCTTCTACAATCCTCGTCTCACACACCTCAACCTTAAAGTCTCCAAAACGAAACAAAACCGTTTCTTTTGGAAAATGTTTCCCATTTAAACCAACAAACCAAATCCGTGTCATCCTTTCAACCTTCAAAATAAAGCCCGCTACAATCACAACCCACATTTTCATCCTTAAACAACCTTAGCCTTGTTTTTGGAAAATGTTTCTCACTAAGGAAAATGATGATTTCCTTGTAGCTTTTTATGGTCTTAGTTTATTTGTAGTTTTTCTTTATTTTTAGAAGTAGGATGGTGTAATCCAAATTTCTTGTCTTTGACTCTTTAAGAGTCAAAATTTTACATGAAATGAATTTCATTACACAATAAGGTTTTCATTGTTTGTTGACCATTTAGAGATATAATTAGTGAAATATACCTTGCTATGGTACCATACATATATCTTGTGTTGTTTAAACTAACCTTTCTTTTTGTAGGACCATTTTCCATGTTTTCCTTCCTTGATACTCCATTTAGGGGAGTAATATTCAAGGGGGAGCATGAGTGTTGTGTTATTCCACTTCACAACTCTTAGTTGTGTTTTAGACATGTAATGCTTTCATGACTTGTCTTGTGCAACAACTAACATTTTTCTTGTAGGTTCAAAATCCATGTCTCCTCTCTTGGCACTCCATTTAGGGGGAGTATCGTCCAAGGGGGAGCAAGTGCTTACTTCCGCTTCGCTACTCTTCTTTTTGTTTCGACAAAAAGGGGGAGAATTTTAGATATAAACTTGTTTCAAAAATTCTTTTTGTATATCATATCATCTTAGCAAAAACAAGTTTTTTATACCTAACTTTATAAGACTTAACACTAAAACTAGTGACTTACTTATAAATAAAGTTTATGTTTTGTCATCAACAAAAAGGGGAAAATTGTTAATACAAATATCGCCTAAAAACGTTATTTATATTTTACGATCTTTGCTAAGTTTTGTTAATGACAAAGTATGAAGTTTAGCTATAAGTAAATCATCACTTTAAGTGTTTAAGTCTTGTTTAACTAAGGTTTGAATTTCCTTTTAAACAAAACATTGTTTTTATTTCTTAAACTAGAAAGTGTCTTGTCGCATCACATTTATTTCTTAATATAGTAAGGTCACATCATATTTAGGGCAAGCTTTGTCAATATACATTTATGGTAAGAAGTGTGTTTGACTTACTAAGTGGTTGCTTGCAAGTTTAGTGTTTGACTTGATATTGTGAGATGTGACATTGTTTGGTTTGCAAGAGTAATGAGATGTGACCTTGTTTGGTTTGGGAGATTTATTGCAAAAACCAACTGCAGCCCTGGCGGTACCCTGGGGATACACGGGCGGAACCCTTCTGAGGGGTCCGCCGTATCCGCCAGACCTGCAGAATGGTTTGCTATAAATACCAAACCATTTGTTAGTTTTGTGTCACCCCTTTAGGACATATTTTTACATACTCTCTCAACTAACTCAGTAACCTTTTGATTTGTGTGATTCTCTTATGTAGCAAGGGACTTCACAAGATCATTCAAGAAGTTACAAGCTTCAACTCTAAAGTTGCAAGTCTTGGTAACTTGGTCATGTATAAGCTTTGGTAGTTTATACTTCATGTGTGTCATGTATATAGAAGTAAGTGGTTAGTATTTTAGGCCTCAAAATACGTAGCATGTAGGGAGTTGTTGTACCCGTGTAAAAGAACTAACGGGAGTGGTTGTACCCTTAGTAAAGAACTCGACATCTAGCTTAGTGTTGGTAAAAGTGTAAGCGACGAACGGGAGTGGTTGTACCCTTGTAAAATAACTCGACATCTAGCTTAGTGTCGGTAAAAGTGTAGGCGACGTTGTAAAGGTTTTTTCTGCCGGTGAAAGGAGCTTGTTGATTAGTGCTTATAACTCTCGAGTTGGAAACTCGGGGCGTGGATGTAGGGCAAGGAAAAAGAGTCCTTGTAGCCGAACCACGATAAACAATCGTGTTGTGGTTTGATCGTTTCTTTCCTTATCTTTGCTCATTACATGTTGTTCTCTTGTTAAAATAGCTAGTTACATATAAAGCTTTTTCAAAGAACTAAACAAGTAAAGATATGTTTATATCTTCAAACAAAAGTAAAGCTTTTCAAAGAACTAAACAAGTAGAGTTAGGATCATCACAAGCAATGCTTTTCAAAGTATGAAACTAGTAAAGTTAGAATTGTTATTCACATGAAAAGCTTTTCAAAGAATCAAACATATAACATTGTGTTTATATCTTTAAGCAAACGTAAATGTTTTTAAAGATGTTCAAGTTAAAAAGGAATTAAAAAAGCGGTAAACTATTCAACCCCCTTCTAGTTTTCCACAGAAGCATCTCTAAGGTTATTGGGCAAAAAATGTGTGCTTCCACAAACTCATTAATTCATATGTGTTCTATTTCAAAAAAAAATTATTTTCCCTTTGTATCAACTTCATTCATCCACACGACCATTCCTAAACCAACAGACACAGTGACAACTAATGAAGTTCTAGATCCAACAGGAGCAATTTACTAAATTAAGTGGTTGAAGAGAAAATCTATTTTAGCATATTAATTAAGAGATAAACAAGTTGTTTTTTACCTTCCCAATAAGAGAAAATAAAGGTTTGGACCCACTCATTAAGTGGAAAAGAAACACCCCCAACGTAAATCATTAACATAAATAATCAATAAGTTGAATAGTAGAAAATTCTACTAACTTCCTCAAAAATGTAACATAAACTACGCACTTAGAGTTTAAATGACTATCCCAAATCGCGCAGACGATTCAAGGGCACATTGTACGGGCTTGGTTTTTTGTTCTTATCGAAGTGGATCTTCATAAAATCCAAAGTACCATTTATGACAATGTCTGCTTCTTTACAAAGACTATAAAATCTTGGTTGCGTTTGTTTGGTCTTCAATGGAGGTAGCTTTACGAGTAATTCTTTAATCTTCCGCAACATTATAAGGAAATTACAAGTCTATTATGACCAAAGAAATATTTTTGTGTCATACACTTCATATTTTTAAATATGACAAAACATTTACACACAAATAATTATACAACTTATTTTCTATTATTTAAAAAATGTTTTAATAATTATATAATTCAAAATTTGAAACCCCCCCCCCCCCCCCCCCCCCCCCAAACTAGACAAGTCTACACCAGAAAACACCTTCACCACGAAAAGACAAAAAATGGATCGTTTGTCTGGAAATCATCTGACTGAGGATGGATCCCTTATATATAAGGGACCCGTCGGTACGCGTCCAACATATTTTTTCCTATAAATAATAGCTCATTTGCACACTCTAAAAACACACTTTCTACACATGTTTAAACCAGATTTTCTCCCATGTTTCGCACACTTTTCATACACTTAAAATCACTACAAATCCTTGATCATAATACTTCCAACAGTGATTTGTTGCAAGCATATTTCCATGATCCATCCAAGCAAGTTTAGAGATATTGCTATCCACACACATATGAAGGTCTACCACAATAAGATTAGTGCACTTGTGATCTTCATCCTTTAAACACTTCTTATCAATAGACGTTCATCCATATAAAGCTTAGAGGTATTGATATTTAGATTAGGCACTTTGATCCATTTGACTACCATGTCTTGGATCCCACTTTGTACAACCACCATAATTGCTTCTTTGTATAGATCGTACGTGTAGATCGGGTTGATCGTGTAGATCAGGTTGACTGTGTAGATCGGGTAGATCGTGTAGATTGGGCAGATCATGTAGATTAGGCAGATCAGATCGGGTAGATCGGGTTAGTATGTTAGTCCTGAAAATACGCGTGTGTGTGAGATTGGTTATAGCTTGATTAGAACTCGATATTTAGCTTAGTGTCGGAAAATATTGTAAGCAACGTAAAGGTTTATTATATTGGGCCATAAAATATAACGGGTTTGGTTGTACCCGAAGAAGGACTCGACATTTAACTTAGTGTCGGAAAATATTGTAAGCGACGTTTTAAGGTTTTCTCCATCGAGAAGAGAGCTTGTTTACTAGTGAAGTAACTCTTGAGTTGGGTACTTGGGAGTGGAGTAGGGCAAAGAGATGCTTCGTGATCGAACCACTATAAATCATCGTATCCGGTTTGCGCTTTCTTTTACTTATAGCTTTACGTTTATATTTGCATTTATCACTCTTCATTATAGTTGCTTTGTGTGGCTTGTTAATTATATTGTGTTTATGTTGTGATCTACTTAATATTATATCTAGTTGTTGTAGATCTATAATTGATACTTTTCATATTGTAAATCATCTGCTACTCCTTTAGAATCTAAACTGGTCATTTCTAATGAGCAAACTGATGATGATTTTACTTGGAAATATTACTGATTCTCAAAAGCTTATGAGAAAACTGATCTATCTAACTAATACTAGACAAGATATGTCTTATTTTATGCACTGTCTTAGTCGGTTTATGCATTCACTCTTAAGTCTCATTTGAAGATTGCTTTTAAGATTCTGAGATACCTCAAAGGGTCTCCAGGTATGGGCCTTCATTTTACAAAGATTGCAAGTATGAATTTATATGCATGTTCTGATGCTAATTGGGCAAAATGTGTTGTAACCAAGAAGTCTGTAAGTGATTATTGTGTTTTCTTATGTGGGTCTTTAGTATCCTGGAAAAGTAAGCAACAAAATACTCTCTCAAAATCTTCTACAGAAGCTGAGTGTATAGCTTTAACTTCCGTAACCAATGAAGTTATTTAGATTTTAAAGATTTTAAAATATTTAAAGTGTGAAAATCTTTTGCGTGTTAAACTTTTATGTGATAGCAATTCACCAAATAAATTTGTTGCAAATCCATTCTTTCAAGAAAGAATAAAGCATTTTGAAATTGACTTACATTTTGTTAGAAAAAAGATTTTGGTTGGTGTCATTAAAATTGAAAAAACAGAACTTGCAAATGAAATTGCAAATATCTTAACAAAAGGACCGGTTACATTTTAGCATAAATCATTAAGGAAGGGTATTGAAATATGATCTGATTTATGGTTTCATAAAGTTAAGGACTAATTGTGTCAACTTTTATTTTGTAGTTTTTCATTATCTTGAAAAATTGGTTGAGTTTGAAAGAATATTGGAAAATTAGTATTAAAGAAATATTGAAGAAACACGGAATGACCTGAATGCAATATTATAGGGACTAGATGCAATTTATTGATTGATGTAGAGTATATAAAGAAAAAGGTCAAGCTTAGCTCATTCATCTCCTCTCATTATTTTCTCTCTAATATCACATATCCTCTCTCTCTCGGTATACTTTCTCTCTACATTCAAATCTTAGACTTCAGATCATCTTGCTCTTTGTTTTTATTCAATTCAATTGTTATAGTAGTAGTAAACCTAATATAATAATATTATATAGATATTAGAGATATGACAGAATAGCTGCAATATCTTCATAGTTGAATAAAAGTATTGGGAGATGATTTGCACATATTTTATTTTGATTTGTACACTTTAATATACAACTAATTAAAATAGATTGTATAAATAATACAACTGTTTAATACATAAGAGGAAGTCTTCCAATCAAAATATAAAGTGTATCAAAATACAAAGTGTGCAAGTCATTTCTCGATTATACTTTTTCTACGATTTTGCTGCAAAGTTAAATCCCTCCGTCCATTTGGTCTTTTTATAATTCATAAAGCAATGAGATGAGAGAATACCAATAAAGTGATAGAGATAGGTAATAGTCTAATAGATATAGTGCTGTGTGTGGCCTGGTGTGTTGGCCACTTGATTTCTTTATGGCGACCTACTTTCATTTGTGTATGGCAACCTACTTTTATTTAGCAGGCTAGCGGCGAATATTTCACCGGTTTTAAATTTAAACTTTGCCGGCAAAAGACGGTTTGTTGGCTCATTTAATTCATGAGTAATTATTTGACCTTTTACAATACGGAGTAATAATATTTTTGGTTAATGTGGTTAGGTTTTTAAATAATTATAAGGTAGAGTAGAATGACCTCCCAACACCCACTGTAGATATGTTAAAGTCTTTGATTTAAAGTCTCAACCACGTTTTGTTGAACCAAACTTTTGATTTTTCTTCCAAATTAAATAAACTGCATATGAAAGTAGGGGAGTTTATACGGACCTTCGAATAGGGGAGGCTTCGTTAGTCCATGTTCATTGCGAGATTATACGATATGCATCTCGGTTTATACATTTTAACAAAAATCCTCTACTGTCATATAATAGAGGGTCAGGGGTCTTAATAAGATAATCCATGAATAACGTGTTGGGTAGGTGATATCGATAAAAGTCTCCGTCAATTATGGCCTATTTTCTGACATTTTCTAGATTAAAAACAAAATATAGTATTAAATATTTTACGAATCTACTGGCGACTTAGAACCAAAAACTTAAAGAACCTATGCATCATTTTGAACCAGATTAAAAAAGAAATACATCAGTTACCTAACTCCCAACAATAAGTTCAATGCTCTCGTGAATCGGTCAATTAAAGCATACAGGCTAACGTGGGTTCATGATTATAAAAAGACAATTTTGTTGTCCCATTTCCATTTTTCTAATCATTTTCCTCGAGTGTTCGAGATTCCAAAAATAAGATAATACTTTAAAGGGTGTAAAACGAACCATTTGCTCATAAGAAAACTGGCTACTTTTCTATGGATTTGTATTCTCCAGATGAAGGCAAAACATCAGGTTTTGGTGCACCTCAAACAAGAGATACGTTGAGCAAGGTATCTTTAGACTTAGAGCCACCGAGTACTGAGGTTTCGGGTGACACGCGATATCTAACACGACTTTGGGTCTCCCGAGACCGAGATGAAGTTTCTCAATCTGAACAATCTCAATCTACAATCACCGGTGTTGGTATGTTTTTCTTCTTCCTTTCCTTGTTTGGGTGCTCTGCAAAAAACAAAAACAAAACAAACTTAGAACAAGTTGCTAAATATATATTGTTTATGTGATATTAAATTGGGTTTTGGTTCTAAAATATCAACGTGTTTTTTCAAATATACCGATATGTTACGTGTACTGTTTATCATTCTATTGTTATTTGCTTTCATGTTTTGTTTCAATTTGTACATTTTGATGACGTGTCATACTGAAAGTCTGACACGTGTCATATTTTATAACGTGACACGTTATCAAAATATGCAATTTGGAACAAAACATGAAAGTATACAACATTAATTGAAATGATAAAGAGCATACGTATCTAATCGGTACATTTGAAAAAGTACGTTGCTGTTTTCCGACCCCTTATTAAATTACTATATTTTTAAAAAAGTTGAAAATGAAAAATGTCAAGAATGAGAATCCGGGATGACTTTTATGAGTTGGTACAAATTTTAGAGGGTTGTTTTGATTTTTTTTCTAATAGGGGCAGTTTATACGGACCCTTTTTTGTAGGGGTTTTCAATCATTGCACGCATCGGGCGGTTGTACTGTGTGCATCATAGTGTTGTATTGTGTGCTTCGTGGTTTGTACGGTTGACTTTTAGGGAGAGTCTAAATAACACAACCCTTCTAATAATGAAAGTTTTTGGACGATCTTTTTCGCTCAGTTCTCGAGTTAATTTGAGAGAGGAAAGGAAAGGAAATGGAATATTTTTTTTGTGTGTTTTTGAGTTGTTTTTAAGAGAGGAAAGTGTAGTTGTAAAGAGGATGGAAGGGAGTTTTGGTAGTGAAATTTTCCTCTCATTTTTGAAAGGAAAGGAAAAAAGAAAGAGAAAGAAAAGGGAGTTAGAACTCGAGAACTGAGTATTTAAGTTGGTGAAAAATTGAGAAGGTTATTTTTTGTTTTATTTTGGGTGACGAAATGATATCATTTCCTTCTTCCGGTGCATATACTAGTATAACATAAGGATAATGTTTCACTTTTTATTAACATCGTATCTACACTTCTATGTAAGGCTGCTCATCAGGTGAAAACCGGACCCGACCGCAAAAAATCAGACCGGATCAAGACCGAATTTGGCAAAAAATCTAGATTAAGACCGGATTGAATGTGGTCGGTCCGGTTCGGTTTTGGTCCAAATATGCTAAATGTCCGGTTTTTAAGCCGGACCAGACCGAGACCGGAATTATGAAAAATCATAGACCGAGACCGGATCGAATGTCGTCGGTCCGGTCGGTTTTGTCTGTCGGTCCGGTTCATCTGATCCGTTTGCTCACCCCTACTTCTATGTGTGTTGCAACTTAGGTCCATTGTCATCAGCACTTGTTGTTCAAAATATTAGCATTTACTCTTCCATTTTTACAGTAAATGGTGTGTTCGGTGTTGACTTATACACAGATTAAAGAAAACTGTTGTTATTAACTTTATGCATAAATAAAATGTCATTTTCACCATTTAAAATCTTTTTAATCGATTGTAATTTCAAATTATAAATCAAATTGAAGATAAATCAAACTATAAAGATGGACATATATATAAACTGGAATAAGGCGCATTTGTTTTTATCCGTAGTTGCAACTATCTTTAGTTCTCACGTAAAGTTGAAGGTGCAAGAGTGCAACGCAGACGAAAAAGTTAATATCCATGAGCAATCACAACTTTAAGAAAAATTAAACGGTGAAAACACAATCTTTTAAACAGAATGCATCTAAGAAAAAATAAATACTCTGATGTATGTCACAAAAATAAATTAATATCCATCCATGAGCAATCACAACTTACTCTTATTCCAACCCTTTGGTCAACATTCAAGGTTCAAGTATACGGTGAGCCAAAGCTATCAACTTTGATTAAAAAATGATAATTTTATATTAATATATCTTTCTTTTGCTGCAAAGTTAAATCCGTCCGTCCATTTGTGTCTTTTTTTAATTCACAGTAAATGTGATAGGTACTAATAGATATATTTAGTGCGCATGGGCCGGTGTGGCCGCTTAGATTTCTTTATTTTTTTTTTGAAAGGTACTTGGATTTCTTTATGCCAAGCTACTTTTATTTAAAGAAATGCTATATTTAAAAAAAAAATTACAAAAAAGGTTTTACGTAATAATTAGAGTAAAATAATTAGTTCAATCAAATATAATTTTATTTTATAATTATTTGATTGAACAAATAATTTTGACACATCATTATATGAAAGTTTTTTGTAAATTTTTTGTGGACACAATATTCTTCTTTTATTTAGCAGGCTAGTAGCGAAAATTTCTGGGTATGAAATTTAATTTTGCCGGCAAAAGACGGTTTGTTGGCTATTTCCTAATTCAAGAGTAATTATTTGACTTTTTACAATGATATTTTTCGGTTAATGTGGTTAGATATTTAAATATATTTTCTTTTGGCTTTATTATATTTTCTAAATAGGGTTAATGTGGGACTCACGAAAAAGGACGGCCGGACCAATACAAAAATACACCTTTCAAATAAAAGACATGGGGCCGAGTATACTTTTGTGTGGGTCCGGCTGTCCTTTTGGTGTGCTTAACTTGTGTTCCGAGACACAAGTTAGAAAAACCCTATTTAAATAAGAGACAATTTCATGTCTTTATTTTTTTTTGTTGGAAATTTCATATATATCCAAACATTTATTAAAAAATATTGTACATTATGCATTCAATAGTTGCATTTTTAATGGTATTCTCCTGAATTAGTTTTTCAACACTATCCTTGATTTGTTCGACAGTGTGTGGAGATGAACAAGCCATAAGATTTTTTTTTTTTTGAAAGGCAGCCATAAGATTTTTTAAATGTACTGTTGGAAGTAGATGTTTTTTTTTGTAGAGAGTATATGTTTTTTGGTTGAAAGATTTGTGTGAAATTTAGTTAAATGAGGTAAATATATAGAGAGTGGGAGGAAAAAAAAAAGGTTTTAGACTGTTGGCAAAGCCAGCGGCTATTTTTTTTCAAACAAGACAAACGAACAACGCCCATTGATAGGGCAAAATCTTCATTAACGCCGTTGGCAACGCTGAAGGGGTGGTATGATAACATCGCTAACGTCGCTGCCACGTCAGCATAGCGCCGGTTGAGACGTTACCGCACCTAATGCTCTTATGAAAGTATAACGTGTTACAGGTTTTAGGTGATATCATTAAAATTCTCCGTCAATTGTGCCTTGTTTTCTGACATTTTCTAAATAAAAACAGAAACATATATAGTATTAAATGTTTTACGAACTGGCAACTTGGAACCAAAAACTGAAAAAGCCTATCGATCATTTTGAACCACATTAAATAAAGGAATATCAGTTATCCAACTCCCGACAAGAAGTTCAACGGTTTCGTGACGATTAAAGCATACAGCATCATGCATCGCGGGTTCGTAATTAATTTTAAAAACCAAAATTGTTGTCCCATATGCATCGCGGGTTCGTAATTATTTTTTTTTTTCTTTTTTTCGGTGACTTGCGATATCTAATCACCTGTGTTGGTATGTCTTTCTTCTTCATTTCCTTGTTTGGGTGCTCTGCCTTAAAGCCATGCTCTTATAATATTTATGCCTCTTCCAAATAAAAAATAGCTTTCAAGGTCGCAAACTAAACTCCTTTCGTTCCCTTGTTGAATACAATACACCATCAGTTCTATGAAGCGGCAGATCAAGAAAATTATGATATGGGGGCCTAAGATGATTACCTTAAAACCGAAGATCAAGGACTCTCATAACAACATCAAGTAGTAAATCTACAGCGAAAAACAAAACAAACTTAGATCAAGTGCAATAAACAGGGCAAAAACAAGCTTAGCAGGCAATAAACACCTTATCTATACTACTATATAAATGCATTTGGGACTATTCTATAATTAGAAAGGCTTAAAATCCAGACTTTTACTTGCTTATTATGAAAGGATTTCAAAATTAATTGGTTAGGAAGTTGGTTAGGAAGCAAGTTGGTTATTCAAACTAAAATTATTTGGCTTAACCATCTCTACCCTCTTTGCTTATAAAGCATAAAAACAACCAAATGTGTAACCGAATAACGCAAAATACAGTCACAGGTACCTGCTGCCGCATTGCGCGGGTACCGTTCTAGTCTGCAGTAATAAGCTTTGATTGTGCATCTAAACAAGGAAACAGCTAAGTCTGTAGGTCTCGTCAAGTTCCTGGGATCAAGATCACCATTGATGTCATTCTGTCAATTCTAGCTAAGTTTAAAAGCTTCAATAAAAACATCATGAGTAATGTTTTTGCAAGTTTACAAGGACTTGTATGTCTATGGAAGGCTTCCTTTAATTGTAACCTCAGCTGGATCTTTAAGATCCTTTCAATTCCAATCTAATCTAACGACAAAACACAAAGTAAAAATTGTGAATTTCATCAACGAGAAACAAATTACATCCTACAATTGTTCTCTACGATTTTTACTCGCAATAATTTTCTTTTAAAATAGAATTTTGGAAATTTTTTGAGAACCTTCTATTTTTTCACGAATCTTGACAGCAAAATTTTACCTTGAATATTCATGTTTTTTATTCTAATTTAAATTTCACACTACAATCAACTGTTCAAACTTCACATTGCATATTATATACGATAAAAATTCACCAATTATGCAAATAACATATCAAAGCTATAAAATAACATATCAATTACAACGTATTTAATTATGCAAATAGAAGAGGATAATATTCCACAGTCAAGGAAAGAACCGATATACAAGTTAAAAGTATCCAATTAATTACCCCTACAACTAAAGTTATTTACATTAATTAAAAATGGTGTATTTGTGATCCAAAATGGGTGTTTTGGCTTTGAGTTATGAGGGAGGTTGTTTTTTGGTGTGTGAGTGAATTGGTTATGTTAATAAGAAAAAAAGCTAACGTGGCACCAAAAAGTTTCATGGCTTAAGCCATGACACCTTGTGCTCTAAGGAGGAGCTTCATGGTTCATGTGAGATAAATTACTTTACATATACATTGTAGTTCGTGCCCATACACCTGTAAAACCGATACGATGGCTAAATGCCTAATGACCTAATTCAACAACCTTAAACCCATATGACTTGTATGTCTTTAAGAAGAAACTTAGTTTTGGGCATTATTGGTATCATATCTAAAGCTCAAACTTTCTTGAATTCGTGGTACAATTAATCTTTACAAAACATACGAAACAGACTAGATATCTGATCTAGCAATGACCAAAGGAATGGATTCCTTGTGAATCCTAGTTTTGACAACCTTGCATGCGTTTGTCTAATATACAGGTTTCGAACATAATGTCTACCCACACGGTCTAAAAATACAAGACAAGATAAAACTTGCACTAAAGTTATTGCATTTTCGCGAGCCACGTGTTCTCGTTCAGTTTTGGTCACCTCATACCGTTGGAAATCACAAAGTACTGAAAACTATAGATCAACCATTTGGTCTTGGTGTAATTGATGAAGGACTTTATTCATATAGAAGGGAGTCCGAACGCTATAGTTGTGTATTAGATAACAATCATAAAGAAGACCTTAATCCTGCTGCTCGAGTATTTAGACAAGGCTTGCCAGAGTGGACTACTAATCTAGCTAATTACTTGCAAAAACATTTTCCACAACAAGAATATGCATTACAATGCAATCTCCATGGATATTTGGCTCTACCGGTGTTCAATTCAAGTACTCCAAGAGAATGTCTCGGCGTGCTTGAACTCTTGACGTCTTCGAAGTATAGGAGTTATGCTTATGAGGTTCGACAACTTTATATTGCCTTAAAGGTTTGCATCTTTTCTCTATAATTATTTATCTCTTTCACTGGCTTATCTGTGTTTGTATCTAGGACGTGTTATATGTGCTTTTACTTGGACCGAATAGGTGTCCTTACCACAACTTTTTACAAATATGGTTTGTAAAAACAATGTTTGCTTTCAGGTTTCATACCTTAGATTTCTAACTAATTTCACTTCTGCTCTTTAGTATGTAACTGATTTTGCTCTAGGTCAGTAAAAAGGGCCACAAATAAGTGTTTTACAAAGACCATATATATATGTCCGTAATTAATATCAATAAGGGAACAATTTTACTTCTATCAAAGCATCCCAATGGATGTTTCCATGATGATGACCGGGAGCTTATGTAGAATTCATGCTCGTGAACATCCATTGTTTTGGTCAAGTTTTGTAGAGATAAAAAAGTTCAACCCGGTGAACTATGAAAGGAGAAGATATGTAGGTCCATCTCACATTCTTTTTTTGAACGTCGGTCCATCTCACATTCTAACACTCAAGAATATTAATAAGAGAAGTAAATGGATCCCTTCTAAGGACATTGTGAATTCATATGAGCAAAGGAGTAAATTTAAAGGTCAAGTTTAACAAAAATGACGTGGTAATGCTATAAACTTTAGATGATATTTATATCGATAGACTTTATAAGGCATGTCTATGGTACATAAAGCTTATGTTGATTTTATATACATAAACCTCCATTTGAGCATAAGTTTATGGATGGAAGAGAAACACTAGTTATATTGGTATACCAAGGAGAGATAAATAAATTGAGATTCACGCATACTAGTTCATGTGAATTGTGAAATATAATATAGTGCTTACCGCCAGTCGGTTATGAACTTGTGAAGTTTATAACATATGAAGTGTTGGTTTATGAAAATCTAATGTGATAGAACATGTGACATATATTGCTATGAGTTTACTAAAATCCGTAGTATTGCAAATGTTCTTATCATACTAACTTACCTAGTGCAACGGGAAGGTTAGACATTCTTAGAATCTTGTTTTTGATGTTATTCTCATTTGTATTATGATTTCAACATTATCTTGCAGGCAGCAGGTCTAACAACCACACGAGCGGCAGGTCTAACAACCACACGAGCGGCAGGTCTAACAACCACACAAGCATTTGATCGTCGTACTTTAAATGTGAGTTGGGTTGACCATGTTTGGTACTTTGTCCAAAATTATCATTAAATCCCCCTCCGCCTTCGAATGCTTACCCTCACATATGCCTTTGATACACAGGTTCAAAATGAAAACATGAACAGTGAACTGGAAAAGATTCTCAGTATTTTGAGAGTTGTGTGTGAGATTCACCGATTGCCTCTTGCTCAAACATGGGCTATATCTCCATCCAGTAGTGTTGCTTTGCATGAACAAATTCTAAAGATGAGCTGTAACAGTTTTAATAGTAGATGCCTCGGGAAAACCTGCCTATCAACAGCTGCTCTACCGTTTCATGCTCAAGACTTAGGCTTGTGGCCGTTCCGGAAAGCATGTAAAGAACTGCACTTGGACAAGTCATGTAGCTTTGTTGGCAAGGTGTTGTTCTCCCGTGGTTCATGTTTTTGTGAAGATGTAACCAAACTCAGTGAAGAAGAGTACCCTTTGGTCCACTATGCACACATAAATGGGATAACAAGCTGCTTTGCAATCTATTTGCATAGTGTGGAAAGCAGTGTTGACTATGTGTTAGAGTTTTTTCTGCCTTTGAACATAGAAGAAGGTAGACATGTCCAAAACTTGGTGCAGACATTAAAGCAACATATTGAAATGGCTTCTGTATTTGAATTAGGAGATAAGTCACCTATACAAGTGGTTGGACCATCCAGAGAAGCCAGTAGTCTATTTTTAAATACAGACCCTCAAAGTACCATCATTTCCTCGACCATAACAACAAAGACCAAGATACCGGAGACGGTTTCATCTGATTCAGAATCGTTTGTAGCAGATTTGGCTAAAACCGACTCTACACATGTACTGAACCAATTATCACCCAAACAAGATTTCTTAAATAATAATGGTGGTACCATCACTAGCTCAGCAATCGTGATTCAGGATGATGTTATAAGAGACGACATTGATGTCGTTGGCGCAGGAAATGACGAAAACGCTGCTTCCAATCACGATGTGAGTATGCAGATAGCAAGCAATACTGTTACTGGTACTAGAGAAACAAGTAACGGTATGAAAAGAGGCAGAAAGCGTAAAATAGACTCTCTTACAATGGAGGCGGTTAACAAACATGTCGGGAAGCCAATAGATGAAGCTGCCAAGAGCCTTGGTGGTAAGTAATCTTACTTGTTATGGTTATTTGTAATCTTGCATTCACTTTTTTCTTTTATACCACAACAATTTACTTTTGTCCAATTTGTTATTTTTCAGTCAGTCGGTCTACATTGAAGCGTTTTTGTCGAGATCATGATATGAGCAGTTGGCCATTGCCAAAGCACAACAAAAAAACTGCTCGTGTTACCGACTCAAAGTTGTCACAAAAATCAAGGTCAATAAAACCTTTGCAAGGGTCTTCAAGTGTACGTTTTGGGTTTTTTGATGTGGTGATCCTGTTGGTAAGAGTTAAGCGGTGGAGTTGCTTGAGTAAAAATCATGGGTTTTCAGGTAAATGGTGGAGTTGTGGTAAACATAGCTATCTTCCTTTTAAATTAGATTCTATGTACCAAGTAGCAAGACTCATGCTATCCTTGAAAAGGTGGAAAAATAAGAATTCAATCAGGCGTGCAATGCAGAACAGAGATCACCTGATTGATAGCACAGAAAAACCCAAAAATAAAACAAACATCATAAGCCCAGGGTCTAGTCTTGTTCATGCATCCCCAAAGCAGATTGTGGCCAGAGTTGTCTCAGATATAAGGAAGGTGACAGTTAAGGGAACCTTCAAAGATGATATTATAAAGTTCCAGCTCCCTACTTCATCGGGCCTGTTTGAACTAGAAAATGAAGTGGCACAAAGGATTAAGTTACAGAATAAAAGGGTTCGTTTAAAATACAGGGACGAAGATGATGACATGATACTTCTTGCTTGTGATGCCGACTTACACAATCTTCTAGGGATTTCAACAAGCAACAACTATATTATCAAACTAAGCATCCAGTTGGTCGATGAATAATGTATAAAACTATTCTACTCCCACCATGGTTGTGTTACGTTGTATTTTAACTTGATGTTGTTGTTTAAACTAGAAACATGTCTGTATTCTTAGGACGAACTATCTTCAAGTAAGTGGTAGGACAATATATGATCGACCACGCAATTTGTGATATGCACGTGTCAATATTACAGCCTATACATGATACAAATATCTGTATGCTCTTCTGACTCAAGTGAAAATTGAATGAATTTCAAGTCTATAAGAAACCGTGTCAATACTTAGCCATTTCTACGATACAGCCTATAGATGATACAAATATCAGTATATGCTTTTCTGATTTAAGTGAAAATTGAACGAATTTCAAGTCTAAGAAACTGTAGGGATCATAAAGAAATAGACTCAGGATTTGCAAGAAACTGAGACAGGAGGGAATCATCAAGCTTATCCATGTTGAATATCAGGCATTTAAACTGTTTTAGTTGGGGCCTATCATTACAATATGAGGGAGGGTGCTTGGCTAATTTTAGGTAATAGGAAAGGGAAAAGTAATGGGAATACTAAGCATAACCCGAGTATCTGAATTGATGCATAAAGCATTGATATATGATGCATGCACACAGTTCTTGATTTTGGGCAAGTTTTTCACAAAGATAATCTGATATGATACAATTTAAACATGTGCCATTTTGCGTGTAACTGAAAAAAATCAGATACAGATTATATAAGTCACATTTCTTATCAAAGTATAATAGTATATGGTTGAGTTTCAGACATCATATCTATCAAATTTGTAGCCTAAAAAGACCAGTTTGAGGTTTGAACGTAAGGCTATGCTATGGACATATCTTTGCTATCAAGTCAATTTAATCAGAACCATATGGTTGAATACTTATGTGCACAATTATGGTTAGATTAAACTAAATCGTTGTACATAAATAGTAAATGAAGCTAAAAGATAACTAGATGACATTTCTATTAGGTGAAAGAGGAGTTGAGAACGCAAAGAAGAGGTAATCAGAGTGATACGAACCTATCCCATACTAGGCTCGTATCGGTTCATAAGTCCAAGTGTAGAACTCACTCCAAAAAGCTAGCTCAAAGGAGGAGGGGACCCCTAAACTTTATAAACCATCAACCAGTTCCATACTTGGCCGATGCGGGATCGTAACACATAGCCAACTTCCAAGATGAGTTTCATGTGTGTTTAGACATCATAATTGATGTTAAGAATTTGAATTGTACATCAAAACTTTAATTTGGTACATGATGAGACTACATATGCGCATAATTATGGTTGAAAATGTGAATACTATTAAATGAAAATAAACCGGAGAGACTGACCTTTAGTGACGTAGTCAGAAGTGGTATACCCACATAGTCGAAATAGCGTGTGACCTGATTGACAAGATACATGATACAAAGAGGTCAGAAGGGCAGTTGCTTGCCAATTTTGGTGCTGCAGTGAGGAGCAACACTGCACAGTCGGAACCACAATACAATTGGATCAGAATGGCAGACATAACATCAATAGAAACGGGTTCATAACCATTTGCATGTTTTCTTTCCCAACACTTATCAAAAACATATTTATTTTTTGGGAGTATTTGAATTAGATGTTTATTAGTTGTCACATAAAAACCATGAACTCGCTAAACTAGCTCGACAGCTTATGCATTCGAGTGTATGCATGACATGCATTCAAATACTAAATGCAAACATATTGCCTAGATACAGCAAGACCAGTATTAAAAATGTAAGTGATCCTTGTCAAATGATCATCTACCATATTGTAGTAAATTTAAGCGTCAGATTGCAGTATTATAGGATGCGAAAATGAAGAGTTTACAGCCAGACAGAAACCAAATATGTGGCAGTGCAAACTTCCTCACTGATCAGATAAACCGGATAGTGCATTAAATCTTAATCTATTTTTCAAAAGCCCAAAAGGTTGTGAAACGGAGCTTCTAATTAGCTGCTTGGTCGGTCCCTAAAATTCTCTATAGCGAATAAGTTTTCTCTCGCAACGTGTATCGAATTTCCACAAAATCTATGCATTATCATCTGTACTAAGTTATAGGTTATTCTTATATCACTTTAATTGTTTCTAGTTTATATAAGAATCACTTTAATAATATAGGAGGCATTAATGATTTCAATAGCATAATAAAACCTAACTATGTTATGTATGAATTAACATGCATGATTGAAGTATAAGAGACCTGAGTAAACAGCAGCTGGTTCGAGCGTGAAAGCTGATGATCCAATAATTTCGGATTGCGGTAGTGAAGAGTCACAGATTTCTCGGAGATGATGAATGAGTAGTATGAACTATGAAGGGTTATCGTTTCATTTTCTATTCTTTTTTCACCGAGCTCACGGTATGGTAAGCCATAGGGCTCGTTATGGCCTTATGGACGACACCACACCCCACCTGTTGGCACCAGCCAAGCGATTTTTTTTTTTTTTTTTTTTTTTTTTTTTTTTCAGCGTCCAACCAAAGGAGTAATTAAGAAGATGAATATTTTTCACTTTTAACTTTTTTACTGTATTATACTCCCTCGTCTCAAAATTATTGTCAGAGATAAATATCATAAAGTTTAATAAAAACAGTGTCACTTTAATTTTCAATCACTCAAATAGAATATTCCTTACTAAATTCTCTAGTTTTTACTTAAAAAGAAAAGTAGACAATTATTTTAAGACATCCTAAAATAAAAATATGAACAATAATTTTGAAACGAATGGAGTATAAGTTTACATTATGGGTGAGCAAAACCGCCCTAGTCCCGACAATCGACCTGATCCCGATATAAACCAATAGTCCCGAAACCGAATAATAGCTTCTCGGGTCGGGAGTCGGGATGGATTTTTAGCATTTTCGGGATTCGGGACGTGCCAAAAACCGACAAAATACAAGCAAAAACCGACTACTTTCGGGACGGATTATTGAATCATCAAAAATAATCAAAAATTTGGAGCGTGAAGTGCAATTAAATCCATTTTTTTTTTTGGGGGGGGGGGGGGGGGGGGGGGGGTCAGAATGACTATCATCAGTTAGAAGAATTTATGGTTGGCTTAGTTGGACTACTACATTGAAGTATCCAGGCTCCGTTTAAAAAAAACCAAGTGGTAATATATCTATTTTATATCATAAAGGATTCCTATGTTTAAAGAAATCTTTTTTTTGTAAGTAGAAGTTATTTCAAACTCTTATGTTAATCAATCGAGTAATATGCATGAAGCCGTCAACTATTTTACGGAATGCATGAATTGAAAAAAGAAGGAATAACAAAAAGAAGTGGTAATGGTTCCACTTTTCTAGTCATTCTAGATACAATTTTAAAATATTGGATTTTCCGTTATTTAAATCGCGTATCTCCGTCACTTGTAGTGATTTATCATTCAATGAATGACTGAAAAATTATCTACCTAATCTAATTATAATGTATCTTATTACTTTGCAGTTGTACATAAGCAAAGCATTGAAGAAAACTTTATATTTCTACCCATCCCGGAGATTCATCCTATATTCCTATATATTAATCCAGTCAAATTATTATTATTCTAGTAAATAACAGAATCGTGGATAGGAAACTCCATTAGTGACCTCCCCCAATTTATTGTAGAAATTTTCGGGATCAATGGTTGGACCATGCAAACTAGAAATACTTTTTCTTGTATAAAGGAACAGAATACTTGATCTATTTCCATATCGCTCATGATATATATCATAACTCGTACATCCATTTCAAATGCATATCCCATTTTTGCACAGCAGGGTTATGAAAATCCACGAGAAGCCAATGGACGTATTGTATGCGCCAATTGCCATTTAGCTAATAAACCAGTGGATATTGAGGTTCCGCAAGCGATACTTCCCGATACTGTATTTGAAGCAGTTGTTCGAATTCCCTATGATATGCAACTGAAACAAATTCACTACTTTCAGGTCGGTATTCGGATTACGATTTAGGTGACTTTTGGGATCGGGATTAGTCGGGACGGGCCGGGATCCGGCCCAATGCTCAGCCGCCCTAGTTTACATTACTAGTCCCTTTGAATATCTTTTTATTTTTATTTCAGTAAAATACACGTTTCGTCCCTAAACTTGTCAAAAAACATCATCGTGGGACATACCTTTGCATTTTAGTCACCGTGAGTCCACTTTTCAAGTTTTTTGATCATCCTGAGTCCAACTTCCGTTATTATTTTGGTCCCTGGTACTGTTTTGCCCTATTTGACTATGATTTATTGGTCAACTCCCGTTTTACTTTTTGGCACTAGCGCATAATAAACAATTCACCTTTTTTCCCCTTCTTAACACAACCTAATTCATTCACACCAAAGTACCCTAATTGTTCATCATCTTCTTCTTTTCTTTTATCTTTTTTAAAACACACACTGATACTATTTTAATACTGCTACCAAACTATTCATTTTCTTCCACAACCTATCTTTAATGGATCTCAAGTACAAACCATTGATCTTTATAAACAACCCAATTCAAGATTCCTTAAACATTCTTTTTCTTTAAACATTATCCAGTTTGTAGTAATAAAGCCAAAATCTTTCCTAGTCTAGTTGTCTCTGCTTATGCTAAAACAACAACCACCAGCGGCAGTGGTCGCACACTTTATGTCAATATCACTAGTTTTCCATTTCCACTTGACCCTTTTCTTAATAGAAGTACTATCAAGACCGAGGTAGATTTTTATCTTTCTTTACTTTTTAGCGGTTTGTTGTATGTAGTAAAGTTTTGATTTTTATAGTGAAGTTATGTGAATTAGTATCTGGGTTGTATTTAGTTATTGAAAAGATTAAATTTTGGTGATGATTTGACTATTTCAGGTTGTGAAAGACTGTATATGGTTGTTTGAGCAAGAACATGCATTGGGATTTAGTAGTGTTTTGACAAATACTAGGATGACAATTATTAAGCTTAAATCTAGAGCGTTGTGGGTTCATGTGCCAATTGCTCTAAGCAAGGAATGCATTCAGGTACTATTCATTATTTAGTAATAGTTTCAAGTGTGGCCATAGTGATCTAGTTATTTAAGGGTCATATGACTTAGGAGTATCTACGAGAAAACCCATTCTGATTTAAATGATCAGTTTACGACTAGCTACCAAACTGATTCAGATTGTAAGGCATTTAGGATTTCCTTACATAGGTGTCATCTTGGTGGCTAGTAGTCAGGTGTCTTGATGTCCTCACAAGAGGCCTCAGATTCAAATCTCTTTAGGTGAACATTGGTGGGGGCCATGGAAAGGGGTTGGAAATGGTCATCGGTCACGGGGATACCCCGGTTAGGTAATAAGGAATGGCTCAGAAGTATTTGGACGAAAATAGAAATGGGTTCATAACATGAATAGAAATGGGTTCATAACCTTTTTAAGGGGTCATTTAAGCCCAAAATCGTATTTATATGATCACGTATTGCCTCAAATCATTTCTTTTTGGATTTTAGGTA
The DNA here is from genome assembly GCA_030686995.1 of Artemisia argyi. Classification (NCBI taxonomy): domain Eukaryota; kingdom Viridiplantae; phylum Streptophyta; class Magnoliopsida; order Asterales; family Asteraceae; genus Artemisia; species Artemisia argyi. The sequence continues at coordinate 167,439,530 of CM060698.1, read as the reverse complement.
CTTTGGACAAAAAAATCTGGAAATCGGCACTTTTTGGACGTATTTGGACGAAAATGTGAAGAAAACGACAAAGTCGAGAAAACTCATCAGAAAGAAAGGCTGGCGGTGTCACGAATTACATGGTAACGCTGTCACTTGATGATTGGAGCTGGATAATGATTAACACACGTTGCTTCAAAAATAATTCGTGAATTAACATATGAAGGCGTCAGGTGTATTTTGGAGTAGGGAGTTACGTTTTAAAATAACAAGAGATGGCTCAGAAGACTTATAAAGGGACGAAGTTATGTATAAGCTAATGGCGTCAGAAGATACTAAGTGACGACGTTAGAGAGACGAATTGCACAAGATGAAACCCTAAACACGGTGAGCTGACAATGTCAGGATCTATAACCTGACGCCGTCACCAATGTAAATCTATATATAGTTTTCGAATTCTTTTCATTAAGTGGTGACATTCTTTGAGATATCTTAGAGTAGGGTTTTAAGCATGATTTTCTATGCTTTTGTTATGGTTCTACATCCCTCCAGACACATGTTTTGTTAAAGATAGATTATCTTTTTAATCATTCAATATGTTTATGTGCTATTTGATTACTTGTTTATCTTTTCTTTGCTTTAGCATGCTAGATTAAACCAATTAGTGTTTGCTTAGATTTGATAAAACCTAGTTATTGAATATTGTTTTGTTATCAATTGTTTAGTTGATTGCTTCGCGTTAGGCTAAGAAAACTGGCTAACCTCTTATATGTAACTAGCTTGAACGTCTTAGAAACGCAACCGTAGAGTGCATTACTAGTTTTCCTCATTGTATTTATTGCATAAATTGCGGCTTGTAGATCCTAAAAAACTTAATAGACTTTAAGGGTTTTAGAGGAGACTAAGATTCATATAGTTGGAGACTTCGACACCTCCCCACAACACTGATATTAATGAATACAAAGCTTCAACTAAAACAAAGACGTGACAATTCAACGAATCAATAGGAGATAACTATGGAGTAATTTTATCTAAGCAAACACGTTTTCACATCATAAGAATTTCACCACTTTTATTTTTCTTTATTAGTTTTATTTTAAGTTTTATAAGTAGACTTGGATTAGTTGACTAGCAACTAATTCCACCTACTCTAAAAAAAACCGAGATTTTACTTGCTTTCTAAAATATATAAAAATACAAAAATAATCACCCCTCATCTATAGACCTAATTCGTCATACATTTTGACCTTTCCACAACTATTGAGAGACTATTCCCCTAGAGAACGATCGATCCCCCGAACTTACCTATACTACACTACAACGGTTAGGTACACTGTCTAGACGATTGTAAAGCTTTGTTTCGAGGTCTTACAAATCTCACATCATTAGGCAACGTACATCTGAATCAAAGACCCGTGCTCCCCCGAGTAACCTTAAATAGGGAAATACCTCATTTGTTTACCCATTTATTTAGGTGTCAAATAATAGTACTATGTCAAAATAAGTAGTTTTGAGAGGGTTTGGGGATTGTCTGATACTAATTTGGTTATTTGTGAGTGAAATATAATAACCTGTTTAAGTAAGCAAATTTACAATTTTAACAATTTACTATTGTTAAACACGCAACGTTAAAAAGCGGGAATACATTCAAACACTCTTTTGCCGCCTTTCTTTGTTGCAATCGATTATTTGACTATCAATACACAAATGACATATTGAAAGAAGCAATGCCAAACACCCCCTTTCAGTGAGACTTGGAGATAACATATTTTATTGATTTGATTTCCCACCGAAGAGCTTTATTTACTTTGTTGGGTAACATTGACAAGATCTCTTAATGTTTTAATGATGATAAATAAACATTCGAAACACATAAAATAACAAACGTTAGCCAAAATTCACCGACTCACATGTCTGCTCCTAACGCGCTGCCCACGCGTCAACACGTGGGCGACGCGCCAGGCTTCTATGAATGTCTGGACGAATTTTGAAAGTCGGATTTCCCCTTACCCGACAAATGTGGATCTTTTAATTCAGGTATGAATATGTTATGTGCTTAATTGAGAACACTCGAAACGAGTTTTAGGATTAGAGAGATCCAACTTTTTAAGTACCCGTTTTTAGGAAAACACCAACTCATGTTTTCTAACTCTCGCCTCTAACCAATGCCTTTCTAAACCTTAGGAGCTTATATACTTCACGTATTATCAAGTGAAAGCATTCATATGCTCATAACCCGTGCTTACGTTTTCTCTAATCACGTAACGGGTTTACTTCCTTATTGGTTAAACTTAGTCAAATGTCACTTTGCGTAAACGCATCCTTTTCCGCATGGGATATGCTTTACATCAAGGCAAAGCACTTGGCTTGTTTGTACCAAGGTGTTAGTTGAGTACGTCGAGTCGTGGAAAGTCACGAGTTATGAGATTATGGATTCTCGACGTTAAGTTACTTAAGATTATAAGTAACCTTTGATTTTCTCAACTTATAATCACACTTGTCTAAATCTTTTCTTTCTTAATGACAATTTGATTACTTCTTAATCACTCCTTTAATTACCTTCATATAAAACAAAACCTCCAAACCTCCCAAAATCTTATTCCCAACATCTTCTTAATATTCCCTTACATCTCTTACACTTTCTACTTTTGTCTCCTACTCTCCCCACAATATTCTCTTTTACAATATTCTTTTCCACTTTATACATTCCCCACATATTTTCTTATACACACACACATACACTCACATACACAAACCTTTACCATCAAAATACACACACTTCACTCACATACCATTCTTCACACACACAAGGCTCCCCATCATATCAATCATACATATTCCTTACACTCATACACACATCCCATCTTTACAACTTATTCCTTACACTTCAAACAACTTTATTTTCAAAATACACACACTACTCACAACTATCTCATTCTCTACACACATTAGGCTCCCCATCACATCCCATTCTTATATATTCCCTTACACACATCTCTTCACTCTTACACAATCAAACTCATACCTTATATTCCTTATACACTCTTCATCCTAACCATCCATTTCAAACAAACACATCTCAACCTTCCATTTCACCTTCTTCTCCAAGAAATGGAATATTCTCTAGCATATTCTTCTTTTAACCTAACCATGGTTCATTTCTAACCCAACTATGGTTAGTTCTCAACACACCCATTTCTCACCCAACCATGGTTAACTCTTAACCTCACCAACATCCACACTTTCTTACCAAGGAAGAAATATTCCCTTAGATATACCCTTTAACCCAACCATGGTTCACTCTCTAACCTAACTATGGTTTGTTCTCTATACACTTCTTTCTAACCCAACCTTGGTTACTCCTAACTTAACCATGGTTTATTCTTAAACCAACCTCCTCACTCTCCCCTATAGAGGAATATCCCATGTTATATTATCTTCTCTCCTTTATGCCATGTGAGGAATACCTATTCTACCCCTACCCGATTATCTCTTCTCTCTTTCTATCCTTGATAATTGGTTTCTTATATACACTTCAGAAAACATTTTTCAAATTGGCTATTTGAGTTGGTAAACCTTAGATTGATTAATTTTAATGTTTAGTGTGTGAAGTACAATTGGGGTTTTAGCAAGGGTAGGTATTTATAAGTCCAACACCCAAAACTTGGGAAATCTTTACAGCAGCTCTGGCGCGCTGCCCATACATTGACGCGTGGGCGACACACCGACCTCAGTGAATTTTTCCCAAGTTTGGGTTTTTGCCTATAAATACCCCCTTTGGCTCTTGTATTCCTCACCCCTTGCCATTATTCTTTCTCTCTACATTTCTTTCTCTTTTATCTTCTAATTCTATCTTGTGTTCTTAGTTTATCACACTAACATCTTTGAAAGAACACATCTCCTTGCAAGAGAAGAATCACAAGAACCTAATCCATCTTGTGATTGTGTCGAGGGTCTTCTAATCTCTACCCTTTCTACTACAATCGAGTCTATAGGTTAGGTTAGGGTTTGTTTGAATAAACAAATACTTATTCTTTCTATTTGTTTGTAAGGGAAGTCTTGTGTCTTTGTGAGCAAGCCTAGATCATTGGAGATCTAGTTGGAGTTTGATACTTCCGGGAGGAAGTTTTGGTTGTGGTCATGGTGACCAAGTGTAAGTCGAATCACGAGATTCTTTAGGGTGGTTTCCGAGGGCGAAATACCGTGGGAGTAACTGCTTCTTTGTGAGCATCGATATTGGTGAATATCGGTGGAGTGAATTGTAACGGTTTATAGTCCACCGAAAGGATTATACTAGTGTAATAGTATCGGTGTCGTGGATTCGCAACCGTATTCACCCTCTCTACGGTTCTACATAATTGTAATCCCTTTTTGCATCTTTCTAGCATGTGAAGGAGTTAGGAGCTCCGTTAGAGTACATTGTCCTGCCTACATTTGCTTATGAGAATAAAATATTTGTTGGTCCATTTTCCAGAAAGTTCCCACAAGCTCAAATATGGGTGGTACCAAGACAGTGGAGTTGGCCTCTCAATATGCCATTTGATTTTTTTGGCATTTTCCGTGCCAAAACCTTAGAACATGAAGACCTTTCAACCCCATGGGTTGCAGAAATCGAACAAAAGGTTCTGAGCTCTCCTGAAGTTGGTAAAACTACACACACTATGACATTAAGTTCTTTTTCTTTTATCTCAAATTTAACCCATTTTCAAGATTCAGACATGTTATCATGTTAATTTAGGAATTGGGCCATACGTAGAGGACACATTTTATCATAAGCGATCACAGACACTACCTATGACTGATGCTGTAATCTTTGTCTCGAAGCAACCTCCTGTGTGTATAAACAATGAATCACTGTTGAAGTCGGATAAAAACGCTTTAGCTGTAAAGCTTCATAACCTGCCATACTAGAATTGTTTGAATTTGTCAATATTTGACTTTCAAAATCAACCATTTGACATTTCAGGTGAGGGATTGGATTGACAGCATTGCAATAGACTAGAAATTTAAGAGAATCATCCCAACACACTTGCTGCTCCTGTAAATGCCAGCAGGTCAGATTTCCTAGCAGCTTTTGGATTTCTTCATGATCTTATAGGAGAGTGTTTTGTTACTCGCCCTTCACATCAACTTCTATTCACATCCATAATGGGAAAGGCTGCAAGTTACTTCCCTCCAGATGACATGAAAACTCTATCATCACTCGACCAATTTCTAGTATCGGTTGGAGCAGTAATAAAGATTGTCTTAGGTCGTAAACAATTATGAGATGAAGCGAAAACGAAGATAGAATTATAAGGAAAGACATGCATAGCGTAGTTACTATCTATATGATATGGTACACAAAAACTCTTTTAGTCTCTAGTTTTTTTCCTTCTTTATCAGCAATGCAAGATACTACTAAGTAGCATTTTGCCATTGCACATATGTAAGATTGCAAATATCTGAAAAGGCATCCATTAGTCAGTAAAAGTTGTGAGAATATTATCCCCGTGAGATAAAAAAATTATAATATTTTTAAGAGATTATCGAAACGTTGAACGTAGTGTTGGTATATCTTACTGAAAAAATGGTTTGAAACAAAAATTTATTTGTGAAAGACTTTGGTTGATCCTCAAATTCGTCGACTAGCTTTTATAAGAGATCTGTGTATATTAATTATTGTTGTAACATGTTGTAATGTACTAAGGATATTTTAATAGCATTCGTGCGCACTAAAAACCATTGGGTCACATTCATTCATTCTTGTTTGGTGTTGTGAGAATATTATCCTCGTGAGATAAAAAAAATTATAATATTTTTAAGAGATTATCGAAACGTTGAACGTAGTGTTGGTATATCTTACTGAAAAAATGGTTTGAAACAAAAATTTATTTGTGAAAGACTTTGGTGGATCCTCAAATTCGTCGACTAGCTTTTATAAGAGATATGTGTATATTAATTATTGTTGTAACATGTTGTAATGTAATAAGGATATTTTACTAGCATTCGTGCCCACAAAAAACCATTGGGTCACATTCATTCATTCTTGTTTGGTTTCCCCAAAGATCTTTCCCGCCAAAAAAGGTGTTTATACCATGATCCATTTCTCTATTATCACAAATTAGGCATTCCTTAATCTTATCTTATTAAACCCTCTTTTCTTACATCCTATTTTTTTCTTCATCCTAAGAAAAAATTTCAGGAAATAGAAAGGTATGCAACTAAATTCATACATCATTTTATTCAACTAGACGAGTACCCGTGCATAGCAACGAGATTTTTTAGCGATAGATAGTTTATTGATAAAAAAAGTTTATAGGTTATAAACGAAAAATAATAAAAGTTTGAAGATTTGAGAATTAAACATAGGGAAGAGATCCAGTAAGAAGAAAAACTAAAATAAGAAGAATAAGAAGGATTTCTAGCCACACATTTCAAATAGGAGGAAGAATTTCAATGGGAGATGCATCTATTTTTGTAGATGCATCTGGAATGTGTGGTTGTGGTTTCTTCTTATCATTCTAATTTTAATATTTCTTCTTATTTGATCCTAACTCATTAAACATAATGTTTTGAAACCCGGTTCGACCCGGTTGGTGAAAAATGGGTCGATTTAAACCGGGTCAACTTACTAGGTTGGGTCAAAAACGGGTCAAATTAAACTGGGTCAACCCGCCGGGTTTGAAGCGTCCTGGGTCAACCCGGTGTGTGTTTTAATCGGTTGTATTTAATTTGATAAATTTGTTTTTAGTTGGTTGTACAATGTAAATAAATCATTGTACTTTTAAGTAATGAATAATATTTTGAAACCCGGTTCGACCCGGGTGGTTCAACCGGTTGAACCGTTTCGGTCGAAAAACGGGTCGATTTAAACCGGGTCAACTTGCTATGTTGGGTCGGAAATTGGTCAAATTAAACCGGGTCAACCCGACGGGTTTGAAGCGTCCCGGGTCAACCCGGTTTGTGTTTTAATTGGTTGTATTTAATTTTGGTTATATTTAATTTGGTATATATGTTTTTAATTGGTTGTACAATGTGAATAAATCATTGTACTTTTAAGTAATGAAGTGTTTTAATAAGAGTATTAATTACATTTCACTTTTCTCTCTTATTTGACCATTATTGTAAACTCAATATTTCTTGAAAACTCAACATTTCAATTGTTGACCATTTTTCTATTATATGTAGTAAAGATATACTTTTTAGGCAGATCATATTTGAAAGAAATAAGGGATCATACATTCGTACCCCATTAGCTGGCATAAAATGTTTGTTTTGTTCCAAATAAACTCTCACTTAAGATCCATTTTGAAGGAAGATAGGTGGTGAAAGAAGATGAATAGTTTGATAAGTGGTATTAAGATAGTATCAGTATGTGTTTTAAAAAAGAAAAAAGAAAAGAAGATGATGATTGATTAGAAGCTAGGGAAAAAGGCGAATTGTCTATTATGCCCTTTTGTCAAAAAGTAAAACGGGAGCTGACCAATAAATCACAGTTAAATGGGGCAAAACAGTATCAGGGATTAAAATAATAACGGAAGTTGGACTCAGCGTGATAAAAAAACTTGAAAAGTGGACTCACGGTGACTAAAATGCCAAGGTATGTCACATGGTGATTTTTTTTACAACTTTAGGGACGAACCGTGTATTTTAATCTTTTTAGTTTTATGTCCTTTTAAGCAATGTTTTAAACTCGGGTTGACCTGGTCGGTTCAACCGGTTGAACCGGTTAGTCGATCACGCCGGATGTGGCTGGGTTTTTGTTTAATTAAGAACCGGATTAAGTCGGCAGTTTTCCATTAACCCGGGTTGATAAACTCGATCGGGTCATGACTTTTGTTCTTTTTTCTTTCATTGCAACCAAAACCTTTTCTCAAAAACTAACAACACCTTTTTGCCATTTTCCTTTTTGCTAAACTCAAAATTCGTGTTAGGTTAAGTTATATATTTATATGAATAAACATATTATAATCCGGAAAATTTCTAGTTAAATTGAAAAATTAAAGTAACATGGTTATATTTTATTCACTAAATTAAATATAAAAAAAACAACACATTTTTATTACGAGTAACACATTAAAAAAAACAAACATATTTATATAACCAAGATCATTTCTAAAAACAAAACAGAATAAATAAGGAGTGAATATGTAACTCTAAAAAAAAGTAATTAAAAAAAAATTATCTTCTTCGTTTGGCTCAAACACCACTACAGCAGTTCACACCAGTTCCTCCGTTTTTATTTTCTTCTTCCTCATTCAATATCACTTTTTAAATGAACAATTTTTTTTAAAGAAAAAAACAACACATTTTTTTTTGGCATTGCAACATACGTTGCAAGCATAACGTAGCTTCCAACGCCGTCGCAGTTTGTCCTACCCCAGTATCATAACGCCGAATAATGCAGCGCCACATCAGAGTAATGTCTGGGTCTGCGTTATGATACTGAGTGCTCTTGGTTATGTTTGGCGAAGGGCTTATCGAGGCTTATAGAAGCTTAAGCTTTTAAAATAAGTTGGCTTATAAAATAATCTTGTTTGTCACACAGATTTAAAAAAAGCCACAAACCTCCATAAACCCAAGCCTACAAAAAGTTGCTTATAAGGGCTTATGACTAGTTAAATTTCTTGAATACTCTTAAAAATATAATGAATTATCATATAAAAGCTGAAAATATATGTGAATTTAATTTGATATATTTTTACATGATTTTACATAAGTAAGCTTTAACTCTAACTAATTCAACAAACAGCTTTATAAAAATATAAATTTCTGCTTGCGGCTTACTAGTATAATATAAGCCCCTACCCTCGGCTAAGTGCGCCAAACATACGTTTAGTAAAGGGATGGGTTATAATAACCCCTCTATAATTTTATAATGACCCCCCCTATTTATTTATTTATTTATTTTTTTGATTTTTATAATTTTGTTTATATCAAAAAGCTATAAACCTGAAAGTGCGGAACAGAAAATATAAAGTTTAATATGTCAAACACTTAAAACTGTCAAAAATACGAAACAGAAATTGACAAAAACTGGACTGCGGTGAAAAAAAATAAAGGACAAACAGGGAGACGAGCCTGACACCCTTGTCCCCCGTCAATATAGTACAACGCTTAGTAAATGAGAGGTGATTTGCACACTCTCCAAATTGATTGGCACACTCAAAATTAAAGTGTGTTGACAATTATACCCTCACATTAATTTACACACTCTGTGAGGGTATAAATGTCAACACATTTTAATTTAGAGTGTGTCAATCAATTAAGAGAGTGTGCAAATCACATCTCTTAGTAAATGGGTCAATAAGAAAACAGTACTACCTTATTTTCTTGTTTGGTACAAAGTTACATCCGTCCGTCCATTTGGTCTTTGTTTTTAACATCCGTCCGTCCATTTGGTCTTTTAATATTCATATAACAAGTACTATTGATGGATAGATAGAAAGAAGAAAAAAGATGAAATGACAGATACAGAGTACTAAAAAGTTAAATAATGGGATGTGTTGACCGAACCCCCTCTAAAGGGCTAGGTTGTACTTTTTGTCTCCTAATGTACAAGTATTAAAGCAGACAGTACAAGCGGCGGCAGCGCCATCTTCCACAAACCCTCCCTATAGGGAGGGTCCGGTTAACTCATGCCTAAATAATTCGATAAAGACGGGTACAATAATGGAGATGTTAAAGAAATGAATTCACTTTATTTATTGTTTTCTAGCCAACGTACACTAAACATGCTAGCAGCAAAAGTTTCCCGGTTATGAAATTCAAATTTTGCCGGCAAAATATAACTTTTGAGTTTAATCTGTGAGCACTGATTTCACCTTTTGCAATAATTTACGATTATTAAACCACTCTTTAAACCAGGTTCAAAACAAGTCGACTGATCATTTTGAACCAGGTCAAAAGAAATGACCTGGCTGCCGACAGGAGGTTTATAGTTCTTTTGAAAAGTCAATTAAAGCATACAGCATAATGTATCGCCATCAGTGATAAAATAATTTGTGGCCCAGCTAGATTTCGGAGATCCAAAAGAAAAATATACATTGGAGAGTTTAAAGAACCATTTCATTGTATAAATAGAACTGCCTACTTTCTTTTCACAAAGGCAAAAAAGAGAGAACAGTGATGCTAATGGTGCTGTCGTCACTTCCGTCACATTAGAGTCCGCTCAGCTTACTCTCTTCAAAATTATACACAGATCATAAAAAAGTAATAAGTCGACACACACACAAACACAATTCATTGTTATGGTCGGATGACAGACCATAAATTCATTTCAAATGGGGACCGCGTTCTATTTGATTGGGCTAATGGAGGACACGGTCACCAACTCGGTTGGTTGGGTAATTTTGGTTGCCATTAGTATTGTTCTACGAGAATACAAGAATAAATAATAGCATCACTTCAAATTATGTAGCTTTTAATGAGCAATATGTCACTGTTCAATTTTAGTAGTTGGAGAACACCAAATACTACTACATGTGTATATGAGCTTGGTTTTGGAGTGAGATTCAGGATCAACTTAATATATTTTTGAAGGAATTTGAGAGCAAACTCTATAAATTGTGGATAACGATCTTTGCAATCAGGTCGAATATTTTGGCAAGAGTGGACTTCTGACCTAAGCAATTTCGCCAGCTACATGTTAGTGTTGGGAATTTGGGATGAGGCAAAGCTTCAAGTTGGATGTGATTTTAATTTTTTCTTTTTCTTTTACTTTTTCTTTTAGGTAACCGTGATTTTGATCTTTTGGCCGACTAATCCTTGAGGTGTGAACCCACCGTCACAAAGACTCAAACCAGTTAAAGCTCTCTCTTTTTAGAAGGTTGACATGACCACTTAAGGTTGTTTGCACATAGCATAAATTAGACTTGAAAACTCATACATTTTATAGTGATAGTTATAATCCCTTTTGACACTTGGCCACCGTTAAGTGGTTTTGAATGTGAATGTTAAGGATACAAAAAATTTATATTTATAATATAAAATACTGTAAAAGTATTGATTTCGGCTCATGATATATTGAACCCCCCCCCCCCCCCCCTCTATATTTTTATCCTAACCCCCCTTATTTTTTTTTGATTTTTTTATTTTTATTTTTATAATTTTGGTTATATTAAAAAATTATAAACCTGAAAGTTTGGAACAGAAAATATAAATTTTAATATGTTAAACGCTTAAAACTGTCAGAAATATGGAACAAAAACTGACAAAAAACTGTGCTGTACTGAAATAAAAAAATGACAAATGAGGGACAAGGGGACAAAAAGTACAACCTTCCCTAGTAGGGAGGGTTATTTCGTGTGCCAAGTAATTTGTGAGATATTTCAAATTAAGTTGATTGAGATGTGAGGAGACATTTCAAATTAAGTTGATTGAGATATGTGGAAAAAAAACGTGTGCAAGTGACACACGGTTGGCCCCTTGTAGAAAGTGACTGCTGCGAAGGTGAAAAGAAGAGTGTTGTCATTCCCACACCACTAACACACACAATGACAATCAATACACACTTTTACCTTTTTATCTCGTGAACCTTGATTAATTTTATATTAAAAGACAGATTTCATTATTCTCTTTCATATACTCCGTAACACTGGAGTATTTTCTCTTTCACCACCATCCATTTATCCATACCCTTTCTTTTTTATTTCTATTGACAACTTAGAAGCAGATTTTGTAATGAAAAAGTATTTAAGTTGCTACAACAATATGAACAATATATCATATCTTGACTGATTCTTTGGATCCAGATAATACAAAGGGATGAGTTGGTTATTACTTCTATAATTATATATATTCGGATTAAAATGTTTGTTTAACTAACCCTACAAAATAAATTCCGATCAAAGATCAACCATCACCATCAGATCACCACAAACACCACCACTTTCGGAACACCGCTGCCGTTAACTCCGCTCAAACCACCACAAGCACCGCACCCATTGAAACAAAAAAGAACGTACAATCCAAATATTAAATCTAAAAAAATCGAATATCCCGCCCGTATATAACTCAAAACGTGGGTTTTTTCCAAGCGCCGCACCCACATCTGACGTAACGGTAGTTCCCGACGTTATTTTCCCGCAACATGGTGAACTACGGTGGTGGTTCCTTCCGGAGTTTCTGGTGACATGGAGAAAGACAAAGAAAAGTGGGTGTGTATCTGAATGTGATTTTTGTGCCACACCCGGAATTTATTTTAAACACAATCGAAATCTGACACGCCGGAATCTGAACGGAGGAGGGATACTGTGCCGGAATCTGAATGGAGAACGGAAATTGAGCCAGAAAAAAGAAACTTGATTTTTTTTTTTTTTTTTTTTTTAATTATATAAACTCCAAACAAAACATTGAAATGTGGTGGTGGGATCTGAGGTTGTGGTGGCTGTTTGTTTATGATAGAGAGAAAGAGATGATTTTAGTGAGATTGTGTGGGAAAAAGATTTTTATTTTGTATGAGAGAAAACCTAAAAAGAATTATATATTATTTTTATTATGGTGGCTGTTTGTTTATAAAAGTGTATATTATTTCTTGTCGGTCATGTGTGTCAGTTGGAAGTGATGATGGTGTGTAGATGCTAAATAAGTGGTGTGTAAACACACAACTCCGAAAAGAAACAACACTACTTTTCTTCATTTTGTTTTTACGTGTCCTACTTGTCTATCGGAGTGATAATGGTTGTCTTATATAAACTTTTTCTATATTGTCACATAAGGGGTCGGTCAAATCATACAATCCATGATATACAACGTACAAACCGGTGATGCGTGCAATAATTGAAAACCTTCTTTATTAGGGGTCCAAATAACTTGCCCTTTAAAATACATATATGGTTGTGTTATACAAACCTTCCCTATATTGTCAAATCAGGGGGTTTGGTCAAACAGTACAACCCGCAATGCATACCTTACAAACCGGTGATGCGTGCAATTATTGGAAATCCTCGTTGTGGAGGCAAGTTATTTGGACCCCCATAAAGAGGGTTTCCAATCATTGCAAGCATTGCTGGTTTGTACGGTATGCATCGCGGGTATTACGGTTTGACCAAACCCCTTTGATGTGACAATATAAGGGAGGGTTTGTATAACACAACCCTACATATATTCGGCGGGTTATGTTATTAAGACTCCTCTATGATATGACAATACGAGGTTTTGCTTAAAATATACAAACCGCGATGCATACCAGACAAATACACAGGACCCAACGAACCCCTTATAAGAGGAGTAAACTCCCCGTATTCGGCACAATCCTTTATTTTTTTCAATCAATCCACACACAAAAAGAATCTTCTGCATAAAGGGAGGTGTTGTTCCCACAGGGAAAGAAAGAAATTGTTCCCAGACCCAAAAAGAAGAACTGGACAAATGGCCTCCTAATATTTAACAGATATGTTTTGAATGGTTGAACCGTTCAACAACTTCATATAATACAAGTCTCAGTTGGAGAAACGTCAAAAAAACGTTCGGCTACTATATTAATAACTTAGTTGGAACGTTAGGTGGAATGCATAAATTAGTCCGTGAATTTGGTTCTCTTTTTCTGACTTTTTGCAAAAGGTTTTATACTGGTAAATATACATATATAATACTAACGCATGGCACCTTCAAATTTTATAAAGACTGGCAATTATCTTATAATAATGATAATGATTACTTAGGTGTTTGGGACCAATCTAGAGTGATAAATAAAAAATATATATTGGTGACTTGGTTCAAGGTCCATCTCGTGACGTGGGTAGGTGGCCAATAAAGAAAGAAACAGATAATAATGGGGCCACTTGCTTTCGAAATGGGGTTTGCTATTAGATCTTAAGAATGTGAAATGTAGAAAGTTGACTTGGGTTATACAAAATCTCTAGTATTCTCTCAATGGCTTCGTTTTCACACCTCCAGAGTTTTAAATTTAATCCATCAGATGATGGCAAAATATTGGATTTTGATTCTGTTCCTGATATGCTGACCAAGAAAGACAAGCCCGAAGTTTCATTTTCTGGCGACTCGAGATACCTTACTCGACTTCGTGTCTTTGAAAATGAAGAGGAACTTACTCTATTTGAATCAGCTCAACCCATAATCACCAATGGTATGTCTTGCTTTCTTTCTTCTTTGGTTTCTATATTTAGAAAGGTCTGTTGTGGTAACTGCATGCTTTTTAGTTTTTACATCCCAAACTAAATGTTCATATTTTATTTTACTTGTTCAAATTAATGTTTACTCACAAATTCAGCCAATTAATACAACTTTAAACAGTATAGCTGACATGCTTTTCAAAACTATGCATTTTGAATGTGAAGATTTAATTTAGGACCAAGTGAGATTTATGTGACATGGTTAGTTGTTTGTCTAATCTATAGGTTTTGAGCTGAGGGATGACAATATCAACAACCCACATAACAAGATAATACAAGATAAGATAACAGCTGTGCTAAAGCTGTTGACTTTCCGTGAACAACATGTTATTGTTCAGTTTTGGTCACCTGCTCATGTTGTTGGGAAGCACCAAGTACTTACAACTATGGATCAACCATTTGGTCTTGGTGAAATTAAGGAACAACTTACTTCATATCGGAAGGAATCTCAGCACAATTTCTATGTTGTGGATAAGGATCATGAAGAGGAAGAGCTTAGTCCTCCTGCTCGAGTATTTAGACGACGACTGCCTGAATGGACTCTAGATGTGGCTAATTACTCGCCAAAACAATTTCCGCAAAAAGAGAGTGCAATTCGTTGTGATCTCCATGGATATCTGGCTTTACCGGTTGTTGACTTATTTACAAGATCATGTGTTGGTGTGCTTGAAATCTTGACATCATCAAAGTATATAAGTTATGCATACGAAGTGCAACAAATTCAAAGCGCCTTGAAGGTTTCTTCTCTTCTCTATTTTAAGACCATGTATTGGGTTAATCTCGAACCATTCATTGATTTCAATGGTCGTCAGCATGTATCCAACTTAATTACAAACATCTCTATCTTGTACGAGTACTATCAAACATTTATGTTAATCACCGCAACTCTTTTTTTCCTTTTTCTTTTGGCAAGGTATTATCACAACTCTAAAATACCAAAAAATCAAAAGAGACTACTTGTCGGCACCACTTTACAAGAGCATTATGCTAGTCTTAACTAATGTATTTGCGTACATACTTCGGTACTTGGCACATACGTCATTTTAATTGGACCGAACCATTGTCGCTCAACTGTTGCTTCAAGTCCATAAAATTATTTCTCTAAAACGTTGCTATGTTTATCACATATATGATTATTATATGAAGTCTCCAAATGCAATGGAAAGCATAAAACGTTTAGTCTATAGACATTCTACATGTCATGTTTTTGGTTGTATTCTCATTCTCATTTCCATGGTGTTATCTTGCAGACGGCAAATCTGATAACCACACAAGCATTTGACGGCCCCACCACACATGTGAGTTGATACCTTTTCCAAGTTTGTTTGTTTGTTTGTTTTTGGTTTTTTGTTTTGTTTTTTTTTGTTTTTTTTTGTTTTTCTTTTTTTTTTGTTTTTTTTTGTTTTTTTGTTAGATACTCGTATGCTTTCTTAAGCTTACTTTCGGAGACGCCTCTAATATGCAGGTTCACGATGCACATAGGCAAAATGAGTTGGAAAAGATCCACAATGTACTAAAATTTGTGTGCGACACTCACAGAGTACCTCTTGCTCAGACATGGACTACGTCCCCACTCACTACTTTTGCTTCCCATGATCAAATTCTCAAAAAGAGTTGTAGCAGTTTTCATACTAGATGCCTTGGAAAAGTATGTATGTCAACAGCTGCTTTACCATATTATGTTCAAGACTTGCGCATGTGGTCATTTCGGAAAGCATGTAAGGAACAACACTTGGACAAGTCCTGTGGCTTTGTTGGCAGGGCGCTACTGTCCCGTGGTTCATGTTTCTGTGAAGATGTAACCAAACTTAGTCAAGAAGAATACCCTTTGGTTCACTATGCACTCATGAGTGAGTTGCGCAGTTGCCTTGCAATCTTCTTGCATAGTAAAGAAAGCAATAATGACTATGTATTAGAGTTTTTCCTACCGTTACACAGAGAAGACGGTAGAAATTTACAAAACTTGGTGCACACATTGAAGCACAACATCGAAATAGCCTCGGGATTTGAACTGGGTGATTCTACAGAAGTTGTTGGACCACTTACGGATCTCTTTGCTAACATAGAACCAAATAATACCCAAACATCCTCATACTTGATGGATACAAACCCTCAAAGTACCATCATATCCTCAATCACAACAACGAAGACCAACATACTAGAGGCAGTTTCACCAGATTCAGAGTCGATTGTGGCAGATGTAGCTAAAACCAACTCTACACATTTTGTAAACCAATTATCACCTACGCAAGATTTTCTTAATAATAATGGTGGTACCATACCTAGCACAGAAATTGTGGTGCATGATGATGTTATAAGAGAAAATGACGATACTACTTCCAATCATGTTATCGTCATGCAGGTAACAAGCGCAACCATTACTGATGCTGGAGAAGGAAGCAACCGTAAAAGAGGTAGAAAGCGTAAAATAGACTCTCTTACAATGGAGGCAGTCAAGAAACATGTTGGAAAACCAATAGATGAAGCTGCTAAGAGCCTTGGTGGTAAGTCATCTTATTTGTTTATAGTTATATGTAGGCTTTCATTCACATATTTCTACACAATAATAGCATTTTTTGGCCATTTGTTTCTTTTCCAGTCAGCAGGTCTACATTGAAGCGTTTCTGTCGAGATAATGATATGACCAGTTGGCCATTACCAAAGCACAACAAAAAAACTGCCCGTACTGACTCAAAGCTGTCACAAACATCCCAGTCAAAGCAAAACTTACAACAGTCTTCGAATGTACGTTTAGGTTTCTTTGGTGCCGCGATCCTGTTGGTAGGGGTTAAGCGGTGGAGTTGTGTAAGTAAATGTCATGGGTTTTCAGGCAATTGGTGGAGTTGTGGGAAGCATGGCCATCTTTCTTTTAAGTCAGATTCAATATACCAAATAGCACGACTCATGGTATTCCTGCAACGGTGGAAAAATAAGAAGTCAACCAGGCATGCAATGCAGAAAAGAGATCACCTCGAGAGCACAGAAAAAACGCTAAATAAATTAAACGTTGATAGGAAGCTTCCAGATTCAAATCTTTTTTATGCATCCCCAAAACAGATCAAGTCCAATGAAGGCTCGAATACAAGGAAGGTGACGGTGAAGGCAACTTTTAAAGATGATATGATAAAGGTTCAAATCCCTATTTCATCGCGCCTGTTTGAACTACAAAATGAAGTGGCACACAGGATTAAGTTAAAGAGTGCAGGCTTTCGTCTAAAATACAAGGATGAAGATGAAGACCTGATACTCCTTGCTTGTGATGCTGACTTGCAGAATCTTCTAGGAGGGTATTCAACAAGTAACAACACTACTGTTAAATTAATCATCCAGGCCGATGATTAAGCTATAAAACTATTCCACTTCCATAATGGTAGTCTTGTATTGTATTTTATGTACCTTTGATGTTCTTATTTAAACTAAGAATTGTCTGACTGTCTATTCTGGAGAAAAACTACCTTTGAATAAGTGGGGGATATCGAGTATACAAATTGTCGTATGTATGTATAATATGTTAGCCAATATTAGAGATACAACATATACATGATACAAAATGTGCCTTTCCCTTTATCTATGAGAAATGATTGAGGTGCCTAAAATGCATGCCTAATTTTGTGCCCAAAATTATGTGACATTTACTTATTGGTTTGTGAAGCCGTGGCCCGTGGGTCCGTCATCTGCTACCAACAGAATGCTGCCACCCAATTTTATGCACAAAATTAGGCATACATTTAGTCATCCCAATCATTTCTCCTTTATCTATATATGCTCTAGTTCCAATGCTTACGAGGGGGAGAGGTGAAAATAAAACAATTACTAAAGACTTTTAATACCGCGATTTATAAAAGTCCATAATAAACTTTGACACCGATTGTAAAGAAATCAAGTCAAAATATAGAAAACTGGCAGATAAAGGATTTCCGAATTTGAGGTTGTTACATGTCAAGCATTAAGCTAGTTGGGTTAGATCATGGCATATTATGACAATATGTAGTAAATGTTGTATAAACCATCACATGCATGCATCAAGTTTCCTGATTTTGGGCAAATTTTTCACTAAGACAATCATATATGATATAATTCGAACTTATTTCATTTTGCATGCAGAAAAAAACTTTAGAAATCAAGTTTTAAAAAGTATGATTATGTATCAGAAGTGATTTCCTTGGTTTCAGACCTCATATCTACAAAATTTGCAGTTTCAAAGACCAGTTTGAGCATAAGGCTATGCTAGGGGTACGTGGCGTCGTGGCTATTTGCGGGACATAAATTTGTGATCAAGTCAATTTTAATCAGAACCAGATGGTTAAATATCAAGGTGCACAATTCGGGTTAGAATTAATTCAAATCAGTGTACATTAAAAAGAATACTTAAATCTAAAAGATGACTAGATGAAAGAGGGAGGAGTTGAGGACGCACGAGAAGAGGTAACCAGAGCAAACTTACAAGATGAGTTTTATCCGTGATTTGATAATGTGAATTCTAAATGAAATTTTTTTGGGTATGTAATGAGACTCTATGACAAGCTTACATGTGTATAATTATGTTAAAAGTGAACACTCTAGTATGAAAATAACCTGCAGAGACTAACCTTTATTGTAGTATCAGAAGTAGCATATCCACATAGTCGAAATAGTGTATGACCAGGTTGACTGGGCACATGAAACAATGCGGTTACAAGGGTAGTCGCTTGCCAATTTGGTGCTCCAGTGAGGGGCAGCACTGCACAGTTGGAACCAGAATGCAATTAGATCAGAATGACAGACAAAACATGAATAGAAGTGGGTTCAAATTCCCACTTGCATTTTTTTCCAAACATTTTTCAAGAACATGTTTATTGGTTAGAAGTATTTGAAGTAGATTTTTATTGATTGTCAGATGAATCCATGAACTCACTGAGCTACCTCTTCAGCTTATACATTCAAGCGTGTATATGACCGACATTGAAATACTTAATGCAAACTATTCCCCCGATACAGCAACACCAGGAAAAAAAAATGCAAGTGATCCTTGTCAAATGTTTATCTTTGATGGTAGCTTTAGGTGCCACATTTAAGTATAATAGGTTGAAAAAATGAAAGAGTTTACAGCTGAACAGAAACTAAATATGTGGCGGTGCAAACATCCTCAATAATCAGATAAAAATGATAGTGCATCAGATTTTAATCTACTTTTCAAAATCCCTGAAGGTTGTAAAACAGGGGATTTAATACAAGCTTAAGCTTTTAAGTTTCAGACTTAAAAACAAGTGTCTGAAGTTGAGAAGAGGCTCTAAAGATCAAAACAATAATCGCCAAACACACCCACTACATGCAGCAAAAACAATAATGAAGGAGTTGAAGTTCATTTTACGTTTTACTCTTGGTTCGTAAATTCCTCTACATGGAATCACAACTGTTACAAATTTCCACACAAATCTATGCATTCTGAACCATAACAAATCCACAGTTGTTCTTTTTGGTGAAATGATGAAATATATTAACTCCAAACATTATGTACAACACAAAAACAGTTCATGATTAGTGCATATGAGTATATGACATGCCATAGCTCCCAAACGTACTGGTAAAAACAAATTACATTGAAATGCATCAACCAACTATACTACACTGCAAACCAAACTAGCCTCAATAACTAACACAGATTATTAATAAAAAAAAAAAAAAAAAAAAAAAAAAAAAAAAAAAAAAAGAGAATAGAACCTTTCACCATTCACCAATAAACGACTACATTTCCTTCACAGATGAATACACTTTAATGTCAAGGTGTAGACTACATCAGACACATGAGAATAAAATGTATCCATCATCCCTCCTACTAAACCAACCAACCTCCAGTAGATTTTGCCTACAAAAAAACCACATTTCCTAACTCACATCAGCAAACTAAATCCAGCAAATGCAGCTAACATCCTCACATAAAACTGGACTAGAAAGCAGAAACAAAACCACTCCTCCAAAGACATTCACACTTATTTAACAACATTTCCATTCTAGAGACTATCTACAGACGCCAGGCTGCACTGCAGCTTTCATCCTCACAACAAAGGATAAGAGATAGAATCACTAGTCGGGGGTGTTTGTTTCGGCTTATATAGTAGGCTTATGGCTTATTTGGTCACTTTTCGTGGCTTATTTTGAATCGTTTCAGCTTATATAAGTTTCGTATGTCACAATAAACTTATATAAGCCGTAAAGCTTCAAAATAAGCCACAAAAAGTGAGGTTATGAAACATAAGCCCAAAACCAAATAAGCCATAAGTCGGGTATATAAGCCGAAACAAACACCAACACTTGCAACGTATTATAAAATATTTCTAGAAGTCTCAAAACGCGTTGGATGATCATCCTAGGTTTCACCTGTCTCAGTTTCATCAAAATTTACAGAATTCATAGCTATAATTCTAAAGGTACTACATCATATAACCCTATATATCAAACACCTAAATTTCGGTACAACTTATACGAATTATAATCATCCACGAACAGAAAATAAAATCACAGCCCTAAACTTGATAATAACAAAAAAAATTTCATATTATAATAAAAGTTTATGAATAAACGTATTTGATGATCAACCTGTCCGAGATTTGATGATCCACCGGAGGTACCGGAGAGTTGACTGATTCCAAAGAAGATGAAAAAGGTATAAAACCCTAACTTGGAGAGGGGGCTATCAAATTCCATTTTCTCTTCTTCTTATTATTATTATTATTATTTTTTTGAACTTCAAATATGTGGTGGTTTTATTCAAAAGGGCTTTATTTGGTCTTTTTTAAGAGAAATGCTACAATCACACAAAATTTCCAAAAAAACTTCCACACAATGATGTGTAATAAAATGATTTGTTATGAAAAAGAGAGTTATGAATGAAGAGAGTTAATGATTGGTCCAAGTGTTATGCCACATCATTGTGTGGATGATTTTTTGTAAACCTTGTGTGGTTCTAGCATACCTCTTTTTTTAATAAGCATTAAAGAGTAGTTTGTGTGAATTGGCCTTTGATTCCGAATATACTTTTCTCATCAGCCATTACCCACCCCACAAGAATACCTCTGACAACTCTTCTGATCATAAAGAATAGCTCCGGTAACTCTCTTGGCACCAACTTGTAACATCCCCCGCCTACTCATACTACAATATTGTCTGATTTGCCCGCAGGCTCACGGCTTTGCTTTTGTGCATCATTTGAAGACTTCTTGGCAGGTCACCCAAGCCAGTACTACTCTCACATGAGCACGCTTAACTGCCAGTTCTTAAGAACCCCACTCGCAGTAGACCAAAAAACGCGTTGTGTCATTGTAAGGCGAATGTTATCTTATAAACCCAGCATCTCTCCAGGCCACAGCCGATGTGGGATTTGCCTAGGGTGTTACAATCACCCCCTAGGGACTCATCGTCCTCGATGCACGAGCCAAGATTTGAACCCTTTATCTTTTATCCACTAAATCTCTCTAATGGGCCATGAGTTTTTCGAGGATGGATACCAACTAAGCAAAAACCCTTTTGTTAATATCACTAGAGTGTTAAAATGATAATAGTTCATAAATTGATTTTGCTAACATTTGCTATTTAATCTACAATGAATAAACAATATTTTTTAGCAGTCTTGATATTATACAATTTTCATAATAAAAGATTCATATATCAAGTGTCACATGATTATAAAGAGTGAGAATGGATAAAGAAAAACATGATACAATTTAATTGTTGTATGTTAAAGAGTCATTTTTTCAATTTCGTGTAGCGTATCAGCCATATGTCTCACGTATAATAGAAGTTTATTGGTTTCGTCATGCTTTAGAATTATCAGGAGAGGAGCTCTAACTCCCTACCAGTGTAGTGCCATATCGTGCTCTACTCGTGGCATATACTATACCCTTACCGTTAAGGTACTCCAACAAGACCAACAAGATAAACCAGAAACACACGCATTAAGTAACACTTTCAAGCGAAACCCGACCCTTCAGAATTTGGTCATGACATTCTCCCACCACCAATTATTGATAAATAGTTGGATAGTGATATGGAGACCACAATATCTTGTTTCAAGGATTCTTTGCCTTTTCATGTCTCAAATATATCGTTTTCTCAATGATTGTGTTGCCCATTCATAAACACCAATGACGTAGCTTGAATGTTCTACTATATTCTTTATTTCTTCAATATTCTTATGGTTTAGATGTAAATGAGTAGAAAGGAAATACCCAAATCGGAACCGAGACATGCTATTCGTTCCGGTTCTCGGTTCTTTCGGTTCAGGGTCGGTTCCCGGATCGAGCTCACCCCTAATTGTCCCTATTGATGTCCTTTGGCATTACTTGAAATTTTGCCACTGTAAAAGAACTATAGACAATGTTTATAAGAGCACCTGGTACGGTGGCGCCATAACTTAGTGCGAGCCATCGTACCAGCGATAATGTTATAGGGTCTCGAGCTATAGCCAATCAACTGAGTTATCAAGATTTTTTTTCAAATGTCTATGTGTAACGGGTGTGAAGCAACAAGAAAAAAAATGCAAATTACAATCGAATGTATGATTTTAATAGTATCCTTTACTTGTTATGTACATTTTCCTATTCTTAGGGTAGAAAGAGGAGTGATTAATGTGTAAAGGACTGAAGAGGAGTGAAGATGAAAGATCAAGGTCCACAATTGAAAATATTGCTATTTGAGTCGGTTAGACCTAATACAAGTAGTGTGTGTTTTACGTTTGAAGCAACAACATAATCACAAAAAAAAATTATTACACACAAAACACACACAGTTCTCTCATCACTCATCAAACAGTTAATCTAGTTAGGGTTTTTCGTGCTTTAAATGATTTTGTATGCCAGTTAGTATTCATTTTATGCAAGTAGGTTATTGGTGTTTATCATCTTTTTCAATATCGCCCAGTTTTAGTAATATCAAAAGATCAAGGGTTCAAATTTAGCATGAACAAATGGTTGTGGTTATTTTCTTGAAAAAATTACAGTTTTACACTACAGTGGTCAGCATATTTCAGGTTTGCAAGAGCCCACTTTCCATGTACTGTATATTTGAAGTTTGTAAAAATGGTACTGTAAATATTCTCACAACAAACTTTTGTCGTTAAATACTTGCATACGAGGTTTAAGAAGAAGCCTCACGAGGATGAACATATATATGAGCTAGATAAAATTAACTTTATTAGTTACAGTTTTTGTACTTTATTGTTGTGATTCTTTAACATTAATTTGTTATTTTTGCCATCTCACTTAACAAGGCAAACCTTGGAAAAATTGATTATTTTGTCCTTTGATTTATTCAGGATTTTGTTTAAACTTTTGGGCCTACATTACTTTGATACTTTCCGCTTAATGGGAAAAAGTGTGGCCCAAAACCCTTACTTTTTCTTATCCGGAAGACCAATCAAAGCATCTATTTCTTTTTTAATAAGCTAAATAAGACATCCTTTCTAACATATATGATATATCGCATATATCTGCCTTGCATTCTATCTCAAATATAGGGTTAAATGACTAAAATCTCAATCATAAGACACAACACATTATTACACATGATGACATTTTGTAGTCTTCGTATCCATTGGCATCCATGCATGCATTAAACTATTAAAGTATTAAACCAATCCATAATGAAACACAAAAGTTAAACAACTGGTGTAGGTTTGAAAGTCGATGATACAAATGCATAAGTTATAATATTTGAATGTATTTAACTAACTACTACTATATTTCATATCACAAATGATAAGATAGTTAGGTATAAAGATGTGCTCAAGAGCATATCTAATCCAAATAACATTAATTCTTCAACGCTAAAATAGGTTCACTCACTCGCAAAAGTAATCACTGTCATGTAAAAATTAGATATATTTGTTTGGTGCACATGTGATAGATGTCTGGCACCATAATCATTGTACGATATGTAAGACTGGTAATAATAGATGATAAACGACGCGTCTGTCATATCCTTTTATGTTTTGTTCTTTCCTTTTTCGCAATAAAGCTTTACTGCAGATCTGCCATATCCTTTTATGTAGCTGCTGCTGTTGTTACTGCTGCCGCCGTGGTTCTCTGCTCAGATCTGTTACCAGTTGGTCTCTTCTGCTCAGGGCTGTTGTGGTCGGTCATTGACGGCTTGTTGCTGCATTGGGATCTGTCTTTAGATCTGTTAGGTTTTGGTCTAGCTCCTGTTAGGATGCTTGCTTTTTTCTTCTTTGTATGTTTTATGTACCTTGTGTACTTTTGTCAAGCTACACCTTTAAATGGTTGTGTCTACAAAAAGCTCACTTGGGTGATTCCCCCCACCTTTGTATGGTGTTGCTATAATGTGTCACAACTATTTTGGTGTATGTCTTGTTGTAGCTTAACTTGTTATGTTCGATGTAACTTGTTATGTTCTATTTTCCTCCTTTTGTGAGGTGTTATAATGAAATCATGTTCAAAAAAAAAAAAAAACGACGCGTCTGTCAATTGAACACACACCCGAAATGACGCATTGGTCATGGACTTTTGAGAGAACTCAATCGTTTGGATGACCGAGCTGTGTAAAGAGAGGTACTACTTCCGTCTTAATTTATTTGTCCACTTTTGACTTTTTAGGTATTTCTGTTTCAACTTTGACCTTAATTATTTTTGTTTATGTTATAGAATACTTGATGAACATTATACCAATAAAAATACATTTAAAAACCAAATTCATTCATATGTTTTACATCACGTATTAGATAACACAAAAGAAGATAATCAAGGTCAAATTTATAAATAAAAGACTTCAAAAGTCAATAGTACGTGAACAAATAAATTGAGACGACGGGAGTAATGTTTTTTTGTGTGAGTATATTTGTGTTTAAGTGAGATATATTTTATTGATAATATTGTTTGTCTTATTTAACTAGGTCAGTGGTGATGCAAATCTGAGGTGTCTTTAAATTAGGGATTACGGTCAGCCGGTCTGGCACGCAAAAAACAAAATTTCTTTTCACCTCAAAGGCTCCAACGAATAATAATGGCAGGGGCTCAAATAACCATACACATGCGTAACACATGCATCACACATGCATAGCACATGGATATATTTTTATACATCTCTCTGTTAATTGACCCCCTCAAATAATGTGTTTCTTAAAAGAAGTTGTTTACATTAAATATAGCTGGAATTATATATCCAACTAGCTTAATAATACTATTTTGAAAACCTATTTTTTAAAGATAACTATTCATCCACAATATATATCACAAACACACATTTTATAGACATGACTTTGGGAGTTTTTTTTTCCTACTTAATAAATGAGTTGAAACCTTTATTTCATAATGAGAAGGTTCAAAAAACTATTTTTCTATCAATTTAGTGGCTAATCTAATACTACGTAATATTTTAAACAACATAAAGTACCATTAGACTACATGCCATTTTGGTGTTTTCAAAACCGATTACTCGTCAAGAATCGCACATCGTATAATCTGTTTTAATTCTAGTTAATCGTTTGGTTGATATTTTCTTCATGTGTACTTTTCATAAATTAAGATAATATAGAAGTGTGAAATAAGACATAGTATCAAAACAAAAGAAAAAGTAAGGAAATCAATAGATTTTGATTTCTTCGATAAATTTCTCTTTTTATCTTATATCCTTGGATTCCTAAAGCTTGGTTAGTTCAACTTGATGAAATTTCCTAGGCGTATTACAAAAACTAAGCGAGTCAAAATACAAAGTTGAATCGGTTCAGTTTCCTTTTTTCAAACTTAGTAGGTGTATATAGTTGACCTGTATATTGGCGTGTCCGTTTCGCATTATTGGCGTGGAAAATGTCACCTTGATCAGGGCGTGGTTGGTTGGATATCCTTGTCAATGACTAGTGGTTGCAACTATCATTTAATAGTTGATTTATATGGACAATAACATAATGTTAGCTTAAATTCAAAGAAATTAAATAATGACTAGTAGACTAGTAGTTGCAATTATCTTTTAATACTTTATTTATATGGACAATAACATAATGACCATGTCTTAATCATTATCTCTACCTCCGTTGTTTAGTGAACGAGAAAATTAATACCCACGTGTTGCGATGTGACTTTTTGGTTATAATATATGCGTTTTTTGTTTGAAATTTTTTTATTTTTGTACTCCGTATTAGTTATGCATAAATTCTTGCGAGTTTATATTTGCATGTTACAAGGAGTTTTTGGGTTTGTGTAAATAAATTTAATAAAAGTCCTGTTAATATTATATCTAAATTTTCGGTTTAACCTATTTTATATCATTTTGGTGTCGTACTATTTTTTGCATGGATTACAAAATTTAGCGAATTATCAATTTAATCATATAATTCAAATTTTTATAAAATTGTATGTCTTTAGCCCATGTGGTTTAAACAAACATTAGGTAGTTTTTAAAGTTATTTGGTAAGTTATGGATAAATTATGAAAGTTTTTTTTTTTTTTTTTTTTTTTTTTTTAAAGAAACATATAGTAAGCTTTGGCCCAATAGAAGACTTATTTTTACTCGGTTCTGAGCTTATTCATGGCTCGGTTTTTATAGAATATACAATAATGGCCAGCAAATATTTTAATCAGGAATATTCGACCGACTGTTCTTTCGGCCCATAATATATTCATAATGAAATATTAAACAAAACTAAATATTAAATTTTTTAAAAGTTACTCTGTCAGTTATCTATTTTTATAAATAAGGAATCTTTTTTCCAGCTATTAAAATAAAATAATAACGTGTAAAGTAAAATGATTTAACTTTTTTATGTTTAAACTAACGTAAAGTCCAAGATATGCTCTACGACTTTGTTGGGTGTGTAGTCACCTTTTAGGGAGTTTCGTAGAAATTTTACTCTTTTAAAAATCAACAATTATTTTGTCTGCCTTTTACTTTTTCAAAAGTAATGAAGTGGACTAGGTCAGAATCCAATGAAACGACCTTTTGCTAAATGTGGCTCACCAATGCAATTTCCGACTAGTACAAAAGGAATCTTTTAAATAACGGTTCTATTTCAAATTGAACTGAACTCTTTCAATTCCCTCTAGAGTGCAATTAGATTACATGGACTCACGTTAAAATTCCAGCTAAACTTATTAGATCGGTTCGCCAAATTTTCAAGGGTTTTTCTAACATGTGCCCTAAGGCACATGTTAAGCACAGAAAAGTATTATGGGACCCACGAAAAAGGACATAAGAATTCATACAAAAGTACACTTGTCTGTACTTTTGCGTGGGTCCCTGAGTATTTTTATGTACTTTTTATTGTGTTGCACAAGTTAGAAAAACCCAATTTTCAAATGGAACTCCGAAAATTTCCTTTGTAAGGCTGGAACGTGAAAAACATGTCTTCTGGTTTGACAGTTTCTACCTACTACTTATCTAATTTCTAGTTTTGATATTTGAAAAAAACTAAAATCATTTCTTTCGAACACATTGGCAATTTAAAAACAAAGAGTATATAACCGCGAAGATTCAAAGCAGTTACGGATCAACTAAACATTGTTCATTCAAACATACAAGACAACCATCTTATCTAACATTTATCTTTTGACTAATCTAAGTGATCAGGTTTAATACAAATTTTAATATAATATTAAGAGGCTTTGTATGTGTCTATGCTAATTTTAAAGAGAAATACTATACTCACATAATTTTTACAAAAAAAATATTCACATAAATAAGTGTCACTTGATCATGGAAGGTAAAAAGCTATAAAGAGAAAACTTCATGCAACTTAATTGATACATCTCATATGCCACATGTGTGTGTTGATTTTTGCTTGTAAAAATTGTGTGAGCATAGCATTGCTCATTTTTAAAATCGCACTATGAGTATTATTCATGGTGATCGAAAGATTTGGGGTGAGTGGTGTCTGTCAAATTGCTTGGTAATCTAAAAATAAGAAATATCAAAACATTATTTTAAATGAAGTATAAGGGTTAGGCCCTGCGAATCATCTACAACGTGAGCGTAAGTATGTGATTATGGTTGTGTGAGTGCTAAAGTATGAAATGATGGTGAAAAGGAGTTAGCAAAACCTGAATCATTTCCACCCTATTTATAGTGGAAGAAAATAGGCTCTGGCAAGCTTCTGCACTTAAACCGAGAATCAGGAGGTTGCCTCATGGATTTCTGTAATCGTTGGGTATAATGTTCCACTTCCCTTATCTTGGCGGGGAAGCCTTGACTGGGCATTGGAACGTAGGTTGACTTGGTCATGAAAAGTCTCTGCAATGATATCTTTGAAGGGTATACCCCAAAGGGTCCTACTACCGCTCCACTCATGAGAGAGAGTACGACGATGCCAGCAATGCCTTCGCTACAGCAGAGTACCCCTTCCTTGTTGAAGCAACCAAAGACCCCTCAGCTCCTATCGAAGCTCTCCTTTCGAAGAAGCCACGTAGGTTCCAACGGCCTCCTCCGAGCAAGAAAACTACTCCTGTTAAGCCTCCATCCTTGAAGACTAGCCCTGAGAAGCCTCCATCCTCTACCAAGCTTCCACTGTGCAGCCTCCATCTGCAAACAACAAGACAGACTTTGAGAAGCCTCTGTCTCCTAGCAAAGCAAGCCCCAAGAAACTTTCATCCCCAGCTCCACAAGGAAGTCCCAAGTCTCCCCGTGATGAGTGAAGGCTGCATTGTTTGCAGTTATTTAGCCCCAATGGTGGTATGTACCCTTAGGACATTATCACTTTATCCTTTGTAGGTTATGGCCGGCTCTTGAACAATATTATGTTTTTGTGTTGATGAGGGTTTGGCCTAGACAATGTTTATTATCGTCTTGATGGCAGCTACCTCATATGCTACATGTGTTAGCATATTTTTATAATTAAGGAGGGAAATGTATCCCACTTTTGCTAGTATATGTTTCTTCTCTTAACGTTATTAACAAACGTTAGCATACATCCTAAGGTTATAGTGAATGTCCTTATTTTGTGTATTTTGAACCAAGATTTGATAGCAATCGTATAATTTGACTGCTAATAGAGGATCGCGACCCGCTTCGTCTTTGTCCTTTTAGTGTAAAAGGGCTTCAAATACCCTTAGACTCTTTAGGAAAGTTAATGTGAATCATATTGGATGTTTGTAGCATACAAGACATAAGTATCTTGAGTCATCCTTCGAACATTGAAACTTTAATTACTTGGCTGAGAAAATCTTTGTTGTATTAAGATAAAATAAGAGATTTGAGGGAAATATGTTATATCATTAATTGGGTAGGGAGAATTACATCATTTGAAGGAATGAACACTAGGACACCTACCATTAATTATTTTTTCCAAAAATGAGAAGAATGTAATACATAAATTAATATAAGCAAGTTGTCTTAAGCTGCAAGTCTTGTGTGTAAAACTTACGAAGGTTAGCATCGTTTCAAAGTTCTGTCTACTGCATCAACGGAGGGGGTTGCTAGTTTGTAGCTTGATTGTCGTAGGCTCTAGATGCGACGTAGAGTCCACCTTCGTTGTTATTAGAGAAGGATTCTTCGTGAACTTTGTCTGTGACTGTCCAAGTCTTGTCTTGTCACAGCAAAGCTGGTGAGGATCATTCCTTAATGGAGCCCTCTAGCTGGACCTTTCTTCAGGGATGGCATTAGATATGTCATCTCTTTTTGTTGACCCTTCGACCAAAACCTTGTTCGAGGATCCCTAGGTCAAATAAGTGAATACCGTTGAAGTCGATTTGCTAAGTGCATCTGTCCTCTTATTATGATTTACTGTTAACTCTGAGCCCTCAAGAACTAAAGGATTGTGAATGTCTAGCCTCTTGACTGACCGAAGGCTTGTTGTCGAAGCTTGGTGTTCAATTTTGCTATCTGCTTCTTCAGGCTTAAGACTAGGCCCGTAGGAGTGTGTATTTTCTTCGGGTTTGAACAAAATCAAATTTTCCTTTGAGCCATCGGAGTGTACCTTCCATACTCTCTTTGTCCTTGAGGCTTCCTCTTTGGGAGGGGCACTGGTTCGACCAGGTTCGGAGGATATTTCCGTGAGTGCCTGGCCTCTGACATAGTTGTTACCCTCATACTCTATGTCATGTTCTCCTAGCTCGATGGCCCACCTGGCTATTCTTCGTGACTTATCAGGTTTCGAGAGCATCTGTCAATTGGTTTATTAGTAAAAACCCTTATGGGATGATATTGGAAATACCTTCGAAGGCATTTTGTTGCATGGACCATGGCTAGAATCAGTTTTTCCGCTTCTGTGTGACTATGTTCATTTCCCTGCAAGACCCTGCTAGCAAAGTAGATTGGGATTTGTATTTTCTCTCTTTTTGCTAAGAGTATTGCACTGATGCCGTCGAAGGGTATTGCGAGGTGCATGAATAACATTTCGCCGTTGGCGGGATCTGTAAAGGTTGGCAAGATTTCCATGAATTCTTTCCACCTTTGAAAAGTGGCTTCGGCCTCCACGCTCCATCGGAAGGTCATTTCATTGGTGCCCCTTTTACAGTCTTGAAGAATAATGCAGACTTGTTGACACCCTTCGATAAAAATCTACTAAGTGTTCCTAGCCTGGTTTCTTGGCCGTGTGTCCCTTCTAACGGTTGTTGGGCTTGTATGCTTGAGCTAGCTTTTCCCTTCGAAGGATTAGCCTGGATCTTTTGTTTTGCAAGCTGGTGTTCCCTTAGTTGCCCTTTTTCAACACCAAAGGAGCACATCTTTGGGTTTAGCTTCATGTTGATTTTCCTTAACTGATCGAACATTTCTTCAATATCGGAGAGTAGTTCCCCCTCCGTCTTGCTTCTTATGATCATATTTTCAGTATAAACTTCCAAATTCCTTCCTGTTTGTTTTTTGAAAGCTTTGCCCATCAGCCGTTGGTAGGTAGCTTCTGCGTTCTTCAGACCAAATGCATCTTTTTGTAACAATAGGTGCCCTTCCCTACATGAAAGGCTGTTTTTCCCTCGTCTTCCTTCGCCATTTGTATCTGGTGATACCCTTTGTACGCATTGAGGAAACATTTCAAAGGAAACCTCGAGAGTGATTTTGGATTCCAATATGTCTCTGTCGGAGGGTAACCGTCTTTAGGACAGGCCTTGTTGATATCAGTGAAGTCTACATCCATACGCCATCCTCCGTTTCTTCTTATGATTGTGACTGGATTGGCAACCCATTTCGAGGTTTTCACTTCCCTGAGTATGCCTGCCCTTACGAGCTCGTTTACTTCCTTGTAAATAGCTATGCTCCTTTCGGGTTTCACACTTCGACGCTTCTGCTTGGTTGGCTCAATGTGTTTGGACTCATTAAGCTTGTGTTCTGTGTCGAAAGGCTTGCCATCGATCATGAGCGTTCTCTGAACCCTTGTCATATCCGAGTATGTCCACGCGAAGATGTAACACCCCCAATTCATGGATGCAGCGGAATTCGAACTGGGTGTTACTCGACGGCACAATAGTCACAATAGTAGAAAACGAACTCTAATTGAGTCGTTTTAAAAGGTTTATCATTCAAATTGTATAAATATCAGAGATTACAAAATGAGGTCCCAGATGGTTCCATGTTTACAATTTACATTAAATGAGTTTTTGAATGATAATAAAATTTATAGCCCTCTTGAATATCCGTGCCCTTCCGTGCCATCTTTGATCATCATGGACCTGAAATACATGCTTAAGAGGTCAACACAAATGTTGAGTGATATTCATAGAGTTTGTTTAATGGTTGAACACAATATGTTGGTAGTGTGAGCTATAGACTCACACCAATGGTTGGAAACAAAACAGGTATTATAACACTAAGCTTGTGACACCAAAACGTTACCGGGTACCAATATCAATCGGCGGAGTTATCCCGGTAGGTACTTTGCCGTCATACCTATGTTTCAAATATTAATGCATTTGTTTGAACTTAGTCAACACAAATGGGATTCGTCAATCCCAATAGGCCTATCCACAATATTCGCGCTCACTATTACTAGTGATTAAATGGTTCATAATAAGGGATCTTGGATTGGCAAGGATGGTACTTAGTGATAATAAAACAATCAGGTAGCATACAATTTCAAAGCATTGTGTTCGGTTTAAAATAGCATGTATTCCCCCCAAGGGTTTGTAAAACAATTAAGTAATGGAAAGTGGGGCTATGAACTCACCTTGAGTTGGATGATGTTTAATGAGAATGATGGATATGCCGTGAGAACTTCTACGAGCAACCTAGAATAATTGTTGCAACTTAGGTTTGGAATAATGTCTAAGAATATGAAGAATTGCCTATATATGTCTTGCATTTAGTCTATGATGTGGTACTTTGTATAGTGTAAGTATATGAAAAGAAATGGTTCATGAAACATGTATAGTTTATATACCGTTTACTACCGTTCGGGCCGACATAATTCAGAAGTCATGTAGTAAACGTTCGAGGAGCCAGGACACTTTAATTCGTAAATCCACAACTCATCTCGATGGCTTACTTAATGAACTCCTCACATGAGGCTCCCTACTATTGTAGTAGTTGATAAAATATATATATATATATATATAAGTTTTGATCCGAAAAGTTACATGTCCAATATTTGAATAAACTTAGGAAAGTTTATTTTTACATGAAGATTGTTATTAGGATGAGTTTCTTAATCTTGTATGAAAATTACTTTTAAGATCTCATGGTTCTTTTAATGGAGTAGATACAAATTGTATGTTTAAGTTATCGCTAACTCTTTAGCTCATGTTTTCGCCTAGGTAAGTTTATATGGTCATTTAGTCATGGCCTTGCCATGACCTTTGGTCATTGTTCCATGGTATTGAGACTCAACCTTGGCTTTAGCCATGGTTGTGGTCTTGAATCTAGGTAATAAGACCTCTTGGTCTTTTTAAACCATAACCATTATATAGTGACTTATATATGTAAAATAGCTGTTAAGAAACTGAAGAAAATCTCATTCGTTATTGGTTTTTTGGAGACGTGCTCCTGAGTTTTTGAAGAAAATGTGATTCCGGACAACTTTAGTGCTTTAACTTTTTCATGAAACGGACCAGAAGGGCCTCTTTTTGCGTGTTTTATGTTCTGTCACAGAAACATTTGGCAGATTTGCCGTAAAGTTTTGGTAATTTCAAATGGTCATAACTTTTGACTCGTGTACTCGTTTTAAGTGGTTCAAGTTGCTATGGTTTCCTTGTTAAGTCCTCTACTACAATATGTAATGATCCAATATCATAATTTTACCATTTTGATCAGATTTCACCAAGAAAGTCACTAGTTTACTTGTTTAAATAACTTAACTTAACAATCATTTATAATAACTTGTTTTATCCATTTTTATACATCATGGACATGATAACAAGACAATATATAGTATGAAGGAAATACAAATAGCATGAAAATGATATTTAAGCAAGGAAGTGTATTAGAGTTTGCTTACAACTTTGGCTTTCTACAAAGAAAGGTAAGTAGCATGTAAGGAAAAGGACTTTGATTGACTTAAGCTTCACCCTACTTCACTTCATGCAATCTTTCTACCCTTGTATTCTTGAAAGAGAGATGATGAAAGTTGAGGTGACTTGAGTAGATTCAAACTCAAGAGAAATCACCAAAGTTTCTAAAGATTGGAAGTAGTTTGATGAATCAAAACCAAACTAGGGTTTATGTGTTGTTATAGCACTTGATCCTTGAATAAAATTGGAAGTAAACTAGCTAAGTGTTTTATGGTTGTGTGTGTGGTATGTGGCGTACAAAGGAGGGGGAGGAGAGGGCTTTATAGGAGCTTAAGGAGGTTACAATCTTGACTTAGTCAAAACTTGGTGAACAAGTTCAACACATGTAAACATCCTAGAGTTAGGAGCATGAGATCAAGCCATGTGTGAGGTGAATCCCCCCCCCCCTTATGGCGGTTCACATAACTTAGGGAGGAAGAGTTGGTTTTTGATGATATTATCTAAGCTTATGTAGTTAGTTTTTACTCCGTAAATTGCTAACCGTAAATGATTAAGCCATAATACGTAAAACCGGGTATCGTAAAAATACAAAACTTGGAAGAATGGTCAAACATGTCAATATACCCATAATAAAATATAAAATGAATGGTAGGTTCCATTGGGGTGCTAAAACCCTGCTAAAACTGGAAACACGGGTCTAAAACGCGTAATACGTAAAACGTACGAATATTGTGTAAAATTGATAAAAGTAAAATGTTACTTTTCTAATACGATAATAATGATTTAAAATGACTTATAATGTCTAGACTGGGCTCAGTCTAGTGTCGGTTGGTATTTAATGTCTTTAAGACATAAAACCGTAAACCTAAAAATCAATGAATGATTTTTGGTCAAAGGAGGAGGGAAAAATTTGTTGAATTTTCCCAAAAATGTGAAAACTCAAATCGTCTTAGAAACGCGGTGCAGGTATAGGCTAAGGTTACGGCTGAGTAAAAACGCTTAAAAATGAAAATTCCTGTTTTTCACGGCCGAGGTTTATTTGGTCATATTTTTCTCAGTCATGATTAATTCTCAAATAAATCATGAGTGTATCAAACATTTTTCTGATACGGGGAAAATTAACGCGGTCGAGTTTCGTTGTGCGTAGAATTTTTGAATGACGTTTTACCCTAAAACGTGTAGTTCCTTAATAACTTTCGCGAAAATGATCTGATGAGTGTCAAACTTTTAATTTGCCATGGAAATGATTTATCACTCGAGGCCATGAAACAAAAATCAAAATTCGGGAAAATGAATAGTAAAAAGTGAATAGTAAAAATGAATAGTGAAATTTTCGGGAATAACAGTTAACCTGAAAATGTGAATTGTTACAGTCTCTACCCCTTACGGGGAACTTCGTCCCGAAGTTCTATGTGTGTTATATGTTGGAGTGGTGTCGATGAAGAGGTGTGGTTACTTATGAGGACTAGAGTCTGTGATTACCAGTGATGTAGTTTGATTTGTCTCAGAAAACGATGTGTCAATAGAAATTGATAACATAGTTGAGTGTTACTAGAGATTCATATAATATTCGAATATCAAAGGAAATTGATATAGCAGTCGAATATTAATAGGAATTGATATAGTAGTTGTATATTAATGGAGATTGGGATAGTAGTTGCAATCATAGTCTAGTAGGTAATCTGTTATTGTACCTAGTGTTTATTGACTTCATACTTATGTTATTTCGGATACGAATAAGTCCACTTGTCTATAATTCTTTATTTACATAGAGAGGCATCCCAAACAATGTAAATAGGGGAATATAAATTTATGGTTCGGTGATTTACAATTTCTTTATTTAAATGAAAAGGCATCCCAATCCATTCAAATAATTATAAATCATGCTACTTAAGAATTCCCAACACAACATTCATAATTAGCCGGTGAGTTACAAGGTAGTGTATTACGAGATGATACTGGTGTTCCAAAAGTACAAGATGAATATTCAATCTTGTAAAGATGATGAGGGTGCTTGTGGTGTAGCTAAGGATGATTTGAGCTTTAAAAGTGCCTCAAGATCTTTTAATGAGCTTGTGGTTGTAACGGTTGTGAAGATAATGATGTGATATGTTGATGAACAAAAGTGTGTAGTGTATGCCTAACATTAATATTCTTAGGTATAGATGTTGAGTTTGCTTTGAAAATCTTAAGAGATTTTAAAGGTTTATGATGGAATGGTATCCTTAGGACCTAAACATGATAGTACTTCTAAGGGATAAGAGAGAACAATTGATAACTATCCCAAGATATTAGTTCGGATTATCTCATAAATGAAAACTTTCAAGAATGAAATTAGGTAGTACAAATAAGGTGTTAAGATCTTGCTGAGTGGTAAGACACTATCGTGTCTCTATATCGTTTTAAAGAATTCTGGTGGTTTATCGAGTTCAAGCAGGAAATCAATCTAAACATAACCCTAGTACAACTATTCTCAGTATTTGAAAATTTTAAGTCGAACATAGTTAGTCAGACTATGTTCCACTGTCCCTAGGTTAAATATAGGTGACTAGTCTATATTTAGCCGAGGTTCGATAAAATTTTCAAATACCTAAATTAGGTATACTTGTGATATGTCCGCTGCTTTTGAGAAACTGTCCACTAAACAAAGGCGATGTCAAACCATTCAGTTGCAAGTCCCGCCCATACAAGACTTGTAACCTATGTTTTCACATTCCATTGCATAGAGGATAGTACGGGTAGATACGTGTGGAAAGGAAGTTTTAAGTAATTCTAAAACAGTCCATACTTGGCCAGGATCATGAACTTTTAACAATGAAGGTTTCAGTAGAAAACTTTGATGAATGTAGAGAAAGTTGTTGAACTTTGATGAACGTAGAGAAACTCCAGCTTTTGTAGATGATGGATTTGTTTGTCCTTTAGAAATCTCATATTTCTATTTAGAAATCGATAGATTGTGATGGGTTTTTGATATCATATGAAATGATATTGGTGAGGTGACGGAATAATTCCAGAGACCATTACGCAAATCACAATGTCTCGGAAGTAGATTAGACCATTGTGCAATTCATAATGTCTGGGAAGTAGGTTAGACCATTGTGTGACTCAAAACATTTGAGAAATGATTAAGACCATTGTATAATACAATGTCTTGGAAAATAGACGAGACCACTGTATCATACAATGTCTTGGAAATAGGAAAGACCATTGCAATAAGTTACAATATCTTGGACATAAAATGTTGGAGTAAGAACATGATTGGGAGGATGTGGTTTGCCAAAATGCCCTAGAATAGGCATGTGCAGATATGTTTAGTCCATTATTTAGATAAATGATTGAAAATAAATCGAGTTTATATATCAATATACTAATATGTTCATGTAGTATAAAATGCTTACGGGGAAATGCTCAATTATGTTAAGGGTACCTATATCCATGTGCTAACATGTTAGTGTAGTATAAAATGCTTAATAAGTCCATAATCGTCTGGAGGATGGAAGACACGGAGAGCGGAAGGCTATAAAATATTTTTGCTTGTAAGTGTAGTTATAGTTTAGGTCTCAATTATACCCGTTTCTCTATAACCATGGCTCTGGTACCAATCTGTTACACCCCCAATTCGTGGATGCAGCGGAATTCGAACTGGGTGTTACTCGACGGCACAATAGTCACAATAATAGAAAACGAACTCTAATTGAGTCATTTTAAAAGGTTTGTCATTCAAATTATATAAATATCAGAGATTACAAAATGAGGTCCCAGATGGTTCCATGTTTACAATTTACATTAAATGAGTTTTTGAATGATAATAAAATTTATAGCCCTCTTGAATATCCGTGCCCTTCCGTGCCATCCTTGATCATCATGGACCTGAAATACATGCTTAAGAGGTCAACACAAAGGTTGAGTGATATTCATAGAGTTTGTTTAATGGTTGAACACAATATGTTGGTAGTGTGAGCTATAGACTCACACCAATGGTTGGAAAACAAAACAGGTATTATAACACTAAGCTTATGACACCAAAACGTTACCGGGTACCAATATCAATTGGCGGAGTTATCCCGGTAGGTACTTTGCCGTCATACCTATGTTTCAAATATTAATACATTTGTTTGAACTTAGTCAACACAAATGGGATTCGTCAATCCCAATAGGCCTATCCACAATATTCGCGCTCACTATTACTAGTGATTAAATGGTTCATAATAAGGGATCTTGGATTGGCAAGGATGGTACTTAGTGATAATAAAACAATCAGGTAGCATACAATTTCAAAGCATTGTGTTCGGTTTAAAATAGCATGTATTCCCCCCAAGGGTTTGTAAAACAATTAAGTAATGGAAAGTGGGGCTATGAACTCACCTTGAGTTGGATGATGTTTAATGAGAATGATAGATATGTCGTGAGAACTTCTACGAGCAACCTAGAATAATTGTTGCAACTTAGGTTTGGAATAATGTCTAAGAATATAAAGAATTGACTATATATGTCTTGCATTTAGTCCATGATGTGGTACTTTGTATAGTGTAAGTATATGAAAAAAAATGGCTCATGAAACATGTATAGTTTATATATCGTTTACTACCGTTCGGGCCGACATAATTCAGAAGTCATGTAGTAAACGTTCGAGGAGCCAGGACACTTTAATTCGTAAATCCACAACTCATCTCGACGGCTTACTTAATGAACTCCTCACATGAGGCTCCCTACTATTGTAGTAGTTGATAATATATATATATATATATATATATATATATATATATATATATATATATATATATATATATATATATATATATATATATATATATATATATATATATATATATATATATATATATATATATATATATATATAAGTTTTGATCCGAAAAGTTACATGTCCAATATTTGAATAAACTTAGGAAAGTTTATTTTTACATGAAGATTGTTATTGGGATGAGTTTCTTAATCTTGTATGACAATTACTTGTAAGATCTCATGGTTCTTTTAATGGAGTAGATCCAAATTGTATGTTTAAGTTATCGCTAACTCTTTAGCTCATGTTTTCGCCTATGTAAGTTTATATGGTCATTTAGTCATGGCCTTGCCATGACCTTTGGTCATTGTTCCATGGTATTGAGACTCAACCTTGGCTTTAGCCATGGTTGTGGTCTTGAATCTAGGTCATAAGACCTCTTGGTCTTTTTAAACAATAACCATTATATAGTGACTTATATATGTAAAATAGCTGTTAAGAAACTGAAGAAAATCTCATTCGTTATTAGTTTTCTGGAGACGTGCTCCCGAGTATTTGAAGAAAACGTGATTCCGGACAACTTTTGTATTTTAACTTTTTCATGAAACGGACCAGAAGGGCCTCTTTTTACGTGTTTTATGTTCTGTCACAGAAACATTTGGCAGATTTGCCGTAAAGTTTTGGTAATTTCAAATGGTCATAACTTTTGACTCGTGTACTCGTTTTAAGTGGTTCAAGTTGATATGGTTTCCTTGTTAAGTTCTCTACTACAATATGTAATGATCTAATATCATAATTTTACCATTTTGATCAGATTTCACCAAGAAAGTCACTAGTTTACTTGTTTAAATAACTTAACTTAACAATCATTTATAATAACTTGTTTTACCCATTTTTATACATCATGGACATGATAACAAGACAATATATAGTATGAAGGAAATACAAATAGCATGAAAATGATATTTAAGCAAGGAAGTGTATTAGAGTTTGCTTACAACTTTGGCTTTCTACAAAGAAAGGTAAGTAGCATGTAAGGAAAAGGACTTTGATTGACTTAAGCTTCACCCTACTTCATTTCATGCAATCTTTCTACCCTTGTATTCTTGAAAGAGAGATGATGAAAGTTGAGGTGACTTGAGTAGATTCAAACTCAAGAGAAATCACCAAAGTTTCTAAAGATTGGAAGTAGTTTGATGAATCAAAACCAAACTAAGGTTTATGTATTGTTATAGCACTTGATCCTTGAATAAAATTGGAAGTAAACTAGCTAAGTGTTTTATGGTTGTGTGTGTGGTATGTGGCGTACAAAGGAGGGGGAGGAGAGGGCTTTATAGGAGCTTAAGGAGGTTACAATCTCGACTTAGTCAAAACTTGGTGAACAAGTTCAACACATGTAAACATCCTAGAGTTAGGAGCATGAGATCCAGCCATGTGTGAGGTGAATCCCCCCCCTATGGCGGTTCACATAACTTAGGGAGGAAGAGTTGGTTTTTGATGATATTATCTAAGCTTATGTAGTTAGTTTTGACTCCGTAAAACCGGGTATCGTAAAAATACGAAACTTGGAAGAATGGTCAAACATGTCAATATAGCCATAATAAAATATAAAATGAATGGTAGGTTCCATTGGGGTGCTAAAACCCTGCTAAAACTGGAAACACGGGTCTAAAACGCGTAATACGTAAAACGTACGAATATTGTGTAAAATTGAGAAAAGTAAAATGTTACTTTTCTAATACGATAATAATGATTTAAAATGACTTATAATGTCTAGACTGGGCTCAGTCTAGTGTCGGTTGGTATTTAATGTCTTTAAGACATAAAATCGTAAGCCTAAAAATCAAGGAATGATTTATAAAATCAAGGAATGATTTTTGGTCAAAGGAGGAGGGAAAAATATGTTGAATTTTCCCAAAAATTTGAAAACTCAAATCGTCTTAGAAACGCGGTGCAGGTATAGGCTAAGATTACGGCTGAGTAAAAACGCTTAAAAATGTAAATTCCTGTTTTTTCACGGCCGAGGTTTATTTGGTCATATTTTTCTCAGTCATGATTAATTCTCAAATAAATCATGAGTGTATCAAACATTTTTCTGATACGGGGAAAATTAACGCGGTCGAGTTTCGTTGTGCGTAGAATTTTTGAATGATGTTTTACCCTAAAACGTGTAGTTCCTTAATAACTTTCGCGAAAATGATCTGATGAGTGTCAAACTTTTAATTTGCCATGGAAATGATTTATCACTCGAGGCCATGAAACAAAAATCAAATTTCGGGAAAATGAATAGTAAAAATGAATAGTGAAATTTTCGGGAATAACAGTTAACCTGAAAATGTGAATTGTTACAGAAGATATCCTTGTTGGCTCTAAGGGGCTTTTCCAAACTTCTTTTGAAGGCGATAGGAAGTTGTCTTCCAATTGTCACCTTTTGCTCTTGATGGAGTTCGTTTATCACGATCTGCTCCTCAGCCTCTATACGATTTAGAGTGTCTTGCGTAGGTTCTCGGGGACTTTCTTTAGCCTTCTTTTTGGGTTCCAGAGTCCTTCCTTCATTATAACTGGAAAAAATATAGTTCCGATGCCATATGTTGTTTGGAACTTAACTGCAGCATGTATGGTGGAGACCACAATACCCATATTTTGCATGGCTGTTCTTCCAATTAGCAAATTGTATGGGGATTCAGACCTTATGATGGCAATGTTGAGGGTTTCGGTCCTTGTAAGCTTTCCTTCGCCGAGTGTTACCTCCAACGGTACTTCTCCTAGAGGCTATGAGTGTTCCCTGAGAATCCTACCTGAGGTATCTTCGATTTTATTCATTTGGACCTAACTGAAGGCTTGAGCTTTATAAAGCAATGCTCATGGATTATCTCGCAGGGGCTTCCACAGTCCATATAGACTTTGTTAACTTCCAAGTTGGAAATTACGACCTTGATTACCATCGGATCATTCGAAGGGAATTTACCTGCCTCCGAGGGAAATGTTACCTCCCCTACCTCGTATATCTCATTTTTGATGACCTTCCTTTTCAAGTTTGGTTCACCCCAACGAACCATAAGGATGGGAGCTTTTTGAGGAGTGGTGTCTATTCCCAGTTGCGTGTCAGATACCTTTTTTTACCCTTCTTTATGCCCTTCACAAGATGTGTCAATTGCCCACACTTTACTACTTCTTCTATCTGTTTTTTCAGTTCTCTGTAGCTGTTTGTTTCATGACCGAAGTCTTCATGGAAGTAGCAGTACTTAGTCGTATCTCTTTTTTTGCCCTTGCCTGTCATGCGAGGGGGTGGCTCGAAGGCTTTCGCAGCCCTCTCCGTTGCCAATATTTCCTTTGGGGACTTAGTGAGCCTTCCCAGCAAGCCATGATTCGGACCTTTGTTGTAAGGAGTAAACATGTTATGATTTTTGTTCTTGTTTTTCGACCCTTCCCACGAGGAGTGCTTTGAGAACTTGTTATTGTAATATGGAGAAGACAAAATTGTTTCAAGCACCGACAGAACCGGAAGCGCCCCTTCTTTCAAAGGTTTGGATCCGTCAAAATCGATCCATTCGTAAGTACATTCAATCTAATAAGTATCTTGTGTTCCTTGCTTTCCATCAGGGCCCTATTGGTGGACACTTCCTTAGCTTCTATCCAAGTGTACATCTTCTCCATCAGACCTTTATACGTTACGGGAAGGTCGGTGGACAAGAATTCCACCAGAGTTCGGTTTCGTAGGCCATGTACGAAGCCAGAGATACGTTGTTCTTCGTGTAAGCCCAAGATCTACAAAGTTTCGTCTGTGTATCTGGTAACGAAACTTCTTGTACTTTCATTCTCCTTTTGCTTAATGTTGTGTACCGTTAGGTGAGTCCTTGTGAACTTCTTCTGCTGATTGGAGTGTGAACGAAACTTAGCCTTCAAGTCATCAAGGTTAACAATACTGCCTGCTTTCTACCCATTCCACCAGATACGGGCGAAATCTTGGAGAGTGTATGTAAACAAATGGCAGGCTAGGGGAATGACCCACTTTTGCATCCTAATTGCTCCTTCTAATAGGAAATTATCTGGGTCTCCCTTCCCATCATAGGTGCCTATGTGTGAGAGCATCTTTAGACCATCAGGCAAAGGATAGTC
Organism: Artemisia argyi; assembly: GCA_030686995.1. Taxonomy (NCBI): domain Eukaryota; kingdom Viridiplantae; phylum Streptophyta; class Magnoliopsida; order Asterales; family Asteraceae; genus Artemisia; species Artemisia argyi. The sequence continues at coordinate 167,397,222 of CM060698.1, read as the reverse complement.
TTCGATCCACCTTACGAAGGGTGTTGTGGACCCCGTAGGTTCTGAATACAGGCAGTTATAAGGTGGTACGCCCGTAGCATTATATGGGTTGTGATTTGGAGGTGGCACCGAAGGAGTTTGGTTAAAGTAAGGAGGATAAGGTGTATTCATGTGGAAGGTATAACTATTACCCATGGTTTACGGAAGGTACGCCATAGGGTGTCCGAAAGGTGTATTGCCATAAGTTTGTGGGAAACTACGGTTACTAGGCTGCCCATTCACCGGAGGATAAAGACTTTGAGGATAAGTCTGAGCTTGGAATTGGGGATGCATACCATTGGGAGGAAGACTTCCCCCCATGTTGAATGGGGGTGGATTGCCTTGTACGCCGGATGCGTGAGAAGGCTGCAGCGAAACTCCTGCTTCAGTTCTTCCCAAATGAGCAGCCAGCAGCAGAGGTATATTAACCTCCATATTTTTCATTCGTTGGCTCCTTCCATTGGAACCTTCAACCATGGTCCCTTCTCTTCTGGTGGGAGCCCTTTCAGGGACTCATTCAAAACCAACGGACCTCCTACCCATTCTTCGACCAACAGGAGATCCTATTCTCAACGCTGAATGTATGACCCCCTGCCCTTGAGGCCTCGGCTCCATCTCTATCTCCTAATCATAATCATCACTAGAGTATTCCAACTCCCTTCGCATCTCCGTGTTTCGGACCTGTCTTCTACGAGCCCTTAATAGTGATTCCAACTCTTTGAAGTTGGCTTCGACAAAGGCTGGGCTAATGACGGGTTCTGGGTTAGCTGATGTTGAAGCATGATGATTGGGTGTTATTTCTGGGTGAGATCGTGTTTTGAATGTGGATACCTTAATTGGGGGAAGGTTGTTAGGGTGAGTTAGTGGTATTGGTGTTAAGGTCGAGAAACCCGGTGGGGTGTAACTTCTCTCTCCTGATTCATGCCAAAAAAGTAGCAGATGTATTTGATTGATTATTTGCTTGGAAATAACGAGACCAATTGTAGCGGGTCCCACAGATGGCGCCACTGATTGTACAATAATTTGCACGACTAGGCCTACGATGGTGATCGAAGGGTATAAGGGGTGTGGTGGTTGCGCCAAGCTTGTAAGTAACCTGAAATAAGAAATACGAAAACACTGCATTAAGTGATTGCGCAGGGGTTGGACCCTACGAACCACCTCCGGCGTGTGAATAAGTATTTGGTATGATAAGTTTAATGAAAATGTAGTCAAGTGGAGTTGTTGAGATTGCATACCAGATTTATGACTCGTCCAAAACTATTTATAGGAGAAGAAACGGCCTTAGAGAGTGTTTGCACGTTTTTAGGAGATCATGGGGGCGTCCCATGATTTGTGGTAACCGCTAGGGCTTAATGCCACACTCTTCCTGGTTTAGCGGGAAAGCTAAGGAGAAAGAGGAGACATGGGTAAGGCTTGGTCTTGACATTGCTCCGTCCTAAAATCATCGGCGGATACCCCGAAGGGCTTAATCCTTCAATTGGCGAATTCTCAATTGGTAATTAGATCAAAGGTGATTAGTTTTACGCCATTGAAGAATTTAGGAGGCTGACCAGAGCCTTCGATATGTAGGTTGGGAGCAGGCTCGAAGGGGGGTCCGTCGACCTGATCGGAGGGTACATTATTATTATTCTTTAAAAAAAATTACAAAATTTAAATGGTATATAGTATAGAGAGTATTTATTAAATTCGTAAAGTTATTTAAAAAAAATGAAAACTGATAAGTTAACTTAAGTCAATTACGGAGTATTTAACAACTAAAGTTTTGTTAATTATTTTTCCCTCGCAAATTTGACACCTATAATTTTTCTTGTTTTTTTCTCGACAAAAAATTCCCAATTTTGACCATTTTTAATTTTTTTCTAATTGGTCAATAAAAATGCTCAATTTGCCTATGTGGCAAGATTGAGCTCTTCCATTGATACAATTAGAAATTTCTCAAAGATTTGATTGTCCATTTTGCATGTCCTTTTATTATATATATACTATATATAAAGTAAAAATCAATATTTTTGAAAATGAAAAATTGATAAAACTATTGCTATGTTTGACAAAAGTAGCTGTGAGCAGTAGCAGTTAGCAGTAGCAGTGAGCTGTGAGCTGTAGCCACATCTTACTGCTCACTGCTCACAGCTTCTTAAAGAAGCATGGGAAAAATGAGCTTTCTTAAAAAATAGCAAAGCTCACCGCTCTTTTGCCAAACGAACACTAAAAATCAAAAAGCTCATTGTTTACCGCTCATCGAAAAGCTCTGCGCCAAACTAGCCTATATATGGAATCATAAACTTTTATTATTATTTTCGTTTATAACACATAACCCATATTATTTTCATTAAGTTTAAATCGTGTTTAATCCTCAAATTCTAACAACAACAACATACCCAATCCCGCCGGGGCGGGGTATGGGGGTGGTAAAATGTAGACAGATCATACTCCTACCCCAGGATAAACCTAAAGGTAAAGAGACTGCTCCCAGGAAGACCTCCGGCTGGTGACTGCAGATATATATATATATATATATATATGTGTGTGTGTGTGTGTGTGTGTGTGTGTGTGTGTATGTATATACATATATAAACACAAACACATCCACACACACACACACTCATATATATATGTATATGTGTATATATATATATATATATATATATATATATATATATATATATATATATATATATATATGTGTGTGTGTGTGTGTGTGTGTGTGTGTGTGTGTGTGTGTGTGTGTGTGTGTGTGTGTGTGTGTGTGTGTGTGTGAATAAATAAGCAAAAAGGAAAGGCAACGAATATAAAGGAGCAAGAAAAAAAAAGCCATTAAAAAAAGCATATAAACGCGAAAGCAAACAAAGCCAAGCATACCGAAAACCAATGCCACAGAGGAACCAAAAAGAAAGCAACACAAAAGGCCTAGAGCTAAGGCAAAGCAAAAAGGGCGAGCAAAAGGGGCAAGCAAAAGAGTAAAAAACCTAAGGGCAAAACAAAGGACAAGCATAAGGCACAACAAAACCTAGAGCCAAAAGGGCACAAGCAACAGGACCCTAACAACAGAAAGTAAGGGCAAGGCAACTAAGAGGCACCTAAAAAGCCTAAGACACCACAGCAAACCCGAACCCAACTAACCGATCCCAAAACTAACCACTAATTCTAATCCTATCTCTCCACGTCTTCCTATCTGAGGTCATGTCCTCTGACAAGTGAAGCTCCTCCATGTCGAGCTTAAGTCTATCCTCCCATCTAAGTTTAGGTCTACCTCTTCTTCTCAGACCGTCAACTATAAGCGTTTCTACTCTCCTAACTGGCGCTGTTTGTGGTCTTCTCTTGACATGACCGAACCACCTCAACCTTCCTTCTCTCATATTTGAGGTAATAGATTCTACTTCAAGTACATATCTAAACACCCCGTTCGGGATCATGTCGGCCATGGTTTTACCACAAGTCCACCTCAGCATTCTCAGTTCCGCTACTTCCACCCTATTAGCTAGAGCTTTTGTGATAGGCCAACACTCAGACCGGTACAACATAGCAGGTCTAATTGCCACCCTATAAAATTTACCCTTTAACTTAAAGGGTACTTTCCTATCACATAGAACTCCAGACGCCGCTCTCCATTTCGCCCAGCCTCCTCCAATACGGTGGGTTACGTCGTCGTCTATCCTTCCTGAGTTGTGAATAATCGAACCCAAATATCTAAAGGACTCCTTAGGTGAGAGGATCTGGTCTCCGATACAAACTTCCGTTTCATCGTTGTGCCCGATCTCGATCCTACTAAAAACACATCTCAGGTAATCCTCAAATTCTAAACTTTCATTATTTTTCATTTATAATCAATTAATCATTCTTTTTTTTCCATCACAACTATCTGCTGCTACAAAATCTCGTTAATATATAATTATATACGAGTACTCGTCTAGTAAGAGATTAGAGTTTAACTTATCGTGCATTACGACGTAGCTTTTGATTACACTTTTTGGTGAGGCATATTTTAATTGAGTCGAGTTATTTAAAAAACCAAATATTCCTCACATATCAAGGGACTCATCCCCACCATCCATCTAAAAAGAAATCAATGGCTGATATTAAAAGCATTTTAATATTTCACTCATTTTTTAAAATTTAAATATCTCTTAAACCGTTAATCGTTAAGCGAAAATAATTATACCATCGCGACAAGCATTTAATTATCTTTCTATAGATAGGCTATTTGATATATTTTCGTCAATTTTTTTTTTTCGTTTTTTTCACGTTTTTTTTCGTGGCTGAAAAAATTATATATGATATATCATATCATATATGATATTACATATCATATATGATATATCATATATGATATGTAATATCATATATGATATAATATGTAATATCATATATGATTTTTTCGGCCACGAAAAAAAATGTAAAAAACGAAAAAAAAATTTTTTTGTTGAAAGTATATCAAATAGCCTATCTATAAAAAGATAATTAAATGCTCGTCGTAACGGTATATTATTAATATTTGAAAAAAAATGATGAAAGTGGGTTTTTTAAATTGTTGGGAATAATCTCATATTCTCATCCATTAGAGCAAATAAAGATGGAGGGAAGATGGATGGTGGAGATTAGTCCTTGATATGTAAAATATGTTTGGTCCTCAAATAAAATTTTACGATTTTAATTTAGATTTGTGTAATTCAAGCTGATCCAAAATCATGATTATATACGGAGTATAAGTTTTTGTTCTGTTCAAGTCTTCAAGATCTTTAAGGAATAAAGTTATTTCGATGCAAAATCTGTTTTACTTTATATTTTTTTACAAAACATTTTATAGAAAATATAAGTGTCTTGTTCAACTAAACGAGTAAACCGTTAGTTTTATTATAATTTTATTACTAAATACGGAACTTTTAAAATACACCAAAATACAATATACTCTTTAATTAAGTATGTTGCAAAAACATTTTTTAAAAGTCTTTACCCTTCAACACTTTACCATACCTGTCTTTATAAATAGTACTCACTTTGTTTATAAGCATAAATCTAAATACCCCTTAATCCTGTTTCTAGGGAACAACAACTATATACTCATTTTCGTAGTTCCTTCTTGTATTATTCTTACTAACTGTTTGGTTTGTGGACGGGTTTAGGATTAGGATTTGAATTTTTTGGATTTAGGTTTGAATTTAGTATTAAATGATTAGATAGAAAAATATAATTATTTAAAATATTAATTGTTTTTTTAAAAGATATAAAGAGTAGAAATAATAAAAATCATTATTATAAGCATGTTAAAAAGAAGGAACCAGATAAAGTAATCAGAGCCCATCTAATTATATTATACTATATATATAAATCCCGGGCATTCAACCAGAGGCCGCCACGTGGAATACTGTAGCAAATGAACAGTACCGACCAATGTTCATGCTACAGTACGAGCTACAGTATTTTTTTTCCCTTCTTTTTTAACGCATCGCTACAGTTCTCGCTGCAATTTTTTTTTTTTTTTTACATAAATTTCCGTATGAAAATTTGTTTATAAAAAAAAAATTAATAACAAAAAATAAAAATAAAAAAATACGAAAAATAATACACTTACAAAAAATTCTTATACAAATTTGTTTTCTTTTAAAATACCCAAACAACAACAAAAAAATTCAACCGCAACGCAAAAAAAAAAAAAAAAAAAAAAAACGTAAACATAAACAAATTATGCTTCCAAGTAAACATACGCATATTTCAAATAACAAAATTATTAATTACACCGTACAACCGACAAAATACAACGACTGTTATCTTTAACATTTTTTCAAAAAATGCTTTTAACGCAATTACCATAACCCAAAGCCATTAAATATTTGCAACCACAAACAAAACTTAACCGACACCCAATAACTACTTAAAAAAATATATAAACTATTTCTCTATTTTTTTTACAACCAACGCATAACACCAAACTACTATTTAAAAAACCCGCCGCAACGCGCGGGTTACTAAACTCGTTATAAATATAACTAAAAGGCAGGGAGGTTTTGCTACAGTGCTCTAAACAGTACACTTGTTACAGTGGTCTAAACAGTGCTTTTATTATATATTACATTTGTATCTCTCTCGACTCTTCTTCTTCCCACCAGATCACTTAACAAACACATCCGATCACAAAGCAGATCTCACCCAGCTCTTTATCTCATCTCTCTTTATGCACTATATTTAGCATTTTTTTTTACTAAAAGACAAAAGGATATTTGTTAGTCTAATTTTTACTAAAAGACAAAAGGATATTTGTTAGTATTAAAAAGTAAATCTTGACCCTTGCCTAAGGTTTTGTACAATGTTTTGAAAATTGAGTTCAAATCCCGACGTGTTTAACTAGTTAACCCGGTTTCGAGAACCGGGTTGACCCGAGTCACTCAAATCCCGACGTGTTTAACTAGTTAACCCGGTTTTAGAAACCCAGGTTTTTTTGACCCGTTGTTTTACCCAGAACCGGTTAACCGGCCGGGTCGACCCGAGTTTCAAAACATTGGTTTTGTACACGCCAAGAGCAGGAGGTGCAGTTGCGTTATGGCTGGTGCCATGGCCACCAGCCCGAAAGTGACGACAGCGCACCACACCAGGACTGGCGCCATGGCTGTTTTTATTTTTTTATTTTTTATTTTTTATTTTTGAGAAAAAATGGAACGTTAGAGACTTTTTCAAATTGAACCGTTGGTACCAACGGCTATATGCCCGTCTTTTTTGCCATTTTCCCATTTAATATACTTTAATTCACACAATTAAACCTCAAAAAAACCTTATAAATACCCCTTATTATTTCATACTTCCCATACACTTCCAATCTACTACTAATCTCTACTTCTATTATTTTTTTTCCATTCAAAATGAATCCAAATTCACCATGAATCAACAACATGCTAAACGATCTGACGAACCAAATGCCGGGATCATCTTCGAATCCCGGTTAGATTCCCGCCTTCCAAAACCCATATATGAATCCCGAAGATCTAGCATTATTTAGTCAATGAAAATTACAACAACAACACCAATATAATCAATTTACTCAAACTCAACAAACAAACCAAGTCATCTCTTCCCAACCAAATTCGGACCATGCTTTGTTTCATATAGTAGACGAAGACGAAGATGAAGATAAAACAAAATCCAATGAAGAAGAAATGGTCCTGACCCCGACCTCAAAAAATTCGAGGACAAAGACGATGGCGAAGAAGCCAAAGACAAAGGCGAAGACGAAGAAAACCAACAAAGATAAAGACAAAGACGTCGATGAGATCAACAAAGGAGCCAAGAAGAGTAGTATCTTTTGGCGGAGTGTTACATTCAAGTTTCCGAGGATCCAAAAACGGGTGCAGATCAACAAAGGGATACGTTTTGGTATAAAGTGTTCGACGCATACAACAAGGAAGCCAATAGGCTCAACTATACTCTTCGTACCAAAAACATGTTGACGGAAAAGTGAATGAATAAAGATATTAAGAAGTTTAATACGGTTGTGGATGAAACAGTGGACTGGGGAGAATGATAAAGATTTTATGACTCGCCACATATTGTTTAAATGATCAGCGACTTATGACTTTAGACACTTGATCGCTTGGGACTTTTTGAAAGACAAGCACAAATGGAAAAATTCCAACTCGACTTTGGCAAGACGTAACCGTCTTCGGCCTACGAACGAGGAGCCCGAGCATTTTGGACCCGACGCGAGACGGCATGTACCGGGTTTCTAAGAGTCAACGTTCGTTAAACTCGAATGCTAGTTCCGGTTCAAACCCGACATTGTTTCAAGAAATGTTGCAACTACAATGCGAGTTAGACCGCAAAGCAAAGATGGATGTTCTCGAGCAAGAGTCACTCGCGAGAGTTACTTTATATGAATCTCAAAGAGTTGCCGAGAAGATGCGAGTGCTACAAATGGAAACAAGCAAGATGGATCCGATCAACGCGACGGTCGTGAAAGCACAACAAGCTTGAATCCGGGCAAAGTATCCTACCAACGATGTTTGACGGTCTTTTATTTCTATGTTTATGTACTAGGTTTTTAATTTTATGCATTTTTTTTAAAAGTATTTTTTTTGTAATGTTTTTTTTTTTTTTTTTTTTTTTTTTTTTTTTTTTTTTTAATAAAGTTTATTTTAGTTTATATTGTGTATATTTTATTTTATGTAAAAAAAAAATAAAAGAAAAAAATAATGGTTGACGGCATCAGAATTTCTAATGTCAACGGTTATAGCTAAAATGTGATGTCATCAGATTTCTGAAGCCGCGGAGATTTATGCTAACGTGACAGATTTTTTGGGCAACGACTTGAAGCCATGACACCACGCCCAATGCTTTAAATGTTCATCCACCATCCCAATATGGGGGACCCACTAAAACTCTAAAACATACCAAACACTACTCAAACCTAAACCATTTGGGCCCCTCTCTCTATATATATAATCGTAGAAACTTATTTAGAATTGCATCTTGAACTGTCTCTCGAAATTTCGTATCTGGTTATTAACTGAAGCCGACGACCAAACTATTCTATGGAGAAATTTTGTAAGTGTCATATGTTGTTTACTTATATACTAATTTTACGGCATTTTATGTTTAATATACATTTTCTCTCGTGTTATAATCTATCTGTTTCTTGTATTCATTTTGATAATGCTCCTGGCAAAAACAGTATTGATGTGCGTTTGTCTTATGGCAATGTACATAGGCTGTAGCAATTTAGATTGATGTAAATGAATTCTCCCCCTTTGTTCTTTAAGTCATAATTTTTTCATTTACCCTCACGATGTTGCAAACTGATCATCACGATCCTTTAGTGTGCTTATTCTTGAATGCATTGGGATCCTATTATTAAATGTGTAAATAAGCGAGATATTTGTTATCATTTTTGGTACTAGCTATAGGTGGAGAAAAACTGTGTTTCCATCCCGCATTTTCTAGCTGATTGATATTGTAGATAATATTTCAGTTCGACTTTAATTAGCTTTATTTTTCGTTGAATAAGATTGATTTTTTTTTTTTTTTTTTTTTACTGATCATCCACATTGTAATCATGTAATGTCGTAAATCTGATTTCACTTTTAGCTCCTATCGATTTAGTTCACATTTTTTTTTTTAACGGTACTTAATTGAACTAAAACCTTATTTTAAACATTACATTGGGTATGTTTGGTTGGGCCCCTGTGTGTGTGTGTGTGGAGAGGGGGGAGGGGAGTATCGGTATTAGACTATCACTTTCAGAATCATTTGAATGTGTTGGGTTTGTATATATAAGTATCACTTCCAGAATCATTTGAATGTGTTGGGTTTCTATATATGAATCATGATCCTTTAGTGTGCTTATTCTTGAATACATTGGGATCCTATTATCAAATGTGTAAATAAGCGAGATATTTGTTCTCATTTTTGGTACTAGCCAGGTGGAAAAAAAACTGTGTTTCTATCCCCCATTTTCTAGCTGATTGATATTGTAGATAATATTTCAGTTCGACTTTAATTAGCTTTAGTTTCTGTTGAATCAGATATATATATATATATATATATATATATATATATATATATATATATATATATATATATATATTTTTTTTTGCTGATCATACACATTGTAATGTAAATCTTCTTTGTAACTTTTAGCTCCTTGCCGATTCAGTTCAGATTTTTTTTTTTTAAATATTTTATTATTTATTTATTTATTTATGGATTCTAATGCTTGTATTATGTCTACTTAATCGAACTAAAACCTTATTTTGAACATTACATTGGGTATGTTTGGGCCCCTTGGGAGGGTGGGGGGGGGGGGGGGGTGGGGGGGGGGGGGAAGCGTATCGGTATGAGGGTATCACTTTTAGAATCATTTGAATGTGTTTGGTTTGTATATATAGGTTAAATAACCAACCAAGGAAAGGTTTCTCCATACATAGGCAATGTCGGGAATCTATAAAGCCCATTTCTTGCTTGTCTCGAAGCTGATGAACTTTTGCCTGAATACCCAAAATTGTTCCTGCTAATACATTGTCACATCAATTTGCTCAAATTGATTTTTTAGGTTTCTTCTTCTAGAGTTAGGTTCAAAAAAAAAAAAAAAAAAAAAAAAAAAAGTGAAAAGAAACCACAACCACACATTTAAGATATAAATATAAAAATATATACACCTCCTCTTAAAATTCTTTCTTAATGTGTGGCTATAAATCCTTCTTATTTAGTCTCATCTTGATTTTTCTTCTCACCGGATCCTTTCGCTCTTATTCCATATTATATTATATAGAGTGAGTTTCTTCACGAAACATCTACGTTTGAATTTCATTTCTTCTTCCATCAGTTTGCAAAGTCGTTATCAGATTCTAGGAAGAACTAATCAGTTTGAATCATCTTATTACACAACTGATAATCTAATTAGTCCAAAGTGCCTACTATATCTCAAAACGTAGTGCCAAAGTGCCAAATACTCTCATTAAAAAATAACAATGATTTAAAGGCATGATGAACAACTTAACATGGTTATATTTTCCCAAAATTGATACAGAGTATGAGATTAGGAATCGTACCTTTTGTGATCATGTGATCATTTTTTTGGAATGATAATCGCAATTTCGAAAATTAGATAAATCAAAGTTCGGCTGCTATGGATGTAATTGTAATTTAACCAAAGCTCATGTTCTCACTTGTACCCATTCCCTCCTGATCATCCCAAATATGGGAGGATTACAAATACACACAAAAGCCCATCCCTTCGCTCCCTCCCACCTTCCCTTCCCCTACCTATCCATCTTAAAAAAAACTCAAGAATGCCCCCCCCTTTTTTTTTTTTATTTCCATTCCCATCCCCTTCCATTACTTAAAAAAAAAAAAAAAAAAAAACTCGAGAACAGAGCGTAAAGAAAACTCCCACTATCCCTAAATCAACCTCCACAGCAGCCACGAACTTTCTAGCTGTTGGCTGTTGGCTTTGGCCAGCGGTTCGGAGAACTCCCGCTAGCCCTTTATATGCTTTCATCCATGTCCTTTTCTAGTCATTTTTTTTTTCATTAGGTTCGTTTCGAGTGTCGTTTTTGGGCGGTATTTACCAAGACAATTTCTTTTTGGGTCAAAGTGGTTCATGTTGTTCAGATATAGGTTGGTGGTGTCAAATGTTGGTAAGATCGTGTTTTATTTCCTACGTGTTTGTGCCAAACATCTCAAACTCCACCATCATCATCAAACAATACTTGTAAGTTGACACCACTAAACATTAAAAAATTAAATATTGCAAGTATATACATAAAGTGATATAGATTGCAACTTTAAATATCCAAACATTAGGGTATCTACAATGGTGGCTTTATAAAAAGCTTTAATAATTAAACGAAGAGATCTAAAAATTTTAAACCATAGTATACACATGTTTCATTCTTATGTGGTTTGAAGAGGTCTAGGATTATGGAATGGTTCAAAACCTTTAACAATTACATTATGAAGACAGATTAACCTTTAAAATGTTTATGCATAGTGTAGTAGGTTTAAAAAAAATCAAAAGGTTTATAGTATGATGACATGTATAGCTTATAAACCTTTTAAAAGCTCCACCATTGTGGGTGCTCTTGCAAATACTTCCATCCTTGGTAAAACGAAACGAAATTAAACTACAAAAGGTATATAGGGATAACTATTTTTAATACCTGTGCATACATGGGTTGTTAGTTGTTACACTAACCTTTCATAAGTATTGAAATGTGTAAGATTTACGTTCGAGTTTGTTGTTAAAGTGTTTGACATTTTCGTACATAAGTCTTAAAAAAAGCAAATATTGGTTGTTGTTGTTTCCATTTTTCCTAATTTCTAAACATTACAGTCACTTTATCTGGTTATTTTTAAAGATAAATGAAATGAACAAAAGCATCCTAAAACAACTAAAATTTAATGTTGAATTATGCTTATAGAACATGCACGGGTTCAGATTGTAAGTACGACTAATAATTATATTTCAACTCTTTTGATATTATCAATCCCATGCATCTATAGATTTTTTCTAGTATTACAATTAAATTAATTTAAGTTTAGCCGTATTTAATCTTTTAACCCGCGTACGAACGGGTTATGAAATGCTAATTAGGTTCGGACGACTAACACTAATAATAATATTTCACCTATATTTGTGTTTTGATTTGAATGCATGATAATATTTTGTTTTTAATGTTATTGTTTGAGTAATTTAATTTGATATAAGTGTTTATATATGTTCTAACTAATCTCATACATACACTTAATAACACGTGGTTAGCTTGATATTTAATTATTTATAGGACAAATGTAGACAGTATTCCAATATTACGATCAATTTAATAATAATAAGAATAAGAATAATAGTAGTAGTAGTAGTTTATAAAAATGTTTAAAGTGCATGATGGATTTGTTAAATATACAAATTTTCTAAAAATTATGGAAATTGGGGATTTTACACTTAAAGTCTATAAACTTAGAGTTAAAAATAGCCATTTCCAAAAGTTTAAAGTTCGATTGTAAATTCTATTAATCAATCGGATTATAACGTTTATCCACACAAGTAAAAAAAAAATAATAAATAATAAAATAATAATAATAATAAATCACAAGGTCATGTGTATTTTCATTTTTTTTTCTCCACTAAATTCCTCCACCACACTTATAAAAAGTTTGATCAAACAAATTTGTTTTGACTTTTATTGGCCTGCAATTGAGCTCTCTTAAGGTCAATAAAAAATTGATTGTCATAAAATAGTTTCTCTTATCATATAAAAATTTATTATTCACAAAAGAAGAGTTGAAAGATTTGCAGAATTGAACATGGGCCCAATAGTAATTTAACCCATGTGCAACCAAACAAATGAAATGGAATCCTCTAACCTATTTCTATCCCGTCCAATTATCAACCTGTAGCTATAGTGATTCCATGACTCAAACCAAACAGTACCCTATGTTTTCAAGCTCAGTGGTAGAGCACTCGGCTGGTATTTGACTAGTCGAGACGTAGGTTCGAATCCTACTTGAAAAGCTCCCCATGGACTTATTTAACTCTTTCCTTACTCCAGCCCTTACAAATTAATCACATAGACTGACATGCTCTATTTGTGTATAAAGTCATAATAAGCTTATGGTTGGTTTACTTTCAAAAAGTATTTCTCTGATGAAAGTTTGGAGATAGTGTTCGAATGCTGTTGTCTTTTCTAGTTTAAAAAATTGTAGAACATGTTTAAATGCATATGTTTTCTATTTGTTCTGCAAATATACTTCACTTCCATTTTTTTTAAACGGAAAAACTATGTTTCTAAACTGCAATTACAAGGAACCAATATTCAAATGATAATTCTCAACCAAGTAAGAATTAGCATGAAAGTAAAACAAAAAATATGCAATAAATACTTTACCATGCTGTTTAGCATGAAAAACTCCTCTAAAACACACAAATTATCAACAAAACTGCCTTAAACATCACATCTCAACAGCAAACAGCTCCAGAAGAGCATCAATTAGCAGAAAACAAACAACATCAAAATAGAGAAAACATCATTAAAAGAATCAGTAATTTGAAGCCTTGTTATCAAATTCTTTCTTTTGACCCGCTAAAGTTCAACACAAACCGAATCAGATCAATGCGGGCTTAATTTGTATAAAAATGATACGGGTCAAATCAGTTGAAAGAGTTCAACGAACTGAGAAGGTGTTTACTCCACCATAACACTTCAAACATGCTATCCAGATTGTAAACCGGCCTGCTGACAACTAATACACGTATGACGTTTCCCACAAACTATTAGCACTACATTCTACATATTGATAGCAAGATTCATTATTAATTCTGGTTTTTATGAAATATGAGATATTATGTTCCATGAACACGCGTATGTAAAGAATCCATTTTTCAAAAAATAAAAATAAGAATCATACAAAAAAACAATTAAAAGCAGCAGGAAAATTATGTAGAAACAGAAGATTCATGTATATAAACAATTAAACATAAAACCTATCTGGACATACACATTAAAGATTTAAAGTAACCTACTTCGTTTCTGTTACCCTCAGAGCAGACACGGATACATTACTTATAAACGAAACACGTTATCAAGAACACACTGCTTCTACAAACCAAACCAGTATTTAAGACTACATCACAATACAAACGAAATATTCAAGAAACAGCATGTAAATATTATGTTTTCAGAAAATCATATGTTTACATTACACCCCAATCACAACTATCAACAAACATCAACCTTTGAAAGAAACCTCAACTTGTTTTATGACAAGAAAGTAAAATTTAACAGGGCAACAAAGAAGCAGCATATGCGCACAAGGGGAAATGAAGAACCCGTAAAAATCAAGGCAGCAGGAAATAAATCCACCTAAATGGACGAGGGAATGAAACTGCACGACTGAATTAGTGGTTTTAGAGAAGGGTTCGCTGCAAGTTTAAGCAAAACGAGAGAATAATCAAAACCTCTATCTACAGGAAAAGTGTATAAAACTATAAAAATACATTTTCTAATATCTAGTTATACATTAGAAAACTGGTTTAACATTCTTTCCATGAAAATTTTCCGAAGAATATCTTATTAAAATATGTTTTATGATTTTCTTGTTTTATGTTATTCCCTGGTCTGTTATCAGTATGGAAATTAGTATATTTATTACAGTATATTATCTATATCTCTATAAGTATCCAAGACAACTTGGGGAGGAAGACAACATAGGGAGAAGGAGTTTTACTGTCCTTATATAATAATATTAGGAGCTCTTTCAATATTCAAATGGTTATGAGGGTTTTAATGTCACTTCGGCATTTAGATTGGAGGTTCTCTGCGTGATTGTTTTCACATTTTGACGATATATGATAGAATTAAGTTTTATTTTAACTTGAGGGTCATTGAGGCAGCATCATATCTGGGATTTTGGTATTCTTCTGATTGTTGGTGAAATTGTTTTCTAAAACTAATACTTATACAGAAAACTTCTAAAGCATCCTGGTCTCTTTTTCACTTGATACTTATTTTTATTAATTTTGTCAATAGGCTCATCCTGTAGCAGTTTATATAGACTTGAAAACAGCCCAGTTTCTATGGAATTATTTGGGCAATGCAAGAGTGTTGATTCTGCGGATAGAGAAAAATCACCATGTTCAGGTCCGCACTCTGTTTGGTCTACAGATCAGAACACAGTCTTGCTGTGGAACAAGGTCTCTTTAGAACTGCCGGCAGTTTCACTTTCTGGCGAGTCTAGATACCTGACACCACTTTGGGTATCTAAAAATGACGAGCCCCGAGATGACCTCTATAAAGCTGAAAACTTGGTTCAAAGAATAAGAGCTGTGCTAAAGCAATTAGCCTTCCGCGAGCAACATATTCTGGTTCAGTATTGGGTGGCTCGTGTTGTTGGGAAACACCAACTACTTACAACTTTAGATCAACCATTTGGTCTTGGTGTAGCCAATGCAGAACTTTGTTTTTATAGGAGGGACTCTGAGAGGAATGCGTTTCTTGTGGATAAGGATCATGAAGAAGAAGATGTTAGTCCTCCTGCTCGAGTATTTAGGCAAGGATTACCAGAGTGGACTTCGGATGTAATTAACTATCTACCAAAACATTTTCCACAAAAAGACTCAGCGATCCGTTGCAATCTCCATGGTTATCTGGCTTTACCAGTATTTGATTCCACTACAAGGTTGTGTGTTGGTGTGCTTGAGCTCTTAATGTCTTCCAAGAATTCAAGTTATGCTTTTGAGGTTCAGCAAGTTCACAAGGCGCTAAAGGTATTCATCAGTTACCTTTCAAATCAAGTAGTTATTAACCTTCCAAATGATACCATGCATTGGGAAAAAAGAAACAGAAACTGTAGTTAAAGAGGCTCTGCCGCTGCATAATTCATATAACTAAGTCTATAGCACTTTTTTTTTTTTTTTTTTTTTTTTTTTTTTTTTTTTTTTTTTTTTTCCCATTTCCGACATTAAATATAGTTCTCCTAGTGCTGCAGTAACTAATTAGTACTACTACCTTTTTAGACATGTTTTGGGCTGTATAATCAAATAAGCCTCCTTTGATGATCACTTAATTTTCTAACTTGTCATCTTGCAGACACAAAATCTGACGAGCTCACACGTATTTGATTCCACTACTCCAGGGGTTTCCGGTGAAGGCAGGCAAAAGGTGTTGGATAAAATCCTGGGCATTCTGAAAAGTGTGTGTGACACCCACAGTATACCTTTTGCTCAGACATGGGCTGTTTCCCCATCCACTAGTTTTGTTTCACATGATAAAATTATACACAAGAGTTGTGGTAGTTTTGACACTAAATGCATCGGGAAAGCCTGCATGCATACAACTGATCTACCATTTCATGTTCGAGACTTGGGTATGTGGCCTTTCAGGGAAGCATGTAAAGAGCAGCACTTGGATATGTCATGTAGCTTTGTTGGGAGGGCATTGCTAGCCCGTGGGTCAAGTTATTGTCAAAATGTAACTGAGCTCACTGAAGAAGAGTATCCTTTGGTGCACAATGCAAACATGTATAAGATAACTAGTTGCTTTGCAATCTTTTTGCATAGTCTTGAAGGCAATGATGAATATGTCTTAGAGTTTTTTCTCCCTTTTTACATTAAAGATGGTACTTATGTACCCCATCTGGTGCAAACATTGAAGCAGAGAGTTGAAGACGCTTCTGGATTTGAATTGGGTGTTATATCATCACACACAGAAGTTAGTGGACCACCTAGGGATGCAAGTTATTTGTCATTAAGTAGAAAACCTCAAAGTATCCAAATATCCTCAATTACAATGGCCAACACCTTGGCATTATCAGATTCAGAATCGGTTTTGGCAAATGTTGTTAAAACTGACGTTGCAGATGTCCAAAGCCAATGTTCATCCAGAGAAAACTACCCTAATGATATTAGGGGTAACATTAATATGGGTAGTTCAAGAGAAAATGATATTGCTACTTCCTATTCCATTGTGATAGATCATATAACAAGAGATACTAACACTGATGCTAAAGAAAAGAGCAAACCTTTGAAACGAGGCAGAAAACGTAAAATTGATTCTCTCACAATGGAGGCGGTTGAGAAACATGTTGGAAAACCAATAAGTCAAGCTGCAGAGAGCTTCGGTGGTGAGTCATCTGAAGTCTTTTCTTAAGTGTTTATGTTTATATTCACTCTTTCGATACTTCATTCATATATATATATATAGCATAATCATAATTTCTACCCAAATATGTTTGCTTTACAGTTAGCAGGTCTACATTGAAGCGTTTTTGTCGAGAGAATGGTTTAACCAGTTGGCCAAAGCCAAGTCAGGGCAAAAAACAAAGTCATGCTACCAACCCAAAGCTGTCACAACAATGCTTGCAAAGGTCTTCAAGTCCATGGTTTGCTATACGTCTTGCTGTCCTCTTTGTAGTAAGGGTTAATCGGTTGAATTCCTCAGGCAGGCAGATGAGCTATAGCGAGCATAGCTATCTTCCTTCTAAATCAGATACTAAATACCAAGTAGCACAACTTATGGTAAAGGCAACTTTTAAAGGTGATATGATAAAGTTCCGGTTTCCTGTTTCTTCAGGACTGTTAGAACTGGAAAACGAAGTGGCACAAAGGCTCGATTTAAAGAGTGAAAGGCTTAGTATAAAATACAAAGATGAGGAAAATGACTTGCTACTCATTACTTGTGATGATGATTTGCACAGTCTTCCAGAGTTTGTGGCGACTAATACCACCGTCAAATTACTCGTCGATTTGGCTTCCAATTCATGTAGAGAACCCAATCGGCAAGAGAATGCATGACTACGGTTTTGTTAGTGGAGATTAATGGAGAGTTGTGACATAGCATTCTTGACTCGGTCGAGAACCTGGAGATGAGAAAGATATCACTCTTAAGTTACACAGAGTGCAAGGGATGACTTTACAAAGTGCCTACGATGTAGGAATATTCATCGTAATATGAGAGGTAAAAAATTGGAGAAGAAGATGCCTTTATGATGAAGATGACTCTTTTCATTTATATGCCAAGAGAACCTTATAGGCGAAGTTGCAAGGTGTCTGGATTGGTTTGGAGGTTTGGGGCGCGATTTGATCCGCCAGACTTAGACCTCGGATGCATGTTGCCTTGTATGCATCAGTGGGATTCTTGCAAAGACGATCATGTGAACGTTTGTTGGTTTGTGGTGTGAGCACTATGTGATTGTCGTTTTGTCTATTACGTCGCGTTAGTGTTTGAGACGTAGGTGATAAGCAAGAAATAAGTGTTAAGCTGTTTGGCAGGTGAGGTGCATGCAAATGGGTTAACCCAGACGTGTGAGGGGCACATGATCAACTCGAACAACCATCTAACCAACTTTGGTGCCAATTTACCTTTTAAATAGTTTTAGTTGTCATTGTAAGAATTAGCAATTGATTTGTATTTCATTTCTTCCTCTCTTGTAATCATGCAACTGTAACTAACATAACAACTTTTCCCTCCTCTATCAAAAAAACCTTCTCAGTTATTCTCTCTCTCCTCTAACAAACTTCCTGCCACTTAATCCACCATTAAAATTCAACTAAAAGCTTCAATTCTTCACGATTTAACCATCAAACTTCTAATTGAATCCGATAAATCGATTCAGTTTTTCATTACGATTACTCCTATATGATTTTCCCCAATTTTCATTAGCTAATTGAAAAGTTCATTTTGGCACCAAAATTGAAATTTTCAATTCTTCTTGTTAGTATTACCTTTTTAATTTCTAGGTTCTTTAGCACGCTTCTTCACTATTTGAGTTAATTTCTTGTGAGCGAATTTGAAAATGTCATCAAATAGACAGAATTTGAAGCGAAATGTTAGGAGGCCTTGGAGGTATGCGAATTTTGAGATTAGTACTGGGAAAAGAGCCAATAAGGGTGCTAATGGTAGTAATGATGGTGATAATAAGGAAATTGTGGAAGATAAGGCAAATCCTGTGGGTGTGAGGCATGAAAATGTCGAATCTGGGAAAAGTGTGGATTGTGAGGAGGCTAGTAGTGCAGAGAAGGGAAGTATTGATGAGAATAGTGATATAAGTGTTACTATGGATGCTGGGAAGGAAAAAGTTGATTGTGGAATGCAATATGAGCAGGAACAGAATGTGGCTAAGAAATGTGATTCTAGTACAACTGGCAATTATGAAGGTGACAAGGTGATTGAGAATTGTACTGATGAAGCTAAAACTAGTTCTGATAACAATGTAAGTCATTCAACTCTACCTGTGAATGTACATTGTGAGGCTGTTAAAACTAGTAGAGTTGATAGTGTTACTGATAATGGAACTAATCCTAGTTATGTTGATTTAACTAAAAGTAAATTGGGGAATGTGAACAATACACCAGCTAGTCCTATTGCTAATAATGCTGAGAAGGTACTTACTAATATTCCCACTGAGATTGATTGTAATGGGAATGCGGTGGTTATATTTGATGATATTATGGTTTCTGAAGGCTCTAAGAAATGGGGTTTAACTTTGTGTGGTTACTTTGTGGGATGTAGTATGTCAGTGTATGAACTCAGATACAATCTCAGGAAAATGTGGGCTAAATATGGTTTTAAGGACATTGTTGACAGTAATAATGGAATCTTCTTCATGAAATTTCATTATGAGAATGGGTTGAATTTTGTTGTCAATAATGGGCCATGGATGGTTAATAGTAAGCCTCTTATTGTGCAAAAGTGGGATATTACCATGCCTATGGATAAAACTGAACCAGATAGCCTTCCAATATGGGTCAAATTGTGTAATGTCCCTCTAGAAGCATGGACTACAAAAGGCATTAGTGCTCTTGCTAGTAGAATTGGAAAACCTATGGTCATGGATAATGTCACTGCTAACATGTGCAAGACTGGGATTGGTAAAGTTGGATATGCAAGAGTCCTCATTGAAGTGTCTGCTAAGAAAGAGCTACCTGATGTGGTGGAAGTTGTATATAGAAATGAGGATAAAGAAGAGATATTGAGGAAGACAGTTAAGGTGATGTATGATTGGAGACCCACTCAATGCAATACTTATTGTGTTTTTGGTCACACATCTTATAATTGTGGGAGGAATAAGAATGAGGAGACATTTAACAAAAGAGAGGAAACAGCAACTGGTGGAAATGAAGGTAAGAAGAATGAAGGAGATGATAATGAAGGGTTTCAGGAAGCAAAAAACAGGAAGAAAGGAGGAATAGACAATAAAGTCAAAAAGCCTAATTTCAAACATAATCCTCAACCTGCTGCAGATAAGAATGGAGGAAGTAAACAAGGAACAAACTAGGGTAAGCCTGCTGTTAAATATGAATTTCAACCAAAGAATGTTGTAAGTAATGAAGATGATACGCCCCGGCTTTATGTTATTTTATATTTATTTAGGATATATGTCTTTGTGTCATATTAGGAAAGTGTCATGTTTAGATATATCTTTATGTTTGGCTTGTTTTACAAGCTACGGTTATTCGGTTATATATACCGAATCATTATTATGAATGAATCAATCAAAGTTAAAGATAAACAAATCTCTAGTTCTTCTCTTCTATTTCTTAAGGAGCTCGCACACGCTAAAAGTGGTGCTTTATCCCGCTACAACCCCTAACCGGGTCGTATCAATTGGTGCTTTCATTGAGAGCTCTCGTTGAGAGGGCTTACGATTAGGGTTCCAATTATTAAAAAAAAAAATTACTGTTCACGTACTGTCCACCGACACTGTTCATCGATACTGTTCACAGTTACTGTTCATCGAAAAAATTTTCCCTGTTATTCGAGTTACTGTTCATGGCATCTGGCAGCAACGATCAGGATGCTCTATCTAAACTTTTGCAAATGGGTACGGTGGCCGAATATGAGAATGATTTTAAGATTCTTAAAAATTAAGTAACGGCGATCTCGGAGTCTTTACTTATATCGTTTTATATCTCCGGACTTAAACTGGATCTACAATATTTACTCTTACGGTCAAATCCAAAAACTTTAGACGAAGCTTTTTCATTGACCCGTGCGGCGGAAACACGCTTCGCGAACCTAGATATTTGGGAATTTTTGAGGTCCAATCCTTTAACTTTGGGAGAAGACTTCTTCAAAGCTCGTATCACCGAGGTTCGTTTTGAGACAATTGCAAAGGAAGAGAAAGAGCACATCGTTGAAAAGAAAATAGATGACATCTTACTATTAGAGGGTGAATTTGCTTCACCTAAGGCTGAAGGGTCAGTGAATGTTAATGAGTATATTGGAGTTGAAGAGGTTGTGGGTGGGGGCGAAGCGCTTAAGGTTGGCGAGGATGAGTTGAGTAGAGTGACATCGACACTTAAGGATGGAGGTGGTGAATTTGATAGTCGTTTGGATGAAATAAATTTGAATTTAAGCGAGGAATTAGCGGACTCTCAATCTGCATATTCTTCGTATCACCTTGAGGGCAAGGTGATTTTTGAAGGAGTGGGGAGTGTTATGGCATTGGTAGCGGAAGGTGGAATAACTGTGTTGTGTTATGTCCAAGGTAGTGGAAGGCAGAAGAGGAAAAAGGTGTTGGTTGTGGTAGCGGAAGGAAGGAGAACTACGGGAGTGGAAGATAGGAGTAGGATTGGGATTAGGATATGGGATCCCAGAATCAAGAGAAATTTTTCAAGACCACACCTTGAGGACAAGGTGATTTCGAAGGAGTGTGGAATGATACGCCCCGGCTTTATGTTATTTTATATTTATTTAGGATATATGTCTTTGTGTCATATTAGGAAAGTGTCATGTTTAGATATATCTTTATGTTTGGCTTGTTTTACAAGCTACGGTTATTCAGTTATATATACCGAATCATTATTATCAATGAATCAATCAAAGTTAAAGATAAACAAATCTCTAGTTCTTCTCCTCTATTTCTTAAGGAGCTCACACACGCTAAAAGTGGTGCTTTATCCCGATACAACCCCTAACCGGGTCGTATCAGAAGATCAAAAGAATGAGAACAAAAGTCCTGATAAAAATGTACAAGTTCCCAAAACTGATGAGGTTAAGGGTAGTAGTCCAAATAGGAAAGCTTGGTCTGTGCATGGTAAGATTCTGGAAGCTATGAAAAGAACATCTAATAAGTATTCTATTCTTGAAATGTATGACATAAACAATCAGAATGAATTGCCAGAAATGAGAAATAAGGAAATTGTTGATGAATTCTTGAGCAACAAGAAAACTCCTACAAAAGAGGAAATGGATAAATGGGATATTAACATGTATGCATATTACAAAAAGAGCATTGAAATACTAGAAGACAAAGGTAAAAAAGTTGTTGGTGAAGAGGATGTATTTGAGGAAACTAGTGGAATAGCTAAGAGTATGAAGGATAATGAAGTAAGTGGAATGGATAATGGAGTGTTGGAGGGGAAGGATGAGGTTTGAATATATATCCATTGATTGCAGAATTGGGGCTTGGAACATCAGAGGTTTAAGCACCTCTGATAAACAAACTGAAGTTAGAAAGTCTATCATGGATGAGAAGTTGTTAGTATGTGCAGTTTTAGAAACACATGTGAAGAATAGGAAGTTACAGAAAACTGGTGATAGTATTTTTGGCAATTGGAAATGAATGTCAAATATGAACCAGTGTGATAAAGGTTGCAGAATAATGATTGGATGGCATAGTGATGAAGTCATTATGACTATTATTCATAGTGCCAAACAATCCATATTATGCAAAATAGAATCAGTGGATGGCAATGTAGCAGTGTTTTGTTCTTTTGTGTATGCTGCTAATGGTGGATTAGAAAGGAGTCTCTGGAAGGATTTGAATATATATATATAAGAGAATTGTGGGTAATGGTTGCTGGGTTCTGCTTGGTGAATTCAATGTCACCCTGAATCCTAATGAACACTCATCAGGAGGATCAAGCATGACTATTGATATGGTTGAGTTCAGAGATTGTGTGAATCAAGTTGAGATTGAAGACATTGCTAGTAATGGTCTGTTCTATACATGGACTAAAAATCTTCATAAAGTGAGAAAAGGTGATTATGCAGGAGTCTTGAAAAAGCTGGATAGAACTATGGGTAATGAAGAGGTTCTATGTAAGTTTCCACAAATCTATACTGTTTTTCTACGTTACTTAATCTCTCTGTCCAGTATTGCTTGTTATTCCCAAAGCTATTCAGAAAAAGAAGAGATCTTTTAAATTCAATAACTTTGTTGCTGATAAAGAAGAGTTTTTTCCATTGGTGGAGAAATATTGGGTTGATCAATGGGATGGATGTCATATGTTTAAAACAGTCAAAAAACTTAGAAGTTTAAAAGGTCATTTGAAGAAATTGGCTTGGAAGAATGGAGACATATTTGCTAATGTTGAGAAATTAAGAGAGAAGCTTAAGGAGGTGCAAACAAAAATTGATAAAGATCCTTATGACAAAAATCTTAGAAATGAAGAATGTGGTGTTTTAAAAGATTATGAGGAAGCTATGAAGGATGAGGGAAAATTGTTGTTCCAAAGAGTTAAAGTCAAATGGTTAAGCTTTGGAGACTGAAATAATGTTTTCTTCCACAAAGTTGTTAAGAGTAGGCATCATAAGAGTAGAATTGGGTCAATTAATGATGAGTTGGGTAACAAATATGAAGGCAATGCTGTGGCTGGATAGTTTATAAGTCATTTTCAAAGCTTCTTGGGAATTTCTACTCCTGTAGAAAAGATTAACCATATTGATGAGCTGTTGGTTAACAAATTGAATGAAGCTGAAGCCAATGATATGGTGAGGAATGTTAATGATGAGGAAATTAAAAGAGCTATGTTCAACATTTATGATAACAAAGCTGCAGGGCCAGATGGTTTTTCATCAAAGTTCTATAAGAAAGCTTGGAGCATAATTGGGAAGGACATCTGTTGTGCAGTAAAAGATTTCTTTGATACAGGAAAAATGTTGAAAGAGATTAATTCTACTCTTATTACTCTTGTTCCAAAGAATAATTCCCCTCAAAGGTCTCTGAATACAGGCTTATTGCTTGCTACAATGTCCTATACAAATGTACAAGCAAGATTATTACTCACAGAATGAAAGGTTCTCTAGATAAGCTGGTTGGAATGAATCAAAGTGCATTTATCCCCAAAAGAAAAATTCAAGATAATATTCTGTTATCTCAAGAATTGTTTAAAGGTTATGACAGAAAGGAAGGACCTAAGAGAGTTGCTCTTAAAATTGACATCCAAAAAGCTTATGACACAATTAACTGGCAATTTTTGAAAGATATCCTGAGAGGTTTCAATTTTCATGAGAAGATGGTGAATTGGATAATGAAATTTGTCACTACTACTTCTTTCTCAATCTGCATAAATGGTGAATGTGTTGGGCACTTTAAAGGTGGGAGAGGTTTGAGACAGGGTGACCCCATGTCACCCTATCTATTCACTCTTGTAATGGAAATTTTGAATTTACTTGTGCAAAAGAAGGTGGAAGTCTACGACAATTTCAAATATCATTTTGGATGTAAGAAGTTAAAGGTCACACATCTCTGTTTTGCTGATGACTTACTAATGTTTTTCCATGGGAATAAAGACTCAGTTCAAGTTTATAAAGATGCTATGGAAGAATTTGGGTCTTTTTTAGGTTTAAAACCAAATTATAACAAGAGCACTGTTATATTTGGTAGTTTGAATGAAGAAGATAAGCAAAGTATTCTGAATGTGGTCCCATTTAAAGTTGAAAAGTTACCTGTAAGATATCTTGGAGTTCCTTTAATCACAAGAAGACTTGGAGTTAAGGACTGCAAAGTATTGACAGATAAAATAAAAGCTAGAATTGAAAATTGGAAAAACAAGTGCTTGTCTTATGCTGGAAGATTACAACTTGTTGCTTCAGTGTTGGAATCCATTCATGTGTATTGGGCTCCTGTCTTCCTTCTACCAAACACTATGATAAAAGATATCAACAAGTTACTTAAGACTTTTCTGTGGAACCATGGTGATACTACTAAAGGTAAAGCAAAAGTGGCATGGGATCATATATGTAGACAAAAACAGTATGGAGGATTGGGTTTGAAAGATCTAAGTACATGGAACAAGGCTATGATTATGAAGCATTTGTGGCATGTTGCTGTGGATAAAAACTCTTTATGGGTTAAATGGGTAAATACAGTCAAATTGAGGGGAAGAAGCGTATGGGCTATTAATGAGGAAAAAACTGATAGTTGGGGGTGGAAGAATATTTTAAAGCAAAGACAGGATGCTAGAAACCACATGATTGTTAAACTTGGCAATGGTAAGACAACATCACTGTGGTTTGATAATTGGAGCAACATTGGTGTATTATGTAATTTAGTGACATACAGAGATATGTATGATGCAAGACTGACAGCTAGTATGAATGTTCATGATATGGTGGTTAATGAAAATTGGAATTGGCCTCTAGAATGGAATGTAAAATTTCCATTGATTGCACAACTACAAGCTCCTATTCTGGATGAATCTCAAAGTGATAGATTGATGTGGCAAAAGAACAATGGTCAAGTGGTGGATTTCTCAGTAAGTCATGTTTATGGGGATTTGCAAAATGTGAATGGTGAAACTACATGGCATAAGGTGATTTGGTTTTCACAAAACATCTCTAAACAAGCTTTTGTGCTTTGGTTAGCTGTGCAGAATAGGCTAATGACTCAAGACAGGTTAAAGGGTTGGGGTTCATATGATATGATGATTTGTTCTCTATGTTACAATGACTCTGACTCACACTCTCATCTATTTTTCAAGTGTGAGTATCCTAGGAAATTTTGGGGAAAAGTCAAAGATAAGATGGAATTGAGATGTGAAGAAGACAATTGGAATGAAGTTGTGAGGTATTTTTCTAATCAGGCCTGTGGTAATAACATTGACAGTATTGTTCATAGACTTGGATTAGCTACTAGTGTATACTTGGTTTGGCAAGAAAGAAATTATAGATCGTTCAATGGTGAAAAAAGAGAAGTGGAAGAGCTTTACAAGATTTTGAGGAAACCATTAAACTGAGACTGTTAAGTCTAAAAGTTAAACCATCAGGTGCTGTCTATGATACTCAAGTCAGATGGAACGTAAAGTTAAACATTACTGCTAATAGTAATCTTGCTGTACAGATGAGAACTGGATCAGGAAAGTGAAACATAGGTTTTTAAGGGGTGTTTGGAAGTGTATGCATCAAGGCAGAATCATTAATTCTAGAATTCAACACTTCAGTTAAAGGAGTGTTTGGGATATGAGATTTCTTTGATCTGAATAATTGCAGGCTACTACAATGGACCAAAATCTTGTGCTTGGAGTTTCATTGGTGTGACTGTACCTTTTTAGTAACCATATGTCCCAAATATTTGGCCTTGGGAGGAAATATTTGAACATGTGGGGAAAGGAAGGAGGTCTGATTCAGTGGAATGTACCATAATAGAGATTTGTTCATTGTGAAGAGTAAGTAGCTTGGGTGGATGGTGTATGATGGGGGAATAAAGAGGTGTGAAAGATGAACCTTCTTGGTCCCCCCAATACATCATCATAGGAGGAATGGTTGGCTTCCCTCAAGGTATGTGTTTCTAAGCAACTGAAGCCATTCTTAAAAGATGGAAATGTAAGTTGCTTGGAAGAGCTCTTGACTGGAAGGGTATGGGTTCCCAGTGAAGCCAATAACCTCTCCTACCTATTTCACTGTGGATGATGGTTGAGTGATTTGGGTAGGAAGGTAAGCTGGAAATGTATGCTGGATGGTAAAGTGCATATAAGGTGAATAAAAGTGCTGAATATGGAAGAAGTTGTTTAGCTGTTAGACTGGTATAATTGATTTAGTCATCTGTTACTTGTATTGTAAGATAGTATTCTGTTGAGATGTTGTTTCAGGTTTGGGGTATGTCCAAATTCTGATGTTATTATGTGTACTCAATTTTGGAAGTTAATATATATTCACCTTTGCACCAAAAAACTTTTCCCTCCTCCATTGATAATCACCTAAAGCTTCGTCGGTCTATTTCTTATCTTCTTGACTAGCTTAATTAGTTGTGATCTTCCAACGGAACTTAATTGATCCCTAAAAGTGCTTATCAAGTGGTATCAGAGCGCTTTCTTGGCACCATTAAACACCACAATCCACCGTACAACCGTCGAACTGCTTCAATTTCTAGTCAATTTTTCGACCATCCCATTGAAAAATTATCTTTTATATCAAAATACATTTCCAATCGAAAATACGTTCTACAAAACTCATTTTGCTTTACATTCCGATAAAAAAATATTTAGTGCAGGATTTACTATTTCATTAAAAAAGAAAAAAAATCTCTAATCTCGAGTGATCAATTGATCAAATTAGAGAATCTTTACAATTTTGGTTGTACGGATAATCTTGAATGAGTTAGAAACGGTAACTGCAACTAGGAATTATGTTAATGGAGGCCAACCTTCTAGTGGTACTTGAATGGTTCTTGAGGATGAAACTAGGAGATTTCTTGTAGACACCGTGGAAGGGTCATTAGTAGGGATGCAAAGATCAATGGATGATATGGCTAATAATATCACTAGGTTCAGTTTGCAGAATAAAAAAATGGGAAAGGAGGTAATCAGTTGCAGCATAGTAGGATGGCCAAGATTGAGTTTTCTAAGTTTTCTCGTGATGATGTAAGAGGATAGGTGTTAAGATGTGAGCAATTCTTCCTCATTGATCAAGTCCAATAGGTGGAAAAGGTAGATCTCATAGCAATCCATTTGTATGATAAAGCTTTGTTGTGGCACAAACAATTTGTTTATACTAATGGAACACTGATTAGTTGGGAAGTGTATAAAGAAGTAGTTTTAGCAAGATTTGGTAGTATATATGTTGATCCTATGTCTGAGTTGAAAATTTTGAAATATAATAGAAGTGCTAAGGAATATGAGGATGCAACAATAACAACAACAAAACTCAATCCCGCCGGGGCATGGTATGGGGGAGGTAGAATGTAGACATATCATACCCCTACCCCAGGATAAACCCGGAGGTAGAGATACCGCTTCCAATGAGACCTCCGGCAAGTGCAGGTGTGCGGGTAAGAGAGCAAAAAAATGAAGAGCAAAAGCCAGAGAACAAAAAGCAGAAGAAGGCAAAAGAGAGTAGAAGTAAGTGAAGAACATGCTATTAGTTTGTTTATGGGTGGGTTACCAATTGACATTGAAATGGGAGTTAGGATGTTTAGGCCTAAGACACTTGCTGATGCTTATTATTTGGAAAATCCAAGCCACTTCGAATGTAGTAAACCAGAAGCCAAACACCCATATGCTAGGAAACAATTGTCTCACAAGGAATATGCAGAGAAAAGAGCTCAAAACTTGTGTTTTTACTGTGATCAAAAGTATGTTTTGATGCATAAGTGTGCATGACAATTATATTCATTAATAGTGTTGCGCAATGAAGAGGGTTGTGTAGAAGATTTTGTGGAAGAAGAGGAAGAGAACATAGTTTATACTAGTATCGACGAAATGCAACTACAAATCTCCTTAAATGCTTTGATCGTAACCAATAACTCTCAAACTATGAGAGTTATGAGCACTGTGGGAAAGCATGTGGTATTTATATTAGTAGACTGTGGGTCAACTCAGAATTTTATGGACAGAAACATCGCGCAAAAGTTAGGATGTCAAATTAGACCCACTGGTCCACTAGAAGTCACAGTAGCAGGTGGAAACAATTTAGCCACAACTTCTAAATGTAATAATTTCAAACGGTAGTTCAAGAATGCTACTTTTACTACTGATGTGATGTTATTGCCTGGGGGGGGGGGGGCTGTGAGATGATGTTAGGCATACAATGTCTAGCAACCTTGGGAGAATAAGGTGTAATTTCAAAGAATTAAAGATGAAGTTCAAGTATTAAGGAAAGAATGCGTCAATTAGAGGAACTCATATAGGACTAGGTATTTATGACCTTCAAGCCTAGTTTGCATTAGAAATCACCAACAAGGGAAGTAATTAGGCTAACATGTTCATCATTTAGTTTATCATTTATCTTTATATATTTGTTTTGTTATTTAATTTCAATCATTTTATCGTGCCGATCTCTCAGATCAACATCTCCCTTTAAGTTGTTTGTATTAATTATTTATTTGTCATTAGTTCATCATAATTTATTTGCTCCTCGCGAACGACCCCGTACTTACCATTTCTATGATATATACGATCGAGTACTGATGAGGCGAAAAATGATCCGTTTTTAGGGGGTCATTTAAGCCCGAATCCGAATTTATTTGATCAAATATTGCCCTAAATCGTTCCTTTTGTGATTTTAGGTGTTTGGAGAGTGAATTCTGGAAAAGAGGCTATTTTGGACGTTTTTGGAGCATAAAGTGAAGAAAACAACAAAGTACCAAATCCAAGCTGGAATTACAAGGTGACGGCGTCAAGGATTTACTCTTGACGGCGTCAGAAAGGATGAATATTTTACCGAAGGTTGTGAAGGCGTCAGATGAAGAGATGACGGCGTCAAAATGACCAAGATTAATTTACCGAGGGTGGTGACGGCGTCACATAGGCCGTCACGATTTTATCTAGGGCGTCCGAGGAAGTGTATGGCGGCGAGTTGACGGCGTCAGATTTAACTCTTGACGCCGTCAGGACGATTTTCCTATATATAGTTTTCTAGTTTTTTTCATTAAAGGAGAGAAGTTTTGGTGAAACCCTAAAGACGATTTTGGTGCCTCTTTTACAGGTTTTTCAAGGGTTCCAAACCCTTGAGACCTTGCATTGTAATTGAGATAAGTATACTCTTAATTCAATCAATATGTCTATGTGTTGGTTGTCTATCTTTTGTTCTTATCTTAATTCTACTATGCTAGGCTAAATTTCCTTTGTGTTTGCTTAGATCTAATGAAACCTAGATGTTGATTATGTGTTGATTACTTGTCTATTCTTGTTTTGAATGAATGATATTATATGTTAGGCTTAAGAAAACTGGCAGATCTCCAAATGGTAACATGCTTGAACGTCTTAAGAAACATGAACCGAAGCGTACTAGGTCTTTATTGGTTGTATTTAATGCATGAGCCACTGTTTACAATCCCTATAGTTGTGCTGGGTCATGGTGTAGGAGGAGATAAGAGCTCATAGAGTTGGGGAGTTATGTATGCCACTCCACGAATGGTATTAAGGAATACAACCCGTCATTCATACAAGTGTAACAAGTAATTAACATGTAAAAGATATCTAGGGAGTAGTGAAGTCTAAGTAAACACAATTTCTCCAACCACTGCTCACAACCTTAGTTTAATATTAGTTTAATTTCATTTTCATTAGTTAATTAGTTATAAAGTAGTTTTGGGGTTAGTTGATTAGCAACTAATTCCGCCCACTCCTTCAAAACCCGAGATTTTAATTGCTTTCATAAAAATATAAAAATACAAAAATAATCATCTCTCACCTCTAGAACTATTAATTAGGTTTTCTAATCCTAGCGACACTATTCCTAAGCTGAACGATCAATCCCCCGGTACTTGTCACTATACTATACTACAACGATCAGGTACACTGCCTGGTGGGGGTTGTAAGCCTCGCGAGATCCCTCGAGAGGTAAAGCAAGGTGCGATTCCCACGCATCAAGTTTTTGGCGCCGCAGCCCGGGGAATAGTTATTGTCTAGGTTAGGATTTCTTTTTATTAGGTCTACTTGCTAGATTCCTTTCTAGTAAGATTTTATTTTTATTTTTAGGTCTTCTTTAGTCTATCTTATTTCTTCGTGCTTTTGTTCGTAACTCTTTACCATCCGACATCATGGAAGGTGGTAACATCTTTGAACCCATCATCCCACCACAACAAAACCCACCATTAGAACCCCTTAGGCCCCGAACCTTAGGAGAGTATTCCCGACCTAGCCACCAAGGCTACCGAAACACCATTGAGCTCACCGGAGCCAATGTGACCCCCTTGCGATCCGACACCATCCGGTTGGTGCAAAGCGGATGTGCATTCCATGGACTTCGTTCCGAAGATCCAAACCAACACCTTAAGGACTTCCTCAAAATTGTAGATTCCATAGACCTAGGTGTTGAAACTAGAGAGACTACCCGTTTACGCCTATTCCAATTCTCTCTACGGGATCAAGCTAGTCAATGGCTTGAGCGTTTACCCGCGGGATCCATCACCACATGGGATGATCTCACCACTCGTTTCCTTGCTCAATTTTTCCCACCGGGGAGAACTACTAAACTTAGGAATGACATCTTGATGTTCCAACAACGTCAAAATGAATCTCTTTATGAAGCATGGACTCGTTTCAAGGACTTACTCCAAAAAGTCCCTCATCATGGCATAGATTTGTGGCTCCAAGTCCAAATTTTTTATGACCATATCGATATCCCCACGAGGCGAACCATTGACCAATCGGCCGGTGGTAAGCTACGTGATCTTAGTGCGGAACAATCATGGGAACTCATAGAAGATCTTGCTCTCTATGACAACGAAAGTTGGAATGATCCCCGTGATTTGAACAAAACGGTCAAGGCAATATCTTTGCCTTCGAATAATTCAAGCACTCCCGACCGTAGGATCATGGAACTTGAGGACCAAGTCAAGTTTCTCATGAAATCTTACGAGGCTCCGAAGCATTCAAGCCAAGTGAACAAAATCACTTCTTCATGCGAATTATGTAGTGGTCCCCATGACACTCGTGATTGTGTGGAACTCCCCGGAACAGCTTTTGCGGACTACGCATCCACGCGTACCGACGAAGCGGGAGATAAGTGGTACACTTTCAAGCCCGAGCCAAACACATACGGTGATTCATATAACCCCTCATGGAAAAATCACCCAAACCTTAGGTGGAAACAAAATCAACCAAATTCATCCAACCCACCTAATCGTTACCAATCAAACGGTCCACCATCCAACCGTATCTTCAACAACAATACTTCTAACAACTATGGTAGTACCAACAATCTTGAAGGATTGATGTCGAAATTTATGGCATCTCAAGAAGCTCGCATAGCTAGGCTTGAAACCGAATTCAACCAACAACAAACGGAGATGACCAACAAAATTGACAACTTGTTGAAAGCCCTCAACAACCAAACATTAGCCACACCTAGGAAGGACACTAGGGACACCAATAGTGGAATCCAAGCTAAGGACCCCTCATCATCCAAACATGTCCACTTTGTCAATGTTGTCACTATTAAGCCGATAGATAGGGAAATAGAGGAGAGTGACAAAGATGAAGTTAGAGTAGAAGCCAATAGTGAGGATGAGAGTAGGGAAGTTGAGGTTAATAAGGATGAGGAATTAGAGGAGGTAGAACCTATAGAGGAATATTTTGATAAGTTGCCAACCAAGGAAGAACGAGAATACCATAAGTATTTATTCGATAGTCCCGAAACAACATATATCTTTGGCGATCCCCTGATCAAAATGGGAGACCCCTCTAACATTAACATCCCATGCAATATCGGGCACATGCATGTATGGAAAGCTTACATAGATCTTAGATCCCCCGTGAACATCATGTCTAGGACTTATTACAATTGGGTGATGAAGAAGCAACTCAATTTTAGGATAATGCCCGGTAAAAGTTGGATAAGTAATTTTGCGGGAAGAGTGAAGGGATTGCATGTCATTATAGGGAATCTCACCTATGAGATTGATTTTATGATAGTTGAAGACATTCGTCCGGTGATAGATGCTTGCCTAAGTCAAGTAGTATTCGGGAAGCCATTTGTTGAGGCCACTAGGATGAGTTATGATCCGACATTAGGGATAGTTAGATTCAAGGAAGAGAATGATGAGGTTGCTTATCAAATGCCCTACAAGATTGAGCAATACCGCCTTCTCTCTAATTTCGAAAAGGAACGTAAGCAAGCGGCTTATTATAGGAATGAGGAGGATAGACGTAGAGGAGTAGAGTATGTTAGAAATAGGATGCTTGGTTTCTACAAAGAGTGCTTACAACTAGGTCCAGAATACAAAACTGGTTTAGAAGATGACCTAGAGAATGGAACCAATGATGAAATCACGTAGTAACCCACGACTTTGAGTCTAGCTACAAGACTCGTAAATAAAGAAAAGCGCTTCTTGGGAGGCAACCCATGTTTTGTGTGATTTTAATTGTTTGATTGTTATTTGCTTCCGTATGCATGCTTTATTTTTATTGTTGGTTGATCATGTTTCTCAATTAAAATGTGGAAATACTTTATTATGTTGTTTAACCTAGTCTTAACTTCAACCTAAAGGTATTTTTGCAAAAGATAAGTGTAAGGGGAAACCCCAAATATGTTTTTTAAGAAACAAACCGATCATGATTCTCCACAATATTTAATGAACATGTGTATTCGTATTGTTAGAGTCAAATGCTTGTATTGAGTCATAATGTAGTTTTGCAGGATTTTCCAGGAAGTAGGACAAAGTTTTTCCAGAAATTTTCCGGAAACTTAACATAAAGATTTCTGCAGGTTCATTCTGACGGCGTCAGGCAATTGCTCTTGACGGCGTCAGGAGTCAAAAATCTGGAAATTTTACCGATTTTGTTTTTCTAACGGAGTCTTATAAGTTTTTGTGAATTATTAAGTTTTATAATCTCCAGGAAATCTGCAAACTTCATTCCACAACCATTATATCTTACTTTGTTTTCTAGGATTTAGTAACTTATATAGGATGCCGCCGATTTTACGCGAGGTTGCCTTGTCTACTTTTGTCAGGATTTACAGGTTATTTGAGACAAGAAGATGATTTATATTCTGGAAGGGAAGCTTTGATTGTTCGTTTTCTTGGAGGAAGATTTAACCTGGCCAACCTAAAATACATACCGAGCGAATCAGGGGAGTATTTGAATTCATTCTCTTTACTTTTAACTTTTACATTCTTTACTTGAACATTGGGGACAATGTTCATCTTAAGTGTAAGGGGAGGGTAAAAAGATGATACCTTACATATGCACTTTCGCTTGAGTTTGTTTTGTTTGATAGTAGATGAGTAATAAAACTATGAGAAATACTTGTTAGTGTAATTTTAGCGCCAAATTTAAAATTTTTTACAACATTTAGGAGTGAAACTTTAGCCATAGCAAGCGTCTCATGGATAGGAGGTTGTATGACTAGCACATAACCGTATATTCAGAAAAATTTTCCACCCAAAAATGTGAGGTTCGCCTTTAGTTTTGATAGGAAAAGCATTCATTATTAGTGCTTATGAGTGTACCGGTAGCATTTAGATTCTAGAACTTGCGTTAGTGATGCATCCCGAGACCGCTAGTGAGACTACATTCGTGTGGTAGGATTTACTACATGATAAGAGGCATTAGGATCACCCTTGTGTTAAACCCGTATTACGATTACTTGACCATTTAAGTCATATTACTTGGCTAGTTAAGTCAACTAATTTTTCCCACACCCTTAGCGTTGTACTCATTTTTAGTACACGATACCCCTAGTACACCCCTCCGAGCCTATCTTTTCGTTTCTAACTTTAAGCATTTTACTTAAAGGAAGAATTTGTTACACCCCACTTAAATGTACACCCAAATCGCCTTAGCCTTCCGTGTATGCGCTCATTTTTAGTGCATTATTGTTATGTGTTAAACCCTAAGTTAACTTTCTAATTGATTACATGGTTGCTAAGTCGAGTCATATCCTTGTACATATTGTTTTGGGACGATTGGGACTCATGGGTAAGTACTTATTTTATGGAGTAATGGGGAAGAACAACACTTATTACCCCCATATGTACGTTAATCTTAAAAGTGCTCCAAGTGTTTTGATTTTCTTAATTCGAGTCATTAGAATAGTTTAATGTAAAGTATGTAAAGATTCAAGTGTAAGGGGAATGCTCAAACCCCTATGATGTATTATTTTGGATGGTAGGGTAAGAGTGTATGAAAAAAAAAAAAAAAAAAAAAAAAAAAAAAAAAAAAAAAATAGAAAAGAAAGAGAGAAAAAACATACGGACTACCATCCCGTTTTCATTCTATGTTCATTTTATGTTTTTAGTTATTTTTCATTTATTAGCTTAAGTCGAGTCTAGTCTTGGCTTAGCAACGCCATCTTGTACATGTAATTAACTAAGATTGTTAACTCGCCACCAGTAAAATCCCCTTTATCCAACAAAACCGTGTAATTCATATCCCTACACCTAACGTTATAACCCTTTAAAAAGACCTCTTTGATAGTTTATCCTAGGTGCTTACGCCATGTGGTGGAGGTTTGATCCTTTCCCAAGCCTATGGTAATCTATTTTGCTATGACAGGTAGTGAGAGATATCTTCCATTTCCATAATGTTATATTACTTTATTACACCCGAGAGATGTGAGTATCTAAACACTATTTGTGAGGTGCTTGTGTATGACCTCCGTGCTTGTCTATTGGTCTTTAGTGGAACGATTATTTGTTGTAATTACTTTTATATTAGTGTTAAATGACCCCTAACTTGTCTTTTGAGTAGAATAAAAGCTCATTTGCTTGAGGACAAGCAAATCTCAAGTGTAAGGGTATATGATGAGGCGAAAAATGATCCATTTTTAGGGGGTCATTTAAGCCCGAATCCGAATTTATTTGATCAAATATTGCCCTAAATTGTTCCTTTTGTGATTTTAGGTGTTTGGAGAGTGAATTCTGGAAAAGAGGCTATTTTGGACGTTTTTGGAGCATAAAGTGAAGAAAACAACAAAGTACCAAATCCAAGCTGGAATTACAAGGTGACGGCGTCAAGGATTTACTCTTGACGGCGTCAGAAAGGATGAATATTTTACCGAAGGTTGTGAAGGCGTCAGATGAAGAGATGACGGCGTCAAAATGACCAAGATTAATTTACCGAGGGTGGTGACGGCGTCACATAGGCCGTCACGATTTTATCTAGGGCGTCCGAGGAAGTGTATGGCGGCGAGTTGACGGCGTCAGATTTAACTCTTGACGCCGTCAGGACGATTTTCCTATATATAGTTTTCTAGTTTTTTTCATTAAAGGAGAGAAGTTTTGGTGAAACCCTAAAGACGATTTTGGTGCCTCTTTTACAGGTTTTTCAAGGGTTCCAAACCCTTGAGACCTTGCATTGTAATTGAGATAAGTATACTCTTAATTCAATCAATATGTCTATGTGTTGGTTGTCTATCTTTTGTTCTTATCTTAATTCTACTATGCTAGGCTAAATTTCCTTTGTGTTTGCTTAGATCTAATGAAACCTAGATGTTGATTATGTGTTGATTACTTGTCTATTCTTGTTTTGAATGAATGATATTATATGTTAGGCTTAAGAAAACCGGCAGATCTCCAAATGGTAACATGCTTGAACGTCTTAAGAAACATGAACCGAGGCGTACTAGGTCTTTATTGGTTGTATTTAATGCATGAGCCACTGTTTACAATCCCTATAGTTGTGCTGGGTCATGGTGTAGGAGGAGATAAGAGCTCATAGAGTTGGGGAGTTATGTATGCCACTCCACGAATGGTATTAAGGAATACAACCCGTCATTCATACAAGTGTAACAAGTAATTAACATGTAAAAGATATCTAGGGAGTAGTGAAGTCTAAGTAAACACAATTTCTCCAACCACTGCTCACAACCTTAGTTTAATATTAGTTTAATTTCATTTTCATTAGTTAATTAGTTATAAAGTAGTTTTTGGGTTAGTTGATTAGCAACTAATTCCGCCCACTCCTTCAAAACCCGAGATTTTAATTGCTTTCATAAAAATATAAAAATACAAAAATAATCATCTCTCACCTCTAGAACTATTAATTAGGTTTTCTAATCCTAGCGACACTATTCCTAAGCTGAACGATCAATCCCCCGGTACTTGTCACTATACTATACTACAACGATCAGGTACACTGCCTGGTGGGGGTTGTAAGCCTCGCGAGATCCCTCGAGAGGTAAAGCAAGGTGCGATTCCCACGCATCAAGTACACTGTCCGTAAGTGTTAGTCTATTGGTTGAGTCAGTTCTATTATAAATAAAGCTAGATTTTACACATCAAGTTTTTGGCGCCAATGCCGAGGAGCGGTATAGTTTTTGTTGATTTAGTGGGTTTTGTGTTTATTTGTTTATTGTGTTTTTGCTTTTGTGTGAATTACATGCTTTAAATTCGTTTGTGTTTAAATAATAATTTTGCCACATGGAGCTGAAACGGCATGTCCATAATTTAGTGGATACGGCGTACCTACCTAGAAGGCTTGGATACGGAGTATGCAACATTTTTTGCATACGTCATATCGGAGTTCTGTGATCAATTTCCCCCTTTATTTGTGTTTATTTTCAGTTTTTACGCTTTATATCTTTTGTATTTTGTTTCTTTCTCTCAGTTGCTTTGTTTTCTTGGTTGTTTGTTTTTCAGGATATCGTGGAAATGGAGAAAAATGAAAGGTTGAGATCAATAACATGAAAATGGAAGAGTACCTTTTGTATGAAGCAAAGCGGAAAACCTAAAGTTGTTATGTTTGATATAAAATGACGACGGAAGAGTATCTACTGTGCGAAGCAGGGAGGTGCAAACATAAAAGTGGATTGATGGATCACACTTCTGGTATAACAATATCAATTTATGTGTGCAAACTTTTTTTTTAATGTATGGCTATGTTTGGCGACACATAGCAGTATAAGCAATGGCAGTAGCAGTAAGCAGTAGCTGTTTGGTTAACGTGTTTGGTAATGTAGCTGTAAGTAAATTTTAAAGTGTAAAAACAAACAAATGCTTACCGTTTATCGCTTGCCGCTTCTTCAAGAAGCATTTAAGATTGGAGCAGTTGGCCATTTTTCAAACGCTTGTTGAGGTGTTGCCAAACAAGCAAATGCTTACCGCTTATCGCTTCTAAATACTCCATAACGCTTGTTACCAAACACAGCCTATATATGTGTGTGCGTAAGTGAGGAGTGAAATAAGTTAGTGGTTTAAATTGTAATTAAATGTTTAAATATTTAATAGATTGTATCATATTTTATAAGTAACGATATTTTAGTTTAACAAAATTGTTTTTTATTTTATTATTATTATTATTATTATTATTATTTTTTAAGTTTTAATCAAACATGTCTTCTCTTTATATGTAGTATTGAAGATCAGATCGAATACAATCAATAGTGAAAATGAATACATCTATCTTAATTTTCTTTAAATCTTTATTGATCGAACAAGCTAATAAGGATGCATATTATCACATAAGGGTTAGAGATAAGTATGTTAAATGTGATGTGCTTGTCATTCTAATTTGAGGTGATAAATGTAATATAAGAAAAAATAAATAAACAATTGATTAAATAATTTAATTAATGAGATAACAAGTGTATTTATATTAAACTTATAGCTTTTATAATAAGCAATATAATTCAAATCCTAAACCTAATGGACCCAAATCATTATTAGCTTTAGGCCAACTAACCTATATAATACTCTGTCGCAGTTGAACGGGAAGCTTTCGAACAGACAAACTGGAACATATTTTGAAAGCCAATTCTTCTTTTCTCCAGTCATCTTCTTTGTTGTTTGTTTGAATGGAGGCATAATTGTATTTGGTGGCATAGTTATTTATTACTTGCGGCTTCCTATTTTGCGTGATTTTTTTTTTTTTTTTTTTTTTTTTTTTTTTTTTTTTTTTTTTTTTTTTTTACGTAATTGCTTGCGTTGCCTTTAGGTAGGAGCCGCAATTTTGCGACCAACTATTTGCAAAAAACGATAACGATCTCCGACGGTAAAACAAAGAGCAATGCTGATGAGATAAATGTTATTGATTGATAGCTAAATCAACATAATATGAGATATATTATAACAACTAGAGTTTTTGAGATCTAGGGTTTTTGATTTGGATTGGATAAAAAGACTACTAAGATGAAAATGTAAAATGAAAGAAATAGATCGGGATCCCTCCGAATCATTGGCGAGTAGTCGATGACTGGAAGACAACCATTTTATGGTGGATTGAACCTAAAGCTCTGATACTATGTAAAATAATACTTCATCCGACCCAAAATATAAGTCCAGTTTGACTTTTTGAATTGAACTTTGACCAATATTTTTCTTTGTATTATATAATACTTAATGAAAAATATATAAATTGATAGCGTTTTATACGTATTTTCATTTGATATAATTTTTATCAAGTGATAAATAATACAAACGAAAATATTTAAAGTCAAAGTTTGATTCAAAAGGTCAAACTGGATTTATATTTTGAGACGGAGGTAGTAAAGGAGTTTTATTGATTCAATGACTTACATATTAGATAGCATGTTTATTTATATTAAATACATAGCTTTTGATAATAAACAACAATATTCAAACCCTAAACTTAACAGACACAGACTCACCATTAGATTTTATTAGATGATAAATATGTTTAGGGTTTATATTTAGGGAAAATGACATGAAAATATATCATACTTGTCACTTTTTGTCATTGTATGTAGCGTCCTTTTTTATTTTTGAATTTGACACTAACCTTTTGGCACCAAATTCAAAAAAAAAAAAAAAAAAAACGCTATATACAATGACAAAAAGTGGCAAGTATGATGCATTTTTCTGCCATTTTCCCTTATATTTATCTTTGTTATGTTTATTTAGTTTCCTAATAGGATTAAGTATCTTGTTTATCAAAATTATGTTAGCATATAAATATAAGTTATTGTAATCTCAATTGATCACACAATTAATACTATATATATATATATATATATATATATATATATATATATATATATATATATATATATATATATATATATATATATATATATATATATTTTCTATTTTATAGATTAATTGAGTCAATTAACTTATCTAACAATAAAGGCATTTGTTTAGTAGTGAATGCAAAAGTGATGCAACGCTTTACAAAATGTCAACTTTCACTAATTTATGAAAAATTAATTTTATATTTGTTACTTCTTTTATCAAAATGTCAACTTTCACTAATTTATGAAAAATTAATTTTATATTTGTTACACCTTTCATTTTAAAATTATAGTCCACATTATTTTAGCATGTCTCAAAATAATATTACATTTTCCAAATAAAAACTAAAGAATATATTTGAGAAATATTTTATTTGAGTAGTTGAAATTTATTTTGATCTTATTTTTATTAAAATTTGAAATTTCTCTTTCATAACAATAATTTTAAGACGAGGGAGTACTTCGTTTGTCAAAATGTCAACTTTCACTAATTTATGAAAAATTAATTTTATACTCCGTATTTGATTTTCCGATAAATTTCCTCCTTCTTCGACTCTTTTAACATATCCCAACTGGCCAACATAACTTTCAAGGAAGAATAAATAACTTTTCTTTTTAAAATACTTGTAATCTTCATAATGTTTTCGCATCTCTTACTCCCCATGCCATTACCCCTCCGTTAGCTTATTATATTATTGTACTTGACTACTTGTATATATTAGCCTTCTGCTTTTAAATCTTGTTACACATCGAGGATTATTCTCTCATTATTAAAATTTTGAGGGATATATCTTTGCTGGTAGCAACTTGCCAAATTATCCTGTAAGTTCCTATATGATCATATATTCTACCAGTTTCCTGCATTTGATATAGTTAGTACTCGTACTTATTATTTATTAGTCATAGCAGATGGCATTTTGATTATATGTGTGGAAGGTGGTCAAAGTTAATTACTCCGTAATACATTACCTTCTGTAGCTGAAATTTTTATGTTTCTGCTGAAATACATCTGCTCCTTATAATATTACGAGATCATCCGAATTTCCTTCAATTTGCTCCCAATTGAATACACGTCGCATTTTTCAGTTCTTCCTATTTATACGCGTTGTATTTTTCAATTCTCTCTATTTCTAAAACACTTTATTGTGAGATACTTTAATACACCAAGTGCTGCATCCACCGAGACCTGTGTATCGTGTAAAGATTAACTTGCTCAAAACACTTTATGAAATGGCATGTGGTCGAGTAACAGTCACGTACTCTTAACTTTCGAACTAGCCTCTTGTATCCCTTACTATCCTTCATAACACTTATAGCATATGTCTGACTGTAAACAAACTTCCTTGTAGTGTGCCTTTTTCCATAAATAGCATATGTCTGACTGTTTTCACGTTGTGACAATTTTCTTATAGAAATTGAGGTGTTTTTGTTATTAACTTGGTTGAAGTTCACTGAGGTGATATGGGATTTTGGTCCTCTTATGATTTTAGTACCTGTGTAGCCTACTTCATTGTGTTTTCGGTAGGGAACAAATTGTGTACTTTCTAGTGTCTGGTTGGTCATCGAGATTTAGTTCTATATTTTTGTCAAATAGTCTTCGTGTTAACTGAATTATTCATTCATACATTTAAATGGTATGTTGATTCAACTTCAATAAAGGTAAAACCATTTAACTTTTTTAAAGCATTCACGTCTCTTGATCATTTGATACTTATTTAATTTACGAGTATTTAATATAATTAAACAGGCACAAGCTGTAACAGTCTGTATATACTTTGAAAGTAGCCCATTATCTATGGCCTTGTTTGGGAAGTCTCAGAGTGTTGATTCAGCATATAGAGAAAAATCATCATGTTCAGGTCCACGTTCTGTTTTGTCTACAGATCAGAACAAAGACTTGCTGTGGAACAAGGTCTCTTTAGAACCGCCAAAAGTTTCATTTTCTGGTGAGTCTAGATACCTGACACCACTTTGGGTTTCTAGAAATGAAGAGCCCCTGAATGAACTCTATGAAATAATAAGAGCTGTACTAAAGCAATTAGTCCTCCGTGCGCAACATGTTCTTGTTCAGTTTTGGTCGCCTCGTGTTGTCGGGAAACACCAACTACTTACAACTTTAGATCAACCATTTGGTCTTGGTTTACCCGTTGAAGAACTCTATTTTTATAGAAAGGAGTCCGAGCAGAATCTATTTCTTGTGTGTATGGACGATGAAGAACGAGATATTAGTCCTCCAGCA
Source organism: Artemisia argyi (assembly GCA_030686995.1). Taxonomy (NCBI): domain Eukaryota; kingdom Viridiplantae; phylum Streptophyta; class Magnoliopsida; order Asterales; family Asteraceae; genus Artemisia; species Artemisia argyi. The sequence goes on along the minus strand of CM060698.1, from coordinate 167,355,408 downwards.
CGAGTATTTAGACGAGGATTACCAGAGTGGACTTCTGATCTAATTAATTACTTGCCAAAACATTTTCCACAACAAGACTCTGCTATTCGTTGCAATCTTCATGGATATCTGGCTTTACCAATCTTCGATTCGACTACAGAGTTATGTATTGGTGTGCTTGAGCTCTTGGTGTCTTCCAAGAATACAGATTACACTTTTGAGGTTCAACAAGTTCAGAAGGCGCTAAAGGTTTTCATATTTTACTACCTCATTTTTAATTAGGATGTACCTTCTTTTAAGAATCATGTTTTATTTTATCACTTAAGTTTCCTTTGCTAATTCCTGATTTCAACTTGTCCTCTTGCAGTTACATAATCTGACATGCCCACACTCCACAGGTGAGTTGGGTCTTGATGATTTATTATCTATAATATTGTTACTCATGTATAATACTACGTAAATTGGAAAATTACTTCTCTATACAGGTTCTCAGTGAACGCAGGCAAAATGTGTGGGATAAAATCTGTTGTATTCTGAAAAGTGTTTGTGACATCCATAATTTACCTCTTGCTCAGACATGGGCTGTTTCCCCACCCAATAGTTTTGTTTCCCATGAAAAAACTCTACAGAAGAGTTGTAGTAGTTTTGACACTAAATGCATCGGGAAAGTTTGCATGTCAACAACTTCTCTACCATTTTATGTTCGAGACATGGGAATGTGGCCTTTCAGGGAAGCATGTAAAATGCAGCACTTGGATAAGTCATGTAGCTTTGTTGGGAAGGCATTGCTAGCCCATGGTTCAAGTTACTGTCAAGATGTAACTGGGCTTAGTGAAGAAGATTATCCTTTGGTCCACAATGCACGCATGATTGGGTTAAGGGATTGTTTTACAATCTTCTTACACAGTGTTGAAGGTGATGACGACGACTATGTATTAGAGTTTTTTTCCTACCATTAGATAGAAAAGACAGTAGGCATGTTTTGAACTTGGTGCAGACATTGAAACAAATGATTGTGATGGCTTCTGGATTTGAATTGGGTGAAATATCACCGATAGAAATTACTGTACCTCCTAAGGATGCCAGTTATCTGTCATTAAGTAAAGAACCTCAAAGTATCCAAATATCCTCAACCACAACGGCCAAGACCTTGGCATTTGGGATGGATTCAACAAATTCAGTGTCAGTTTTGGCAAGTGTTGCTAAAAGTGACTCTGCAGATATTCAAAGCCAATGTTCATCCGAAGAAAATTACACCAATGATATGAGTGACAATGTTAACATAGTTAATTCAAGAGAAAACGACAATGCTGCCTCATATTCCATTGTAACCAATCAGAACCCATGCGATACCATTACTGATGCTGGAGAAAAGAGCAAAAAAAGAGGCAGAAAGCGTAAAATTGATTTTCTTACAATGGAGACGGTTGTGCAACATGTTGGAAAACCAATTAGTCAAGCTGCCGAGAGCTTTGGTGGTGAGTCATCATTAGTCTTTACTTGATTGTTTATGCCTATCTGCATCTCTCAGTTTTCGATATATATTTATCATAAATTCATAATCATAGTGTTTGATTGACCATGTTCGGTTTTCAGTTAGCAGGTCTACAGTGAAGCGGTTCTGTCGAGAGAATGGTATATTGAGCTGGCCAAAGCCATGTCATAGCAAAAAAACTAGTTATGCTACAGAATCAAAATCAGATAGTAAATACCAAGTACCACAACTGATGGTGAAGGCAACTTTTAAAGGTGATATGATAAAGTTCCGGTTTCCTATTTCTTCAGGACTGTTGGAATTGGAAAACGAAGTAGCACAAAGGCTCGATTTAAAAGGTAAAAGGCTTATTATAAAATACAAAGATGAGGAAAATGACTGGCTAAGCATTACTTGTGATGATGATTTGCACAATCTTCCAGAGTTTTTGGCCAGTAATACGACTATCAAGTTACTCGCCGAGTTGGCTTCGAATTAATGTTTAAAACCCAATCGGCAATTGTGTTATAATGCGATTTGCTTCTATGGTTGCTTGATTGGGGTTCAAGGTATTCACGTGAAAGTTTGTATGCCAGTCTATCAAAATTTAAAGCATTGTAACCCAACTAATGTAAAATGGGGAAATCATACCTACATTACAATGTAAAATTACATAATTTTTATAACAAAAATTTAATGTTAAAAGTAAACTGTGTTATACAAACTAAGTTAACAAGTTCTAATAGGCATTATACTAACACTTAAAGACTGAAATTAAACCCAAACTTCTTTTCGGACGTGTTCCATAAATGGTTGAAGCACGGCCCATTCTTATCATGGGATGGCCTTTTATATTGGGTACGAAGAAATTGAGAATATTACGTCAAATAGAACAAGATCGAGTGACTTAACATGTCATAGACTATTTTTTTTTTCGAGTTTTTGAAATTGGACTTTTGGTAATCGCAAGAACTTGTGAGGAATACGCAGACTCATGTGGCCTAATAAATATAACTGTCATGTGGCTCAATTTGCGGCCTCTTCAGAACCCACAACTAAGGACGGAACCAGGACTAAATATGACCGAGTGCACAAAAAAATTGAACACTAATATTAGAAATATATTTCGATGGACCAGATACATTTAAGATAATTTTAGAAAAAATCGATTTTTTTCAAAAATTAACATTACATTGAAAAAATTCATGGGCACCCGCGGGAACCCCCTGGCTCTGTCCATGCCCACGACATCCTCGTAAGTTTTCCCGAGGACCAAACAGAGGAAAGAAAAAATATTTTGTATCAAAATTTGATGACTTAGTGGTTTTCTATTGGGCTACATGGCTCCACGGAATTCTCACAAATTATTTCGAGGACCAACAGTCAAATTTCAAAAATCCTCAAAACCCGATTTAATGTGCAACGCCCTCAATTTTGGTTTTTTGCCGTGAAGAAATTTCTTGTACGATCGTTATCTCACACACAAAATTAATAAAAGTAGACCCATTCCAAATCCGAATTGGGTCACAAATCTGTTTTGAGATTGAGAAATTGGCTAAAAGGTGTTGCATTATACACTCTCACCCACGTGCTTCATTTGTGCACTATTTGATTTTCCATGATCCAAATTAAAAATACCAGGACTATCATTTCTCTCTCAATGTCATGCATTGAGAATTTGGAACTAACATGATCTACCTAAAAAAATCTATCGCTATAATCTTTATGATGTCACACGATATGAAAATGATACGGTTGGAATATAACCGATAACAGTAAGATACCAATCGATGCATTGCAATAGGTACTTCAACAATATAGTTAATGCGATGTACTTCAAACGTAGCTTCATTTGGAAACCCGATATATTTACCTTTACGATAGCAAATTTCCTTATAAATACACTCATTGCTTTTGGGTTTTTTTTCTTCCATACAAACGTTCTTCTATAAACTGGCCAAATAATAACACTTATACCAATCTATATACCAATTTCTATAAACATTCCTTTAGATCGCCATAAAAGCTATGTTTGGACTTGTTATGGTATCAAACTAGGCATTCCTCACTTTACGCCAGGTTGGACTTTTGTCCAACTCAACACCTCAAGGTCTTCATCACTTATGCCAAGAGGCATTGGGTTTTATGCTAATAAATTTTCACGGGATGGAGTGCACACGACCATTGTTTAATTTGATCTAATCAATATTCTCATATCTCGTGAAGAAAACTAGGGTCTATAACATGGATCTTTATGAGCTCGCACGTTTCTTGATTTGATTTAGGGATATTAGCGTTTTTTATTTTATTTATTTTTTATTTATTATTATTATTTTTTTTTTTTTACATCTGCATTCCTAGAAATGAAAGGGTTTATCAAAAGAAAGTTTGAGTAGGATTTTACCATTAAACTGATTTTGAAGGTGGAAAGATTCTACACTCCAATTATGTTCATCAGACATGTTTGGTTAAGAAGTTTATGCAAGAAGGAAATAAAATTCTGGATTTTGAGTCGGAAATGAGTAAAAATAGGTGAAATTTTTGAGAAATTTGCGGCTATTTTGTATCATGTCCACACAGATGACGCCATGTTTACATATAGTATGTAAATCAGTTAAGAGATGGGATGGGGATGATTTTATTGTTTGGTTTCCCGTGTTGAATGGTAAGGGCCCGATTAGATTGATAAGGATCAAGAAGCTAGGGTAACACTTAAACAAAGACTATACTTTACTCTTGTGAGGCAGTATTTGTCCAAGTGTGTGAAACTTGTGAAATTATGTGTGTTTCTCTCCTTTTATAGAGAGACTTGTAGGGTTTAGAGATAAACCCTTTGGGGATGATCAACGGCTGCCAGAGAGCTAGATGTTAATCATCCGAGAGCAGACAAGGAGTAGACAAGGAGTACAGGTGTCATGCATCCTTTAGCTCGTATAGGAGAGTGCTTTGTTATCCTATTTTGTTGCTCGTATGTTCCCCCACTGTGCTATGTCAGACTCGTACGTCTTAACCGTTAGTGACAGTTGGAACAGTTGTCTCTTTATGCATGTACCATGCAGCCTGAGATCGCTACCAGACCTTGCTCGGCCTGGATTTATGTAGTTCTTGTCAAGATTGACTCGCGAACTGTTGTTGTTTGAGCTTGATTCGAGCGTGTGATTAGTAGGCTTGGGCCACTAATAATGATACGCTATCAATTAATTATTTACATTTTTAGTTCATTCGATAGAGTTCGTTTTCAAGATAAGAAGGTCTAAGTGTGCAACATTCAAAGTTGAATATATGATCAATGACTTAGAGCATCTCTGATGCAAAGGTTAACAAATAATTGAAAATGACTTAAAAACGGCTTATTACATTGGAGCAAAGGTTAAAAAATGTTATTAGAGGAATAAGTTACGAAAGATTAAATGGTTGAAAATGAAGTTTGATAATAAGTTGAGAATAAGGCTTTTGAATTGTAGTAAATGGGTCAATGACATATTGAAAGTTGTAACCGCTTAATTCACTGGAGATGCTCTTAAGTCTTTAGAGTGCTCGGTACAAGAGAGTGTTTGTCCGCCATTCGCCCTATCATGTACGGTGCCGCTGTTCTGCACTGGTGAATGCACCGTTCGTCCACCGTTGGGTTTCCAGTCATTGCACTAGCATGCCGCCATATTTTTTGGGTGCATGCCGCCATCTTTTTTTTTTTTTTTTTTTTTTCTTTCTTGGTGAATGATTATTTTTGGTGGGGTGTTTTGTGATACCTATAAAGTGTTTGGTTTTTTGTTGGGCATGGTGTCTTCGTTATTGATATATTATTGAGAGGTTAATAAGGTTACTCGGAGATGACAAAGGAATAACATGTTATTAGCCGCTAATGTACCATGCACTCTACTGTATGTTCTTGTTAGGTACAAAGTTACAAAGTTACATCCGTCCGTCCATTTGGTCTTGTTAGTTGTTAGGTACAAAGTTATAGATACTACTGTATGTTCTTGTTAAGTACAAACTTATGGATGGACAGAGAGATGTATAAAATACAAGAAAAAAGATGAAATGACAGATAAAGAGTACAACGAGTAATAAGATAAATAATTCGATGTGACCGGATTTCTTTATCACTCACTGATAACGGAGATGTTAGGCTAAGCAGAGCAGTGATCATGGACGATTTTTATTTTGTTTGCTACATTAGCTTTCTTTATCCGACGATCTACAAGCAGTAGCGGAACTTGAATATTTTTGGGGTGGCCGAATCGGAGATTTGTTTGTAACCTTAACTAAATAACCCCTAAAATCTATAATATTTACGCTATGTGCTACAAATTTTTGGGGGGCCGGGACCCTCCCCTGCCCCTACATAGTTCCGCCCTTCCCTACAAGCGAATTTTTACCACAGCAGTGGCGACGTCTTTTTTTTTTCAAACTTTTTTAACAACAAAATTAAACTTCATTAATAATAGAATAAGTACATAATAATTCAGAAAACATTAAAACATTACAATAATAATTGAGTTTGCTAATAATCTAAGTTTAAGAGTGCCTTGATGTATCCTTAATATCTTGCGGCTTATGTTGTTTATTTAGGGCAAAGAGGGGTCGATTGTTGAATTATAGAATATGATGCCTTTTTCCTGTTTCTTTTGTTCAAGAAATTCAAGTTTTCGACATTCTATTTCAAGTTTCTCCCTTTTCAACTCTGTAGCTTCCCGACGCGCCGCTTCTTAGTTTTCCAACTCTTGTTTCTTCAACTGTAAATAGACGTCTGTCGCCAACTTCTTCTTTCCTCATTTTAACGACTTCAAGCTGAAGCATTTGTCAGCTAGCGCATTAGTAAATGAAGACTTGGATTGATCGGAGGCGGATGATTTCTTCTTATTTTTCTTAGCTTGGTCATGACCAATTGGTCGCTCTTCTCGAGTCTATTCCTCAGGCTCATCCGATTTTTCGTTCAAATTGAAACCACCATCCGTGGTGGTTTCAGAAGTCTTGGATTTCTTTCGACCCCTTTTGGGCTTCTGAAAAGTAGGCATCTCAACTTCCTTCCAAGCACGATGCTCCCTCAAAATGTTCCAACACTACTTCATTGTAAAGGCATGCTGGTGCACCATTTGGTATTTTACACATGATTTTTGGTACACATTGAGGTCATTTTTACCACTTTCGTGATTCTGTTGAGTATTATTGAAAATGGTACAAAATGTACCAACTTTAAGGCGAACTCTATTTTTTCAGTTTCTTATCCAAAGTAAGTAATAACCTTATCCTAAAATCTCTTAGCCTTCATAGCGTTGCCCGTCTCACTATTTTCCGACACATCACACCAAGCACTACACAACACGATCTCTTCCTCAGTTGTCCATAGCGTTGGCTCCTGATACTTATTCTTGCCATCATTCTTCTTGGCATTTGAAGCTCGTTTCGAAGGCTTCTTAGCTTTAACGAGTGACATCTCTTCGATAGGAAAGTCGTCTTCAACTGGAGCCGAATCGTGAAACGAACCGTGACCTGAATTTTGACCCATTGTATAATCTTCAGTCGAACAATAAGCTTGATCCGAACCCGTTCCCACATAAAATTTGGATTATGGTATAATTGGTCATCAAAATCTATATCAAGATTAATGTGGTTAAGCGAAGAATACGGTTGATGATTTGATTGGTAAGACGTCGACGAATTCATAGTTGGATGATACAACTCGTTTGGTGATTGAAAATAAGATTGTTGGTTGTTATGATAGGGTGGGTTAAATGGACGATTTTGATAGGGTGGGCTAAATAATTATAATTATTGGTTATTTTAATTGTAATTCTAAAAAGGTATTCATAAAAATCTTAAATTGATTAGGAGAGAAGTATTAAAATGTATTATAATTGGATATATTATTCTCAAACCAAAAAACATACTTTTAAAAAAGTGCAACCATTACAGTTCTTAAAATGATCAAATGTAATCCTCACATACAAATTTTTTTTGATCGATTGAAATTGAAAATGAAAAAAAATAACAATGAATTTGGAACGAAATGATTGAGTAGTATAATAATATAAGGTTTAAATATGAAACAGTCTAAAAACGTTTTTTGAACCGGACTAAAAGACAAAATTACACGGATGGTCCCTGTGGTTTACACAGATTACAAGTTTAGTCCCTAAGTCAAAATAAGTACACCAGACATCCCTAATTTTGAAACCTGTCACCTTTTTAGTCCCTAATTTGGATGGGCCGTTAGTTTATCCATTAAGTTATTTGCACCGTTAGTCATTCGTTAATATTTTTTGCACCGTTAGTCCTCATTTTCTAAAAAAATCCCCATTTTTTGCACTGTTAGTCCCTCCATTAATATTTTGCACTGATACGTGGGAATCGCACCAGGCTTTACCTCTCAAGGGATCTTGAGAAGCTTACAACCCCCACCAGGCAGTGTACCTGATCGTTGTAGTATAGTATAGTGACAAGTACCGGGGGATTGATCGTTTAGCTAGGAATAGTGTCTCTAGGATTAGAAAACCTAAATACTAGTTCTAAAGATGAGGGATGATTATTTTTGTATTTTTATATTTTTTAGAAAGCAAGTAAAAATCTCGGGTTTGAAGGATTTGGGCGGAATTAGTTGCTGGTCAACTAACCCAATACTAAAGATGCAATCAAAATAAAATACTAGAAATGAAAATAAACTAAATTAACTAAGGTTGTGATCAATAAGTGGAGAAAATGTGTTTACTTAGATTTCACTACTCCCTAGATATCTTTTACACGTTAATTACTTGTTATAGTTGCGTGGATGACGGATTGTATTCCTTAATACCATTCATGGGGTGGCGCACTTAATTCTCCAATCCTATGAGTGCCTACTTCACTCCTATGTCGAGCCGGCTAAGAAGCTCCTAACGTGGGATCATTAGAATTTACTCATGCATTAAATACAACCAATAAAACCTAGTGCACGTCAGTTCATGTTTCCTAAGACGTTCAAGCATGTTACCAATTGGAGATCTGCTAGTTTTCTTAAGCCTAACATCGAATTCATTTATCCAATACAACCATAAACAAGTAATCAACACATAATTAATATCTAGGTTTCATTAGATCCAAGCAAACACAAGATAGATCTAGCCTAGCATGGTAGAATTAAGACAAGAACAAGATATAGACAACCAACACATAGACATATTGATTGAATTAAAAGAATACTTATCTCAATTACACATGAAAGGTATCAAGGGCTGAGAACCCCTGAAAAACCTGTAAAATTCGTACTTAGGGTTTCTCCAAAACTTCTCTCTTTTTAATGTGAAAATTAGAAAACTATATATAGGAAATAGGGTCTGACGGCGTCAAGAACAAATTTGTGACGCCGTCATCTCGCCGCCAAAATACTTCTCGGACTGCCTTGATCTACTTTCGACGCCGTCATGTGTTATGTGTTTCCAGGCCGTCATGCATTTTACTCTTGACGCCCTACTTCGTGACGCCTTCAATTCTGTACTGGGTCGTCACGGAAATTACTCTTGACGTCGTCAGAAATTCCTTCTTGACGCCGTCACCTACTGTTTCCAGCAAGGAAAATTAAGACTTTGGCGTTTTCTTCACTTTTATGCTCTAAAAACGTCCGAATTGTTTCCTTTTCCAGATTTCTCTCCTAAAGTACCTAAAATCACAAAGGAACGATTTAGGGCAATATTTGATTAAATAAATTCGAATTCGGGTTTAAATGACCCCCTAAAAGTGGTTCATTTTTCACCTCATCATGCACCTTTATCAATCTTTTTACGTTTTTGTCTATTTTTTTAACGTTTTCGTCCATTTTTTACGTTTTTGTCAATCTTTTTACGTTTACGTTCAATTTCTTACGTTTTTGTCCATTTTTTTTTAACGTTTTCGTTCATTTTTTTAACGTTTTTTTCAATCTTTTTACGATTTTTTTTTTGGAAAAAATAATTATCGAAAAAAAATCTTAAAATATTCGAAAAATAATTTTTTTTGGAATTTTTTAGAAAAAAATTTAAAAAAAATCATATTTTTTTTTTAATTTCGAATAAAAAAATTTCGAATAAATTTTTTTTTCAGAATTTTATTTTCTAATTTTTTTTTAAAAAAATTTTGAAAAAAAAATCCAAAAATAATTATCAAAAAAAATCTTAAAATATTCGAAAACTGCATTTTTTTTGAATTTTTAAATTTTTTTTAAATCTAATTTTTTTTAAAAAAAAATCGAATAAAAATTAGTTAGAAAATTAAAAAAAAATAGAAAATTTTTTGTTTTTCGAATATTTTAAGATTTGAATTTTTCTAAAAAATATTTTTTCTAAAAAATATTTTTTTAGAATATTTTATCTAAAAAATATATTTTTTTTTTATTTTTACTCAAATTTTTTTTTCAATTTTTAATTTATTTGTTTAAATTTTAGAATTTTTTTTTAATATTTTTTACTAAAGAATTCCAAAAAAAAATATTTTTCAAAAATTCAGACCAGAAATGGGTCAAAATCGTGATTTAAAAGTGACACAAAAACATTTTTCTCAAATGTCAAATTTTCTTTTAGTGTGCTTACCTAATCACAATAAAATGAGCGAAAACGTAAAAAAAGGCGAAAACAGATTAAAAATATAAGAAAAAAGATAAAAACATAAAAAAAAAGACGAAAACGTAATAAAACGGCTGAAATATAAGAAAACAGACTAATACGTAAAAAAGCGGACAAAAACGTAAAAAAATTGACGAAAATGTTAAAAAAACAGACGAGAACGTAAAAAATAGACAAAAACGTAAAAACAAATGAACGAAAACTTATTTTTCGAATATTTTAAGATTTTTTTCGATAATTGTTTTTTGAATTTTTTCGATAATTTATTTTCCAAAAAAATATTTCATAAAAAGATTGACAAAAACGTTAAAAATATGAACGAAAACGTTAAAAAAACGGACAATAACGTAAGAAAATGGACGTAAACATAAAAAGATTGACAAAAACGTAAAAAAATGGACGAAAACGTTAATAAAACGGACAAGAACGTTAAAAATTGGACAAAAATGTAAAAAGATTGATAACGGTGCAAAATATTAATGGAGGGACTAACGGTGCAAAAAATGAGGACTTTTTTAGAAAATGAGGACTAACGGTGCAAATAACTTAACGTATAAACTAACGGCCCATCCAAATTAGGGACTAAAAGGGTGACAGGTTTCAAAATTAGAGATGTCTAGTGTACTTATTTTGACTTAAGGACTAAACTTGTAATCCGTGTAAACCACAGGGACCATCCGTGTAATTTTGTCGGACTAAAATTTTATTCTAATTAAAAATAAGCTGGTGGTTGCTTAAAAGTCTCCATCAATAGTGCCTTGTTTCACTTTCTCTAGATTCAAAGTAAAGCAAAATAAATACTGTAACAATTTATCCGTTTTAAAATAAAAATTCATTTTAAATTGCACAAAATTTTGATAAATTCTACTAACTAGATTATGTACCAATTAAATATTATCCTTATTCACTAAGCTTCATTTTGATTAGTTGAAGCACAAAATACACATTTATATAGAACATCATAAAACAAAAACACGGACATTTATTTTGAGACTAGAAACACGGACATTTATTTGAGAGTGAACGAGTAGTGATTATTACTTAGTATAACATAAAACATATATTAAATCTTTTAAGAGATTTGTTAAATAATGCTTACTGGACAATGCTTAAAAAAAATTAATATAAGTATAAAAAAAATCTTGGACTTTGTTAAATTAGAAATTAGAAATGTCATATATTTAAGTTAATTTTTATGTTCATTTTTTATGCATTAAATATAACTACTTTAAATATGAAAAAAATAGACTATTTAATATGGCTTATGTATTACCCAGTAAGCATTATTTAGCAAAACTCATCTTTTAATATAGTTACGAGGATTAAATCACTCTTTAAGCCAGGTTTAAAGAAAGTCGACTAATCATTTTGAACCAGGTCAAAAGAAAAAAAATATATCCATGACCTGGCTGCTGGAGGTTTAAAGCTCTTTTGAACCGTCAATTAAAGCATACAGCATAATGTATCGTGGAACATGCCATATGTGATAAGATAATTTGTGGTCCCAGTTTGGAGATCCAAAAGTGAAATATATAAACTAAAGCATACAGCATAATGTATCGTGAAACATGCCATATGTGATAAAATAATTTGTGATCCCAGCTAAAGTTTGGAGATAAAGTGAAATATACATTGGGGGGTTTAAAGAACCATTTAATTGTATAAAACTGCCTACGTTTTATTTATTTATTTATTTATTTATTTTTTAGCAAAACCCTGCCTATTTTCTAAAGATGTATTTTGACATCTCCATTTCGAGATAAAGGCATAAAAGAGAATACAAGACAAAATAAGAGCTGCACTTCAAGTTATTAGCATTTTAATGAGCAACATGTCACTGTTCAATTTTAGTCGCCTCTTGTCTTTGGGAAACACTAAATACTACTACAAGTGTGGATCAACCCATTTGAGCACAAACTCTTGTGGATAACGATCTTGCAAGAGTGAACATCAGTTCTCCTGCTCCAATATTTAGGCAAGGATTGCATGAGTGGACTTCAGATCTATTTACTTGCTTACATAAGCAATTTCGCCAACTAGAGTGCCAAGTTGCAAACTACACGGTTTGCTTTTGTATTGCGTGAATAACATGCTAGTATGAGAATTTGGGACGAGTGATGGGAATTTAGGTCCCATGACAAGGCAAAACTACTCATTTGTTCCTACAGGTTGACACGTCATCATTACAAACCTCTATTTACAGAGTGATGGGAATTTAGGTCTCATGACAAGGCAAAACTACTCATTTATTTCTACAGGGTGCCACGTCATCATTACAAACCTCTATTTACAAACCACCGCCCCCCCCCCCCCTCTCTCTCATCTTAACATGACCACAACTTATTTGGATTTCATCATTTTTTTTCAAACAAATTAAATTTATTTCATTCAAAAAAATAACTAAACATAAAAATGTTATTTACTTAAGAATTATATATATATATATATATATATATATATATATATATATATATATATATATATATATATATATATATATATATATATATAATATAGAGATATATATAAACACCAAACTGTAAATAAAGAAAAGAAAACAACAAAGACCCAAACTGTAAATAAAGAAAACCACAAAGGACCAAAACTGTAAATTTAGAGCTTCTTTTACCTCTCGACACACACCAAAACACATATTATGAAAACACACAGACACACACATTAAATAAATAACTAAAAAACACCAAACTATAAATAAAGAAAAAAAACGTTTATCTATTACTCGAGTCCCACTTTTGCAAAGATTTGGGTTCGCAATGCAGACGAGTAACCCATAGATGGCGAACCACGGCGAGCTGGGGGGTGTCATGGCCAGCCACGGCGAGGCATGAAGAAGCCCACACCAAGTGCTCTTAATGTTAAGGATTCAAAAAAATATTTTTATAATATAAAATATGGAAGTATTGATTTCGTGTGTGTAGTTGAAATTTGAGAGACATTGATCGAGAGAGGTGGAAAAACAATGCGTGCAAGTGTCGGGGGAACGTTAAAAAAAAGTGTCGGGAAGTCTATTTACAAGGGTGGCCAGTTGCAGATAGTGACTTTTTTCTCTCTCTTTTTTTCTTTCGTTATTGATGTGACAATTTGTGTTTGAATGATTTTAGAGTAAACTAGTGTGTCACACCCTCGCCGAAGGCTGAAACACGAGGTGTAACGAAATCGATATACATCACCAAAGAGAAATAAGACAATACCATAATTTACATTAAGGAAAAATATAACATTACAACGTTGTTATTGCCGACTTTGGCAAATAAAAGACATAAGTTTGATTCCCAAAAGATGGTATTTTAATACATAATGAAAAGAAGTGACATGTGAAAACTTCATTATGCAAGACCTTGATGACAAGCTTACTGACGATCACCTGAAATGCATGAGAGAAAACGGTCAACTATAAAAATAGTTGGTGAGTATAAACGTTTTAAATAATAAGAAAACCAGTTGAGAAAGTTCGCCAGGCAAAGGCATTGTGAATCCACTCAGTTGCAAGTCTTGGCCATAACAAGACTTACAACCTATGTGTTCACAACCCCTTTGCATATAAAGTATTACGTTTGATTTTCAAGTAGATAAGGTCAATATAGTTCACAGTAAGGGCACAAAGTATATAATAAGTCAAGGCCGCTCCGAACAATGGAGACTTTATAATGTTGCTCCGAACATGGGAGACTTGAAGTCACTCCACCACCTAGGCGAGATTTATTAGTCACTTTACCGACTTGGCAAAGATTTATTAGTCACTCCACCATGGCGAGATTTATTAAGGATGCTCTGAACATGAGAGACTTTATAACGTTGCTCCGAACAAGGGAGACTTTAAGTCTTAGAACGTACGGCACATTAAGTCTAAAAGTTCAAGTCAAACGGTTCAAGAGTGCAAACAAGTTATAATGTCAAGACAAGTCAAAAAGTTCAGATAATAGTGTTCGTAAATAGTAAACAAGTTTGTTTAAGTACGTTTTGCTTACGAGCATAAATAGTGAAACAAGAGTCTTTTAAGTTCATATAAGAGTACACAGTATTATTCATGCATCCACCCCAAAACGATTAAAATAGTTAGAAAAGGGGGTTCGTGAATACTCACCTGATATAAGCGATATGATAACAAAAAGGTATGAACTAAAGTAAGGCGTGCACTCTATCCGCAACCTAAATGAATGATATGATCTACTTTAGATCATGAAATGATGAAAGGAATGTACATGCACATGTTCCCTATACCACTCTACTCTTTAGGAAAACACTTGTATTGTCAAAAATATATAATCCAAAACTTTGGAAAATATTGCTATTAGAAAATATAATAAGCTAGTTGTAATATATATATACTTATATATATATATATATATATATATATATATATATATATATATATATATATATATATATATATATATATATATATATATATATATATATATATATATATATCGTATGTTTCCATGTTAGTGTTGAAATACTCGGATTGTAATCTTTGAAATGATGAAAACATACTCGTGATAACTAATACTACATTAGTTATGAAGCTTGGTACTTAATATTACTTCTAGCTTGAAAATGTACTTCGTAGTTTTTGCGCCAAAATTTAATAAAAGCTGTCAAATATAAAGTGGTTTTAGCCGATATTCAAACGTGTATATCTTTGTCGTTACTTGTCCGTTTTACTTGTTCTTTATGTCCACGGTTACGTCTTAGTATGTAGTAATATATTTTGGAAAGCTCGGCTCCTCCGGGTTACGTCTAAAGCCTCTTTTTGACCGACGAAAAACGTCCAACAGCAACTAATTTCCAGAAAATACTTTTCGTCAACAATCTTGCAAAAATCATAACTCCTTCGTTATAGACTCTTTTTAATCCGTTCTTTCGCCTACGGATTCGTTTTTGAAAGTATTTTCTAAAAATTTTGCCAAAGTTTCCTTGGTGTTTACTGATTTTCCAGATTTTTACAAAACGGGACAGCATGTCTAAAATAGGTTCCAAATCAAGTTTCCAAGGTTAAAAACCAATTTCTACCATCACCAAACCTCTTGTAATCACCACATGACTAATCTAATCTTACCATACACCTTCTTAGGGTGCCATGGGATCCTAACCAAGTTATTATAGCAAGGGGATTCATAAATAAAAAGTTAGGGTTTGTATGTTCCATTTTTGACAAAATAAATGGTGGTATAGCTAGTTGTACATGGTTTTTAGCATGGAAATCATGTAATACAAGTAAATATAAGATGTTTCATGTAAAAATAAATTTGATAACTTACTTGATAAAATGAGATGATTAGATGATGATTATGCTTGATGTTCTTGTGTTTTTGTTGCTTGATTCTTGATTAGGCTTGTAAAAGGAACAAGTTTAGTGTTTTAACTTATGAAAAATGATCACTTGAGCTAATTATGGTGGTTTGGTCGTGGTTTACTAGGGAAGAAGAAGAGATGAGATGAAAATTGTTCTTGCTAAAAAGTGAATTATGATTTTGGAATTTTTGGTAAAGTTAGGTTTTAAGGTTTATTAGTTAAATACTTAGGAGTTAATGCTAGGGGTTAAAAGGGTGTCTCATGGGCTGGTTTTGGGTGTGAAAAGGAGTAGCCAAAACGGTTTTGATCACTTAGAAAATATAGTGTAGCGTTAAGTGTTATTACGCGTTATTCGTTAAAATCGGGTACCGGTTTTAATAGCAATAAACGTTCACGAAGTTAACCGGGATGAAATAAAAGTCATAATAATGTTAAAAACATATTAAAAATATGTTGGGTACATTTACTGAGTGATCAGGTGATTAATGTTTAGTTTTAACGAAAACCGACGCTATATTCATACGCGTACGTTCTAAATAAAATAAATTTCCAAAATACTGGGTAACTGAATGTTATAACTTTTATGATGTTAAAATGGATATAAAAATATGTCGGGACCATTGTGGGAATATTTAGATATATTCGTCGTGTATAAACCGGGTGTTAACGTTTAATTATAAATACTTACACGTAAAACGTTAAATATACTAAATATATTAATTTGAGAATCCTAAGAGTGGTATAGCATGTAAATGACATTATGATGATATGCAGACTATTCTAGTCCGTATGAGAGGTCCTTACTGATAATGCACGTGAATAGTGGAATTTCTTCCGGAATGAATAGTGTTCTGTGAATAGTAAAATTTTCAAATGTTTCTCAGAATATCAAACGGACATCAAAAACGATGAATAGTAAAATAATGAATAGTGTTTTGATGAATAGTAATCGATGAATAGTGAATTTTCAAAGTTGGAAAAAAATAAACGTAGACGTGGAAAATATCGGGTTGTTACATAGTGCAATACCTGTGTTGCCGGGTTTAACGATTAAATAATTTCAAAGAGTATTAAGAAACTTGTTGTATTAACAAATACTTATTAATAATAATAATAATAATAATAATAACGAAACAACATCCATCGTTTCTTACATATAAATAAGAAATTAAAATTAGATATATATTAAGTTCTATTCGATTCGGGAGTAATAACACACACATTATTTGTCAATTGTGTATCTCCATCCATAGCATCATTAAGAGTACCATCATCACAATAAACAATGCTCTTATCATCCGAACTTTCAATTTCAATAACAATTGTTTCATCTCCATGTAGCCAAATTTGCCTCCCTTTTTGTTTAATCGAATGCGCAGTTCACCTCTTCAAGCAACGAATGGGTATCGTTCAGGGCCGGCCCTGGGGGTGGGCGGGCAGGGCGACCGCCCAAGGCATCACACAAATAGGGGGCATCAAATTTTGGGTGTTATGAATCGTTATTATGTGATGAAGATGGTTTTGTGATGATAAAACCGAACGTTAAACACGTGAGTCAGTTTTTAATAAGCTGTTTCAATGGATAAATATGTACAGTTGCCGGAAAAAGGAATGGTCGCCGGAGGTCGGAGGAGGTATAAGGAAGATGATGACTAAAAGTTTATAGTATCTGTTGTGTGAAATGCAAAGTATTACTCGTACTTTTTTGTTTGACTTGGTCACGTGATTAGCACATAGGGAATATAAATTTAATTTAATTTACTTATATCTTTTTCTTTTAACGTATTTTAATTAACTATAAATGATACTCGTAGTACATAGTATACTATACAGATGCCAATGAAGTTTGACATGCATTCATTATATATTCATCAACTCTAATCTTTCTTAAGTACTTACTTAAAATTTGCGTACTTATGTCTAATCTTTTTTGTTAAAAAAAAAAAAAAAAAAAAAAAATCTCTAATCTTTTTTGCGAAGTAATTATATTTAATCTGCTAGTGTTTAAAGATACACCATTCATATAAATGTATTTTAATTAAATGTAATGAAATTATGACATTCTTCAAGTTTTATCGAGTCTATATGTGTGGTTTTAACATGTTTTCTCGAGTCTATATACGCGTATTTTTCTACAACATTTTGTGGGGGCATTTTTCGATCATCTTGCCCAGGGCATCAAAATTCTCAGGACCGGCCCTGGTATCGTTGCGGCATGGTCATGTTTAAAGAAGGAAAACAATATTAGGCCTTCATACAATATACGGATATGAGGTACTTTTGTTAAAAATTGAAACCGAACTAAATGTAAAATTGAATGTTACCTCATGAGTTTCAACATTGACATTGTTCCCGAGTTGCTATTCAAAGGGAATAAAAATATCAAATCTTAATAAAATGTATAAAAAAATTACGTAAATTGTTGAAGTGTAGGTCCGAAAAAGTATTGACATGAGCTTTACCTTGATTTTTTCATGGAGAGTCATTTTGGCGATGTTGGGTATTGCCTGGATGGTAAACACATTGTTTGACTTGTTCGTCTGCGTAAATGGAAGAGCCAAAAGTTAAGTTTAAAACTTTTGTTGCTTAAATGAGTTCACTGTATTTTTGTTATGAATTGAAAATGGTTTTGAACGAGTTTAGTAACCCGCGCGTTGCGGCGGGTTTTTTAAATAGTAATTTGGTGTTATGCGTTGGTTGTAAAAAAAAAAGAGAAATAGTTTATATATTTTTTTAAGTAGTTATTGGGTGTCGGTTAAGTATATATATAATTATATGAATGGTCCCTGTGGTTTGCCCAAAGTTTCAGCTATAGTCTTTAAAATTTTAAAGTTGCATGAACAGTCTTTATCTTTGCAATAAATAACACTTATGGTCCTTTTTTAACTTATGTTAAGTGAGTTTCGTTATCATTTACACGTTAGCCCATTTTGTTAAAGATTATTGCATTTTTTTATTTTTATTTTTTGTTGCCAAGGTGAAAGTTTTATTAATAACACAAATAATACACCAATGATTCAAGAGATAAGACATGCCTAATCTCTTATCACAAATATAAACATCTATCTCAAAATAATAATAATAATAATAATAATAATAATAATAATAATAATAATAATAATAATAATAATAAATAAAATAAAATAATAATAATAATAATAATAATAATAATAATAATAATAATAATAATAATAATAATAATGCTATCTCCGACCTTCTTCTCTCAGCCATCTCAGTGATTATGCAGCTTCACTTTCACCTTAATATAGGCACCTCCCATCTAACTACATTTCCATATCATCCCCCCACCTAGACCATTCAACTAGCACCCACAACAGTCAAGGTAGAGAAAGATGTATGGCTTCGTTAGGAACCCAAACCATTCAAGTCAAGGGGTCTTCTAGGACCCCTACATTTCCCTCTTTACAAAAGGCTTCAAGGTCCTAGAAACACTCACCTTGAGGGAGAATCTACATGCCCCCTTAGTGGTACACTGAAAGGACCAAGTAGGGTCATCTTTCATCTCTCACTATTCCAATCATCCCATGTACCACCCTCCAGTCTATTTTACCCTTCACATATGGGAAACCTACTTTAAGAATAGCTTAGAACAGAGCACAAAGGAGATAACAGTCACTCTGATTAACTACCTAACAATGGCCTGTTATTCAAAGAGATTGATTACACCAGTGTATTAAGTCTAAGCTATCAAGTTACAAGGCCATCCATAGTAATGGACTAATGATATCATGTAATTACAGAAAGATTACAAGATATAAAGGATAAACCTGTTAACAAAACTGCAATGCATTCTTGAACCTCACCACTTCAAATAAACTTCATAAAGTCGGAAGTTATATGCATTCCCAAACACCCCTTAAGTGCAGCAGGGGAATTATGACAACGCAATTTTCATCAACCTTTATACCAAATACCCTACATTCCCATCCTAAAATGCCTTCAAAAACTCCTTATTATACTTCTCAAGTAATCTTCTTTTGGAACTTGATGCCCCACGTTTCTTCAGCTTTATTAACAGCACTAGAGTTTTTGACCTTTAAACTCATAAGTCTAAGCTTGACATTTTCCTCAACGATACTTTGAATATTATCACCAGGTCTTTTTTCCTTCCTAAAGAGTCTAGCATTCCTCTCTTGCCATATGTAGTATAAAATTTAAAGTTTTTCGACTTTAGGTATGTTTTTATACACTTTCTTACATTTTCTTACATTTTTATCCCTTTTATACGTTTTGCATCAGTTTTTATACGTTTTCACCCGTTTTCTTCCACTTTCATACGTTTTTGTCCATTTTATACGTTTTTATCGTTTTAATATATTTTTTTTACGTTTTTATACGTTTTCGTTTGTTTTTCTTACGTTATATCCGTTTTCATATGTTATCATTTGTTTTTAACCGTTTTCTTACATGTTCATACGTTTGTATTCATTTTTATACGTTTTCTGACAAGTTCATATGTTTTATCAGTTTTCTTCAGTTTTTATACATTTTATCTGTTTTTATACGTTTTCTTACGTTTTTATCCGTTATCGCCCATTTTATACGCTTTCGTCTGTTTTCTTACTTTTTTATCCATTTTCATACATTCTTAACTGTTTTTACACATTTTCTTACATTTTCACATGTTTGTATCCGTTTCGTCTATTTTTATACATTCGATTTTATACGTATGGAAACGTATAAAAATAGATAAAAATGTATAAAAACATCTAAAAACGAATAAAATTGTATGAAAAAGTAAAAATAATAATAATAAATAAATAAATAAATAAATAAAATAAAAAAACGGACGAAGATGTATAAAAACAGACGAAAACGTATAAAAACGAATGACAACATATAAAAACGGACGAAAACGTATAAAACGGAAGAAAACGTATAAAAACAGACGAAAACGGATATAAATGTATGAAATGGACAAAAGCGGACGAAAAAGATTAAACGGACAAAAAAGATAAAAACGGACAAAAACGTACAAAAACAGACGAAAATATATAAAAATAGATGAAAACAGATATGAATGTAAAAACGTACAAAAGCGGACGAAAACTTATAAAAGCGGATGAAAATGTATAAAAACGTATGAAAACGTATAAAAACGGATAAAACGTATGAAAATTTAAGAAAAACGGATGAAAACGTATAAAAACATAAGAAAATGTTTAAAACGGATACAAATGTATGAAAACATAAGAAAAATAGACGAAAACGTAAAAAAGAAGAAAAAAACATATGAAAAGGTAAGAAAACGTATAAAAACTTATTAAAATAGATAAAAACGTAAAAAATGAACGAAAATGGATAAAAATGTTTGAAAATATAAGAAAACGTATAAAAACGGATAAAAACGTATGAAAACATAAGAAAACGGACAAAAACTTATAAAAACGAATCAAAAAGTGAAAACGGACGAAAACGCATAAAAACGAACAAAGCCGGATCAAAACGTATGCAAATGTATAAAAATGTACCTAAAGTCGAAAACTTTAAATGATAAACGACTGTTATTATAAAGGATAGACGATGCAACGGTCTTTAACCAAAAGGCTAACGTGTAAACGATAATGGAACTCACTTAACACCAGTTAAAAAAAGGACCATAAATGTTATTTTTTTCAAAAATAAGGGCTTTTCATGCAACTTTAAATTTTTAGAGACTTTGGGTAAAACTTTGGCCAAACCACATGAACCATCCATGTAATTTATTCTAGGGTAAATTGCAAAAATGGTCCTTGATGTTTCACGAAATTGCAAAAATGGGACCGAGACAAAAAGTATGGCAAAAAAGACATCAACGTTCCACATTTTTGCAAAATCGCCACTGAGAGGCCTTTTCCGTTAGGTTCCGTTAGTTTTCCTCGTTAAGTGCAGTGAAATGACTAATATACCCTCGTCTTCTTTCCCATTTGAATTTCTTTTTAATTTATATTTAACTTTAATAAAAAATGAAGAACATCAAGAACAAAACCCAAGCATTCAAATCAAAACCCAGATCCAACAATATATTTTCGTAAAATCATTATGTAGATCTGTTAAGGATCAACGATCACGACCAACGGATCATCACCCTTCTCGACTACAAATATATTGTTGGATCTGGCTTTTAATCCCATCATCAAACATCGACAGTTTGTGCAACCCTCGATAAAATCCATATTTATGCTAGACAGAAATACCCATGGCATGGCCTCTCGATACAGGTACAGCAATTTGTAGGTTAATGTGGCGCAAGGTGGAGTTGTAGCCGTTGATCCCAGGATTCAACAAGCCAAGAATAACGCAGTTGCTCAGCAGGATGGGACGAAAGGGAATTTTAGAATATTTGATTCCCCGTTTGGGAATTTTATGGTGCCTGTTGTTCCAACTCGTGCTGAACTTGGTGGATGATTGATCAGGCATGTTTGCTAACTTGGTATCTTAAAATATGAGGTTCTGATATAATGTATTTGATGAATTAGTCAATTTTAGAACATATGTAATGAAGATGAGTTTGGATATGAACGAATAAGAAGAACGTATAGTTGTTTACAATTGGATATTAAGAAATGATCAGAAGGAATGAATTTCCCCTCTATACAATGTAATTATTGACACAATCACGACTTCTTTTCATATCATCAACATGACTCTCAACATAGCATCAGCAGCTGTGGCACTAGATCATTGGACCAAAACAGTACTAGTTTATTGCCTTCCTTGCTAACTTCCTGTCCAATGTAGCCGCTTATTTAACTCTTAGGCGACTTATAATACGATAATAGCTATTAAATTAGGATCTCAGAGGGAGCAAATGCCCATCTGATCTGGTTATTCACCCATTTACAGTATGTTTCCACATAGTTTTATTATTGCTAGATTGTAAATGTAACAGAGTGAACGCGTTTCTTATTGATCATACCTGTAGTATTCTTGCCCAATTGATATTTGATGAAAAGCATAATAATAGTCCATGTCTAAACTCTAAACATCGCAGTAGAGATTTGTTTAAATCATTTTTTGATACTTGTGATGTCCCTTGAACGTTCTCTTTTATCATTTTTTATTTATTATTTCTGAGTTTAGATGAACTTGTGTGCCTTTCTGTAACAAATCGAGCGTGTAATCACATATCAAATCAGAGGAATCACTCAACTGTAGTTGCTAGTTGTGAATCATGAAACATGTTTGTAATTGTCTTAAACTTTAAACATCGTCATGTAGTTTTCGTCGTTACATAAGTGTCTAAATACTTTTGGTCAATTGAGCTATGTAATGCGTTAGTTTTAGAATGTGAAAAAACAGAATTAGTGTTTGACCCTTCTGGGCTTTCTGGCAACCTGATCTTCTAAGGGACTTATTAAATCTTAGCTAAAATAGAGATAGGTCCAAAAAAACGCGGTGCAAGCTTATTTAAAGTTTTAAACTTGTTTTTGTTTAATTGTTTATTCTGTGTTCTTTTCTTGTGCATGTATCACAGAAAACTGATGTTTATGGGATTAAAACCCAGATCCAACAATATATTTGTAGTCGAGAAGGGTGATGATCCGTTGGTCGTGATCATTGATCCTTAACAGATCTACATAATGATTTTACAAAAATATATTGTTAGATCTGGGTTTTGATTTGAATGCCTGGGTTTTTGCTCTTGATGTTCTTCATTTTTTATTAAAGTTAAATATAAATTAAAAAGAAATTCAAATGGGGAAGAAGACGAGGGTATATTAGTCATTTCACTACACTTAACGAAGAAAACTAACGGAAGATAACGGAAAAGGCCTCTCAGTGGCAATTTTGCAAAAATGTGGAACGTTGGTGTCTTTTTTGCGCTACTTTTTGTCTCGGTTCCATTTTTGCAATTTCATGGAACGTCAAGGACTATTTTTGCAATTTACCCTTTATTCTAGTTATGTGCTACTACTTGTGTAGTTGTGTGTATTGACGTGACAATTTAAATATATATATATTCGTATGGGCCCAACATCGCTGCTGCACTTTTAAAGTGATTTTAATATTTTCACTCTACATCTCTAAACTTTTACAATTGTACATATTTAGTCCTTGATTTATGCATTACAGCAGAGAACATTCCCTGCAGTTACTGCTAGGGATGGCAAACGGGTCGGGTTCGGGGCGGGTTTTAGTGTACCCGTACCCGTACCCGTTTATAATATTCATACCCGTATCCACCCCATTAACCGCTGGGTACCCGATTAATATTATCCATCGGTTTTTCGGGTTTCCCCGCGGGTTTCGGTTATCCCCAATTGAATAATATATGGACAAAATAACGGTATTAAGATTAAGTCACACACTAAAATTCACCGAAAAACAAAGAAAAACACCCTAATATATTCATTTTTTGTTAAAGTTAAAGAAAATGAATATCGTATCAAACGATTTAATGCTTTTGAATAATTTATGAACAAAATAAAATATATTATGTAATAGAGATACGTATATAAAAAAATATAATGGGAGAAATTATATATAATGTATATATTCAAGTTAAATATAATATCAATGAAGCGGATGTAGATTCGGGTAAACGGATACGGGTACGGGTAATCGGGCGGATATTACCAGAACCCGTACCCGGCTAAAAAATTATATCATTACCCAAACCCGCCAATCCGCCCTCGAACCCGACCCAACCGGTTCGGGTTTCGGTTTTCCCCGTCGATTTCGGGTGCTTTTGCCATTCCTAGCTACTGCAGGGATGATTTTCCCTATTCGTATTAAGCCATAATACATAAACTAGATCTGAGTTCCTAGTTTTTAACGGATACTAGATATGAGCTCCTAATTTTTAACGGATATGTTTTGAATGGTTCAAGTTCAACTACTTCACATTAGGGGTGTAAACGAGTCGAGCTTTTAACGAGCTACTCAAGCTCGAGCTCGTTTAACTCGACTTGAGCTTGATAATTTTCGAGCTCGAGTCGAGTTCAAACAAAATTTAGAGCTCGAATAATTTCACGAGCCGAGCTTTTAAAACTTATATTTAGCTCGGCTCGTTCGAAAGCTCGTTTAGTTATTCGAGCTGAACGAGCCAAACGAGTTACTCGAGCTAAACGAGCCGAACGAGCTAATCGAGCTAAATATGTAGTTTCAAAATATTTTAATTTTAATTTTTTAATTACTATAAGTATTAGGTTAAACTTAAAACCAAAACTAGCAAGATGTTAATCTTCAATCACATAAAAGATCTACACTTTAGTTTATATGTAAATATACATACAAACTAGTAAGCTTGGGCTTTTATTTTTATAAACCCCACATTGTCTTCCTTTTGTTTCACTCTTTCAATGTGGGATGTGTAATGAATCCTTTTTCTTTTCTTTTTTAATTCAAACTTACAAGTATTACTTGGATTCTTAATATGTATAAATAAGTTAAATGTGATAAGTAAATTGTTACTCATATATATTCATTGATCATATAATGGTTAATATTAGTTTTATGCTAGTTAAGAGTTTTATAAAGAAGTAACTAATATGTTTAATAAACTCTTTATCAAATATATAAATGAATTAAATCCAATCATAAATAACACTAAATAAGAATTATGAATCATTAGATGATTTCAATGAATCTCGCTCGTATGGCTCACGTGATGTTGAGAGTTATATTGAGGTTTTTGTGATTATAAATACAACATATGTATGTATATTGTATATTAACGATCCCTTTATATGATTTTCATGCTTACGCACATAAAAGACACATACGATGAAATTCAGATATGTGTCATCACATGTGACACATATATATATGATACTCCAATATGTATAGACACATAGACACGTACATATGAAAGCCAAATATGTATGGACACACACATATGAAATACATAAGTCCAACCAATATTTACATATAAAGACACATATTTGATATATATACATATGCATAAACTCATTGTGAGGTTGCTAAAAGCAGTTGATTCATGGTTCTTAAACGATATAACATAAACAATGTTATCCATGGTTCTTAGACAATAAAACATAAACAACGTTGTCATCTTCGATCAATCTGATTATGAAACACGGAGATTGTTGTTGGTAATATTCTTGTAGAAACTCTTATTCTGATTTTAGTTATGAACTAACTAACTCTTACACTCGTAAATTCATGTCAACTAGTTGAGATATTTATGACAATGGTTTATTGATTATAATCCATTACATGTGAATACAAACATATTTATGTATACACATATAATGTCTCTCATATGAGCATTTATACATACAAACACGAACATACATATGATACACACATACATTTACAAGAGACAGATGAAGATACATAAATACACAATACACATACACATAACTGACTTGGTTCACGACCCAAACAATTCTTAATTTACTTGAGCTCATTAAATAATTTATGATCTTAACTCTAGCTCAAATAACAAAAGTTCCTCGACCAATTTCATGAATCGAGCTTACAAAATTATATACTTGGCTATATTCACTCGAAAATCATGTATATAAAAAGAGGTAAAACATATACTAGGGAATCATACATGATACAAGTATATCAATTATATGTTCTTTATGAACCTTAATTAATCATTTATTTAATTCTTTTAGCATCAATTTTTTTGTTCTTTTCTATTATTAGATCAAGCGTATTAACTTTGTTATTTAGTTTAATTAGTAGATTTGTTAGCACAAGTTAATGAAAAAAATGTCATATTTTTAATTAAGAATTATAATTATAATAGAAAATGTAACAATATAAGATTTATGTTTTGAAAATTATGTGAAGTAGTTGTATATTGCCTAATCAAAGAAACAAGATGAAAGTATCCTACATTGAAAATAATAAGAAAAGTGAAGAGAGATAGATACTATAAAACAAAGACCCATTTCATTTTTCATAAACAACTACATCTACTTACTTGAAATTATAAAAAATATAAGTATGATTGTTATACACTCTTTTGCTTCAAATGCAAACTAGTGTTTATTATAAGTTACATAAACTTTAGTTTAACATTAGAACAATTTTTATAATCGTAAACGAGCTTTCGAGTTCGAGCTTGAGTTAATAAACGAGCCTTTCAAGTTCGATCTTCTATACGAGCATATTAAGCTTGAAAGTTATTTTATTAGAGGATTACAAAAAAAGTTAAAATTTTTAAACGAGCTTCAAGCTCGAGCTCGAACAACAGCAAAATATTCGAGCTCGAGCTCGAGCCAATTTAAAAAAGTTTATTCGAGCTAGAGCCGAGCTCGAGCCGAGCCGTTAATAAACGAGCCTATCTCGTTTAGGCCAAAACTCAACTCGGCTCGGATCGTTTACACCCCTACTTCACATAATACATGTCTCAGTTGGAGAAACGTCAAAAACACGTTCGGCTACTAATATTAACTTTTTCTTTTTTGTTCTCTTTTTTAATAACTTAGTTGGAACAGTATGTGGAATGCATAAATTAGTCCGCAATTTGGGTTATTTTTTCTGACTTTTTGTAAAAGGTTTTATTATGTAAATACTAGTATATAAATACTAAAGCATGTTGCACCTTCAAAATTTATAAAGACGACTCGCAATTATCTTATAAGATAATGATTACTAGTTTACTACGGTGTTTGCAATTTGGGACCATTTATTAGGAAAAAAGCTATACAGTGACTATTAAATAATTTTGAAAGGTTAAAGCATAAAATGTTGGATAGTTAGATCGAGATTTTGAACTGGGATGAAAAAAAAGGAGTACCTTGACCTCCAATAAAGAGTTCAAGGACCACCATCTCATTTAGTGGCCAATAAAGATAACACGATAATGCGTAGCTACACACATTTATAATAGAAAAGGAAAGTGCGGCCTCACTTTTATAATGGTTTTAAATTTGCATTTTTCTAACTTATGTTATAAGGCACAAGTTAAGCACACAAAAAAATACTCGTACAAAAATTACTAAGGGCGCCACAAAAAAGTACTTCGTATTTGGGAAGACACAAAATTTATGTGTCATTGAGTACTTTTTTATACTTTTTTGTAAGTCCATATGTATTTTTAATGTGCTTTACTTATGCCCTCAGGACACAAGTTACAAAAACACTTTTAATTTAGATCTGAATGTAAAGTTGACTTGATAGACAAAATCTGACTTTGCTATTCCAGACAAATTCTAATCAGTATTCTCTCAATGGCCTCGATATTAAACCTCCAGAGTTTTAATCCATCAGATGAAGGCAAAATATCGGACTTTGATGTTCCTGATATGCTGAGCAAGAATATCTCTTTAGTGAAGCCCGAACTTCCAGTTTCGGGCGAGTCGAGATACCTTACTCGACTATATGTGTTCGGAAATGAAGAGGAACTTTCTCAATCTGAATCAGCTGAACCCATAATCACCAATGGTATTGTCTTTCTTTCTGCTTTAGTTTCTATATATAGAAAGATCTGTAGTGGTTACTACTTTCTCCTTCCCAAGTTAAACGTTTATATTTCCATTTTAGTTGTTCAAAATAAATGTCTAACCAGATTCAACAAACCGAAACATTTGTAAACAGCAACGATGATATATTATTAGTGTTTTATTAAAGACCGTGTATTTTGAAAGTAAACATTTAATTTCGAATGAAGTGAGATTTATGTGCATACTTCTGATGTCGTTACTTGTTTGCCTAATTATAAGGTTTTGAGCTGGAGGATGACAATACCAATAAGATAACACAACACAAGATATTAGCTGCACTAAAGCAGTTGACTTTCCGTGAGCAACATGTTATTGTTCAATTTTGGTCACCAGCTCATGTTGTTGGGAAGCACCAGGTACTTACAACTATGGATCAACCATTTGGTCTTGGTGAAATTAAGGAACAACTTACTTCATATAGGAAGGAATCTCAGCACAATCTCTATGTTGTGGATAACGATCATGAAGAGGAAGCGCTTAGTCCTCCTGCTCGAGTATTCAGACGACGACTACCCGAATGGACTCTAGATGTGGCTAATTACTCGCCAAAACAATTTCCCCAAAAAGAGAGCGCAATTTGTCGCGATCTCCATGGATATCTGCCTTTACCAGTTGTCGACTTATTTACAAGTTCATGTGTTGGCGTGCTTGAAATCTTGACATCTTCAAAGTATATAAGTTATGCATACGAGATACAACAAGTTCAAAGCGCCTTGAAGGTTTCTTCTCTTCTCTATTTTAAGACCATGTATTGGGTTAATCTCAAACCATTCATTGATTTCAATGGTCGTCAGGATGTATCCAACTTAATTACACTTAATTACAGATATCTCTATCTTGTACTATCAAACATTTATATTATCACAACTCTAATAGGAAATGTTACACGTCATCCAACTTACACAACCAACACAAAAACCGACAGCCATCACAAACCACTAAAAACCCAAAAAAGCAAGAGACCACTTGTCGCCGCCACTTACAAGAGTATTATGCTAGTCTTAACTTGTGTTTGAGTGTCGGTACATACTTCTGTACTTGGCACATACGTCATTTTAATTGGACCGAACCATTGTCGCTTAGCTTTTGCTTCGAGTCCATAAAATTATTTCTCTAAAACGTTGCTATGTTTATCACATATATGATTATTATATAAAGTTTCCAAATGCAATGGGAAGCATAAAACGTTTAGTTTATTGACATTCTAAGCATCATGTTTTTGGTTGTATCCTCATTGCCGTGGTGTTATCTTGCAGACGGCAAATTTGATAATCACACAAGCATTTGACGGCCCCGCGATACATGTGAGTTTTCCAAGTGGTTTTTTTTATGTTAGATACTTATATGCTTTCTTAAGCTTACTTTCGGAGACGCCTCTAATATGCAGGTTCACGATGCACATGGGCAAAATGAGTTGGAAAAGATCCACAATGTACTAAAATTTGTGTGCGACACTCACAGATTACCTCTTGCTCAGACATGGGCTACGTCCCCACTCACTACTTTTGCTTCCCATGATCAAATTCTCAAAAAGAGTTGTAGCAGTTTTCATAGTAGATGCCTTGGTAAAGTATGTATGTCAACAGCTGCTTTACCGTATTATGTTCAAGACTTGCGCATGTGGTCATTTCGGAAAGCATGTAAGGAACAACACTTGGACAAGTCCTGTGGCTTTCTTGGCAGGGCGCTATTGTCCCATGGTTCATGTTTCTGTGAAGATGTAACCAAACTTGGTCAAGAAGAATACCCTTTGGTTCACTATGCACTCATGAGTGGGTTGAGCAGTTGCTTTGCAATCTTCTTGCATAGTATAGAAAGCAATAATGACTATGTCTTAGAGTTTTTTCTACCGTTGCACAGAGAAGATGGTAGATATGTACAGAACTTGGTGCACACATTGAAGCACAGCATCGAAATAGCCTCAGGATTTGAACTGGGTGATTATATAGAAGTTGGTGGCCCACCTATGGATCTCTCTTCAAACATAGAACCTGATAATATCCAAACGTCCTCGTACTTGATCGAAACAAACCCTCAAAGTACCATCCTATCCTCGACCAAGATACTGGAGACAGTTTCATCAGATTCAGAGTCGATTGTGGCAGATGTAGCTAAAACCACCTCCCATGTCGTAAACCAATTATCACCTACACAAGATTTTCTTAATAATAATCGTGGTACCATACTCAGCGCAGAAATTGTGGTGCATGATGATGTTATAAGAGACAATGACAATACTACTTCCAATCGTGATATGGTCATGCAGATAACAAGCGAAACCATTACCGATGTTGGAGAAAAGAGCAAGCGTAAAAGAGGTAGAAAGCGTAAAATACTCTCTTACAATGGAGGCAGTCATGAAACATGTTGGAAAACCAATAGATGAAGCTGCGAAGAGCCTTGCTGGTAAGTCATCTTTTTTGTTTATAGTTATATGTAGGCTTTCATTCACATATTTCCTCACAAGAATAGCATTTTGTGGCCGTTTGTTTCTTTTCCAGTCAGCAGGTCTACATTGAAGCGTTTCTGTCGAGATAATAATATGCCCAGTTGGCCATTACCAAAGCACAGCAAAAAAACTGCCCAAACTGATTCAAAGCTGTCACAAACATCACAGTCAAAGCGAAACTTACAACAGTCTTCGAATGTACGTTTTGGTTTATTTGGTGTCGTGATCCTGTTGGTAAGGGTTAAGCGGTGGAGTTGTGCAAGCAAACATCATGGGTTTTCAGGCAATTGGTGGAGTTGTGGGAAGCATAGCCATCTTTCTTTTAAGTCAGATTCAATATACCAAGTAGCACGACTCATGGTATTCCTGAAACGGTGGAAAAATAAGAAGTCAACCAGGCATGCAATGCAGAAAAGAGATCACCTAGAGAACACAGAAAAACCGCTAAATAAATTAAATGTTGATAGGAAGCTTCCAGATTCAAATCTTTTTTATAAATCCCCAAAACAGATTATGTCCAATGTAGTCTCAGATATAAGAAAGGTGACAGTGAAGGCAACCTTTAAAGATGATATGATAAAGGTTCAAATCCCTATTTCATCACGTCTGTTTGAACTACAAAATGAAGTGGCACATAGGACTAAGTTAAAGAGTGAAAGCTTTCGTCTAAAATACAAGGATGAAGATGATGACCTGATACTCCTTGCTTGTGATGCTGACTTGCAGAATCTTCTAGGAGGGTATTCAACAAGTAACAACACTACTGTCAAATTAATCATCCAGGCCGATGAATAAGCTAATAAAACTATTCCACTTCATAATGGTGGTCTTGTATTGTATTTTTAATTTTTTATGGACCTTTTATGTTCTTATTTAAACCAACAATTGTCTGTATTCTGGAAAAGAAAACTACCTTTAAATAAGTGGCAGACATCGAGTATATAAATTCTTGTGTGTCTGTATAATATGTAGGTCAGTATCAGAGATACAACATACACATGATACAAAATCAGCCTTCCCCTCTATCTATATATGCATTATGCTCTAGTTCCCTTGCTTAAAATGGGGAGAGGTAAAAATAGAGCAATTACTATGAGACTTCTAAAACAACCATTTATAAAAGTCCATAATAAACTGTTACAGGGATTGTAATGAAATCAAGTCAAAATACACAAAACTGACACATAAAGGATTTCTGAGTTTAAGGTTGTTGCATGTCAAGCATATAAGATAGTTAGGTTAGATCTCGGCATATTATGACAATATGTAGTAAATGATGTATATCATCACATGGACGCATACAGTTTCCTGATTTGGGCAAGTTTTTCACCAAGATAATCATATATGATACAATTCGAACTTATATCATTTAGCATGCAAAAGACAACGAATAGAAATCAAGTTAAAAAGTTGGATTATGTATCAGGACTCAGAAGTACTTAGCTGAGTTTCACACCTCATATCTATTACATTTGCAATCTCAAAGACCAGTTTGAGCATAAGGCTATGCTAGGAATACATGGTTAATTCCGTGACATAAATTTGTGATCACATCAATTTTAATCACAGCCAGATGGTTAAGTATTAAGGTGCACAATTAGAGTTAGAATAAATTCAAATCAATAACCTGGATAGACTAACCTTTGTTTTGGTGGTCAGAAGTGGAACATCCGCATAGTCAAAATAGCATATGAGCAGTTTGACAAGACACATGCTAAAAAGAGGTTAGAAGAGCAGTTGCTTCTCGATTTAGCATACCAATGAAGGGCCACACTGCACAGATAGAACCACAATGCTGCTTCAGATCAGAATGACAGACAAAACCTGAATAGAAGTGGTTTCATATTACCAACTGCATAGTTCTATTTCCACAATGTTCAGAAAACATGTCTATTCGTTAATATAATGTGATGTATATGTTTATATTACTAGTCACATAAAACCAGAGCCAACTTAAAAGATGAGCTCCACAGCTTACGTGTGCGTGTGTTAATAGATCTCCTGTTTGGTAGCAGATTTCAGGTTGTAGTATAAGAGGTATGCTAGACCCACAAAGAACTCCCACAAAAACATCTGCAAGCTGTCGTGTCAGCGTTTTATTGGTGTATTGTGTAACAGTTTCTCTCTCCTCTCTCTTAATGAACCAATCAGTGTCTGCCACAACAGTTTGTGGATTTTTTGTGGCCCTAGCATTTCTCGTAGTATAATAGTATACTAAAACGAGAAAGTTTACAGCTGGACAGATACTCTGTTTTGTTTAGTTTGTAATCCATTAGGTCACATTATAGTTGGATCAATTAGGTCAGACAGACTATAATCCATTTCGCTGTGTATATAACGAAATGAAAGTTCAATTCTTCACTGTGATTCCAGTATTTGTAAGGTATATTCCTAAGCCGGTGCACAGTTGATCACTTGATCACGATATCAACAATCTACATATAATCAAATGCCATATATATTCCTCCTATGCATATCCTACGCATACCTAGTGATCCTAATTTATACGCACTTGTTAACTCTTATCATGTGCTTCCTATAACGAAAACTTTTATTTTCAGCAACACGTCAACTATTTCCTGTGGTCTTCGTATACACAGAGTTCATAACTATCAAACCTAAAGTGAAAATCCTAATTCACTAAGTATAACTAGTTAACTACTAACCCTAACAAACAACAAATCTCATCAAATATATCCAATCATTACTAAAAATTAATTAAAACGAAACGCTAGAGTTGTTAATATAAAACGGAATTGAAAGAATAAAAGATGATCGGAAGATAAAGGGACCTGAATTATGCAATAACAGCGAGGATCTGTTTTGGTTGATGAGATCATTTCCGATTGGAATACGCGTCGGATAGGTTGTGAAGAGTGAAGAGGGCCTGCCTGCTGTTATATAAACCCTTGAATGAGTCACAAAACCGTTTATCATTCATTTTGGTGTTTACGTTCATTAATTAGAGAAAATTACCGTACAAAAATCTATCCACACTTTTAACATCTTTTTTCTATTTTTGTTATGTTCGATTGCTCAACTTCACCTAATTTTTAGCACGCATAATTCATTTGTACTTTTTTCAGGTAAGAAAAGTTTAATTTTTGTAATTTTTTTGTCATACTCGACTGCTCAACTGCACGATTTCACCAAAATTTTGACACATGTAATTCTTTTGTACTTTTTCTGGTATATATCGGAAAAAAGTACAAAGGAATGACACATGTCAAAAATTTGATGAAATCGAGCAGTTGAGCAGTCGAGTATGACAAAAATGATAAAAGCATGTTGAAAGTGTCCATATAATTAATCAATGTTGGATTTTTGTACGTTTGTGGTAATTATATATATACTAAAATCCAAGAGGTTGCTGTAGCAACCACTATAGTTTTTACAGTAGACGCTACAGTAATTTTTTTTTTCTAACAGTCGTTAGTTATTTAACGGCTGTTAACTAACGACTGTTATATTTAACATTTTTTAAAAAATTTTGTACGCACTTTGTCCTTCATCTCAGTGGTTCATTGCAAATTTAGTCCTCAAATAATTTACATAAATGGTCCTTCATGTTATACATCAATTGCAAAGTCAGTCCTAGGTAACTAACTTCATGTTAATTAGCTAACGGCAACAAAAGAATTCCGCAGCAACGCACGGGTACCAAACTCGTTTTATCTAACTTTTATTACCGAACTTTATCCATTTTAACTGTTTCTAGAAAGTCTTTAATTGAGCCTCATTCTTATTGTTCAAGTGTTGACTTGTTGACTAAGGCATGAAGTGTTGACTTGTTAGCAAAGACAGTTATTCTCGCGGAGTGGTTTTGCACTTTTGCGGGAAAGAGGGGATGCGGAACACGGATGACGCGAATACACAACACACAAGTCGTCACATAAGGAAATTTTCTTAGATTGTGAATAAATTTTCCGGGAAAAGGAGGCCTAGTAGTTTTCACAAGCAATTGTGTAAATCAGTAATCACAAAATTGTTTACCAAGAACAAGTCAAACTCCATATATGATACGAAAGAATTGTGCAAAAGACCTAACACTTATGAATGTTGACTTGTATTCAAATCGAACGAAGGTCGTATGATATATCAAACGAACACGTATTCATTTGTTCACTTTTCTATTTACGAAATATGATTTTGTAAAGTTAATGGCTTAATTATAATCAAGTGAGGCAGTTAATAAAATAGAAATAAAACTCAATATCAAAGCATCATTAAGGAAATTGGTTAATGCATAGTCTTTTTCTACTTTTAACTAGAAGTTGGCGTCTTGGACTATATAGCTTTGTCATTCGACTCATTCAACACTTTCTACTAGACGGCAGTTGGCTTGGGCTTGGGCCAACTAATTTAATGTTTAATATTTTCTTCAAATTATTTTAGTATTTCTTATCCTTTTGTGTTTTGAGCAAACTTTTTCCAACATTACTATATATATAACGTACGGGCAAAAACGACGCAACGCATGTCGTTTAGGCTCCGCATTTTTTTAGCCCAGCCCAATGCAGTTGCACAGCCCAGGATGTTAGCCCGTCTCCTTTTTCTTTTTCTTTTTTTATTTCTCTCGGTTTGATACAATGCCACCGCTTGCGTTTTGATAGTTATCCATCAGTGTTCTGGAAACAATGTTGCCGACTTTCGATACTCATCCTCTTTCAACCTTTGGTGATGATGTTTCATGAGGGAGTAACAAATCAAGAAAAGACAGATTCTTTGAAAGTTGATTGGTATGGAACTACTTTTATCTTTCATGGAGTTTAATCAATTTACCAAAAGCCTAATTCTATTTTTTAGCGTTATCATTTTTTGGGGTTTCATACGGAATTAATTTTGGATTTTTATTATATGTTAATGTTACTTTCCTATGAACAACAAGATCGATAAGCAGCTGATAATGAACACAAACCTACTTTTTTTTGTTTTTCTTTTTTCTTATGTATTTATAATCTATCTGATTTTTTTTTTCTTTTGGTTTTTTTCAAGGTAAACTATAGTTGTGGACCGAGTTGTTGGTTCTTCAGGTATACAAAAAATATTACTTTCTTTAGCAAAATTGTATATATATATATATATATATATATATATATATATATATATATATATATATATATATATATATATATATATATATATATATATATATATATATATATGGATTTTAAGTTAAGTTGCATATTAATTAAAAGAAAAATTGAATCTTTATATAAACCTCGACTCATTTTAAGTTAAGTTGCATATGCATTCGCCGTTTCAGGATATGTTAGGTTACGAGTTTCTATGTATCTGGACAGTTGGTATTTAAGTATCGATTACGTTATCGGTATGCTGAATACATTACGCAATTAGTGGTTTAGCTTATACTGATCCTTAACAATTTGTTGTTGTAATAGGTATTAACAAGCACATACAAAATAGTTGCAGCAAGTCACATACATATACCACACACTCGCTTTCTATGGCCCAAGGTAAATTGAAGTGTTAATACATTTGTGTTCTGGTATTTATATTCATAGTATGCTTTACTGTTTGGTAAATTGACTTATTTGAAGTGTGTCATTTATTCATTTCTCTTTGTTTAACAATTATGCAGAACCGCCATTAGATTATGTGTACCTCGGAGACTGTGACCAGGCCTGCCACCAATGTCGAGCAGGCTTTTGGTACGAAGAACGTGTAAAAGGTTGTGCTACAGAAGGTAACAAATTTGCAACTCGCTATCAGTTACTCCAGTTTTAATTGTTGTTTATGTCATATGGGTGGCCATTTATGTTGTCGCCAAGTTTCACGTTTTGTTATTTTGGTAGGTATACATACGCCAACTGAAGATGTAAAAACTGCTTCGCGGGGTCATAATGATCATACACATTGAGCGGTTTCGGGCAAGTTAAAATACGATTTCAGTTGCTGCTGACTTGATGCATTTTCGGTATTTTTTTTTAAACAGTAATCAGCTTTTGAATTATCTTATACCATTTCACTTAACCTTTAGTGGCCTTACCTTTGGTCCAGTGAAAAAATCTATCCAGGCCCCGTTCCTATTTTTTTTTCCTTTTTCTTCTTTCAGGTTTTTCCTTTAGGATAGACATTGTTGACGCTTTGGGTTTCTCAAAATCTGCAGACACCTTTGACCACCTTCTACTCGCCGAGTTTCAGATCTTCAGCTGCAATCGTATGAAGTTGAAGGTAGATGACGGTTATGTCAATCTTTTGGCTCATGTTTTGTTCATTGATTTTCTTTGAATGGGTGTCTTTTTTGCTTTTGAATTTATGCTAATATGTGTTTTTTGTTTCTTGAATTTGTGCTTTAAATAAGAGGAAAGATTAGTGGAACTAGAAGAACAAGATCTTCAGGAAATATTGTCGTTTTGGCTTTGTTTGATAATTATGCGCTTTAGTTTTAGAATTATTTTTATTCATATGGTGATGAAGATGCTGAAGGTGATATCCTTTGGTTGCAGATTTATCAAATCTACGGGGCACATGGAAACGTAAAGAAACATGAAATTGAAAGAGTTGGTAAGATCTAATTCGAACCCCTAAAATTAGTTTAGGTTTACTTTCATGTTTCATACCTGTTTTCACTATTGATTTTGCTTATTGGCTTTAGTAATTTTGGGTTTTGATTTCTTTCTGGCAATACAGAACCGAATGGAAAAAAAGGTTTGCTTTTAAGCTTTTATGTAAAGAATTCCTGTAAGTGTTGTTGAATTTGCGCGACGTTGAATATAAAAAGAATTCAATTTTTATAAGATTTTTATGATTTTGTGACTTGGATATACAGTTCCTAATTACTTATTCCGGTCAGCCTATGATACTTCGCAGGTGTAATATGACAGAGGGATCTGGAAAAAAAATAAGAAGTATATCAACTTAACCAGGTTCGTCAGGTTCTATGCTTTTTACACTTTCTTTGTGGGTTGGGCCAACGTTTTTGTGACTTTAGGTTCAACCCATTTCGTACTATAGCTTAAAGGCCACATCAACTTCATTTCTGATTTCAGTCTATTTATTTGATACGAGTTCTGAATCGATTAATTGATTTGACCTATAATGTTTCAAGGATGTAGTTCCCAGACATTCTACTAAATGTGTTGTGGAGCGGGTTGATGCAGAGGATCGACTTTTTCATCTGCACAGTGCACAAGCGGAAGCACAGGAAATCTAAGGTATTTATGCACCATATTCCTAAATAATTGTTGTTTATTTGTATTTATGAAAATGGATCATGTTGGTGGATTTCAAAGGATGTTCTGCATACCAGTGGAAGATACATGATTTACACTGCAGCAACATTTAAATACGTATTTGACTACAAGCCATGTGATCTATACTGGTAAATATTGATGTATACATGATTTTTAAATAGTATATGTTTACAGATCACTGACACTTTTGCGGATGCATGACTCAGTATGCTCGGATACGCTTCCAGTCACTATACTGTCGCCGCTATAGTCGCTGTGGTTTCTGAACTGTTTTAGTGAACCTCCGATTCGGTCCTTATTTGTCTAGACCTACATGAAAGAAAAAATATTGACCACTTTACCGTCTTTTGATAATGTATACTCTCAAAAACCTTTTTCCTGCACGTTTTGTTTATTATAGGATCAGAGTTCGTTTGTGTGTCTGGCTCCATGTCTATTCAGAGGCGCAATATCTGTGTACTCATTCGTATGTGATATCAATATATCTGTGAAACTAAGGTAAATCTGTACTAGGCTGGCTACGTTCTAAATAGTAGGCATCCTCTACTATAACACACTTTGCACTTTCCATCTTATTGCTACTTGCAGACGATGTTTCCTGAGAATACATATTTGTTCATATTAACACACACCGTTCATTTCTTCCTTTACAGGAAAATGTCAGATAGCGCAAGATTAGCTGCCATAGCAAAGTCCGTGGGAAAAAGGCCAATGGCAAGCCTCGAAAGTGTTGGAGTCACAGATCTGAAGCCATCAAACATTGGCAAAGCCGTGCGTGTGAGAGAGTATCGTAAACGGACTGTTACATCTACAAGAGGATCGAGGCAACCCAGTCTCAGTTTTATGTTGCTAGACCCAACAGGTAATATTGCTTTAAAAAGTTCACCTAAATACAGATACAGACAAATGTTATGTTAATAGTAATCATGTGTCGAACATGAATTATGTAGCTTTAGTAATGCAGCCAATTCTGTTAATGTATTAGGGCTATAAAACTTTCTACTTTTGTAAACCAACACTTATGAATTATGTAGTGTTAGTAATGCACCCAGATCTGTTAATGTATAAGGTTCACAGAACTTTCTACTGTTGAAAATTAACACTAATTTTATATCTTAGACAATCTACTATCTGAACAGCAATGTGTACAGGTTTTGTCGTAGGTATTTATGTTCCGAAACATGTAATCATAAGTTACTGCAGAATGCGAGACAATCGCATGCAAATCAGTCCCTTATAAAAAACTAGCGCCATAGCTATATACCGACTTTATCATCTACCATACTACACGCCTATACAAATCAATGGTCGCCCCGCCGTAACGCGGCAGCCTGCGGCCGTCCTCGTTTTGTTAATGTGGTGTAAATTGTAAAAGAAAAGTAAAACACTAGTTTTCCATAATAATTCCAGTTTTGTCTTAACGGATGTTTTCACACTTGGACCATTAACCCACCCACGTCATTATCACGTGTCTCGCACATATAAAGCAAAAGTAAGTTCCCATTTATGCCCAACTGACCACAATAATCTGTCTCATGGCATATATCTCCAACACCAATGTCAAGTAGCGATGTGTTTTTTAATATAACGAGTGTGGTAGCCCGCGCGTTGCCGCGGGATTGCCTTGTTGACAGTGTCGATAGCACGCGCGTTGCTATGGGGCAACCGTGTTTATATTTATTATAAATATGTTAACATTTTTGGAGTAAGCAATCACTTTTTTTTATATTTTTTTCTTTAAGAAGTATTGTTGGCACCATGAACTGTATATGAGAGAACCACATCCTTATCATTGACATTAGGCAAGTTTAGAAAGAAACTACATCTAATAAAAACACTATACCGTATGTAAGTAATAAAAAATAAGCATATACTTGGGCATGTTCAACATTTCCTACTAAAAAGGGTAACTGTAAAGTTTTACCAATTACGTAAATGGCTAAATTCCATTAATGAGATAGAAGATGTACATTTGAGTTGGAACCTGAACACTATTACTGCTTACTGGTATACGTTTACATTGTTGCTAAATTTCTATTCAAAGTAGTCTTTTTAAGATATGAGATACATTTTAGCCGTCCAACCTTTTAAGAGAACCATAATGAGCAGGTGATGAAAGTTGCTTCGACATGACTTCTTAACTACACGTTTCCAGTGTTCAAAGTCTGCAGAGAAGTACCCGGCTGTTGGTTTGCATAAACACCAACTTGTGTATACAAAAATCTGTACCCCGTTCTGAACCATAGTTGCAAAAAACTTGGGTGAGATCATGAAGCATAACATTAAATATTCATGTCACAAATACGAATCCAGGGTAGCATAATCATAATGGGTGTTTGGCTAAGCTTATTTGAGGAACCCAACCATGTGCCTATTCGTTTATTAAAAAATAAATAAAAAAATAAAAAATAAAGAAGCCTTTATTTTACTGTTTAGAAACTGATCAGAATGCGGCCATTATAAGTCGGGAGAGACATAAAGAAGAGACTTCTGAAACATTTATGCACCGACCTCATACTCCTTTGATCAGAAATGATTTTGCACTGTAGCACAATTGCTACATTTCAGATTTCCACGATCGAAAATGATTTGCCGCATTGCAGCAAAAAAACTACATGTCAGTTGCACAAATGCTGTTCATTTGCTTCATATGTTGGTTCTGGTGTGTGTCTTCATATAAAATTTCTTTCACATTTAGTTCCTTCGAAGATGTATATCAACTTCAATATCCTTATGTATTTTATAACTTTACCTGGATCTTCTCTACCATCCAGTAGAAAATGGTAGATTCTCCGGTAGATTGTATATTTAGATTGCTTCACTAAATAGTCCAATGTAGCTGTAGTTTTGTTATCAAACCTTTCTCGACCAGTATAAAGAATCACACATCAAGCACTGTAAAACACATTACATCAACAACTGAGCTCACTCAATAGGCACAATAACTAATGAGTCTAGATGTGGTAAGTTTGTCCCATCTAGTTAATGGGTTAGTTTTGCTTTCTAACGGGTCAAACGAAGAAATTAGCGTAAAGGGAAACGGGGAAAAAGTTCGAAAGTGTATTTATTAGTATAATACATTCTAAGTACACAATATTTGCAGTATCGTTTTGCTAAGTGACCACAAATGTTAAGTGTGGGTTGAGAACATACATGTGCAACATAACCAAGAGCAGTAGCTGAGCTTTGGGCTTCCTTGTTATTAGTAAAGAAACTAATCTTCTTAAAAGGGATCACGGTCGTCAAAGATCTTGTATCCATTGTTTCCGATCAAGAGGAATTGCTGCAGAGACACAAACATGTGTAAGTCAAGATATATAGAACCAACTTTACCTAATAAACATGAAAATGGCATAATCTGTTTATAAGTCAAAAGGGTTGCTCACATATATAAAAAGTTTGACAAACCATATAGTAAAGAATAGGAATAAATATGCATGTAATGTGAAAAATAAAGGCTTGTATAATCTTACGATGCAAAGCATGACCAAAAGGCTTTTATAATCTTAGCCTAGCACAACAAAATAAACCAAAAGGAAACAAAAAAAATTGCTGCTAACTCATAGCCTATTCTGACCTTGGTAATGCTTTTCTCTGTTCAGACTACAAAAGAATGATAATATATAATATATCTCCAATGCACCCCATTGCTATTAGTTTGAATTATAGATCATATACTAATTCGATATTGAACATGATATATTCACCAATACCCTTTTTCAAAACACACATAACATGACCAAATTACCCAATATTATACCTCAGTTAACATTAATGTAAACTTTCCTAATTCCAACTATCTCTCTGTTAAACATCAAATCTCGTATATACAAAAAACTCCCATCAATACTCTACATACATATATCAGTGCAAATAATTAAGGAAAAGCCATCATCAGAAAAAGATAATCTTATGGCAAAATATGTTGTTAAATTATATTAAACAACAGATTCAATAACTAATAAAAATGTACCACAATGAATAAATTAAAGAGGTGATTGTTTAAGCTTTGTTTTGTCGCATAGGGAGTGTTTGTTTCGGCTTATATTGCTAACAAAGCCAAGACTAAAATAACAAAAAACTAAACACCATCTTGAAAAATAAAACTCACCGTGAACCACCACAATACCCCCCACAGTTTCTTTTGCGGTTCTCACCTGAGAGATGAATTGGTAATCCAATAACAATGTCACTCACAGACCCTTTTCTTATCTGCACATAAAAGAAAATAATAGAAAATTAATTTTTAGCTCGCAACTACATGAGGCGCAACTCTAACTTGTGTTATGTACCTAATGATTTATTTAAATAAAACCTAAAGTTAATAACTTCAACAAAGCAACTTTAAATGAATGTGGGGGGCATTGCTTTTTACAAATTGCTTATCTGAGTATTTGTATCCGAATAAGCCATAAGCTCAACCAAACGACCCCATAAGCCGGAAAAAGTGACTGAATAAGCCATAAGCTCAACCAAGCAACTTTAAAGGGCTTATTTATAAGCAATCCTAAAAAAGCTTTAAAATATGAAAATATCAAAACAACTCACAAAATACATATAATCGAAGGCATTCACTGATCAATAATCTCACTTTCCAAACGATTATACTCTACCTTCATCTCATCCGAATTGCAAAGCAGATTCATAATTTCTACAAAACAACAAAACCCACATAAAAAAAATTGAACTTCTAACCAATTAAATTTGGGAAAATGATACTAACCTCCATAGAATGCAAATACACATGCGTTTGCTCAGTGTGTGTGTATTTTAGTTGTGTGG
The DNA here is from genome assembly GCA_030686995.1 of Artemisia argyi. Taxonomy (NCBI): domain Eukaryota; kingdom Viridiplantae; phylum Streptophyta; class Magnoliopsida; order Asterales; family Asteraceae; genus Artemisia; species Artemisia argyi. Next base: position 167,313,190 of record CM060698.1, on the reverse strand, counting down.
CTGTTTTGTGCGTCTAATTTCTTTAACAGTGTGTTGTACTCACACGCTGAACGGAAGGCACCACCACCGCCAACTCCGCCGCCTCTGCCTCTAATCAGATCTTGGATATTATCGAATCACATCTTCATTTTCAAATTAAAGATATGTAAAAGAGTGTGTGTCTGTGTGAGTGAAAGGTTTGAGAATAAACGGGTTCTAGTGAGACAGGGAAAGTTTTAGTGAATGAATAAAAATGTGTGTAGTTTGGTGTGAAGAAGTTTCACGAAGAAACTGGATTATGGGAGAAAATATGGAACGGAATGATACAGTTGTTAAAACAGTGTAATAACGGGGCTACAGTGCTTTGAACAGATGACTTACGGGGCTCCATCCAATAGCAACGCGTTTTTTGTGGAACGGAAAAACTGGGGTTTTAATATATAGTATAATATACATATACTTTGGATTCTAAGGCTTTGTCTAATAGACAATCAAGTTTCATAAATTTAATAAGAGAATATATTAGCTACAACTAATTTTTTATAATTTATGTTACAAATTGTGGATCCTGAGTTTTTCTGTGAGTCTCTGACTTCTTTCTGTGAGTCTCTGATTCATTTGCTTATGTATTTTATTAAAGGATTGTAGCCATTTGGCTACAAAAAGTTTAGCTAAGTTATCCCCTAAAGTTACGCGAGCTTGTTGGGTTTGACCCATTTAGTTGCTTAGGTTAGGTTAGTTTGTTTTCTATTTAATATCTTGTAATCTTTATTGTTTAGTGAATCTGATCAATATATTCTTTATTTTTCCTCATATTTCTACAGCTAAGAAAAAAGGAAAAAAAATATATATATATATATATATATATATATATATATATATATATATATATATATATATATATATATATATATATATATATATATTGTTCGCTTGGTCTTGTTGACGAATCTTGTCGTAAACGGTCGAATTTAGCCGAAGGAAAATTAATTGGTAAATTTTGCTTGGATTTTATATAGGAAAAAGTGGTTAGAAAATTTTGATTGGTTCATGTACTTAAAAATTGAGCTGGAATATTAAATTGATAGGTCTAGTATGGCGAATATTGCAACTTGGTTTTGCTTGTTTGTGTGGTTTCGATCAAAAAAGCAATGTTCGTTGTTCGGTTGTTTTGTTTTACGTGCTTCCATCATAGTTCGTCAATATAGAGTAGTTACTAATATTTTATCCCCTTGGATACGAAGACTCGTTTGGCAGGGTCATGGTCATATACAAAGTGATCAATTGATATAAAGTCTAAAAACTAGTCTAACACGTGTTCTTTCTTTTCCTTCCTTCAATCTACTTAAGCCACCTATCTTTTCTTCTTTTTCTCTTTCTTAACTTCCCAAAATCTTTATCATAATTACAATTATTCAAAATCACAAAATTAGGCTTCAATTTATATTCAATTTCATCATATATTCGTTCGATTGCTACAAATCACAATTTTTTCCATCAAATTCGAGGTTCATTAATTAAAAAAAAAAAAAAATAGGGTTTCGTTCAACTTGAGTCCAAATTAAAATTATATGGTGATTCTTGACCATCAAGACCCTAAATTAACATCAATTCTTCATTTTATAATTTTTTTTTTTTTAAGTTTTTCTCATAAAACTTTCAAAGAAATTATGTGTTCATGAAATGTTTCAAGGAAACAATTTTGTGATTTTAAAGTTTGAAAGTGTTTATTAGAATATAAATGTTTAGATAATTCTTAAAATCTTCAATATTTCCTTGAAAAATTAATACTGTGATGAATAAAACTTTTAATCTGCAATTATTCATCAAAGAAAACTAAGCAAATGAAGTTTTTCATCAAAGAATGTGAAAGAAACGAGATTGTTCATAAAAAAATATTTAATAAGGAAGTTGTCTAATAAAAAATGATAGAAGAAAAAAATTGTTCATCAAATAATTGCTCATAAAAAAAAGTGTTTGTTACGTTTCATCAATATGTGTTCAACAATTCTATTATGTTCATAAATATGTGTTCATCAATAAGTGTTCATCAATGCCCATCAGTTTTTTTATGTTCATTATTTTGTCAATACAAAATGTTCATCAATATACTACCAGAATGTTCACAATACAAAATATTCATCATTTTTTTTTTTTTTTTTCTCTTTATCAATCTTAGTTCATCAAATATGAAATATTCATCAATAGTATTCCCATAAGTTCATCAAATACCAAATGTTCATTAATCATATTTTGAATGTTCATTAGTCATAGTCTCGATGTTCATCAATAAATGACATTAGATGGTCTGAATGTTCATCAATCATGGTTTACCATATCTTGATGTTCATCACATATATATATATATATATATATATATATATATATATATATATATATATATATATATATATATATATATATATATATATATATGGAAGGGATCAAGTAAGAAGAATAATTAGAATAAGAAGGGTAAGAAGTAATTTTAGCCACACATTTCAAATAAGGAGGGAAAATTTGAAGGAAGATGCATCCACTTTTGTAGGTGCATCTAAAATATGTGGTTGTGATTACTTCTTATCATTCTTATTTTAATTATTCTTCCTATTTGATCCTAACTATATATATATATATATACACACACACACACACTAGACTTCGAAGCCCGCCTGTTGGACGGGCATGACTTATAATTTTAATTTGCATGGTTTTAGCTAACTCAAATTTACTGATAAATATTTTGAAGCACTTATTTGTGTTTCATTTTGGTAATAATTTTAACAGACAGTTATTTTAATAAGATCCAAGTAGGGAACTCATCTACCTGAAGGTGAACTGTTGAACCAGGATTAGTGTTCAAGATTTGTTGCCTATAATCCACAATCTGCTATAATGTTCCATTAGCCCCCCCCCCCCCCCCCCCTCATGATCAAATGAGGCCCTTTGCTTTGCCCTTTTACACTGCCCCACACTAACATTGATCAAATATTTTTTTTTTTACTTGCTCTTGGATACTCCTATAAGTAATAGTAGGGTTCTGAATCACTTTTTGTGCAAACTGCTTGGTAATCCATTTAAATGTGACCAATGACCCTAAGTCAAAGTTCCTACAACAACAGTGTTGGGGAATCAAGGTCTTGATCTGAAAACAACTTCCATCTTGCATCCATGAAGCCCAAAGCCTAAATGTGCAACCAAGCACTGTCTTTTTTCCTTTCTTTGCACAAGTTTTTTTCTTTTTCTTTGTTGGTGTCTTAGCCTTTGTACCCTTTTCATTACAGCTCTTTGGTGTACTAGACTCTGCAACCTTATGTCTCCCTTCGCCCATTGTTGGTGGCACAACCTGTGCACCATTGCTTTTTCTTTTCTTACTTGGTGTCATAGTCTGTGCACCTTTGCTTTTTCTTTTTTTGGTGTCCCAATCTTCACACCCTTAGCAGGTTCCCTTTTCATAGCTTTTGTGCCACCACTTCTACCTTCTGCAACATCTCTGCCACACAAAAACCATCAAACTCCTATAATCATTTCTCATGTACCAAAGTTGGAATCCATTGACCACACCATAATTGGTTAAACAGTCTTTTAGTTGTTCTGGGTGTTCAAACCTAAGGCCTAGTGTGGGTTTTTGTTCATTCCATGGAAGTTTAGGGTCAAATTCAGGATACACTACACCAGAAACAACCTTATACTGTTTGTCTACATCTTCATCATCACTATCAATGTCTAAGTCCTGACTACTAGGTTGACTACATTCACCACTATCAGATTTTTCAGCAACATCACTTATAAAAGACCCATTGCACAATTTGTTCAGAAAAGGATCATTAATGGACCTATTTGCTATCAATACATTTTCTTCACCTACATAATCACTAGCAAAATAGGGTTCTAAATCTTCCATTTCACCAACATCAGACAAATCATCATCCTCTTCTATCTCATTTTGAGTCCAATGCTTTAGATCATACCCATGATGTTCAATATAGATATCAGATACTTTTTGATTCTTAAAACCTAGAGCAATACAGTTTGCTAAGTCTGAATCATCCTTAATCTCAATTAATCCATTACTAAGTTCTTTACCAGGTACAAGAAAGAAAATACCTTTAACGGGGTACATACATGAATTTTTTAGTTGCTTCCTCAACCTAATAACTGTCATACCTTCAAACTCTATATTTTTTATTGTAGTTACGTCTCCTTCTTGATACTGCAGAGGTGATGGTACGAACGTCCCATCATGATGGAAATTGATTGTTAATCGCATCGTGGTTGTTCAATTTTGATTAATCATTGAATTGTTCATATGAAATCTAGGGTTAGGGTTTGTAGGTGAGAAAGGGGGAAAATGTTTTTGGTACGTGATAAAGGGGGAAAATGGTATAAAGTTGACTTATAGTCAAAAAATACGCCACGTAGATATGTAGCCGGTAAAATTATATTTTTAACCGGTAGCCTATACATCTACGTACCAAGGTAACCCAAAATACAAAAGTACGTTACATTAAATGGAACAAAAAAAAGTTCACGTACCAAAATGGAATAAAAATGAGAGTTCTTTGCTATTGTACGGCTAAAACCATATATATATATATATATATATATATATATATATATATATATATATATATATATATATATATATATATATATATATATTGCGTTCATGTGGTGTACAAGTTTAAAATAGATAAAATAGGTACACATGTGGACCGTTGGATCAATCTTGATAAATGAGATCCAAATAAATAGTATTAATTAATTAGATATTTATTATAAGGGTATTATAGTAATTTTTATTTTTTCAATTATTTGATTTTTTCCATTGTAATCCCATCTTAAATGCCCCACAATCCTTACAAATTATTATGTCATACGTTATTATTATTTTTTTCGATTGTAAGATGGGATTACAAACTTTTTTTTCCCCTATCTCAAAACACCGGTGGATCAATTTTTTTCCTTGTTTTAAATCTTGTCTTCTTATAATCAATTTATTAAACCAAGTCAACGGGTTCTCCGTACATACCCGTACCCGCACCCGTTTATAATATTCATATCCGTATTCTTCTCATTACCCCGTTGGATACTCGGTTAATACTATCTATCGGTTTTCGTGTTTCTCCGCAGGTATCCACAATTGAATATTCGATGAAAAAATAACGGGCATCAAGATTAAGTCACACTGACATCGGCCAAAACTTAATAAAAGTTGATATTGATTACATAAGCAGCAACCAAATCGGCATTATGTTTACATCCTCGAATCTACCAAGATATCTCTAAGCATATCTCAATCAGCTGACACTTTGTTTCTACACTGATCCAGTGACACTCAATAACACTTTTGATTATATGTTCAAACCAGGAATAAAAAAGACCAGCTTCGACATTTGGGTTAAATTACCAATTAAGCTACGAATGGGTTATTATGCAATGTATCAAACTTATCATAATTTGTACAATTACCTGTACTTATAAATTAAATAATAAAACTTACGAGACAAGATGACTCCACAAAACTCCACATATATAGTAATCAATGTTAATACAAAGTCAACATTCAAATGAAACTCATAAAAACAATATCGACCACAAAAGTTAAATATCAAAAGCTAGCATGAGCATTAATCTGAGCAACTCATATCATAACTTAACATAATATATAGTAGTTAATAGATAATCTGGACCAAAAGGACCGTTATAGATGTCTTTTTAATTCATTTTGAGCACTCCTAACTCGTCTTGCATGAATTCACTTGCAATGTCATCAGCTCCGACTTGCTGCATCTCAGTTGGCCAGTCTCCTGATAATTGTTCATATGAAAATAGATAGATTAGAAAACAGTGTTGCGAAAATGAATCAAGAAAATAGACAAGGTATTATTGATTCTCTCCAAATAATAAGTCCATAAGGCTTATATGCGTATTTATATAAATAGCCGTATGAAACTAATACACATACACATCTAATATCTTATTTTCAAAACATATATAAAACTTATAGCTCATTGTCTAAACATCTAATAGCTTATTTTTCAAAACAAATACACATAATCATCTAATGACTTATACAACTCACTCAACTAATACACATAAGTAAGGTAAGTAGCTTATACAATTCATTCAAGTCATACTCAACATGTAGCTAATACACATATGTCAACTCAATCACAACCCAATAATTAAAAAACCTTTGTTATTAAGAAAAGATGCACAATACCGACTAATAGAAACAGTACCTTGTTCGTTTTCACTATCATCAAGAGTTAGATCGATAGTTTCATATTCCTCAGTAGCTCTGTTTTGTTTTCTAGGTTTTGACAACCTTCCACTTCGTCGGATTGAAACCAAAAACCAAGAACTAGATTAACAAACAGTCTATATTGATTTAATTAAAAAAACGACAATGAATCAATTACCAAGCATTATTTCTTCTTCATTCCATTGTCGATCACTTTGGGTTCAAAAATCGCCATTCTTGTTGTTTATGCTTATAAATACACCTTCACTATCTGTATTTAAAGAAAAAATTTAGAACAAAAATCTGGGGATGGATGATTGATTCATTGATTTTGGGGATTATGATGTTAATATGGAATAACATCATATCTGGTAGAATCGCGGGAGGAGGGGAGGGTGGGGGATGCGTTATTCTAGCTACCAATTTTTTTTTGTAACTGATACGTTAATGAGAGTCAACACCAGATATTATCTCGTTTAACAAATTGGTACACAAATGCCATTTCTTTTTCATTTAATTACAAATGTGTCACTTATCTATTTAATATCTAATCTCATCTATCAATCTTGATCCAACGGTCAACATGCGTACTTATTTTATCTATTTTAAGCTTGTACACCACAATAACGCCCCTATATATATATATATATATATATATATATATATATATATATATATATATATATATATATATATATATATAGTGTATCTTTATTTTCAGAACTCTGTTAAGTGCGGGAACTGCGAGAACTCCAATTTTGCATTAAAAACCATGCATGCTCATATAAAAATGTATGTTTTCTTACATACACCTTAATACACATAATACGTGTTTATATAAAAACATGTTAAGTGCAATAGAGCAATGCAAAATGGTTTTATTTTTAGAACCATGTTAAATGCGGGAACTGCGAGAACTCCAATTATGCATTAGAAAACATGCATGTTCATATAAAACATGTATGTTTTCTTACATACACCTTAATACGCAGGCATCTGTAACAATTCGCATTTCCAGGATAATTACTTTTCCCGGAAAATTTTACTATTCACTTTTACTATTCATTTTTCCCGAAATTTTCCCGAAACTTGATTTTTGTTTCTTGGCCTCGAGTGATAAATCATTTCCACGACAAATTAAAAGTTTGACATTCATAAGCTCATTTTCGTGAAAGTTATTAAGGAATTACACGTTTTAGGGTAAAACGTCATTCAGAAATTCTACGCACAACGAAACTCGACCGCGTTAAGTGACCCCACATCAGAAAAATGTTTGACACACTCATGATTTATTTGAGAATTAATCGTGACTGAGAAAAACATGACCAAAAATAAACCTCGGCCGTGAAAAACTGGAATTTTCAGTTTTTAAGCGTTTTTACTCAGCCGTAACCTTAGCCTATACCTGCACCGCGTTTCTAATACGATTTGAGTTTTCAACTTATTAGAAAAAGTCAACATATTTTTCCCTCCTCCTTTGACCAAAAATCATTCCTTGATTTTATAAGTCATTCCTTGATTTTTAGGCTTACGGTTTGATGTCTAAAAGACATTTAATACCAACCGACACTAGACTGAGCCCAGTCTAGACAATATAAGTCATTTTAAATCATTTTTATCCTATTAGAAAAGTAACATTTTACTTTTCTCAATTTTACGCAATATTCGTACATTTTACGTATTACGCGTTTTAGACCCGTATTTCCAGTTTTAGCAGGGTTTTACCACCCAAATGGAACCTACCGCTCATTTTATATTTTATTATGGAACATATGGACATGTTTATCAATACTTTCAAATTCCATAATTTTACGACACCCGGTTTTACGTTTTGAGGCTTAATCAGTTACGATTGGCATTTCCCGGAGTCAAAACTAACTAGATATCTTGGATAATATCATCAAAAGTCCACACTTCCTCCCCAAGTCTTCCCAAACCGCCTCTAGGGGGGGGGGGTTCACACTTGTGGCATGATCTCATGCATTGAACCCTTAGATTTCTTCCATGTGTTAACCTTGGCCTCCAAGGGTTGACAAGTCAACATTTCTAACCTCCTCCAAGCCATATAAATACCCCCCTTCTTCTCCTTGGCCGTCCCTCATCACACACACAACACACCCTCTCATTTGCTAGTTTACTTCAAGTCTTGAGCAAGATTCAAGTACCATATCAATATCTAAAACCTAGTTAGGTTTTCATTCATCAAAACACTTCCAAACTACATAAACTTTGGTGATTTCTCTTGAGTTTGAATCCACTCAAGTCACCTCAACCTTCATCATCCATCTTTCAAGATTACAAGAGTAGAAAGATTGCATGAAGTGAAGTGGGTTGAAGCAAGTCTATCAAAGTCCTATCCTTACATGTTAACTTCCTTTCATCTTTGAAAGCCAAAAGTTGTAAGCCAAACCCTAACATGATTCTTGTTAAATAATCATATTCATGCTATTTACATATCATTCATGCTATATATTGTCTTGTGATCATGTCCATGATGTATAAAAATGAGTAAAACAAGTTATGATATACATATGTTAACTTATGATCTTTAAACAAGTAAACTAGTGACTTTTATGGAGAACCACGACCAAAATAGTACAACTATGATATTGGATCATTATCTATTACAGTAGAGGACTTAACAAGGAAACCATAGCAATTTGAACCACCCAAAACGAGTATACGAGTCAAAAGTTACGCCCATTTGAAGTTACCAAAGATTTCCGGCAAAACTGCCTAAATAGCATTCTGATCAAATTTTGATTTTGAAAGTCCCACTTCTGGTCCGATTCATCAAAAAGTTAAAACACGAAAGTTGTCCGGAACGACATTTTCGTTTAGGATTAAAGAAGCTTGAGCCCTGAAAACGCTTTCCGAGTGATAAAATTCTTCAAATTCTAAACAGCCCATTTTTTTGGCCAAAGTCACTATATTATGGTTATACTTTAAAAGGAACAAGAGGTCTTAGGACCTATAATCAAGACCACAACCATGGCTAGAGCTAAGGTTGTGTCTCATGACCTTGGAACAAGGACCAAAGGTCATGGCTAGGCCATGACGAGATGACCATGTAAGTTTACTTAGGCGTAAACATGAAACAAGGAATTAGGCGATAATTTGAACAAGCAATTTGGATCTACTTCACTTAAAAAGGAACCATGAGATATTACAAAGAGAAAATGGTCATACAAGACTTATGAAACTACCCCTAATAACAATCTTCATGCACTAATAAACTTTCCTAAGTTTATTCAAATGTCGGACATGTAACTTTTCGGATCAAAACATATATATATATACTTTATCAACTACTACAATAGTAGGGAGCCTCATCTGAGGAGTTCATTATGTAAGCCGTCGAGTTGAGTTGTGGATTTACGAATTAAAGTGTTCTGGCTCCTCGAACGCTTACTAACATGACTTCTGAATTATGTCGGCCCGAACGGTAGTAAACGATATACAAAACATACATGTTCATGAATCTTTTCTTTCAAAGACTTACAATATACATCATACCACATCATGGACTAAATGCAAGATATATATATTGGCACTCCGTTATATTCATTACTCAAATTCTAAGTCGCGACATTCTATTATAGGTTGCTCGTAGAAACCTACACGATCCAACCATCACCTTCATTACTTGCTATCCAACTTAAGGTGAGTTCATAGCCCCACTTTCCATTACTTAATTGTTTTACAAACCCTTGGGGGGAATACATGCTATTTTAACCGAACACAATGCTTTCAAATTGTATGCTTGCCTGATTGTTTTATTATCACTAAGTACCATCCTTGCCGAACCAAGATCCCTTATTATGAACCATTTAATCACTAGTAATAGTGAGCGCGAATATTGTGAATAGGCCTATTGGGATTGACGAATCCCATTTGTTTTGACTAAGTTCAAACAAATGCATTAATATTTGAGACATTAGGTATGACAGCAAAGTACCTACTGGGATAAATCTGCCGATCGATATTGGTACACGTTAACGTTTTGGTGTCATAAGCTTAGTGAATTAATAACCTTTCCGGGCATATAACAACGTAGCCCATCTTTGTTTTCTAACTATGAGTGTGAGTCTATAGCTCACACTACGATTATTGTGTTCAACGATTTAACTACCAACACATTGTGTTCAAACATTAAACAAACTCTATGAATATCACTCAACCTTTGTGTTGACCTCTCAAGCATGTATTTCAGGTTCATGACGATCAAGGATGGCACAGAAGGGCATGAATACTCAAGAGGGTTATAAATTTTATCATTCAAAAACTCATTTAATGTAAATTGTAAACATGGAACCATTTGGGACCTCATTTTGTAATCTCTGATATTTATATAATTTGAATGATAAACCTTTTAAAACGACTCAATTAGAGTTCGTTTTCTATTATTGTGACTATTGTGCCGTCGAGTAACACCCAGTTCGAATTCCGCTGCAACCATGAATTGGGGGTGTTACAGATTGGTACCAGAGCCAGGGTTATAGAGAAACGGGTCTAATTGAGACCTAAACTATAACCACAATTACAAGCAAAAACATTTTTATAGCCTTCCGCTCTTCGTGTCTTCCATCCTCCAGACGATTATAAACTTATTAAGCATTTTATACTACAGAAACATGTTAGCATATTGATATACGTACCCTTAACATAATTGAGCATTTCCCCGTAGGCATTTTTGCTACATGAACATATAAGTATATTAATATATACACAATAGGCATTTTACACTACACGAACATATATAAGTATATTGATATATACATTCGAGTTATTTTCAATCATTTTATCTAAACATATCTGCGTATGCCTATTCTAGGGCATTTCGGCACAACCACATTCTCCCAATCATGTTCCTCCTCCAACATTTTATATCCAAGACATTGTAACTAATCGCAATGGTCTTCCTATTTCCAAGACATTGTATGATACAATGGTCTTAATCATTTCTCAAATGTTTTGAGTCGCACAATGGTCTAATCTACTTCCGAGACATTGTGATTTGCGCAATGGTCTCTGGAATTATTCCATCACATCATCAATATCATTTCATATGATATCAAAAACCCATCACAATCTATCGATTTTTAAATAGAAATATGAGATTTTTAAAGGACAAACTAATCCATCATCGACAAAAGCTGAACTTTCTCTACATTCATCAAAGTTTTCTTCTGAAACCTTCATTGTTAAAAGTTCGTGATCCTGGCCAAGTATGTTCTATTTTAGAACTACTTAAAACTTCCTTTCCACACATATCTACCCGTACTATCTTATATGCAATGGAATGTGAAAACATACAAGTCTTGTATGGGCGGAACTTGCAACTGAAGGGTTTGACATCGCCTTTGTTTAGTGGACAGTTTCTCAAAAACAACGGACATATCACAAGTATACCTAATTTAGGTATTTGAAAATTTTATCGAACCTTGGCTAAATATAGACTAGTCACCTATATTTAACCTAGGGACAGTGGAATATAGTCTGACTAACTATATTCGACTTAAAATTTTCAAATACTGAGAATAGTTGTACTAGGGTTATGTTTAGATTGATTTCCTACATAAACTCGATAAACCACCAGAATTCATTAAAACGATCTATAGACACGATAGTGACTTACCACTCAGCAAGATCTTAACACCTTATTTGTATGATTTAATTTCATTCTTGAAATTTTTCATTTATGAGATAATCCGAACTACTATCTTGGGATAGTTATCAATTATTCTCTTTATCCTGTAGAAGTACTATCCTGTTTAGGTCCTAAGGATACCATCCCGTCATAAACCTTTAAAATTTCTTAAAATTTTAAAGCAAACTTGACATCTTTACCAATATTAACATTGAGCATACACTACGCACTTTTGTTCATCAACATATCACAACATTATCTTCACAACCGTGGCAAACACAAGCTCATTAACAGATTTTGATGCACTTTTAAAGCTCAAATCATCCATAGTTACATCACAAGCACCCTCATCAGCTTTACAAGATTGAATATTCATCTTGTACTTTTGAAACACCAGTATCATCTCGTAATACACTACCTTGTAACTCACCGGCTAAGTATGAATGTTGGGTTGAGAATTCTTAAGTAGGATGATTTGTAATTATTTGAATGGATTGGGATGCCTTTTCATTTAAATAAAGAAATTGTAAATCACCGAACCATAAGTTTATATTTCCGTATTTACATTGTTTGGGATGCCTCTCTATGTAAATAAAGAATTATAAAGAAGTGGGCTTATTTGTATCCAAAATAACATAACTATGAAGTCAACCTACATTACATTACTAGGGTATGGCTTGATACCTACATTACATTGCTCGGGTATGGCATGATACCTACATTACATTGCTCGGGTATGGCATGATACCTACATTATATTCGCCACAAGAAATCCTATCTTTTTACCGACATCGCTTCAAACCATGACATAAACAAAACTTCGGGACGAAGTTCCCGTAAGGGGTAGAGACTGTAACAATTCGCATTTCCAGGATAATTACTTTTCCCGGAAAATTTCACTATTCACTTTTACTATTCATTTTTCCCGAAATTTTCCTGAAACTTGATTTTTTGTTTCTTGGCCTCGAGTGATAAATCATTTCCACGACAAATTAAAAGTTTGACATTCATAAGCTCATTTTCGTGAAAGTTATTAAGGAATTACACGTTTTAGGGTAAAACGTCATTCAGAAATTCTACGCACAACGAAACTCGACCGCGTTAAGTGACCCCACATCAGAAAAATGTTTGACACACTCATGATTTATTTGAGAATTAATTGTGACTGAGAAAAACATGACCAAAAATAAACCTCGGCCGTGAAAAACTGGAATTTTCAGTTTTTAAGCGTTTTTACTCAGCCGTAACCTTAGCCTATACCTGCACCGCGTTTCTAATACGATTTGAGTTTTCAACTTATTAGAAAAAGTCAACATATTTTTCCCTCCTCCTTTGACCAAAAATCATTCCTTGATTTTATAAGTCATTCCTTGATTTTTAGGCTTACGGTTTGATGTCTAAAAGACATTTAATACCAACCGACACTAGACTGAGCCCAGTCTAGACAATATAAGTCATTTTAAATCATTTTTATCCTATTAGAAAAGTAACATTTTACTTTTCTCAATTTTACGCAATATTCGTACATTTTACGTATTACGCGTTTTAGACCCGTATTTCCAGTTTTAGCAGGGTTTTACCACCCAAATAGAACCTACCGCTCATTTTATATTTTATTATGGAACATATGGACATGTTTATCAATACTTTCAAATTCCATAATTTTACGACACCCGGTTTTACGTTTTGAGGCTTAATCATTTACGATTGGCATTTCCCGGAGTCAAAACTAACTAGATATCTTGGATAATATCATCAAAAGTCCACACTTCCTCCCCAAGTCTTCCCAAACCGCCTCTAGGAGGGGGGGTTCACACTTTTGGCATGATCTCATGCATTGAACCCTTAGATTTCTTCCATGTGTTAACCTTGGCCTCCAAGGGTTGACAAGTCAACATTTCTAACCTCCTCCAAGCCATATAAATACCCCCCTCCCTCTCCTTGGCCGTCCCTCATCACACACACAACACACCCTCTCATTTGCTAGTTTACTTCAAGTCTTGAGCAAGATTCAAGTACCATATCAATATCTAAAACCTAGTTAGGTTTTCATTCATCAAAACACTTCCAAACTACATAAACTTTGGTGATTTCTCTTGAGTTTGAATCCACTTAAGTCACCTCAACCTTCATCATCCATCTTTCAAGATTACAAGAGTAGAAAGATTGCATGAAGTGAAGTGGGTTGAAGCAAGTCTATCAAAGTCCTATCCTTACATGTTAACTTCCTTTCATCTTTGAAAGCCAAAAGTTGTAAGCCAAACCCTAACATGATTCTTGTTAAATAATCATATTCATGCTATTTACATATCATTCATGCTATATATTGTCTTGTGATCATGTCCATGATGTATAAAAATGAGTAAAACAAGTTATGATATACATATGTTAACTTATGATCTTTAAACAAGTAAACTAGTGACTTTTATGGAGAACCACGACCAAAATAGTACAACTATGATATTGGATCATTATCTATTACAGTAGAGGACTTAACAAGGAAACCATAGCAATTTGAACCACCCAAAACGAGTATACGAGTCAAAAGTTACGCCCATTTGAAGTTACCAAAGATTTCCGGCAAAACTGCCTAAATAGCATTCTGATCAAATTTTGATTTTGAAAGTCCCACTTCTGGTCCGATTCATCAAAAAGTTAAAACACGAAAGTTGTCCGGAACGACGTTTTCGTTCAGGAGCAAAGAAGCTCGAGCCCTGAAAATGCTTTCCGAGTGATAAAATTCTTCAAATTCTAAACAGCCCATTTTTTTGGCCAAAGTCACTATATTATGGTTATACTTTAAAAGGAACAAGAGGTCTTAGGACCTATAATCAAGACCACAACCATGGCTAGAGCTAAGGTTGTGTCTCATGACCTTGGAACAAGGACCAAAGGTCATGGCTAGGCCATGACGAGATGACCATGTAAGTTTACTTAGGCGTAAACATGAAACAAGGAATTAGGCGATAATTTGAACAAGCAATTTAGATCTACTTCACTTAAAAAGGAACCATGAGATATTACAAAGAGAAAATGGTCATACAAGACTTATGAAACTACCCCTAATAACAATCTTCATGTACTAAAAAACTTTCCAAAGTTTATTCAAATGTCGGACATGTAACTTTTCGGATCAAAACATATATATATATATATATATATATATATATATATATATATATATATATATATATATATATATATATATATATATATCAACTACTACAATAGTAGGGAGCCTCATGTGAGGAGTTCATTATGTAAGCCGTCGAGTTGAGTTGTGGATTTACGAATTAAAGTGTCCTGGCTCCTCGAACGCTTACTAACATGACTTCTGAATTATGTCGGCCCGAACGGTAGTAAACGATATACAAAACATACATGTTCATGAATCTTTTCTTTCAAAGACTTACAATATACATCATACCACATCATGGACTAAATGCAAGATATATATATTGGCACTCCGTTATATTCATTACTCAAATCCTAAGTCGCGACATTCTATTATAGGTTGCTCGTAGAAACCTACACGATCCAACCGTCACCTTCATTACTTGCTATCCAACTTAAGGTGAGTTCATAGCCCCACTTTCCATTACTTAATTGTTTTACAAACCCTTGGGGGGAATACATGCTATTTTAACCGAACACAATGCTTTCAAATTGTATGCTTGCCTGATTGTTTTATTATCACTAAGTACCATCCTTGCCGAACCAAGATCCCTTATTATGAACCATTTAATCACTAGTAATAGTGAGCGCGAATATTGTGAATAGGCCTATTGGGATTGACGAATCCCATTTGTTTTGACTAAGTTCAAACAAATGCATTAATATTTGAGACATTAGTTATGACGGCAAAGTACCTACTGGGATAAATCTGCCGATCGATATTGGTACACGTTAACGTTTTGGTGTCATAAGCTTAGTGAATTAATAACCTTTCCGGGCATATAACAACGTAGCCCATCTTTGTTTTCTAACTATGAGTGTGAGTCTATAGCTCACACTACGATTATTGTGTTCAACGATTTAACTACCAACACATTGTGTTCAAACATTAAACAAACTCTATGAATATCACTCAACCTTTGTGTTGACCTCTCAAGCATGTATTTCAGGTTCATGACGATCAAGGATGGCACGGAAGGGCACGAATACTCAAGAGGGTTATAAATTTTATCATTCAAAAACTCATTTAATGTAAATTGTAAACATGGAACCATTTGGGACCTCATTTTGTAATCTCTGTTATTTATATAATTTGAATGATAAACCTTTTAAAACGACTCAATTAGAGTTCGTTTTCTATTATTGTGACTATTGTGCCGTCGAGTAACACCCAGTTCGAATTCCGCTGCAACCATGAATTGGGGGTGTTACAGATTGGTACCAGAGCCAGGGTTATAGAGAAACGGGTCTAATTGAGACCTAAACTATAACCACAATTACAAGCAAAAACATTTTTATAGCCTTCCGCTCTTCGTGTCTTCCATCCTCCAGACGATTATAAACTTATTAAGCATTTTATACTACAGAAACATGTTAGCATATTGATATACGTACCCTTAACATAATTGAGCATTTCCCCGTAGGCATTTTTGCTACATGAACATATAAGTATATTAATATATACACACTAGGCATTTTACACTACACGAACATATATAAGTATATTGATATATACATTCGAGTTATTTTCAATCATTTTATCTAAACATATCTGCGTATGCCTATTCTAGGGCATTTCGGCACAACCACATTCTCCCAATCATGTTCCTCCTCCAACATTTTATGTCCAAGACATTGTAACTAATCGCAATGGTCTTCCTATTTCCAAGACATTGTATGATACAATGGTCTTAATCATTTCTCAAATGTTTTGAGTCGCACAATGGTCTAATCTACTTCCGAGACATTGTGATTTGCGCAATGGTCTCTGGAATTATTCCATCACATCATCAATATCATTTCATATGATATCAAAAACCCATCACAATCTATCGATTTTTAAATAGAAATATGAGATTTTTAAAGGACAAACTAATCCATCATCGAAAAAAGCTGAACTTTCTCTACATTCATCAAAGTTTTCTTCTGAAACCTTCATTGTTAAAAGTTCGTGATCCTGGCCAAGTATGTTCTATTTTAGAACTACTTAAAACTTCCTTTCCACACATATCTACCCGTACTATCTTCTATGCAATGGAATGTGAAAACATACAAGTCTTGTATGGGCGGGACTTGCAACTGAAGGGTTTGACATCGCCTTTGTTTAGTGGACAGTTTCTCAAAAACAACGGACATATCACAAGTATACCTAATTTAGGTATTTGAAAATTTTATCGAACCTTGGCTAAATATAGACTAGTCACCTATATTTAACCTAGGGACAGTGGAATATAGTCTGACTAACTATATTCGACTTAAAATTTTCAAATACTGAGAATAGTTGTACTAGGGTTATGTTTAGATTGATTTCCTACATGAACTCGATAAACCACCAGAATTCATTAAAACGATCTAGAGACACGATAGTGACTTACCACTCAGCAAGATCTTAACACCTTATTTGTATGATTTAATTTCATTCTTGAAATTTTTCATTTATGAGATAATCCGAACTACTATCTTGGGATAGTTATCAATTATTCTCTTTATCCTGTAGAAGTACTATCCTGTTTAGGTCCTAAGGATACCATCCCGTCATAAACCTTTAAAATTTCTTAAAATTTTAAAGCAAACTTGACATCTTTACCAATATTAACATTGAGCATACACTACGCACTTTTGTTCATCAACATATCACAACATTATCTTCACAACCGTGGCAAACACAAGCTCATTAACAGATCTTGATGCACTTTTAAAGCTCAAATCATCCATAGTTACATCACAAGCACCCTCATCAGCTTTACAAGATTGAATATTCATCTTGTACTTTTGGAACACCAGTATCATCTCGTAATACACTATCTTGTAACTCACCGGCTAAGTATGAATGTTGGGTTGGGAATTCTTAAGTAGGATGATTTAGAATTATTTGAATGGATTGGGATGCTTTTCATTTAAATAAAGAAATTGTAAATCACCGAACCATAAGTTTATATTTCCGTATTTACATTGTTTGGGATGCCTCTCTATGTAAATAAAGAATTATAAAGAAGTGGGCTTATTTGTATCCAAAATAACATAAGTATGAAGTCAACCTACATTACATTACTCGGGTATGGCTTGATACCTACATTACATTGCTCGGGTATGGCATGATACCTACATTACATTGCTCGGGTATGGCATGATACCTACATTACATTGTTCGGGTATGGCATGATACCTACATTATATTCGCCACAAGAAATCCTATCTTTTCACCGACATCGCTTCAAACCATGACATAAACTAAACTTCGGGACGAAGTTCCCGTAAGGGGTAGAGACTGTAACAATTCGCATTTCCAGGATAATTACTTTTCCCGAAAAATTTCACTATTCACTTTTACTATTCATTTTTCCCGAAATTTTCCCGAAACTTGATTTTTGTTTCTTGGCCTCGAGTGATAAATCATTTCCACGACAAATTAAAAGTTTGACATTCAAAAGCTCATTTTCGTGAAAGTTATTAAGGAATTACACGTTTTAGGGTAAAACGTCATTCAGAAATTCTACGCACAACGAAACTCGACCGCGTTAAGTGACCCCACATCAGAAAAATGTTTGACACACTCATGATTTATTTGAGAATTAATCGTGACTGAGAAAAACATGACCAAAAATAAACCTCGGCCGTGAAAAACTGGAATTTTCAGTTTTTAAGCGTTTTTACTCAGCCGTAACCTTAGCCTATACCTGCACCGCGTTTCTAATACGATTTGAGTTTTCAACTTATTAGAAAAAGTCAACATATTTTTCCCTCCTCCTTTGACCAAAAATCATTACTTGATTTTATAAGTCATTCCTTGATTTTTAGGCTTACGGTTTGATGTCTAAAAGACATTTAATACCAACCGACACTAGACTGAGCCCAGTCTAGACAATATAAGTCATTTTAAATCATTTTTATCCTATTAGAAAAGTAACATTTTACTTTTCTCAATTTTACGCAATATTCGTACATTTTACGTATTACGCGTTTTAGACCCGTATTTCCAGTTTTAGCAGGGTTTTACCACCCAAATGGAACCTACCACTCATTTTATATTTTATTATGGAACATATGGACATGTTTATCAATACTTTCAAATTCCATAATTTTACGACACCCGGTTTTACGTTTTGAGGCTTAATCATTTACGATTGGCATTTCCCGGAGTCAAAACTAACTAGATATCTTGGATAATATCATCAAAAGTCCACACTTCCTCCCCAAGTCTTCCCAAACCGCCTCTGGGGGGGGGGCGGGTTCACACTTGTGGCATGATCTCATGCATTGAACCCTTAGATTTCTTCCATGTGTTAACCTTGGCCTCCAAGGGTTGACAAGTCAACATTTCTAACCTCCTCCAAGCCATATAAATACCCCCTCCCTCTCCTTGGCCGTCCCTCATCACACACACAACACACCCTCTCATTTGCTAGTTTACTTCAAGTCTTGAGCAAGATTCAAGTACCATATCAATATCTAAAACCTAGTTAGGTTTTCATTCATCAAAACACTTCCAAACTACATAAACTTTGGTGATTTCTCTTGAGTTTGAATCCACTCAAGTCACCTCAACCTTCATCATCCATCTTTCAAGATTACAAGAGTAGAAAGATTGCATGAAGTGAAGTGGGTTGAAGCAAGTCTATCAAAGTCCTATCCTTACATGTTAACTTCCTTTCATCTTTGAAAGCCAAAAGTTGTAAGCCAAACCCTAACATGATTCTTGTTAAATAATCATATTCATGCTATTTACATATCATTCATGCTATATATTGTCGTGTGATCATGTCCATGATGTATAGAAATGAGTAAAACAAGTTATGATATACATATGTTAACTTATGATCTTTAAACAAGTAAACTAGTGACTTTTATGGAGAACCACGACCAAAATAGTACAACTATGATATTGGATCATTATCTATTACAGTAGATGACTTAACAAGGAAACCATAGCAATTTGAACCACCCAAAACGAGTATACGAGTCAAAAGTTACGCCCATTTGAAGTTACCAAAGATTTCCGGCAAAACTGCCTAAATAGCATTCTGATCAAATTTTGATTTTGAAAGTCCCACTTCTGGTCCGATTCATCAAAAAGTTAAAACACGAAAGTTGTCCGGAACGACGTTTTCGTTCAGGATCAAAGAAGCTCGAGCCCTGAAAACGCTTTCCGAGTGATAAAATTCTTCAAATTCTAAACAGCCCATTTTTTTGGCCAAAGTCACTATATTATGGTTATACTTTAAAAGGAACAAGAGGTCTTAGGACCTATAATCAAGACCACAACCATGGCTAGAGCTAAGGTTGTGTCTCATGACCTTGGAACAAGGACCAAAGGTCATGGCTAGGCCATGACGAGATGACCATGTAAGTTTACTTAGGCGTAAACATGAAACAAGGAATTAGGCGATAATTTGAACAAGCAATTTGGATCTACTTCACTTAAAAAGGAACCATGAGATATTACAAAGAGAAAATGGTCATACAAGACTTATGAAACTACCCCTAATAACAATCTTCATGTACTAATAAACTTTCCTAAGTTTATTCAAATGTCGGACATGTAACTTTTCGGATCAAAACATATATATATATATATATATATATATATATATATATATATATATATATATATATATATACTTTAGCAACTACTACAATAGTAGGGAGCCTCATGTGAGGAGTTCATTATGTAAGCCGTCGAGTTGAGTTGTGGATTTACGAATTAAAGTGTCCTGGCTCCTCGAACGCTTACTAACATGACTTCTGAATTATGTCGGCCCGAACGGTAGTAAACGATATACAAAACATACATGTTCATGAATCTTTTTTTTCAAAGACTTACAATATACATCATACCACATCATGGACTAAATGCAAGATATATATATTGGCACTCCGTTATATTCATTACTCAAATCCTAAGTCGCGACATTCTATTATAGGTTGCTCGTAGAAACCTACACGATCCAACCATCACCTTCATTACTTGCTATCCAACTTAAGGTGAGTTCATAGCCCCACTTTCCATTGCTTAATTGTTTTACAAACCCTTGGGGGGAATACATGCTATTTTAACCGAACACAATGCTTTCAAATTGTATGCTTGCCTGATTTTTTTATTATCACTAAGTACCATCCTTGCCGAACCAAGATCCCTTATTATGAACCATTTAATCACTAGTAATAGTGAGCGCGAATATTGTGAATAGGCCTATTGGGATTGATGAATCCCATTTGTTTTGACTAAGTTCAAACAAATGCATTAATATTTGAGACATTAGGTATGACGGCAAAGTACCTACTGGGATAAATCTGCCGATCGATATTGGTACACGTTAACGTTTTGGTGTCATAAGCTTAGTGAATTAATAACCTTTCCGGGCATATAACAACGTAGCCCATCTTTGCTTTCTAACTATGAGTGTGAGTCTATAGCTCACACTACGATTATTGTGTTCAACGATTTAACTACCAACACATTGTGTTCAAACATTAAACAAACTCTATGAATATCACTCAACCTTTGTGTTGACCTCTCAAGCATGTATTTCAGGTTCATGACGATCAAGGATGGCACGGAAGGGCACGAATACTCAAGAGGGTTATAAATTTTATCATTCAAAAACTCATTTAATGTAAATTGTAAACATGGAACCATTTGGGACCTCATTTTGTAATCTCTGATATTTATATAATTTGAATGATAAACCTTTTAAAACGACTCAATTAGAGTTCGTTTTCTATTATTGTGACTATTGTGCCGTCGAGTAACACCCAGTTCGAATTTCGCTGCAACCATGAATTGGGGGTGTTACAGCATGTGTATGTAAGAAAACATACATGTTTTATATGAACATGCATGTTTTCTAATGCAAAATTGAAGTTCTCGTAGTTCCCGCACTTAACAGGGTTCTGAAAATAAAGCCCCCTATATATATATATATATATATATATATATATATATATATATATATATATATATATATATATATATATATATATATATATATATATATAAATTATCAAATAAAATAAGCTTTTGTACAAGCTCTTCTAAGCACGGAGCATTAAAAATTGGTTTAATGCAGTGATGTGGATTTCCTAAATTAGAGAAAATGGTACAACACCCGTTAAGCACTATTTTTTCTAAAAAACATTTAACAAAGTCAAACAAAACATACGCTCCTTTGCACCCGTATTTTTTGGATAGTCGTTATTATCATTCAATGAAAACACTCCCATTCAACAATTTTTGTAAACTCATTCAATCCATTATACGCTCCTCCTTCTTCAGTTTCGAGATCAACATTCAATCCATAACCTTTCCAAAAATTAGAAGGTCAAACCACTTATCAAAACTTTTACCATACACCAATTCAAAACCGCTTATTCAATGAAATCCTGAGATTTCGCTATTACGGTGTTAATATACGTGTTATATAAATCATTCCAACAACAACCAAAAAAAAAAAAAAAAAAAAGAAAAATCATTTGTCATCATAAAATTGGCAGCATGATCAGAACCCTAAATTTTTTTGGGGGAAATCTAATTATTATGTTATAATCTATTTTTGTATGTAGAATTTGATTGGGAAGATTAATCAGGTTTGACAAGTTTTATCTCTTTTCATTCTTCAATTGAACTGTTACCATATGATATGGATTGATGAAAATGATTATTTATAGTTTATGTTCTATGCGTGTTTTTTATACACACCAACTGTTTGATAAATTGTGTTTATGTAATTGTCATTTGTAGGGCAAAAATGAAGCACATGATGATTCCTTATAACCAAGAGATGATGTTATATATGATGATTCATCCGTTGTATTTGTTGAATTACGGGTTTGTATTTATTCACTTTCGTTTCAAGTATTTGTTTTTCAAGCAGGTCAATTGTGGTGCTTTTGTTTGTGTAACTGTGAGTTGTGGTGATGTACAAACTAAATTAACAGTGATGTTTTTATGATACATGTGGTAATGCCCTTTTTATGATTTTTGATGGAGTCAACTAATAATCATCAATGGATTCATCAATTTTGCGTTTTATTAGCATCGATTCTTCCTCCCTACGTTTGTTATTTTTGTAAACTCCTTCCATAAATCAAAACAACCAGATTTGAGGATGTAAGTCAATAAATCACTTCCTCCTTACGTTTCAGTGTTACTTATATATGTCTTTCGATTGATGTTTTTAGGGTTTGTATTTCGGTTGTAAAACTAATTTGATGTGTTGTTTTTGTTTAGGGTTTCGATGCAATTAATAATATATTTGGCTTTGATTAATTTCAATTCAATAAAAATGATAATTTTCTTTTTTGATTATGCAGGTTAAATCCAATCACCGCATCTAAACATTTGTAAGTATCAAGTTATCTTCTTTCTGAATCTGTCACTTACATGCTTACATGTATGTTGCAGCTGTGATATGGATTTGCTTCATACTCCTGTTTATGTGTTGTGTAGAGGTTGTAAAGATGGTGGCGCCAAACGGGTTGGTAACTGGTCAAAATGGTGTTTGGTATTGGTAATTTGGTATGGATGAAAACTGTCTTCTTATTTTTATTATGAATAGTATATCTGACTGGTTGGTGGTTTTGGTGGCGTTTTGTTTGGATATGTGGATCTGAGCGGTTTTGTGCGGTATGGTAGTTTATGTTGATTCTTGGTTTGCACTCAATATATTTAGGTTTGGTAACCAAGTAACCAGGTATAATAACCAATGAAAGAAGCCGAAACTGAACCAATGAAAGAAGCCGAAACTGGACTCCATATAAAAGGTATAGTAACCAAGTAACCAACATATGATTCAGGTTTGCACTCATATTAAGGTTTGGTTTTGAGCTCAAATAATTAATCTGTACAGGTTTTCGTGTTCGGATTTGAGTTTATAGTGACTTGCCTCCTACCAAGCTCACTTATGAAGATAAATCTTTTACATTCTTTATTAAATGAATGGTTGTTTTTAATGTGTATTCTTGGTGCATACTACCCATATGATGAAATGGCTAAATAGTTCTTTCTTGAAGTAGCATAATTTGATAGGTGAGTCCAAATTGATGATACTATTAAACGTAATTTAACATTGTGTATTATGGGGTTTTGGATGTTTTAATTGGGTGTTCGGGGCTGCTGTGAAACAAGCAGTAAAGGGGTGATTAAGGTCGGTTTTAACGGATGCTTGGTTTGCTTTTAGGGGTGTTTTGGTCGACAAATAAAATCGCAACACCTGAACAGCCAAGTAAGATTATGGGTTAACATTCTGTTAATTTTTTTTTTTTTTTTAATGATGGATGCAAGTGAATAATGGCAAAATATGAAAAAAAAAGTGGAGCAATAATTTAATAGCTCTAATCGATCAAAGCCGAAAAAACCCTATAATAAATTCAACATTAACACTTGACTTTTATACACATTTAACAACTTGAGGGATTTTGGATTTGCGTAATGCTTATAGTTTTTGAGGTATTATTTATGTTTATATGTTCAGGCTGTGGATACCGCGGTGGCATAGGAATGTGTGTTTGACCCGCTAAAGAATAGATCACCTTAATTGGCCCATGTTTGAAATTGTTTCTTAACGGGTACTATTATTTAAAATAGAAAAAATGGATTGTTCTGATTTGATATACTAAAAGGTAGTGAGTTCGGAGTAATCTATATTGTGATGTTTGGATTGTGCAGGGGATGTATTTGAAGAATATCATGGGTTACATTTTTAAGGATCTTGCTATGAAGAACATATACAAATGGTAATGAGTTCGGTAAACATTATATTAACCTCTTTAATGTCATTTGAGATAAGATGTGTATGTTATTTCTTTCAGAAACTGGACGAGACTGTTGTGGAATGTATTAGGTTTAAATCGAAGTTCACGGATTTTTCTAAGCTCAGACAGAGAAATAAGAAATATGTTTCTCCGTTGTTTCATTGCTCTGGCACACGTTTTGTGGCATCACCTGAAACACAACTTAGTGCAAAAAACACTTATGGCCAGCAAGGACGGAGACAGGTACGGTCCAATTACTCTATATATATATATATATATATATATATATATATATATATATATATATATATATATATATATATATATATATATATTACAATTGTAGATAAATTCACATTAATTTCAACGCTGAAACTGAAGTATGGTAATTGTTAAATAATGTGGGTCGTGTTAATCAATTGATAAAATGGGTCGTTCCAGTTTTTCTTATAGATCGAATACACCAATTAGAGAATGGGTCAAGTACTCCGGTAATCCTATCATAAGCCTACCACTATTTATAGCAAAATCACAAATACAGAGGCCAACTGTCATATTTTACCCACCGCCCTTCACCAAAGTTGCAGGCTGAAATAGAACGTAAACAAAATAGATAAGAAGGAGATGAATGATCTCAGTTTCCCGACGTTGTTCTGATGCAATAAAACACAGCCTCATTTATGCGATTATCGCATACCCTATCTTCAAATTTTAACAACTCCAAAAGTTTAAGGCATAAGCCATGACTAAATAGGTAAAGAACCTACAACCACAGTTTAGACAAATACTTTTAGTTATAGAGAACCTTTGAGTATAGAGATTTTTATTACATGCTACTCCTTTTTTCATTGGCTTATTTGTGTGTGTAATTTACAGCTCTCTAATCATGCATTTCAGAATGTTTAAGAACACGATTGTTTATCATATAAGGGATTTTATCGTATGAACTCAGGATCTCGGTGGATCACTTGGTAGAGATGCTGCTACAGTAAGAGGTTACTTTTTGTAACAGACGCCATTTAATGTTATACAAGTACACCAATCAGTCATTTGTAATAGTCTTACAATAGTAAGTATAGCATCATGTAGGAGGCTGTGTGCAGTAAGTATAGCTTTAGGATGCCCTTTAACCCGTGGGATGCATTTTATCAGGTTCCTTTAGCAAAAAATTTGTTTGACCCGTTTGAGACAGAACACAACCTAAATTGACCCATTCATGTATATATGGATCAAAATTGCCACCAGTAGTCTTGAACATGATTTTTTATCTTTATCATCTTATGAATGTGGTATGCTTTTTGCAGGTACTGATCCATGGTATAAACAGGGATTATTACTCAATAGCCATCAATTACAGAAAGAATGAGCTTTAAAGAGGAGATGCTATTGAACCTTCACAAGAAGAAGTGATGGACTGACCCTTGAATGATTTGATACTCATTCCAAAACCAATGAGGTGATTGTCGTAAAATGGTACAAAACTTTTTTTTTAATAAGTAGCATTATCTTGGAATTCCCTTGAATGATTTGCAGGGAATGCGCTAATTATATTTCTGGAAAGAGTGGTGTCATTACTGAAATGGACGGGTCCAATAAGAAGGGGATTGATAAAGCTAAATATTTAATAAAGAAATTGCAAATGGGCCCTGCATCAAACTTGATAAGGCATGAGGTTTACGTTATTGTTGAGTGTCATTTGTTAAGTTGTGGTTAGAATTCCAAAAGTTTCTTGAAGAACCACCACCAAGTGTTGTGTTGTCGCGGTGTCAAAAGTATCTTTTTAACAAAATTAAAGATAGTGACATAGTTGATAGGATGAGAAAGATTTCAGAGGAAGAGAATTTGGATGTTGACTGTGATGCATTATATCTGATTGCTCTAAACGTAGAAGGTTCACTTCGTGATGCAGAAACTATGTTGGATCAGTTGAGTCTATTAGGAAAAAGAATCACTAATGATGTCGTGAATGAACTTGTGAGTTTCTACCAATTCCCTTGCTGTAAATAAAGTTAAATTTTTTATACTTTTACGTTCATTTTCTTGTGTTTTAATTTTTGAGGTAACTGTAGGTGGGAGTCGTCTCTGACGTAAGTTGATGGAACTTCTGGAGTTGGCAATGTCGTCAAACACAGCAGATACAGTGAAAAGAGTGAGAGAACTAATGGATTTAGGAATCGACCCTATGGTTTTGATGTCCCAGATGGCTAAACTAATTATGGATATCATTGTTGGAACATACCAAGTTGTTGAAGCCAGATATGGTAAATTGTCCATTGAATTATGTAATGTATGTATTTGTGATCACATGTGTGAGTTGTTCATGTGATGGTCATCGTTTTATAACATTATATATCAGTTGAGATTTTCATACCTTGCACCTAATTAAAGTACATGAAAAATATAAGAGAACATTATGTCATAAGTCATAACTAATATTAAAGTTAAATGTTAACTGAAACTAAAATAACTTTCCGTGTTATATATTCATAGAAAAAGTGTTGAAGGTTGTTATGCAAAGAATACTAACAAATATAGTATATTGAGCTAACGAAGGGTATCATCTTTCATCTCATGATATCGGGGAATACACAATTGATAGAGTTTGCTAAAGATCACAAAACCGTCATTTTATGGGTTTTTTGTTATTGAATGGTGTGAGTGGATTGTAACAAATGACAAAATATAGAATTATAAGTTCTGTTTACAGCATGGTGTAAGTGGATTTTATAAACACATGACAAATTATAACAAATTTATCTCTTATGTTTACTCTTTGATAACTTTTAGGTATTTGTATATTTCATGAAATGTCTCACATATTTATAAAGCATTTGTAGAGAGAGCAACTAAAAAAGATTTCTAAGTTGGATAATGATTATTCATACAAGTATAAGGAGTTGGTGACACTAAACTATTATGTGATTATTAAAATCTTTTAAGTATAGTGTGTTGTGCGGTTTACTACAAACACAAGTAAGTGAATCATTTGTTTGTAACGGTAGTATTTATAATGACGTATGGATTATTGTCTTTAAAGTATGTGTGTTGTCTCATTCTTTGTTTCATAATTTAAATGAAACATGTTTACGTTATAACTTTTCTTATCATCTCATTTTCTTTATTTCTTTAAAAAATAACCTGGTGTCAACGGGTCTTTAAGCTAGTATATATATATAAATTATTTCAGAAGGTTTAGATATACGCCAAATCAGTTAATTAATGTGTTTATCACTTGTAAAATCAAAAATTTATTGTAAAAGAAACAAAAAATTTATTAGACAACACATTTGTCAAATATTTGTTACCGTATAAAAAAGCTTACGTATGTCTCTAACACAAAAGAGTTACATATAAAATGACACTCTCATATTTAATTCATTGATAAAACATATTCATATCAATTCATAATATTAATCTATTTAATTTATAATTGTACACGTTATATTTAATTTATTTGTCAATGGTCCACCGGTTGGAGCTTAAGTTATTAAGCGAGCCACGGTGAGAGTAGTACCGGGTGGGTGACCTACCGGTAAGTTCTCACTTGTAGACCACAATGCTTTGGAGATATGAGGCAATGAAGAGGAGAGTCTGTGAGCAGTTAATGGCACAGGTTTGAATCCGAGCCAGCCCCGGTTTTCACCCGGCCGTTTCTCCAGCGAATAATCGTGCGGAGGAGGTACGATTTCCGGGCGGACGCCGTTTAATCCCCACTACACCAGCGTGGGCTCGGTTAAGACAACATAATCTGGGTATGTGATGGATTAGAGACTACCATGCAGTAGGTGCGACTTTAATTCAAAAAATGACCGTTCAAAAAATTTTTTTGTCAATGGTCCCCACTCTAATACAAAATGTCACTATCAAATATGTGTTTTTCATTAATAGTGGTCCCATATACCACGTGACCCTTATTTGAGCCCCTTAGATAGTTAGGTGTTGACAATAATATTCACACGTTGTCATCATCAAGTGTGTGGAAAAAAAAAAAAAAGTGTGGTAGGGTGCACGACAAGTGAAAAGGACAATTATCACAAATAAGATGATAACAAGTAGCTGTCTACTCTCGTTAAAAAAAAAAAAAAAAAAAAAAAACAAAACAAAACAAAACAAACAAACAAACCACCGCAATATATTTTCTTTATCTTTGTTTTCGATATAGTTACTCTTTCTGTTTCAAAATTATTTTAATGAGAAATCACTAAGTTTAATAAAAATTGAACCATTATAAATCTCAATTACTAAAATAAAATATAATTTCACTAAATTATCCAATTTTACATAAAAAGAAAAGCGGACAATTATTTTAAAACATGTGGACTATAATTTTAAGACGGAGGAAATATTTTTTAAGGCTCTTCCAAAATGGTCATGATCAACTGCTTAATTTCGCAACTTCACCCAAATTTTAACACGTGTCCACTTTGTTAATTTTTATTAGCCCACAAAATCTAATACAAGTGCTCAATCAACAGCTACTCAACGGCTTAACTGGAGGCTGAGCAATTGAGCATGTGGTTATATATAGTTATATACCTTTATCTTTCCCGAGATACTTTACACGTGATTATATGTACTCGGTCTCTAGTTGAACAGTTGAACAACCGTCGATTGAGCACTTGTACTAGGTTTTGTGAGCCAGTAAAAATTAACAAAGTGGACACATGTCAAAATTTAGACAGAATTGTAAAATTGAGCATGACCATTTTGAGAAGTCCCTTAAAAAATGGGAAATATTTGCACACTCACTCTTTTGATTGATACAATCCACTCTATGCATTATATACTTGTACAAAACTTACAGTATGCTTTAACTGTTTGTATAGTTAAGTGTCGTAATCAAAACTATGAGTGTTTTAATCATCTCCCTTAAAAAATACCATGTTTGAAAACCAGAAAATATATATATATATATATATATATATATATATATATATATATATATATATATATATATATTGTCCATTTTTTGTATATAAAAATAAAAAATAGTAGCTGTCTACTCTTAACTATTAATTTAAGATGAACCGGTCCAACTGAGAGTGCGAATACTATTTTAGCTATTTATGTGAGGCCAGTTATTGATGCACAATTGTTGAGATTGAAATTTAAAATGAACCGGTCCAACTATTAATTTGTAAATTAATTTAAGAGTTAATAATCTAAATAATCATTTAACAAAACAAAATTGAGCAAAACTAACCTCTATAAAGTGTTATTTAGAAAAATAACCACGAAATCCGCAAATCATTTGCTAAGCAATTGCGAGTTTGCAAGTCAATGGCAAAGCATTTGCGAAGTTCGTTTTTAAATAGGGTACAAGTGTTATTGGATTGCGAAGCATCCAAATTCTGCAACTTTGAAGCTATTTTTTAAAGTTTTATTGGAGACTTTGTTGTAATGAATCGTTGATATTATTTCTGTTGTAATTTTATTGGATTCACGACAGGGGGAAGAAAAAGCAAAAGGTGGGATGTCTTACATTGAAAAATTATAAAAGGGTTCATTTGTTGATACATGGTTCAGATAGTTGAACAAGGTCCAAAACAAACAAAACAAGGTTCAAACATGGGTTTTTAAAGGTCAATAAGGGTTCGCAAATGAAAAGTGAAGTGGTACGCAAATCAAATGCGAAATGCGAGGGCTACTTTTTAAAATAGTGTATGGTTTTTTTTATCAATTTTTTTTATGTAAAAATGATCATTATAATTATTGACCCTTAATTTAAAGTTATGAAACGTTGCTATCTGACCTAGCTGTCCAGAAGACCTTTTCTCCTAAAATTATTATCGGCAAATATTCTATGGCCGAAAGATTAATAAAGAAATAATCATATGTATGATAGTCATAAATAAACAGACAGCTACGAGTATTTAACAAAAGTAAAATAGATTAAATATTCCATTAAACAAAAACGTCATGAAAATGGTAGGCCATGTAGATTCCTCTCTATGCATGCATATGAACACAGATGGCTTTTCACATGCATGTGGAATAAATAACAGGTCCTTTTGAGTGCGCGTGGTTTCTAAGTAACGAGCTGGGGCACCCGCGCTTTGCTGCGGGATTGTTGTGTTAAATATAAACTCGAAATAAAATGATAGATTTTTTTTTAGTAAGGACTAAATTTGAAAAAAATCGCTAACGGGAGACTAACGGTGGAATTTACAGCTAACCGAGGGACTAAAAGTGTAAATTTCTTAGGAACAGTACCAGGCACTATTTGGTACTGTTTGGCACTGTAGCAGTACTATTCTGCACTGTTTGGTACTGTAGCAAATGAATTTTCAGTTTCAGTCCCTTAACGTGGCATCCTGTTGCAAAGTTGGTCCCTACACATGTTAGATAACGACCGTTAAGTACTATTAAGGACTAACTTCGCACTTGACCACCAACTTCAAGGGCTAAAATGGGGCAACGATGAAACTTGCGTGAGCACTGTTGCTACAGTGCACCTCACGCTTTTTAGAATATATATAAATTTACAAACCTTAAGACAAAAATAAATACTCCCTCCGTCCCTAAATAAATGTCCAGTTTGACTTTTCAGAGTCAAACTGGTACAACTTTGACCTAAAATATTTTTTTCGTGTTATATAATACATGATAAAAAAATTATACCATTGAAAAATACACTTAAGACCCAATCCATTTATATATTTTGCATCAAATATTATATAACACTCATAAAAATATTTAAGGTCAAAATTGAACCAGTTTGACTCTGAAAAGTCAAACTGGACATTTATTTAGGGACGGAGGTAGTATGTAAGCAATGACGTAGTAGAGGCCATTATTTAATTTTATCACAATTGGCCGACACACTTTCATAATTGTTTTACACATGAAAAGGACACTTGAGGACTTTTGCACATCAGGACAATTCATCTTTTGAAAACGCGTGATATGTGAAATAATTATGTGGAATACAGAAATTGACCCATCAACGAATATAATACTACAGTAATTCATAGGTAATAGGACCGAGTCCACCCCTCTAGAAACGTTAGTCCAACAAAACGACGCGGAGTTCATAATTTATATTCATAAACACCCTACTGACCCCTGACCCCTGACCTTCACCCTGAGCGAGACCCCCACACACAGGTCACGAATGGACCCCTTTTGAAACGTTGCTTCTCAACAGTCCAACAAACAAAGATATATAAAGTCAACAAAACGACGTGGAGTTCATAATGTGTCATAAACACCCACTGACCCTGACGCATAACGCCCCACCCCACACACACGCGGCACACACTCACAAACTATTAAAAAACCATAAATTTATCGAGTTTTGTTACATGAGTTACATAATTATATTCACACAATGACGTGTTAGTTTTTGTGGTTTAAACATATCGTATTATAATTTTATTTTATTTTATTTCTATTCTTAATATACATGTGTACCGTAGTATATCACATATCTATCTTATTTTCTTAATAATACCTCTGACTCACATTCGACCATTCCCACCTCTTATTATATTTCTGTTAATAGTACAATATAGTTTTTTTTATTAGTTTTTATTTCGTATTTTTTGTCAGTTTAATACTTTTGACTTATTAAACTTCTATTTTTTGTTTCGTACTTTCAGTTTCATAATTTTATAATAAAAACATCATTAGAAGATTTTAATAATAAATAATAAATAAAACAAGGAGGGAATTACTTGTGTTTTTTGGTACTAATATCCCATCCCTTTCAGTGCTCTTGAAGTTGATACAATCACTATTTTAACAGGATGAGCAATTTTTGTAGTAGTAATAAAATAACATAAATGAAACCCACGAAACCCATACTATTTTGCAGCAACTTCCTGCTGTGTTTCCTAAAAAGCAAAAAATTTCTCATGCTCAAAACACACTATATAAAGAAAAAGAAAAAACAAAGTTGGGAAACATTCCATTAAGATTAATAGATCAAATGTAAGTCTTAGCATAGAAGGGTAACTACTTACAATGGAGACGATGGTGATAACGATTGTATATAGCCGACCGTCGCTTGATTTGTTTTACAATAATATTGGATCGTAGTTGGCAGAGTACGATTAACCTCTGGATTTGAAATCACCGCTCTTTTTTATTTATTTTCTTTTTCGTTACATCAAAATCCACTCTGCAAGAACTCTGAATCATTCTATTGAATCCAATCAATCAAACTGGCCTTGAGATTCCGATTCCTATGAAATATAAGTGCGTCAATAAGTGTGCCTACCGTCGCTTGGTGATTTCTAACAAGATAATTACCATGATCAAGACCTTAGAGAGCCTAAACCTATTCAGGGGTATATCATAGTCACCTTAGATTTGCTCAGAAATGATGTTACTCGGTGATTTTCTGTTAGGCTTGAGCAAGAATACACCCCGCCTCCTTTTCAATTTATATCATGGTTCATAGGAGGATGGGAGCAGTGGCGGAGCTAGGAAATACGATCACAGAGGGCAGCAAGCAAATCTTTTTTTTTTTAGTGTAGCTTGAAGCAAGTCGGGTCGGGTTTGGTTTTTTCTTTAACAATTCGAGTCAGGTTCGATTAATGACATTAAAAATGCTCTACTACGATATCTTTAACATTCCTTATAATCTACTAATAAATTATACATACTAAAAAAAGAACTAAGCACAATGAATTGTATTAAACTGATAGATCGAAAACCATAATTATTCGAAAAGAGAAAAATCAAACATACTAAAGTCCAGTTTCCAAAATATATAAATATTTATTTTAGACCCTATTTATTACTTATACAAAAGCAGATATTGTTTCACATAATAAAAAAGATGGCATGAGTTAACCGAACCCCCCTGTAGGGAGGGTTTGTGAAAGACAGTGCTGCCGCCGTCTGTACTGTCTGCATTAAAACTTGTACATTTTGACTAAAGTAGGTGGACCTCTCATGGTAGGGAGGGTCCGGTTAACACATCCCTAAAAAGATATATCACGTGATGGCTTATGGCTACCCTACCGCAACAAGTTAGTTTCTCCCTGCCCAATAACTTTCTCACCTCCCTTTCAGTGCCAACTTCTGCTCCATTATTTCCGATGAACAAAACAACCGAAAACATTCGAAATCAAGGACCACTCTTGTTGTTGGTCACTGAGAGCGTGGAGGGCACTCGGATTATTTGCTTGAGGGCAATGGTCCTTTTATTTACCAGTTTGAGTCTTTTTCATATGTATCTTGGGGTATCCGGAAAAGCTTGGTTGGGGGCAACGGCCCCCACTACCATACATGTGGCTCCGCCTCTGGATGGGAGATCAGCTAAAATTTTGACTTTTCATAAGAGCGATTCACTTCACCCATGCATGTTTTTATCAGAAGTCATTAGAACAACTACAACTTTCAAGCACCCCAACATACTTAGTTTCAAGCATTTGTTTCTTTAATTGCAACACGTACGTTAGATCGAATTTAAAAGATTTAGCAGGTATGATGATTATTTGATCACATATATCATATATGTATCTCCAAGTTCGTGCCTTTTGGACAATTGGGCCGTTGGTTGTGACTTTCATTTTATGGTTATCCGGATAGGATATGCCTCAAAATTACAAAATACATTTTATGATTCATATTTTATGTATTTATGTATGAGTAAATATTATACTACTAGACAAGTATCCGTGCATAGCAACAAAATTTTATAGTGACAAATAGTTGTAGTGATTAAAAAAAAAAGTTTATGGTTATAAACGAAAAATAACCCAGTTCGACCCGTCCGGTTCCACCGGTTGAACCGGTTTCGGTCGAAAAAAGATGTCAAATTAAACCGGTTTTGAGACATGTATAAGTTGTCTTTACCATTAATAATAACTCTTCACCTCATTCATTTAACTTCTCTCAACCAACTTTATGTATCGTCAGAAGTTAAATTAACGTGTCTACGAATCTAACTTCTCTCAACCGAATTTAAAATACACACTAATAAGTCAAATAATCTAACGTGTCTAAACATCTAATAGTTAAATTTCTTGAACAGGGTTAGGCTATGTGTAACAAGGATCGATTGACGCATCAAACCGTCACAAGTACTCGTCTTTGCTAAAACATAAGTACTCGTCTTTGTTGATAACTCAGTCGGTCAGACGACCAAGTTGTGTGTAGAGGGAGAAATTGGTTTTTGTCAATGTAAGTATATTGTGAAGTATATTTGTGTATAAAGTGAGGTGTATTTGAGTAGAAAATTTGGTTGACTTATTACAGTATGTTGGCGGTGATGGTGGCCATAAAGTGAAAAGTTGATGTGGCGCTAAGTTAGCAGTGATGATCGCGATCACCACCACACAGTCTTAAAGTACTCATGACATGTCGGGTTCGGGTTGTCAGGTTGGCTTGTTAGAAAACCCCAACACGAACACGACCCGTTTAAATAATCAGGCCAGCCTTGTCAACCCTAACCTATTTACACATAACACGAACACTACCTATTATAAATACTAGTTTACAAATACCTAGTTTATTAAAAAAATCTTAAACTGGTTGGTAGGTCAACCCGTTCAACACATTTTCAACCCGAACATGACCTGTTTAATAAACGGATTAGATTGGTTGACTTGAACATGACCCGAGACCTATTTGGACTCAACTTGAACCTATTTATTTTTGTGTCGGTATCTATTTTGTGTTGGGTCAGAATTTGCCAACCTTACTCATGTGTTAAGGTCTTTTGAAATCTGTGATTTACACATTGTTAAAAAATAGGGCTAATGTATTTAAAATGTATCTTATTTTCACTTTATTTTATTTTATTTTTTATTTTTTGCAAATTCATGTATTAAACTTTTAAATTTCGTCAAACTAGTGTATTTTTGGACCATTTTACCTTTCAATGTGTTAAGACTCCTTTTATCGGGGAGGGGTAAAATTGTTCGAAAATATACCAGAGTGACGAAATTTGAAAGTTTAATACATGACTTTGCACAAAAGAAAAAAAAAAAAAAAAAGTTTGTTACAGAAACCTGGAATTTTTGACAAGTAAGATATATTTTAAATACATTAACCCTTTATAATATTACACATATTAGTTTTTTGTACATTAAGTAATAATTGCACATTTCTGAATTTAACTTCTTTTCATCGATTTTATGTACAACCAATTATGCATGTTTTTGTTTTTTAAATTGACATTTAGTGATGGACGGTTAACATTTCAAGGTATGATAAATTAAAGTCTTTAATGAATAAAAGAAAGTTTAAAAGGTATACACTTATGTTTTAAGTATGTATAAACAAGTCTTTACGTATGACTTTTACATGAATTTTTTTGGTTGATGCAACATCCACTAACGGCTTTTGGATTAAGGTTTGTAAGATTGAGATTTTATACACGATCGTTTTCGTATTTGCAATATTGAGATCATAAAATTGGGTTGTGATCTTAAAATCTAACTATAATGTAACTTCTTTAAAAGGCTTTTTTTTTTTTTTTTTTTTTTTTTTTTTTTTTTTTTTTTTTTTTAATGCAAATTTACAAATTAGTATATATATATCATAAACATAAAATTATAAGAATATTTCATGAAAATATTGTTCTAAATTATGATTATAAAATGTTTAAGAAGATTAATATGTTGTTTTTTAAAATTTATAAAAACATAATCTAGAACTTTCTAGTTTTGTATTTTGTTGTTTGAGAAAAGTAAAATCGGATCGCATTAGATTTTAAGATTCTATAGTCAAGATCGGGATCCTATAATATTTTAAGCTTTGCTAAAATCCTGCGTATGATCCAGATCATTTTTGCTAGGGCAAATTAAAAAAAAAAAAAAAAAAAAAAAAAAAAAAAAAAAAAGTATTATACTTGTCAAGTATCCATCTTCTGGGTAGTGAACAAAATTTTTTCATTTTCAGCACCATTAACTTTTTTTTTTTTTTTTAATCTTCAGGGTAATATGTGATTTGCTCAATCGGTACCAAGTTCCACCATCACCAAAAAGATGAATAGGAAGCAAGTATATATATATATATATATATATATATATATATATATATATATATATATATATATATATATATATATATATATATATATATATATATATATATATATATATATATTTAATTTGCCCTACCCATCACCACCCACTCCGACCACCACTGCCGCTCCGGCCACTTCAACCCACCACCCACCTTCTTCTTCCTCTCTCTTTCTCATTCCTCATCACACAAACCATTAAAAATAAATAAATAAATAAATAAATAAAAATAAAAAAATCAACCATTCGCCGCTGTTATTTTTACCGGAAACCACCACCACCATCACAACAGCAGCCGTTATTTCTACCTGAAACCACCACCACTGCCACAACAGCCACCGTTATTTACTTCCCATCATGTAAATAACACGAAATAACCGTATTCTAACACCTCACATCTCTCTCTCTCTCTCTCTCTCTCTCTCTTTTATTGATACCGAAGATCCAAGGTAGATAATCTGTGTACTTTCGAGGGTATTGGAGTTTAATAACGAATAAAAATTAATAAAAATGTAATAAATAATGGTTTGGTATTATGTTGGTGTCGAGAGGAATGATTCGGTATGTATGCGAAATGTGGGATGTTTCGGGTTGCAATTAAGGTGTTTGATGAAATGCCTGAGAGAGATGTGGGGTGTTGGAATACGGTTATTTTGTGTTATTTACATGACGGGAAGTAAATAACGGCGGCTGTTGTGACAGTGGTGGTGGTTTCAGGTAGAAATAATGGCGGCTGTTGTGATGGTGGTGGTGGTTTCCAGTAGAAATAACAGCGGCGAATGGTGGAGATGATTTTTTTTTTTTTTTTTTTTTTTTTTTTTTTTTTTTTTTTTTTTTTTTTAATTATGGTTTGTGTGATGAGGAAGAGAGAGGAAGGAGAAGGTGGGTGGTGGGTTGAGGTGGCCGGAGCGGCAGTGGTGGTCGGAGTGGGTGGTGATGGGTAGGGTAAATTATAAAAAAAAAGTATTATACTTGCCACTATTCATCTTCTGGGTGGTGGTGGAACTTGGTACCGGTTGAGCAAGTCACATATTACCCTGAAGATAAAAAAAAAAAAAAAAAAAAAAAATGGTGCTGAAAATGATAAAATTTTGTTCACTAGCCAGAAAATGAATACGTGGCAAGTATAATTTATATTTTTTTTTATAATTTGCCTTTTTTCTATGTAGTATCGTAAAATCGTAAGATCAAAAGATCAGGATCGATATCTTAACAACCATGCTTGGTTTGCGAAGAGTCAACTCGTAATTAAAACTCAAACCGCGTTTTGATCGAAAAGCTTAAATTCAAACTCGATTTTCAAAATTTGAATTTAGTTCGATTTGAATTTCAAGTTGCTCGAATTTAATTAACATTGACTTCTTACTTCCTACCATTGATTGTATAGTTTTACTAGTTATAATACCTGTGCACGCACAAAGTTTTTAAAATTTCGTTTTAATTATGTATTATTATCGATTAAGAAATGAATCACTTAACATGTTTCAAATAGTTTTACTTGGTGGACTAAAATAAAAAATCATATGTATATGTTATAACCTACCTATTATTTTAGGAGAATGCTTTTGGATTAAAAATTATATTTTATTATTCAAGCAAAATCACATGATGATATTTGACTTGCATGAGATGTTAGTGATATATGCTTTTAGTTTTGCAAACCCGAGCTATCAATTTACGATGTTTTTTGTAATTTTGGTATTTCTTTTACTTATATTTTCATTAAAATATGTAGCATATTTTGATAGCTTTGAAAATTGATTCATTTCCTTAATTATGAATAACTATCATATCATTTTTACTAATGTACCTTTTTGTTTGAAAAGTTGTATTTTCATAAGTTTTTGTTATTTACTTCTCATGTTTAATCATAAAATTACCAAATTAACATAGATGCTTACACTATAGCTTTTTTATTACATAAAGAGAAACGAAAAAAGATGTAACGGGTAGAACTCAAATTTAATCTTACGTTTATGTATAATGTATAAGAATAATTTTTCTCTAAAAAACCCCTGAACTCATAACTAATTCTATTATAGCTTAGTGTGTTTATAGTTAAAACACAAATATTAAGTGTATAAGTTTTCAATAAAACATAAAAAAGAGTTACTAAACGTTGGTGTGCATAACAAGAAAGTTAAAGAATAAAAAAAGGTTACTAAATACTATCAGCTAGATAATGTATAAGCCAAAGCTCTGTTGAGGTCTCTTTCGGATTCTATTCAGAAGCAAAAAGAGCTTTACACATAAATCATAAATATAGAATAATGATTGTATCTCACATCCGTGATTATCAACTCAATAACATTATCGCAGTATAGTAACGTAATAACCTGATTAAAACTATATATTCTTGCTGAATAATTTTCATGTACATACTTTTAATTCGTTTACAACAGCCAACTATTTATTATTATTATTATTATTATTGGATAAAATATCACGTCAATGAATAAAGTTAAGTTATCACCTTTTATATTAAACAATGATTATCTAACCGATGTTGTTTTTTTTTTTTTTTTTTTTTTTTTTTTTTTTTTTTTTTTTTTTTTAATGTTTAGCTTTGTATAACGTTTTTAACTGACAGACATGTTGAGGTTGAAGTTGATTTTGTTATTTAATTTTAACTATTGATATATTGTTGTACAAAATGTGTGAATTTAGTAGCACATAATGAGCGTTGATGAAGTTAAAATATGTTCCGTAAAGTTTTTAAAATGTTTTTATGGATATCCATATACAAATTTTAAATAACAATTTCATGATTCGTTGTTATAAGTAGAATCGCTTATATTTATTTTCATATCACAGTATCGTGCATAAATTAAACTTTTGAATAGTAACATGAGTCTTTATTAAAAAAAAATATATATTCTAATTGATGTAAGTTTAAAACTAACATTAGTTTAAAAAAATATTTAACGTACATTAAAACTAATTTGCATATTTACCAAATTTTTTAATTTTAATGGATGAAAGTATAAAAACTAATACTAATGCTCATGTAATTTTAAACAAAGTTAATATTATAAAGTATATGGGGTATACAGTGTAAGTGGTTATTTGTGTTTTTTTTATAAAGTTATTAAAAACATGGAAACTTGTAATTTTCCACTTTACTCTATGTAAATTATTTAAAATTTAATCACTAAAGTTTTATTAATTACTTCTTTATTTTTTAAGTTTTTGTTTTCATAAATTTGACACATATATTTTTATATTTTTTTTTCTTAACCAAATTTCTCTACCAAATTTATTAAGTTTGACCAAAATCAATTTAATTTTGACTTTTTATTGACAAATCACGTTGCTCGATTTCGCATACGTGGCAAAATCGAGCTCTGGTTCT
The DNA here is from genome assembly GCA_030686995.1 of Artemisia argyi. NCBI lineage: Eukaryota > Viridiplantae > Streptophyta > Magnoliopsida > Asterales > Asteraceae > Artemisia > Artemisia argyi. Next base: position 167,273,057 of record CM060698.1, on the reverse strand, counting down.
ATTAATTACTTACTCCTTTTTTAAGTTTTTGTTTTTCATAAATTTTACACCTATATTTTTATTATTTTTTTTTCTTAACCAAATTTATTAAGTTTGACCAAAATCAATTTAATTTGACTTTTTATTGACCAATCACGTTGCTCGATTTCGCATACGTTGCAAAATCGAGCTCTGCTATTGGTCCATTTTTTTTTCAATAAGAAGGGATTTGCGAAAACACTCCGAAATGATGTAATTATTTTATTATATAAAAGATTATAGTTTTATTTTCACTTTCGATTGGACAAATAATTTTATCACATCATTGTGTGAAAGTTTTTTGTTAAATTTGTTGTAAATATAACATTTTCTCTTTTTGTAAAATATTTTTTGGGTAATTCCCCCTATAATTTACTAGAAATTGAATTGTAACTAACTCTATTACCATCGTACAATATTTTAACATCTCATTCGCAATACAAAAGTCTCTTCATAATTTCCATGATGTTTCTATGTATTTTCTTTCAACTAACACTTTTTTACTAGTATTACTCAAAGACGAGCCTATTAAAGCAATTGGAAATCATATTTGAGACATCAGAGGGACATACTCTGGAAAATCCAAATTAAAATTTTCAAGGGTCTGTGCTGGAGCAAGTTAGCTGCCAAATTACTCACTGTGAGTCCCTGTTATCCTTTATTCTATGGTTGTCTGTTATACTTGAATCAATGTCGTTATTATTGCTCTGTCTTTATATAAAATTTAAGGAGCATTGTTTTAATAAGTTAAGTACTGCATTGCAATCATGTGTGCCATGAAAGTTCAGTCAGAGATGTTATGCCATTCTGAGATCATCCGAAGAATCAAATGAGGCAGTGTGTGAAAACTCACAAAGCCGATTCTTCGATATTTGGAGGCTTGAAAATTGAAAATGTAGCAGCAAAGTAAAAAACTAAATGAAACTTGTATGCTTTTTAAAACATAGAATACATTAAATGTTTACTTTTATTATTAAAAGATATGATCAAAACTATTAATGTAAAAGTAAAAATGTTATTCTTCAACAGTTTTTGGATGCACATTGTTAATTCAGTTAGTTTTTGGCCAGAAATTTAGAAAATAAAGTCCCATAGATAAATGCTTAACAAATCACTTGCCAGATGTTTTCTCACAAGCGGTCTCCCTACTTTCGGGCTTATCCTGAGGTAGTGGTATGATTTGTCTACATTTTACCTCCCCATACCATGCGGATTGCGTATGTTGTTGTATAGATGATAGATAAAAATTGTTTTTGTTTTTATTCATATATTTAAGTTTTTAAATTACATATACTAGACATAAATTTTGGGTCCTGGGAGCAGTGGCGGACACAGAATTTTAGAGGACGGGGGCAATTTTTTTTTTTTTTTAATTCGTGATGTACTTTAATAAAAAGGTTATAAAAAAAAGTTGTTAAAACTAAAAACTGATATTTTTTAATATTAAGATAGAGATCTAAGGTTTTTACATTGTTTGACTTTAAGATGGGGGGCATTTGATTTTGTAGTGGGATGCACTTTAATAAAATGGTTATAATTTTTATTTATTTATTTATTTATTTATTTTTTTTAACTCTAAAAATTTATATTTTTTGGCGAACCATGGAGGGCACCGCCACCCCCTAACTTATTTATAGATCCGCCCCTGCCTGGGAGGTCGGCGGTCGGCCACCCTCAAGGTCAGTCCGGTTCTGATTGTTTACTTGGATAATTGTATTGTTCATTAGAAAATTCTCATACACAAGGCTAACAATTTATACATTAATGCTATTTAATCAGAACCTAGGTAAGAATATTAGATTTTGTTAGCATAGTTACAGACTCCAACCCTCTTCTTAAGGTCAAGCAAACTAAAAAAAGATGTTTATCTATGCTTGTGGAATTGGCTATCTGTGATTGTTTGCAAGTTGAATTTATGGTGGTTACATTTGTATCCACATAACATGGTCTAAGATAAGATACTATTAACTTCAATGTGGCCAGTCCTCACATGTACTACTTGCATTTTGATATACACAAGTGCTGCATCTCACGATGACCGCTGTGCGACGCGAACTTTAAGTCTTTAACTTGCTCAAAACACTAACACAAAATGATATGTGAGGGAGTAACAGTTAGACACGAAATGATATGTGAGATCTAGCATATAAGTTTTTTAGTTTTTCTTTTTTGGTTTTTAGTTTTTCTTTTTTATAATTGAGATCGGATGTTTTATGTCTGATTGTGTTCACGTTTTGACATTTCTCTGATGGAGGTGTTTTTGTACTTAAGGTTCATTGAGGCGACATCTTATCTGGGATTTTCGTAGTCTTTTGATTTTAGTGCTGCATAGCCTACTTAAATGTGTTTTTAGTATGGAACAATTGTGTACTTTTGAGTTATAATTTAACGCGTCTGGTATGGTCATTGAGATTTACTTCTAAATTTTTGATCAAATAGTCTTCTTGTTAGACTTTTGGAGGGGTTGTAATGCCGGTCTTTATTGTTAAGTCTTCTTTAATTTGAATTATTCATGCATACTTTTAAATTATATTTTGATTCAGTTTCAAGCCAGATAAAACCTTTAAACTTCCAAAGCACTCAGGTCTCTTGATCATTTGATACTTATTTATATGATTTAATTAAACAGGCACAAGCTGCAATAGCTTATATATACTTTGAAAGCTGCCCCGTATCTATGGCTTTGTTTGAGCAATCTCAGAGTGTTGATTCAGCATATAGAGAAAAATCATCATGTTCAGGTCCACGTTCTGTCTTGTCTACAGATCAGAACAAAGACTTGCTGTGGAATAAGGTCTGTTTAGAACCGCCAACAGTTTCATTTTCTGGTGAGTCTATATACCTGACAGCTCTTTGGGTGTCTCGAAGTGAGGAACCCCTGGATGAATTCTCTAGAACTAAATCTTCCTCAAGGATAAGAGCTGCACTAAAGCTGTTAGCCTTCCGTTTGCCACATATTCTGGTACAGTTTTGGTCGGCTCGTGTTGTTGGGAAACACCAACTACTTACAACTATAGATCAACCATTCGGTCTTGGTTTACCCGTTGAAGAACTCAGTTTTTATAGAAAGGAGTCTGAGCAGAATGTATATCTTGTGTATAAGGATGATGAAGAACAAGATATTAGTCCTCCAGCACGAGTTTTTAGGCGAGGATTACCAGAGTGGACTTCTGATCTTACTAATTACTCGCCAAAACATTTTCCACAACAAGACTGTGCTATTCGTTGCAATCTTCACGGATATTTGGCTTTACCAATATTTGATTCGACTACAGCGTTATGCATTGGTGTGCTCGAGCTCTTGATGTCTTCCAAGAATACAGATTACAGTTTTGAGGTTCAACAAGTTCACAAGGCGCTAAAGGTTTTCATATTTTACTACCTCATTTTTAATTAGTGGTACCTTTTTTTAAGAATCATGTTTTGTTTTATCACTTAAGTTTCCTTTGATGATTCCTGATTTTAACTTGTCCTCTTGCAGATACAAAATCTGACATGCCCACTAACATTTGACTGCGATACTCCAAAGGTGAGTTGGGTCTCGATGATTTATAATCTGAAATATTGTTACTCATGTATAATAACTTGGAAAAGTTCTTCTTTATACAGGTTCTCAGTGAATGCAGGCAAAATGAGGGGGATAAAATCTATTGTATTCTGAAAAGTGTTTGTGACATCCACAATTTACCTCTTGCTCAGACATGGGCTGTTTCCCCACCCAATAGTTTTGTTGCCCATGAAAAGGCTCTACAGAAGAGTTGTAGTAGTTTTGACACCAAATGCATCGGGAAAGTTTGCATGTCAACAACTTCTCTACCATTTTATGTTCGAGACATGGGAATGTGGCCTTTCCGGGAAGCATGTAAAACGCAGCACTTGGATAAGTCATGTAGCTTTGTTGGGAAGGCATTGTTAGCCCATGGTTCAAGTTACTGTCAAGATGTAACTGGGCTTAGTGAAGAAGATTATCCTTTGGTCCACAATGCACGCATGATTGGGTTAAGGGATTGTTTTACAATCTTCTTACACAGTGTTGAAGGTGATGACGACGACTATGTATTAGAGTTTTTCCTACCGTTAGATAGAAAAGACAGTAGGCATGTTTTGAACTTGGTGCAAACATTGAAACAAATGATTGTGATGGCATCTGGATTTGAATTGGGTGAAATATCGCCGATAGAAATTACTGTACCTCCTAGGGATGCCAGTAATCTGTCATTAAGTATAGAACCTCAAAGTATCCAAATATCCTCAACCACAACGGCCAAGACCTTGGCATTTGGGATGGATTCAACAAATTCAGTGTCAGTTTTGGCAAGTGTTGCTAAAAGTGACTCTGCAGATATTCAAAGCCAATGTTCATCCAAAGAAAATTACAACAATAATATGAGTGACAACGTTAATATAGTTAATTCAAGAGATAACGACAATGTTGCCTCATATTCCATTGTAACCAATCTGAAATCAAGTGATACCATTACTGATGCTGGAGAAAAGAGCAAAAAACGAGGCAGAAAGCGTAAAATCGATTCTCTTACAATGGATGCGGTTGAGCAACATGTTGGAAAACCAATAAGTCAAGCTGCCAAGAGCTTTGGTGGTGAGTATCTTTAGTCTTTACTTGATTGTTTATGCCTATCTGCATCTCTCAGTTTTTGATATATATTTATCATAAATTCATTATCATAATGTTTGACTGAACATGTTCGGTTTTCAGTTAGCAGGTCTACATTGAAGCGGTTCTGTCGAGAGAATGGTATATTGAGCTGGCCAAAGCCATGTCAGAGCAAAAAAACTAGTCATGCTACCGAATCAAAATCAGATGATATATACCAAGTAGCACAATTGATGGTGAAGGCAACTTTTAAAGGTGATATGATAAAGTTCCGGTTTCCTATTTCTTCGGGACTGTTGGAATTGGAAAACGAAGTAGCACAAAGACTCGATTTAAAAGGTAAAACGCTTATTATTAAATACAAGGATGAGGAAAATGACTGGCTACGCGTTACTTGTGATGATGATTTGCACAATCTTCCAGAGTTTTTGGCCAGTAATACGACTATCAAATTACTCGTTGAGTTGGCTTCGAATTAATGTTTAAACCCCAATTGGCAATCGTGTTATAATGCGATTTGCTTCTATGGTTGCTTGATTGGGGTTCAAGGTATTCACGTGCAAGTTTGTATGCCAGTCTATCAAAATTTAAAGCATTGTAACCCAACTAATGTAAAATTACATAATTTTTACAACAAAAAATTAATGTTTAAAGTAAACTGTGTTATACAAACTAAGTTAACAAGTTCTAATAGGCATTATACTAACACTTCAAGACTGAAATTAAACCCAAACTTCTTTTCGGACGTGTTCCATAAATGGTTGAAGCACGGCCCATTCTTATCATGGGGTGGGCTTTTATATTGGGTACGAAGAAATTGAGAAAATTACGTCAAACTGTCAAAGAGAACAAAATCGATTGACTTAGCATGTCATAGACTATTTTTATTTTTTGAGTTTTTGAAATTGGACTTTTGGTAATCGCAAGAACTTGTGAGGACTACGCGGACTCATGTGGCCTAATAAATATAAATGTCATGTGGCTCAATTCGTGGTTTCCTCGTAACCCACGACATCCTCATAAGTTTTCCCGAGGACCAAACAGAGGAAAGAGAAAATATCTTGCATCAAAATTTGATGACTTGGTGGTTTTCTATTGGGCTACATGGCTCCACGGGATTCTCACAAGTTATTTCGAGGATCAACAGTCAAATTTCAAAAATCCTCAAAACCTGATTTTTAATGTGCAACGACCTCAATTTTGGTCTTTTGCCGTGAAGAAATTTCTTATAGGATTGTTATCTCACACACAACATTGATAAGAATAGACCCATTCCAAATCCATAATGGGTCACAAATGTTTTGAGATTGAGAAATTTGTTGAAAGGTGTTTCATTACCCACGTGCTTCATAAGTGCACTATTTGATTTTCCATGCTCTAAATCAAAAATACCAGGACTATTATTTCTCTCTCCATGTCATGCATTGAGAATTTCGAACTAACATGATCTACCTAAAAAATCTATCGCTATAATCTCTACGATGTCACACGATATGAAAACGATACGGTTGGAACATAACCAATAATAGTAAGATACCAATCGATGCATTGCGATAGGTACTGCAACATCTTGCAATTATATAGTTAATGTGATGTACTTCAAACGCCGCTTCATTTGAAAACCCGATATATTAATACCTTTACGATAGCAAATTTCCTTATAAATACACTTATTGTGTTTGGGTTTTTATTCTTTTATACAAACATTCTTTCTATAAACTGGCCAAATAATAACACTTACGCATATCTATATACCAATTACTATAACTATTCCTTTAGATCGTCGTAAAAACTATGTTTGGACTTGTTATAGTCTCAAACTAGGCATTCCTCACTTTAGCCAGGTTGGACTTTTATCCAACTCAACACCTTAAAGTCTTCATCACTTTACGCCATGAGGACTTGGTTTTACTCTAATAAATTTTCACGGAATGGAGTGCACGTGACAATTGTTTAATTCGGCCTTATCAATATTCTCATATTTTGTGAAAAAAAAACTAGGGTCTATAACATGGATCTTTACGGGTGCCCACGTTTATTGATTTGATTTGGGGATATTAGGGCTTTTTTTATTATTATTTTTATTTTTTTTATTTATTTATTTTTTTCATCATCATCTGCAAAACTAGAAATGAAAGGGTTTATCAAAAGAAGGTTTAAGTAGGATTTTACCATTAAACGAATTTTGAAGGTGGAAAGATTCTACAATCCAACTTGTGTTTAAATTGGTTTGAGAAGTTTTACACTATCGTCTTTCCCATATACGTTACTTGCATAATATTTATATAAAAAAGATATATCCTCTTTGGATGAAATTTGGTGTAGTTTCTATTAAATGGGTGTATTAATCCCGTATAGTTTAAGTCCTTTTTATGCTCAAGCCCGCACATTTGATGTAGTTCTTGTTGATTTGATGCATTTTTGTTGTACAAATGTATTTTTATTGTTTATGAATTTTATGTGTAATACAAAATTAATTAATAAATCTTATTCTCTAACATAATTTATTTTTATTTTGTTTCGTGTACCTACGCGTTATCTGTTTATTGTATGCAATAATTAACGTTGTTTCAATATCCACTAAACCTTTTAGCGTTTCATTTTAGTCACGACGTTTCACTGAACTCCATTCCACTATATAACTAACAAATATACATTCTCACATTTAAAAATTATTATCGTCATCCATATCTTCAAAGTTTAAGCATGATGTCATCCTATTCTTCCCATAATTGTTCTAACAGAAACAAACGTTCAGGAATTCCATCCCCACCACCATCGCCATCAATGGTGTCCTTAGGAAAAACACCAAACATCTTCCCACATGCAAACGTCTCTTATGATATTTTGGATAAGCACATCAAAAGGAAATGTTTAGATTGAGCAATATAAATTCTTAATCAAGTAGTCATAATTAGAAAACAAAAAAGGTGACGATGTACTTGTAATGGAATATCTTTCGGGATTTTTTTATTGGTACCTTCGTGTCTACAACCGATGAATCGAACATTAAAAAAAATTAAGCTAAAAAAATCTAAATGTGAAGAAAAAAGGCTGAGAAAAATGATGAAACCAAAAGTTGTTAACAACCATCATTGGTAGATAACAGCTGTCGTGGTCCTTACAACTCATTTTTAAAGAAGAGAAACCAACAAATATTTAGCTAATGGCGTAGAGTGATGAAAGCCTTCACTTACCACAACCTCAAAACTTGCAAATTGCATGGGGAGTGTCTTTGTTTGTGTATGTAAAAAATATAAGTATTGGAAAATAAAAGGTATCATATTTAACGAAAAAAATTATTTGAAAAGGTTACGTGTGTGTCACACACGATAAGGGAGATATAAACGTTGCCAAGATGATGATGGATTAAATTAAAAGGTAAATTACTCTCGGGGTAATCAAAATTTCGAATCTACCATGTAAGCGATACACTCGATAGTCAACGATACTGCTTTTCCCGATGTAGTTATCACCGGGGCAAGTAAACCATCATATCAACACTACCAAAATGATATTTACGATACCATGTGATAGATATTTTCCCAATGATTTCATCATCACCCTCACTGACCCCACAATAGACTAACAACTCTACTATGACAGTTAATACTGATGATAAACATCGATATAGTATTCTGAAATGTTGAACTAAGATTGCTCATAGGGTTGATTGTGTTACAATAGATATGGTTAAGTGATTATCGATTGTTATTAGTTAGTTACTGATATTTGTTTATTCCTTCATTTTTATTTCTTGTGTTCAATATAGACATGGTATAGTAAGATGATCCTCATCATAAAATATAATCTTGGCATGAAAAAAGATAATCTCATATACAATCACAAATTACAAATGGAAACAAATTAAAATCTCGCTATAAACTTACAGAAACTAGTCCATCAACTCGTCCATCCTCTTCATCTTATACTTCCTAATATGAAAAATATGTGCAAAAAATCTTCTTCTCACGCGACTTCAACTTTACAAACCAATGCCACCGAGGATAGAAGAAGCTTTGATACATGGTCCTTAAAAATTAGAAGCGGAGCTCAAGCTCTCTTGAAGTCTATGCAATCAAGCCTGAGGTTAAACCCCAAATCAGGAAGAAAAAGAGGACAAAGACTACCTTTTCTACCATCTACAGGAGTGAAGTGATCAAGACTTATGCCGAAAATATTGTGTAGCATTGAGAGACAAGAGTGTCATGTATGTATGAAAAAAATAGAAATGTTAGTCATAGATGGAGAGTTGGAGGGGGGGGGGGGGGGGGGGGAGCAAGGTTAGTGTTTAATATATACAAGGAGGGAAACTTAATGCCACATGACAATATTTTTGAAGGGCAAATTATTAAAAAAATATTATACTTGCCACTGTTTCATTTCCGGGTAGCGAACTATTTTTTTTGCTTTTGACGGTAATTTTCTTTCAGATTATCCTCTTTAGGGTATTTTGCGAAAATTTTGGACACTTTTGCCCCTCTTAGCTAATGCAAATTTTTTTTCCCGAAGGGTAAAAATGTCACATATTACCCTAAAGAGAATGAATTTGAAAGAAAATCACCCTCAAAAGCAAAAAAAATAGTTCGCTACCCAGAATATGAAACAGTGACAAGTATAATACTTTTTTTAATAATAAGATCGCAGTATATCACATGTGTGACGAGATTGAAGTAAATGGTGTGATAGTTTACTTAGACACACCGTATCAAGTAGATGTAGATGGGAAAAATTGAAAAATGTTATCATATTGCGGCCATTGCAAAAGGTCGCTAATGTACCGTAGAATTTTGAGGGGATTACATTTTGAGTTTTCGAAATACAACTCGAAACCATGTCTAGATCTATCTCAATTTAAAGAGCAAAGTATTCTGGATAAATGGTATGGATTTTAGAACACAAAACATAACATAATTAGAGATGTCGATGCTTGAATTGGCTTTGAGGGTGTGAAAAATACGAAAAAAAATTAGAAGGTGTACTAAATTGTTTTTTCAAAAGTTTTTATTTTATAAAAGCATGAAAACTCAAAACATACAGTTTTTAAAGCAATTGGGTGATAAATTTTGCATGGTAAAGTATTTTTCATCAAATTTCCCTTGAGATTAGAGACTTGGGTTAAATAACGTTTTATTGCCAAAGAAAATTAGGAAAAGAAAGCACAAATAATGCTTTAATTTATAACTTTCCAAAACTCTAAATGCTTAATGTATATTTGTAATCTATATATTGTGATTTTAGAAAAATGATGTTCTCGCTTACTAAGTTAATACTCCATTCGTCCTAAATTATAAGTCCATTTTTATTTTGCACAAAGTTTAAGAAAATTCTACTAACTACTTTATTAACCACTCAAATATCATCTATCCCTACTAAAGTCACTTTTGATTGGTTGAAATATAAAAGTGGAAAAATATTTTGGGACAATAAAAAATAACAATATAAACTTATAGTTTGGGACAGAGGGAGTAGTTATTTTTTTAGAAAGGGAGGAAGTAGTTATTTATTAGTTTACAGCTCAACAACATGTCTGCTAACAATGTTTATACATTTACATAAAGTCAGTTTAATCACAATATATTCTTATTCAACGTTTAACTCTTTATTGATATAAATCAAATAATTATACTCAAGTGTTTGGAAAATAACACTCGTGATTGAATGACAAGTATGTACGTGTGATATCCTCACTAAACTTAAACACAAAACCAAAGTATTGTGTCTAAGTAAGAACTATGAAAAATCAACATATATAAAATCTAGGACTTAGTCCTATTTAGAGAAGGAAAACGAGCTATTGAAAGATACAAGAGATGATTTTTCCTTCGTTACAACATTCTTATTTATAAACAAAGACAAAGTGGACACCCATGTGGTAAAAAGTACGTGTCAACATATGATAACTAAAATACACGTTGTACTTCTAGCTTCTATTTCTAGCATGCTACAAACATACTTTTGGTGGAACTGTATTGACAATTGTTTATACTTTTTACAAAGTATAGTACTCATTGATTTTTTATAAGTACTTTGAACTTATCTTCTCAAAGAGTTTCATGCATATACTTCATAGACTTAAATATCCTACCAAAGATATTTAAGTGTTTAGAAGATATTCAGTGAGTTAGTGTGTTATTGTCATCACACATTGACTCCATCATCATATTGGTTCTTATCTTCACTCTCCGAGCCAGATCAGGTTATGATAAGTCTTTATCTTGAGACTCTAAATACTTCTTGAGGATGACTCCTTGAACATATTGTAACGTTCAAGAACTTGTATTTACTTATATTGTTTTTTTTTTTATTTATTCAAATCTATATTAAGAGACTTTGGGCTTTGAATTAGCCCAACAAATGTGGTGAGGATCAATTGGCGGGGAAAGTCGGAAACTAACGGCTAACAAAGTAGCAATCACCAATAATTAGTTTAGGAAAAGTATTGTTGGTCAACAGGGACGAAATCAGGACCATATATAACTGGGTGCACAAAGATTTTTAAACCGTAATATACTAAAATTTAGTTTCATTTTTTATTTGTAATTATACTAACTAAATAATATTAGAAACATATTTTGATAGACCGGATGAATTTAAGATGCATTTAGGATAATCGATGTTTTTCTAAAAATTAACAGTACATCAAAAAAAAATATATGAGGTTCCCCGAAAACCCGCGGAAACCTCTTGTTCCGTCCTTGTTGGACATTAGTCACGTTGGGCTATGAAGAAAATGATCTTTTAATGATATCATTCCAGATAAGGTGATAACACCAATAATGAAATATTTTAAATTCGTAAACATAGCCATCGAATACCAAATTTCATCATTAAAATACGTTTAGTTTATAGTATTCACATTTGATGTTTTACCAGGTCTATATAACCACGTCAAAAATAGTAGGCCTGATTATGACCTGTGTTTTAATTATGCTATCACTAGCAAACTTCATGATCACGTTTGTTAAACAAACAATATTTGAAGGCTTAAATTAAGACCGAGTTTTATTATAAATCCAGGCCACTTCCGTTTGTTTATTCTCTCTGTTATTGCTCATCACACATTAAAAAGCCTAAGAAAAACTTTGGCATCTCAAAATCAAATAACAAACAAGAGGTTGATCTTTTGGATTATAGGTATATAGATTTATAGTTGCAAACTGCTAATACGAGTAATATTTTGATCAAGGAAAAGCCAACTTATTTTGAGAATAGCAAATGTGGCGCCGTATTGATCAGCTTCTTCTTCTTCTTCAACGTAGATTGATTCTTTTACAATGATTTGAAGGTTAGTTTTGGTTATGGTATTATGCTTTCTTTATGTCAAGTTGTTTTTAAGTAACTTTGTTTCTCTTTTATTATGCTTATTCGTCGTACCACTTTTTAAGGATCAGTTGCTTTTAATGTAAAAGTTTTGTTTTTCTTTGATCATGTGAAACTGTTATTAGGGATTGATCTATTTGATATGGTTTCGAGTCAATATGGATGGATTCATGGATATATCTTTGGGGAATTGAATTCTCTTTAGTGATTTTGGATTTTATTTTATTTTTTGGGATTTTCTTTTGCTTACTTTAGAGGTTTTTGGAGAATACAAAATGGTTGATGTTGTATCTAATTAGTCGTTTATAAAGTAGAAAAAGGTAAAATGGGGATTTTTTTTATTACTCGTATTATTTTTTCTTTTTTCTTTTTTCCTTCCTGCTAAGTGGATAAGTAGCTTTTAAATGAGCACTTTGAAAAAGCAGTGTCTAAATTCACTTATTATGTTATTAGCTTTAATAAGACCCGCAAACATTTTAGAAATTTTCAGTTTAATCCATGGGATAGGTTATATGTACCCTAAGTAAAAACATTGGATTTTACAACACATAAACCTTAAATAAAAACATTGGATTTTAAGATCGAAAGTCGAAATAGTTACAAAGAAGAGGTCGATCTCTCAATAATGGAGATATGTCCTCTATAGGGTATAGGGTGTTATGCAAGTGACACAGAGCAAAGAGTAAATTCAAAAATCATCCTTGTGGTTTGGCTAAATTGTGGTTTGGTCAAATTGCACGTTTCATATTTATGGTTTGGAAATTGCTGATGATCTCCTTGTGAGAAAACCTTGGTTCGTTTTCGTCCCTTACCAAAGTAAAATGATTAATTTGCCCTCATCTTCAACTCTTTGAATTTCCCCTAGAATTTTTATTTCTTTAAAAACAAAGTTCATCATCTTATTCTCATACACACAAATTTTATCAAAACACATTCATACAACCATAATCTATTATCACATTAATAATCAAATGCAAACAAAAACTAAATCCATTTACTTTGCTTTATAACTTACTCACCTACAACTTTATCCATTTGTCAACCCACCTACTTGTTGTACCCACTTACTAAGTTATTTAACTATTAATATAGTTAGTTAAACAATTTAATAATATTTCTACTATGTAGTTTACCACTTTGACAATTGATATCACATAACACTTTAAAAACACACAAGTAATTTTCAACGTTTAAATTTTTCGTTGTTAATAAATCAAATAATTCTATTCAAATATTTGCAGAATAACACTTGAGATTAAATGACAAGTATGTATATGATATTTTCACTAAACTTCAACACAAACCATAGTATGATTTAAGATCATTTACATTGTAAACTTTATTTGGATACCAAGGGACCAATCCATACCCTCCATCTCCATTTGATCCAATGGATGAGATTTTACCCAACATTACAAAAAAAAAAAAAAAAAAAAAAAAAAAAAAAAAATCACTTTCATCATTTTTTTTTCAAATATTAATATTTTATAAAACTTTAATCGTTAAGAAAAAAAAAAAAAAAAAAAACATACCATCACGATAAGCATTTAATTATCTTTCTATCGAAGAGCACTTTTTGATATATACCATCGAAAAAAAGTGTTTTTCATTTTTTTCACGTTTTTTCTATTTTTTTTACGTTGTTAAAACTTGAATGAAGAATTTATATGTGATTAAATACTAATTTGAATATACTAATAAAATCACATGTGATATTGGTGTTAAATCACATATGATTTTATTACATATCATATTTGATTTAATACTAATATCACATGTGACTTTATTAAAATATTCAAATTAGTGCTTAAGCATATGTGATTTCTCATGCAAGTTTCAAAAAAAAAAAAAAAAAAAAAAAAAAAAAAAGGTGAAAGAAAAGAAAAAAAAAAGTTTTGTCGAAAGTATATCCAAGTATCCGTATATAGAAAGATAATTAAATGTTGATCATGACAGTATAATTTGTTTTGTCTAATGAATGGTTCATGAGATATTTAAATAATAAAAAATAAGTAAAGTATTATAAGGATTTTAATCTTAGCTATTGATTTCTTTTTAGATGGATGGTGGGATGAGTTCATTGATATGTGAGAAAAGTTTTATATGTAAAATAACTCTCCTCTAAAAGTATTATATTTAAGTAAGAACTATGTTAAACCAATAGATGTGACAGTATAATTTGTTTTGTCTAATGAATGGTTCATGAGATATTTAAATAATAAAAAATAAGTAAAATATTATAATGATTTTAATCTCAGCTATTGATTTCTTTTTAGATGGATGGTGGGATGAGTTCATTGATATGTGAGAAAAGTTTTATATGTAAAATAACTCTCCTCCAAAAGTATTATGTTTAAGTAAGAACTATGTTAAACCAATAGATGTGAAATCTAGGACTTAACTCTAGTTGGAGAAGGAAAAATGAGCTCTTGAAAATGTTAGAAACTTTTAATAAAAGAGATATGTTCTGCTTTTTTACAACACTCCATTTATAGGCGAACATAAAGTGTAAACCTGTGGGGCTCATTTGGTTTTTAGTTGAGTTTAAGATGACGATTTGGATTTAAATTTGGGTGAATATTTGGATTTGGGTTTGATGTAGGAGAGATATATAAGAATTATTTTATATTTGATAAATTATTTAAAAATAAAATTAATTATTGTGAAAGGAAAAAAAATAAAAATGGATTCTTGTTAAAAATAAAGCCCACATGTTTAGAGAAAATAACTCAACCCCAGCTTCTTACTTCGAATTTTAGTATGTGGAATATTAAAGATTCAACCCCAATTCCTGAGTCCACCCATATGTACCAAACAACTGATTTAGGAAAGGTATGAGCCCAAACCCCCTAAACCCGGATATCAAGCGGGCTTTAAAATGAATAATTAACCAAAACTTGCATTAATTGCTCATTTCTAATTTCTATATTAACTACGAGAGTAAAAATATTTTTTTAATAATCAAAATTAACATTAATTACACATATTATAGATTCTTTATTTTTAGTTTGTGGATTACTTTTTAGTTTTAAGACGAAGGGAGTGACATGCATCATGCATTTGATTAAGCATCATATATGTAGTTTTAGCACAACAAATGTTTTGCAAAAGGGTTTCTCTTTTGAGAGCATGGTATTGGTCATACTATAAAAGGAAACGAGAATGGCGGCGGTTGATCGCGCTGCCGTCTCGCAGTTTTTTTTTTTTTTTTTTTTTTTTTTTAAGGTATGCGATGGGCCAGTTTATATGGTAAAACTTTATATCACATTGCATGGTACTTTGACAATGAAGTTGTAATGTGCATATTAAAAAAAATCCAATGTACTTCCATATTACAAGGTCCAAGTTATCTGCAAAAACAATGTCGGAACATTAGCAAGAGTGCTGATGATAAACAAAGGACATGAAAGATGATCTTTCGTTAGTTTATGTGTTAAATAATCAGTCATATCTAAAATGTAAAATCTAAGTCAATAAAACAGTTAAAACTAACGAAATGACGTTATACAATCTAATTCAGCTCATTTTGTAAAGTCAACGTGCAGTGGTTGTGATAAGGCTACTCGTAGTAACACTTGACGATCAACTTACACGATCGATTACATATCGATCGTCCTTCTGTGGGTATTTTTTTCAATCGATCGAGTGGGCGATTTTTTTGGATGTGGGTCGCTTGGACGACCGAGTGTTTATATGTTTTGTGTGTGTTTTATTTAATTAAAAAAAATATTTGTGGGGTATGTTTTTTGTTGTGTATGTCACCTAACTAGGGCACTCAATCGCCTGAAGGTCTCTGAAAAGAGAAAACTGACGTAACAGAGAAAATAGGAAATCCGGACAGCATAACATGTAGTACCTCGTAATTTTCCCAACGGTTAGTAAACACTTGCACTATTTAATTTCCCATTATTTATGACAAAATTTTTTTTATATATATGACTTATTGTGTGAATCACAAACGGAATGTCGTGATATATTATTTGCCTAGAGACATCGCTTGCACACAAACCTAGATAGTCTAAATTATCGCGAATATATTTTAACGCTTGTAATTATAATTATTAAACGTTTATAATTATAATTATATATTATACGACACCTTTTACGTACTATACTTATATATTCCGAATCCTACGAAAATTCTCGAGACCACTCACTATTATATCTCGAACTTATCCCGACTCCCTAAAAACCTCTATGTGGACCCCACACGTAAATGGGCCTTAAACCCAACTAACAAACCAAACGGACCATGTTATACTTTTGTTTTTCCTTTTTCTTGCTGGACCGAGATCAAATCAAAGCCCAAAGGGCTCAAAGCCCAAGCACACCTTATAATTTTTTTTCTTTTCTTTTGTTTCCAGCCACGATCGAGCCAAGGAACACCCCTAATTTCTTCATTTTTCGACACATAACACACACATATTTTTACATAACTTAAATTACGAGCTAGCAAAGATTTGAGAATGATAAAGTTTACCATATACCTCGCTCGTTTGCTACCTAAATTCTGCCCAAAGTAAAACGCAAAAACCATGGACATGGTGAAGCCAAAAACGTGTCATTTATATTCTAACACCTCTCATGACTCCCAATAGCTTCTAAAACCAAACACAAGGGTACAGTAGAATGTCAGGAGGAACAGAGATCTTATGATACATTCCTTTTGTTGCCAAGTTTCGATTGGATGAAGGAAAGGTGCCACCCTCTTATGCCGAGACAACACACACCACTCTTGGCTTCTATCCTTTGTCTTAAACCTTTCACAAGCTCCTATAACTTCCTTGTACATTCTCAGCTAGTATCTCACACGCAAACATACCAAAAGTTATTATAACGTGAAGTATTGACATCGAATTGGGACAAGAAGTAGAAGAGGGGTACGAAGCGTACAAGTGATCCTAAGGAGCCAAGTTTACTCATTTTGAACCTTTGCCAAGACGTGAAGTGAACCACGATCCTCTTTGTTCCATACTCGAACCATTCGAACCTATTACTCCACCTTTGAAAGGTGAGGTGAGCTACTCGTACACAATAACTACACTATCTATTCTCGTTAATACGTTTTACTTTTACCTCATTTCTCACAAAAATCAAACGTACCATATACTTTTTATTCGTCATTCTCGTTTTTGACCACGTTAGGATTCGTGTTTAGTAAAACTTTCGAACCAATAATAACATGCAAACGTAAAAACTCATACATTCCTAATGGTACTTGAACTAGTCGAAAACACTTAGAAACTTTCTAAGTGTTGAAACTAATTACATGTCAAGTCTTACTCGTTTACTTTAGCCCCGTCATTTGTAAAATAGACACACAACATATATATTTTATTACTCGACCTCACTAACGACCTAGTAAACAATTAGATAACACCTTTCATTCGACCTAACTAGCTCGTATAACTACTTTACTCGACCCATTTTGTCTCGACAAAAATCAGATTTTACAAAAACTTTTATAAGCTACGTGGGCCTAAAAGCCCAAAAAGCACTTTTTAGCTTATTGTAATAAGCTGAGGGTATAAACTGATTTGAAACGTTTTAGTAACTTAAAATGATGAATCTCTATGAACCTAGTGTTCCCCCTAACCTCGTGGATCGTTAAACCTTAACGGGCCCTTATTTTTTTTGGCTCGTTAAGCCCAAGAAACAAAATAAGCTTAGAATAAGCTAATAAGCTATCAAACTAAACTTTTCTAAATATTTTGAGCTTAATGAACTAATAAAAATGATAAGTTTTGAAATTGGTAAAACTTGGACCATTTTTGCAAATGTACGAGAAGTAGGGACTGGAATTGCCAAAATTGTAAACTTAGGTGAAAAGTATAAAAACTATTTTTCTAAAGGGTATAAACTGTAAATACTGAAACTTGGAGTCATAAAAGGTAAATATTGTTATATATTAGACCAAAAATGTAAAATATGTATATTGGACTAACGGTGAAAATGTTATTACCGTCAGGGTCAAATTTGTAAAACTTGTGAAACTTGAAGGACTTTACTGAAATAAATATTTCTTATTATATTTATAAAGTTTTATATAAATATTATGATAATTAATATAAAACTTTGAAATTTTTAATTATATATACGTTATATATATAATCCTCGTCGAAATAAATTAAAGTTAACTATACGATATGATTATTAACTTTTATCATGACTTACCATTTCATACTTCGATATATATTGAAAACATGACAAACATTCGCGATAAAACCAGATTTAGACTATCAACTGAAACTTGCATTATCTTTTAGGTTGTGTTGTGTGAAGCCGTTTCCTTGCTTTGTTGAGACTACGATACCACTGTACTACTAAGGTGATTTCATAGCCCACTCTTTAACTATTTTCCCGTGGGGAGATACATGCTTAAAACTCGATCACAAGTCTTTTATACCGGGTATTGAAATACCGTCAGGCCAATGTTATTTGCTTAAGTTACTATTGTCAGAAGTCCCTCTATCATGAACCTTAATCACCTGAAGGGTGAACGTAAATAATTGTGGATAGTACTATTAGTGATTAACAATCCTCGTTTGGTTGTTGGAGAAAACACCAGGCGCACTTTATTGTTCTTATAAATAGGTTATTGACAAATACCTATCTTTGGGGGCCTATTACTTACCATCATAATTCATATTTATGATTGGCTGTTAATCGTTGAGTATCATGAGCTTAAGGCAATAACAGGAACACTGATTTTTAACATATTGATTGTATGTGATTACAATACATTCGTAACTTGTGATTAAACTCTTAAACTCAAACCTATGAATATCACTCAACTTTATGTTGACTTTAGCATGTTTATCTCAGGTAACTAAACAAGACGGATCTGGATGGCACGGAGTGGGCAAAAGCAAGACAAGAACTATAATAAACTACTTATTTTCCTTCAGAATAAAACACGTTCTTAACTAAATAATGTTTTGTATTTCTAATATTTGGTATTTTGAAATAAAATAAATCTTTAATACCTCACTTTGTGATATCTACTATGATTGTGACAAAGATCCTCGAAGTAATACCCCGAAAGTTTCCGCTGACATATTAAGTCTTCCGCTATTATTAAAACAACTTTTGGGGGTGTTACAGATTGGTATTCAGAGCCACGGTTATAGAGAACCAGATGTTTTTAAACATTGGACTATAACTACACTTTAACTGGACCATTTTTACAAAATACCACTTCATGCCCTCCGTGCCTACAATCCAACATCTGGTAGAAAAATTACTTCTCATTATTTCTTACTTATATAACTTGATATATGCTTACATGTTATGATTATGCTAATAACTATGTTTACTAACCGGGATTATTACAGTACCATGTCTTCCAAACCCAACTTCATTGTGTTATTATCGGATTCGGAAACTGAGAGCTCTACACCTATGGTACCAACTCTTGCTCCAATGACTGTGTCACCTACAACAGATAAGAATAAGGAAAGTCAGCAATCCTCTACTTCACCTCAAGCATCATCTGGTCCAATCAGACGCAGTAAGCAAACTTCTCCATTCCAGCCTTATGAACCAGCCACAGCTGGAAAAGCTCTTTCATATGCTGAAGAAAAAGACATCTGGGATGATACTAAATGGAAAAAGGAAGTTGCTCCAACTGCAGAACCAGTGATACTACCTAGTATATTTTATCAGCAGACTACTACTGTACCAGTGACAATCAACAGTTCACCACCTGTGAAAACTTCCAGTGCTCCTCTACCTTATCAACCAAGGAATTACCAGATTCGTCCTACCTCCTCAGATCCTTACTATTATGCAAGAACCAACCATAAGGCTCGTAAGCGGGTCAATGCTCGCAAATGGTCATTTCTACTACCAATCCTTAAGTATTGGAGATCTCAAGAAGGTACTCCCACCAACAGAGAACTTGGTGAAAGATCATCATTTGCTGCATCCAAGGTCCTTCCAGTCACTGGAGAACCCATTCACCATACCATACCACTCTTGGCAGCTAGGTTAGTAAGACATGAAGACAGGTTAGACGCCATAGCCACCTTGGTGAACAACATCCCTAATGAACTAATAGAAGTCATGTCAGCTGAGATCGAACAACTTGTGATGGGACACCTAGAGACGGGAACCATAATTGAACAACTAAGTACCCAATTCGGTGAAGCTATGGAATTCATCGGATTACTTTGCTCTGCTAACACCGTAAACAGGGACATCATGTGTGACATCGATCAAGCCCTCGACACCACAAGAGCCCAAGTCATGTCTCTGCGACGTGCACAACAAGAAACACAAGCTAGGGAGAGAGACCGAGACCAAATTATAGAAACCATGGCCGCCAAAATTCAGGAACTAGAACGTCGTCTTGATGATAACCAAGGAAAACCCTAGAATGCCATAGATTGTCGATGTAGCCTCACCCACATCACAGTAATAACTTGTATTTGAATGTCCTAGAAGATATGTCAACAAGAATGAATAAGTGATGTAAAACGACGATCTAATCAATGATGTTATGTTTGCTTTATTTTCATAAGTGTTATGATATCGTATATTGCATCGTGATATATGTGACACTATTATAACTTTGAACCTATTGATGTTACTAAATAGTCTAACACAAGATGGTTATTATGAAAATTCTGAAAATATATTCTCATTTTTAGGAATATGGCACCTAAGAGAACCACGACCACTACCTCAGCAGCAACCATGACCCCGGAAGAGATCCAACAAGCAATCACCAATGGAATCAATGCAGCCTTAGCCGAACAAGCAAATGCTAATGCACAACCGGCAAGAAATGTTGCTCCCGCACCTCGCCAATGTACCTATAAAGACTTTATGGCTTGTCAGCCAACTTACTTCATGGGTACTGAAGGGATAACTAAACTCGCCCATTGGTTCGAGAGATGCGAAACAGTATTCCAAAGGAGTGGATGCTCAGAAAACAACAGGGTCACATTTGCCACCGGAACCTTAATGGATGACGCCTTGTCATGGTGGACCGCTACAACTCAAACTTTAGGTACAGAAGCGGCATACCAACTCTCCTGGACGGAATTCAAAGCCAAGATCCTAAAGAAGTACTGTCCTCGATCCGAAATAAGAAAACTGGAAGACGAATTCCACGTCCTTGCAGTCAAAGGAATCGATCTTAGGGCTTACAACAGGAGATTCCACGAGCTAATGGCATTATGTCCTTCTATCGTACCAGATTTAGAGAAAACTCTGGAGAAGTATATTGAAGGTCTTCCCCGGAATATCGAAGGAAACGTCACAGCATCCAACCCACCATCACTAGAAGTCGCAATGGAGTTAGCACAAAAACTCCTAGACCGCGAAATCAAGTGCAACGAACTCAAAAGAAAACTCGATGACAGGAGAACCACCCACCACCAAAACCACAATCACTACCACAACGGCCATCGCAACAACAACCATCACCACAACAACAACAACAACTACAACAGGATCAACCAACAACAACACCAGAACAAGAACCCACATCGTCAACAACAGAACCAACGACAAGAACCTCCTAAGATATTTACGGCAACCAATGGCAATGGATATCAAGGTATTAAGCCACAGTGCAACCGATGCAAGCTTCATCACAATGGTGCTTGTACAGTAAAATGCCATAAATGCCAAAGGATAGGTCATGCCACAAAAGATTGTAGAACCCCTGCTACCGGCAGCAACCTACAACCAATAGCACCAACATGTTACTCATGCGGAGAAACCGGACACTTCAAGAACCGCTGTCCAAAGGGAAATGGTCAGAACACTGCACGAGCAAGAGCATACGTGATGGGAAATGAAAATGAACCACAAAACCCCGACGTTGTCACGGGTACGTTCTTATTAAATCATCATAATGCTAGAGTATTATTTGATTCTGGAGCAGATAAGAGCTTCGTGTCAGATACGTTTGCCCCTTTCATTAACTCTAACCCTTCTATGCTAAACACCACATACGAGATAGAAATGGCCAATGGGAACTTAATTAGCACCAACTCGGTTTTAAAAGATTGTACCATAACCCTCGTAGGAGAATCCTTTCCTATTGACCTGATGCCTGTCCAACTCGGTAGTTTTGATGCTATCATCGGAATGGATTGGTTATCCAAACATCAAGCTAGGATTCATTGTGACGAGAAAGCCATACACATTCCTTTTAAGAATGAAACCCTCGTTATCCATGGCGACAAGAATAAAAACCGATACGGAATCATCTCATGCCTCAGAATGATAAAATACATGAACGAAGGATGTCATGTATTCATGGTTCAGGTGACGGAAAGTAAGTTAACCAAGAAACAACTTAAAGACGTACCTATTGTTAAGGAATTCCCCGAAGTATTTCCTGAAGATCTACCCGGTCTTCCACCGACTCGTCAAGTAGAGTTTCAAATTGAACTAGTGCCTGGAGCGGCACCAGTAGCAAAAGCACCTTACAGGTTGGCACCTTCCGAAATGGAGGAACTATCGGAACAACTAAAGGAATTATCCGATAAAGGTTTCATTAGACCAAGTTCATCACCCTGGGGAGCCCCAGTATTGTTTGTTAAAAAGAAAGACGGATCATTTCGGATGTGCATAGATTACCGAGAGTTAAACAAACTCACTATAAAGAACCGATATCCTTTACCTAGAATAGACGATTTGTTTGATCAATTACAAGGATCGAGTGTATACTCGAAGATTGATCTAAGGTCGGGATACCATCAATTGAGAGTTCGGGAAGAGGATATTCCCAAGACAGCCTTCAGAACCCGTTATGGACACTATGAATTTCAGGTAATGCCATTTGGTCTAACAAACGCACCCGCTGTGTTTATGGACCTAATGAACCGAGTATGCAAGCCATATTTGGACAAATTCGTGATAGTGTTCATTGACGACATTCTGATCTACTCTCGTAACAAAGAGGAACATGCCAATCATTTGAGAACAATCCTAGAGTTACTTAGGAAGGAAAAGTTGTACGCAAAATTCTCAAAATGTGACTTTTGGATTTCCACGGTACAATTTTTGGGACACGTAATCAATAGTCAAGGAATACACGTGGATCCTGCAAAAATAGAGGCAGTTAAAGAATGGTCATCACCTACAACTCCCACAGAAGTACGTCAATTTTTAGGTCTTGCAGGTTACTACCGGAGATTTATTGAAGGTTTCTCTAAAATCTCAAAACCATTGACCAAGTTGACCCAAAAGAACGAAAAGTACGTTTGGGGACAAGAAGCAGAATCAGCCTTCCAACTGTTAAAACAAAAGCTTTGTGAAGCTCCAATACTAGCATTGCCCGAAGGAAACAAAGATTTCGTGCTATATTGTGACGCTTCGTACCATGGTTTAGGTGCAGTTTTGATACAACGAGATAAGGTAATAGCTTATGCCTCACGTCAACTGAAGAAACATGAGGAAAATTACACAACCCATGATCTAGAACTAGGAGCAATAGTATTCGCTCTTAAGTTATGGAGACACTATCTATACGGCACTAAATGTATCGTGTTTACAGATCACAAAAGTCTCCAACACATCCTAGATCAAAAGGATTTAAACATGAGACAACGCCGTTGGTTAGAATTGCTTAGTGATTATGATTGTGAAATCCGTTATCACCCAGGAAAGGCTAATGTAGTAGCAGATGCACTAAGCCGGAAAGAAAGACTAAAACCTCTCAGGGTTAGATCGTTAGGCATGACTATTTGTTCACCCCTTCCAACACAAATCATTATCGCCCAGAGCGAAGCTCTCAAGAAAGAAAATCGACCAATTGAAAAGATTTTTGGTATGCCGGAAAATGAAAACGGATTTGTGAAAAGATCAGATGGAATGCTTTGTTTCAAGGAAAGAAGCTGGATTCCTCTCTTCGGAGGTATTCGTGACCTTATCATGCATGAGTCTCACAAGTCAAAATACTCCATTCACCCAGGTTCCGACAAGATGTACCGAGATCTTAAGAAACTATATTGGTGGCCGAACATGAAAGCCGACATCGCTGAGTACGTCAGTAAATGTCTAACATGTTCAAGAGTAAAAGCAGAATACCAGAAACCCTCCGGATTACTCACCCAACCCGAACTCCCCATGTGGAAATGGGAACGTATTACAATGGACTTCATCACCAAACTTCCCAAAACCTCTACTGGCTACGATACGATATGGGTTATCGTTGATCGTCTCACCAAGTCAGCTCATTTCCTACCAATCAAAGAAACTGATGAAATGAACACGCTTGCTCAGGTATATCTGAAGGAAATTGTGTCACGACATGGAGTGCCAATTTCCATTATATCAGATCGTGACAGTCGTTTCACGTCTCATTTTTGGAAATCATTACAAAAAGCTTTAGGAACAAAGCTGGATATGAGCACAGCCTATCACCCACAAACCGATGGTCAAAGTGAGAGAACAATACAAACCTTAGAAGATATGCTACGCGCTTGTGTTATAGACTTCGGAAAAGGTTGGGACAAACACTTACCGTTGGCAGAATTCTCATATAACAACAGTTATCATACCAGTATCAAGGCAGCACCATTCGAAGCACTTTACGGTAGAAAGTGTAGATCACCCGTTTGCTGGGCAGAAGTCGGAGAAATACAACTCACAGGACCGGATCTAGTTCATGAGACAACCGAGAAAATCATCAAAATCAAACAACGTTTACAAACCGCCAGAGACCGACAGAAAAGTTACGCTGACCTAAAAAGAAAACCCATGGAATTTCAGATTGGAGATAAAGTTATGTTAAAAGTATCACCATGGAAAGGAATGATACGATTCGGAAAGAGGGGAAAGTTAAACCCAAGATACATCGGTCCATTCAAAATCTTAGAAAGAATTGGACCCATGGCATATAAACTTGAACTACCCGAGGAACTTAGTAGAATTCACGACACTTTCCATGTGTCAAATCTCAAGAAGTGTTTATCCGATGAATCTTTGGTCATTCCATTGAAAGAATTACAACTTGATGACAAACTCGTTTTTACCGAGGAACCAGTAGAAATCATGGATAGAGAAGTCAAACAACTGAAACAAAACCGTATCCCTATCATAAAAGTTCGATGGGACTCTAAACGAGGACCAGAGTATACTTGGGAACGCGAGGACCAGTTTCGCACCAAGTACCCACACCTTTTCTCTTAGACACCCTTGGCAACCCTCCTAAACTCGAATTCCGGGACGGAATTCACTGTAAGATGTATGTACTGTAGTACCTCGTAATTTTCCCAACGGTTAGTAAACACTTGCACTATTTAATTTCCCATTATTTATGACAAAATTTTTTTTATATATATGACTTATTGTGTGAATCACAAACGGAATGTCGTGATATATTATTTGCCTAGAGACATCGCTTGCACACAAACCTAGATAGTCTAAATTATCGCGAATATATTTTAACGCTTGTAATTATAATTATTAAACGTTTATAATTATAATTATATATTATACGACACCTTTTACGTACTATACTTATATATTCCGAATCCTACGAAAATTCTCGAGACCACTCACTATTATATCTCGAACTTATCCCGACTCCCTAAAAACCTCTATGTGGACCCCACACGTAAATGGGCCTTAAACCCAACTAACAAACCAAACGGACCATGTTATACTTTTGTTTTTCCTTTTTCTTGCTGGACCGAGATCAAATCAAAGCCCAAAGGGCTCAAAGCCCAAGCACACCTTATAATTTTTTTTCTTTTCTTTTGTTTCCAGCCACGATCGAGCCAAGGAACACCCCTAATTTCTTCATTTTTCGACACATAACACACACATATTTTTACATAACTTAAATTACGAGCTAGCAAAGATTTGAGAATGATAAAGTTTACCATATACCTCGCTCGTTTGCTACCTAAATTCTGCCCAAAGTAAAACGCAAAAACCATGGACATGGTGAAGCCAAAAACGTGTCATTTATATTCTAACACCTCTCATGACTCCCAATAGCTTCTAAAACCAAACACAAGGGTACAGTAGAATGTCAGGAGGAACAGAGATCTTATGATACATTCCTTTTGTTGCCAAGTTTCGATTGGATGAAGGAAAGGTGCCACCCTCTTATGCCGAGACAACACACACCACTCTTGGCTTCTATCCTTTGTCTTAAACCTTTCACAAGCTCCTATAACTTCCTTGTACATTCTCAGCTAGTATCTCACACGCAAACATACCAAAAGTTATTATAACGTGAAGTATTGACATCGAATTGGGACAAGAAGTAGAAGAGGGGTACGAAGCGTACAAGTGATCCTAAGGAGCCAAGTTTACTCATTTTGAACCTTTGCCAAGACGTGAAGTGAACCACGATCCTCTTTGTTCCATACTCGAACCATTCGAACCTATTACTCCACCTTTGAAAGGTGAGGTGAGCTACTCGTACACAATAACTACACTATCTATTCTCGTTAATACGTTTTACTTTTACCTCATTTCTCACAAAAATCAAACGTACCATATACTTTTTATTCGTCATTCTCGTTTTTGACCACGTTAGGATTCGTGTTTAGTAAAACTTTCGAACCAATAATAACATGCAAACGTAAAAACTCATACATTCCTAATGGTACTTGAACTAGTCGAAAACACTTAGAAACTTTCTAAGTGTTGAAACTAATTACATGTCAAGTCTTACTCGTTTACTTTAGCCCCGTCATTTGTAAAATAGACACACAACATATATATTTTATTACTCGACCTCACTAACGACCTAGTAAACAATTAGATAACACCTTTCATTCGACCTAACTAGCTCGTATAACTACTTTACTCGACCCATTTTGTCTCGACAAAAATCAGATTTTACAAAAACTTTTATAAGCTACGTGGGCCTAAAAGCCCAAAAAGCACTTTTTAGCTTATTGTAATAAGCTGAGGGTATAAACTGATTTGAAACGTTTTAGTAACTTAAAATGATGAATCTCTATGAACCTAGTGTTCCCCCTAACCTCGTGGATCGTTAAACCTTAACGGGCCCTTATTTTTTTTGGCTCGTTAAGCCCAAGAAACAAAATAAGCTTAGAATAAGCTAATAAGCTATCAAACTAAACTTTTCTAAATATTTTGAGCTTAATGAACTAATAAAAATGATAAGTTTTGAAATTGGTAAAACTTGGACCATTTTTGCAAATGTACGAGAAGTAGGGACTGGAATTGCCAAAATTGTAAACTTAGGTGAAAAGTATAAAAACTATTTTTCTAAAGGGTATAAACTGTAAATACTGAAACTTGGAGTCATAAAAGGTAAATATTGTTATATATTAGACCAAAAATGTAAAATATGTATATTGGACTAACGGTGAAAATGTTATTACCGTCAGGGTCAAATTTGTAAAACTTGTGAAACTTGAAGGACTTTACTGAAATAAATATTTCTTATTATATTTATAAAGTTTTATATAAATATTATGATAATTAATATAAAACTTTGAAATTTTTAATTATATATACGTTATATATATAATCCTCGTCGAAATAAATTAAAGTTAACTATACGATATGATTATTAACTTTTATCATGACTTACCATTTCATACTTCGATATATATTGAAAACATGACAAACATTCGCGATAAAACCAGATTTAGACTATCAACTGAAACTTGCATTATCTTTTAGGTTGTGTTGTGTGAAGCCGTTTCCTTGCTTTGTTGAGACTACGATACCACTGTACTACTAAGGTGATTTCATAGCCCACTCTTTAACTATTTTCCCGTGGGGAGATACATGCTTAAAACTCGATCACAAGTCTTTTATACCGGGTATTGAAATACCGTCAGGCCAATGTTATTTGCTTAAGTTACTATTGTCAGAAGTCCCTCTATCATGAACCTTAATCACCTGAAGGGTGAACGTAAATAATTGTGGATAGTACTATTAGTGATTAACAATCCTCGTTTGGTTGTTGGAGAAAACACCAGGCGCACTTTATTGTTCTTATAAATAGGTTATTGACAAATACCTATCTTTGGGGGCCTATTACTTACCATCATAATTCATATTTATGATTGGCTGTTAATCGTTGAGTATCATGAGCTTAAGGCAATAACAGGAACACTGATTTTTAACATATTGATTGTATGTGATTACAATACATTCGTAACTTGTGATTAAACTCTTAAACTCAAACCTATGAATATCACTCAACTTTATGTTGACTTTAGCATGTTTATCTCAGGTAACTAAACAAGACGGATCTGGATGGCACGGAGTGGGCAAAAGCAAGACAAGAACTATAATAAACTACTTATTTTCCTTCAGAATAAAACACGTTCTTAACTAAATAATGTTTTGTATTTCTAATATTTGGTATTTTGAAATAAAATAAATCTTTAATACCTCACTTTGTGATATCTACTATGATTGTGACAAAGATCCTCGAAGTAATACCCCGAAAGTTTCCGCTGACATATTAAGTCTTCCGCTATTATTAAAACAACTTTTGGGGGTGTTACATAACATCTTCCGTTTCGAAAATGTAAAAAGAAATAATGGGACCACTACATGAATGTATCACTTTAATTTAATAATTTTGACATCAAATAGTATTATCTAAACATGGCATTCCTTTTCACACATTTCACACATAAGTTTGCATTCACATGGATGATAATCAGTCTTGCAACTTGCAAGCAATATTTTCCATGTCGCATCCTGAAAATCTGTCTTACTTTAATTTAATGGGTATACGGTGTATTTGATGTTTTTAAGGGGCCGTTTGGTTCGCAGTATGTTTTGAAATGAATTGTAATCTGTCAAAAGAATTGTAATTTGAATTAATTGTAATTCAAAGAGTTGGAATGTGTTGTAATTGTAATGTGTTAGAATTGTAATTGACATATTCTGTCATTGTGTTTGGTTGGATCTCAACGTAATATAATTCAAAATTTTTTTTTAATAAAAACTTAAAATTAATAATAATAACAATAATAAAAAAATTAAATAATAATAATAATAATAATAATAATAAATAATAAATAATAATAATAATAATAATAATAATAATAATAATAAATTAAAAAAAATAAGAATAAATAATAAGAATAATATTTATTTTTATTATTATTATTTTAATATTTATATATTATTATTATTATTATCATTTTAATAATAATATTATTATTTAATATTTAAATAATAATATTAATAATAAATAATATTTATTATTATTATTATAAATAATTAAATAATAATAATAATAATTAAATAATAATACCAATAATAATAATAATATTTTTTTATTTATTATTATTATAAATAATTAAATTATAATAAATAAATAAATAAATATATAAATAATTAAATAAATAAATATTTATTATTATTATTATTTTTATTATTATTATTTATTTCTTCTTATTATTATTATTATTATTATTATAAATAAATAAATAATAAATTAATATATAAATATTATTTATTTATTTATTATTGTTATTTATTATTATTATTATTATTATTATTATAAATAAATAAATAAATAAATATTATTATTATTATTATTATTATTATTATTATTATTATTATAAAGTTCTGAATTACAACGTAATTTAAAACTTTCCATCCAACTTCCTATGTAATCTGAATTCCCTCCTTTGATGTAATTGTAATGACTGAATTACAATTACAACGTAAACCAAACAACCTACGTAATGCAATCTGAATTACAATTCCCCCCTTTCTGTGAACCAAACAGCCTACGTAATGTAATCAAATTACAATGACATCGAATTACGTCAGATTACAACGAACCAAACGCCCCCTAAAGGTTTTGTTAGGTAAAATGTTTTTGAGGGACGCATCACATATAAGAAATTCAAAGAAAACGAAATGAATGTCTTTTCCTTTGTCTCCTCCTTCTAGTCTTCTTCCCACCTCATCACCAAAACACCAACTTTATATAAACTCTCATTCTCCCCCACCACATCACCATCTTTATATAAATATCCAACTCTAGAGCTTCGCACTCCAACTTTCATTTGTAAAACTACTACAACTTTATTAGTGATTTTATTTGTATCCACTGGTTATTTAAAAAGAATTCTGCCACATTAAGGATTTCTGCAGGTAAGACCTCATCAGCGAAATTACTATGTTTGCGTGAGTTTTTGTTAGCACATAGTGTACTGCATGGTATTCTGTTACTTGCATTCTAAATTTTTGTCGGGATTGTGTCTTCCCACACCATCTGTTTGGTATATACACACCATAGTAAGTTATTTGTACCAGATTTTGGTCATGCATCCTTTGTCTTCTAGTCAACTTTTTATTCCAAATTTCATAAACTAATACTACCTCCGTCCCAAAATATAAGTCCATTATGACTTTTTCAAAGTCTTTTAGTTTCAACTTTGACCTTAATTATTTTCTTTCGTGTTATATAATACTTGATGCAAAATATATAAATGAATTAGTGTTTTAAATGCATTTTTATTGGTATACTTTTCATTAAGTATTATATAACACAAAAAATAATAATTAAGGTCAAAGTATTAAAAAGAAGACTTTGAAAAATAAAAAATTGACTTATATTTTGAGACGGAGGGAGTAGTACTATCTTTTACAGTAATTTTTAATTATTTACCATCTTCTCTCTCTTAATACATCTCCTTTTCCATTTGAACTAAATCATACACGACCTCCACCCTCTTCAACGTTAAATCGACACCACCATTGGATTCATCACACTTTTCCGAACAAAACCTCACTTACCCGACACTCACCGGAACAGCCACGCGCCGCCACGTCTCCGGTATATCTTCCTCTTTTTCCGGCGACTTTCAGGTTACTTGTAACATCACCGCCGGCGAGTGGAGCTCCCATACCTTTTCCCGAACCTAATCCAGTTATCTTTTTCACCTCAGCCTCCACCGGACGCCGGCGACCACCGCCACTGCCACCGTCGACCACAAACGACCACCTATATCTTCTATCAATGCAACCAACTATAGTATCTCCACCCTACACTGTAACGGCGCCGCTGGTGGTTCACTAAGACTATGTTTATTGGTGACCTTTGGTGTGGGTTGTGGGTTGGGGTCACGACCGATTCTCCCCTTTCAACCAATCACAAATTGACATGTGGCAATCGGTTGTGACTTTAGGTCACCAAGTGACCACAAATTGGCAATCTCTTGTGACCGGCTGTGAATTTAGGTCACCAATAAACATAGTTTAAGTGGGGTTTGTATCTTGAGTTACAAAACACATTTTTACAAAAAAAGAAAATGTATTAGATCTTGAACTACATGTAAAAAATTTATACACCACCCTCAGGTACGATGTATAAATTTATACAATCACTAAGTGGCCTCAGGTACGATGGTGGTTGTAGTAGTCATGTTTAACCGGAGGTGTGGCGACCGGAGGGATGATGGATATATGAATGGTAGTGATAGATAAGTTTGGAAAAGATGAAAAAGTACAAATGTGTGTATTAAAAAGAAAGAAATAAAAAAATAATATTTTTGTTTTGGAAGTAAATTTTACCAGCTTTTACTGTCATTTATGTTTTCAAAGCATAAAAACAAATGAGGTTATTTGAGGTGGTGTGGAAACCATATTCTTTTTGTCTACGGTTTTTCTAACTTGTGCCTTAGGGGCATAAGTTAAGCACACCAAAAGTACATAAGGGCTCACGAAAAAGTACACATGGATCCACATAAAAGTACAGACAGGTGTACTTTTATGTGGGTTCCTGTGTACTTTTGATGTACTTTTGATGTTCTTAACTTGTGCCCCTAGGGCACAAGTTAGAAAAACCCTTTTGTCTATTATAGTATCAGTTATATGTTTTTTGCTCTTATTTTAATTCTCTTCTGTCACATTGATATTGAGTGCTTTATACGGAGAATCAAATCTTATTTTAATACTCGTATGTATGAAATATGTTATCTTATTGGGAAAATAACAAAAAAAGCTATTTTTGGTAAAATTAAGGTTTTTATCAAACCAAAAAGCTCTCAAATTTGTTTTGGACCAAACTCAAAAGATTTTCAAAATAAAAGTTTGTGATTTCAGCTTTAAACCCCTTTTTGGACAACCTTTGGACTCATGTTAACCTCTTCTATCCTTTACCTATCCCATCCTTGCACAATAACCATCAAAACCCACAAAAAAGGACTAGGAAAGAGGCAACAAAACCAAAACGACACATCTTCAAAGTTGAATAATTACTATCTTAAAACCCAAATTGCTATATCTGGAAACCCCAACCCAAAAAAATCGCTAGGTAAATATTGTAGATCTTTTTTTGTGAATTGCTATAGTATATTCTAGTAAGTTTGACTGGGTTTGAGATTTGGTATATTAATTGATAATGACACTTGATTTGTACTGTAAATTATACTACGTATAACAGACTGGTCTACCCAAACTAATTCAATAGTCGACACTACTTAAATAAGTCATTATTGGTGTAACTAATTAAGTATGTCAAAAAGTGAAATGTCAACACTCGACATAAAGAACCATGCATGTCATGTTAATTTGCTTTCAAGCATGTTTAAAAAAAAAAAAAAAAAAAAAAAAAAAAAAAAAAAAAAAAAAGGTTAGTCACTTGTGTATTTAAAACCTTTTCTTTTCAGAAAAAAATGTGACTTTGTTTTTGTTTGTTTTTTATTTTTTTCTTGATTTCGCTCGGTTATCACACATAAAACTTTAATAATTTTGGTTTCTGGTCTTTCATAATCACAAGACAAAAACACAATACGTACTTTCTATCTTGTTTTTTCTGGTCTTTCATAAAACAATAGAATCTTGTTTTTTTATTTCTGGCACGTGAAAGTGGGGTTAACTGGTTGACAAAAGAGGCAATGGTTGAATAAGAAAGAAAGTTGAACCCCCCACTTGTACCTGTCAACACATACACTTAATTTGCAAATCTATCAACAATTAAAAGCCGTACAACTGAATGTGGCGGGTTATTAAGCTTCTCATTCTTCTTCTTCTTCTTCAATAACGCAGATTAATTCCTAAAAAATGATCTAACCGAGTAACTGATGACCTCACATTAGACTCTGGTAATCTTTTCAACAACCAATTATTTCATTTTGTAGTCACATATGTATCCATATCTTCATTGGCTAATAGATATGTCACTTCTTAAAGTAAAGTTATTATATCATGTTTGAATTGATTTTAATATCTTTTAGAGAATTAGAGCGAAAACGGACCTGTTGATGTTTACAATCGTTTAATATGTTTGTTGCATGTTATTTTACGTATTTTATGCGTTTTTAGTTTATCACTGGCAATTCCGCATCAATCTTTTTTTTCCCAGTGTCGAAGTACACAAATACACAATCGTGAAAGCTTTATTCCTAATGCGAGGATGTTATAAATAGCTAGCAATACTCGAAACAATATATCTTTTTGATCTTTTAAAGTATATAAAATTTTTGTTTATCTGCGTTTGCCAAATTTACGAATTAGGATTAAGGATTTTGAAACTATGATAATATTAAGCAACACCTGTTTTCTTTTTCGGAACATCACTTGGAGCTGTCTTATGCCTTATTTAGTATTTTAGTTAGTACTTATTTAATTTATTCACTTTCGTGAAACAGGGTCTCACTAGCACAATTATACAGAATTTAAGAAGTTAAGATCTGCGCAGTTTCAATGAGCTTGAAACGGTTGTCCCAGTCTGTTAAATCAGAAAATGCTGACAAAGAACCATGTTTGGGTTCTGGTTCGTCTAGTGAAAAGATCACAGATTTAATGCTGAACAAATTCTCTTTAGAACAACCGACAGCTCCATTATCTGGTGAGGCGAGATATCTAACACCGCTTTGGGTCTCTGGAAATGAAGAGCCGCGAGATGAACTCCGTCAAACTGATTCATCTGATTCCAAAACCATTATTGGTACATATTTAATTTCTTTATCATTTCTTTGTTACCTTTTCTGGCCATAGTAATTAAGGACCTACTTAGAGTTCCACTTTGCATTTACAAGGCTCCTTTTCTTACTAAAACAGGCCCAAAAGTTAAACTTGGTGACATGTTTCTCCATAATTTGCAAGTTTACAAGTTTTATATTACAAAACGTCTTCTAACTTGTTTTGCTGAAGAATAGGTTTTGATGAGCTGGGGATTGACAATAACGACAACCAATATACCCAGAGAATGTTACAGGCCAAGATAAGAGCTGTGCTAAAGTTATTAACTTTCCGCAAGCAGCGTGTTATTGTTCAGTTTTGGTCACCTCTTTTCGTTGGGAAAAAACAGCTACTTACAACTATTGATCAACCATTTGGTCTTGGTGTCATTGAGGGCGAACTTTGTTTGTATCGTAAAGACTCCGAGTACATCCTTTACGTTGTGGATAAGGATCATGATATTGAAGAAGACATTAGTCCTCCTGCTCGAGTATTTAAGCAAGGATTCCCAGAGTGGACTTCTGATATAGCTAATTACTTGCCAAAACATTTTACGCAACAAGAATGTGCGATTCGTTGCAATCTCCATGGGTATTTGGCTTTACCGGTGTTTGATTCAATTACAAGGTCATGTGTTGGTGTGATCGAGTTCTTGACGTCTTCACAGTATTCTAGTCTTGCTTATGAGGCTGAACAAGTTCAAAAGGCGTTGAAGGTTTCCATCCTTCCTCTCAAAATTATTTATCCCTATCTTTCTTAGTGTTTTTGTGCACATATACTTTTTCTCATTGTTTTACTGTAAAGATAAGATCTGCTGCATCACTTTCTAAAATGATTCCATCATCATTTTTCCTTAGATTTGCCATGATTTGTAGGTTTTGTTCTCAAAAGTACAAAACTCCTACTATGCTGCTTTAGGGAGAACACTATCACCACTATGGTTGTCGGGCTACACAATTAGTATTTCCTGGATTCCATACTCATTTCGTAGAAGCTTTCAAAATGCAACTGATAGAAAGAAAAAGGATTTTGGTATAGGAATCATGTGTTCAGATGAATTATAGTTTAAACGTACTTTCATTGCTGTTCATTGACAAACTGTAGTCAACTTAATTGCAGACACAAAATCTGACATGCCTACAAGTACTTGATGATGGTCCTTCAAATGTGAGTTGTGCCTTGCTGATTTATATTCTGAATTTCTACTCCTCCTTTTTTCTAAATCTCGTTTTGCTTCGGACTTCTTATGTGGGAATCTCTAATATATGTGCAGGTTTCGAGTGAACTCAGGCTAAATGAATTGGAAAAAATATTCAGTATCTTGAAAGTTGTGTGTGACACAAATTACCTCTTGCTCAGACATGGGCTATCTCCCCACTTAGTACTTTAGCTTCTCATGAGCAAATTCTAAAAAAGAGATGCGGTAGTTTCGATACTAAATGCCACGGGAAAGTCTGCATGTCAACAGCTTCTTTGCCATATTATGTTCCAGACTTGGGCATGTGGTCTTTTCGGAAAGCATGCATCGAACAACATTTGGACATGTACCGTGGCTTAGTTGGCAGGGCGTTGTTGTCCCGTGGTTCATGTTTTTGTGAAGATGTTACCAAACTCGGTGAAGAAGAATACCCTTTGGTCCACAATGCACACATAAGTAAATTAACTTGGTGCTTTGCAATCTTCTTGCATAGTGTTGAAGGAAATCATGACTATGTTTTGGAGTTTTTTCTACCGTTGAACATAAAAGATGGTAGACATGTACAAGTTAACTTGGTGCAGACATTAATGCAGCATATCCGAGTAGCTTCTGGATTTGATCTCGGTGATAACTCAAATATAGAAGTTCTTAAACCGCTCATGGATCTCCCCGAAAACATAGAACCTGATATCATCTCAAATTCTATGGATGTCCCAGACGAATGCTCTTCCACCAATGTGAGTATGGAGATCATATCTGCTACATTTGGTGATACTGGAGAAACAAGTAGTCCTCTGAAACACGATAAAAAGCGTAAAAGAGGCTCGGACAAAATGGTCTTAGTGAAGGCAATTTATGAAAATATTATCAAAGAGTTCCAATTTGTTACTTCATTGGGACTGTTGAAGCTGAAAAATGAAGTGGCAAAACAGTTCAAGTTGAATGATGAAATGATTCGTCTGAAATACTTGGATGAAGAGAAAGAGCTGATACTCATTTGCGTCGACGACGACTTAAAACTTGCTTTGGTTACTTCCGAGGTTAACAATATTATCAACTTAGTATGTCAGTTATCAGCTTAACTGGTGATGATTTTCATACAAGAAGTCATGTTTTATCTTATCACATACTCTAAAACGTTACATATTCTACATTTAAATAATTGTATTGTTTATGGGAGTGTTTGGGATTGCTTATCTTAAAGTGCTCATCCGAAAGAAAAAGAAAAACAAGATACGCACTTGCATAATCAATGTCAAACACCCTTATAAACAAATATCTTGAAGCCTGGTTATAATTAAGGCGTAATATTTGTATTGTAGTTTGAACTCGTGATAAAAGATTCTCAATATGATTTGTATTCAAATTTGTATTATTTTTGTTATTATCTAGTTAGTTTGCTCTAACAAGTGACATGTTCAAGAATGTTGGGATGCTGTTTGCAGATTTGGTTTGCAGGCTTGTATGTTGTATCTTCATAGTTGAGTCTAGTGTTTGGATTTGTGTTTTAGTTTGACGGAATGTTTCACTAGTGTGTATGTATGTTTGTAAGGACATCTACAACGCCAAGAGGTGACAATGTCCAACTGATGAAACATATGTGTTGGCAGTGGCACAATTGCATTGTGGAAATGCAATATCATATTGCCGCGTTATACTAGTTGCAGCACCATGGGACTCGTATTAACTCAAATTGGCGGGCTAGCTCTCTCCCACAGTCCCACACAAAAGACAACAAACTGTTATAGCTAAATTATTGCCAAAGAAAATATTGAGATATCTGAGGCTGATTTTTCTTTCTTTATGCTCTTTTCACGTTCTTTTATATTTCATAAAACATTATACCCTATATTTCTATATTTTGATATAACCATAGTTTATGTTTTCTTCCTTCAAAAGATAATTTAAAACAAAAATTCATAATTACTTTGTCTAATCATTTTTTGAAGATGTCGACTGCACAGTAATTGCTTGGTATTGAATTTCCGTTTCTTGTTTTATATTTAAATGTAATGTTCGATGTACGTAAATCATGATTGTATGATATGACTTTAATTTGTTAGTGATATGTTGGACGCATTTCCTAGTGAATTTAACAAGATGAGGTGGATGGGTTCAGCCTTCCATTTCTAGTTTTACATGTTATTTCTTATTTTTGGATTTTACATAGATCTAAAGGGCCATAACGCCTTGGATTGACTTGGGCGTGGACTCGTCTAAAGCTTGCAAACTAAGGTTAATAGTAGCTTTATATTTGATTAGGAGTTGGTTGGAGCCTTCTGTTCTTGTTTTAGATATTAGAAGATGGATGTAGTATCATGTGTTACCTTGTTGCATTTGGTGGGATCAATCTCTTATTTACTGAATTTGTATTTGGTTAGTCTTATGAATCAACACGGCTCTCTTATGTTAACAATTAAGTTGTAACTTGTAAATTACTCTTTGTATAAGAAAAGTCAAAGTTATACGAGTCTCGCAAATTGTAATAGCTCAACTTTATGCCTATTTGCAACACAAATACGACACGGTTTGGAATCCGGAAGCTAAAAGGAAAGAATACATTTTTTCTTTCCTCTCTATAATAACGTGCTATCTCTTCCGCTTCATGGCCGGCCCACATCACATTAATAATTCACGTACCCCTTTATCATTTATCAATTCTGCTAAAAACTTATGAATCGGACCATAAAAATCCAATCATTTCACTCTATTTAAGTATTTATTCTCTTATAAAATGGTAAGGATTTTTATAGACCACCCAAATTTCTTATCGAAGTATTGAACAATAATAATAAGAAATCTCAAAAGTTTACAAAATGTATAAAGGTTACACAAATTAACACTAGGGATTAAATATGGCATCTAATTAAAAATAACTCAAAAGTTATTTAGCAGTGGCCGGATGTATTGTAAATTTATACTGCACTGTATTGTTTTTGGCTCATCTAAAACTGAAAAAATAGCCTATCCAAATTAAATCTAGGGATTAAATATGGCGTGTAATTAAAATTAACTTACGCGAGTTTGATAGGCGATGGACTAAACAATATTACCAGGCAACATATATAATCATATCATGCTAATATACATGCATCTTCCAGTTATTTAGTAGTTGTTATTTCTTATTTGGTTTAAGATATGTAAGATTGTTTTTTTACTGTTATTAGAAAAAAAAAACTACATGTTTTGTTCCTATGGTTTATTAAAATCACACTCGTCGTTCCTATTCGATTTTAATTACATAAATAATCCATAATTTTTAAACTATTTACATTAATAGTCCTTATTTTGAAAAATAGAGACCATCTGTATAATAACGGTAGAGACTAAATGTATAATTAAAAACTATAGATTATTACACAGATGATCCTTATTTTTCAATATAGAGATCATTTATGCAACTAGCTTGAAAATTAGGTATCGGTGGTGTAATTAAAATCGTAGGGACAACGAGTGTGATTTAGGTAAACCACAAGGACGAAACATGTAATTTTTCTTGTTATAAGTTTAGTTTTAATGAGCATTATAATTTTTGGTTAGTTACTAGTTAAGGTTTAGTACTTTTTCATAATTTTTTTGGCCCATTGGATCGAAAAATCGTCGCTCCATCACTGTGCGTATGAGAAACATGTCCATTCGAGCTTTCTCAACATGAGCATGTATGGGTCAGTCATTATATTATAAGTATATATTAAACCCTGTGACGACGACGCTGTTTTGGGTGCCGTTTTCCCGCCAAAAAAATGGCCCAAACGCTTGGCCTTTTTTCGCAGCCCAGGTGATCCAAAGATCGCCCTAATGATCCATTTTAGTTATGCGATAAAGATCAAGATACCGCTAGAAGCGTCTCACCTACCGCCTCAATTAATATACCTGTACTAAAATTGTTTACCTAATCCTCATCGATCCAGAGAAACCTAGCTCAAATCGGATTATGTTAATCAATGTTTTGATGTTACTAAAGGTAGGTTATCTCTTTTTTTTTATAAAAGAATCAAAAAACGGGATCAATTTGATGTTTGTTTTTAACTGAATATATGTTCAAGGTTCTGGTTTGTGTATTTACGGTTTCGATTGTTGGTGATGGTTTTGTCGTTTATGTTTTTAGGTCGCTGGAGATGGATGGTTTTCGTGTGCAAGCTGTAGGTATGTTTCAAAGAGTAAAGTTTTAGTTAAGAAGGTGTTTGGAATCGTGTAAAAGGCGGTTATAGTCGGGTGTTTAAAGATAGTCTTAAAGTCATTTACTTTAAAGCTTTCATATTATTTGATATCAGGTTCTAGATAGCTTTGGTGGCGTTATTGTCGTTTTCAATAGCTTTGGTGCCGTTATTGTTGTTTTCGTGTTATACGTTCATGAGGTCAAAAATAAAACGCCTTTGGTTCCTTCATGCAAGCATATGATGATTAGTGCCTATTTTTTTGAGACAAATGAAATGGGTCATCAAGGGTTGGATCCATAACTTGGCAAGGCAAAAAACGGATGGCAAGATTATGCATCCATATTGTTTTGCAGCCGTGGAGGAATTTAGATTCGTTAACCCTTTTGCTTTACTGTTTGGGTAAGCGTTGTTTGCCAAAACATGTATCTTGGCATGACAGCCATGTGGCTGCAGCCATGGCAGGTTTTGGTTACCGCTCCCACAATTGTTGGCCTCATTTGTTTTAAAAATCTGAGGCTACTAGGTCCTTATGAATCCGAACTTTTAAACTGTTAGAGATGAGGGTGTTTGGATTTGGTGAATGGTGGTTCTTCTGTTTAGTTATGGCTATTGCTTTTCGTGTTGTTATGAGCAAAACAATCCTTTGTTTGGCCGGGTATCTATGTAATGCATGATGAATATCACAGGCAATGATGAGAGTTGTTACTATTTCCTGTTTTGGTAAGTGAAGTTTGCCATAACCCGTATCTTGGCATAGCGATCAAATGGTTGCAGTCAAGACGGGTTTTCGGTACCACTTCCGTAATCGCTGACCTGAGCCTTATTATGTATATTATCATCATGCATTCTGGATATTCGGGTTAGTGTAATTTAAATGCAGGTTGTTTGGTAAAATATTTCATACCCGATGATGTTCGGTAAAGGTATGTTTTTTACATCCTTTTCATATAACCCTGCATAAAAAATTGGGGTTATGATAAAATGTGTCGTTTTGTAGGTCATATATAATACAGATACTGAACAAAATAGGAAGAAGCTAACAAAGCTGTCCAGGTATATAATGGATATGTAAAAGCTTTCGTATTTTTATGATTTTTGTGGCTGTTGGTTGTTTTATTAGTATTAGGATAAGATAATTAGCTATAAGAAAATCCGGATAAGTAGTTTTGGGTAGTGTGTTTGGGATTACCTACTTTTAAAACAGCAAACAAACAGTTTCTCATAGTGTGTGACGGGTTGTTTGAAAGGGTCTGTTTGGGATGCTAACTAAAACTGTTATGGGTTGCTTGCAACTGCTGATTGACACGGTTATGGGTTGTTTAGGATCGTCGACTAAAATTGCTATGCCCATTCGATTGCTAATTCACACTGCTAATAATAAAAGAATATTAGACCAGTTGAGGTTTGTACATTTACATATTACATTTGCATAATATATAGGTATCTTATCAGAAATAGGCACAGGACATTGAAGATGATCTTGGTCGTCAAATAAAAGTACATGTTTAAATACTTTTCATGATCATTGAATATCGGAAAATTTATTAGAACGGATTACCTTAAAATTTATGGTATATGAGTCACGAAAATAACTAAAGCGAAATGCTTTTTACCAAAAAAAAATAGTTTTCTGACGAATAAGTACGACAGAGTGATTGCAAGGTACTGTGAGGTACTGCTGTATTACATTATTTATGTGCGTTAATACCTACAACCAGGGCTTGCCGTAATGGGATAATAAACATCTTTAATTGTTTACAGGGTGGTCTGAACAAGTTCAATGGGCAACATGCGTTGCGAGAGAGAGCCAAAAAAATAGATCAGGGTATCTTAGTCAAAGGTAATATTCTCAGTTCTTACCAGCACTTTGTTGATAGACTTACTAGATAGTAACCTTTAATTACAAAACTGAAACACAAAGTAAGGAATTAAAGGTTCTCAACATCCATTTCTTTTGGATAATTTCCAGGTTTGAGATGCCGTACAATATTTGGTGTGGTGGTTGCAATTCTATGATTGCAAAGGGTGTCAAGTTTAATGCTGAGAAGAAGCAAGTGGGGAATTACTATTCTACAAAGGTAAGTTGCTTTATAATGCTTACAAAGTTACAAGTAATATGGCATTATGATCATTTCTCCACTTCACGTCTAGCTTTCTCATACCAATTCTTGCTCTTTCAACTCAGATATGGAGCATCTCAATGAAAGCTGCATGCTGCCAGCAGCTGATTGTCATTCAAACAGATCCAAAGAACTGCGACTATCTAGTTATTAATGGGGCCCAAAAGAAGGTCGAAGACTTTCATAACGAAGATACGGAAACTATGCCACTCCCTATTGAGGAAGGTGAGCATACTATTCATTGTTATTTGTTTCCTTCTCATAATGTAACCTTCAGATGGTAACTGTTAATGCTTTATAATATGTTGTTGCTTACTATTTTGCAAATTAATTTCACAATTATATTCTCGGATACCAAAGTGCTAGTAATTTCCAAATTAATTTCACGATCATTTCTGATTATGCGATTCAAAATAGTGAGCATTTGATTATGGTCCAAAGGGTCTTTTGCCTTACTCTAATCATTATTGATGAGTATTTTAGGTGTTGTTTAGGATTGTATCTTGAAAGTGAGAATGTCATGTAAATTATTCTAGATTACAAAATGATATAATGAGTTGTAACAAAACTATTGAACTTCCATAAAAAAAAAAAAAGAAGTTGTAATGAAACTAGCTGCAGGAGGTAGTGTCTGGATGTGCTTTTTCTATCTGAAGTTGTGATGTGCAGATCAACAGTTGTTTCTGTGTTTCACCGCTTCTGATTATTTAAGGATTTGTTTGTAATATTCTATTAAATAATGGAATATTTGTATCGGTTCTTTGCAGCAGCTATCTTTATCTGATTGTTCAAAACTGATCAGATAATCAGAATCAATGTTCTAACATTCAACACCAGAAAATGTTTATGTGGGACTAGAAAATCAGATAAACTATCAAAACATGATATTAAAACCACTCAAGTATTTGACCAAGAGTTATGGAATGATAATTAAACATCAAGCTGTTACTGAAATACATGTTTTTGCAGAGAAAAGCAAGCTTGCCGATCCATTCTATCGCCTTGAGCATCAAGAACAGGATCTAAAGAAAAAGAAAGAAGCAGAACCATTGCTCATGCGACTTCAACAAGTATCTGAATTGCTGTTGTACACTAATATGTATCAGACTGTCAATTCAGGCACTTTTTTGGTAGAACATGCATTTTTTTAAACAACAACAGCCAGAATGTAAGAATCTGTCTTTGTGCCATAATGTGAGTGCCTGGATTTACTTAAAAAAATACCCTCCAATAATGAACGACATTAGACCGTCAATGAACATAAATTTTTACTTTATTTATGTCAAATCACCTCGGCTGAAAAACAGGCCTGCCCGCAACGCGGCGGACCGCTGTCATTCTCGTGTTTCATACTAAAACAAAAATCAAAGTGGAATGTTTCCGGTGTTTGGATTATACAAAAACATTTGTGATCGGTATTATGGTTTGTAGCTTGTCCTTCATGGAGATACTTGTGTTAGTATTTATTACAAGTAAATATAACTTCAATAAATAGGCTGCTAAGATATAGCAAATCCACTATATTTTGTTGTAGTTTAATTGTTGCATCTAGGAGATATCATTGTTTCAGCCGATATTTTTTAGATAAGAGGCTATCAATTCGCTATTTTGGTCTGCATATTTTACAGGAATTTGCAATACTTGGCGCTATGGACGTCACTCTTTTGGCATGTTTGGCACGAGAGATTATGAAATATTATGGAAGTTAAGATTATTATTATTATTATTATTATTATTATTATTATTATTATTATTATTATTATTATTATTATTATTATTATTATTATTATTATTTTATTATTATTATTATTATTATTATTATTATTATTATTATTATTATTATTATTATTATTATTATTATTATTATTATTTTGAAAAATAAGCTTTGGTCAAAAAATAATCTTTGTTTGGAAACTAAGATTGTGAATTATTTTAGAAAAAAAAAAGTTTCCAAAAATTAAGTTTCGAAAACTAGCTTGTAAAAGATTATGGAGATTATTTTTCACAAATTAAATAATTCTAATTGTTTTCAGCAACACCACCAGCACCAGCACCATATATATATATATATATATATATATATATATATATATATATATATATATATATATATATATATATATATATATATTAGCACCAACACCACTACCAGCATCAGCATCAGCATCAACACCAACGCCAACACCAACAACATTAATTTTAGCCAAACATACCCTTTGTGTCACTGCTCTTACTGATATTATTGGTAATACTATCTTTGTCATTGTTTTGGCTTCTAAATTCTAAACATTGACGTTAGTATAAGATAATTAAGGTAGGCATTAATAGTATTAAATTCATTGAGTTTAACAATACTATTTAACATAGTTGTTAAGATTCTGATTTTGATTTTAGGATCTTACGATTTACGATTGTATAAAACAAAAACGATTATGATTCTACGTAGGATCTTAACAAGCTTAATGTCACGAGCCAAATTCTCAAGGTCGGGTTCTGCTTGTAAGCGTTGTTTAATGCGTGGGTTCCTGGTTAATCCTATTGGTCTTGTTGGAGTACCCCAACATTAAGGGTGTAGTACGTGCCACGAGTAGAGCCTCGATATTGCACCACACTGGTCGGGAGTTGGGGCCGCTCCCCTGATGAGTCTAACCCAGGACAAAACCAGTGAACCTATATTATACGCGGAACAAATGGCTGGTCCTTATCGGTGTAAGGGCGCCACACGGGGTTGAAGGAATGAGTTTGTGACAAGTGGTATCAGAGCCAAGTCGGACCGAGGTGGACCGAAACAAGAATCGCTCAAGTCACTCTCCCAAAAGTTCTTAAAAGTATTGGCTAAATGAAGGTGGCGGGAGTGAGTTCCCGGGATGTTGAAGAGTCAATATGATGTTGTGTGGAGTTCACAATGTCGCATTCGATGGAAGCCAGAAGGGGTAACGGACTAGTCCAAATAGGGATGATAGTCGCTGCACACTGGATCTTAAGTCGCTAGAATGAGCAATAGACTATAGAGTGTAGCCGCTGCACGTTGGGACACAAAAGAGTTCGAAGTCGAATGTCCCTTTAGCCATGAGGCCGGAGTAAAGCCAAATCATTCGAGGGAAGTCGTTCATCGAGACAGATGACCATGCACGAGGACGTGCATGAATTGGTTGTGGGAGAATGTCACGAGCCAAATTCTCAATGTCAGGTTCTGCTTGGAAGCGTTGCTTAATGCATGGG
The DNA here is from genome assembly GCA_030686995.1 of Artemisia argyi. Lineage (NCBI taxonomy): Eukaryota > Viridiplantae > Streptophyta > Magnoliopsida > Asterales > Asteraceae > Artemisia > Artemisia argyi. Next base: position 167,228,507 of record CM060698.1, on the reverse strand, counting down.
TTCCTAGTTAATCCTGTTGGTCTTGTTGGAGTTCCCCAATGTTAAGGGTGTAGTACGTGCCACGAGTATAGACTCGATATGGCACCACACTAGCGTGAGTTAGGGCCGCCCCTTTGATGAGTCCAAGGCCGGACGAAACCAGTGAACCTCTATTTATACGAAGGATGGGTGGCTGGTCCTTATAGGTGTATGGGCGCAACGCAGGGTCGAAGGAATGACTCCATAACATTAAGATCTTTTAGGATTCCGATCTTTACCATAGAATCTTAAGATCTATTCCGATCCGATCTTACTTTTCTCGAACCGCAAACTAAAAAAACTACAAATTTATGGTTTATGTTTTTATATAATTTAAAAACAACATATAATTCTTTTTAAACATTTCATATTCATAATTTAGGAGAATATTTCACTGAAATATTCATATAATTTCGTGTTATAATATATAATAATTTATATATTTGAATAATATTACAAAGATTATTAAAAAATGATATTATAGTAGTACGATCTTACAAAATGAAGACGATCGTAATTAAGTAGGATCTCAATATGAAGACGATCGTAATTAAGTAGGATCTCAATCTTAAAAAGTAAAAACCTTGCTATTTACATTTTAATTCTATTTAATATATAGTTTAAGGAACTTAGCCGTGGAACTCACACAACAAAGTGATCATAACCTGCTTTTACAAATCAACAAAAGTTTTATTATTATTATTATTATTATTATTATCAACAAAATATGGGCCCGTTATTAGGGAGGCCGCCTATGCAAGTTGCGTAATGACACTTTATTTATATTCTTTTCACAAAATCACAACCACCGGTCGATTGCCAAAATCTTGATCGTCCACATGTTTTCGTGTCCTTTCAGAAAAGGCTAAAATTTTATATTTGGAAAAATTAACAACGTTCACACCCAATTTGGTAACCCTTTTGCCAAAATCCAAAGAAATTTTCAATTCATAGGTTCAAGTGTTCAACAGAGGATAATTGCCACCAAAGATTCTTCCACTTTTTGTATCTTTTTAATGGAGATGGTTTCATAATCAATTTGATGTCAGCTTATATAGCTTATAGTTGCCAAAAACTTTATTATCAGCATGAATACATGATCATCGAATACTAAATTTAGAGATGCAATTTACATATATTTTTAGACACTGAAAAGTATTGACAGATGTCTAATTAAATATATTATCAGCGTCTCTAAACAAGTTTTTGCATCTCTAAATTTTTAAAAATTTATTGTGCCCTTTTAAATCATATTTATGCCTCGACCCTCTTAAGATTAGCCCAATTAATTAATAACATCATACATATTATACATGTTTTTCTTTAAGAATCATGTACTTACTTTTAGCACAACAAAATTTTAACATTTATTATTATTATTATTATTATTATTATTATTATTATTATTATTTTGGGTAAACGGGTCAAGTGCCCATGGTAAACTGTATTGCTCAAAAAAAAAAAAAAAAAAAAAAAAAAAAAAAAAAATTAGATTAGGGTGAAATCCTTCACCTCGGCCCAATAAAAGGCAAACAAACGCACCAATTATGCTTCAAATCTAAACAATCATAAGACGGATATCAAATTGATCACAAAAAGTCCGCATCTGTTTAGGTAAATCGTAAACCTGAGCCTTGTATCCGTCGTAGCAATCAAGATCATCTTCTAATAATCTTACCCCACCAGTCGAAGACATATATCTAGAAGTCTAGTCATCAGGCAACTCAACTTCATCCTCATGAGATTAAACCAATTGGTTCCATAGAAGTACCGGGCTTGCTAGCCGATGCCTCATTCGTTTCCTTCATTTCCAGCAGTTTCCCATGATCATCCACAAACACAAGTTTCTCATCCAACATTTGTCTTTCACTTTCAAGATCATTAATATTATCAACCACATGAGTAGCATTTGTACAAGGAGTTTGATTCCCACCCTCCCTCTTCCTCATCAACATTCATATCATTTGTACTAGGAGGCTGATTTTTCTTTCTTTACGCTCTTTTCATGTTCTTTTATATTTCATAAAACATTATACCCCATATTTCTATTTTTTGATATAACAATAGTTTACGTTTTCTTCCTTCAATAGATAGTTTACGTATTTTTTGACTGCATAGAAATTGCTTGGTATTGAATTTCCGTTTCTAGTTTTATATTTAATGTAATGTTCAATGTACGTAAATCATGATTATATGATATGACTTTAATTTGTTAGTGATATGTTGGACTTTCTAGTTTTATATTTAATGTGTAATGCATGTTCAATGTACGTAAATCATGATTGTATGATATGACTTTAATTTGTTAGTGATATGTTGGACGCATTTTCTAGTGAATTTAACAAGATGAGGTGGATGGGTTCAGCCCTACTCTGAGTTGCAATATGCGACGATACAAGTTATTTCATATTTTTGGCACATAGATCTAAAGGGCCATAACGCCTTGGATTGATTGGTGCGTGGACTCATCTAAAGCTTGCAAATTAAGGTTAATAGTAGCTTTATATTTGAGTAGGAGTTGGTTGGAGCCTTCTGTTCTTGTTTAGGATATTAGAAGATGGATGTAGTATCATGTGTTACCTTGTTGCATTTGGTGGAAGGTCTACATTGATGGAATCTCTTATTTATTGAATTTGTATATGGTTAGTCTTATGGACAACACGGCTCTCTTATGTTAACAAGTTGTAACTTTTTAATATCTCCTTATATAAGAAAAGTCGAAGTTATACATGTAGTTATTTCAAATTAGAAATGAACAAGCGATATAATACGAGTCTGTTTACAAGCATTTTTGTCTTTATATGTGTGGTTTATATGCAAATTGTAATAGCTTGACTTATGCCTAATTTCATCACAAATACGAAATGGTTTGGAATTGGGAAGCAAAAAGGAAAGAAAACATTTTTTCTTTCTTCTTTATAACGACGTGTTATCTCTTCCGCTTCTTGGCCGGCCAACATGCATCACAATAATAATTCACGTCCCCTTTATCATTATCAATTCCACTAAAAACTTATGAATTGGACCACACATGTCCACACATTTCACAGTTCACACTATAAAGTATTTATTCACGTCACCTTACTATTTACGTTTATATCAAAAAATTATTCAGTTTTTATATATAAGTATGTGAATAGTTTTTTTTATTTAACTCTTATAATCAAAACTTGTATTAATTACTCATTTCTAATATTTATATTAACTATGAGGGTAAAAATATTTTTTTGATAATCAAAGTTAATATTAATTGCCTATATCATAGATTATTTATTTTTTGATTGTGGATGAGTAACATGCATCATCCATAGTCTACAAGTGTTTGATTAAGAATCATATATGTAGTTTTAGCACAACAAATTTTTTGCAAAAGGGTTTCTCTTTTGAGAGCATAGTATTGGTCACAGTATAAAAAGGAAATTAATGTGTATCACAATTATCTCACGCTTGGGCCGAACAACTACAAGATATCTGTATATTTACCACGTCCCCTTTAATCAAAGTTGAAGAGAAACCTAAAAAGCTAAAGATGTTTAGTGGACAACAATATGCAAATCGAAATATAAAACACTTAAAATAAGATGATCATATCACTATTCGTTTGGAAAAAAGATAAATTAAAATTTAAAAGTAGGGCCTCACGAAACAATGGCTTATTTAAATTTGTAGAATTTGTAGTTCTTAAAAACAACAACATCATGCATATGATTTTAATTTTTTTATTTTTGTTTCCTACATATACCTTATCTGTGTTCGTGAGTTAAATAACAATTAAACCTCTAGCCTTGTATTAAGGTTTGTACAATCTATCAAAACAATATTTAACCGGGGACTTTTAGTTCCTTTTACCAAAAAAAAAAAATCTATCAAAACAAATATTATTCCTTCCGTCCCGAAATTATTGTACAATAAAACACACAAATATTACTACCTTCATCTCAAAATTATCACCCGAAAAAAAAATCAAACACACTTGTTTTCTAGTAGAAGTTTTGTTTGTGTGGATGTAACCGATAAGCATTACTGTATTATATAAGTTGTAATCAAAGGTATATAATCAAAGGTAAGGTCCTCGGTCAAAGAACTACACAATTTTATATTTCAAGTATATATATGATAGTAGATCAAACATATATTATTAAACTATGATTAAGATACTAATAATATAGTTTTAGCTTTAGAAATCAAAGGATTTGATAACAACTTAAACAAAAATAAACCTGGATTAAAATATGACCGATCCAAGTAACAACGACATAATAAGCTAAGATGTTAAAACATTAAATCAACAAAAATTCGGTACACAAAAAGGTTAATGGGTAAATATTAGTTCGCTGCATTAACATGCCATTACGTGACTCTCTGTGTCCATAAACCACATTATATTAATAGTAATGACGATATATTTTAACGGTGATTTCTAATTGCATGATACCTTTAATTTTCCTTTTTTGGTATTACAAAGGTCAATAAGCAACAACCATGTCGTGCCATAATTAATAATAACCTAATTAAATATTAATCTTTTTTTTTTTTTTTTTTTTTTTTTTTTTTTTTTTTAAAGACAACAATGATTATATATATACCCATAACAAACAAAGGTACAACAAAATGGCACCCAAGAACCTCTCAAAAAGGTGGCATTAAATTAATGCATTAGTGGTTGCCTGGCTGGATCTGTGTGTTCCTATATAAAGAGAATGATTTGAAATACATTCATACTAATCTCACATATGCCTTCTTTCTTCTAAGGACTTGTTTTCACAACTTCAGTCTGTCACTCTGTTGAATCTTTAAATAGAGGCAAATATTCAGGTTTTGGTCCTTGTTCTGGTTCTGAAATGGTTTTGTATAATGTTATGTTGAGTAACAATATCTCTTTAGAACACCCTTCAGTTTCATTCTCGGGGGATGCCAGATACATGGCGCCACTTTGGGTTTCTGAAAAAGCTGATGAGCTTTCTCAATCTGCAACCACTAGTTGTACGTTTTCTTACTATTTTTATTTTCTAGTTATGTAATTTTGGTTTCGCTATAAGATTTGTAATTCTGATGTGGTTCACCGTTTGTCTAACTCATAGGTTTTGAGCTGAGGGATGGTGATATGGACCCGCATAATCAGATTGTAAATGACAAGATTAAAGCTGCACTAAAGTTGTTAACTTTCCGCGAGGATCATGTTCTGGTTCAGTTTTGGCGGCCTCTCGATGTTGGGAAGCACCAAGAACTTACAACTATAGATCAACCATACGGTCTTGGTGCTATTAATGAAGATTTTCTTTCCTATCGGAAAGACTCTGAGCGCAATGCTTATGTTGTTGATAAGGATCATGAAGAGGAAGAGCTTAGTCCTCCTGCTCGAGTATTTAGGGGACAACTGCCGGAATGGACTTCAGATGTGGCTAATTACTCGCCAAAACAATTTCCCCAAAAAGAGGGCGCAATTCGTTGCAATCTCCATGGATATCTGGCTTTACCAGTTTTTGATACAGCTACAAGGTCATGTATTGGTGTGCTTGAACTGTTGACCAATACAAAATATCCCAGTTTTGCTTACGAGGTTCAACAATTTGAGAAGGCTTTAAAGGTATTAATCTTTTCAATTTGCTAATGATCAAACATGTTGGGTATTATTCTAGTTTACGGTATATTTGGTAGCTACTAATTTCCAAAATGTTTTCAACTTGTAGACCCAGGATCTGACATGCCAAAAAATATCAGATGGTCCGGCCTCAAATGTGAGATGTTGTTTTTTATATAATCTAAAGTTTTACTCCTAATTTTTTGGTTTTACTTATTATAAATCTTGTTTTGCTTGAAATTCTTATGTAAAAGATGTCTTTTATATACAGGTTCCCTTTGAACCTAGAAAGAATGAGTTGGATGATATATTCACTATCATGAAAATTGTGTGTGATGCTCAAAATATACCTCTAGCTCAAACATGGGCTATGTCGCCACTCAATACTTTTTCTTCCCATGAACAAATTTTAAGGAAAAGATGCGACAGTTTTGATACTAAATGCCTTGGAAAAGTCTGCATGTCAACAACTGCTTTACCATTTTATGTTAAAGACTTGGGCTTGTGGTCTTTTCGGCAAGCATGTAGGAAACAGCACTTGGACAAGTCTCATAGCCCTGTTGGTCGAGCTTTGTTCTCCGGTGGTTCATGCTTTTGTGAAGATGTGACCAAACTCAGTGAAGAAGAATACCCTTTGGTCCACTATGCACGCATGAATAGGTTAACTAGCTGCTTTTTAATCTCCTTTCATAGTGTCGAAACCAATGATGAATATGTTTTAGAGTTTTTTCTTCCATCCCACATGAAAAACACCAAACACTTATTGAACTTGGTCCAAATGTTGAAGCAAAACTTTGAAGCTGCTTCTAGATTTGAACTGGGTGAGAGGTCATCCATTGAAGTTTTTGGACCATCTATGGATCTAGGTGTAAATAAAGAACCAGATACTTTCAAAACATCGTCATACTTAATGGAAACCTTTAGTGATGTAGCAGATATTGCTAGAACCGACTATGCTGATGTCCCAGACGAGTGCTCTTCCACCAACGCAAGTACTACATTTACAAGCAGCTCTTTGAAGCAAAGTAGAAAGCGTAAAAGAGGCTCAGATACAACGGTGAACGTTAAGGTGACTTATGGAGAAGATATAAAATGGTTCTGGTTTCCTATTTCATTGGGACCATCGATGCTGAAATATGAAGTGGCAAAAAGTTTCGGTTTGAAGGAGGAAATGATTGGTCTGAAATATTGGGACGAAGACAATGACTTGATACTAATTTGTGTCGATGACGACATGGAGGATGCTTTGGTTGCTTCAGGAAATGAAAACAGTATGAACTTAATCTGCAAGCTATCAGTTCCGTAGTTGTTTTCGCACAATAAGTTAGGGGTTTTATTTTTTTCTTTTTTTCACATCTTATCTATAGATCGATTTTCTTAAGAATAATTAAGTTGTTTGTTTCCATCTCTTTCTATTTTTATTCTGGACCAGCCGAATTTATTGAACAATATAACAATTCTAGAAGATTTTAAAATCACAAAATGTAGAAATATCACTGCATACAATCATTTTCAAAAACCATTATATATTAACTTTGCTCGTGCGCCTGTCACTTTGGGATTAAATTTATAAAATGGTTCCGGTTGTGTATCAAAATTATAAAATCCACACCTATGTATGCTATAATGTTTTTTACTATCTTGCAATTCGTAGTACATAAACATAACAACCAGCTTTATTAATTTTATCAAACCATTAGCTTAATTAGGACTCTTACTAGCCTTAAAATCAATGTCTTATGCCAATAGTTAGTTTAGCGACTTAGTCCCATAAATGATTAAGGTATTGATTGATCTACAAGTGTATTTCTGCCTCATAAAGACAATTTTTCGAGTTTGGCTGTACTTGTTGAGAGGATTACTAAACAACGATATCTCTGCATTGTATTAAGAATCAAAGATGTGGTCCATGCGGGCCAAAGATGTTTTAGTGGACGAACCAATAAATGTTAGGCTACCCATACTAAGTATACATGATCGAGTGAATTGATCGATCTTTACTCGATCCTCTTACTGTGGGGAGTCGATCGACTTTTGCTGTGGAGAGATAAAGGTCGTGTACACGATCGATTTTTTTTTTTTTTTTTTAAATAAAAAAGTATATTTGTGGGGTATGCTTTTTTGAAGTGTAGGTCGCTCTTACTGAGACACCCAATCGCTGAAGAAAGAAAGTTAACGTGGCAGAGAAAATGATAAGGATTAACCCTCCTTATTGAGGGTAGCCTTATACTCTGCAAAGCATGTTGAGTGGAGCTTATAAGCAGCTACAAGTGAATTAGTGTAAAGAGAAACAATATTAGTAATTGAGTTCTTACAAAAGTGAGTGTAATCATGAATTAGTTGTTTGTAAACTTGAAAGTAAAACCACATTAATAGTATGTTTAGCAAAAATAACTTTGCTAAAGCTGTAAATGAAAATGAAGATACAGTGGAAAAATAAAGATTAATATTATAATCTATATGAAGAAGTATTTGAATTTAATTTATTATGAAAGATTATTTTTATAAAATTCAAACAAAGGTTATTATTATGTTTTATTTTTTTTAATAAGAATAATTTTATATTCTTATGTGACAAACATTCCTGGTAATATGCTTTTTGGATCACATTAATTGTTTGTGTTTGGTGTTCAAGCGGGTCAATTTTCATTCTTATATTGTTCGATCTATTTTTGGTTTGCAATTGGTTTAACCGATTTTAACATTAGGTAGATTACTAAATAACTATGATATGATCGGATTGATTGGCAAATTGTTATCGTTCTTTTAGTTGATGATTGCTTAAAAATAACATGATTGGTTAATAGTCGACTATGGGTTGTTTGAAATATTCACCAATCAATTATTTTATTGCATAATTAATCAACACATTTTTTCAATTTATCTTTTTTTCATTCAGAATTCAGCAAACGTACAAGCACTAACATGAAATGACACCGAATGTTAATTTATGTGTGTTCATTAGGTGACGACGAATAAGGCTGCAATCAAGTCAATCTTTTATCAAGCTCAAGTCTAAAAAATAGCTCGAAACATATAACAAGCCAAACTCAAACTTTTGTATCTCGGCTCGAGCTCCTATCAAGCTTTTTCGAGCTTTAATATAAATATATTTCCATTATAAATTTATATAATTAACTAAGGATTGTTAGATTATGGATATTATTTTAGTAGTCGTATGTTAGGATCGAACTCAAGATCACGGGATTGCACACAATACGTATGAAGAGAAAAAGAAATAATTATTTATAAATGTTATACGTAATTATTAATAAACACAAAACTAGTAATGGAAATTAGTATTTAATGATAAATGACTAATGACCTATTAACGAAGATTAGGAAAGTAATACTAAGGAAAACTTGGAAACAAGGGAAGGTTCCGGAATCCCTTTGGGAACACCTAAACCAATCGACCAAGGAAGGTTCTCCACCTCCTTTGTGCCTTGAGCTCCAAGTATTGATTAGTATATATACAAACCCAAGATGTATTGTTTTCTCATAACTTGTACACACACATCTTGGTGTTTTTCTTTCCTTCTCTTTGTCTTAAATCGATCCATCCAAAACAATCCCTTAGGGATTCGATTTTTATAAGATCAAATAAGTTTTGTGTTTAATTTACTTGCATAAACTTTTTCTTGAATTAGTACGTGTGTACAAGAACGTGATTCAAACACATTATTGTTTGATTCTTGGATTGAATTACAAAAGAGGTAAGGGGTAATTCTTATAATCCACATAAACCCTAATTATGGTTCTTGATTTGAAGATTGTAATTGATTCTTGTTCGGGCTAGAATCACAAAGGTATGTTTACTATTTATATTTGATTAATTAATTACATGTTATATGATCTTGTTATAATTGCTTCCGCTATGCTCACTTGATGTGTTTAGTTTATTTTATATGAATGTCATGATATCATAATTCCAACAGTGGTATCTAGAGCCGTTATAATGTGTAATTAATTATCGAAACGCATAAAAATTGGATCTTGATTCGTTTAGTTACATGTTTTTAGGGTTTTTTAGATTCCTAACCCTAATTTTTTTTGGGTCGATTTGACCCTTAAGGGTTTTAGGGTTTATGGTTTTTTATTTTTTAATATGATTAGAAACCCTAGAATGTCATGTAATTTGTTATGCGTTTTAGTAAACGATCTTGGTGCAATATGTTAATTGTTAAGCTAAATCCATGAAAAAATGCATATTTGCATGGATTTTATTGTGTGATAATTTAAATGGTTTAAATTGCAGATATATGAATTAATTGTTAAGTTATATCGAAACATGTAAATTTATTAATAGATGTTGAATTAGGGAAGACTCCAATATTAAGTAATCAATTATGTGCTATGTGGTATTTGTTTAGTTTTGGCTTACGCAATCGATTTATCGATGTATGTGGCTCTTTTTCCTAGAAGAAGAAAGCCTTAATTGAATAAATACGTTATACACCTAGATTTGATTATTAATAGGACTATTGAATAAGATTTGCATGTGCCTACATGTTTTATACATATTTAATTGTTATGATTATGTATATTTGTTTATTTAGTTGTTTTATTTTTTATTGTACATTACTTGTTTTTGTTTATTAATTGTGTTAGACATGTTTATAAACGAAAAGGGTAATTTTTGAATAGAAAAATAATACGGACTAAATAATGGCGAAATTGTTTTGGTTTTTTAAGAGTTTAAATTTCAAAGAATTGGTTGATTGATGTTTTTGTACGTAATGGTTAACTAGGCCCGACCGAAGTTTACACACTATAAGATGGGTATAAGGATGGCTTCGCATTAAATTGTGGCCTTAGAGAGACAACATTCTGTCTTAACGCTCGTTTGTGTGTAAATTAGACTTACCGAACAACCATTACATGTACACTGTCATCTTAAGGGTGAATTAACCACAATTCCACAATGAATATCCGAAACACTAAGCTTTCGGGCTTATGCAAAAGTACGATATAGTGGACGATAATTGTTGGTAATTCTTTAATTGGTGAACCCGATACCTCAATCAAAACTTTGTTATTTTACTCTTAGCAAATTGGTAATAAAAATGTTTTGTAAAACCAATGTTATGAAGTTGTATGCATGCTTCTTTATACATTATTTTGATCACGTCAAAATTAATACCCTTATAAAATTAAGTCAAATGTCATCTAATTAAGAACACTTGAAGTTGTAATTTACTTCATGTGAGAACTTGGCGAGATTGCAATAGAGAGGTAAATTTCATAAATTCATTGCTAGCAGATCAACTGATGTGATGGATTTGTGAGTTTGCAGTTTTTAAGTTAGACGACTTAAATTGAGTAGGAAGTGAGATCTTGGACTCAAGGCATTAAGATGGGGATCAAACATGCTTACATTACAAAAGTTTTGTGATTGTAAATCCCATAATAATCTAGGAATTGCAATATGATATTGGCAATTATTGTTCGACAATTACCTTGTTGAATACTATCATTACTAGCAGATCAACTGATGTAATGGTACTATGTCAATTAGGATCCTAGCTTTAAGAAAATACTATGGTTTATATGAATATTTACCAATGGGTATTTTATTTTCTTAAAGATCTAATTATCGAAAATACTGAAATTGAATTTTGTAATTCGTTTTAATGTATTAATGCAACGTTCAAACCGTAAACGCACTTTGGGCTTTGGTAAATTGATCTCGTTCTGTTTTCAAACAAATGTTTGATTAAGAATAATTTACTTAAAAGACAAATGAAGTCTCCTTTCTATGAAAGAAGAGTGAGACACAATCCTATTCCTTTTCATGAATGAGAAAGGATAATAGGAATATTAGATATGTCTAAATTCTAATATAACTCATAGCAAATTTTTAAATAGTTAAGAAAATTGCGAATATTTTTCATAGGGATTTTATCATCCTCATTCGGTGATCAAGTTCTTGGTAACAAATATGATATTTGGTTAACAGAAAATTATATATGACATTTTATGAGTTATTTTAATTAGAACCTAGACTAATTACTGCAAAATGTTTAAAGACAAACTGGTTGTTTTGACTATTTTAAAGGTGCTACATACATTGTAGGATGGTAGACCTATTAAGGAAGAAATTGCATGCCCAATTTTTCAAGTTAATAGCATTTGGTGGATAGTCCATCATTTACGTAGTAGAATACACTTTTAGTGCATAAGTAATTGTTACGTACGGACATTCAAAGGTGTAGGAAAGTTAAAAGCACACTATTTTCTTTCACTGAATAGGAAACATTTACAATGTTGTCAAATTCAGTGGGAGTATTGTGTACTTATTACTGAATAAAGAATTATTGTAATGATCTTTAATTCAGTGGGAGTTACAAGCTTTGACATCTTGGTAGCTAAAGATAATTACTTTCCAAGTGTAGACACTCATACTTTTAAGGATAGTCTTGTACGTTTCCTTACTAGACATTGTTGTTTTACACATACTTGTTATGCTAAAATCTATGACACAATCATATTGAACACATAAACAAATGCATGGCATATTGTTTATCAACTATATGAGGTTGTTCCATGCACAAGTGGGAGAAGTGTCATCTTTAATGTGTGCAAGAAACAACTCATAAAGATATGATTTAATGGATTCTCTTGACTACAAGGTAAGAGAATAATGTTCTAATATTAATTCTAGAAACACTTGGTGTTACAATTTATGTTATGTGAGAGCTTAGCTAGATTGCAACAACAAGGTGAATTTCATATTTCATTACTAGCAGATCAACTGATGTAATTGAACTATGAGAATTTGCAGTTTCTAAATTAGAATAATGTTCTGATATGAATTATACTAAGCTAATTCAAGAAACACTTGGTGTTACAATTTATGTTATGTGAGAGCTTAACTAGATTGCAACAACAAGGTGAATTTCATATTTTCATTACTAGCATATCAACTGATGTAATTGAACTATGAGAATTTGCAGTTTCTAAATTAGATACCTATTAGAACATGTGTCAATATGATATCAAGACTACTTTAATTTATAGATTTATGAATTCATGGAAGGACATAAATTGATTAAGTAATCTAATGCTACTTCAATCTGAATATTTATGTGTTCTTGGAATGACATAAATAAATGAAGAAATAATATTATTTACATTATTGTGAAGTAATAAATTAACTTGAAATTACTATTGAAACCAAAAGATGGTGTTCATAATTACTTTAGTTAAACATGTTTATGTTTCATTGTAAAGATATAAACATAAAGTCTTTTAATTGTTACAAGACTTATAATAAAGTAAGACGTTATCTTGTTGTGTTTTTTAATTAAGACATATACATAAAGTTATTAAATTGTTAAATGACTTATAACGTATAGTGGGATTATAACAGTTTATGTTTTCTTGTAAAGACATGGACATGAAGTGACTTTGTAAAAAGTACTTGTGTTATAAAGCATGTAATTGGCTTGAATATTATTATACCATTAAAATGAATTAGTTGGTAAATAGACAAGTCAAAATGAATATGGTTATCTTTAATATTGTTAAATTGTCTTACAATATTAATATTAATGAAATATCAAATGTTTATGTATGTTCAGTTAGGAAAATCAAACTCTTGTTATATTGTTTGATTAAAGATAACTATAACTTATTTTCTTCCAAAAGTTATCAAGGTTAGAATGTTGAGTATGACTTGGACATATTTAATAAAACTCCAATATAGAAGATTAATAAGACATTATCATATGATGGAATGTAATGAATGTGATGACTCACATTAAGTCTTAAATTGAAGTTCTAAATTTGTTTAACTGTTTATGAAGAGGTTATTAACAAAGTAAAGTCAGGAACTATCAATATGTATTTGTAATATCCCAAAAGAGAATATTGTATTGTTGCTTTATTTGCTAAGTATTTAAAGATAGTCTCTAAATTACTAAAAGCAAGTGGGAGTTTTGATCTTTAAAAGATAAAATTACAAGATACATAATCTTCTAAAATACACTAGTAAATATCATGATAAAGTTTGACATTTGAATGTTAAATTTCAACATGATAATAAAGTTTGACATTTAAATGTTAAATCTCAAGATGATGGAATTATCATTCATAGAATAGCAATATATCTCAGATATTTGATTAATATGCTGAGGGCTATGATTTATAGGATTATTGTAAACCTGATAATCATTATGATACATTACCAAATATGAAATTGGGTAAAGTATACATGATATGAATGATTAAGATGTTGTCCATAAAGATAATCAATTTTTGAAACTTGGTTTATCTTAATAGTTAGACTAGAAAATGAAGATGAGTTTCTTCAAAGATTAGGTAACTCTTGTGGTTTAAATCTTTGTATAGAAATCATATGGACAATATTGTGCACGTATTTAATGCATATCTTATAACAAGATTATTAATCACACTTAAGCAATTAACTGTGATTGAATATTCTTTTCTAAACACATTAAATATATAAAGATTGTGATTGTCATATTTATGAAATTGACAATAGAATATCAAAACTCTTTCTTGAGTGATTACTTGAGCAAGGACGATAAGTAATCAAAAGGAGTTTATGAATTCAAATAAATCTTTGGAAGTGTACAAAGTGCAATAATTCATGGATGGATAAATGCATGCATCTAGAAGATTACTCTTATGTTTAATTATTAAATTCATGTTTTGATTTATAATTGAAATAAGATAATTTCTAAGTATTCCTAAAAGCTAGTGGGAGTATTATGTTTAATTTCTTAAATCATATATGTTGTAGAACATATGAAAAGTAATATTCCATATAAGTAAATGTTAAGTCTTAGAATGGAATGAAATTTTACTTGTAAGATTTAGGAAATAAGACATATAACCTTGGAATGAATGTTTATTGTTGAAACATGTGTGGTAAATGAATCTAATATAACATGATATATTATTTAGAAAGTCTAAATAGATATGTATGACATGAATAAAATCTAAGTATGACTCAAAGATTTTCATGAACATCATGTTTTGTTTTATCATGCTTGATTACAAGATGATTTGGCAATATTAATATCTAATTAAAAAGTTATTAGATAACTTGTGTAATATTCTAAATGAATATGTTTGATTATATAATTACATCCTAAATCTGGAACAACTTCCAAATTTTATAGATGAACAATTTTTGTTGTCATAGCCAACAAACTTGAAAGTTTGAAGGGCATCAAAATTTACATAATAGATATTAAGGTTTACGGGAAGTTTTAATAACATATGTTGTTGCATACAATGATGTTATTGAAATTGAGATGACACTCAATACTAGTTATGGTAAGGACTTCATTCTTTGCTATATGTACTAGTTGTGCTTACTAAAAGTATAAGTTGCATTATACATTAAGAGAATAAGAATACTTTAAACTTTAAAATGTTTGGAAGTTTAATTATCATAAATTGGTGGTTAAGGATGTCTCACATTTTTATGAAATATGACAATATCAAAATAGTTGACTATGCACATATAAGAATTTCAATAGTTGAATTCTTGAAATAAGTATTCTTAAAATTCCGATAGATCAAAGTTGGATGATTTATGTCTTGTCAACAATTATGAATATCATTGCTTGAGACATAATTCATCAACAAGAGTTATCACGCATTGATCTATTTAGTATTTGGATAAGGGATGTTAAACAATTATTATGATAAATTGAAATACATGGTATGTTTAATTTATAATATATTGTATCCTATATTTGTATGTTTAATCCATGAATAAAGGTTATTCTAAATTGTCTGTTGTCAGTTAATAATATGGGAATATTATTAAATCAAGACAAATCTGAAGGTTGGTATAATATACTTAAAATATATTGATGCATAGTCATGCTATTTCAGATGATATTCAATGATACCGAATATAGGACTTATCCCAACTACATGATGTTACTTTATAGATTTTGTCATTAAGTAAATCATGAGAAGTTATCCTCGGACTTGAGATGCAAGATAAGTGTCATGAATGTAGTACATTTTTGTGGAACAACTTAACGCTATACGTAACTGGTAGTCATAAGGGTTGTTTTCGGAAGTGTTATAAAGTTTGTGGGTTTTGCTTGTAGTCAAGATAGAATTTGTTTCCTTCAAATTTATTTTTGGAGTTTAATACTGCTGGGCCCCTCGTAGGGTTGTCAAGATGTTTGCATGGCCATGCCCAAGATCTTCCCTGAATATGTTCAGATGATTTGGTAATCTTGATCAATCACTAACAACGAGAAACAGAATGGTTAATTAAGGAATGACTTTAATCCATATCCTTATTAACATGGTATTAGAAACAAAAGGATAATAATAATGAGAAATCATTAAAAGGTTTTTCCAGGAGCCTTACTCGAGATCGTACTAGAGGCATCGGCGTGTTGCAAGACGCTAACCGATGTGATTACACTATTAAAATATGTCCACGTGGGAGCTGTTAGATTATAGACATTATTTTAGTAGTCGTATGTTAGGATCGAACTCGAGATCACGGGATTGCACACAATACATATGAAGAGAAAAAGAAATAATTATTTATAAATGTTATACGTAATTATTAATAAACACAAAACTAGTAATGGAAATTAGTATTTAATGATAAATGACTAATAACCTATTAACGAAGATTAGGAAAGTAATACTAAGGAAAACTTGGAAACAAGGGAAGGTTCCGGAATCCCTTTGGGGACACCTAAACCAATCGACCAAGGAAGGTTCTCCACCTCCTTTGTGCCTTGAGCTCCAAGTATTGATTAGTATATATACAAACCCAAGATGTATTGTTTTCTCATAACTTGTACACACACATCTTGGTGTTTTTCTCTCCTTCTCTTTGTCTTAAATCGATCCATCCAAAACAATCCCTTAGGGATTCGATTTTTATAAGATCAAATAAGTTTTGTGTTTAATTTACTTGCATAAACTATTTCTTGAATTAGTACGTGTGTACAAGAACGTGATTCAAACACATTATTGTTTGATTCTTGGATTGAATTACAAAAGAGGTAAGGGGTAATTCTTATAATCCACATAAACCCTAATTAGGGTTCTTGATTTGAAGATTGTAATTGATTCTTGTTCGGGCTAGAATCACAAAGGTATGTTTACTATTTATATTTGATTAATTAATTACATGTTATATGATCTTGTTATAATTGCTTCCGCTATGCTCACTTGATGTGTTTGGTTTATTTTATATGAATGTCATGATATCATAATTCCAACAAGGATAATATGAGTATTAACACAATTATAACGACTAACTTTGTAAATAATTAAACATGTATTCTAGAGGTCATTTAAACCTCATTAATCCAAACGTTTTGTATCCTCCCTTATGTATTCTTCACACTTCTTGAGCTGTTGGCTGTTATAGCGTTATCATTTATGTAACACACTAGTAAGTTTGGCTATTATGTTTTAAGTTTGTTTTACTTTATACATATATTTATTGATGAGTTTGGCTATTAAATACAATGTTTTTATATACGTTCAAGCTTGTCAAGCCAAGCTTAAGCTTTAATCGAATTTTCAAACCAAGCTCAAGCCTGGATGATTAAAGCTCGTCAAGCTATCAAGCTAAGCTCAAGCCTAACTTAAAAATTTCTAGCCAAGCTCAAGCCCTGTTAAGCTCGAGCTCGGCTCGACTCGATTACACCCCTAACGACAAACCAATGACGTGAAGAATGATGATGGGTGAAGGGGCCAAGTGGGTGATACTATGGGGACATAACCGGTGACGGAACTAGAACATTTATTTTTTGGGGCCGAATTTATTTTTGGGAGGCCGAATCGGAAATTCGTTTGTAACCTCTACTAAATTACCCCTAAAACTTATAGTATTTACACTACGTGTCGCAAATTTTAGAGAGGCCAAGACCCACTCTTGCCCCTACATAGATCAGCAATTGTACACAACCATATATTAAAAAATTTACTTTTACATAACATTTTGCTAACCTTCCATCCAACAAACCTTATTTTTCTTGCACAACAATGGTTCTTATCATACGATCATCACGTTACTTTGATTAAGGTTTTTCTTTTATGTACTACTTTTAACCCATTCTCTCAATCTTAACATATGTTACGTTTATCTTTTTGGAATATTTCCCAAAAAATATAGTGTTACTTTTTTGGAACATCTTGACTTTTCTTTTTCTTTTCGGTCGTGTCTGTCTTGAATTTCATATGATAATTACGTTTCAAGAAAAAAATTATAAACGAAAGGTACCAAGAAGTAATTTATTGATTTTTTTGAAACGCATTCATTTTGGCATACAATGACTTGCATAATAAAATGCAAGTTGCGTTTTGGTATTGTGTTTGTTCTTCACTACTCACAAAAACTATGACATTCAACTTTTGTTCTTTCACTTCCGAACAGTAGAAGGTTTTAACCAAGGTTAGAGTGTATGGTACAATAACGCCCTAACGACGTTATTGCTGACTTGGACGGCGTTAATGCCGCGTTACCACACCAGCAAAGTTGGCATTCGGGTTGTGTTACCAACGGCGTGGCTACATCAACTCAAAACGAAATGCATGTAGTGACAAAAAAAAATTACAAATACACCCCATTGTGGTATAACGGGTTTGGGTTTGTCTGTGTGTTGGTTTGCGTTTATGGGTGTGTGTAGTGTGTATGCAGGTCGATGAAGAAGATGATTTTTTTTTTTTTTTTTTTTTTTTTTTTTAACATTTAATAGTAGGCGGGTGGGTTGGGCTGGAAATTATTTGACCAAACGACATTTTATCATTTTTTTTTCTTTTTGTTATTTTTTTGGATAAAGGGTTATCCACCCGGTAAAATATACTACTTCAAAAAAACGTTTAATTAGAATAGAATGTGGCTGAAGTACCACGTTAACCGCAAGCAATCGCTTGACA
The DNA here is from genome assembly GCA_030686995.1 of Artemisia argyi. Lineage (NCBI taxonomy): Eukaryota > Viridiplantae > Streptophyta > Magnoliopsida > Asterales > Asteraceae > Artemisia > Artemisia argyi. The sequence continues at coordinate 167,210,005 of CM060698.1, read as the reverse complement.
CAACCACTAAATCATTTATGACAGACAATAAATGACAAATAGCTCCAACCAACAAGTCCACCAAATCAAAACCAACATAAAATAAGATACATCAGAAATTTTATGCAAAAAACATAAAACGACTTAGTTAAGACAAAATATTGAATTCTAGCAGCCTTTAATTGTGCAGGAGAGAGGCCAAAATCATCATCATTATAATTGTTATCGTCACTCATATCCGCTTTCCATTGCTCATAAAGACTCTGCTCTTTACCTACACTCCCAGGATACAATGTCCTAGTGTGATCATCAAAAGCTTCATCATCATCGCTGTCAGAAAATACCACATTGCCTACATTAGAGAATAGGTTACCCATCTTATTTGAAGAATTAACCTTTTTAAGAGGTTTACCATCATCATCCACAAGAGTAAATTTATCTTCAATAATTAGCTTTTCAATTTTCTCAAATTCTCAACAATAGGAGTAGTACTTTCATTTCTACCCTTAGAAGAACTAGCAACTTCTTCAGCCACTTTAGCGTCCTTCGTATTACCAACCTCAGCCCCATACTTAGGAGAAACATTTGTTACACAAGGAATACCATTATCATCAGTATCGGTCATATCAAGAGCATCAAATGGGTTCGATGTAGCAATAATCTTTCCACTCGAACTTGACTCATTAGTGACTTTCTCCTTTTTATCAACCGGCTTCTTCGAGACAGGTCTCCAAAATTTTGGATTAGGCTTATTAAGTTGAACATCCCCAATAGTCCGAGAAGGAGTAGCCACATTCTTTACCTTACTTTTACGATTCATTACCTCAATGAAACCATCATCCGTCTTTTTCAAAGTAGCAGAAGCTTCAGAAGCCTTTGCAGCCACATTAGTATTACTACGAACAACCTCCTTAACATGATTTGGGCATTCAATCAAAGCATGTCCGAAAGTTTTACATTCACCACAATGAGGAGGTCTCCATTCATATTCGATATTAATAATTTCAGTAGTAAAACCATTACCTTCTTCATTTGGAATTGCCATTGTAACCTGGCTTTTTAGTTCTAAATTCGCGCTTAATTCAACTAAAGCACGGGCAAAACTAATACGTCCCTATGAATCGACACACATAGAACTTGTAAAAGCATCCAACATAATAGATTTCCCTACTTGCGTAGCAATCAAGCTCAAACCGTCATCTGAATAAGGAAGCAACGGAACATTACGCATTTGATCTAAACCGGTACCTTGTTTACCTCGTTCCTATTAAAGGATAAAGTATGAGTCCATTTGTTAAGAATAATAGGTGTATTACGAATTAACCACGAGCCTCGTTCCAAGACACGATCCAAACCCACTTTGGTAACAAACTTAAAAAGATACACACCATCACCATTTTTCATTAGATTTTGCAAGCCAAATTTTTTTCATGTATTAGTGACATAATTTTGAGCTAAAGGGAAAGCAATGGTCTTACCAAGAAAGTAACCAACAAGCGTGTTATCATACCGACTTAAAACCTTTTTCATAACAGCCATAGGAAGCATCGTATCATGATTATCCATACGATCCTCGTTGACCAATGCTTTAAAGTTCGCAATTTGGACATTACGAGTAGCATTAACAACATTAGCAATAGATGAGTTCGTCACTATTGGAGAATGAGAAGCATCCGTATTACGCACGGACGTGTCATGATCACTCTTGTCCACACGTGTAACCAAGTTAACATCACCCTCATCAGCTCTCCAATCAATAATAATAGGCCCCTCTTTTTGTTATTTTATTTTTGTAACTTTTTTTTTATTATAATAAAAATGTTAATTTGTATATTAATTTAATGAATGAAATATTAGCTAGGTTAATTTGTAAACTGTAATTTTTTAAAATGTGGATTCCAAAAAAGTGGTGTTATAATAAAGGGTGATTTTTTTATTTTAAATATTTTTGTGTTAAAGTGATGTGGCGCTGGGGTGACACTCAAAAATGGGTGTTAACATGTTACCGTACCCTAAGCTCTTAATAGCATCAATTTGGTGTGTGTGTAATGATACTTTTACCGTTATTTGTTAATCAGGCAGTTTTTACTTAAGTGGCCTATCACATTGAGTAAGTGAGGGTAGCCCGTATTCATCATTCATTGATCCGCAAGGACCGAAACAACAAAGTTTAAATGGAAATCCACTTCTCCATTCATTACATTCTTTACTTCCTTATTACGTTATTTTCTTTCTTACGTTATTTTCTCAGCAATAATAATGTTTTTATTTCCTTATTACGTTATTTTCTTTATGAGGATTTCTAGATTTGTGACTTGGAACTTCGAATTATCATTTTGTTCGATGTTCCAAAAAATGATGAGACACTCTATTTTATTTATTTATTATTTATTATTTTTTCTAATAGTTGGTATTTAAATAAGGGTAAATACTATTTGGTACTCTTAGCTTCACCAAAAAGTATCTAAAAGTATAAAATATTCTCTTTGGACTTCTTTGTTAACGGCAAATACGGTTTTTTATCAGCTTCTGTTATATATTTTTTGTCAGTTTAATTCTAATGACGTGTTAAACTTTATATTTTATGTTAGGTACTTTCAGTTTTGTAGTTTTGTAATAAAAAGAAAATAATTAAAAAAATGAAAAAATAAAAAATCAACGGGGATACAAATGTTTTAAGAGGGGTCTTTATAACATATCCTTTTAAATAAACATAAACATTTACTAAATCAAGATTAAACGTAGGATAAACATTTTCTAATTTTCAAATTGCATCTAGAAAAACTTGTCACTTCATGATCCACAAATCCAAAACAGATGAAATAGATGATAGTAAGGAGGGTGGCAGTCATGATTCCGAAAACATCCATGCCTCCGAAATCCACCAATAATATCCTTCCACCTCATTTCACCTCATTCATACTTTTTCCATACCTCCCAACCCCATTTTAGTGGCAATCATGCCTTTTTCATACCTCCCAATTTTTTTTTAATTAATTAAATTAAACAATTTAATTAAAACATAAATATTTCATTAATAACTAAAATAAAATTACATAATACTTAAAAAAAAACATAACTAAAAGAAAATTACATTATTAAAAAAAAAATGAAATAACTAATCATCGAGATATGTTAAGTTTTGAGCATCTACGTGGTCCGTAAGATCATATAGGAGTCGGTAATGCATTTGTTCGTCGATTAACTCCGGTAATACAGTATCGTCATAAACTGGCGCGACTGGCGGATCCATTATATGAACCGGTGATATTGCCATCCCATCGTCTTTTAAAATCATATTGTGAAATATGATACACGTATAAACGATTTGTCGAATCTTTTCAACCGACATTGCCCGGAGAGGACGAGCAAGAATCATCCACTTATTTTTAAGACGACCAAAAGCTCGCTCGATATCTTTTCTTGCAGACTCTTGTAGCCTTTTAAATCTCTTTTCATTCAATTCAACCGGATGCTTGTATGCTTTAACAAACGTTGACCATGTAGGATAGATTCCATCGGTAAGATAATAACCACGTTTGTAAAACCGTCCATTTACATGAAATGAACTGTTTGCCGTCGTTCCGTTTCGCTCCGTAAGATACAATGGTGACTGATTCAAAACATTGATATCGTTGTTTGCACCGGGAGGACCAAAAAACGAATGCCAAATCCACAAATCGTAAGAAGCGACGGCTTCAAGCATAATAGTTGGGTATTGATGATCACCTCGCTTATATTGACCTTTCAAATGTCTAGGACAATTACGCCAATGGAAATGGGTACAATCAATGCTACCAAGCATTCCAGGAATGTGATGTTGATCTTCATGGAACTCGTATAAGCGTGCAATGTCATGAGATGTAGGCCTACGTAAGAACTCTCGACCATATAATTGAATAATCGCTTGGCAAAAATGATCAAGGCATTCTCCTATAAAAAAATATATATAACGCTAACTTTATAAAAAAAAAAATAACAATAACATAAAAAAAATATATATAACGCTAACTTTATAAAAAAAAAATAACAATAATATAAAAAAAATTTATATAACAATAAGTTTAAAAAATATTTCACCTGACGTTCGGCGCGCCATGTTTAAATAGTCATCAAATCTATCTGGAGGTTCACCCGTTGCGAGTTGCCTAATGGCCGATGTGCATTTTTGTAATGCCGTGAAACTTTTTTTTCCCCTCGCATCTAAGCCCTCTTGAAACCATTCGAAATTCGCTTCAACATCACCAACAACTCTTAAAAACAAGCTTTTATTCATACGAAACCGTTCACGAAAACGTTCGTCGTTAAACTTTGGACGTTCAACGAAATAATCATTCATAAGGGTTCGTAAAGCTTGTTCACGAAAACGAGTTACATACTCCCGACTTTCGGTAGAGCTTGCCGTGTCGTCAATTGCATCGTACGCGGCTAATAAGGTTTCTAGGGTGCTACCGGATGGCACTAGTTCGGACAATTCGCCGGGGGGACTCACTAATGATTCGGACGAAGAAGAAGACATTGTAAGAATATGTGAATTTTGTATATGTGAATTGGATTATTTGTGATAAAAATGTATGTGTTTGTTGAATATATATAGGGGATTTTTTTTTTTTTTTTTTTTTTTTTTTGTTTTGGCCCAATGCACGCTCCAACGGCTCAAATGTACTTTCCAAACGTTCGAATTTCACAATGCTTCTGCGGCAAAAAATGCCGCTCAACTCATGCCGCTGGCCATGCCGGTGGGGTGGCGGCGGTGTTTGCCGCCGGCATAGGCTTGCCGGTGAGCCATGCCGCCCCCATTGCCACCATACTAACTTGCTACCAATCAGCATTCAGCAATAGTGGGCCCTGTTCGTTAAAGAGGCCGGCTATACAAGTTGAACAATGACTTTATTCATTCTACCCATCCATATATAGCCATATCTACCAATCACAATGTTGTTTTAGGGTATATTTGGCGAAATTGGCTGGAGCTGGGGCTAGGGCTAGGGCTTATATTATAAGCCAAAATTAAAATTTGTATTTTTATAAATTTGTTTGGCAAATGGGCTGGGGCTCGAGCTTATTATTGCAAAATTACTAAAAATGACATAATTAAATGAGTTTTTGTATATGTCAGATATTTTTGTAGGTAAATAAGTAATTTATTCTTCAAAAGCCTCGGGCTTAAGTTTTTAGCCTCTTTTTTGGGGCTAAAGTTTTTAGCCGGCTTATTTTATAAGCCCTTCCATAAGCCCCATGACAAACGAGACTTATTTAATTAGCCGGCTTATTTTAAAAGCCCAAGCCCCCATAAGCCCCCATATAAGCACTCCCCAAACATAGATGTTTTCTTCACTTATTTGAGCCTCAAGTATTGGACCTGTTGGCGAGTTCCCTTCCCTTGACGTGTCCATTCATATGGCTAATACTTTATATTTTCTGAAAAGAATTGGTAACAACAGCTTTAAGAAATGTGTTTAACAATTAGTTTCGTCTTTTTCGTTTAAAGATAATGTTGATATATATATTGTTTTGAACGCCAAAGATTTATAGAAAGAAACTAGCAAGGAGCTAGCACAAAATTACATTTGTTTTTTAAGCCAATCCGGCCAAACTAAACGACTAGAACCTCTACTATTTAACCAAGAAAAAGAACAAAACCGAATATTATCAAATAAATCACATTTCCTCATGCGTTGAGAGTTGAATGTGATCGAGTTCCGATATTTCCAGATTAGCCACCATGTGAATGCGGATATCACTTGAATGCGCTTCTTGACATCGTTAGAAACCCGGATGTTATCAAACCAAGACTCCCAATCCGAGTGGGATTGTAATGATGGGATATTCAAGTCAATCCAACCGCGAACCAAACGCCATATGTTTGACGCGACATCACACGAATAGAAAATATGATCATTGGTCTCCCTACCGTTACTACAAATCGGACAATCAATAGAATGAATATCCAACCCTCGTCTTGAAAGATTGAGGCGATGAGGGAGCCTATCCAATCTCATCCTCCAAATAAAAATATTCACCTTTCTAGGAAGAATGTTACACCAACTAGTTTCCACCGAGAGCGACGGGAGAATAATATCGTCAATGTGTTTTCTTGTAGCACCAACAGTGAAAGAGCCATCATTCGTGAGACCCCAACGTATGACATCTTTATCTGTAGAAAGAGAAAGCGAATGTAATTCAGCTTTCAAAGCTTCTAGCATGTCGTAACATCTGCCAAAAGTAATTGGGCGTGTCCAATGCCAAGCCCACTCACCACTTGAGAACCGATCACTAATGGTACAACTAGGGTGCGCCTCTAAACGATAAAGCCTGTTATATCTATGAAAAAGATAATGTTGATATTGAGACATAACTTTAATCGGTTTGCATATTTTTCGCTTGTAAACCAATGGAAAAAGTGCATTTCAAATGTGTTTGCGTAAAAAAGAAACAAATACCGACTTTTGTGATTGTGTTTGGAAATTTAAAAAAAGTTGATCGTTAACCATAACGACTAACGAGTACGCAAAATTGATTGTTCTTGGCAAAGTTGATTGTGCTTGGAAAGTTGATTGTTCTTGGCAAAGTTGACTGTGTTTGGAAAGTTGATTGTTCTTGGCCAAGTTGATTGTTCTTGGCAAAATCATTTTTATAACAAGGCACGCAAAATTTCTTTTGTTAAAGTTTTGGCCCAACTAAGTTGATGTTCATATTTTTAAATGTTTTGTTATAGAAAATAAACATATATATATATATATATATATATATATATATATATATATATATATATATATATATATATATATATATATATATATATATATATATATTAAGAGCAAAGCATTTCATTAACCACAAAAAAGCCCAAAGGCATACATCGAGAAGAAGGCTAAAAAGTGAAAAAACAATGAAGGAAAATAAACATAATTTACCTTGTTTAATATTCTTGATCGGCACGGTTAGAATATTAGCAATTAAAAAAGGGGAGGTGATTCACATACAATTTTATTTTTTATTTTTTATTTATTTATTTTTTTTTTATGTCACCATTCTGCATAACATTATAATGCACAAAAAGTAAACAATACAACACTGTGATGCACTGAGTGTGATGAAATAATAAAAAAGAAAAATGATGTGCGAATTACTTCCCTTAAAAAAGTGAGTTGAAAAATGTATGACACCCAAAAAAGTATAAGAAAAATCCATACAATATACTTTTTGTTTTAGATAAGTAAATAATAAGCCATCACCACAATATATGACTTGTCTTATAATGAGAATTATCCGTAAGAGCATCCACAGCAATAACGCAGGTCAAGCGTTAAAAGGCCATTAACGCGCGTTAACATGGCGTTACCCATTGTGGAGACATGCGTTAACATGACGTTAACGTTCCACGTTACCGGCTTAACGCCGAGTTAAGGGACCATGTTTGTATTAAAAATAAATAAATAAATCACTTCGCCTCCTCCTATCGTTTTAACAACGGATAGATTTTAAAAAAATTTACAATTTACCCCCCCCCCCCCCCCCTCCTAACGTCTAGTTTTTTACAACGGATATTTGGGTTAAAAAAAACATTTTCCAAAACCTTTTTTCAACCAATATAAATACCCATTTATCACACTTTATTTTCCCACACTTTCACTACTCAATATCTTCTATCCTACAACTTCTAATATAAAAAAAAAAAAAAAAAAAAAAAAAAAAAAAAAAAAAAAAGAAGTTTCATGGCAACAACAACAATCCTAACTCGTTTACGAACCTCCTCGGTGGGTGGGGAACCCATACGCGGGTTCATCATCCAATCCGAATCCGAATTGGGAAAATCCAAACCTATTCGGTATGTCGAGCCAAGAACTTTACCAACAACATGAAGCTTTACGATTTTGGCAAGAATCCCAACAAGAAAACACCTTAAACACCAATTTCCAAAATCTCCAATTCACTCAACAATCCCAACACTCCCAAACGGAAACTAACGAAGTTCCCGAAACATCTACTTCTCCTTAAAAAAAACCAAAGGTCTTACTAAACGAAAGTCCAAAAAAAAAAGAACTAATCACTGAAGATGACGAAATTGAAGCAGGGGGCAACATGTATGAACGTTGGACCGCAAGTGAAGAAAAATTACTTGCAACGTGTTAGGTGGCCGCAAGTGAGGACGAACAAGTCGGTCGTTCCCAACCCAAAGATATGTTTTGGCAGTGGGTTCAAAATGAGTTCAACAAAACAAATTATCACAAACGCGGCAAAGATATGATACAGTCAAAGTGGTGAACGTTGAACCGTGATTGCGGAAAGTTCAACGCATGTTTCAAACGGGCCGAACGAGATCAAAAAGTGGGGAAAATGACATGGATATCCTCACACATGCCAAGGAAATGTACCGTACTGAGAGCAAAAACACGCCGATTAATAATGAGGAAGCTTGGGGTATTTTGCGTACTCATAAGAAATGGGACGCACCGAAGACGGTTGATTTAACCGGTGATGTCCCAAGCCAAGCAAACGAGACGTTGTTTGGTCATGATCAATGTTTTAAAAAGCGCGCCTAAGGCGCGTCTACTCCCTAAATCCCATGAGGCTCTAGGCTTTGAGATTTTTTCAGATCGAGGCTCACGACATGCATGAATCCCGTAAAAATCTTTGCGCCTTAGGGATTTTTGCGCTTTTGCGCCTTGGGGATTTTTGCACCTAGAAGATGTAACGGGGTTTTGGCCTTTTTTTCTTAATAGTAAGATACATTTTGGGCTTACATGTTTTATACATTGGGCCCTTTAAGTTATAAAGTATCTAATAACCCTAATATTTTAGAAAATAACTAAAACACACAATTAACAAAGAAATATACTCCCTCCGTCCCATATTAAGTGTCCACAATGGAATCTTTGGATGTCCCAAATTAAGTGTTCACTTGTACATTTCAACCAATAAAATGAGAGTTTAGTGGGTAAAAGTAATATTTGATTGGTGAGGAGTTTAGTTAGTAGAATCTCTTAAAACTTTGTGCATTATGAAAGTGGACACTTAATATAGGACGGAGGTAGTATATTTTTTGTAATCAAATGTCTAAGAATAGTAGCTTATTAACAGATACAAATGTTGTTTCTTTAGTGTTAAGTCTAGATTTTTTTGCTAATGATAGTTGATAGAGATACATGATAATTTGTTAAATTTTATAAGTCATAAACTCATATATTGTAATGTATATTCAAGAATTTAGGGTAGTTCATGGATTCTGATATGTTGCTTGCTTGATATTTTGGGTTTAAATGCAAGCTTTGTTAGATGTAATAACTATTAAGTGACATTATGCATTGAATATTGATATTTTTGTGTTATTTAAGCTGCATAAGTTGTCACATATGTTATAAAAAAAAAACCTAAATGTATAGTGCGCCTCATATTTATGAATCCCGCACCTTGGTTTACGCCTCGACTCGAGGCTCTTTGACCCCCTTTGCATCTTAGTGCGCCTTGAGCCTTTCAGAACATTGGTCATGATGCACAACCACGCCCGATCGGAAAAAAGCGGGCTGCGAAGAAACAAAAATCTGAGACAACGACAAGCACCGGGGGTGTGAGTACCGGAGGATCTGTTTCGTCCGCCCAATTCGGGGACGCTTTGCACGAGGAGTATCGGGCTAAATGTAAAGATGCGTCCTTGGCTTACAAAGCAACCGCTGAAAACCAATTATCAGCAATACGGGCGAGGGACTTTGAATTTTTGTTGCTCGACACTACCGGGAAAGATCCTTACTACGTGACGCTGGTGAATATGAAAAAGGACCATATCATTGAAAAATACGGGTTGCCAAAACGTACGGAATGAATAAATGTCTCCTCGGTGTAATGTTTTTTTATGTCTTTTTATTTCGTAATGCTTTGTATTTTTATTTCATAATGTATTTTTTTTAATTTCGTATTGTATTTTTAATTTCGTAATGTATTGTTGTTTTTTCGTAAAGTAATATGTTTTAGGAATTAATGTTATGGTTTTTAAAAAAATGAAGTATTAGTTTTAGTTTAGGGTTAAAATTGAAAATATATGAAAAGTTGAGTTAAAGTGAGTTAAGGTTGAGTTATTGTTGTGGGTGTTTTTTTGTGAGTTAAGGTTAAAGTGTTAAAACTGATGTGGCGCTGACGTGGCGCTGAATTAACTTATAACTTGAGTTATTGATGCACATGCCGTAAGGACCACATGTGTCAAAGTGGAGGCATATGACCCATATACCATTTGAAATTCAACCCTCAAGTTAAACCATAGAGAGTTTATCCATCTCATTCTACACGTGTCATTGTGTGTGAGATGTGTGTTTTATTAGTTTCTTTATAGTGAAGATTTCATGATTTATCCAAAATACAATTAAGATAATCAACAAGCTATGCTCTAAGGTTTAGGCAAGAATGAAATATTTGGGATTTGAGTTGGAATGATACAAGGCGCTTTTTCTTTTACAACTTTTTTTTTTTTTTTTTTTTTTTCTGTTTATGCATAATTACTTTAGTAAAAAAAATGATCGGATAATGAGTGCAGCTTATTCACCAATGCGACATGCTTTGGACTAAAATGAAAGATGATTTTCTCTCCTTTCTTAAGCACTATCTCTTCTCTAACCCAAAAGCCACTCCCTTTTACTCACAAGAGGCACATACGTTGCCCACATCACAATCCACTCACGTATATCGGTCACTCTTTCACACATGCATAACGTGACGTGAATCTATTACTATATATAGTAAATTAGCGTCAAATGACGCCATGTGACATCATTGGGCTCCAGAAAATTTTTTTGGCCCAACAACAACCCCAATTTTAGCCCAAGTAAAAGCTCAAAATAGTATTTATAAAACATACCCTCTACTATATAATAGGTTAAAAAACAGCCCAAAACACTATTTACGAAACATACCCCTACTATATAATGACTTGCGAAAACTACTTTAAACTTTTATCACACATATATTTAGCGAGCCCTGTCGCAAAACGCCATCAAGAACCACGCCGTTTCAATTTTTTTCCCGGACTTATTAACCCCGCAACGAATACCTGACCCACTTTCTACTTAACAAAAAAAATAATGTGCAATAATCAACGACATGAAACAACGCCCCACCGCAACGCGGCGGACCGTTGCCCACCTCGTTTTAGTAAATCATTGTCAACCCATTTCATAAGAGCTATTCTTTTCTTTTTTTCTCCATTTTTATGATATATAGCGTGACGTGAATCTATTTTAGTAAATCATTGTCAACCCATTTCGATTGTGCATCACTCGTTTTAATTTAAATAAATCAGGTTGATCTACAACAACTACCTAGCTATATCATAAAATGCATCTAGTTCAACATTATAAAATCCAAATTGAACAAACATGATAATTGATACTAGCAGGGTACTCGCGCGTTGCACCGGCGGATACTCTGAAATAAAAATTTTCAATGGAATTAATAAAAATGTCACGGGATGTCATTCCGACACCTAAATTTGTTTGGTCACAGCTTTGTGTATCGAGTCGAGTCTTATTGAGTTGAGTCTTGGTCACAGGTTCATGTCTAGGTTAAGATGGATGGTTGTACATTGTGTTTAAATGATTGTAATATTAGGAGTATGAGTGTTTTTAATGCTATTAATGTAGAATGAGGGTTATACATTATGTTTAAATGATTGTAATATTGGGTGTAGGGATGTTTTTAATGCTATTAATGTAGAATGAGTGTTGTACATTGTGTTTAAATAATTGTAATATTGAGTGTAGGGGTGTTTTTAATGCTTTTAATGTAGAATGAAGGTTGTACATTGTGTTTAAATAATTGTAATATTGGGTGTAGGGGTGTTTTTAATGCTATTAATGTAGAATTCTAAGAAAAATGGTATGAATTTCGATTCATGCTAGTTTTTGTTGTACACAATGCTTTGATTGTTGTAATTATGAAAATTGCTTGCTTTAAAGTGTTGTAAACCATGCATCATCTTATGTACATCTGAATTTTTTTGACAGAGAGTCATTCATTCATTATAAGTAGTATAGATAGTATATTAAAAAGAGTAGTGCTATTTAGACCTACAACACAAGCCTAATGCATAAATCATTTGTACAATTTTATTATGTACTTTCTTTCTTCAAATTTCCACCAATCATTTTTTGAAATCAACCAATCACATCATTAGGTATATTTGTAGGCTTGATTAGTAGGCACAACAATCATTTTTCTATTAAAAGAGTAGTGCTATTTAGACCTACAACACAATACAATAAATCATTTGAAAACCACATTTAGAGGGTGTTTGAGATTGCTTATTTAGGTTCTTATATGGGTGGCCTACGAGCTTATTATCGCTTATAAGCTCGAATATCAACATGTATTCAAAAGATAAAGCAAATAATCAAATGCAAATAGAGCATTCATAAAGGATTATTAGATTAGTCTAAAGTCTAAACTGATAAACTTCAGACTATACCATACATGGATTAAAAGGTGATCACCACCCATATTGCGCCCAATGGAAGCTTGTGTTCCTCTCTCACCACAAGGATGTCAAACCTTGAACCATCGAGAAACGATCGCCAACATTAAGTATCAGCATGAAGAAGTAGGTAACCCTCTGATCACATATGCAATGAGAAATCTATAATAATGAGATCCAAATGAGCAAGCCACAAATGTGGTTATGCATTCAGTGGGCTAAGCAGTACATACTTTCATTAAACTAAATTAAAAAGCTTTTTTCACTATAACTATGACATACCAAAAATTCTTTCCACCTTGTCGGTTTGTTGACTCATGGTTAGACTTTCTTTATAGAACTTTCATCCTCACTGCTTTCTTCAACTTTAGCTGTGGCAGATTTTTTCTCAATTAGTTGCAATACATTTGTTTGAACATAACATTGCCTCTTACCGCCTCTAACAGTTCCTCTTCCACCACCATAGTTTGTGCCATATCTTCTGCCCGCTTAAAGTTTCGTTTCGTAGACGGCCTTTACTTACCAAATACCCATAGTGTATCAGGCTAATTTCCCAACATACTGCTTATAACTAAACTTGTTATTGAATGAAGACAAACAATTAAAATATATAGAATGAGAGAAGAAGAAAAAAAGCAACCTCTGTACATTAATTTCACATGTAAAATTGATGTTTTCTTAGGAGCGTTAGAGCCATTTTGAACAATTATATATAAACTCCAAGATCACAAACCTGTTATTCTTTTGCTTCTTGATCATGGGATTCCTCATTATGGAAAACTAACTGCTTCAGCATGCAAAACGCTAATTCACAAATTAAATGATACGTAAAAAATTATCTAATATATAAGTAGTATCAACAAACTTTAGGAGGGATTGAATGGTGCAGGAATGAATAAAGAAGCACGTTAGGGTTCTCTAGAGTGGTTCACAATTGAAGCGCTTTAGGTTTTTAATTAATGGTTTTTTAATCGCAGAATTGAATTAGACTAGAAGGGTACCCGCGCAATGCAGCGGCGGGTACCCGGTGACTATATTTGTGGCGAGCAAATATTTTTCATTTTAAACCTTTCCTTATTTTGTGTTGTCCTAAATACTTTAAAACGTAATAGATATATGTTTTTTAAAAATAGAACATTTAAATTATTACTATAGTGTAATGTGTGTTTAGAGGTTGAGATTAAACTGTGTTATTTGTGGGTTAGTTTGTAGGCTTTAAAACGTAGTAAATATATGTTTTTTTTTTTTTTTTTTTTTTTTTTTTTTTTTTTTTTAGAGATTGTTATATCACATTAATTATACGAGCTATTGCAAGTTAATGAGGTTTATAAATATTAGTGACTCCTACAATTAATGAGATTAAAATTCATAGAGTAATGTAACTCCTATTCATAAGTATGTGTTAGTTTGAAATCCTTCTAATTAAAGAAATATTTTTTTGGTCTTAATTTTTTAAGACTTCTTTTTTAGGAATAGCCTAAATACATTATAATGTAGTTAAGATATATGTGAATTAGCAAAAATAATGAATTGCACAGGTTTATAGTTTTCGAGTTAGAGAATATCTCCAAAAAGTTGTAGTGGTTCAGTGGTTAACATGCCACATAACATCTTCTAGGTCTTGAGTTCGAATCCAATCAATCCATCTAGGTGTTTTTTTGCAAAAAAATAAATCAGCCGAATTTAATAAAATAAATTGCTTACATAGCCGAATTTAATAAAAAAAAATTGATTACAAAATGTGATGACATGGACTTTAAGGTGGCAACAAAAGTTGCTTACATAGTCAGAATGTGATAAAAATTGAATTACTGGGCAATGAGGTAGCATATTCTTCAAATGCCTCCTGTTATATATAATGTAGTTATATATATATATATATATATATATATATGTGTGTGTGTGTGTGTGTGTGTGAAATAACATTGTAGTCCTTTACTTAATAATTTAATTTAGTGGTGTTTAAACAACTATAGTGAACAAAATTAAATCTATATTTTTGAATCAAAGTTTTTTATAAACTCAAACTATTCTTTTGAAGGAAACCTTTATAAAATGAAAAAGACGTAAAACTATTTAACCCCCCCCCCCCCTTCTAGTTTTCCCCAGAACGTACCTTTGTGATTCTAGCAAAACAAGAATCAACTTCAATAACCTTGAACAATAGATGAACCCTAATTAGAGTTTATAAGGATCAATGATTAATCCCTTGCCGTTTTATTAATCGCTCCAAGATAATTACTATAGTGAGTAATTACCTCGTTCTTGTATACACAAATTAATAATGAATTAAAGATTATGCTAGAAAACGAAAACACAATATTTTCTTTATGAAAATTTCGATCCAAAAACCCTTATGGGTTGTTCGTCGATCTGCAATACGGAAGAAAACAAAGAGAAGGAAAAAACTTTTAGGGTTTATGTGTGTGCATAAAAGGTACCAAAGTTTTTACCCTGTGTTTGTTTATATAGTGAATGTAAAACTTAGAGGACAAGTTAGGTTTGGGTTGAGTTTCACCTCCCCCTTGTATGACCGGCCATAAACCCTTATGGGGTGTTCCGGAACCTTCTTGTCTTCTATTTTCATTCTAGTCCTTATCGTTTGTCCGTTAGTCAATTCCGTTAAGTACTAGCGACCGTTAGCAATTTCTTGTGTTTAAATAATTATATATATAACATTTAATATATATCAATTATTATACTTTAATTCTCATTTGTAATGTGTGTAATCCCGAGATCTCAAGTTCGATTTTAGTCATACACATATTAATATTTATCCACAAACTCTAACGGTTGTTTTATAGTTGAAGTTTAGTTTGTGTGGATGTTACCGAAAAGCATTACTGTATTATATAAGTTGTATTCAAAGGTATATGATCAAAGGTTATATAACTCAAGGTCGTCGGTCAAAGAACTACAAAATTTTATATTGCAATAGTAGATCAAACATATATTATTAAACTATGATTACGATACTAATAATATAGTTTCAGCTTTAAGAAATCAAAGGATTTGATAACAACTTAAAGAAAAATAAGTCTGGATTAAAATATGACTGATCCAAGTAACAACGACATAATAAGCTAAGATGTTAAAACATTAAATCAACAAAAATTCGGTACACAAAAAGGTTAATGGGTAAATATTATCTAGCTACACTAAATGTACGTGTAGCCAATTCGCTGCATTAACATGCATGTCATTACGTGACTCTCTGTGAAGGAAATTGTGAATTTGTTTGTCCATAAACCACATTATATTCATTCATTATGGTGATTTTTTTTCTTCTTCTTTTTAGAACGACATCAATATTATTAAAAGAAAACTAGCAAGAAGCTAGATAATAACATTCTAAATATAATACTACCTAGTAATAACGATATATTTTAACGGTGATTTCTAATTGCATGATACCTTTGATTTTCCTTTTTAGGTATTACAAAAGTCCATAAGCAACATCCATGCCTCGTGCCTGAATTAATACTAACCTAATTAAATATAATCTTTTTTATTTTTCAAAGAAAACAATGATGCATGATCACCACAACAAACAAAGGTACAACAAAATGGCACCCCAAGAGCCTCTCAAAAAAGTGGCATTAAATATTAAGCGTAATGTACAACGAGAACAATTTGTGACCTGCAGTAGGCGGTCAAGAATAAAAAAATGCATCGTGGACGTGGCATCAATGGTTGGATTTGTCTCTTCCTATATAAATAGAACTAGACCACCGACGACGTTTGCCTTTTTGTTTGATACCACTTTAATAAAGTTTAGCTACAGATAAAAGAATAATTGTACCGAATGCGTTTTACTTTACATTTTTTAGTGTTTAAATTCAATGAAAAAGGTCAAGAATTGTCACTACACCATCCAACGAAAAATGAAGTTTGTTTTTTAGTAGAGGTGGCAAAACGAGGTGCCTAGGCTAAACGGGCTATCGGCTAAACGGGCACGAGCCAACCGGGTGCGGGCCAAACGGGCGCATGTTATACAAATTGCTTTAAAAATGACTTATAATAACAAAAAAAATTTCTCAAACGTAACACCTCATTTAAATTTATGTAACTAAATATACTATATCCATAAGTTTTTCAATTTAATGTTCTCCAATTGAGAGAAAAACATGTGCCCATAACTACAAGAAAAGAACCATTTAGTGACATTTTTAGCGACTTACTAATTCATGTCGCAAACTTGCGACAATGTTAGCAATACTTTTAGCTATTCCGATGATGATAAGTCGCAACTTATGTCGCTAAGCACATCGCTATTTTCGCGATGCATGTTGCATGATGCTAATTTTGTCGCTAACTTTAGCGATGTGCAAGACAAGTTGCTAATGGTGTCTCTATTTTCCGACATGGCAACCCATGTTGCTAATGATGTCGCTAGTTTGGTGACATCCCACATGATGTTGCTAACATCGTCGCTAATTTGCGACTTCCAAGAAACGCATCGCTACATAGGTCGCGAAAATGCTATTACTATTTTCAGTACAAATATGTTTAATCGTTCTTCAGAACCTAAATGGCTATTCATCCAAACAAATAATACCACACATATTTAGAGTATCCTCATTTCAACTTAAAAGTATGGAGTAACTTTTAATATCATTTTCTTCTTAATAAATAAATAAAATTACTTCATGGTTTTCATAATTTATCCCCTATTTGTTTTTAACATAAAATGCTATCTACCCTAAATAAACCACCATTATCCACACTTCCACTGCACGACCACCAAACGCCACCACATAACCACCACACCGCCACCGGGCGCTATCACTTACCTCTCCATCTGACTTTGATCTTTAGATTTGTTACAGGTATTCTCTTTTTATCTTTCTCAATCCATTATGAAATTAATCATCTTTTTTAATGTATTGCAGATTTTATCAAATTAGAATGAAATGATTCAGAAGGCTCGGCCCAGAAGGTGATTTGTTAGCTTTAGTCAACTTATTAATATGTTTACTTGGAGATTATTACTTGCTATATGATCATAGATGAAAGTTTAAAATTATTGATTGCTATAGTTGTAGATGAAACCTGAACACAAGGTGTTTGATAAAATGCTCAACGCTTTTGATTGCTAAAATTGTAGATGTACATGTGTGTAATTGGGATTTAGAATCAAAGCTGAACACAAGGTGTTCGATGAAATGCTTAGCTGGATACTACATTCACCATGTCGTTATTTGTTTGCTTTAGTCATATTTTTTGATTGGTGCATGATTACGCGAAGAACGGAGTGTTTAATTAGGGTTATTGTGTTTGAAATATGATTAAAGCATGCTTTTGGGTAAATAATTAGTGAATCTGCTTTAGTATATATAGAAGTATAAGTCACTAACGATATAATCATTCTTCAGCTCATTTGTAAGATGAGTCAAATTTTTCATAATATAATTTGTATGATGCTGTAGACTTGTAGTCATTAATGTGGCTTTTTAAGTTTACAAGTTGTGGACTTGTAGTCATTAATGTGGCTTTTTAAGTTTACAAGAAGGAGCAGGTCTGTTTAGTGTTTCCTGTTCATTTTTAAGTTGTCATAGGTGATGGTGTGAAACCAATCTGCTTTAGTTTTTTTCTTGCTCAGGTACTTTGACGAATACACTCGTGCTAGTGTTATCACTAATTGAGCGATAATATGTTTGTTCCATTGGTATCTTGCATTCTCTGTTTTGACATAGATTGACTTTTTTAGCACGACGCCCCAGTCCTTGTTTGTATGCAATGTAGATTGTTTCATATAGTTATAGTTTACTATACAGCTAAAATTTATCTTATATGTTTTGTATATTGATTTCTAGAAGTGCATACTTTTTAACGATCTTCCCATTTATGAAGTAATTGTTTTGTACTACTTGTTATGTTATGAGTGACATTTATAACTTACATCAGAAGTGTCATAAATGCACAACCTGATTTGTTATAGGAAGCTTATGGGTTTCAGCGTTTTCAAAGAACATAAGTTGTTGCACTCCTCTTGATGAACACTTGAACCTATTCCCCGGTAACATTCGATATCATTGACTATTACATATTCTGACTGATGATGCATGGGGCGAGAGATACTAGACCACGAAAAACATAGGTCAATTATCTATTGCTGAAGTGTATTTCATTGGACATATTGTTTACACCATTCCTATATTCCATTAAGCTCGTTTTATTAACAGGAGGGCTGCTTCTTTCGGCCATTTTTTCAGGTCTGGTAACATTATAAATTACATGCCATTACACTGTAATTAGTTATTTTGCACATAAGGCTATTAGGATACCCTTTGTGGATGGGTTACTTGGCTTTATATTCTTTTTCCATGTAAATAAGATGTGAGCCATAATGAATTTTTTTTGAGTAGTTAGGACTGTTCACTTCTAATCTAGCCCATTTGAGCTGATATAAACTCTTTTACATGTACAGATTTGCAGCAGAAGTATTTCATGGATTACAAGAACAAGTGCTAATTACATCTTCTAGAAGCCATAAATTGATAGAGCGAGTACACAACATTGAAGCTGCTCTCCCTCCATTAGACAAGGCTATTTTGGCACAAAGGAGTCACTTGCATTTCGCTTACACAGCTGGTAATACTTTCTCATCTTTTGTATTTCCACTACTGATTGTGTATAAGGGATACACCCTACCTACACGATCTTGTGAACCCATATTTCAACGTAGAGGGCGACCATATTGAGCACCTACTTCAGGTTTTTATATTTGAAAGTAATAATGCGGGGTCATGGCTCCCCCTTTCATGCTTACACTGGTTTGTGTGCTTTTATAGTTAATTAGATTGTTGAAAAATAAAGATAATACAAATTGATCCATTTGCACCAAAGTGGGTAGAAATCGCCACTTTATTCACAGTATTATGTTTTCGTTTATTGCTATTTTGTATATATTACTTATGATCTCAGAATCTATATTGCAGATTTGAGTCGTATAAGGTTATAGGGAAGCTTGAGTAGCTATGAGCATTTCATTACAAATATTGGTAAATCTTTTGGAAAGTTATTAATGTTGATCACATTTGTTGCTGCCACTTGATTATGCTATTGTTAGCGATTTTTGCTTATAAATATGGTATCAAGTTTTGCGCTTTCTTGTAGGTCGAGTTCAAAGCTTCCGAAGAACTCTGGTTTGTTCCTTTGCATACTTGGGTTTTTAATTTATTTGCATAGAAATTCTTGACGATATAGATATTTGTTTGGTGTATAATTATCCTTTTTTTGGTGCCGGTTTGCAGGCTAAACACGATACAGATGAGGTGTTTGCTCAAATAACTATGATGACAGAACTTAATGTGAGTTTATCTTCAATTATGAAACCAATTGATATCATTTTGCATTTGAATTTGTGCAGACTTTTATTCAGGTGTTTGTTTGTAATGTACTAATGCACAGGTGTCGTGTCTCCTCCTTTCATGGTTAACTTATTTGTTGCAAAAGTTTGGGACTCCGGCACAAACTATGAAAAGGGCCAAAAACTAGAATATTATGCTAGGCACGGTGGCTAACTCAAGCTTTAGTGACGATGTTCGTCTTCTTTTTTCCTTTTTTTTATTCTCGGAAAAGGAATTCAAACTTTGATGTATCGAATCTTTAATGAATATTCTAAATTCATGCGATTCTTATTGCACCATGTATGTTTGTATGCTATCTACAGTTGTGTATATGTAACTTTCATGGCATTAAATTTTACCCACAAATGAGCAATGCAGGTGGCAATAAAGCAAAAGGACAACGACCAAAATAGCGACTTAATTAGCGATATCTTTAAAAATAGCGACACAAATAACGACTTAAGTTGCGACATTTTTAAAAGTAGCGACGTGTACAGTGTCTTGGTTGGCGACATGTCTTACAGCTTGCGACGTAAATTACGTCGTAAACTGATGATGTCGCTATTTTATTAGCGACACATAATCTAATGTCGTTATACGTGTCGCTGTCATTAGCGACTTAATCCTAGTGTCGCAAAAATCAGCGACTCGTTTATAGCGACTTAGCCTCTCATATCGCTAACAATGTTGCTAGCAAAAAAAATGTCGCTAACCAAGTCGCTAAACATGACGCTAAAAGGCATTTTTCTTGTAGTGCATTATTCTCATTTAATTTCTAAATGGGCAATATATGTCCATTTAAAAAAAAAGGGGCCAAAATATACCAAAATCTTTTAAAATTTTGCCTATTTAGCATGTGGTGTACACTTTAAAATGAAATACAATAGGCACCTATAGAAATCAGACAAGTGGCAATCCTCCTAATCAAATTGTGACACTTGGAAAACATAAATTTAGCACAAAATGAAACTATAAATTAAATGAAAAGGGTATGTCGGGTATTTGACACTCCCTTCTATCTACCCTAGAAGATATCCTCTCTCCTCATAATAGATACGCATCCCTTTCATTTAGATCTCAGGAAAAAACAACCCCATCTTCTTCTCCTTTAAAATAGCA
This sequence comes from Artemisia argyi, assembly GCA_030686995.1. Taxonomy (NCBI): domain Eukaryota; kingdom Viridiplantae; phylum Streptophyta; class Magnoliopsida; order Asterales; family Asteraceae; genus Artemisia; species Artemisia argyi. The sequence goes on along the minus strand of CM060698.1, from coordinate 167,189,095 downwards.
GCCTAGTTTTCCGGCGAAGACCACAACATCTTCTCTTCGTAACCATCATGTCCTGCAGTCTCGTAATCTAGGTAAGAAAACCTAACCATCGCCGTAATTTGGTCTCTTAAACCCGTATCAATTGTCTCGCTTGATCGATTTGGTTTTGTTTCGTTTGTTTTAACCGCCGCCGCTGTTACGACGGGTTGTGTATCAACTGTATCATTTGCTTTTAATTTTCCGGCGAGTATAAAACCCACCAAATTCTGTCTTTCATCCGACGACGTTGTTATGTGTATCTGTTGAAGATTCTCATGTTATGTGTATCTGTTGAAGATTTTCATGTTTATCATTTGAAGATTCTCATGTGCATCAGTTGAAGATTTTTTGGAAGAGGTTTATGAATTTGTGGTTAAGCATCTTGGAGTTTTTTTTGCTGGCAAATTTGTAAAAGCACCATAGCATTGTTTGTATTATATTTAGAACACTACGTAATAAGGTATACATAAAAATCCATAATTCAATCATCTTTTATAAAATATACTAGTAATATACGGAGTAGTAAAATACACATTCATTATTTTAATAGAGTTTTTGTGGTTAAAGTTGGATAATATCATATTCCATAAATGTATAGATGATGCAGAGTAACATACGCATGTACCAAGAAGCATATGCAATAAAGTTTTATAATCTTTTATATAATAAAAGAATTACATCATTTCGAAGTGTTTTTGAAAAACCCTTCTCACTGAAGGAAAAAAATTGGGCCAATAGGAGACCTTAATTTTGTCACATAAGCAAAATTGAGCAACATGATTGGTTAATTGAAAGTCAAAATTAAATCCAATTTGGTCAACTATAGCAAAAAAAAAACGTTATGTAAAACTGATTATAAAGAAAAACAAACAAACACATGGGTTTGATAGCAATTATTTAATTTACAAGGGTACAAGTGTAACTTCTTAGAAACAGAAACGGATCCAATGGATCATAACATTAACGCTACACTATCAATAAGAAAACCTGGAATCATGAAGATCAAGAAGCCAATCACAAAACCTTAACCTTTACACGAACAAATAACATATTTGAAGAACCCGCGTCATTGAAATCATCTTATCCGAAGTCTCTCAAAACAGAAAACCCTCAGTTCGTAAATCTATGGATCGATGCCTCGATGGTTAGTTCTTGACTTATTTATTGATTATAATATATATGATTAATCATCTTTTTATATTTAATTGTTGACTTATGTGTAAAGTTTACAATTATCAAATTGGGTTTGCTATTCCAAAAGAACAAAAAGATTTTTATGGAGGAGGTGTGTTTTGATTCTATTTTTGTGTAGTGATTACGATACCCTTTTGGAAATTATGAATCTTTTTGGGTTGATTTTGGTAAATTATGGTTATTATTGAAAACTTTGTAAATCTATTGTGGTTTTTAAACAATTTGAGCTGCATATTGTTAAGGGTTTGAGACATTTAGGCGAGATGGGTCATTAAAATTTGAATAAAAAAGACAAGTATTAATGTAATTGTTATTTTGGTTGACGTTTTTGTAGTGCAAATGAATATTAAGAACAAAGATGGTGATGGTGGAATGATAGCAGCTAGGGAAGCTTACGAGAAAGCATTATAGGAAGGAAACATATACAAACAAGCAACCAATGTAATCAATAATGTTTACGTCAAAAGAGGAGAATTCACTCCAGGTCATATATGTAAAACCTCACGAAAATTCACATAATTAACTTCGGTTAATTTAATAAATTTTCTTTGTCATTATTGTAATTACCATTTTTACGGGGAAATTTAAAATTTTCTTTGTATATTAAAATGGTCACGATTACAATATTGTCAAATTCGTCAAACGACAAAACAAGTTATCGACAAAATTAAAAAAACATTAATTACACTAAACCTAATTAATAAAAACCTAATTACTAAAATTAATTAAAAACCAAATCGGGCTCTTAATCTCCCTAAGCCCAACCGGCCCAATGAATTAACCCAAATTCAATAATAATAATACACAATAGATCGACTAAGGCAGCTCCAAATCGTCTCGTTCATTTCTAATTTTTACACACGACCTATGTATATTTTTGCCCGAAACCGAACCGAACCGAAAAAACCGAAACCGAACCGAAAACCGAAAAAATCGAACCGAAAAAACCGATCGAAACTAAAAACCGATGGTTCGGTTTTTTATTTTTCAAAAACTGAAATATACGGTTCGGTTTTGGTTTTTGTCCAAAAACCGAACCGTAAAAACCGAACCGAACCGATTTTATTATATAAAAATATATACTTAATATAATATAAATAAATAACTAAATAAATCAAATTTATAAGTTTATATTCATTTTGCGGGTAGATATATAATATATTTATCTTAACTTTTATATTTATATGCGTGTTGTCGTGTCGTGTGTTTCATCTATATGTGTATGTTTATATTAATAAATATATAACGATGATCATACTATTTGTATGTTCATTTACATGTGTGTGTCTTATCTATATGTGTGTAATTATAGAATTTTAGAATAAACATTATTATGCTTACATTGACAAAAAAATAAAAAATAAAATAAAATAAAAATAAATAAATACAAGTTTATTGGTATAAATTTGTCATGCCCAAATATAAACGGTTAGAAACCGGAAAAACCGAAAAACCGAACCGAAACTGACGAAAAACCGAAAAAACCGAACCGCCAAAAACCGAACGGTTTCGGTTTCGGGTTATATAAAAACCGAACATTTCGGTTCGGTTTCGGTTTTAGCCAAAAACCGACCCAAACCGAACCGTGCACACCCCTAGCAATGGCTGCTGCACAAATCATTGTGATTCAAGTATGTCAAGGGACCACTGCTGCAAATGAGACGTGATGATGGGAATGCTTCTGGGCAACATCTGGTATGATTTCCGTATCGACTAATGATCATTCTTTATTGCAGTTTTGTTTCTATTTATGTTCTGAATTGGAATAATGTGTTATCTAATATTTTGCTAGCATGTCTTAATTAAAAGCGCATTGTGTAAACTTTTACAGGATGCAAGTGAGGAACTAAACAACAGTCGACATTTCCTCAAACTCCTTGAAGTTGTTTTACGGACGGGTAATCGAATGAATGTTTGCACAAATCATGGTGAGGCTACAACTTTTAAACATGACACACTCTTGAAAGTAGTAGATATAAAAGGAACAAACGGGAAACAGATTCACTTTATGGTGCAAGAGATCATAAGACCCGAAGGCACAAATTCTGATGCTAAAAGCAACGGTTTTTCTGCTCAAGCTTTTAAAAAGCAAGGGTTACAGGTTGTTAGCGGGCTAAGTCGAGAACTAAGTAACATAAAGAAAGCAGAAGGAATGGATAAGAGCGCAACAATTTATGTTCATGTCATTTGTATGTAGTGTAGTTGTTTGATAAGCTTAAATGCAATATGTGTCAATCATTGTTATTTATACTTTTTCAATTATGACTAGTTCTTATATTTATTATGATGAAAAAATACTTATTCTTTTGGGGCATCATGTTAGTGATGTAAAATCCATTTCAACTATTAAGTAAAACCTAATTTAGTGCATCTGTTTTGTTTATTAAGCGCATCAGTTTGTTTAGAAAAACAATGTATTAGTCTATTTAGAAAGCTGTGCATTAATGTAATAAACCGCTTACCAACTTAGAATAGTGACACCACTAAGTCGTTAAAGTGTAATTGGACGTGACAAGCCGACAAGTGCAAATGTCACAAACCAGTCAAATATATATTAAACTTTAGTCATAGACTTTAACAAGAAACGAAACAATACAACAAAAGAAGGACATTTCAAATATATATTAAACATGATATACATTTTTTATATACATCTCTTTAAATATTAAACTTGTTATACCAGTGATGAGTGCTCAAACACTCATCGTTTTTGATATATTTAAACTGCCAAAACGCACAAAAACAATCAAAAAAGTATCAAAATACTTAAATTATCCCAGGGATTGTGTTTTATGTGTTTTAAAAGCAAAATGTGCAAAAACAAAGAAAAAACGTACAAAGTTTGCAGTATTGGCAGTTTCAGTCCCCCAAGTTTCAAAACTTGTCAATTTTAGTCCCTATGCATTTATTTTCAAGGAAAAGTCAACCCAAGGTCTTAAAAGTCAAATTAAGTCAAAATATCATAATTGGGTTGCAAGTTTTCATAAATTACATAATTAGTCCCTAAAAATCCAAATATGGCATAAATGGTCCCTGGGAAATTTTAAAGTTTGAAAAATGGAAAAATAATCTTGGAACTTTGGAATTATATCAAACTTGGTCCTTGGTGTACATTGGGAAAAGTTACAATTTCAGTCCTCAAGATTGGAAAAATTACAAAAATGGTCCTTGTGCATTAAACTTTTCCATCCGGACCCTTTTGTTTTTTAATAAGCCAAATCCAATCCCAAACAAACACCCCTAGCCCAGCTGATCCCCAAGCCCACCACACAACTTGGCCCAGTCCATTTATCCCTTTGGCTAATACCCCGGTCAACCCAAGTCAACGCGGGTCAAACCCACGTTTGACTGTCTTCTCCCCCAACCAAATCCCAGAAAACCAGGCAATAATCTTCCCCCCCCCCTCCTCACCTTTTCACCTACTTTACCCCCCACACTTAATACCCTCACCCACCAACTCCACCACCATAAATGCTCCCCCAATACCCTCACCAACACCACTCAGTATTTCCTATAAAGAATTTTGGGCGGGAAAAGCCAATCAATGGCTAGGATGCATTGAAGATCAAATTGATGGTTGGGATTTGGTCAGAGAGTCAAGGCAAAGCATGTGGGGCTATCAGTTTTCAAAAAGAAGCCATGTGGAAGACATTAGGGTTTAATTTTAGGTCGATATATATAGTAAAGCTCATAGAAGCTCAAAGGGTGTAATTTTCTTAGCTTATTTGTAGTTTCAGTTTATTTTTAATGTAATGTAACTCTTTTTATTAATGCAAATTCAGTTTGAAGTTTAATTTTCATTTTTCACTTTTCAAAGTCTCATCTCAAATTTCCAAGTTTTAATTAAGAGAAGTAATGTGTGTTTAAGGTACTCAGAAGCTCTTACAAGCTCAGAAACAAGATATTACAAGTATCATAAGCTTGTGTAAACACTTTCAACTCAGTTTTCAATAAAAACTAAAAAAATAAGAAAAATAAAAATAAATAAAAAAATGGTGATCACTTGGTGAATGAGCATGGAGCACAGTGAATCAAGGAAGGCTGTGGGTTAGGTACCTCAGGGGAGGGCATAGGATTGATTGGTTTGGTTCTTTGGTACCTACTCAGTGCTTGGAAGGCTTTGTAAGCTAAAAACTCTTTCATCCTTACTCTTAAGTAGCTTAGGTTGTTTATTTAAGTTCATTGCATTTAAATATTAGCTTATAGATTAGTGGTGACCATCTGTTTGTGTTTATTATTTGTTTAAGTGGAAATCTCTTCATTAACTGTTTTAAAGAGGGTGTTTGGTTGTGACTTGTTTGGTGTATTCTAGCTGTGTTACTGAGCATCTATTAGTTTCTATAAGTTGTTTGGGTGTAATAAAGCTTAGGAGAACAAGTGTTTTGGTACAAAAGACTTCAAAAGTCAAAATTACAAAGTTTACACCACCACAGTCAACTGTGGTGGATTTTGAGTCCCAAATCTTATCATTTAATCAGAAAAGCTTGTCATTTAACATAATTCAACTCTAATTTAACTTACAAACATGTTTTCAGTAGGTTAGATTAAGCCAAAAGTTCATTAAAGTCAAACCTTGCAAGTTCTTGAAAAGTCAAATTGTGTAATCTAGAATTTTGAGCAAACTTTGGAGCTTTGTAATTTGTGTAATACAAGGATCTAAGGTTTGAATTTTTACCAACTTGAACTTTACCACTTTGTAGATTTTTGTGAATTTTTCCAGATTTTTAAGAATTTGTTTGCTGGGTCCCACAAGGGCACAAAGTGACCTGCAGGGCAACCTATCTGCCCTGCTCTCAGATACCTCAGCCATCCACCCAACTTTGGTGGTCTTTTGTGACTGACCCAGTGGGTCCCACACCTCCATTCTTGCACCTTTCAACCCCCCTCCTACCCAGGAACAAGGGTTGACCTTTTATTTGACCATTAGACCAGTGGGCCCTACCTTGTTTGACCCAAAATCTTTGTCCCTTAACTGCTCAGTTAACAAATAAGCAAAGTGCTTATTTGTTATTTTTGGCTTATTCAGGCCACTTATTGGCTTAACTCTTGCTTATTTGTGTTCATTAGACTCAGAGAAACCAAAGATTACAATTGTGGACCCCACATCTTCATTGTGAGCTTAAAAACCTTCACAGTCAACAAAAGTCAACTGTGAGGTGATTAAGCACTTCAAGTGCTTATTTCCAGGGGTACAGTGAAAGTGTCTTTATTAAAAGTGCTTATTTTTAACTTATAATTAGTTTAGAAAAAGAAAAAAACCAAAAAAAAACCAACTTTAAAAATAGTGATAGCTTCTATTTAATAGGATTTATCAATTTAATTTTCTTTTTAATTAATTTCTAAATAATATATCACTTTTATATTTTTAGAAATTACATTTTAGGTTAAAATAATTTTACAAATTTTTCCAGATTTTTATTCTGTCTTTTAGTGGTATTTCTAATTAATTTTAGTTTAATTTAGTTTTAGTTAATATTAATCAATTAAATAGCATAATTAGTTTTTAAATAGTACAACCTAGTTTTTATAATTTTTATAGCTTTTATTTTAGTTAAAATATTTTTATAAATTTTTCTAGAATTTTTACTGTTCATTTAATAGTTTTCATAATTTAAACAGTTTAATTAGATATTAATTAATAAATAGAATAATAATTATTTAATTAGCTTAAAAATACTTAGAATTAACTTTTTATAATTTTTTAGGATTCCCATGATGGTTAATTAGATTTATAAAATTTTTCTTAATTTTCTAAGCCTTTTTAGTATTTTTAATAATTCTAATTAGTTTAATTAATATTAAATAGATAATTAGTAATTAATTAATAATAAATAATTAAATAGTGTAAAAATAATTTTTATTTTTCTTAAAATTTTCTTTAATTGTTAGGATTGTAAAAATATCAAATTTACACTTTTACCCCTTCCAGTCTTTCAGTTGTACTTTTTGGTTTGTTCGTCCGTGTACGTTTTTTAACTTGAACGTACGTTTTTAGGTTTTAGCTCAAATCTTCGTAATCCAAACTCCCGTAATCAATCACGTAGCTTTCCTAAGCTATTGTTGTTAATAATTTCCAAATAACTTTCACAACAAACCCTTTTCTGTGAATAACACCCGATTACGAATACGCTAAAGTTACATTTCACACCTCAACGGGATTTAACGACCCGGTGATACAGTATATTACCCGGAGTATTGATCTAGGCTATTTGACTTAGTTGACCATTCTTTGGTTAATTTAAGTTGGTGGTTTAGCGTCAATCAACCAGCAAATAGTCAAAAGGTAACATATACATTATGCAAGATTATCTGCTAAATGATCAAGAAGAGAAGCAGATTGTAGCTATAAAACCCATGCCCACTGAAAAGGTTGTTGTTGATGCTGCTTCGGAGACACCTAAACCTGATATTGAGTCTACCAAGGCCCCTGCTGCAAAAGGTTGATGTTCAGCGTCTTCTTTGGTAACTCCTTTTCTGAACACGATAGGCGCCTTTTCAACTAATTCTTTTGCTTCCTTAAGCCCAAGATCTGTACAACTTCTTACTTCCTTAATAATGTTAATCTTTGAAGCTTCTTTAAATGAGTCCAATTTCAGTTCAAAGACGAACTTTTCAGGCCTTGCTTCTTCCTTTGCACCCCCTTGACCTTTCGCTCCCACTTTGGCTAACCCAGCTGCTCCTCCTTTTTCATCATTATTGAAGAGAGTTCTGCAACTTCAGCTAATGTGAGTGATGACTACTAGTCTCCATATACCGTCAGTTGGAGGGCTGCGGTGTTCAGTTGGATCAAATGTTGCAGGGTCATAACCAGTTGGTAGTAACATGCCATTAGTATACCCCGTACATTAGGATCTCTGTATGATGATCATATAAACCACATTGAGATACCGGTCCTTGCAAGTAAACATTCAATTCCCCTGCAATCAGTATGGCAATCAGTAATAGATCGTATGGAATGATTGATTAGAGAGACTGCTGGTATACTCTTCATATCAGTGATATTCTTTGCATCTATTTGCTTTAAAGTTGCCAAAAAAGACTCCCTGTTGCACAACTATGATATTATCCATTTATGCTCGTTCTAGACCATCTGTATGTGCCTAGACCATCTATCGTAATCCCCCAGTGCGCGGTCGCTATAGAGTTAAATGAGTAATATAGATGTATTCCGCGCATAACCATAATCCATTGTGTTTTTGCTTACACTTTTTTCTATACAGCACACATCAACACATGCATGCCAGGTCTTTGTAGACAGAAAATAATCATCAGTACATGGCACTAAGGTGGTCAGACAGAAAGTAACTAGGTGCTTGATCTAAAAAAGTACACACAATTCGCTCAAGCATTTCGTCGAACACTTGGTATACTAATGCAATCCATAACATTTTGAACAAAAAAATACACACAAGTTTGTGAGCTATTTCGTCGAACACTTGGTCGACGCATACAATCCGCAACATCTTTAACACAGTCACGCACCACATTTAAACTTATATCATATACAAGTATTCTTTAGACTTATCACATTCAATTTCACAATACAAAAACATAATCAACTTCGTGCATCGATGATACCTTAGTATTCAAAAGAAGCTCAAAAATTGGTTAAGAAACCTCCATTGATGTTCACAAGTGTAGTTGTTATTATTCCTCATTTCGATTGAACCCTAACTGAAATAGCTAATTATCCAAACAGTTACAATTGAACGGTGGGGAATGGTGGTGAACGATGGGGAATGGTGGTGAACAGTGGGGAATGGTGGGGATTGATGGTGAACGGTGGGGAACGGTGGTGAGGGACGGGGAACGGTTGTGGATGTAAAGCTGAGACGAGAGAAAGAAGAAAATGAGAATTATATAGGATAAGGAAAGAAAGGGGTGTATTTACAAAAAAAGACCCCTGAAAAAATAAGAAAGTGACAAAGTGGCCCCTGTAGTTGGAGAAAAAGAAGGAGGGAGAGTGGGAGGGGGTGATTTGTACACTTTTCTCACTTTTCTACCAAAGTGGGTTTTTTTCATGAACCCACCTATATATATATATATATATATATATATATATATATATATATATATATATATATATATATATATATATATATATATATATATATATATATAGAGGTGGGATCATGAAAAAAGTCCACTTTGGTAGAAAAGTGAGAAAAGTGCACAAATCACCCCTCCCCTTCCCTTCCTTTTTTTTCTCTAACTTAAGGGACCTGATTGTAACTTTCTTTATTTTATAGGGTGTGTCCCCCCTTCCCTTCCTTTTGTCCAGGGGCCTATTTTGTAACTTTTCATTTTTTCCATGCTAAACATATTATTTACGCCCTTTGTTTTTTCCTTTATATTTTGTATTTTTTTTAAGCATTCGGTGGGATGTTTGTTTTTTCAAAGGGCATTTTTATAAATTAACATAATAATTTTTGCTCTTTTGGCTTTTTTTGTTTATGAGAGCAACGTTGTATGACCAAACACAAAAGATACATGGAGTTTCAATCAATATGAAGGCTAAAACAAAACTGGAGTTACAACTAAGTTTAACTGTTGAAAAACTAACAAAACTTCAAGATTTCTAAACTACGATACATGAGTTCCACTCATAAATAACTAAACGGGTTTTTACGCCATCGAGCTCCTATTTAATCCTTTTCACAAGTCGACAGTTACTTCATCAAGAAAAAGAACCTGAGCAAGAAAGATTTATCATTCCCATGTCAATGTTATGATACTACTGAATTCCAAGTGAATTATGAGCAGACACGCAGTAACTACGGTTACAGAAAGGCTCATTTATCATCACACATAAATACAAAAAGAGTTAAATATTACTACACATACCACTTCCTGATGATAATAATCTTTTGACGACTAGAAAACTTGAACTTAGTATGACGAAGAGCCTCTTGAGCATGTGGGCTGTTGGTATCCTTGCAACGAACAGAGAAAAGCACATGACTAATTCTAACACGAGCACAGACACCTTACGGATTTCCAAAAGCACCTCTCATATCGGTCTGGAGTCTATCAGCTCCAGCGCATGAAAGCATCTTATTGATACGTAGCCCATGGTAAGGGTGAACTCTAACCCTCAAAGCATGCAAATTAATGATCATTATACCTCCAGCATACATCAAATATTCACACAAAAAGGTCCTAAAGAGAGCATAAGTATTGAGGAAAAAAGGATAAAAGAGGTGATGTTTCATACCACTTGAGCTGGAATTCCCATTGAAACTGGTAACAAGCCGAGAGATGGACAACTCTCGAATCTCTTGTGCCAATTGTCGGATCTGAAGCCAATATTAAATGGGAATAGAGTAAGCACTAAGCACATAAACATTACAATTTACAACCTATATATGCAACATGTCCTTTAGAACATATACTAAACTGCCTTCCCCCTACCAAATTAGGACCAATTTACACCTAGCATGTCCCGTCTATCCAACCTTAAGTCTTCGAACTAATGCATCAGGAGATGTAACAAAAAGATATTCCCCAGTCCTCACTCGACCTATGGAAACAACACTAGTTACTCACCTTTGTGCTGCATACATCTGACAATTATCATACTTACCATAACCTAATTGTGGTTGTGGTTGCGCTTATGGTTCAAACTGACTTACATAACTACTAGTTTGATAGGTAGATTGTTATAAACAGAGCTTATATAGCGACATGGTTTCTAGTTTGATAAATGAAAAAAGTTTAAACCAACTCAATTCAGTTCTGATTCCAGACCAACCAAACTCAGAACAGACATTTGAAAATAGATGCAGTAATGTATAATATAGATGCAGTAAGATCTAAGTAAAGATGCACTAATGTATAATACATATGCAGTAAGATCAACTACAACCAGTCTTGTTAAAACCGATTATCTGATTCTATATCAGATAATCACCATGCCAAACACCCCCTTAGACACTATATTTACTTCCTATTTCCTAAAACTATAACTAGTAAGCGGGTGTTTGGATTAGCTTATTTTGCAGGCTTATGGATGACTCGAAGTTTAAAAAACCAATAAGGTCAATTTAAAGTACCTTATGAACTTATCAATTTGAACTCATAGTTTTTCCAATTTTAAATAGCTTGTAACATAACAAAACAAGCTAATCCAAACAGTAGCAGCTTGCATCTTTACTCCAAGTAGCCTGACTGAATGAGAGATACCAATACTAGAACTGCCTGGGAATGAGTCAACTAACAGAAGCATTACGAAAATGCAAAGAGATTATGATTCATTATATATTAATGAGAGATACCAATACAAATTCACCAATTAAACTAAACAAATGCACCAATTAAACTAAACAAATGCCCCTCTATTTTATAATATAATGCTTTAATCAATGTACCTATTCTACTGATTCAATTACCACCTCTGGCCATACCACATGCAAACCTGACCAGTACTAAAAGGGCTCGTTCCAGCCCGATCATGTTTTCACATGTATGATATCTCATACATATCCTTAAGTTCAGTGACCCACAATTGAAGTTTTGGAGATTACATGAAGAAATAAATGATGTGTCTATAGATTTTACAGGCCCAGACAAAAATAATCCAAATTTCCTAGTCTCTATTATTTCAGAAATAAATGATGCGTCTTTGTTATTTCATACTCTGGAAAGTCTTTCACAATCTGTTAATTTCATACACAAGTTGACTATTGCATGAAAATGTGGCGTGTGATATCGAGGCAGAAGATTCACATTTGACCCACTGAAGCAAATAACAATTTATGCAGAAAAAGATCATGTCAGTTATGTCAAACAAGTTGAAAGTTAAGAGCTAAAAATGGTAAAACCACTAAAAACAACCCATTTTAATCCAACTTGTTTTGGCGTGTACCCAACTTACCCATCGTGCAACCGAATAACCCATTTTAACCCAACCTATTGTACAACTAAATAACACACTCACTTAATCACATAATTAGCTCACTAGTGACTACTTTACCTCAATAAAGCATTACACAAATCAACGGTATAAATTAAGCCTAAACAAACTCACTTAACCGTTAAATAAGCAAAATTAAGTCAAATAACAAACAGTAACAGAACGCGAAGTGATTATACCATGCAAAAAAGTGGATAATGATTTCGATACACATAAACTCAACAAATAGATGATTAAATGTTATCCTAGTTGGCAGATGGTTTGTCCTCTAATCATTTATGTAACATTGATATCGACTCCCATGATATTTTGATGCCCTACTATGATACAAACGGATGCACTAAAGGTCCTCAAATGGATGCACTAAAGGTTCTCAAACGGATGCACTAAAGATCCTTAAACGGTTTTCTCCGTTAGATGACTTGCTGAAGATAAACAACTTTTAATCGACTAAGTTCTACAAGAAAAAGATGATTATAGAAACTGATGCAAATACAAAAATCTACTAAGTTCTACAAGAAAAAGATGATTATAGAAACTGGTTAATCGACTACCATGTCCATCACATAAACAACTTTTTATTCCACTGTTGCTGACTTGCTGAAGATATAGATCCTGAATTTTAGCAGCTCTTCCTCCATATATTCAAGCATAAGTTTTAGCCCAACAAAATGTACTAAGGGTTGTGCCGCAAGCCAAATGACAACCTGTTGATATGGATAATCCATAAATATGCACGTTGCTGCACTAAACATACATGCTGATGCACTGAAATATTCATGTGTATCATCTATCACTATAACACTCACTAAAAACAAAATCTGCTCCATTACACCGAGTAAACACCACGAATTCATTTTCTCCAACCACAAGAATCATATCAGCTGTTAACCTTAGATATCTTGATGAGTTGGTTTTTTATGAGGTTGAGTTAACTGCTAGTGACTCGTTTCAGTCGTCATCATGATATTTTCTAGTAGAAATTGCTATTTTGACCCTCTGATCTATAAATGGGTTGATTTGTGTTATGAAATTCCAGTCCAATAAGTTTAGCTAAAGAATACAACCAACTAGATATTGGTCAAATGTGTCGAATGGACGAAACAAGTTTTATGGGTTGGCCTGATTCAACCTACCCCATTTTAAACTCCTTCAAAAGCCTGTATTGAGATGTCCAACACTCCAGACCTTCAATTTGACCAGTATTGAGTTTTTTTTTAAGAAAACATGAAGAAGAGAAATATGCAATTCAGAATGAGTTAACAGGCTGGTTGGGTTAACAGGCTAAAATGAGTTCAGGTTGAACCTAATTATCATAATCTACCACTCAAAATGTGTCTAATAGGTTGCCCAATCACTATCTTATATACATACACATTCCTTGAGCAGAGTTAGGATGAATAATAACATTTTGACCTACCAAACGCATTCAATCGCTACAAACGAATAGTAGCGTTTTATCCAACGAAACCCATATTAACACATCTACAAATGGATGCACTAAACATACATGTAGATGCACTAAACATACATGTTGATGCACTAAACATACAATGTTGATGCACTAAACATACACATTGATGCACTAAATATTCAGGTGGATCATCACTATCACTATCACTTAATATATTAACACAATACACATTTGAGTACCTATAATGCTTTAATCAAACAAACAGATGCTCCAATTATACAAAAATAGATTATGCCCTAGTTATTTAAACTGATGCTTTAATCCATATAACATATTTCAAATTTATAGCACTTAAGTGCCTATAATGCTTTAATCAAACAAACAGAAGCTCTAATCAATAATCAATTTTTCACTAATCTTGTTAACAAGTACATATTATATACGTAGATGCTCTAATCTATCAAAAAAGATGCTTTAACATATTTATATACATAGATGCCCTAAAATGTAACTTTATAATAACATGAAAATTTAAAAGTCTATAATTAAAAACTTATAGTTTTAGGATATCTCTTGTTTGATTTCAATTTTCTCCTGGTGTTCGACGGATGTACGATAGCAATGATTGAGTGGTGGAGATGATGACGGAAATCATGAAGGTGGAGTAGTGGAGATGATGACGGTGGATTGGTGGAGATGATGACGGTGACGGTGGAGATGATGACGGAAATGAGTGTAGTTAGGGTTTTGGATAGTGGAGATGATGACGAGAATGATGACGAGAATGATGACGGTGAAGATGATGATTGTTGATGTTGTGGTGGTGCGGTGGTGATTGGCGGCGATGTGGTGGCTGTGTGGTGGTGGCGATGTAGAGGTGGTGGTGGCGATGTAGATGTGAGGTAGCTGTGTGTGTGTGTGTGTTGTATCTGATTAAATGTGATTAAAATATGCGCTCCTCTTTACTTTTGTTCTTTTTTTTTGATTTTCTACCCTGAATATTCAATTATGTTCACAATCTACCCTGTAACTTTTTTCCTCACTTTTCTAACGAATTGCACTTTTCTCTAGAACCTTACCCTATATATATATATATATATATATATATATATATATATATATATATATATATATATATATATATATATATATATACATATATATATACATATATATATATATATATATATATATATACATATATATATATATATATATATATATATATATATATATATATATATATATATATATATATATATATATATATATCTTAGAACACGTAAATGTAGCCTCCACTTGGAATCCAATAACATACAAAGGCATATTCATATTAAATCTAAAGGCCAGGCACCAACAACAAACATACCTTCTAATCCATTTCCGTAGACGCGTCCCTCCTAATTTTTAATCGTAATCTTCAAGGATTGTTATTGATTATACCAATATAAAAAACAATAATGATCAAAAGACAACTTACCACAAACCAAATTCTGTCAAGACTTTCATCGAACAGTTGGCGGCTATCCTGATGTTCATGTCTATGACCACCATAACCGCTACTAAAGTTTAAACTTTGTGTGCTATAGTCACAGTGAGCTACAATATATATATATATATATCTGAAATTTGAAAACACAATACTAAAACAACAGGTTACTCACTAACAGCCTTTTTGTTCATTTAATAGTAAAAAAAAAAAAAAAAAAAAAAAAAAAAAAAAAAAAAATCCTTTTTACAACAAATACTTCAAATAGTCATTAAAACATTAAGCTGACAACAAATATAGCAAATTTGCAGCATATAAACATAAAAATAAAAAATTGAAAAAAAAAATCCATAAAACACAGGAAAATTAACATAAAAAACTAACCTGAAAAATTAAAAAATCCTAACTAATAATCCATCCAATCAAGTCCGCCCTTGAGCCATTCAATTCCTGTAAAAAAAAAAAAAAAAAAAAAAAAAAAAAAAAAAAAAAAAAATCGGGTTTCATATGAAATCACACAAAAGTTAACAACCAGGGGAAAAAAATTAAAACTACCAAAATCTTTAGACAATCACATTATAAGAGTAAATTGATTTTTGGCAGAGGCGATAAGGATGGATGTAGTAACTTTTGTACCTTTTCGTGATGGATCAATGGTAGCACAAAAAAATGGCGGGAAAAGAGTAACCCCAACCAAACCCAAACTTCTCAACGGAAAACATGGTAGGTGGTTTTGGGAGTACTGGATGTGGATCCGGATATAACAATCACAGCTGTGGTTTGATTATTTGGGAGCATCAAGAAGCTTCCCGATATGTATAAAGGCGGTGTAAAGATGTATAAATGCGGTGTAAAGTTGTTGGGCCAAAATGCCAATGGACTGGGTGTTAACAGGCCGAAAAAAAGCAGGAGCCCAAAGGGAAGTGATTGAACGGCGTCGTATTAAACCGTAAATTATATATATAGTAATATGTACGCTATACTGAATATCAATATACATATTGCAAAAGTTTCTCCATATATGAAGCAACAGTTCGAGATTCAAATTTCCAAATCTGATCCTCCAAATGATGATGAAGAAGCTTATACAGTTACTAATGTCATGCTGTTATGTTTATGGATATCTTGGGCTGTTTGGTGAATTCAACCTTGTGGAACTTTGATATGGCGTAACGTAAGTATTATTAGCTACATATGAGATTGGGCGGTTCTTTGGTTCCGGAACCGATACCCGCAGTTCAGGACCGAACCAAACCGAGAACCGAATTTTGCAATATTGGAGAACCGAGAACCGAACCGTGGTTCTAAAATTCAGTTCGGGTTGGGTCGGTTCCGGTTCGGTTCTCGGTTCCGGTTTGATTCTCGGTCCATTTGCTCACCCCTAGGTGTATGTGGGGCTGTGGGCCAAAGATGTGTTAGTGGACAAACTAATAAATATTATACTTGGGTGGAGCTTATAAGAGGAGTGGGTATGGCAACGAGGGTGAAGTGCTCATTTGGGGCCACCGGTGGCACCTCACCTTAATACCTCTTCACAACTAACCCTCTCCTCACTGACAACTAACCTCAAATTACTCATTTGGGACCCACCACTTACACTTTTATTTTTTTATCACTCACATAAGAAAAAAAAAAGTACACTTTGTCAGAAGCTTACCCTCGTCGTGCAGGTGAGCAAGTATCATGTGAAGAGGCATGAAGAGGTTGGCATGGTGTGGTGAAGTGCTATAATGAGGCTAAAGTGCTTTCCACGTAGGACGACGAGGGAGGGCAACGAGCCCACACCCACTCCTCTAAGCATACAAGCGAATTAGTGTAAGCATAGGTGTTGATCGGTTCGGTTATTGGGTTGTTCGGTTAGTTCGGTTAATTTTTTTTGGTTAACCCGAAAATTGAACCGAACCGAATCGAACTAGAATTCAACAGAACCGAAGCGAAAACCGAATTCAAATTCGGTTCAGTTTTTGGGTTGACTTAAATAACCCGAATTTCATTATTTATTTTTAAAAGCGTTAATTTCATAAATCGTCCCTATGGTTTGTCGGGTTTAACGGAATTGGTCCCTCACAAGAATTTTTAACGAGTTTGGTCCTTGTGGTTTTGACCCGTATCGGGTGTGGTCCCTTGACTACTAACTCCATCTGTTGGATATAATGGATTTAGTCCGTGCGTTAATGGATCAAGATCCTCTTAAGTTTGAGTTAAATATGATTGATCATGTTAGTTTTATTGCCAGAGTAAATGAATAAGTGGTCCATAATTTTTATTAAAAGAAAAAGTTTTATATATTTAGTTTGTTTGTGATTGATGAACATGATTAATCATGTTTGATCAAACTTGAGAGAATCTTTATCAATTTAGGGTGCGTTTGGTATTCTACAATGAGAATCAGGGAATGAATTTTCACTCCATCCATGTGTTTGTTTAAGATGTAAATCTTTCAAATATAGGAATGATTGATATATATGTTTCATAATACATATACCTCAAAAGGACAATGTATGGATCTTTCATACCTGAAGGTCCACTACGACTATCAAATTCATTCCTATTATAATTCATTCCAGCATACCAAATGCACTCTTATAATAGGGTTTTGCTCGGCTTGTAAACTACTTTGTTTAAAAGCATAAATCTAAGAGCTTCAGGTATTGCGAAGAAGAGAAGCTCGGCACTCCTACATGGTAGCTCGCCGTGCTTCGCCACCCCTCGCCGCCACACTAGTGCCCTTCTTCACCCCTCGCCGTTGGCATTCTAGTCATACACACGACATAGAAACAACAAAGAAATTTTGCATGTTAACGTTTGAATTTTTATTTATTTAGTTATTTTATTTTATTTTTTGGTAAATGTGTGTGGTGTCCAAGGTTATAAATGGCGTGAGCCGTGGCGTGGCGGCATGGCCACGCCTCATGCCTTACGAGCCTTGGCGAAGCCATGACGTTCTTTAAGGTGTGACTAAGGCGGTAAAAAAATATTTATACATTTCTCATTTATGTTATAGTATCATATTTCACATACATTTATACTACTATATTAGACACTTAGACTAATACTTATTATATATTTACCAGACCCAAATACGAAATACCCCAAATTCCAAATACTAGTTTAAAAATAAAAATAAAAAAAATAAAAAATAAAATAAAAAAAAAAAAACTGGTTAAAAAAGGCTTGCCACACTTACCAAAAGACGCTCCTTTTTCCACGCCATAGCTAGAGCAGCCGCCATGGTCCATTTCGTGGCGGCGAGACTACGCCTCGCGCTTTGGCAACGCCTTTGCGGCGCCTTGGCGCACCTTTTAGAACACTGGTGGTGTCCTTGTATTTTTTACATGTCAAGATTTGGTCATTGTTAGTGAAAGGTCTCTCACATTTGATTTCTCAATCATTTTTAGAAGTGTGAAACATTAGAAAAAGTTTTAAATATTTAAAAAGTTTGTTTTTTAGTTTATATAATTTGTATATTTTTTTTATTTGAAAAATAGAAAATAAAATAAAATTTAGGGTGAATAGCGCTCGAATGAAAAGGAGGTGTTGTATCATGATAAAAAAAAGGTATTTTAAAGTTGTTGCATTAAGATCAAGGTTATAAAAGGCGTGAGGCGTGGCGTAGTGTGGCGTGATGCCATGGCCAAGCCTCAAGCCTTAGGCGTTATGGCGGAGCTTTTGCATTTCTTAAGTCTTCACTAAAGCGGCAAAAAATATTTATAATTTTAGATAATGTTACTCGTACTATATTAGACATTTAGACTATTACTTACTATATAATTACGAGACCCATATACCAAATTCCAAATACTGGTTAAAAAAAATAATAAAAAAAAAAAAGGTTTTAAAAGCGATTCCACGCTTTACCAAAAGGCGCGTTTTTTCTCGCCTTATTTCATGCCTTTTTGCGCCACGCCTAGATCAGCCATCAAGGTCCATTTTGTGGCGGACCTCTATATTGTGTTTCTACGGAACAGCATCCTTGGTCGTAGTTCCTTGTTTCTTATTTTTACTACATAGTACATACTCATTTTCATAGTTCCTTCTTGTATCTATCTTATTTTTACTACATACTCATTTTCATAGTTCCTTCTTGTATCTATCTTATTTTTACTACATACTCATTTTCGTAGTTCTTTCTTGTATCTTTCTTATTTTTACTGCATCCTTGGTCGGGCCTCTCTATATCCTCTCGCTCTCTCTATATATATATAACCATATAAACTTAGAATTGTATCTTGAAGTGTCTATGGAAATTTCATTTCTGGTTTAATATCTGGTACCGACGATCAAACTATTCTACGGAGTAATTTTGTAAGTGTCATGTTGTTTGTTATGCTATATACGTCTTAAGTTTTTGTTACGGCATTTTTTGTTTAATTAATTTACATTTTCTCTCGTGCTAACCTCTTCTGTCCTTTACCAACCCCATCCTTGTACAATAACCATCAAAAACCGCAAAAAAGGACTAGGAAAGAGGCAACAAAACCAAAACGACACATCTTCAAAGTTGAATAATTACTATCTTAAAATCCAAATTGCTAGATCTGGAAACCCCAACCCAAAGTGTTTTCAACTTTAACGGGTATACGGAGTATTTGATGTTTTAAAGGCTTTGTTAGAGCACAAGGTGTAGCTCGCCAAACCAACTCGCCACTCCAACGTGGACATTCGTCACCTTCGCCACTGCACCGTCCCTCCTCCTCATCCCTCGCTACTTTGCACCTCCTCGCCTGCACGGCGAGGTTAAATCCTGACATCTTCAACTATTGGAGTGGGGCCCAAGTGAATATACACGGTTATATTTTGTTAAAATATAGTTGTTTGATGTTTTTTTAACAAAGTAGAAGCAACAAAATAGTATAACAAATAAGAAAGAAGAAGGAAAGAGGTAACAAAAAAGATGATACAAGCACATAGCGGCTGAAAAAGATAAAATGAATAGGGTTTAGTTTATGCGGCTAATTTTCTTAAGGCCCATTTAGCAATTGTGGGCTAAGTTTAATCCAAACTAAAAAGATAGCTAGGGGTGTGTGCCGTGCAGTAACTTTATATACTAGGTGGAGTGCCCGCGCGTTGCGGCGGGGTTTCTAGAATACAAATTATTCAATCGCTCATTAACAATACAACCTGTCGTATGCTTATCTCCTTAAAATTGTTAAGAACACAAAAGTATGCTTAAAATTGTTAAGAACACAAAACTACAGTAAAGACTTCTGAGACTACAAATGGCGGACATGGGCAATCATATATACCAAGGGCCACAATGGTTGTTGCTACTTGCGAAAAATGTTTATAGGTACCATTAACATGCAACGTATTACTTTCTCAAATGACTGCAAAAATATAATTTTCTTTTAAATGTGATGTTCAACAGGGATGGAACAAAACTGTACACTTACATTAAACATGTTTAATATTTCAAAGCTAGCTGCAATTCACCCTCAATGCTCAACTGTTGTATATCTTTCTCAGTCCCAATTGTTGTTGCCACATGCTGACTCTTCTCGACACATTGAAAATGCTTTTACTTTTTCCTTTGAGATATCTTTCTTGACTCATGGGATATTTCCAATGAACCAAATGCCTGATTAAAAATAGATGGCTTCAGCTTATATAGACTTAAATCAAGATAAGTTGTTTGGATGTATATATTAATGTGTTATATTTAATAGACTAATATGAAGGTACATACCTTAACGGCGGTGGCAATTTTCTATTATTTACCGGTTCTGTCCTTGGCTACCACCTGAAGCTGGTTTAGGAATTTGAACATTTTAAGCCGTTGCCATCAATAAAATAACCTGGAAAATATACAGTTTGGTAAATATTTTGAGCATAATAACATAACAGGATATCTTCTATTAACAATGAAGCTAAAACCTTTTAACCCTCGGAGGAACTAACTGATTTGCAGGGAACTTTTGCAATTTCGAAATGAACTCAAAACACTAAGCTTGTTATTTTCGTTGCACGATATGTAGAAAGACTTGTGAAACTCCCTTGTTTACAACCCCATCCGTATGATCAATGTAATTGTGTAATTCAACAGCAATAAAAAATGCAACATGAAAATTATGTCTAATTTCCTTAGTATTATAGACCTACCTACTTACATGTCCTTAAACAACTTTCAGTAATTCGTCGAATGTATTTAAAACGCTAACTTATTTGAGTACTATTTTAACAATATGCTTTATGAAGATTGTCGTAATCTATGTGTTCCAAATGCTCTTCGTTGCTAACATATTCTGTTTCTCTTAATCATATACAAAACGGTTTCTGGTCAGAGTTGTGGGTAAGTTTTTTTTTTTTTTTTTTTTTTTTTTTTTTTTTTTTTTTTTTTTTTTTTTCCTTCTTCTTCTTCTTCTTCTAACTGTTGGTACTATTTTAACACACGACATGTTGATTGTGCAACATGGTGCGGCTAAAAGTCCTAGATACATGTCAAGTTTGAGTCAAGTTACATTTGGTCAGGTTGACCCACAAACAGATTGTGAAATGATTCCATCGCTTAAACTGAACTTGAGTCAAATTCATAAAATTATATTACAATACAATTCACAAAATTGAGCTTTTGCTAATGACCTTGAATTACTGTAACAATTTTCTAGTTAAACAAACAAAACCCAAATTAGCCAAAACCACACAGAAACTTTACATTCCAACTATAGAGAACGGAATTTGGAATTAGATTTATACATTACCCATATCCTTATGTTAATGGCTTCAACTTATTTGATGCATTTAACCTCTGTTTGAAATGCCTAATTTAAATTTTACCCATGAAGCCCAGGGTTTAGTAAAAGACTACAAAGATGAGAATAAATTCCACGTTGACATGAACATGCTTTATGCAATTCCTTTCCTTAAATGTGAATAAAAACGAATGAATACCTGCTGTCTCATGGGAAGTTTGAGCAAAGAGAGGCGCGAGCTATCTTTTTCTGTGACCAACACTTCCAGTTGTGCCAAATCTGTTATAAGGACCTGCAACATTAATAAAAGCATTGTAAGTATAAAATCCAAAATGAGGGGAGTGTTCATCAGAGAAGTGTGAGTAAATAACAGGCGTTACCTAGTAAGTTATGAAGGGTGATATGTACTATAAGAAACTAATAGACCAATAAATGGCTGATATATTAGACTAAAGTGATTTAGTGTGTAAAATGCTCTCAAATACGCTGCATTGAAGTTTTCTCTTTTGACCATTTTGACTCATTTAACCTGTTTGACTTTGTCGGCTCATTTTACCTTTTTCCTTCATTTTAACCGTCTGAGATTTTAGACTCATTTTACATACCGTGTTTTATGAAAACAATTCACTTGACCTATTTGGGAGTAAAAATAAGTAAAAGTGGCCCTTGAAAAGTAAAAGGGTAAAAACAGATTCTTTATAATGAATAACATTACCTTATGAAATGCAGGTGGAGAAAACAATTTAGGAAGGGAACCCCATAATGTCAGTCTTCAGGTGGTCCAATGCCGATGCTTGTAGCAGTATAGTTCCTGGAAATAGAAGTTCTCAATGAAAAGTAACAATAATTGCAGTTTATTAATAAGAAAGAAACAATCAAATAGGTTTCACATTAATTTCTTCTGCTCTAATATGGACTCGACTTCAGATTTATATGGACTCAAGACATTTGTTCCCCTTAACCACATTTGACAAAGATTATGTATAAACTAAGTATATTAAAACAGAATACTAACCTTTTAGTTCAGAAGTAGCATATAAACCAACTTGCTGTTGATCTTCACCCAACACTAACCTTCAATCTGCTTTCAGGATCACATATTGAAACTTTAGGAACCACAAACCAATTTCGACGACAACAACAACGTGAACTTGGTTTGAGCTATCATTTTATTCTCATAAATAGTGTTTTGGGGCAACCCAGCCTGGCCCATACTAAAAATGACTCATTATGACCAGTCACCCAACCCGCCCATTGGTTTGAGATATTAATCTTACCCAGTCAAGGAGGTACAAACATGTGTTTGTTGGCTAAGAACTCTGCATATATAACAAAAACAGCACTGCAATTTAAAAAATTCTAATGCTTCTAATGATAAGAACTTAGCTTTTTGAGATTTTCAAGCTCTATTATCTGTTCTTTAAAGCGTATTATCGAAACTTTTGGCCACTTATACATATATACATATTTTATCTTAAGAAATACACCTGCAACTAAAAAGAGTGGGTCGAAGAAATTTTCTATAGCATACAGAATGAGAGAGGGAGTGTGAGAGAAATGTTTGAGAAGGTGAGGACCACATCCCTGAACCACACCCCTCTAACCTAACCCCTGAATTATAGCTTGAGTAATATGTTTGCCTACCCAACTCAAATCGTGCACCATGCTCAAAGACAGCCTAAGGACCTCAAATACACAACCCCAACATCCACCGATCACAAAATACAATAATTTGACCCAAAACAATCAGATAGTAAGAATACTTGTGAGAAATTAAAAAAGCTTAATTTTAGCGCTTATCATTAACTGCCTATTCTCGTTTGGCCGGCAATTATGTTTTTACCCATTTTGGCACCTCAACCTGAAGATAGCGAGAAATAACAAAGAAAGTTTACCATTAAATTATTTAAACCGGCGTTTCCGTCTTCTTGTTGCTACTGTAGAGTCGTTCTTAGTTCTTGCAATTCCTAAAGCCATCATTAATAAACTAATAAAAAAATATAATCAAATATAGTAAGCTGATCGATTGTACCAGATGTGTGCGATAAAAACAATAAATTGATACCTGCTAGAGTTCAAGTTATTATTTCCATGTCATTGAACATTGTGGCTAACCTAGCAAGGTCAGTGGTCGCATTTGCTGCCACCGTTGTTGTTTCAACTGCATCTGTCATTAGTAATCAATGTGATTTTAGAGTTATTTTGTGCGCAAAACGTATATGCTACAGACAACAGTAAAGTTACCTTTTGTGCTGTTCTAACTTTGCTTTATTTCTCAAAGTGGATTCAGAACTGTTTAAATATTGCAAGAGCGACAATCCAGAAGAATGGATTGTGGTGACTCCGGGCCTCAAGCATCAATAACCTCAGGCTTGAAATCAAACAAATTCTGTGAACATAGAACATGAAGCAGACAATAATTCAGTCAACCACAACAAAATAAATAACTGTCAACTAAAAAAGCTTTAAAATATATTGATACGAACCTGACCCGTTTTGACTCATACAAAAAAAACTACCCTCATTTTGCAAAGTTGTTATTTCCGTACCTACACTGACATAATCCCAATAAAATTAATTAAAGAAAAGCATATAGTCATGTACAACCATATAGGCCAAAAAAAATTTCATATCATATCATGCCGCACCAAAAGTGGATGCCATAATAATATGAATGATGAACCTGAAAACTATGTAAAATAGGAGCGTTTTCTCAAACATGTATGCACAACAAAGTTTACCTATCAGAATGACCATGGTGATGAGTCAAAATACTTGCACCATTGACACGTTTCATGTAAACTTCGCAACTTTATGACTTGTAGCAGTCGAAACCCCAAAGAGACACCTGCATCATTGGCAAGTTTCAAAGAAAATTAGTTACGCCAAATATAAAATGTAAAAAATCTGATATAACCATTTGTATTTTAGTGTTTATCGAAGTTTACCTATATCCAACTCCTACTCAGCCACATCCTTAGAAAGTGCAACTTCTCTTGACATACCTGCAAGGTGAAGGACGACCAATAAATCATGGACGGACTCGACATTGATCTAAAACATGATTATTTGATTTTGCCAAAGTTTCTAATGAAAGAATAGCGACAATTAAAAATTATAACTACAGATTACTGCAAACCTAACGGAGAACCTGAAACAACATGATCATTGTTGATGTCGGTTGTTCATATTAGTTGTAACCACTCTTATCGGCTTATGCAAATTATAGACCTGAATTATCGCGGAGGTAGAAAGTTAAGCAAAAAGCGTACATCCTTCAAGCATATAAAACACAATAATATATGATCAGGATAACTTCAGACATTATAGACAAACCATCCGATCGAACTTTGAAGTTTACTCTTTAAACCATGAGTAAATAAAGAGACTATAAATTGAACTACTGATAATGCATCCGACACGTGGTCTTCTTTACCTGTTAAGTCCAAAAAGTAAGGTTAAACAAACATTTTCGCACAAACGGCTCAATTTGGCAACATAAACCAAAATAAGAAATCTTATACCTCATGATGGTACATACGAACACTTCATCACCAGCATCAACATAAGCTGAAAAACAGAAAAAGTATCATCATGAAACTATAATCTTTCATAGCCATAAGCTGAACATATAAACATCATAAGGCCAAAATAAGGTAGGATAATAAGCCAATCGAATCATAACCCTAATTTTACCTTAATCCCCCATGATCATAACTAAACACAAACATAAAAAAAAATAAGTAATCCAGTACATACCTTTTTTATTCTCCCACTTAAGTATAACTGAAGCTGAACCAACCATAAAGAAGAATAATCTCCCGGCAAAGAAAACCCCTAAAATCGAAACCCTAACTACTGCATCTTGATTATATGATTCGAGTATAATCTTCCGGCAAAGAAAACCCCTAAAATCGAAGGCCTAACTATTGCGTTTTGATTATACGATTTTAGCGTGTGTATGTGTTTATGTGATTTGTGTTTTGTAGCTGTGTACTGAGAGAGTGAGGAGATAAGGAGGGTGTGTATATTTTTTATTCTCCTGTTCCTCTCCTCACAAAAACACTGTAGTAACCATTTTGGGCGGGTCGGGTGAGAAACAAAGTTTTACCCGAATAGCCCTATGAATGTAATATTGATATATATATATATATATATATATATATATATATATATATATATATATATATATATATATATATATATATATATATATACTAGACGAGTGCCCGTGCATAGCAACGGGATTATAGCGGCAGATAGTTATAGTGATGCTTCGGTTTAGTGTTTTTTGTAACGTTTTGTGTAACTATAGTTGTTGGCGCTAGAAAATCCCGTTGTAATGCATGGGTACTCGTCTAGTCATTTTTGAAACCTCCAATATGCATATGCCTTTTTTTATATAACATATGCATAACCCATTGATATGTCCGTAAATAAAAAGTAAGTGATCAACTATCATTTAAAGAAAATAGTAATAGTTTTGTTTAATAATATTTTTCATTTAAATAAACTAATCATGTATCACTTAATTTTTTGTACACATAAATGCTTTTTCATCGTACAGATTATAGAAACTATTTGAAATTTCATTTAGAAGTTTGTATTAACACATTTTAAAGATTAGTTTTTCAAGGTTTCAAGGGTAGAATAGGCAAAACATATTTTCAACATTTCACTTTTATTGACTTTTGACTTTGACCATTTTTACTTTACTAGACGAGTACCCGTGCATAGCAACGGGATTTTATAGCGGCATTTAATTATAATGATATTTTGGTTAAGTGGTTTGTGTAACGTTTTGTGTAACCGGAATATCACTATAACTATCTGCCGCTATAAAATTCTGTTTCTATGTACGGCTACTCATCTAGTATTTAAAAGTTTATTTTTATATACGTGTGTATTCATTCTTAAGTTGACAAAACAATTTTACATTTTTACAAGGTTTTGAAACCCGGGTCGACCCGGCCGGGTTAACCGGTTCGACTGGTTCCGGCCGAAAAAACTGGTCAAAACAACCCGGGTTTCTAAAACCGGGTTAACCGGTGTGACCCGCTGGGTTTTGAGTGACCCGGGTCAACCCGGTTCTCGAAACCCCGGCCGGGTTTCATTTTTTCAAAAAAATTTAATAAAAACCCGGGTTGACCCGGCGGTCGAACCGGTTGACCCGGTCAAAAAAATAAAATAATAATAAATTGAAAACCGGGTTGACCCGACGGTTCAACCGGTCGAACCGGTGCCCGGTGACTCGACCGGGTCGATTTCGAACCCGGTTTTCAAAACATTGCATTTTTATGTTTTCATATATTAATTATTTATTTAATTTTTCATGTTTTTAAGTTGACAAAAAAATTGAATGTGTAATGTAAGTTTCCATGTTTTCATTTAAGTTTTGATTAAGTTTTAACTGAGAGGTATTAAGGAGTGTTAAATGCATTAATTAAGGGTAATTTAGGCAAAACATTAATTTAAGTTTTTCACTTTTCACTTCTTGACTTTTTGACCATTTACTCTTTATAAATAGTATAGATAAGTACTATAGATTAATGAGATTAGGATTGAAAAAATGAATAGGATGTGGAGGAGGGGGGTGTGGAGGAGGGGGATGAAGCTGCAAATAAAAAAGTAAACAAGTCATGTCAGTTTTGTGGTTCTCATAATATTGCATGTGAAACGCTTATTAAACCGAATACAACTAAACAATAAATCTATTTTCTAACCTGAAGGTCATCATCAGTGTTCCTTTCATTTTGCATTTCCATTCTTTCTTGTAGTGAAATGATTTATTGGATGAATAATGGAAAAATAGTGTGTTTATATAGGCAATAGGCGAAGTTAAACTAAATTTTTTCTTTTTCCCGCCAAGTGAAATATAAGTTTGAAATCAAACATATTGTCCAGCCATGCAAATCAAAACAGTTTCCTGTCATAAGGAAATCAAACATATTGTCCAGCCATGCAAATCAAATTATTGTTTAATTGATAATTTACACATATGTATAAATAGTCGAAATAGTTTCCTGTCATAAGGAAATCAAACATATTGTCCAACCATGCAAATCGAATTATTGTATAAATAGTTTCCTGTCACATGTATATTTCCTTTGTTATGTATAGTTTCCTTTGTTATGTTTTCAAGATTTCAGCCATACAAATCGAATTATTGTATAATTTCCTATCACATGTATATTTCCTTTGTTATGTATAGTTTCCTTTTTTATTTTTTCAAGATTTCACTTTCAAGAGTTTTGACCAAAGTTTCAATATTGACCATTTCTACATTATATGTAGTTAAGATTAAGATAAGATATATATATATATATATATATATATATATATATATATATATATATATATATATATATATATATATATATATATATATATATATATATATATACACACTAGTACGGTATTGCGCGTTGCAACGGCGTGTACCCTAAAATAAATGTTAACGACATCAAAAGGAAAAAGTGATAGCTAAGAGTTGTAAACCTTTCGGGTTTGAGCCCGTTGGCCCGTGCTCGTTCGGGATCGAGCCCGTTTGGCCCGTGCCCATTCAGGCTCTAGCGCATCTGGCCCGTTACCCGTTCGGGCTTGAGTATTTGTATAATGTACTTTATTTGTATTAGTGACATTTAATGTAAGAAATGTGTTTAAGTTGGTTGTATAATATGCTTGATAATTTGTATTTCTTATGTAAGGGGTGTTTTAATAATTGCATTAATTGTATTTATTGACCAGTTTATTAATGTTAGTAAATGTGTTTTAGTTAGTTGTACTTTTAGCTTAAAAACGTGTAATGCCGAATTTTAAGTATTTCTATTTAAAGATTGTATTTAATGTTAGAAAATGTGTTTTAATTAATTGTATTTTTAACTTAAGAACTTGTAATTGTATTTAATGTTAGAAAATGCGTTTTACTTAATTGTACTTTTAGCTTAAGAACTTACAATGCTCAATTTTAAGTATTTATTTTTTTAGAAGGCCTAAATGCTTTATAAGATAGTATGATATATATATAAGATGTCGCATCTATAAGATAGTATTTTTTTTAACTTAAGAAGTGATCCAGTAATAAGTAAATTAAAATAAGAAGTGGTAAGAAGTGACCAAAACCATGTATTTGAGATACAACGACTTGTATTAGATGCATTTCTATTCATATAGATGCGACATCTTGAGTTTCGAAAGTTAATTTGTTGTATAGATGGTGCAAATTGATTTTCATGACTTCGGCACGTGCAGAAGAACAAAAAACAAGAGAAATTATGAAGTGCATCTAATATCCGTATATGCATCTGATTAAAAGCTAGAAAATACACTATGGTGCGTTATAATACATCTAAGATTACAGGGATCCATCTAATTTAGGTCGGTGCATCTCGGATTTGTGGTTATAGTTCTTCTTATTCATTCTTATTTTAAATAATCTTCTTATTTGATCCTAACTCTATATATATATATATATATATATATATATATATATATATATATATATATATATATATATATATATATATATATATATATATATATATATATATATATATATAGATATATATATTTTTTGCTTGTCAGTTTTGTATGTTTTTAATATGTTGTAATGTATTTTTCTTTTTAATGAAATGAATTTAGTTATTTAGAAATTTGAATAAAATAAATAAAGTTGTAAGTGGTGGGTTCTAAATACGTAAGTTGAGGTAATTAGTTGTTGATGAAAGGTTAGTTGTGAAAATGATTTAAGGTGATGTGGCATTCGTGGGCTTCAAATGAGGAGCTTGCGTTACTTGGGTTGCTCACTGCACCTTGTGCTATGAGGTAAAATGTTTTTGAGAACATATCACATATGCGGAATTCAAAGAAAATGAAATGAATGTATTTTCCTTTGTCTCCTCCTTCTACCCACCTCATCACCAACTTTATATAAACTCTCATTCTCCCCCACCACATCACCATCTTTATATAAATATCCAACTCGACAGCTTCGCAAAATTACTACCACTTTATTTGTGATTTTTTTTTATATACACTGGTTTTGTAAAAAGAATTCTATCACATTAAGGATTTCTGCAGGTAAGACCTCATCAGCGAAATTACTATGTTTGCGTGAGTTTCTGTTAGCATATAGTATTATATGGTATTCTGTTACTTGCATTCTAAATTTTTGTCTCTTATATTATCAGTTATATGTTTTTTGCTCTTATTTTAATACTAGTAGAGTACCCGTGCATATCAACGGGATTTTATAGCGACAGATCGTTTAGTGATAAAAAAAAGTTTATGGGTTATAAACGAAAAATAATAAAAGTTTGAAGATTTAGAGATTAAATATAATGTTTTGAAACCCGGTTCGACCCGTTCTGGACGAAAAATGGGTCGATTTAAATCGAGTGAACCCGACGGGTTGAGTCGAAAACGGGTCAAATTAAACCGGGTCAACCCGCCGGGTTTGAAGCGTCCCAGGTCAACCCGGTTTTCGATGTGTATTAATTGTTTCATTTTGAAATATATGTTTTCGTATGGCTTTTATTAGTTAGACGAACCGGTGGCGACACCGGTTCCCGGTTGAACCCGTTGGTCCGGTCCAGTTTTCAAAACTATATGTATCGTCAACTTGTTAGCTTGTATGAAGCTTTTTGTGTTTTACTAATTTGTATAATGTGTAAAATAACATTAGTTAGTGTGTTAATTATTTTATATTTAGATTATGTTGTAGCTTATTTAAATTGTACATTGTGAAAATTTTATTATACTTTTTAGTAAGGGTGTTTTAATTGGTTGTTTTTAATTTGATATATATACTTTTAATTGGTTGTACAATGTGAATAAATTATTGTACTTTAAAGTTATGGAGTATTTTAATAAGAGTATTAATTATACTATGCATTTCTCTCACCTTTAACTTTCAAGATTTGACCATACATTTTTTATAGCGACAAATAGTTTATTCATCAAAAAAAGTTTATAGGTTATAAATGAAAAATAATAAAAGTTTGAATATTTAGGAATTAAACATAATGTCTTTAAACCTGGTTCGACCCGGGTGGTTCAACCGGGTGAACCGTTCCGGTCGAAAAATTGATCGATTTAAACCGGGGCAACTTGCTAGGTTGGGTCGAAAACGGGTCAAATTAAACCGGTTCAACCCGTCTGGTTTGAAGCGTCCCGGGTCAACCCTGTTTGTGATTTGTATTAATTGATTGTATTTAATTTAGTAGATATGTTTTTAATTGGTTGTACAATGTGAATAAAACATTGTACTTTTAAGTAATGAGGTGTTTTAATAAGAGTATTAATTATATTTCATAATTTCCTTTAATAAGATCTTTCAAGATTTCCACTTTTCAAGATTGATCATTTTTTTCAAGATTGACCATTTTTCCTTTATATGTAGTATAGATATGGATTATGTCACATTGATATTGAGTGCTTTATACGGAGAATCAAATCTTGTTTCTTGTACCAGGTACTCGTATGTCGTATGTATAAAATATGTTATCTTATTGGGAAAATAACAAAAAAAGCTATTTTTGGTAAAATTAAGGTTTTTATCAAGGGAAATGATTTGTGCACCATTTATTTTTGGCTATACACAACTAAATAATACCAGGTGATGCATACAGTACAACA
The DNA here is from genome assembly GCA_030686995.1 of Artemisia argyi. Taxonomy (NCBI): domain Eukaryota; kingdom Viridiplantae; phylum Streptophyta; class Magnoliopsida; order Asterales; family Asteraceae; genus Artemisia; species Artemisia argyi. The sequence goes on along the minus strand of CM060698.1, from coordinate 167,157,743 downwards.
CCGCTATGCATGATTTAGTGGTGGATGGCAAAAAAAATGGCGTACAAAGAACTAGGAATGAGGCAACAAAACCAAAACGACACATCTTTAAAGTTGTGAATAATTACTATCTTAAAACCCAAATTGCTAGATCTGGTCTCATCAAACTAATTCAATAGTCGATACTACTTAAATAAGTCATTATTGGTGTAACTAATTAAGTATGTCAAAGAGTGAAATGTCAAGATAAAGAACCATACAATAAAAGTAAGTTATATGGTATTGGGGTCAATGAGTTGGAATTGATGGATATGGCGGGTTGGATGGGTTGTGGTATTGGGGAATTCCCTTTTACGTACTTGGGGTTACCTATTGGTGAGAACATGAGGCGGATAAGTGCATGGAATACTGTAGTAGAAAAGTTCAAGCGTCGGTTGGCAGATTGGAAAGCTAAAACGATGTCATTCGGGGGGCGTTTAACATTGGTTAAATCGGTTCTAGGTAGCTTGCCATTGTATTATTTTTCGATGTTTCGTGTGCCTTCGAGTGTGATAAACAATCTTGAGAGAATTAGAAAAAATTTCTTTTGGGGAGGGTTTGGGGTTGGGAAAAAATTATATTGGGTCAAATGGGATACGTTACTTGCATCACATGGGGTAAGGGGATTAAATATTGGGTCGTTGCATGCTAAAAACTTAGCTTTATTAGGTAAATGGTGGTGGAGGTTTAGGACGGAGGGTGGGAGTCTTTGGGTTAGGGTCATTAAAAGTATTCATGGTGCTAGTGGTGGGCTAGATGATAATCGAGTAGAGGGAGGGACGGGAAGAGGTAGTGGGGTATGGCGGGATATAGCGAGAGTAGGAGAGGAGATGCTGGGATTGGGGATAGATTTTATATCGTCTTGTAGAGGTGTATTGGGTGACGGGAGTGATATTAGTTTTTGGTCGGATAGGTGGGTTGATGATCGAAGACTTTGTGATAGATTCTCTAGGTTGTTTCATTTAGATAGGAGTAAGGAGGGTAGGGTGAGGGATAAAGGGTCTTGGGTGAACGGGTCATGGTGTTGGGAATGGGATTGGAGTAGAAGTATTAGGGTTAGAGTTAGTAAGGAGTTGGAGGATTTAGTTAGTGCTTTGCAATATGTTGTTGTTTCTAATAATTGTAGGGATAGATGGAGGTGGACGCTATTCGACGATGGAGAGTTCAAGGTCAAAGATTTATCAAGAATGATAGAGGAAAAGATTTTACATGTGGAAAGTGGAGCCCAAGAAACGCTCTTAAACAAGTTGGTGCCGAAAAAGGTTAACATTTTTGTGTGGAGAGCTTTGAAAGGAAGAATTCCGGTTCGTGAGGAACTTGATAAAAGAGGTATAGATTTGGATTCGGTTCTTTGCCCAAGTTGTTTGAATGCGGTGGAGTCATGTGCACATAGCTTGGTCACGTGTGACCTTGCTATGAGCGTGTGGAATAAAGTCTTTAATTGGTGGAAGTTGGGGAACGTTAATGCTTTCTCCGTGGGTGAATTTTTTTCATCCAATGGGAATGTTAATGTTCCTAGTAACATTTCTCGTGTTTGGCAAGCGGTGGTTTGGACTTCCGGCTACTACATTTGGAAAGAAAGGAATGCTCGCGTGTTTGGTAAAAAAGTATCAAGTACTAATAAAATTCTTCAAGATATCCAATTAAAAAGTTATGAGTGGATATTGAGAAGATCGAGTAAATACAAAAGGATAGATTGGCAGCTTTGGTTGTATAATCCTTCAAGCTGCCACATGAGTTAGTTTGCAGCTGTTCGTGTGCCAGCTTAAGAGGCTAAGTCAGTGAGTCTTTCTGAAAAATTCGGTACTGTGTGGCAGTTTCAGGTCTGCTGCAATGTGTCTGCGATGGACTCTTCTGAGTGTTTGGAATGTACAGTTGGTTCAGGTCTGATACAAAAAATTAAGGGAGAGTTATAGTGCTGCAAATGTTTCTTGTTACAGTTATGCTACAATTGTTACTGTGATGACATCTTCTGAGTGTTTGGGACTAATATACATTTGGATCAAGTCTGCTGCAACTTTTGTGTGTTTGGGTCTAATACATTTGGTTATGTCTGCTGCAATTTATGTGAGAATATCTACAACATTCGTTCGTAAAAGATATGGCATTGGTTAGTATTATATAAGACTCCAAGAATAAAAAGCTCAACTACTTTGGCATTAGTATTCAAGTGCTTGATTGGTTTGACTGTGGTAACTTTTATTCTTCCATTTGATTTAGTGGGACATGTGACCTCAGAGTATGGTACTTGTGATAGTTTTATTATTTTTGCTTTTGCTTGTAAGTTTGCTTTTGTTAGTGTTGTTTTCTTCTTGGGGCTCTTCCTTTTTAACTATCTTGTTAGGAAGGTGGGCGGCCATTTCTTTTGTATCTTCTCTTGGTTTTTGGTTTCTTTAATTCATGTTGCTTTTAAAAAAAAAAAAAATTCAAGCATGTTTAAAACAAAAGTTAGTCACTTGTGTATTTAAAACCTTTTTTTTTCAGAAAAAAAATATGACTGTTTTTTTTTTTTTTTTTGCTCCACATAAAACGTAAATAAATTTTGGTTTCTTTGTCTTTCATAATCACAAGATAAAAAGTAAAAAAAGACCATACGTACTTTCGATCTTGGTTTTTCTGGTCTTTAATAAATAGAATCTTGGTTTTTATTTATAGCACGTGAAAGTGGGGTTAACTGGTTGACAAAAGAGTCAATGGTTGAATAAAAAAGAAAGTTGAACCCCCCACTTGCGAAATAAACAACATAAGATTGCGAAATAATTTGCAAATCTATCAACAATTAAAAGCCGTACAACTGAATGTGGCGGGTTATTAAATCATGTGGAAGTAATTGATTTTAATATTTTTTAGAGAATTAGATCGAAAACGGACCTGTTGATGTTTACAATCGTTTAATATGTTTGTTGCATGTTATTTTAGCTACACAAATACACACAATCGTGAAAACTTTATTCCTAAAGCGAGGATGTTATAAAATTTGTGTTTATCTGCTTTGTTGCCAAATTTACGAATTAGGATCAAGGATTTTGAAACTATGATAATATTAAGCAACACCTGTTTTCTTTTTCGGAACATCACTTGGAGCTGTCTTATGCCTTATTTAGTATTTTTGTTAGTACTTATTTAATTTATTCACTTTCGTGAAACACGGTCTCACTAGCACAATTATACAGAATTTAAGAAGTTAAAATCTGCGCAGTTTCAATGAGCTTGAAACGGTTGTCCCAGTCTGTTAAATCAGAAAATGCCGACAAAGCGCCATGTTTGGGTTCTGGTTTGTCGAGTGAAAAGATCACAGATTTAATGGGGAACAAATTCTCTTTAGAACAACCGACAGTTCCATTATCTGGTGAGGCGAGATATCTAACACCGCTTTGGGTCTCTGGAAATGAAGAGCCGCGAGATGAACTCCGTCAAACTGATTCATCTGATTCCAAAACCATTATTGGTAACATATTTAATTTCTTTATTAGTATTTCTTTGTTACCTTTTCTGGCCATAGTAATTAAGGACCTACTTAGAGTTCCACTTTGCATTTACAAGGCTCCTTTTCTTACTAAAACAGGCCCAAAAGTTAAACTTGGTGACATGTTTCTCCATAATTTTCAAGTTTACAAGTTTTATATTCCAAAACGTCTTCTAACTTGTTTTGCTGAAGAATAGGTTTTGAGCTGGGGATTGACAATAACGACAACCAAGATACCCAGAGAATGTTACATGCCAAGATAAGAGCTGTGCTAAAGTTATTAATTAACTTTCCGCAAGCAGCGTGTTATTGTTCAGTTTTGGTCACCTCTTTTCGTTGGGAAAAAACAGCTACTTACAACTATTGAGCAACCATTTGGTCTTGGTGTCATTGAGGGCGAACTTTGTTTGTATCGAAAAGACTCCGAGCACATCCTTTATGTTGTGGATAAGGATCATGATAATGAAGAAGACATTAGTCCTCCTGCCCGAGTATTTAAGCAAGGATTCCCAGAGTGGACTTCTGATATAGCTAATTACTTGCCAAAACATTTTACGCAACAAGAATGTGCGATTCGTTGCAATCTCCATGGGTATTTGGCTTTGCCGGTTTTTGATTCAATTACAAGGGCATGTGTTGGTGTGATCGAGTTCTTGACGTCTTCACAGTATACTAGTCTTGCTTATGAGGCTGAACAAGTTCAGAAGGCATTGAAGGTTTTCATCCTTCCTCTCAAAATTATTTATTCCTATATTTCTTAGTCTTTTTGTGCACATATACTTTTTCCCATTATGTTTTATTGTAAAGATCCGTTGCACCACTTTCTCCAAGATTCCATTATCCTTTTTCCTTAGCTTTGCCATGATTTGTAGGTTGTGTACTCAAACGTACAAAACAAACAACTACTATTACGTTGCTAGCTTAGAGAGAACACTGTCGATAGTATGGTTGTCGGGCTATATATTTAGAATTCGTGGATTCCATACTCATCTCGTTGAAGCTTTCATAATGCAACTGATAAAAAGAAAAAGGATTGGTATATCCACATTTTAGGAATCATGTGTTCTACTGTATTCTAGTTGAAACTTACTTTAATTGCTGCTCATTTACAAACTATTCTCAACTTGCAGACACAAAATCTAACATGCCTACAAGTACTTGACGGTCCTTCAAAAGTGAGTTGTGCCCTGCTGATTTATAATCTGAATTTCTACTTCTCCTTTTTTCTAAATCTCGTTTTGCTTCGGACTTCTTATGTGGGAATCTCTAATATATGTGCAGGTTTCGAGTGAACTCAGGCTAAATGAATTGGAAAAAATATTCAGTATCTTGAAAGTTGTGTGTGACACTCACAAATTACCTCTTGCTCAGACATGGGCTATCTCCCCACTTAGTACTTTAGCTTCTCATGAGCAAATTCTAAAAAAGAGATGCGGTAGTTTCGATACTAAATGCCACGGGAAAGTCTGCATGTCAACAGCTTCTTTGCCATATTATGTTCCAGACTTGGGCATGTGGTCTTTTCGGAAAGCATGCATCGAACAACATTTGGACATGTACCGTGGCTTAGTTGGCAGGGCGTTGTTGTCCCGTGGTTCATGTTTTTGTGAAGATGTTACCAAACTCGGTGAAGAAGAATACCCTTTGGTCCACAATGCACACATAAGTAAATTAACTTGGTGCTTTGCAATCTTCTTGCATAGTGTTGAAGGAAATCATGACTATGTTTTGGAGTTTTTTCTACCGTTGAACATAAAAGATGGTAGACATGTACAAGTTAACTTGGTGCAGACATTAATGCAGCATATCCGAGTAGCTTCTGGATTTGAACTCGGTGATAACTCAAATATAGAAGTTCTTAAACCGCTCATGGATCTCCCCGAAAACATAGAACCTGATATCATCTCAAATTCTATGGATGTCCCAGACGAATGCTCTTCCACCAATGTGAGTATGGAGATCATATCTGCTACATTTGGTGATACTGGAGAAACAAGTAGTCCTCTGAAACACGATAAAAAGCGTAAAAGAGGCTCGGACAAAATGGTCTTAGTGAAGGCAATTTATGAAAATATTATCAAAGAGTTCCAATTTGTTACTTCATTGGGACTGTTGAAGCTAAAAAATGAAGTGGCAAAACAGTTCAAGTTGAATGATGAAATGATTCGTCTGAAATACTTGGATGAAGAGAAAGAGCTGATACTCATTTGCGTCGACGACGACTTAAAACTTGCTTTGGTTACTTCCGAGGTTAACAATATTATCAACTTCGTATGTGAGTTATCAGCTTAACTGGTGATGATTTTCATACAAGAAGTCATGTTTTATCTTATCACATACTCTAAAACGTTACATATTCTACATTTAAATAATTGTATTGTTTATGGGAGTGTTTGGGATTGCTTATCTTAAAGTGCTCATCCAAAAGAAAAAGAAGATACGCACTTGCATAATCAATGTCAAACACCCTTATAAACAAATATCTTGAAGCCTGGTTATAATTAAGGCGTAATATTTGTATTGTAGTTTGAACTCGTGATAAAAGATTCTCAATATGATTTGTATTCAAATTTGTATTATTTTTGTTATTATCTAGTTAGTTTGCTGTTTGCAGATTTGGTTTGCAGGCTTGTATGTTGTAGGTTCATAGTTGAGTCTACTGTTTGGATATGTGTTTTAGTTTGTTGGAATGTTTCACTAGTATGTATGTTTGTAAGGGCATCTACGTACAACTCTAAGAGGTGGCAATGTCCAACTGATGAAACATTTGTGTTGGCAGTGGCACAATTGCATTGTGAAAATGCCATATCATATTGCCGCGTTATACTAGTTGCAGCACCTTGGGACAACAAACTGTTATAGCTAAATTATTGCCAAAGAAAATATTGAGATATCTGAGGCTGATTTTTCTTTCTTTATGCTCTTTTCATGTTCTTTTATATTTCATAAAATATTATACCCTATATTTCTATTTTTTCATATAACAATAGTTTATGTTTTCTTCCTTCAAAAGATAATTTAAAACAAAAATTTATAATTACTTTGTCTAATCATTTTTTGAAGATGTTGACTGCATAGAAATTGCTTGGTATTGAATTTCCATTTCTAGTTTTATATTTAATGTAATGTTCGATGTGCGTAAATCATGAATGTATGATATGACTTTAATTTGTTAGTGATATATTGGACGCATTTCCTAGTGAATTTAACAAGATGAGGTGGATGGTTTCAGCCTTTCCATTTCTAGTTTTACAAGTTATTTCTTATTTTTGGATTTTACATAGATCTAAAGGGCCATAACGCCTTGGATTGACTGGGGCGTGGACTCGTCTAAAGCTTGCAAACTAAGGTTAATAGTAGCTTTATATTTGATTAGGAGTTGGTTGGAGCCTTCAGTTCTTGTTTTGGATATTAAAAGATGGATGTATCTATCATGTGTTACCTTGATGCAGTTGGTGGAATCAATCTCTTATTTACTGAATTTGTATTTGGTTAGTCTTATGGATCAACACGGCTCTCTTATGTTAACAATTAAGTTGTAACTTGTAAATTACTCTTTGTATAAGAAAAGTCAAATTTATACGAGTCTCGCAAATTGTAATAGCTCAACTTTATGCCTATTTGCAACACAAATACGACACGGTTTGGAATCCGGAAGCTAAAAGGAAAGAATACATTTTTTCTTTCCTCTCTATAATAACGTGCTATCTCTTCCGCTTCATGGCCGGCCCACATCACATTAATAATTCACGCACCCTTTGTCATTTATCAATTCTACTAAAAACTTTTATGAATCGGACCATAAAAATCCACACATTTCACTCTATTTAAGTATATATTTATTCTCTTATAAAATGGTAAGGATTTTTATAGACTAGCCAAATTTCTTATCGAAGTATTGAACAATTAATAATAATAAGAAATCTCAAAAGTTTACAAAATGTATAAAGGTTACCCAAATTAACACTAGGGATTAAATATGGCATCTAATTAAAAATAACTCCAAAGTTATTTAAGGAACCAAAAGTGTCAAATGCAAAAGGAACAAACACGTGTTGATTCTCCAACACGTGTTTGTTCATTTTGCATTTGACACTTCTGGTTCCTTAGCCCCTGAAGCTGTGCGCTTCTTGGATCGGGTTCGTAAGATTGTTCGCAGCAATATATCGGCCCCGAGGGGTCACGATTATGTTTTCAGTAGAATAGGGTTCGCTATTCAGAAAGGGGTGACGGCGCAGCTTGTTGCCCGCTTACCTACCACCTTGATGTAAATCCCATTTAATTGAATCGAATTTACTTAAGTTATTTAGTAGTAGCACAGATGTATGTACATTTATACTGCATTGTATTGTTTTTGGCTCATCTAAAACTGAAAAAGTAGCCTATCCAAATTAACCCTGGGGAATAAATATGGCGTGTAATTAAAATTAACTTACGCGAGTTTGATAGGCGATGGACTAAACAATATTACCAGGCAACATAATCATATCATGCTAATATACATGCATCTTCCAGTTATTTAGTAGTTGTTATTTCTTGTTTGGTTTCATATATGCAAGATTGTTTTTTTATTGTTATTAGAAAAAACTACATGTTTTGTCCCTGTCGTTTATCAAAATCACACTCGTCGTTCCTATTCGATTTTAATTACATGAATAATTCCTAATTTTCAAACTATTTGCATTGATAGTTCTTAGTTTGAAAAATATGGACTATATGTGTAATAACGGTAGAGACTACCCGTATAATTTAAAACTATAGATTATTACACATGTAATCCCTATATTTCAACATAGAGACATTTGATGCAACTAGCTTGAAAATTAGGTATCGGTGGTGTAATTAAAATCGAATAGAGACAACGAGTTTAATTTTAAGTAAACCACAAGTACGAAACATGTAATTTTTTATTGTTATTAGTTTAGTTTTAATGAGTATTATAATTTATGGTTAGTTACTACTTACTAGTTAAGGTTTAGTACGTTTTCATAATTTTTTGGGCACATCTGATCGAAGAATCCTCGCTCCATCACCGTGCTTGTGAGAAACATGTCCATTCAAGCTTTCTCAACATGAGCATGTATGGGTCGGTCATGTTTCATACTAAAACAAAAACCAAAGTGGAGTGGTTCGGTGTTTGGATTATACAAAAACATTTGTGATCGGTATTATGATTTGTAGCTTGTTCTTCATGGAGATACTTGTGTCGATATTTATTACAAGTAATTATACCGACTTTTATAAACAGGCTGCTAAGATATAGCAAATCCACTATATTTTGTTGCAATTTTAGTCGCTGCATCTAAGAGACTCGTTGTTTCAGCCGGTATTTTTTAGATAAGAGGCTATAAATTCGCTATTTTCGTCCGTATATTTTACAGGAATTTGCTATACTTGACGCTATGGACGTCACTCTTTAGGCATGTTTGGCGCGAGAGATGATGAAATATTATGAAAGTTAAGATTATTTTAAAAAAAAAAAAAAAAAAAAAAAGATTTGGTAAAAAAATAATCATTGTTTGGCAAACTAAGATTGTAAATTATTTTAGAAAAAAAAGTTCCCAAAAAATAAGTTTCAAAAACCAGCTTGTAAAAGATTATGAAGATTATTTTTCATCAATTAACTGATTTTAATTTTTTTCAGTAACAACACCAACATCACTAAAAAAATTTAATATTTTTCATCATCAGTACCACTACCAGCATCAACAATATATATTTTTGCCAAACATACCCTTTGTCACTGTTTTGGCTTCTAAATTCTATACAAATATTTCTTTTGAAGTTAGTATAAGATAATTAAGGTAAGCATTAATAGTAGTATTAAATTCATTGAGTTTAACAATACTATTAACCATATAGTTGTTAAAATCTTGATTCTGATTTTAGGATTCTACAAAGCAAAAACGATATGAATTTTACGTAGAATCTTAACAAGATTAAGATCTTATAGAATTCTGATCTTAACTCTTATAGAATTTGATGAGTCTGCTAATCTATTCGGTAGTGGCCAAGAGTTTGAAGATGATTATGATGACTATGACTATGATGACTATGCAAATCAGTTTTATGATCTTTCAGAGAATTTGGATGCCTTTAATGCCATGTATGGCACCAAGCTTCAAAGTCTTAGGAAGTAATTTTATTTCGTTATGTCCTATGTTATCATTTGAGTAGTGGTTTGTTTTCTTGTTTAGAAAATATGAAGTATCTTATTATTTAAGCTTTATGCCTATGTAACGGGCTGAGATATGGGATTTCACCCATATCCATTGTACTTAAACGTTTTGGTTAATATATTTACCAGGGTGCAGGATTACTCTCCTTTACCCTAAAAAGAATTCTGATATTAACCATAAAAACTTAAGATCTATTTCGATCCGATCTTACTTTTTTCGAACCGCAAACTAAAAAAACTACAAATTTATGGTTTACGTTTTTATATAATTTATAAAACAACATGTAATTCTTTTAAAATATTCTATATTCATAATTTAGGACAATATTTTCATAAAACATTTATATAATTTCGTGTTTATAATATATAATAATTTGTAGATTTGAATTATATTACAAAGATCATTAAAATAGGGGTGATCACAGCCGACAAAACGGACCGGACCGAAGACCGAGTTTGAGAAAAACAATAGACCGAGACCGGACCGAATGTGGTCGATCTGGTTTGGTCCGGTCCGGTCCAATTAGGCAAGATTTTGGCAAGTTTTTTCGGTTTTTTGGTCGGTCCGAACCAGACCGGACCGGACAGATGACCGAATTAATGAAAAATCTCAGACCGAGACCGGACCGTTGGTCCTTCGGTCGGTTCGGTCAGTTTTGTCGGTCGGTCCGGTCCAAACGGTCGGAATGCTCACCCTTACATTAAAAATGATATTATAGTAGGATCTTAGATCTCAATCCAATTTTACGATCACGATCTTACAAAGATGAAAGCAATCGTAAGTATAATCCTTATCTTAAAAACTTTGCTATTTACATTTTAAATCCATTCTATATTAAATACTAGAGTAAAATGCAGAAATCGTCCTTGTGGTATGCAAAAATTACATGTATCCTCCCTGGTCTTCCATAAGTGCAGGCGGCCTCCCTGGTATTCATACTTTTTGTTCGTTTTGGTCCTGGCACTAACAACCGTTAGTCCATCTCAGTTAATTGATACATAAATAGTCCCTGTCCCTACACTAAATTGCGTCCAACGTCCATATTTTTTTTGAAATTTTCTTTTTCCAACTTTTTTTTCTCAATTCTTTTTTCCGAAATTTTATTTCGGAATTATTTTTTTTCTCAAATTAATTTTTTTAGAAACCTTTTTTTTCTTGAAATCATTTCTTTTTCTTAATTTTATTTTCGAAATTAATTTTTTTAGAAAAAATATTTTTTTTCCGAATTTTTTTCCCATTTATTTTTTCTGAAATAATTTTTTAAGAAACTTTTTTCCAAAATTTTTTTTTTAGAAATTTTATTTAGAAATTCTTTTCCCGAATTTTTTTTTAAGAAAAATTAATATTTAATTCGAATTTTTTTTTCCTGAAATTACTTTTTTAGAAACTTTTTTCCAAAATTTTTTTTAGAACCAAAAGTATGAAGACCAGGGAGACCGCCTACACTTATGTATCAACTAAATTTCTAAAAAAAATATTTCGGGAAAAGAATTTTTAAAAAAAATTTCTTAAAAAAAATATTAATTTTTCTTAAAAAAATTCGGGAAAAGATTTCTTAAAAAATTATTTCAGAAAAAATAAATGGGAAAAAAATTCGAAAAAAAAATATTTTTTCTAAAAAAATTAATTTAGAAAATAAAATTAAGAAAAAGAACTGATTTCACGAAAAAAAAAAGTTTCTAAAAAAATTAATTTGAGAAAAAAAAATTCCGAAAAAAAAATTTCGGAAAAAAAAAATTTCGAGAAAAAAAATTGGAAAAACAAAATTTCAAAAAAATAAGGATGTTGGACACAATTTAACGTATGGACAGGGACCATTTATGTATCAATTAACTGAGATGGACTAACGGTTGTTAGTGTCAGGGACCAAAACGAACAAAAAGTATGAAGACCAGGGAGACCGCCTGCACTTATGAAAGATCAGGGAGTATACATACAATTTTTGAAAACCACAAGGACGATTTTTGCATTTTACTCTAAATACTATTTTAAATCCACACAACAAAGTGATCATAACCTGGGAGACCGCCTGCACTTATGAAAGATCAGGGAGTATACATACGATTTTTGAAAACCACAAGGACGATTTTTGCATTTTACTCTAAATACTATTTTAAATCCACACAACAAAGTGATCATAACCTGCTTCTAGAAATCAAAAGAAGTTTTTTTTTTTTTTTTTTTTATTATTATTATTATTATTATTTTTCTGAAATGAACACAAAGATGGGCCCGTTATTACTGCGGCCGCCTATGCAAGTTGCATAATGAGACTTTATTTATATTCTTTTCACAAAATCACAACTACCAGTCAATTACCAAAATCTCGATCGTCCACATGTTTTCGTATCCTTTCAGAAAAGGTGTCGACATTGGAAAAATTAACAATTTTCACACTGAATTTGGTATCCCTTTTGCCAAAATTCAAAGAAATTTTCAATTCATAGGTTCAAGTGATCAATAGAGGATAATTGACACCAAAGATTCTTCCACTTTTTGTACCTTTTTAATGGACATGGTTTCATAATCAATTTGACGTCAGCTTGTAGCTAATACTTTTCGTATCTTTTTCATAATCAATTTGACGTCAGCTTATAGCTCATAGCCTTAGGCTAGACACAATAAGGAGGATCAATTCCTCTTTTTTTTTCTATCACGTCAGCTTTCTCTCTCTAGCGACCTGCAAACGATCAAGTTCATTTTATTTTTTTATTTATTTTTTTTATAACATTTTTAACACAAACTAAAATTTCATTAATAATTAAAATGTTACATATTATTTCAAATAAAATAAAAAAACATTACAATAGAATTCAAATAACATTAAAAACACTATGATAAAATGACTAAACTAGTTTGGATTTTGATGCTGCCAAATGTCTTCCACCAAATCGGTTTTAAGGCTAAGATGAGTTGTTCTATTGCATATCTCCCTAGTAATTTCCAGTGATTCCTCATGCGTTCTTAAGGGATCATAAGAACGGTGTTGCTCCACTGGAAAAAATTCGGGAGATAACGCCCGCCCTTCGTCTTGAATTATCATATTATGTAATATGATGCATGTGTACATAATATGTTCAAGACGCTCTTTGTCAACCCCTTTATCCGGATGTTTAATCATTAGCCACTTCATCTTTAGTACACCAAAAGCACGTTCCACATCTTTTCTTGCTGCTTCGTGCATCCTCTAATACAATTGACGCTTGTGATCATGCGTCCCTGGATATTTAATGGACTTCACAATAACAGAGTATTCCGGATATATCCCATGAGCAAGATAATATCCCCGTTTATAAGGCACGCTGTTAGCAAAGAATTCTACACATCCGGTGCTCTTCACATTTTGAGATCATTGAAAAGAGGGGATGCACGTAAAACATTTACGTCATTATTCATCTCGGAGACACCAAAGAACGCATGTCAAATCCATAAATCTTGAGAGGCGATCGCTTCCAATAAAATGAAAGGAGTTTTTCCGTGATCACCCCTACAAAATTGAGCTTTTAAAGCATGTGGGATATTCTCCTACGGCCAATATGTACAATCAATGTTTCCTATCGGCCCCGGAAACCCATGAACTCGATGGTGATGCTCATAGAGTCTGTCAACGTCTATAACCGTCGGCTTTCGCAAATACTCTGAACCATATAACTCCATGATGACCTCACAAAATTTATAGACACTCACGAACTTTTGACGCACCCATTTGCACATATTCGTCAAGCATATCAGGATTGACTCCGTATGCCAATTGACGAAGTAACTTTTATCAATGGAGAAATACCAAGTACGCCCACACAATTATGAGTTTGTTGGAAATAAGGTGAATGATCGGTTACCTCTCGTACAATTCGTATGAATAGTCTTCGGCTCATTCGGAAAAGATCATGGAATTGTTCATCGCCATATGTTGGGTTAGCGCAGAAGTAATCAGTAACTAAACGGTCATGAGCACCCACACGATCTCTAGTAACATGGTTTCGTGTTTCTTCATGGTGTGAGAAAATATATAGAATTTTTAAAATGAGATTGTGTGATTTGAAGTGTGTTTATGTTGTGTATTTAAATGTTTTTTTTTTTTTTTTTTTTTTTTTTTTTTTTTTTTTTTTTTGGTTATTAGTTCTAACGGTAATAAACATTTATGGGTTAAGCTTTTGGATCAAAAAGCAACAAAATATGGACATGAAACTCGGTCGAGGTTGAGACCGATTGTCTCTATTTTCTTGCTTCATTTTGGTCGCGATCGAAAAGCCACAAAAGGCCCGACCGACTGGGAGATACACGACCGACTCAGTCGTTACCTCTATTGTGTCCAGCCTAGGGATGAGCATATCGACCCGATTCCAGTAACCGAACCGGAACCGTACCGGTACTGTACCGAAACCGTACTGAGTCCCGATATATGGTACGGTACCAGGACTACTAAATAAGGCTAAAAAAAATCGGGACATTCGGGTTCGGGACGGGACTTATTCGGGAAATCCCGATTGGGTACCAGAATTAGAATAGTCCATGTTTTTTAGGGAATTGTGTCAAAAAAACCCATTTGTTAATATGTGTTGGTATCATATTCACATTAGTATTTAGCAATACTTAATCATAATATCGGACGGGGTTGATAACAGGAGTCTGTGTATATTGTGTTATTTATATTACTTGAGATTGTTTTCTTTTTTGATTTAGTATCTACGGTTTCACAATGTCAAATACTCAAATATAATATTGCAGGTTTGACGGTCGATGATGATATAAAGGGTGTTGAGAAACTTCTCGGGCCCTTATGTGCACTTGCCTAACATGTAATTGTCTTAAAATATGATGATTGATCGGTTGATCGCGTACATCAACCTTTACTACATGCATGACAAGGATAGGTGTGACAGATTGGGTAAATGACTAAGTTTTACGTGTTAAGGAACTTGATTATATGCAACTTGATTACGTTCTTTGATTTTACATGTAGAGTTCAAGAAAAAATGATGCTAACATATGGTGAGACATCTTGAGCTTAGAGATGCAACATGCTATAATAAATTAGCTTCTTATATGTGCCTTTCAAAAAAGATTAAAAAAATTGGCTTCCTAGGGGTGTTTAGGAGTGCGTTTGAAGACAAATTATTTGATTATGTCATTTTTATAACTCAACAATCTTTATGTGGTGAATTAACTCCCACACTTGTGGTTACGTATTTGTTTTTGTTACTTCATTTGTTTACAAGAGATACTGAGACTACTCTGCAAGTTATCTTAATGCATTTGTATGTCAATCGACCGTATTACTAATCATTATTTTTTACTAAAAAGGATGAAGAAGCTACACCGTATTACTAATCATTTTTTACAAAAAATATATTTTAGCGTGGTTGTTAAATGCTTATCGGAACTTTAGATATATAGGATTAGTCGTCAAACATATATCTTCAAATACATATTATTTTTAATTGAAATTCAACCTATTCAAAATAACTAATTTTTGAACGTTTTCCTTTATGTGAAGACTGACGAAAGTTACGCATTGGTCAATTTGTTGTTACTGAACAAGAAAACTAGCATTCATAATTATTCTATTTTACAGCTCAATTTTATTGCATTCGTATCACAAGTTCATAACTTGGGCTTTTTTGTTAAGTAATTTTCTATTAGTAACCCGTGATTTATCACGGGTTTATAGGCTAGTGTTTATATAAAAAAAGTGTTTAGTTTTTATACATGAGGTGCGATCTCCTATAAAGAGGACTAAAAATACAAAGTCTACAAAGTAATATAGTTCATCTGATTAGTCAACTATTTGACCAAAACAAATCCAACGGTTCTCACCTCATCAAGCCCTCCTTTTTTTAATTAATTTTTAGACTAAGGTTTTTTTAAATTCTACCTCATATTTCAAATGCAAATATCTTTCGAACGACAAACTTTTACGAAAACCGATTTCACCATAATTTTTAAAATTTAATCCTCTTTAATTTGGTATAAATCTTGTTAAATATTTCAAACTTTTATTTTTTACATATAAAATAGTTATTGATTTTTTTGATATTTTTGGCATTTTCGGCCCTGTTTTTTACCCTTATAAATGTCGAATCGTGAAAAACTTAAAACATGAAAGTTATAGATTTTTGTTCACTTTTACATAGGTTTTTGAATCACTCAAATCCGATCTCAAATGAGTAAGACAACACACGTTAAAGATTGTGTTTTACTCATATTTGTTGCACACAAGATGTTTGATGAAATGTCAAGCTTATATATTTTGTGTTAAAATTGAGCTAAATGCACTAATTTTTGTTTCTCAATGCATTATTAATCATTTTATTAATATAAGATTTAAAAAGGAAAGTTTTTTAATAGTTATAAAAGAAAATTTGTTTAAAACTGATGAACCAAAAAAACATAACACATGACATTAAATGATGAACCAAAAACTGATGAACCAAAAAACTGATGAACCAAAAACATAATATAGGACAATAACTGATTAACCAAAACAACTGATATTCATCAACAAAAAAAGCATAAACTAACTGATGAACCTATAACCTATGATAACACAAATAAACTAACTGATGAACCTATAATAAAAATTGATGAACCAAAGTAATTGATGAAACAAAGTAACCGATGAACATTTTGTTCATCAGTTACTTTGGTTCATCAGTTTTTATGGTAACATTTTTGACTAATTGATGAACCTAAACACATAACACATGACAAATAATTATAAGTTCATCAATTAGTCAATAACTGATAAACAAACTGATGAACCTAAAATTAATGAACCTAACTGATGAACCTATAATTATAGGTTCATCAGTTAGTCAATAACTGATAAACTAACTGATGAATCTATAATTAATGAACCAAAAAATCAATATACCTAACTGATGAACCAATTAGTCAATAACTGATGAACCTATAATTAATGAACCAAAAAATTAATGAACTTAACTGATGAACCTATAATTATAGGTTCATCATGATGAACATATAATTATAGGTTCATCAGTTAGTCAATAACTAATGAACATAAACATTTGATCAAATTTGATTAACCTGAAATTGATGAATCTGAAAAAATTGATGAACCAAAGTAACTGATTATCAAAATGTCTAACTGCTGAACCTATAACCTATAACTTAACTGATGAACAAAACATAATATAACTGATGAACCTAATAACCTAACTGATGAACCTAATAACCTAACTGATGAACTAAATGTATATATTAAAAAGATAATAATTAAAAAACATCACTTTTTGAATGTTACATTAATAAAATTATTAATAATGCGTTGTGGGACAAAAATAAGTGCTCGATTTTAAGACAAAAAAATCTAAGCTAAATATTTCATCAAACACGTTATGTGCAACAAATATGACTAAAACGTCATCTTTAACGTGCGATATCTCACTCATATCATATCGGATTCGAGTGATTCAAATTTCTGGGTAAAGAGTGAATCAAAATCTACAACTTTCGTGTTTTAAGTATATTATGATTCGGCAATTTTTAAAGTAAAAAATATGGTCAAAAATAGCAAAAATATCAAGAAAATCATTACCCCTGGGCGGATTTTATGTATAATTTAGAAAATAGCAAAAACAACAAGAAAATCATCAAGAATATGTCAAAAAAAATGTTTCAAAAAAATTAAAAAGATTTATTACCAAATTAAAGAGAATCAAATTTTAAAAATTATGGTGAAATCGGTTTTTTCTAAAAGTTTGTCATTTAAAAGATATATGCGTTTGAAAATTGAGGTGGAAAATAAAAAACGGGTCAAAAGACCAAATTACCCCTGGGCGAATTTTATGTCTAATTTAGATTGGGGGACACGTGTCACACTATGAATGGCTTTGTACACTTTTTAATTTTTCTCACTTTGCAAGGGATCCGGTGTCTTTTACACATATATATAGTAATTACTAGCAGGGTACCAGCGCGTTGCAGCGGTGGGTACCATGCAATTGTAATATTTAGCGAAAATTTCTTTTAATTCTATATTTTACGATACATAGATATACGGATGACGACAATATTAGTTTTGAATCATTTTATGCAATAACAATATTTTTCATATAAAAACTGTAGATTATCCACTTGATATTGTGACAATACTGAGTCGGTAGCTGTTATATTATAAAGGTATGAGGTTAAAGTAGTTGACAAAAACCTGTAGTCACAGGTTATCATTAAATAATAACAATATAGCAAATTTTAAGAATTACTTACATTATACTAAGAAGATTTAGTTCTCTAAAAGCAATGTTTGTTATATTTATCCCACATAGAAGAATGATACAAGTAAAAGACTACTTATAAAGAGAGAAAAAAAAAACACTACATATTCAAGAAGTCATGCGGGTTATTTAATTAGTATAATTATTATTATAAAAAATATATATAATAAATATAAAATATATACTTATTACTTAGCACTTTGCATACTTTGCTTTGAAAAAATCATTCGATTTTTATAAAACAAAGTTTTTAGTTTTTACGGTAAGTTTTATCAAAACAATTCTAAAATGTGTATATGTTGTTTGTCGAGGCACTCTTGTGATTTAATAATATTTTTTTGAATATTGTAATTTAGTATGCATTTTGAAACTCTATTGGTTTAATAATATTATTTTCGGACGACTTTTGTGGGATAGCCGAACCGGTGGTGACTCCGGTTCCCGGTTGAACCCGTTTGTCCGGTCAGTATTTTAAAACCATATGTACCATTAACTTGTTTTTACATATAAATTGTATGAAGCTTTATGTGTTTTATTATGTTATACAATATGTATAATAACAAGTATTCTTCATATTTGAGGTGTTTTAAAAATAACATTTATTAGGTAATTATTGTTATAGACGTTTTTTCCTTACATCAAATTACTTTGTATTTTCTTTTTATATTTAAAAAAAAACATGTCTACAAAAAGTGCTTTAAAGGGTTGCAAACAATGCTATTATAGATGTACTTGTTAAAATTGGCCATTATAAGAGCATCCACAATGCTCCAAGTCTTCAATGACTTGAAGCATTTAATGCATTAAATGCATACTACATTTATTACCTAAAGCTTTTGTGAAAAACTTGGTGTATGTCAAGTCTTTGTATAAAGCTTTTCAAAAAGCTATTGATGCAATGGCAAAAACCACTTCTAAAAGGCTTCTTAGAATAGGAAAAAGCTTTTGTAATTTGACCCATTGCGGGTGCTCTAAGCAAGTGTTGTATCTTAATTTTTTAAGTATTTTATTTTAGGAATGTTCCAAATAATTTATAATGTTGTATCTTTTTTTTAATTTTGTAATATTAATTTCAATAAAGTTGATCAAATTTCTCAATATATTTTTAATAGCGGGGAAATAAATTGAGACATTTCAAAAAAGATACGTAGACTATTTACTTAGGACGGAATGAGTCGTTAACATGTATTATTATACACATGTTATCTAATAGAATTCTTGATTGTGTATAAAATGTAAATCAAACACAGTTGTTACCCCCAAAAAAAAATCAAACACACTTGTTTCATAGTAGAAGTTTAGTTTGTGTGGATGTTACCGAAAAGCATTACTGTATTATATAAGTTGTATTCAAAGGTATATATGATCAAAGGTTATATAACTCAAGGTCGTCGGTCAGAGAACTACACAATTTTATATTGCAAGTATATGATAGTAGATCAAATATATATTGTATTAAACTATGATTACGACACTAATAATATAGTTTTAGCTTTAGAAATCAAAGGATTTGATAACAATTTAAAGAAAAATAAACCTGGATTAAAATATGACCGATCCAAATAACAACGACATAATAAGCTAAGATGTTAAAACATTAAATCAACAAAAATTCGGTACATAGAAAGGTTAATGGGTAGCTAGCTGCACCAAATGCGTAGCCAATTCGCTGCACTAACATGTCATTACGTGACTCTCTGTGAAGGAAATTGTGAATTTGTTTGTCCATAAACCACATTATATATATTCATTATGGTGATTACTTCTAGATTTAATAAGATAATAACATTCCACATATAATAATAGTAGTAACGATATATTTAACGGTGATTTCTAATTGCATGATACCTTTAATTTTCCTTTTTAGCTATATATTACAAAAAGTCAATAAGCAATAGGCATGTCGTGCACTCGTGCCTTATAATAACCTAATTTAATATTAATCTTTTTTATTTTTAAAAGACAACAATGATGTATGACCACAACAAACAAAGGTACACCAATAAAATGGCACCCCCAACAACCTCTCATAAAAGTGGCATTAAATATTAACGAGAACAATTTAAAAATGGGGTAAGATATACTAACCCTCCCTAAACTAATATACTAACCCTCCCTATTCCTCCCTATTAGTACTTTTGTACTTTTTTTAATTTTTTTTTTGTACTTTTTTTTTTTTTTTTTTTTTTTTTTTTTTTTTTTTTTATGAAATATTTTGTATAATATATTTTAGGATGTATTTGTATGTATTTTGTATAATGTTTGTATAATTGACGTGTAATGTATTTTATTTAAATAACAATAACAACGGTCACGTTAAAAATTACCACATTAAATAAGTACAACAACGACTGTTATTATTTAATTAAACAACATCGTTAACACATTATTTAAAGCTACAAAATCTACGACATATGAAGATTATTCATCTCATTTAAAAGATCATGGAGCCGGGCACTTGACTGACAAGCGTGATCCTCAGGATTTCTTGCCATTTCTAACTCCATTTCCAGCGCCTTTATTCTTGCCTTCAACAACTTGTTCTCATTTTTTGTAGCAACGCACTCATTTTTTGTAGCAACGCAGTTTGAGCAATGCGTTGAAGAAGAGGGTTGATTAAAGTGTTCTGCTTCAAATTCATCTTTCCACGCGAAGAATCGACACCCATAGTCTTTTGTACCTGGCTGTTACATGTTAAGAAAATAATAAGAAATTTATTTTTAAGAAACAAATTATTTACATAACTAAGCAAACGTATGATTATTTACCACTGAAAGAGGACATGCATAAAACAGTCGCCCACGACTACCATCTTGCCAGGATCTCCGTTCTACAATAAATCCTCTGTTACATCGGCACCAGAAAGGATTTCTTTGGCTCATCTGACCAAAGAATTTGCATAATAATATACATCATCAATAAATAATGTTATTAATAATTTAAACAAAGTAATAATAAAAAAATCATTCGAATTAAATAAATAAGCAGTTAGAGTTCAAAGGTTTGTCAAATAACATACATATTGAAAATAAAGACATACAAAGGCAAACTACTATGAAGATACTAATTATGATACTAACTACTATCACTGTCCACCTGCTCCAGCAACTTCTCTATCTCTTTCATCCTCTTCTCAAAAGACTCTAACTTCTCTCGAAACTCTACAGCCGCTTTCTCTAAATCAGTCAACCTAGATGCGTGCTCATCCAACGTAACATAAACATCACCTATATCTCTCCTATCACGCTTAACTTCCCTCCTCAATCCTTTGACATCAGATTGTCGCTCACACAACCTCCTCGACATCGACACATAGCGACCCCGACACCAAGAGATGTCATCTCTCAAACGACTCAACTCTGCCCTAAGTTCGGCAGGAGAAACTCGTGGTCTGGTGGAAGACTCGCCAACCTCAAAAGTAGATATGACCTCCGTCTCAAGTGCATGACCTAAGGCATCTGAAGTGTCTGACTCATAAGTGATATCTGATATGGCTGGCGAAGGTGGCAAAGGAAGAACCTCCTCATCAGCAACATCATCATCAGCAGCAGCAGCAATCTCATCAACATCATCAGCAGCAGCAGCAATCTCATCAACATCATCAGCATCATGATCATCCATCTCATCATCTGCATGAGCAATCTCATCATCATCACCATCCATCTCTGGATCCATCTCATCATCATCCATCTCTGGATCCTCTTCTGGACTAGGTGGTGCCAGTGCGGGATCAGGGGGTATAACTGGTGCAGGACTAACACTCTACAAAAAAGCAGACTTAACATTTAAATAAATGAATAATCATTTACAACATTTTCAAACAATTAACATTTAAATAAATGAATAATCATTTACAACATTTACAAACAATTAACATTTAAATAAATGAATAATCATTTACAACATTTACAAACAATTAACATTTAAATAAATGAATAATCATTTACAACATTTACAAAATACATCGATGGTTATATATTGCTTCCCATTCGTTTGCAATTGGATGTTTGAACCACCTCCATTGTGGGTGGTTATGTGGTAGTGAGAATCTCTGTCTATGTTGAGACAAATGTAATGAGCACCACTGTTCTCCCCTATACGCGCAATCACAATGGGGTCAATTCCATGTGATAAGTTTGGAGCAGAAAATAGGGGTAAACATGTGAACCAACCTCGACGGTCTATATATACAAGAGGTCGTTGAATAGCTGAAGCGATGACCAGACCCGTATTTGGCATCGTCATCCAGTAATCTTCAGGCGCTGGTCCATTAAACCAGTTTATTGTATCACGAAGGTGGTAAACGTCTTGTTCGCCCCACATACTCACGTAAGTTATAGCATGTTCTTGTAACTCTTGCAGTAACGCGTATCTAACATCGGCCCACCTATCCTGGTCTTGCCAAATCCAATGGGCAATGCACCGAAATCCACAATTTCCGTCACCAAGCACATTTTTAATACTTATTACCTGTGAACGGAAAATCTCTGGAATGCGATCAATAAAATCCTCGTTATCCTTATCTCCAACGAAAAATCTGTGTCTTATTTTTTGACCCGTGTACGAACTATGTCTTGCAGGTTCTTTAGCGCGTTTCGGGGCTTTCGTAGACCTTGAATTTGTGCTTCTTCGGTGATTCATGGTTGGCACATCATTCAAGTCATTCAAGTCCGGGACTTCATTCAAGTCCGGAACTTTTGTAGCCTGCGACTTTTTGTCCTTTGCACTTGGACGTCCACGGGTCTTTTTCTGAACAGCAGGTTGACGTATGTCCACAGATTCTGGTTGGAATATCCCTTTCACCTTCGTTAACATGCTTTTCTTGACAAACGAAGTCGCTTTGCTAAAAACATTTTTGAATTCTCGCATGTTCTCTTCAAAAGCAATATCATCTTCATGGTCACTAGAAGGACCATCTTCAGATGGACCATCTTCAGGCGGTGGCTTATTGATAACAGGCCACGGGACGGATAGGGTTCTCCAATAAACATCAATTGCATCCAATGGAACGGGCCGTTCTGCATGAGTTAAAAGTGACTTCTATAAGTTACTGATATTAATGCGGAAAAATAAGTTGATAGGCATAAACTGGATATACTTACCATGAATTCGATAAAATTCAAATTCGCAGAAGCATGGTAGTCCATAAACTGTCCGCAACTTATGGCCACATTTTTCTACGGCGATATCCCGGTTAAGTTCTACATGCATTAGGTTGAAAGCATGTTTTGAAACTTTGTACCACAATTCTGAAAATATTGGTATGTCACATTTATTGAATTTCTCGTTCTTGCTCCTATTAAAACTCTCTTTTATCTCTCGTTCTTGCGCAAAGAGAATTTTATCAACCGCACTCAACAACCGGTCTAAATTGGACTGTGTGCTTTCCAAATATAATTTCAACAACGCGTGGTGACTCTCCACTCTACACGTTGTTGTCTGGCCGTAGCAGTGATATTGATCGATGATACACGAGACAAACATGTTACCGTAATCTCGCAACAAGTTATTCAGATACATATACATATATACATTACATATACATTTACATTTACATTACATTTACATTACATTTAAAAAAAAAAAAAAAAAAAAAAAAAACGCGTTTAAACGCGTCCCGTACATATCTCTCTTTTCTCTCTCTCACACCTCACATAACGCTCTTATCTCACACACACTCACTCATATTCTCTCTTTTCTCTCTCTCTCTATTCTGTCTCATATTTTAGATCTAAAACCATGTTTTAGATCTAAAATTGGTGGTTTTGGTGATGTTTATGATGTGAGTGTGTGTGATAAGAGCGTTATGTGTAACTGAGGTACGTTGATATACTTTCTCTGGGTTGTTTTGGTGATGTTTATATTAGGGTTTTTTAAAAATTAAGTGATTTATTTCAATTAACGTTTGTTAATTGAAGTATTTGTGGTTAATTAACACGGATCTATATTATTTTTATGAAACGCCTAATTTTTAAAAATTAGGGTTTTGAAAAAATTTTGGGGGTTTTTATAAAATTGACTGATTTATTTCAATTAACGTTTGTTAGTTGAAGTATTTGTGGTTAATTAACACGGATCTATATTATTTTTATGAAACGCCTAATTTTTAAAAATTAGGGTTTTGAAAAAATTTTGGGGGTTTTTAAAAAATTGACTGATTTATTTCAATTAACGTTTGTTAGTTGAAGTATTTGTGGTTAATTAACACGGATCTATATTATTTTTATGAAACGCCTAATTTTTAAAAATTAGGGTTTGTGGTTATGTTGTGTATTATTGGTGGTTCTGAGGTGAATTATGTGGTGATTCTGTGGTTTGAAAATTTTTTGGGGGTTTTGGAAAAATTAAGTGATTTATTTCAATTAACGTTTGTTAATTGAAGTATTTGTGGTTAATTAACACGGATCTATATTATTTTTATGAAACGCCTAATTTTTAAAAATTAGGGTTTGTGGTTATGTTGTGTATTATTGGTGGTTCTGAGGTGAATTATGTGGTGATTCTGTGGTTTGAAAAATTTTTGGGGGTTTTGGAAAAATTAAGTGATTTATTTCAATTAACGTTTGTTAATTGAAGTATTTGTGGTTAATTAACACGGATCTATATTATTTTTATGAAACGCCTAATTTTTAAAAATTAGGGTTTGTGGTTCTGTTGTATATTATTGGTGGTTCTGAGGTGAATTATGTGGTGAATTATGTGGTGATTCTGTGGTTTGAAAAATTTTTGGGGGTTTTGGAAAAATTAAGTGATTTATTTCAATTAACGTTTGTTAATTGAAGTATTTGTGGTTAATTAACACGGATCTATATTATTTTTATGAAACGCCTAATTTTTAAAAATTAGGGTTTGTGGTTCTGTTGTGTATTATTGGTGGTTCTGAGGTGAATTATGTGGTGAATTATGTGGTGATTCTGTGGTTTAAAAAAGTTGGGGGTTTTGGAAAAATTAAGTGATTTATTTCAATTAACATTTGTTAATTGAAATATTTGTGAAAAATTAAGTGATTTATTTCAAATATCTGTGGTGGGTTATATGTGATATGTGACTTTCTTTAGTGGTTCATTGGTGCAGGTTTTTGTGATATGTGATATTAAGTAGGGAGGGTTAGTATATCCTACCCCTTAAGGTGGTTCTGTGGTGATATGTGGGTAGGTTAACACCTTGATCTGCCACCATAGAGTGGTATGAATACCTGCTATGGCCTACCCCATTCCCCACAGATTTGTGATGAAACTGTTTTCTAAAAATAACAGAAAAGGCAATGATGATTTTATAAAAAAAAAATACTAGATTTTGGCATGGCATTTCCAAATGGATAGGCAATTATTTGCAACCTTTGAAGTTGCAGCCAAACATGATGAGTAATAATCTGAGCCTTTACCTGTTCTGTGCTAAATGGTGAGTTCGACATTTGTTGTCTTGGACTTTCTTTGCTTGTGTTACTTGTGATACTTGTGACAAAACCTGGACTTGTAAACCTGCACTTGTAACTTTCTTTGCTTGTGTTACTTGTGATGCCTGGGTTTGGTTAATACTCCCTTGATGCTTGGGTGAAAAAAACCTGCACTTGTGACTTTCTTTGCTTGTGTTACTTGTATGGGTGAGATATACTGACCCTCCCTATTCTAATATACTAACCCTCTTGTGAAACTTGTTTCACTTGTGGGAACATGTGGTGATACTGTTGAGCTTGTGAACTTGGTAGGTTGTGGAATATTGTTGTACCTGTGTTGCTTTTGTTGGGAATATGCAGAATCTGAGCTGTGTGTTGTGTTGCTGAGCTTGTGAACTTGGTAGGTTGTGGAATATTTTGTACCTGTGTTGGGAATTTGCAGAATCTGAACTGTGTTGGCTGTTGTGGCTTTTGTTGGGATTTTGGTGAATCTGAGATGGTTGCTTGTGTTGCTTTGGTCAAAACCTGGACCTTGTGTCCAAAAGGCGATGACGAATGGGTTTTTCAACCCCGAATGGATGGCAAACAATTATGTTTGCAACCTTCATATCCGAGCCTTACTAAACAATTTTTATTTTTAAATTATGTTTTCAAATCCGAGCCTTTTTCGGCGATGACGAAAACCTGCACTTTGGATTTTTTTTTTCTATTTGTGTTTTTTTGCTTGTGTTACATGTTTTGCTTGGACAAAAACCTGGACTTGGACTTTTTGCTTGTGTGATTGTGTCAAACCTGCACTTGCAACTTTTGTTGCTTGTGTTGCTTGGACAAAAACCTGGACTTGGATTTTTTGCTTGTGTGATTGTGTCAAACCTGCACTTGCAACTTTTGTTGCTTGTGTTGCTTGGACAAAAACCTGGACTTGGACTTTTTGCTTGTGTTACTTATGGGATTTTGGTGAATCTGAGATGGTTGCTTGTGTTGCTTGGACAAAAACCTGGACTTGGAACAAGAAAAGGACAAAAAAAAACAACAAAAGGACAAAGGACAAAAAGGACAAAAAAAAAATAAAAAAAAATACACAAGTACACCCTACCCTATGGGAGGGTTTGTACTTACCTCCCATAGGGAGGGTTCGGTTAATGTATCCCTTTAAAAATGCATCGTGGACGTGGCATCCGCATCAATGGTTGGATCTGTCTCTTCCTATATAAAGAGAATGCTTTGAAATATATTTATAACTAGCGGGGTTGCCCGCGCGTTGCGGCGGGTGTGTTTTGTGTTTTGTCGGTTGTACGGTATAATTAATAATTTTGTTATTTGAAGTATGCATATGTTTACTTGGAAGCATAATTTGTTTATATTTACGGATTTTTTTTTTTTTTTTTTTTTTTTTTTTTTTTGTGTTGCAGCTGAAATTTTTTTTGGTTGTTTGTTTTCTCGGTATGTTTTTTTTTTTTTTTTTTTTTTTTTTTTTTTTTTTTTTTTTAAATAAACAAATTTGTATAAAAAAATTTTTGTAAGTGTATTATTTTTTGTATTTTTTTTAAAAACAAATTTTCTTAAGGAAATTTACGTTAAAAAAAATAAAATAAAAATAAAAATCTGTACCGAATATTGTAGCGACGTAAAAAAAAATGTATTTTTTTATTATTATTTTTTAAAAAAAAAATTCTTAAGGAAATTTATGTAAAAAAAAAAAATAAATAATTACTGTAGCGATTTCACTGTAGCACTGTAGCTGCTACAGTGGTTTGCCACGTGTCGCATTGTGGCAACTTGCCTGGGTTTTAGAATATATATATAACGAGTGGGGTAGCCCGCGCGTTGCCGCGGAAGTGTTTTGTCATATATTTTGAGTGTGAAATAGTTTTGACTATTGGTTATTTTTGGTACGTTTTGAGTTTTTGTCATTTCGGTTTTATAATAACCCTAATCACTCACACACAAAGGCAGTCATCTAACTTTTTTTCTAGCAGTCGTGACCAAATTAAATCTCAAATCGTTCTTTTGTTTTCTTATATCTTTACGATTAGCAAACACCCTCTTTGTTGCTACACCTATACGAATCACAGCACACACTATTTCTTGTTGTTTTGTTTTGATCGAATGAAAGAAATGATTGGAACCGATTGGTTTTGGTTATTTCTTTATAAGATTCGGATATTAAAAAAGAAGTTATGTGCTTCAATATTTGATTTTGATTTTCTTGTTTTGGCCGAATGAAAGGAGGAATGGAACTGTTTGGTTTTTTTTCTTTCCTTTAAGATTCGAATATTATCATAAGTATAGATCTATGATGATTTCTTTTTATGATGTTTTGATCTTAAACGATCTTGAAATAATCATGTGTAACACGAAGTACAATTAAAAATGGATAAGTGTTACAATGCTAAATGGCCCAAATTTATACAATGCTACTCGATAAGTGTTACAATACTGTTCATTCTACAGTGCCCAAATTCTTATCTTTAGTATATCCGAGCTCGGTTTGAGTATTTCGAGATGTTTTTGAAAAAGGTTACGGGTTTTGGTCCGTGTAAAATTACACATAGTCACGTTACCCTTTAATATTACTAATATTATTATTATTAGTATTGCCATTATTATTGTTAGTTAAAAGAAAGAAAAGAAAATAAAATAAAAAGAGTAGCTACAAAAGCGTCCTTGTGGTTTTGTCCCTGGCACACACCAACACAACATACCCATCATCTTCCTCACATCTCTCTCTCCCTCTCTTTTGCTAACCCTAGCCGCCACCTTAATCCATCACCACAGCCACCACCGCCACTGCTACAACAAAAATAACACCACCACTTTAACCCTCTCAGCGAGATCTATCTTTTGGTATACTACACGCGCCCTAAAACCACCTCTAACACCACGAAATAATTACTACCGCCACTATAACATCACCTCTTCATCTTTTTCTTGTTGGGTTTTTGAAGAAATACATTCTTGGAGCCGTTTTGAAGGTGAGTGGCCACGAATCTCACTCGTGTGCCTCGATTTTCTACCCAAACCGTGGGTAGATGAACTTTTCTTGTTGGGTTTCATTATAAACTAATGGGAAATGAAGATTTGTTTATAAAAACTCGTTTGGTATCCTTGGGGTGTCGATTTACTCTTGTTTGGGGCTCGAATTTTGATGTTTGAGTTGCGTTTGGAAATGTTTACGGCTTGTTAGAGCTTAACCAAGACCCTATGGTCTCGGTGAGATGTTACCTTTAGCTCGTTTGGGAGTCTAAGGTGACCCTTGGTCCGAATGGTTTGATTTTTGGCTCGGATTGGTATAAATTATTCTTGTTGTTTTTGATCTTATGACGAAGGGAGTATTTCTTCTTGTTGTTGGAATTTTGAGGTCCGTTTCCTAAAGGACCTAACGTGCAAAGAAAGTTACATCTCAGGGACTATTTTTGCCAAAGTACAATCGTTTGAAGCCGGGTTACTGTGCGAACCATTGTTCACACTGTTCATTCAACAGTGATGTACAACAATTTGCCACCGCCACTGCTACAACAAAAATAACACCACCACTTTAACCCTCTCAGCGAGATCTATCTTTTGGTATACTACACGCGCCCTAAAACCACCTCTAACACCACGAAATAATTACTACCGCCACTATAACATCACCTCTTCATCTTTTTCTTGTTGGGTTTTTGAAGAAATACATTCTTGGAGCCGTTTTGAAGGTGAGTGGCCACGAATCTCACTCGTGTGCCTCGATTTTCTACCCAAACCGTGGGTAGATGAACTTTTCTTGTTGGGTTTCATTATAAACTAATGGGAAATGAAGATTTGTTTATAAAAACTCGTTTGGTATCCTTGGGGTGTCGATTTACTCTTGTTTGGGGCTCGACTTTTGATGTTTGAGTTGCGTTTGGAAATGTTTACGGCTTGTTAGAGCTTAACCAAGACCCTATGGTCTCGGTGAGATGTTACCTTTAGCTCGTTTGGGAGTCTAAGGTGACCCTTGGTCCGAATGGTTTGATTTTTGGCTCGGATTGGTATAAATTATTCTTGTTGTTTTTGATCTTATGACGAAGGGAGTATTTCTTCTTGTTGTTGGAATTTTGAGGTCCGTTTCCTAAAGGACCTAACGTGCAAAGAAAGTTACATCTCAGGGACTATTTTTGCCAAAGTACAATCGTTTGAAGCCGGGTTACTGTGCGAACCACTGTTCACACTGTTCATTCAACAGTGATGTACAACAATTTGAAGCGGAGCCAGATTCTCATCTTTAGTATATATATATAATATCTCACATATGCCTTCTTTCTTCTAAGGACTTTCACTACTTCAGTCTCTTAAATCTTTAAATAGAGGCAAATATTCAGGTTTTGGTCCTTGTTCTGGTTCTGAAATGGTTTTAAATAATGATATGTTGAGTAACAATATCTCTTTAGAACACCCTTTAGTTTCATTCTCGGGGGATGCGAGATACATGGCGCCACTTTGGGTTTCTGAAAAAGCTGATGAGCTTTCTCAATCTGATCCGTCTCAATCCGCAACCACTAGTTGTACGTTTTCTAACTATTTTTATTTTCTAGTTATGTAATTTTGGTTTTGCTATATGATATGTAATTCTGATGTGGTTCACCGTTTGTCTTAACAATAGGTTTTGAGCTGAAGGATGGTGATATGGACCCGCATAATCAGATTGTTAATGACAAGATTAAAGCTGCACTGAAGTTGTTAACGTTCCGCAAGGATCGTGTTCTGGTTCAGTTTTGGCGGCCTCGGGATGTTGGGAAGCACCAAGAACTTACAACTATAGATCAACCATACGGTCATGGTGCTATTAATGAAGATTTTCTTTCCTATCGAAAGGACTCTGAGCGCAATGCTTATGTTGTTGATAAGGATCATGAAGAGGAAGAGCTTAGTCCACCTGCTCGAGTATTTAGGCGACAACTGCCGGAATGGACTTCAGATGTGGCTAATTATTCGCCAAAACAATTTCCCCAAAAAGAGATCGCAATTCGTAGCAATCTCCATGGATATCTGGCTTTACCAGTTTTGGATACAGCCACAAGCTCATGTATTGGTGTACTTGAACTGTTGACCTATTCAAAATATCCCAGTTTTGTTTACGAGGTTCAACAATTTGAGAAGGCTTTAAAGGTATTAATCTTTTCAATCGGTTCAACATGTTGGATGTATATTTGGTAGCTACTAATTTCCAAAATGTTTTCAACTTGTAGACCCAGGATCTGACATGCCAAAAAATATCAGATGGTCCGGCATCAAATGTGAGACGTTGTTTTTTATATAATCTAAAGTTTTACTCCTAATTTTTTGGTTTTATTTATTATAAATCTTGTTTTGCTTGAAATTCTTATGTAAGAGATGTCTTTTTATATACAGGTTCCCTTTGAACCTAGAAAGAATGAGTTGGATGATATATTCAGTATCATGAAAATTGTGTGTGATGCTCAAAATATACCTCTAGCTCAAACATGGGCTATGTCGCCACTCAATACTTTTTCTTCCCATGAACAAATTTTAAGGAAAAGATGCGACAGTTTTGATACTAAATGCCTTGGAAAAGTCTGCATGTCAACAACTGCTTTACCATTTTATGTTAAAGATTTGGGCTTGTGGTCTTTTCGGCAAGCATGTAGGAAACAGCACTTGGACAAGTCTCATAGCCCTGTTGGTCGAGCTTTGTTCTCCGGTGGTTCATGTTTTTGTGAAGATGTGACCAAACTCAGTGAAGAAGAATACCCTTTGGTCCACCATGCACGCATGAATAGGTTAACTAGCTGCTTTTTAATCTCCTTTCATAGTGTCGAAACCAATGATGACTATGTTTTGGAGTTTTTTCTTCCATCCCACATGAAAAACGCCAAACACTTATTGAACTTGGTCCAAATGTTGAAGCAAAACTTTGAAGCTGCTTCTGGATTTGAACTGGGCGAGAGGTCATCTGTTGAAGTTCTTGGACCATCTATGGATCTAGGTGTAAATAAAGAACCAGATATTGCTAGAACCGACTATGCTGATGTCCCAGACGAGTGCTCTTCCACCAACGCAAGTACTACATTTACAAGCAGCTCTTTGAAGCAAAGTAGAAAGCGTAAAAGAGGGTCAGACGCAATGGTGAGCGTGAAGGTGACTTATGGAGAAGATATCAAATGGTTCTGGTTTCCTATTTCATTGGGACCATCGAGGCTGAAATACGAAGTGGCAAAAAGTTTCGGTTTGAAGGAGGAAATGATTGGTCTGAAATATTGGGACGAAGACAATGACTTGATACTAATTTGCGTCGATGACGACTTGGAGGATGCTTTGATTGCTTCAGGAAATGAAAACAGTATGAACTTAATCTGCAAGCTATCAGTTCCGTAGTTGTTTTCGCACAATAAAAACAGTATGAACTTAATCTGCAAGCTATCTCACCTTATGTGCTAAGCCGCTAAGGTTTTGATCTTGAGCTTTATTTGTATTTATTATTTTATTTTCTTTTTTCTTTTTTCCACATCTTATCTATAGATCGATTTTCTTAAGAATAATTAAGTTGTTTGTTTCCATCTCTTTCTATTTTTATTCTGGACCAGCCGAATAATTTATTGAACAATATAACAATTCTAGAAGATTTTAAAATCAAAAAATGTAACTGCATACAATCATTTTCAAAAACCATTATATATTAACTTTGCTCGTGCGCCTGTCACTTTGGGATTAAATTTATAAATTATTTTAAAATTTAGAACCAGCACAGATATCATAAAAGTACATCCGGTTTTGTATCAAAATTATAAAATCCACACCTATGTATGCTATAATGTTTTTGAATATCTTGCAATTCGTAGTACATAAACATAACAACCAGCTTTATTAATTTTATCAAACCATTAGCTTAATTTGACTCTTACTAGCCTTAAAATCAATGTCTTATGCCAATAGTTAGTTTAGCGACTTAGTCCCATAAATGATTAAGGTATTGATTGATCTACAAGTGTATTTCTGCCTCATAAAGACAATTTTTCGAGTTTGGCTGTACTTGTTGAGAGGATTACTAGACAACGATATCTCTGCATTGTATTAAGAATCAAAGATGTGGTCCGTGCGGGCCAAAGATGTTTTAGTGGACGAACCAATAAATGTTAGGCTACCCACACTTAGTATACATGATCGAGTGAATTGATCGATTTTTACTCGATCCCCTTACTGTGGGGAGTCAATCGACTTTTGTTGTGGAGAGATAAAGGTCGTGTACACGATCGACTTCTATCGGCTTTTTTTTTTTTTTTAATAAACAGGTAATTTTGTGGGGTATATTTTTTTAAATTGTAGGTCGCTTTTACTGAGACACCCAATCGCTGGAGAGAGAAAGCTGGCGTGGCAAAGAAATTGAGAGGGATTAACCCTCCTTATTGAGGGTAGCCTTATACTCTGCAAAGCATGTTGGGTGGAGCTTATAAGCGGCTACAAGTGAATTAGTGTAAAGAGAAACAATATTAGTAATTGAGTTCTTACAAAAGTGAGCGTAAGCATGAATTAGTTGTTTGTAAACCTGAAAGTAAAACCACATTAATAGTATGTTTAGCAAAAATAACTTTGCTAAAGCTGAGATAGAGTGGAAAAATAAAGATTAATATTATAATCTATATGAAGAAGCATTTAAATTTAAGTGATTATGAAATTATTTTTATAAAATTCAAACAAAGGTTATTATTATGTTTTATTTTTTTTTAATAAGAATAATCTTATATTCTTATGTGACAAACATTCCTGGTAATATGCTTTTTGGATCACATTAATTGTTTGTGTTTGGTGTTCAAGCGGGTCAATTTTCATTCTTATATTGTTCGATCTATTTTTGGTTTGCAATTGGTTTAACCGATTTTGAGATTAGGTAGATTACTAAATAACTATGATATGATCGGATTGATTGGCAAATTGTTATCGTTCTTTTAGTTGATGATTGCTTAAAAATAACATGATTGGTTAATAGTCGACTATGGGTTGTTTGAAATATTCACCTATCAATTGTTTTTTTTGCATAATTAATCAACACATTTTTTCAATTTATCTTTTTTTTTCGTTCAGACTTCAACAAACGTACAAGCACTAACATGAAATGACACCGAATGTTAATTTATGTGTGTTCATTAGGTGACGACGAACCTAATGAAGTGAACAATGATGATGGGTGAAGGGGCCAAGTGGGTGATACTATGGGGACATTAGGAAAATAGAAAGTTGTGCCACATGTATACACAACCGGTGATGGAATTAGAACATTTTTTTTGGGGGGCTGAATTTGTTTTTTTTTGGGGGGGGGGGGGGGGGGGGCGAATTGGAGATTTGTTTGTAACCTCAACTAAATTACCCCTAAAACCTATAATATTTACACTAGGTGCCGCAAATTTTGGAGAGGCCGGGATCCTCTCCTGCCCCTACATAGGTCCGCCATTGTACAGAACCATATATTAAAAAGTTTACTTTTACATAACATTTTTGCTAACCTTCCATCCAATAAACCTTATTTTTCTTGGACAACAATGGTTCTTATCAAGGTTTTCAAGATCGGGATCCTACCCAGGATCGTTTTGGTCTGAGCAAGAACGTGATCGTAAGATCGGATCGGGATCATAAGATCCTACTATAATGTCTTTTTTAATAGTTTTTGTAATATTGTACAAATTTACAAATTATTATATATCATAAACACACAGTTATATGAATGTTTCATCGAAATATTGTTATAAATTATAATTATGAAATGTTTAATAAGATTAACATGTTGTTTTTTAAATTCTACAAAAAACTAATTCAGAAATTTGTAGGTTTTTAGTTTGTTATCCGGGAAAAGTAGGATCGGATCGGATTAGATCTTAAGATCCTATGGTCAAGATCGGGATCCTTTAAGATCTTAAGCTTTCAAAGATCCTATGTAAGATCCAGATCGTTTTTGCTTTGCAGTATCGTAAAATCGTAAAATCCTAAGATCAGGATCGAGATCCTGAAAACCATGGTTCTTATTATACGATCATCACGTTACTTTGATTAAGGTTTTTCTTTTATGTACTACTTTTAACCCATTCTCTCAATCTTAACATATGTTACGTTTATCTTTTTGGAATATTTCCTAAACAATATAGTGTTACTTTTTTGGAACATCTTGACTTTTCTTTTTCTTTTCGGTTGTGTTTGTCTTGAATTTCATATGATAATTACGTTTCAAGAAAAAAAAAAGTATAAACGAAAGGTACCAAGAAGTAATTTATTGATTTTTTTGAAACGCCTAACGGATATTCATTTTGGCATACAAGGACTTGCATAATAAAATGCAAGTTGCGTTTTGGTATTGTGTTTGTTCTTCACTACACACAAAAACTATGACATTCAACTTTAATTTGTTCTTTCACTTCCGAACAGTAGAAGGTTTTAACCAAGGTTAGAGTGTATGGTACAATAACGCCCTAACGACGTTATTGCTGACTTGGACGACGTTAATGCCGCGTTACCACACCAGCAAAGCCAGCATTGTGGTTGTGCTACCAATGGCGTGGCTACATCAACTCAAAACGAAACACATGTAGTGACAAAAAAAATTACAAACACACCCCATTGTGGTATAACGGGTTTGCGTTTGTGGGTGTGTTGGTTTGCGTTTATGGGTGTGTGTAGTGTGTATGCAGGTCGATGAAGAATATGATTTTTTTTTTTCTTTTTAACATTTAATAGTAGGTGGGTGGGTTGGGCTGGAAATTATTTGACCAAACGACATTTTATCATTTATTTTTTTCTTCTTGTTATTTTTTTGGATAAAGAGTTATCCACCCGGTAAAATATATTACTCCAAAAAAACTTTTAAGTAGAATAGAATTTGGCTGAAGTACCACGTTAACGGCAACCAATCGCTTGACACAACCACTAAATCATTTATGACAGACAATACATGACAAATAGCTACAACCAAGAAGTCCACCAAATCAAAACCAACATAAAATAAGATACATCAGAAATTTTATGCAAAAAATATAAAACAACTTAGTTAAGACAAAATCTTGAATTCCAGCAGCCTTTAATTTTGCAGGAGAGAGGCCAAAATCATCATCATAATTGTTGTCATCACCTATATCCGCTTTCCATTGCTCATAAAGACTCTGCTCTTTACCTACACTCCCAGAATACAATGTCCCAGTGTGATCATCAAAAACTTCATCATCATCGCTGTCAGAAACTACCACATTGCCCACCTTAGAGAATAGGTTACCCATCTTATTTGAAGAATTAACCTTTTTAAGAGGTTTACCATCATCATCCACAAGAATAACTTTATCTTCAATAATTAGCTTTTCAATTTTCTCAATTTCTCAACAATAGGAGTAGTACTTTCATTTCTACCCTTAGAAGAACTAGCAACTTATTCAGCCACTTTAGTGTCCTTCATACTACCAACCTCAGCCTCATCCTTAGGAGAAACATTTGTTACACAAGGAATACCATTATCATCAGTATCGGCCATATTAAGAGCATCAAATGTGTTCGATGTAGCAATAATCTTTCCACTCGTACTTGCCTCATTAGTGACTTTCTCTTTTGTATAAACCGGCTTCTTCGAGACAGGTCTCCAAAATTTTGGTTTAGGCTTTTTAAGCTGAACACCCCCAATAGGCCGAGAAGGAGCAGCCACATTCTTTACCTTACTCTTACGATTCATTACCTCAATGAAACCATCATCTGTCTTTTTCAAAGTAGCAGAAGCTTCAGAAGCCTTTGCAGCCACATTAGTATTACTACGAACAACTTCCTTAACATGATTTGGGCATTCAATCAAAAGCATGTCCAAAAGTTTTACATTCACCACAATGAGGAGGTCTCCATTGATATTCGATATTAATAATTTCAGTAGTAAAACCATTACCTTCTTCATTTGGAATTGCCATTGTAATCTGGCTTTTTAGTTTTAAATTCGCGCTTAATTCAACTAATGCACGGGCAAAACTTATACGTCCCTATGAATCGACACACATAGAACTTGTAAAAGCATCCAACATAATAGGTTTCCCTACTTGCGTAGCAATCAAGCTCAAACCATCCTCTGAATAAGCAAGCAACGGAACATTACACATTTGATCTAAATCGGTACCTTGTTTAGCTCGTTCCTATTAAGGGATAAAGTATGAGTCCATTTGTTAAGAATAATAGGCGTGTTACAAATTAACCATGAGCCTCGTTCCAAGACACGATCCACACCCTCTTTGGTAGCAAACTTAAAAAAGATACACACCATCACCATTTTTTATTAGATTTTGCAAGCCAAATTTTCTTCATGTATTAGTGACATAATTTTGAACTAAAGGGAAAGCAATGGTCTTACCAAGAAACTAACCAATAAGCGTTTTATCATACCGACTTAAAACCTTTTTCATAACAACCATAGGAAGCATCGTATCATGATTATCCATACGATCCTCGTTGACCAATGCTTTAAAGTTCGCAATTTGGACATTACGAGTAGCATTAACAACATTAGCAATAGATGAATTCGTTACTTTTGGAGAAGTAGAAGCATCCGTATTACGCACGGACGTGTCATGAGCACTCTTGTCCACACGTGTAACCAAGTTAACATCACCCTCGTCAGTAGGATCCACATCATCAGCAGAAACTATTAATGCTTCAGCAGTATCCTGTCAGCAGTATCCGTCAGGAGAAACAGTCTTCTGACTTCAATAATTCCTAACAGTTCACCACGTTTTCATGATTGGTCCCCCATTTCGATTTTTTGGTGTACGTCGTCCCCGATGTTGTAGAACGGTGTGTGTTTGGTCCCTCGATCCCCGTTACGGCTGACAATCGTTAAATTTCCTCGTTAGCTGACTTGTCAACTGGATATTTTTGTCTTTTCTCATATTTTTTTGGCGCATTTGGTCACTGAGTATATGACGACTTTCACAACCCTATTGGATCACATGTTACTGTATAACCCGATTATCTTCCTAGTTGTTACTGTACAACCCGCTCATTGTCACACACACAACCTTAGAACAGTTACACAAATCGTCACAGAAAACCCTCGAATGATCTGCTATACTAATTCTTGCAATGGCAAACAAAGATTGGAGCAAAGTTACATTGACTTAAGACATGGCAGATTATCTTTATGAAAAGTATAAGAATAACT
This sequence comes from Artemisia argyi, assembly GCA_030686995.1. Lineage (NCBI taxonomy): Eukaryota > Viridiplantae > Streptophyta > Magnoliopsida > Asterales > Asteraceae > Artemisia > Artemisia argyi. The sequence goes on along the minus strand of CM060698.1, from coordinate 167,120,299 downwards.
GGAAGGTAGGCGATGATGTGTCAGATGAAATGTTAGACGACTTCTGGAATTATGCTATGGTGAAAGGTTAGTGTGGAAAACTAGAAGGGGGGTTGAATAGTTTACCGCTTTTAAAATTCTTTTTAACTTGAATATCCTTTAAAACTTTACGTTTGCTTAAAGATATATACACAACGTTATATGTTCAATTCCTTGAAGAGCTTTACATGTGAATAATGATTCTAACTTTACTTGTTTGATTCTTTGAAAAGCTTTAAGTATGATTAACAATCCTAACTTTGTTTGTTTAGTTCTTTGAAAAACTTTACGTTTATTTAAAGATATAAACACAACTTTCCTAGTTTAATTCTTTGAAAAGCTTTACGTGTGATTAGCAATTCTAACTAAAGACAATATGTAATAAGCAAAGACAAAGAAAGAAACGATCAAACCACAACACGATTGTTTATCGTGGTTCGGCTACAAGGTCTCTTTTTCCTTGCCCTACATCCACGCCCCGAGTTTCCAACTCGAGAGTTATAAGCACTAATCAACAAGCTCCTTTCACCTGCGGAGAAAACCTTTACAACGTCACTTACACTTTTACCGACACTAAGCTAGATGTCGAGTTCTTTTACACGGGTACAACCACTCCCATCGTCGCTTACACTTTTACCGACACTAAGCTAGATGTCGAGTTCTTTACCAAGGGTACAACCACTCCCGTTAGTTCTTTTACAAGGGTACAACAAGTCCCGACACACTACGTATTTTGAGGTCTAAAATACTAACCAATCACTTCTACATACATGACACAAATGAAGTATAAACTACCAAAGCTTATACATGACAAAGCTAACAAGACTTGCAACTTTAGAGTTGAAGCTTGTAACTTCTTGAATGATCTTGTGAAGTCCCTTGCTACATAAGAGAATCATACAAGTCAAATGTTACTGAGTTAGTTGAGAGAGTATGTGAAAATATATCCTAAAGTCATCACTCAAAACTAACAAATGGTTTGGTATTTATAGCAAACTATTCTGCAGGTCTGGCAGATCAGGCGGAACCCTCAGATGGGTTCCGCCCGTGTACCCCAGGGTTCCGTCAGGGCTGCAGTTGGTTTTGCAATAAATCTTCCAAACCAAACAAGGTCACATCTCATTACACCTAGTCAAACACAAGACTTGCAAGCAAACATATGGTTAGTCAAACACTCTTTCTTACCATAAATATATATTGACAAAACTTGCCCTAAATGTGATGTGACAAGATACTTTCTAATTTAAGAAATAAAAACAATGTTTTGTTTAAAAGGAAATGTAAACCTTAGTTTAAACAAGTCTTAAACACTTAAAGTGATGATTTACTCTTAGCTAAAGTTCATACTTTATCATTAACAAAACTTAGCAAAGATCGTAAAATATAAATAACGTTTTTAGGCGATATTTGTATTAACAGTTAGTATATTGTTGCATTGTTCTAGTTTAGAATTAAACAAGGATTTAAACCCGCGCGTTGCCGCGGGGTGTTTGTGGTAAACAAAAAAATAAAGGTCTTAAGTCAAAGGCATTTCATAAAGTACTTAGTTAGAGTCGGCTCATGATAGTATAGCAACCGTACACTTGCATCAAACACGTTTAATATTTCAGTGCTAGCTGCAATTGACTCTCAAGTCTCAACTGTTGTATATCTTTCTTTCAATCCCAACTGCTGTTGCCACATGGCGACCCTTCTCGACACATTGCAAATGCCTTTTATTTTTTCCTTTGAGATATCATCCTTGACTCATGGGATATTTCCACTGAACCGAATGCCTGATTAAAAATAGACGGCTTCAACTTATATTTCGAGTAATGATGCGCATAACACAGTATTCCACATATAGACTTAAATCAAGATAAGTGGTTTAGATGTATATATTAATGGATTATATTTGACACACTAATATGAACGTACATACCTTAAGGGCAGCAGCAATTGTCTGTCATCAACACTTCCAGTTGTGCCAAATCAACAACAAGCACTTGTAGCATTAATAAAAGCATTGTAAGTGTAAAATCCGAAATGAGGGGAGTGTTCATGAGAGAAGTGTGAGTGAGTAAGAGGTACAAAAGTGTGATTGCTATTCCAACTATCAAGGCATATCGTGTAAAAAACTGTTTCAGATAAACTCAATAAGTAATATAACACAATATTTATTCAGAAATATTGTTACCGTTATCTAAGTTATTGGTTACCGCTGGAAATATTTTAGGCTGCCACAAAATTTGTTTACCATATATTAGCATAGCAAATACAGATATGCAAATATGTAGAGAGTTGGCTGAATTATCGGTTATATATATTCGAATCATACATCTATAACCAACCACATATTCCTCCTATTTAAATTACCCTTCTATTGGTTTCGACTGAAGAAAAATCTACATTTACAAACTATTAACTACTTACAATTTAAACCCAAACATAAAACATCACACCTAATATGACCAACCACATATTCCTCCTATTTAAATTACCCTTCTATTGGTTTCGACTGAAGAAAAATCCACATTTACAAACTAATAACTACTTACAATTTAAACCCAAACATAAAACTTCACACCTAACAGACCTTATTCATTCGCTTCAAAAAAACAATTAGAATAGCCACCAATCATTTCAAACAATCAAAAGCCTAAAAGCTAATAAAAAGTCGTTGTTTGGATCTTCGTTCTAGATTTCTTGGAAAAGCTTAATGTTTGTTTACTTTGATACACAGTCGATACCTAACCCATCTGTTTCCAACATGATTATGCATCAGCAGTTTGTTATTGTAAAAAATTAACTACCATTTGCAAATTGTATAAGATATTGAGATGTTGCACCATAACATGCGCAGAAGGGCAATCATTTAAAAGTACCTCAAGGAAAGTCATGGCATGTGTGATATAATTTCCCATTCCGCCTTAAGTTATTAATTTTTTATCAAGCAATCTGGATTGATTTTGAATGTGCAAAGTGAATAAAGCAAAAAAAACTAATCCAAACACCCCCTAACTTGGTTCTAACTACCGACAATCTCCTTGTTCTATTTTACTATGCAGTTTAATGGCTGACAATATGACACCTCCACCTCAAACGACCGGCCAGGCATGACACAGCCTGAATCAGGAGGTGGAGTGCACTATTCATTGAGTAACTCATAAATTGTAGCAATGGTAAAAAATAATATAATAATAAAATTAAAAAAAAAATCACACACCTGTTTCAAATGTGTTCACGTTAGGCGACGCAGAAACATGTGGAGTAATAGGCGGTTGATGATCGGGCATTGATGAACCACCTCTGGGCAACGTTTCTAATGCTTGCAATGGAGGTCTGTGCAACAGTGGATTCCTTGGCTGCCTACGGGGTAGTTGCGAAGGTCTTTCATCTGCATTTTTTAAAAGGACATAAATGAGCTTCAAATGCAACATGGTTTTTCACAATCGGCAGTACATACGCGAACACATATACCTAAAGGCGTGGCACCATGTATGCGGACCCTATTTCAAGAAGCGCGTGCACCTGCGGTACTGCCTGAGCGATCTATAAATGTCGTATTATTAAGCATTAGCCTAGTGGAAAAAAAATGTCAGTCACATTTTTGAATCACGGATGTATCTGGTGGACATAACCCAACAACTCCTACGCGACGAACCGCATCATCAGCAAATTCAAGGCCGTCATAGTCAGCAAACACCTCATGCCAAACGACGCCGGCTCCAAAATCCAACAGCAGGGAACCACGACCCATTTGAGTGTTACCTGACATGAGCAAACCTATTTAAAGAAGCTATGGCAAAATGACTATAACACCTTAAACATGAACAGAAATCATATACAACAATAACAATGTAGCTTCCTACGTGCAGGTTACAATCATTGAAACACTGACCATAGGGAATGGACGTAGTAGAAGCATGAATATCTCGAGGTATTTGTGTAGATTGAGACGAAGAGGTAGCGACAGAGGCAACCCCAGCAGCTGAAGGAACATCCTGCACACACATCAAGAGTCAGTATATACAGGGAAAAGAAAGGATCATGAACCATCTATAATGACCAAGACATCACCTGCTGCGATTGATCAAGCAAACACCCATGGCCAACAGAACCTGATACATATTCCATAACAATCGTTATAAAACCTCCAAACACAGGTGAATCCGTAAACGGTACGCAAAGTACGGACAACAAACATCAGTTTTAACGGCTCAAGCTTCTTCACATGTCATATATCATATGACAATCATCACAAATTGTAAATACCAATGCGTCTAGTCAGTTTTTAAGCAACTAACCGGCTCTCTATATATCAGTTAGACGGAATTTCTTCACGATTTTACAAACACAGTTTGGGCTACTACAGGACCTACAACAACATATAATTAAGTCAGCCAAAAAAATACATAGAAGTTATTTTATCAATACGTGCAAACGAAAAAAGTCACGTAACTAACTACCTGGACTAACGACATGAAGATTAGTTTGTATAATCCTGTGACGTTTATCAATAACAAACAGGATTGATAACCCAAACCGATACACGCGTATTTAAATAAGCATAACATATAAATATACATTCAGCTGATGTGTTTGGTTACACTATTATAATCGACATCTTCAAAGGGATTTTGCAGAAAACTATTTCATAGCTTCCATGCAGTTATCAAAGACCGGTTAATAGATATTTCGGTAAGGCTCTCATTTGTTGAGAAAAAAATAAGTCATTAAGCACTTTAATTATGCTCACCCAAACACCCCTTAAGCAGTATAAATTTCCGAGGCACGAAAATAGAAGACACTAAAATGAGCATTTACATGCAAATCATTCTTTCCATGAGATTGGCGGTATGTTTCATTCCAGCTTCCTGTTTCGTTGCATTAACTTGTTGAGAATCATAGTAATTCCGAGCATCCTGTATAAGAACAGACTATAAGACACACCGAGATAAATCGAATTAAGACGTTAGTATCTAAAAATACTAAAATTCAAACCTTTATACAAAGTGGCGCTATCGGAAGCTTGTGCGGTACCTGTATCTCCTCAATCTCAGCAACTCGGGATATCCTACTTTGGATGAGCATTGCCATTAGAAGCTTGTTCAGGTAACTCTCAACCTCCAATTTAAGCAGGGTCAGATCAGCGAAAATGGAAGTGGTACACGAAAAACGCCATGGCTGCAACCGTATAAAGTTAGTTAGTACTCATATTCGATATAATGCTAGTAATGTTATATATTTCTATTTATTCAACTACTATTGATAAAATGATGATACCTGAACTATACCGATAATTACCGAGAGTAGGCAAAGCAAGATCAGAACAAACATGGTCAAAGAACCTCTCTGATTTCCATTTGGCCAACCCGTCATCTTCTCTTGTCACTATGACACTATGTCACTTTCCATGATACCGCAACAACCCTTTGATAGTACCCCTGGATTCTTTGGCAACATGGGCCTGCTGAAAACATCAGATGTTGAATTGAAGTGCCAATGTGCCATACAATGCAGTATCCACTTTTTTGTTTTCACATTTAGCACATGAATTCATTATATTATTCATAGTTTACCAATTTATGCAACACTCAATTCAACATTTTCTACAGCATACTTAGCGGCTGTTACCAAGGCATGAAAACATGGTTCCTCACTATGCAGTGTGTGTTTGTACACTTGCAGTAACTCCCATTAAAAATTAACTAAGCTTTATTTGAGCACAAATATTACCAAGTGGGAATGAACAAATATTACCGTATTTTCACAGGCCTACATTATTATTACCCAAAGAAATCCTTACGATTGTTCGGCCTATATAAGCCGAAACGTATCAAAGTAAGTCACAAAAGTGAGCTTATGAAACATAAGCCGAAAACCAAATAAGCAGGCATAATATAGATTGAATTTTTATACACTAATCAATACCTCAACTATATCCAATAATTCAAACACTTAATATGCAACACGAACACCTTATTTATAAAAAGCTCCATTCAACATTTTCATTAAACGCTTAAGATCATGAAAACAAAATCCAGTAAATACCCATTTCAATAAAACATAAATTAACCATAAATCAATTAAAACACCCATAAACCAAAATGCTATGAATACCACTTAAACAGAAGACAAATTAAGCAAAAATCAGTAAAAAAGATAAAGAATTACATACCTTGATTAAAAAAATTCATGGCAGCGGCACTTCATTCTCTTTCGCAATCCATCCATCCCACTAAAAATAGTTCAAACCTGCAATTAAACATAAACATGTGAATAAAAATACAAACTTTTTATCAAAAAAAATGGAACAAAAACAAAAACAAAAACAAAAACAAAAAAAAAAAAAAAAAAAAAAAAAAAAAAAAAAAAAAAAAAACCCTAATGAACCCTAGATCTAAGTAGTGAACAGACCGTATACCAGATACCCATATTATGCCCAGAAAACATATAAACGAAGACATTCGTCATCATTTCCTTAACAAATAAACAACCCAATACGACCACTGTTTTATACAAATTCCACCCTTGTCCTTTATCTCAAAAACTCCATGGCTGTGTTACAACAAACGCCATGCCAAGGTAAGGCCTTTCTTAAACTTCGAACCATCAGTAGTATTATATATACATTACATTACGTGGGCTGCTCTAAAAAATCCCCAAAATTAACGGAACCCTAATGTGAATGAAAAAAATTAAAAGAAATATCCAAATTAGGTCATGAATTAGGCAAAAGTAAACCATAACAAAAAATTAAAAACCATAAAATTTAAAAGCCCTAAAAAAATCCCAAATTAACACAACCCTAATTTAAAAAATATATATATACATAATAATAATGAAATAATTTAAATAAACATACCTTTTCATTTAGGATAATCTTTGTGTGTGTGTTTTGTGGGATGAAGAAAATGGAAAGATCTGGGTTTGCTGCCTTTTTCTTTTTTGTTTAGGGATGATATTATTCATGGAAAGATCGAGAGTTTTGTTTTGGGTGAGTGGAAGAAGGAGGTTGGAGTGCAGCAATTCACTATTGCTAGCACTGTACACCTACACACATCACACTGTAGCTGCATAAAGAAAGTGGGGAGGAGCAATTTTGAGAAGTTATACACGCTCAATGGCATGTACCATAAAGTGTGGAAATAGCATTTTTTGGAGAGCACTGTAGCTCAAAAGCCCTCTTTTTAGAATGTAGATATAACTAGCTGTAAGCTGGTAATTATAAGCTGTAAGCTGTAAACTGTAAAGCTGTTAACATGAGTTATAAGCTGTATTTTTTTTTTTTAATAAAAGTGTTTGGTAAATTAGCTGTTAAATGTAATTATAAGATGTAAAATGACATAAAAAGACATATTTATAATTGTAAACAAATGTTTGGAGGGTATATCAGTAATTTAAAATTTTAACAGCTCCAAGATTTTTAAAAGCTTCATTAATAAGATTTTCATTTAAGAGCTATTTGTTTGAACTAAAAGCTAAAAGTTAATATGTCAAAACGGAGCTATTTATTTTAAATGAGATTATTTTTATAACAAAAAGTTAACAGCTCCCCAAAAAAGCTCTTTACCAAACAGGCCCTTCGTTTGTCAAAGGAGCGGTGAGCTTTGCTATTTTTAGTAAAGCTCATCTTTTCAATGTTTCTTTAAAAAGCTGTGAGCGATGAGCGGTGAGCTATGGCTACTGCTCGCAGCTGATCACTGCTTACAGCTCACTTACACTGCACGCTACAACTTTTAACAAACACTCCCAAATGCATGTGTTTATCATTTTGAATTGATTGATAGCAGTGGTTAGGTTAGTCAACACACAAAACAATAAATGTCAATAAATGACAGAGCATGGGGACGCGCATGCCCATAAACGTGCAGAGTGATTCGTTTTTGAAAAATAAAAAAACACTCCATCTATACCATCTATAATGAAAAAATGGTCAAAAGTGAAATGTTGAGTTTTCAACAATAGTCAAATGAGAGAGAAAGTGAAATGTAATTAATACTCTTATTAAAACACCCCAATACTTAGAATTACAATTGTTTATTCACATTATACAACCAAATTAAAGCATATCTACCAAATTAAATACAACCAATCAAACACAAATCGGGTTGACCCGGGACGCTTCAAACCCGGCGGGTTGACCCAGTTTAATTTGACCCGTTTTCGACTCAACATAGCAAGTTGACCCGGTTTAACTCGACCATTTTTCGACCGGAACGGTTCAACCGGTTGAACCAACCGGGTCGAACCGGGTTTCAAAACATTATCCATTACTTAAAAAAGTACAATAATTTATTCACATTGTACAACCAATTAAAAACATATCTACCAAATTAAATACAACCAATTAAAACACAAACCGGGTTGACCCGGAACGCTTCAAACCCGGCGGGTTGACCCAGTTTATTTTGACCCGTTGTCGACCCAACCTAGCAAGTTGACCTGGTTTAAATCGACCCATTTTTCGACCGAAACGGTTCAACCGGTTGAACCACCCGGGTCGAACCGGGTTTCAAAACATTATCCATTACTTAAAAGTACAATGATTTATTCACATTGTACAACCAATTAAAACATATCTACCAAATTAAATACAACCAATTAAAACACAAACCGGGTTGACCCGGGACACTTCAAACCCGGCGGGTTGACCCAGTTTAATTTGACCCGTTTTCGACCCAACCTAGCAAGTTGACCCGGTTTAAATCGACCCATTTTTTGACCGGAATGGTTCAACCGTTTGAACCACCCTGGTCGAACCGGGTTTCAAAACATTATGTTTAATTCTCAAATCTTCAAACTTTTATTATTTTTCGTTTATAACCTATAAACTTTTTTTATCAATAAACTATTTGTCGCTATAAAATCCCGTTGCTATGCACGGGTACTCGTCTAGTATTGATAAAAAGAGGTTTATTTTTAGTCTAGATTTGTAATTTTACCTTAATGACTTTAGTTGACCTTTTGTTCTTCATCTGCCCCTATCTTATTTTACAGTAATCTCCAAAGTACCCTGTGACCTTTTTCCAACCCTTGAAGATGTGTTTGGTCAGACCAAAAAAACCACGGAAGGAAACCAAGCAGAGGCGAATAAAGGTATGCATTTTGGTTTTTTTGTGAAATGGCAAACCTTGAACACGTGTTTAGACCCTTTTGATGTTTTTGTTGTTGCCAATGAATGCCTTTTATGTTAGTTTATTATTTGCATTACTAAAACTGCAATTTGACTTTAGCAATTAAGGCTCTTTACCTAATTTGAATTTAGCAAGTCAAACTGCATTACTCAAAATGCAAATGAATTACTTATGCACTAAGCTGCTAGATCTTGTTACAAGTATCCAGTTGACAAGTCAATTAACGAGGAAACTTAACGCTTGTTAGCTATAACGGGGTTCGAGAGACAAAACACATACCGTTCTGCAACGTCGAGGATGACGTACACTAAAAAACCGAAACGGGTGACCAATCATGAAAACGGGTGAAAAATTAATTTGATATTTGATTTCCCGATAAATTTCCTCCTTTCTTCGACTCTTTTAACATATACTTAACATATACCAAGTGGCAACTGCCAACATAACTTTCAAGGAAGAACAAAAAATAATTTTATATTTGTTACTTCGTTTGTCAGAATGTCAACTTTCACTAATTTATGAAAAATTAATTTTATATTCGATTTTCCGATAAATTTCCTCCTTCTTCGACTCCTTTAAGGCTTTAACATATACCAACTGCCAACATAACTTTCAAGGAAGAATAAATAATTTTATATTTGTTACTTCATTTGTCAAAATGTCAACTTTCACTAATTTATGAAAAATTAATTTTATATTCGATTTTCCGATAAATTTCCTCCTTCTTCGACTCCTTTAAGGCTTTAACATATACCAACTGCCAACATAACTTTCAAGGAAGAATAAATAATTTTATATTTGTTACTTCGTTTGTCAAAATGTCAACTTTCACTAATTTATGAAAAAATAATTTTATATTTGATTTTTCGATAAATTTCCTCCTTCTTCGACTCTTTTAACATGCACCCATTCTCCCCTACCACATCACCATCTTTATATTAATTTTCAACTCGATAGCTTCGCACTCAACTTTCATTTATAAAATTACTACAACTTTATTTGTGATTTTTTTATATACACTGGTTTTGCAAAAAGAATTCTGCCAACATTAAGGATTTCTGCCGGTAAGACCTCATCATATGCTTCATGCCTAAATTAATACTAACCTAAGAGCACTTACAATCGTAACTCATGTTATAACTTAACTCAGCGCCACGTCAGCGCCACATCAGTTTTAACACTTTAACCTTAACTAAAAAAAAAAGAAACATCCACAACAATAACTCAACATTAACTCACTTTAACTCAACTTTTCATATATTTTCAATTTCAACCCTAAACTAAAACTAATACTTCATTTTTTTAAAAACCATAACATTAATTCTTAAAATATAATACATTACGGAAAAAAAAAAATACATTACGAAATTAAAAATACAAAACGAAATAAAAAAAAAATACATTACGAAATAAAAATAAAAAACATTACGAAATAAAAAGACATAAAAAACACATTACACCACAACACATTTATTCATTCCGTACGCTTTGGCAACCCGTATTTTTCAATGATACGGTCCTTTTTCATATTCACCGGCGTCACGTAGTAAGGATCTTTGCCGGTAGTGTCGACCAACAAAAATTCAAAGTCCGTCGTCCGTATTGTTGCGTATTGGTTTTCAGCAGTTGCTTTGTAAGCCAAGGCCGCATCTTCACGTTTAGCCCGATATTCCTCGCGCAAAGCCTCCTCGAATTGGGCCGACGAAACAAATCCTCCGGTACTCGCGCCCCCGGTGCTTGTCGTTGTCTCGAATTTTTGTTTCTTTGAAGCTTGCTTTTTTCCGATCGAACGTGGATGTGCATCAGTTCCAAACAACGTCTCGTTTGTGTTGCTTGAGACATCATCGGTTAAATCAATCGGATCCGGCGCGTCCCATTTTTTATGAGAACGAAAAACATTCCAAGCCGCCTCATTATTAAACGGGGCGGAATTTTTCTCCACACGATAATATTCTTTGGCACGTGTGAGGATATTCATATCATTTTCTCCACTTTTTTGCTCACGTTGAGCACGTTTGTAACACGCGTTGAATTTTGAGCAAGCATGGTTCAACGTGCACCACTTCCCTTGTATCATATCTTTACCGCATTGCTGAAAGTTGTTTTTATTGAACTCACTTTGAACCCGTTGCCAAAATGTTTTCCCCGTTTGGGAACGACCAAGTTGCGGATCCTTGCTAGCGGCCACCCAACACGTAGAAAGTAATTTTTCTTCACTTGGTTGCCAACGTGTATGTATGCCTTCTTTATGTCCTTCATCATCGTCAACTGGTTCTTTGTTTCTTCTGGCCTTTCGTTTAATACGTCCCTTCGATTTCTTTGGTGGAGAGGTTGGTGTTTCGGGAACTTCGTTTGTTTCCGTTTGAGAATTTTGTAATTGTTGAGTGAATTGGAGGTTTTGGAAATCGGTATTTAGGGAGTTTCGTTGTTGGCTATCTTGCCATTACCGTAACTCTTGACATTGTCGGAAAACTTCCTCGCTCGACATACCGAATTGGGTAGGGTTATCCCAATTCGGATTTGACGATGAACCCGCATATGGGTTCCCCCACCCTCCGAGAAGGTTTTGAAACGAGTTGTCGTTGTTGCCTTGAGACATTTTTTTGGCTATTAGAAGTGTGGTAGTTAATATTTTGAGTTGTGAAAGTATGAAAAAAAGAATTGGGTTGAATGGGTATTTAAATTGGGAGTAAAAAGGTTGATTTTTTTTTTTTTTTTTTTTTTTTTTTTTTTTTTTTTTTTTTTTTTTTTTAACAATGTATCCGTTTGTATACGTTTAGGGGATATAGTGTAATTTTTTTTTTTTTTTTTTTTGAAACCAACGGCTACTTTACCGTTGGAGGGGTAAAATGTAATTTTTTTTTTCGTTCGTTCATAGCTTCAACGCAGCCTTAGTGTAATAACTTTGCCCGTTAAAGCACGAATAACGCACGAGCTCACATCGATTAACTCCACAATAACGCACGTTAAATCACGTTTAACGCACCTCGTACGTTATTGATGGAACTGCTCTAAGTACCTAACTAAATATAATCTTTTTTGTTTTTCAAAGACAACAATGATGTTGACAAAGGTGCACCCCCAACAACCTCTCAAAAAAGTGGCATTAAATATTAAGCGTAATGAATGATCACGAGAACAATTTGTGACCTGCAGTAGCCGGTCAAGAATAAAAAAATGCATCGTGGACGTGGCATCAATGGTTGGATCTGTCTCTTCCTATATAAATAGAATGCTTTGAAATACATTCATAATAATCTCACATATGCCTTCTTTCTTCTAAGGACTTTCACTACTTCAGTCTCTTAAATCTTTAAATAGAGGCAAATATTAAGGTTTAGGTATAGGTTTTGGTCCTTGTTCTGGTTCTGAAATGGTTTTAAATAATGATATGTTGAGTAACAATATCTCTTTAGAACACTCTTCAGTTTCATTCTTGGGGGATGCGAGATACATGGCGCCACTTTGGGTTTCTGAAAAAGCTGATGAGCTTTCTCAATCCGCAACCACTACTTGTACGTTTTCTTACTATTTTTATTTTCTAGTTACGTAATTTTGGTTTCGCTATAAGATTTGTAATTCTGATGTGGTTCACCGTTTGTCTAACTCATAGGTTTTGAGCTGAGGGATGGTGATATGGACCCGCATAATCAGATTGTATATGACAAGATTAAAGCTGCACTAAAGTTGTTAACTTTCCGCGAGGATCGTGTTCTGGTTCAGTTTTGGCGGCCTCTTGATGTTGGGAAACACCAACTACTTACAACTATAGATCAACCATTCGGTCTTGGTGCTATCAATGAAGATTTTCTTTCCTATCGGAAAGACTCTGAGCGCAATGATTTTGTTGTTGATAAGGATCATGAAGAAGAAGAAGAAGACCTTAGTCCTCCTGCTCGAGTATACAAAAACGGATTGGCAGAGTGGACTTCAGATGTAACTAATTACTTGCCAAAACTTTTTCCACAACAAGAGTGTGCGGCTCGTTGCAATCTCCATGGATATTTGGCTTTACCAGTTTTCGATACAGCTACAAGGTCATGTATTGGTGTGCTTGAACTGTTGACCTATTCAAAACATCCCAGTTTTGCTTACGAGGTTCAACAATTTGAGAAGGCTTTAAAGGTATTAATCTTTTCAATTTGCTAATGTTGGGTATTGCATTATTCTAGTTTACGGTATATTTGGTAGCTACTAATTTCCAAAATGTTTTCAACTTGTAGACCCAGGATCTAACATGCCTAAAGATATCAGATGGTCCGGCCTCAAATGTAAAATATCTTTTATATAATCTAAAGCTTTACTCCTAGTCTTTTGTCCTTTATTTTTTTAATCTTGTTTTGCTTGAAATTCTCATGTGGGATATGTCTTATTTTTTTTATTTTTTATTTATTTTTTATTTAATATATACAGGTTCCCTTTGAACCTAGAAAGAATGAGTTGGATGATATATTCAGTATCATGAAAATTGTGTGTGATGCTCAAAATATACCTCTAGCTCAAACATGGGCTATGTCGCCACTCAATACTTTTTCTTCCCATGAACAAATTTTAAGGAAAAGATGCGACAGTTTTGATACTAAATGCCTTGGAAAAGTCTGCATGTCAACAACTGCTTTACCATTTTATGTTAAAGACTTGGGCTTGTGGTCTTTTCGGCAAGCATGTAGGAAACAGCACTTGGACAAGTCTCATAGCCCTGTTGGTCGAGCTTTGTTCTCCGGTGGTTCATGCTTTTGTGAAGATGTGACCAAACTCAGTGAAGAAGAATACCCTTTGGTCCACTATGCACGCATGAATAGGTTAACTAGCTGCTTTTTAATCTCCTTTCATAGTGTCGAAACCAATGATGACTATGTTTTGGAGTTTTTTCTTCCATCCCACATGAAAAACGCCAAACACTTATTGAACTTGGTCCAAATGTTGAAGCAAAACTTTGAAGCTGCTTCTGGATTTGAACTGGGCGAGAGGTCATCTGTTGAAGTTCTTGGACCATCTATGGATCTAGGTGTAAATAAAGAACCAGATATTGCTAGAACCGACTATGCTGATGTCCCAGACGAGTGCTCTTCCACCAACGCAAGTACTACATTTACAAGCAGCTCTTTGAAGCAAAGTAGAAAGCGTAAAAGAGGGTCAGACGCAATGGTGAGCGTGAAGGTGACTTATGGAGAAGTTATCAAATGGTTCTGGTTTCCTATTTCATTGGGACCTTCGAGGCTGAAATACGAAGTGGCAAAAAGTTTCGGTTTGAAGGAGGAAATGATTGGTCTGAAATATTGGGACGAAGACAATGACTTGATACTAATTTGCGTCGATGACGACTTGGAGGATGCTTTGGTTGCTTCAGGAAATGATAACAGTATGAACTTAATCTGCAAGCTATCAGTTCTGTAGTTGTTTTCGCACAATAAGTTAGGGGTTCTATCTCACCTTATGATCTTTGTTGAAATTAAGAGCTTTATTTGTATTTATTATTTTAATTTATTTTTTCTTTTTTTCACATCTTATCTATATAGATCGATTTTCTTAAGAATAATTAAGTTGTTTGTTTCCATCTCTTTCTATTTTTATTCTGTACCAGCCGATCGAATAACTTATTGAACAATATAACAATTCTAGAAGATTTTAAAATCACAAAATGTAATTGCATACAATCATTTTCAAAAACCATTATATTAACTTTGCTCGTGCGCCTGTCACTTTGGGATTAAATTTATAAATTATTTTAAAATTTAGAACCAGCACAGATATCATAAAGTACATCCGGTTGGTATCAAAATTATAAAATCGACACCTATGTTTGCTATAATGTTTTTGACTATCTTGCAATTCGTAGTACATAAACATAACAACCAGCTTTATTAATTTTATCAAACCATTTAGCTTAATTTGGACTCTTACTGGCCTTAAAATCAATGTCTTATGCCAATAGTTAGTTTAGCGACTTAGTCCCATAAATGATTAAGGTATTGATTGATCTACAAGTGTATTTCTGCCTCATAAAGACAATTTTTGGAGTTTGGCTGTACTTGTAGAGAGGATTACTAGACAACGATATCTCTGCATTGTATTAAGAATCAAAGATGTGGTCCATGCGGGACAAAGATGTTTTAATTTAGTGGATGAACCAATAAATGTTAGGCTACCCATACTAAGTATACATGATCGAGTGAATTGATCGATCTTTACTCGATCCTCTTAATGTGGGGAGTCAATCGATTTTTGTTGTGGAGAGACAAAGGTCGTGTATACGATCGACTTCTATCGGCCTTTTTTTTTTTTTTTTTTTTTTTTTTTTTTTTTTTTTTTTTTAATAAAAAGATATATTTGTGGGGTATGTTTTTTTGAAGTGTAGATCGCTATTACTGAGAAACCCAATGGCTCGAGAGAGAAAGCTGACGTGACAGAGAAATTAGAGGGATTGACCCTCCTTATTGAAGGTAGCCTTATACTCTGCAAAGCATGTTGGGTGGAGCTTATAAGCAGCTACAAGTGAATTAGTGTAAAGAGAAACAATATTAGTAATTGAGTTCTTACAAAAGTGAGTGTAATCATGAATTAGTTGTTTGTAAACTTGAAAGTAAAACAACATTAATAGTATGTTTAGCAAAAATAACTTTGCTAAAGCTGTAAATGAAAATGAAGATAGAGTGGAAAAATAAAGACTAATATTATAATCTACATGAAGAAGCATTTGAATTTAAGTGATTATTAAAGATTATTTTTATAAAATTCAAACAAAGGTTATTATCATGTTTTATTTTTTTTAATAAGAATAATTTTATATTCTTATGTGACAAACATTTCTGGTAACATGCTTTTTGGATCACATTAATTGTTTGTGTTTGGTGTTCAATCGGGTCAATTTTCATTCTTATATTATTCGATCTATTTTTGGTTTGCAATTGGTTTTCAGATTGGTTTAACTGATTTTGACATTAGGTAGATTACTAAATAACTATGATATGATCGGATTGATTGGCAAATTGTTATCGTTCTTTTAGTTGATGATTGCTTAAAAATAAAATGATTTGTTAATAGTCGACTATGCGTTGTTTGAAATATTCACCTATCAATTATTTTATTGCATAATTAATCAACACATTTTTTTAATTTATCTTTTTTTCGTTCAGACTTCAACAAACATACAAGCACTAACATGAAATGACACCGAATGTTACTTTATGTGTGTTCATTAGGTGACGACAAACCTAACGACGTGAAGAATGATGATGGGTGAAGGGCCAAGTGGGTGATACTATGGGGACGTTAGGAAAATAGAAAGTTGTGCCACATATATACACAACTGGTGACGGAACTAGAACATTTTTTTTGGCCGAATTTGTTTTTGAGATGCCAAATCGGAGATTTGTTTGTAACTTCAACTAAATTACCACTAAAACTTATAATATTTACACTAGGTGCCGCAAATTTTGGAGAGGCCGGGACCCTCTCTTGCCCCTACATAAGTCCGCCATTGTACACAACCATATATTAAAAAATTTAATTTTACATAACATTTTGCTAACCTTTCATCCAACAAACCTTATTTTTCTTGCACAACAATGGTTCTTATTAATTATTATACGATTATCACGTTACTTTGATTAAGGTTTTTCTTTTATGTACTACTTTTAACCCATTCTCTCAATCTTAACATATGTTACGTTTATCTTTTTGGAATATTTCCCAAACAATATAGTGTTACTTTTTTTGGAACATCTTGACTTTTCTTTTTCTTTTCGGTCGTGTCCGTCTTGAATTTCATATGATAATTACGTTTCAAGAAAAAAAAATTATAAACGAAAGGTACCAAGAAGTAATTTATTGATTTTTTTAAACGCCTAACGGATATTCATTTTGGCATACAAGAACTTGCATAATAAAATGCAAGTTGCGTTTTGGTATTGTGTTTGTTCTTCACTACTGACTACACACAAAACTATGACATTCAACTTTTGTTCTTTCACTTCCGAACAGTAGAAGGTTTTAACCAAGGTTAGAGTGTATGGTACAATAACGCCCTAATGACGTTATTGCTGACTTGGACGGCGTTAATGCCGCGTTACCACACCAGCAAAGCCAGCATTGGGGCTGTGTTACCAAAGGCGTGGCTACATCAACTCAAAACGAAACGCGTGTAGTGACAAATAAAATTACAAACACAACCCATGGTGGTATAACGGGTTTGCGTTTGTGGGTGTGTGTAGTGTGTATGCAGGTCGATGAAGAAGATAAGTGCTTTTTTTTTTTCTTTTTTTTTTTTTTTTTTTTTTTTTTTTTTTTTATGGTTTAACATTTAATAGTAGGCGGGTAGGTTGGGCTTGAAATTATTTGACCAAACGAAATTTTAACATTTTTTTATCTTTTTGTTATTTTTTTGGATAAAGGGTAATATATCCGGTAAAATATATTACTCAAAAAAAATGTTTAAGTAATAGAATGTGACTGAAGTACCACATTAACCGCAAGCAATCGTTTGACACAATCACTAAATCAGTTATGATAGACCATAAATGACAACTAGCTACAACCAACAAATCCACCAAATCAAAACCAGCATAAAAAAGATACATCAGAAATTTTATGCAAAAAATATAAAACAACTTAGTTAAGACAAAATCTTGAATTCTAGCAGCCTTTAATTGTGCATGAGAGAGGCCAAAATCATTATCATTATAATTGTTGTTGTCACCCATATCCGCTTTCCATTGCAAATAAAGACTTTGCTCTTTACCTTCACTCCCAGAATACAATGTCCTAGTGTGATCATCAAAACTTCATCATCATCGCTGTCAGAACTACCACATTGCCCACCTTAGAGAATGGGTTACCCATCTTATTTGAAGAATTAACTTTTTTAAGAGGTTTACCATCATTATCCACAAGAGTAACTTTATCTTCAATAATTAGCTTTTCAATTTTCTCAACAATAGAAGTAGTACTTTCATTTCTACCTTTAGAAGAACTATCAACTTCTTCAGCCACTTTAGTGTCCTTCGTACTACCAACCTCAGCCTCATCCTTAGGAGAACCATTTGTTACACAAGGAATACCATTATCATCAGTATCGGCCATATCAAGAGTATCAAATGGGTTCGATGTAGCAATAATCTTTCCACTCGTACTTGCCTCATTAGTGACTTTCTCCTTTGTATCAACCGGCTTCTTCGAGACATGTCTCCAAAATTTTGGTTTAGGCTTATTAAGCTGAACACCCCCAATAGGCCGAGAAGGAGTAGCCACATTCTTCACCTTACTCTTACGATTCATTACCTCAATGAAACCATCATGTGTCTTTTTCAAAGTAGTAGAAGCTTCAGAAGCCTTTGCAGCCACATTAATTAGTATTACTACAAACAACCTCCTTAACATTATTTGGGCATTCAATCAAAGCATGTCCAAAAGTTTTACATTAATGACGAGGTCTCCATTTATATTCGATATTAATAATTTCAGTAGTAAAACTATTACCTTCTTCATTTGGAATTGCCATTGTAACCTGGCTTTTTAGTTCTGAATTCGCGCTTAATTCAACTAAAGCACGGGCAACACTAATACGTCCCTATGAATCGACACACATAGAACTTGTAAAAGCATCCAACACAATAGGTTTCCCTACTTGCGTAGCAATCAAGCTCAAACCATCCTCTGAATAAACAAGCGACGGAACATTACGCATTTGATCTAAACCGGTACCTTGTTTACCTCGTTCCTATTAAGGGATAAAGTATGAGTCCATTTGTTAAGAATAATAGGCTAGTTACGAAGTAACCATGAGTCTCGTTCCAAGACACGATCCACACCCTGTTTGGTAGCAAACTTAAAAACATACACACCATCACCATTTTTCATTAGATTTTGCATGCCAAATTTTCTCCATGTATTAGTGACATAATTTTGAACTAAAGGGGAAGCAATGGTCTTACCAAGAAAGTAACTAACAAACGTGTTGTCAACTTGTCATACCAACTTAAAACCTTTTTCATAACAACATTAGCAATAGATGAGTTCGTCACTTTTGGAAAAGTAGAAGCATCCGTATTACGCACGGACGTGTCATGGGCACTCTTGTCCACACGTGTAACCAAGTTAATATTACCGTCATCAGCTCTCCAATCAGTAATAATAGGCCCCTCTTTTTGTTATTTTATTTTTGTAACCTTTTTTTATTATTATTATAATAAAAATGTTATTAGTATATTAATTTAATGAATGAAATATTAGTTAGGTTATTTGTAAATTGTAATTTTTTAAAATGTGGATTCCAAAAAAGTGATGTTATTTGGTGTTATGATAAGGGGTGATTTTTTGGTGTTAAATGTTTTTGTGTTAAATTGATGTGGCGCTGAGGTGACACTCTAAAATAGTTGTTAACATGTTACGTACCCTAAGTTCTTAATAGCATCAATTTGGTGTGTGTGTGTGTAATGATACTTTTACCGTTATTTGTTAATCAGACGGTTTTTACTTAAGTGGCCTATCACATTGAGTAACTGAGGGTAGTCCGTATTCATCATTCATTGATCCGCAAGGACGGACACCACAAAGTTTAAATGGAAATCCACTTCTCCATTCATTACATTCTTTACGCTCTGAGCCATAATAATGTTTTTATTTCCTTATTACGTTATTTTCTTTATGAGGATTTCTGGATTTGTGACTTGGAACTTCGAAGTATCATTTTGTTCGATGTTCTACAGTTTATAGGTTCATAACTCATAAAAAATGATGAGACACTCTGTTTTATTCTATTTTCTAATAGTTGGTATTTAAATAAGGGTAAATACTATTTGGTACCCCAGCTTCAACAAAAATTATCTAAAAGTACAAAATATTCTCTTTGGACTTCTTTGTTTACGGCAAATACAGTTTTTTTATCAGTTTCTTTTATATATTTTTTGTCAGTTTAATTTTTAAGACGTGTTAAACTTTATATTTTTTGTTACGTAGTTTTGGTTTTGTAGTTTTGTAATAAAAAGAAAATTATTAAAAAAATGAATAATAAAAAATCAACGGGGATACAAATGTTTTAGGAGGGGTCTTTATAACATATCCTTTTAAATAAACATAAACATTTACTAAATCAAGATTAAACATAGGATGACTACCCCTCTCAAGGAATTATATTTTCTAATTTTCAAATTGCATCTAGAAAAACATATCCACAAATCCAAAACAGATGAAATAGATGATAGTAACTTGCTACCAATCAGCATTCAGCAATAGTGGGCCCTGTTCGTTAAAGAGGCCGGCTATACAAGTTGAACAATGACTTTATTCATTCTACCAATATATGGACATATCTACCGATCACATGTTGTTTTAATGTTTTCTTCACTTATTTGAGCCTCAAGTATTGGACCTGCTGGCGAGTTCCCTTCCCTTGACGTGTCCATTCATATGGCTAATACTTTATATTTTGTAACCAGAATTGGTAACAACAGCTCTAAGAAATGTGTTTAAAGAAAATGTTGATATTGAGACATAACTTAAATCAGCTTTGATATTTTTCGCTTGTAAACCAATGGAAAAACTGCATTTCAAATGTGTGTGCGAAAAAAAGAATAAATACCGACTTTTGTGATTGTGTTTGGAAATTTAATATTTTACTCAAAATATAAAAAGTTGATTGTTAACCATAACAAGTACGCAAAATTGATTTTTTTTTTTTTTTTTTTTTTTTTTTTTTTTTTTTTTTTTTTTTTTAAGGTCAACGACCCGGTAAATATATTACTCCAAAAAACGTTTAAGTACAATGGATATGGGTGAATCCCATATCTCAGCCCGTTACATAGGCGAAAAACTTACATAACAAGATATTTCCTATTTTCAAAACAAGAAAACAAACCATTACTCACATGATAGTTGTGACTCTGACAAAAGATAAACTACTTCCTACGACCTTGGAGATTAAAACCATAAATGGCATTAAGAGCATCCAATTCCCCTGAAAGATCATAAATTTGCTTCGAATAATTATCATAGTCATACTCATCTTCACACTCATGACCACCACCAAAAAGATTTGTTGATTCATCGAACGTGTTAAGAACCTCCACCTCTTCACTATCCGAAACCACAACCTCACCCACCTTAGAAAATGAGTTAGCCCTCTTAGTGACAGAGGTAGACGGAATAGGATGACCAGCATCATCCACAAGAGTAGCTTTCCCATTGATCAGCAGCTTTTCAAGCTTACTAATTTTCTCAACGATAGGAGTACAACCAACTTCCATTGTTCCCATAGAATCACTCACAAGCGGTTCTTGCGTATCACTCACAAGAGGGACTTGTGAAGTAGTACCAGTCGTAACCGACTCATCCTTATTAACTTCCATTGTACTGCCAGCATCTACATCCTTGTTAGTAACAACCTTAGGAATACCAAAACCATCTGTATCATCCATATTAAGAGCATCAAACTGATTAGAAGTAGTGATCTTGGTTCCACTCGTACTAGCCACATCAGAAGCCTTCTTCTTACTGACATTAGCTTTCTTTGATTCAGGAAGAGTCTTTTTGGGCTGATATTCAAAATGCTTACCCACCACAGGTTTGGTAAAACCTCCTCGACCCGAATTCGAAGCACCTTGCTTTCCCTTCGTCTTATTGTTAACAGGCTGGAAACCATCACTTGCATTCATAGTAGGTTGAGCATTCGGTATGACAACCTTAGGGCACTCAACCAAAGTATGTCCAAATACTTTACATTTATCACAGCGAGGCGGTTTCCACTCATATTCTACCCGGATCTTTTCAATAGTCGAACCCGTACCATCAAGTAGAGGAATCTCAACAGTGAGACTGTCCTTTAGTACCTCATCCGACTTTACTTCAATCATACACCTAGCAAAGCTACTTCAATCATACACCTAGCAAAATTGATTGTTCTTGGCTAAGTTGACTGTACTTGGAAAGTTGATTGTTCATGGCAAAATCTTTTTTACAACAACAAGGTACGCAAAATTTATTTTGTTAAAGTTTTGGCCCGACTAAGTTGATGTTCATATTTTTAAATATTTTGTTATAGAAAATAAACATAATTTTTTTAAGAGCAAAGCATTTCATTAACCACAAAAAAGCCCAAAGCCATGCAACGAGAAGCCAGCGAGAAGAAGGCTAAAAAGAGAAAAAACAATGAAGGAAAATAAACATAATTTACCGTGTTTAATATTCTTGATCGGCACGGTTAGAATATTAGCAAATTCAAAAGTGAGTTGAAAAATGTATGACACCCAAAAAATGTAAGAAAAATCCATACAATATACTTTTTGTTTTAGATAAGTAAATAATAAGCCCAACTTCAATGAAGTTAACAATATATGACTTGTCTTATAATGCGAATTAACCATATCGACCACATGTGTCAAAGTGGAGGCATATGACCCATCATCACTCTTGAAATACTTTGAAATACGACTCGAGTTAAACCATCTAAACCTAAGGACCAGGTCACCAGGGAGTTTATCCCTCTCATTCCACACGTGTCATTGTGTGTGAGGTGTGTGTTTTATTAGTTTCTTCATAGTGAAGATTTCATGATTTATCCAAAATACAATTAAGATAATCAACAAGCTATGCTCTAAGGTTTAATCAAGAATGAAATATTTGGGATCTGAGTTGGAATGATACAAGGGGCTTTTTCTTTTACAACTTTTTTTCTTATTCGGAGTTTTCTTGGGGTTGGTAAGGCGAAATGGGGCCACGAGGATCTAACCTCGACCAACGAGAGCGTAGCTCCTCGACCTCAGACACAGGGATTCTCGGGAGAGCTAGCCTGAAGAAGTAGGAAGGGATATTCGAAAGGCAGAAGGGTTTTTTGAGGCCCATTTTTTTCTTCTTAAAAAAAAAAAAAAAAAAAAAAAAAAAAAAAAAAAAAAAAAAAAAAATTGAGTTATCCTATAACTCACGGGGCGGTATAATAACTTTCTGAGTTATCCCATAACTCACCAAAAAGCAACACCCCGAACGCCACGTTAAGAAGTTAACTTAGTACGTTAACTCAGCTTTAAGTTGAGGAGACGATATGATAATTTGGTGCGTTAAACTATAACTCACCTTCGTGAGTTATCTTACCGTGTGCTCTAAGAAAAAAAAAGGAATGTGAGGCTCATTGTTATTCCGACTTTATCATACTTTTACACCCTCTTCTCTAGTTGGTCAAGTCAAAATAGTCAAACTTATCTATACTACTTATAATGAAAAAATAGTCAAAGATGAAAAGTGAAATGTGGAAAACCGAAATTTCAGTCAATGCCCATTTTACCCTTCCTTTGCAAAACTGAAGCAATGAAATCGGCGATTTCAATTGGGCAATTAATGACACAAGAATTCTTCTATACGCTTCATCTTCGTCATATTCTATAAATTTCATAATACCGATTCAAAACACCACATAGTGCAAATAATTCAAAAACCAATTCAATCCCATATCCACACCGTCAATTTTGTAAGTATGGCATATATTCATTTTTAGGGTTTCGATTGAAATCCCAATCTAATTGATTTTCGATTCAATTTAGACTCTACAATAAATATTGTTTATTTTTAGTTTAATATTGTTAATTTTTTGTTCGATCTGTGGCTATGGCCAGGAACACTAAATACTATACTTAAAACCCATTAATACAGTAATTGGTTTCATTTTTGTTGAAATGTTGATCATGATTCAAATTGATTCTAATAAGGTTTTTGGGTGTTTTAAAGGTTATTGCTTTATATAAAGATCTAATTTTAATAAGAATTATTCTCTGTTGACTGTATTGATCTTTAATCTTTTTTTTTTCTTACTTTTGATGAAATGGAGTTATATTTGAATAAATTTTTTGTACTAGTTTTTATTTTATGAAATCTGATGATGATTTTATAATCTTTACAGTGAATTTAGCTCATAATTTTGGCAGCAAAAGTGGAAGATTGGTAGAGATGTTAGGAGAGCTAATCACAAATAGTCTTGTGTAAGTTACTTCTATTTTGTTTTACTGTTTTGGTGCAAGTCAAATTTTGAGTGATTTGGTGGTGTTTGGTTATGGATGTAAGTTGATTCTTGGATATGCTTATCCGGCTTTTGAGTGTTTTAAAACACTTGAGAAACATGGTGTTGAAAATGGTGAATTAAGATTTTGGTGTCAATATTGGTGAGTTCTCAGTTTTCCATAGAATATGATCTTCAGTGGTGTTTGGGATTGCTTATTAGTTGTGCTTAAGCTTATAGCGTTTTGATATAGTGGATGAGTAGTCTTAAGGATGTTTAGGATTGCTTATCAGTACTGCATATATGATCATTTCTAAGTGGAATAAGCAGTTGCTCGAAGGTAGATAGATGGATAAGCAGTTGTTTGGGATTGTTTATTAATCATGCTTATGCTTATTGCGTTTTGATACAGATGTGTTGTTATGAAAATATCTAGGATGACTTATCCAAACTACTTATTATATGATAATTTCTAAGTGGAATGAGCAGTTTTAAATAAGCAATTGCTTAAAGGGGATAGATAGATAAGTTGTTTTAATAATGAACCCCAAACACCCTGGATATAGCTTCAATCATTGGAAGTTGAGCTAATTGGATGTTTGGTCAACTACTTTGATTCCTTCTTATTGGTGTCCATTAAAGTCAATTGAGGAATAAATTTGCTTTTCATGATATGGAACGTGAAGTATTTTTAGATAATTAGATATATTCGGGATTGAAAACTTTCATGATTATGCACTGAAGAACATTGGATGATTTTGAGTGCTAATGATAATGAAGTTTGCAAGATACCATTTGTCCTAATTATTGATAGGGAATCAGGGAACCTGGTAATAAACCTTCACGCTTATTTGCCATTCCACCAGGTCCTAAGTTTTGGATGATATGGGCTTCCTTTCATTGGCTTAAAAATGAGGTTACGACTCTTTCTGTTATATTGGTTCGTTTTTTGTTTGTTTTCACTTGAGTTTGGAAAATACAGTGGGCGGGTTGACTTTTTTTACAACGGGTCAAATGAGAATGGTCAACTATAATTAGCTTAAAAGGAAAGGGGTCGAAGAGATTGTACGTCACCCGACGTGTATTTTTTATGCATTGAAGTATAGGTGATGTATGAATATAAAATATATAAGAATCAAATAAACGCAGCGGAACAACATCACCCACACGGATCTCATATAGCCATATGATCAATCAAATAATAAACAACAACATGTTATACCTTTGTAGCGTGATCGGTAGAATCATATGGAGACCATCACCAACACCATGAACCATCTATGAAACCAAGTGACCAAAATAGATCACCTCTATGATGGAAACACACTACACGTTATAGATCACCACCCGATGCTAGTCTTGACCCCGTAACACGCGATCTAGCCTTGAACTACACTAGAATAAGGTTAGATGAGATCAAAAACACCAAAAACTCATATGGTTGAGTTTAATTTCGTGGCTTTTGAGGAGGGGAAGGAGGAGAGACTTTTGGTAAGTGGTTATTATAATTGATCACCTTAATTGACCAATTCAATAGGAGGTTATAACAAAAATGTTACACTTAACCCCTTGCTCTTTTTCCTCTTGTTTCCCACCATGTCTGGCCATATGGGGGCCTTAAATGGGCTTGCCCATTTGTTGGTCCAATCCAATAAACTAAGTACTAGCTTAGTTATTAGTAGCCCGTTATTGATCCCGAGTTACGTAGTCGTTTATATATTGTAAATACGATAAATACAATCTATAAAATGGTGTCTCTGTGTATAAGTGTGTGACCCCATAGGCTCACATATGTCTAGCCATATAATTATTTATTATGACACGAGCATACTCCAACAGCTCCCACTTGCGACGTCATAATAATCAAGTAATTATACAAGCAAAGGTTAGCGTCTAGCAACACGCCAATGCCCCTAGAAATATGTGAGGGTAGTTTCTTAAACTTCTCATTTAAATGGTTTTAATGTCATCTTTCCTTTTGTTACAGATACTATGTTGAACACTAGACATGGATCAAAGTCATTCCATTTGTTCAACTATTCTGTTTCTCGATCTAGATATTGAACAAGATTACCAAGTGAATTAAGATTCATCTTAATCTCATTTGGGTACGGCCATACAAACATCTGTTCAATTCATCGAGAGGCCCAATAGTATCTAACTCCATGACATGTGGAGGAACAAATCCTATTTTGACTGCACGTGTCATTCATGTGTTTCAAATCACTCCTGAAAATGGTTTTTATAACTACCTTATTCAGGACAGCGTTTAACCATATCAAAGAATAAAATTCCGCACATGCAAGACCTACTTGCATCTCAAGACTAAGGATAAGAGACATAACCATTTGCGAGATTCACTATTGACGCCGATCCATGCCGTGAATTCTCGAAGGTTGGGTCAGTCCAATGTTCATCACAATGAACAACATATGAGTTTGGCAAATAAATCACCAACACGCTCACATTTGCCTTAATTCGATGATACTCCCGTATCGTCAACTGGCAATGGACAATTTTAGAATAAATAAATTATTCATGGATTAAACATGCAAATATAGAACACAGTAGTATAAATGAAGACGATAATACCCGGTATATCAATTCATTATATAATACGACTGCTTACAGTTCCATTATCCAAATACTAAAAACAGATATGCACAAGACTACATACAGATCAGAATCCGATGTTTCCACCATGATCAATTTTGTTGTACAAGACAACAAGTAGTCATCTAAGTAAACTTTGAGAATACTTGTTTCAAAATTCAAAAAATGTTTTGAATGATGATTGTCCTTTTGTATGTGTGCAATCAAGTACATTACGAGTATTGCAACAATACATTCCATAGTGTATTTGAAGCTAGCAAAACACCTACTTTAGACAGTCATAATAACAGTTTCCTAAACTGTAAAGTATTATTATTCTTTTAATGTATAATGCATTAATGCTCTTAATTGAGCACATCTAGTTAGAGGTGTCATCATTCATGATGTCATCCTAATACGACTAGGGTTGAGCATCATCTCTGTTATATATGCATCAATGAATGAAAACATAACAGAGCTCCTCAAATATCCATAAACAGTTGAACAAATCTTTGGTCCTTTGCAGGTCCATTAGGTTGTTCGTTTAACAATTATCTAATGACTTTCACTTAGATATTTGTTGTTATCAACTCATCTTGCATTCATGCAAATGATATAAATAATCCAATACATAATATACTTACATAATGAATCCTTTAGTTAAACTTAAGGTTTCCATTCATGCATTCAATCTCATCATGTAAGATTGATTATTGAGACTCCCCTCAATGACATGTCATATTGTGTTTAGATTATTAACCGCTTATGTTTATTCTAATAAACACATGCAACAAGGTTGTATGTTTTATTTCCTAAATTCCTTAATTGAAACTTCATTCCAGGCTAAGGATTAAAGTCTAGCTTAGATGGAATATTGTTTCTTATATGTTAACAACATATGAGATTTAAGAAAATAAATTCATTTATCCTACTTGCACTCTGAGTTCTCGGGAGTAGTCTTATTTAATCAAAATCAAATTAATGATTAAATTAAGATCTCTACTCCTTGATGCATGATCTAATCCACACCTGGATTCTTATGTCTTGTATACATAATAAAGATTATACAGATTCATAAACCCTTTTGATTACTCATCGTCCTCGCAAAAGTAATCAAAAGTGTTCTAAAATCCTATTGTCATATTTCATTTACATGAAAACAAGTATGACAATTAATCATCTTTATACATTTAATGTTTGTAGGTAGGAAGATTTAATCATAATCAATTTCTTGAGTGCGAGTAAACTCCTTCTACTACGCATGCATTAAATATGTGTACAAGTTTGTCCTTTTGAGTATTCTCAACAAGAAACTCATTTTAAACCTCACAGTCTAACTGATTGGTAAGAGATCAATCAAGCTCCATGAGTGATTATCTTCAAAGGACTGCATCTTAACATTCATAGTTTTGAGTTATTCATCAGATTCAAGATCTGATAATACATCTCTTTAGTTAGCAGGTTCACTATGATCCTCCAACTTATGTCCCTTAACATTGATATAAAAAATATATCATTCAGGTGTTAGGGGTATCCTTGCGGATTTATGAATGAGAGATATCAATCTATGGTTTAACATATGCATGTTCAACCTTAGTATGACATTAGCAAGTGTACTCAGAAGGTTGTGTATTTAGCTCTTGAATAACTTCAAGATCTAAAGGTGCTCCCACTTGCTTTTATAAGTGGAGACTAATCTCCAAGTACTCAGCATCTTGATAACAAGAAATTGTTTTCAAGTGGGACATCCAAAATACATCATTAGTTCTTGATTCTAGTTTGCTAATTACTTACTCTTAGGTATTTAACAAATTCAGAACTTCAATCAATACAAAATGGGTTTCATCCCATTCCATAATACAATGGTGTCTTAAATTCCTACTGGGTTGAAACCATATTGGGTGTACGCATGGCACATCCAATTTTCTAACCTTGATTGCTTTTGAGGTAAAAGAATTTAAGTCATCAAAGATCAAATGATATCCATGATGGACATACCATAAAGTTGTGGTATTCCACGTGGATAGATGTTGTGAGACTATCACACAACTCATTAGATGAACTTATACTCTTTGGCTTACTTATCTGCCAACCAAGTCATACCAGATGGCATCAATAGTATTTTTAGCCTACTGCATACTTTATATTTAAAGTCTTTGACCAAGTCAATGACTTCATGTGTATGTTTTAACTAGAAAACATAAACATTAAATATTTTATTATACGTCGTAAGTGTACATGTCTTTAACAAGAAGACATAACAAATTAACGTCAGGAATTGATGTTTATGTCTTTACAAGAGACCTAAACATATTCAACTAAAGTAATTATGAGTGTCGATAATTGGCCTCAATAGTAATTCAAGTTAATTACATACTTCATGATTATGAATTTACAAGAAGACATAATCATATTTACTAAACAATTCAGCAAATATGTTGAAGTAGCTTTTCATGTTATCTTGACATTTTTTCTAATTAGGGCAACATACATTTTATGTGTATAAGTCCTAGTAGAACCAGAAAAACCATTAGTCATATTGTTATATGTTGTACCTTGCACATAATTAAGATTTCTCCCACTTGTGCATGACACAACATTATGCAAGCAAATATGACAATGTCACAGATAACATATGATTTTAGTCAAAATCAAAATATAGATATGTAGAACTTTATCGCTTTTATAGTGAATCATGCATAACAATTTTATTGATAACATTTCAGGAAGCAACATCAGGAACGCGACAAGTTATCTAATAAAATTCATGCAATGGTTCTCATAAAAACTATGATGCTTCATATGTGGAAAGTAATGTATTATTTCAAGACAATCTAGAAATAAGATGGGCAACTTGTAAGTTAATAGAGCTTACAACTCCCACTGGATTAGAGAACATTACATGTGTTTCGTCACCAGTAATACAATCATTTAGCTCCCACTGGATTAGACAACATTAAAAGTGTTACATCAACAGTGGAGAGTGAGTGATAATTGGATACTTTCCTGCTTTCTTTGAATATCTTCACATTATTGCTAATGTGAGTTACTATGACTAGTAACATGTACTTAGGTATTCAAGGAAGTGCATCAAGTTCTAATATATAGATGATGGGCTAGCCATCATTTTAAACTTGAAAATTAGGCATGCAGTTCCTCCATGTTTATCGGGTTAAGACACATTGCTAGGTAATCATGCTAGTAATTGCCTTTACCACTTTTTGGTTTATTGATATTTCTGTTTTCTAATTATTTTAACTCATATTAGTTTGGTAGCTATAGAAAACATGTTCTCTAGTTATCCAAATATCTTATATTTCTTGAAGGTTTCAAAACCGGAACTAGGGTTATAAAACGAACTTGAAACAATAAGATGTGCAAACATACTTAACCGTTTTGACTTTACAAGACATCACGATTTCTAGAGTATGTGTGCTTTGAGTTTGATTAGAATTAGGACAATTCAAATATTCCTATTATGGCTTTTCCTCATAAGGAAAAGGAGAGGAACAAGTCTCTTTCTTACAAGGAAAGGAAGACTTAGTTTGATCCTTTTAACAAGAAAAGAACAAACTTTTGTTTACGATTTGTGTTGCATTAATTCATTAATTGAATTCTCAAAGTTCATATTTAGTATTTTCGATAAGTATCCTTTTATGAATTAATTACCCCATGTTTACAATTTAAAACAATTAATTTACGTAAAAGGCTAAGATCCACATTGTACTTCTACTATCACATCAGTTGATCTGCTAGCAATAGTAGATTCAATTGGTAGGCGACGATCACCAATTGCATTACAAGTGCAACTCTTAGATCCTTATGGGACTCATGGAATCTAGTGTCAAACAACTAGTGTCATGTAGGCATGTTTAGTCCCATCTTTGCCTCGGGTCAAGGTCTCACCGCTTAACTCGATTAAGTCATCCAATTTGAGAACGTGCGAGTATATATCTAGGTCTCACGCATAGAGAATAGTCACCTTGGGTTACAATTCAACCTAGGTCCCACGCATAGGCAAAAGGTAATTGCAAGTGTTCTCAATATTGGACGGCATGACTTAAATTTTGACGGGTAAAAGTTTTGATATGAATCAAAAGGTGTACGAAAGAAGCATGCATTCATCCTTCGTAGCACAAGTTAAAAACTTTTCTTAACTTAATTCTAATCATTGTTTTAATTTATGTGTGTCGAGTTGTCCATTTTCATGACTAATATTAATCCTACGTGGATAATAAAGTTTGGACAATACATAAACAAAATAACATACATAACAAGTTTAGGTGTTATTTTAAGAAACAATGACTTTAAGTTTCAAAAACTTAGTAAAACTAAATCATAAGACTTAGTTTTTAAAATGGTTTGTGTTTCGTTTTAAGTTTTATAGTAAACTATTTGCAATTTTACATATGAAACAAGATATATAAAAAGCAAAACAAACACACAACCACAATATGCAAAGCCTCAACCGATGAAAAAACCTATGCTTGGTCTCGTGAGCCATCACGAGAACCAAGAGTCAACTAGGGACAACCACACAACCACACGGAGGACTCCCACTTGCTTCAAGACAATTAAGAGCAAGTTGGAAGTCCATGATGCACATGAAAAGTAGTTTCTGTCCTTCCAGAATTTCTGTGTTAGAGGGCCAAAAAGTCCATGAAGGAGGCTTCCCCGGGCTTAGCTCAAAACTAGAAAGTTGTAGACCCATGTCTTGGGTACCTTCAAAAAAAATTTCAGCCGAAAATACCTTACCAGTCACCGGGAAACTCCGTTTTACCAACTGGTGTTCCAGCAGTCATTTTTCGGCAAAAACGTCTTTAACTCTTTCGCCTTTCACCACCAAGCCACGATTACATTATATTGAAAGTAAAATACAATTAATTTACTTTTAATCTACTGTAAAAGTGCCCAAACAATGGCTACAACCAAAAGAATATAATTACATAAATGCCGAAACAATGGCAAAAACCCCAAAACACGAAATTAAACAACATAAACAACCATTCAATGCACAAGTGGTCTAGGTTTTCATCGGCTTTGCATATAAGCATAATAATACCATAATATTATGAATGAAACAAGGTGTTGGCTAACTCCATGGACAAACATGCATGTATTTGCCATGGAAAACAAAATAATAACAAGAATTAAATTGTTAGCCAACGAAAACGAAGAAATTAATTGACAAGAATTAAAACCTCGTTAGGTACGTGTTTCCTATGACTTAAGGGTCAAAACCCACTGATATTAGGACCTTCCAAATACCATTTAACCACAGAAAATATGGCCTTAGGGGCTGAATTAAAACCGTTTAAAAAACCGATAAAAAACACGCGTTTTAGGCCATTTTTCACGTACCCGACAAGTAACCAATTAGCGTATGCATAACAAGTGGCCATGGGACAAAAAAGTGCAGATCATAAGACCCCTAAAGGGTCGTCCTATGAGAAAAAAATTGGAGCCCTAGGGCTGTTTTAACCATGACTTCAAAAATAATCAAAAAAACACCCGTTCTAGCCATTTTTATGCATACCCGATAATCATATGGCACATATGATGGCTCGTGATACCACTATAGGTGATGTATGAATATAAAATATATAAGAATCAAATAAACGCAGCGGAACAACATCACCCACACGGATCTCATATAGCCATATGATCAATCAAATAATAAACAACAACATGTTATACCTTTGTAGCGTGATCGGTAGAATCATATGGAGACCATCACCAACACCATGAACCATCTATGAAACCAAGTGACCAAAATAGATCACCTCTATGATGGAAACACACTACACATCATAGATCACCACCCGATGCTAGTCTTGACCTCGTAACACGCGATCTAACCTTGAACTACACTAGAATAAGGTTAGATGAGATCAAAAACACCAAAAACTCATATGGTTGAGTTTAATTTCGTGGCTTTTGAGGAGGGGAAGGAGGAGAGACTTTTGGTAAGTGGTTATTATAATTGATCACCTTAATTGACCAATTCAATAGGAGATTATAACAAAAATGTTACACTTAACCCCTTGCTCTTTTTCCTCTTGTTTCCCACCATGTCTGGCCATATGGGGGCCTTAAATGGGCTTGCCCATTTGTTGGTCCACTCCAATAAACTAAGTACTAGCTTAGTTATTAGTAGCCCGTTATTGATCCCTAGTTACGTAGTCGTTTATATATTGTAAATACGATAAATACAATCTATAAAATGGTGTCTCTGTGTATAAGTGTGTGACCCCATAGGCTCACATATGTCTAGCCATATAATTATTTATTATGACACGAGCATACTCCAACATGAAGTTCCATAGAAATACCATATTCAGTAATTAATCTATTACTGTGATAACGTATAGTACAACATGTGTATTCAGTAAATTATCTATTACTGTGAAAATAGGTTGGTTCGATAGGTGAATAAGATATGCCCAAACATCTCTTTAGTAAGTGTAGTGCAACATACAAACACATGTAATTGAGATAAGAACCCCACATAAACACCCTAGAATGCACTGTAATTATGCGAAATATTATGACACGTGATTTTTTTCTTTATTGTTTTTTGTTTAACTTATTGTTCGACTATCCGTTATGTGATCATTTGTTCTAAGGTGAAAATGTGTGTTCATATTTTTGCATTACTTGGTATCTTATAAAATGGTAAAAAGAGCTTGGGGATACATGTACCTCATTATGTTCTGATAATGTATAATTCTTTTTCTTGAAACTATGTTACAAATAGTTATTACATAACTTTTAGTTACTCTACGCTTGCCACTTTTTTTTGTCAATGTCAACGCAAAAATGGTTCAAAAAAGATAACCCACGACTTTTGTAGGTTTCGTTCCTAATCTTCCAAGTTGTGTATCTTGACAGTTGTTCTTTTTCCCACAGCCAATTTTAAGCTCTACCAAGAATTGTGTTGACAAGAAGTAATGATGTTGACAAAGAGGCAAAGCCTTTCTGGGCAAGATCCCACACAATGCCTTTGATCAGAAACTTCAACAATGTTAGTAGCGGTGTTACAGGAGCGCTAATATATGTTGTAACTGAAAGACTTAGATACTACTATGAGAATTCATATACATGGTCATGTTTATATTGAATTTTATCTCCATCTTCCTTTTATCCTAAAAACTATTGTGTATATTACAAATGTATACAGTTGACACATTTTCTGGTCATGAGTCTAAATCGAATTTTTTTCCATTACAAGTACTTGAATTATTTTTTCGGAACTTAGTAGTTGGCAATAGTAAACTAATTACTTAAAGTAAAAGTACAGGGAATATATGAGAAGCAACCCTTTTTGCTAACTTAATTGTTCCTATCCGTATCTACGCTTGGTGGGAAAAGAACACATGTGACTGAAGATTGTCGATTTCTATGAATCTTGAAGCTTTTCTTCGAAACCTAATAGCGCAAAATAATCTGAAACCTATTGAGATTGTCCTAACTTAAAGGTTTACCAAATAATTTTGTTATAAATACTAACATCAGAAAAGAACCTTTAATCAAACACCAAAAATCTATAACAACACAATAGTAATACCAACATCAATAAAATACCGCACCTAATATCAATATCCTTTCACTATTGATTGAAGCAACATGCAATTTGTTACCCATTAACAATTATTAGTATGATTTATTATGTAAGTTTCATGTAGTATTGGTACTGATATATGTACTTTCAAGGCTTTAAAACAACTATGTTAAGTTGTTCGGTTATATATTCATCTATTGGTAGGTTAATAGTCAATGGTTGCCTCTGCGGTTGCATTTCAATATAGCTAAAAGTATGTTCTTCAATTTATAGATTTAATACTTTCGTACACAAACACCCCGCCACGAAGCGCGGGTTGAAAAACTTTTTGTAGACATTTTAAAAGGAAAAACGACAAAAAAAAAAATGGTAGACATGTTTAAAACATGATGTCTTAACAAGTTAGAAGACAATATAGGTTAGATATGTAAAAGGTAGGGACTACCAATTTAAGGAAATGTTTGATGGTTTACGGATCATGAAACAAACGTTGGCCTTCTACCCATCTCAGGAGACAATTAAATAAAAATACACCCAAATTCAAACAAACTATACTCCACATTTTAGTATCATGGTATTATTGGAATTTTAAAATATTGAGTTTTTCAGATGTAACAACTCGTAAATTTTCCTAACAAGTTCTATTCGGAGGAACAACAGTTAACTTTGAGTGTGGCGTTACTTGGAAGAAACTAGACATAATTATGTCGGAATTTAACAGAAAAATGATTCTAAAACTAATGGAAACAATCTCAGGTACTCAGAAAATATTTATCGTACATTTTATTAGTCACATTCTCATCCCGCTAAAAATATGATATCAAAGGCAGATTTAGTCCCCGTGGGCACAATAGGGTTCCTAACAAGTCCCCACTCACCCTATATATATACTACTTATAATTAAGTTTTCGTGCTCCTTTCTCAGCCGATAACACCAAACCCTCCCTCTCTCATCTTCTCCGCCCACATCCGGCCATTTTTCGGCCACACCAACGGTTACCACATCACACCGCCATCCCCATAATAACCACCAAATTATTCTGTTTCATTTGAGCTATTACACGTGCTCTAACTCTCACTCTAACACACTCTTTCATTCGAATTAAGCCACGAATCCAAAATTATTTTCACTCTCTTCCTTGTTTCTTAATATCCGAAGGTCCGAGACAGGAAACCCACCACCCTCTTGCTGTAATCGCGGCGGTGGGTTAAGGTTTATATCGCATCGAGGGTTTTGATGAAATAAAGTATAAAGATAATAAAACGAGATTCAATATTGTTGTTTGGTATCATTGGTTGTTCGTGTTTGTGTTGATTTCTGGTCGTATGAAGTGATGCCGTGAGTCTTAGACTTGCGGCTTATGTTGTTTCTTATGGTAGTCATGTTTATTGCTGAGTCTTGGAGTGGGAATGGATTAGGATCAGTATAGATTTTGATTTGGGATTTGTTGTCGTTGTCGTTGTCGTGGTCTTTTGGCCGAGAGATAGAAGCCGAGACCTTTAAGGTCTCGGAAAACTTGTGGTTGTGGTTGTTCTTGTTGTAGTCGTTGGTCCTTGTTATTGTCCTTGTTGTTGTTGCTTCGTGTTGTTGTTGTTTCCTGTGGTTGTTGTTATGATGTTAAGGGTCCGTTTGGTGGTTAAGTGTTTTGACCGAATTAGATGTTAATTGTTGTTGTTAAGAGGTAGTGGTATTTTTGGATATTGATGTTGTTGTCGAGGGTTTAGACGGACGAAGATTAGGATAGTAATGTGCCGTAGTCGGCCGTTAGCTATTGAAGTTGTGATTGTGGCAAATATTGATATTATGTGGAGTATGATATGATTGTGATAATTTGTGCCGTGTCGGGCGTCACCGAGACTTTCTAGTCTCGTGTGGCCCCGACGAGCCAAAATAGACTTTTTGTTATTACTTGGACTTTAGATGTTGACTAGTTGACCCATGATAAAAACGGACTCGAAACGAATAATAACTCGTGAAAAGATAATTTTGCGTTAGCGTTAATGACACCCTTTTGTATATATAAGCAATTTATAAATATTAACTAACGACCGATAATCGTTACTTATTATTTATAAGTTAACAATAATTATAAAATAATGATAAGTACGTTATAAAATATTTTTGAATTAATAAAGAATATTAACTAACGTTAAATACGTTCGTTAATATTTCTATATTAATACGGAAACATTAAATAACAATATAAACGTTATTTAATACTTATTGAAAAATAATAACCGGAACAACAAATGAATAAGGAAAGGTTACTAATCGATTCGAGGGCACGTTTATCGAGATTCACCAATTGTAGGAATATCGAGGTTTAGATTAAATTGATGACCATAAGGTTGACTTAGTAGCCATTTAAGTATAATTGTTTCGGGTGATTTACGTAGTTTGACCCAGCCTTCTGTGGAGTCTTGTCTCGTTTCTCGATGATTTCGCTTATTCGTTCTTGATGTGAGTTCACTTGAGTCGATGTCGTGTTCTCACTGCACACACAATGATACCAAACACAAACACTAAAAAATGGATAACGAAAGATATGGAGATTTAAGAATGGGTATTGTTTGGGAGTGGTTAGCTTATGGAGAATCATGCGCTTAGACGTCAAGATGAGTTGCTATATTTGATTTCGCCACTTCCGTACCGTCGTACCTTTCTTCCGGATGCCAGTTGTGTCAGTTGTGATCCTTGCATTGCTGTGGCCCAGGTGAGTTCATAGCCCCTACTTTTTAGTGGTTTTACAACTGTTTTGGGGGAGAATACATGCTCGTTCATTTTAACTTTGCCCAAGGAACATTAACATCTTCTTCTCTAATATCTTTCTACGCATGTTGAGTAGCATACTTAACTTTCTTTCCATCATTGGTGACCCACATAGCTCTATCAGGTTGTTCATTTAGTATTGGTACATTTAAGTTTTGAAGACATTCAAACCTGCTTGCCCAATCACTATTCCACTTCCATCCATTGTCATCAATAGCCTAACATAGCTTGCACTGATCATAAATTCTAGAAGTAAATATTTCCATTTTACTGATTGTCTTAGCAAGAGCTTGATTACCATTCCATTTATCATGCCTCACAAATAAATCCTTGCCATTTTCAACTTAAAAAATTACATGCTTTTCGACAAATTGTCTATGCTCCCATATGGTTTTCCAATACCAACTGTCACTCTTAGATTCCTCAATATCCCAAACACCCCTACCTTTGAGTTTCACTGTATTAATCCATTTAACCCATAGAGACTCCTTTCTAGAAGCAACATTCCATAGTGTTTGATTAATAAAGTTTTATTCCACAGTTCAATGGATTTTAACCCAAGTCCACCTTTATCTTTTGGTTTACACACCTCCTTCCATGCTACTTTTGCCTTTCCTCTGCATACTTCACTGTTACTCAACAAGAATCCTTTAAACAAAGAACATAAGCTATGGGTTGGGCTCTCCCTGCATAAGACAAGCTCTTATTCTTCCAATCACCAAGTTTTTGGTTCACTTTATCAACCAAGCACTTGCAGTCTTTAATTCCTATCTTTTTTTCCATCAAAAGAACTCCCATGTATCTAACAGGCAACTTACCAAGCTTGAAAGGTAAAATATTCAGAATTTCATTCTTTTCATCATCAGTAAGACCATTGCAGAAAAAAGTACTCTTACCCATGTTTGGATACTGACTTGATAACTTGCTAAACTTATCAATGGCTCTTTTTAAGGTAAGAACAGAGTTAGTAATCTTCAGGCTTTTACATCTAAAGTGGTATTTGAAATTTCTCTCTCTTGTAATTTCATCTTTGATTATTAGATTCAGAACTTCCATGACTAGTGTAAATAAGTAAGGAGATATTAGATATCCTTGCCTAAATCCTCTGTTGCCCTTGAAATAACCAAACTTGGCTCCATTAACACATATGGTGAACTTAGGGGTAGTAATACAGGCCATTATCCATTGAACCATAGTACTATGGAATCCAAACTTGATCAAAATGCTCTCTAAGAACATACAACTAACTGTTTCATAGGCCTTTTGTATGTCAATCTTGAAGGAGCATCTCTTTAGGCCATTTGCACAATTATATCCTTTTAAGAGCTCTTGTGTAAGCAGGATGTTATCAGTAATAGCCCTTCCAGGAATGAAGGCACTTTGGTTCTGATCTACCACATTGGTTAGTACATTGGTAATTCTGTTTGTGAGCACTTTACTAATGCATTTGTAACTTATATTACAACATGCAATTGGCCTAAAATCAAACACTTTCACGGGAGTAGAAATCTTAGGAACTAATGTTATCAAAGTAGCATTCACTTCCCTAAGTAATTTACCAGTTATGAAGAACTCTTTAAAGCTTTGCAAAAATCTTCTTTGATCTCAGTCCATGCCTTCTTAAAGAACTTTGAAGTATATCCATCAGGCCCAGGTGTCTTATTATCATCAATGTCAAATAGAGCCACCTTTATCTCATCATTGCTGACCTCTCTTACCATATTTAAAGCTTCTTCATTACTGGAAACTGTTGTAAAAATTCCACCCTCATCATCATTCACACCCTCAGCACAAGATGCAATACCCAAAAACTTTTCAAAACGGTTGACAATCTGAGGACCAACTTGATCTTTTGTATAAACAGTACCATCTTCACTGTGTACAACATAGATTTTACTTTTATTCTGTCTCCCCCTTAATGATCTTGTGAAAAAATGCGGAGTTCCTATCACCCTCTTTAAGCCAATCCACTTTTGCCTTTTGAAACAACAAACTCTCCTCATCTTTAACTGCATCATTAAACTCATACATTATTAATACATTCTATTCTCTATGTTTTTTTTGGTAGGATCTTTATTAATTTTGTCTTGTATCTCATGAAGCTTCTTCCTGAGGTCTACAACTTTGGTAAAAAAACAACCATTCTTCCAATTGAGATTATTGAGATGCTTTTTCATTGCTTTCAACTTATGAACCACTTTATACATAGTGTGACCTTGTACTTGAGTGCTCCATGATTCTTTGACAATCTCCATAAACTCCTTCTCAATTACATAGTTTGCCATTCTGAATGATCTTCCATTCTTAATCATCATATCAGGACATATCATTATGGCAGGGTTGTGGTCTGATATCCCATATGGCAAGAACCTAGGATTTGCATTAACATAGTTAGTTAAAAATTTATCATTAATCATGATTCTATCCAGTTTTTTCAAAACTGTGGCATTTGGATTAAGCAAGCTTTTAGTCTATGTGTATTGAAATACAGAACTGCATAAATCTTACTCTTCAATTTCATTGACACAATCTTGAAACTCTAGCATATCTTGAGTAAATTGTGCAATGCCTTTAGAATGATCTTCCAAATTAAGACTCACACTCACATCTCCCATTATTACCCATGCCTCATCATTGATAATCTGCTTAAACAGCACCAAATCTTTCCACAACTCTCTTCTGTCTCTACCATGATTAGAAGCATAGATGAAAGTGCAGAAAAATTTATTGTTTGAGTTGAGAACTTCAATCAAATAAAGCATAGATTACCTGGTACTGTGGATTAGACTATAATTTGTCACATTACTATTCCAGCCCATGATTATTCTACAACTCTTGATACTCATATTCAGATTATGATGTCATTCCCAATTACCAAAAACTTTGTCACAAACCTTACTAGTTATGTCCTTTTTCATACGTGTCTCAAGAATTGCACACACAGTCAAATATTCATTCCTAATCCAATTCTCTATTTCATTATGTTTAGATAGCTTCCCAAGCCCTCTAATGTTCCAACTAGCTACTTTGGAATCCATGATTAATTATTGAAAAGTGTCATGCTCCCCCCATGGACTTCATTAGCTGTCATGAACTTTGCATTTGCAGATTTATCCATGAACACATCATTCTCATCTAATTCAATTTCTTCTATATGCTCATTCATTCTGTTTTTCTTCTTCTTTATAGCATCTCTTTGCTCCTTATAATAACTATGAATCTCCTTTGTCCATTTGACTATTTCATTCAGAGGTGGGGGTCCTGGTTTTCCTTAACAAACTTATCCACTATTAATCTTTTATCAGCACTGATCTCTTTATTTACTTCAGCCACATCATCATCTTGCAAAGGAGCATATTTGTTAGTTGTTGTTTTGGTTGCAGTCATAACACTTTCTTGCACATTCCATGTTTTCTTGGGTGAATGAGGAGTCCTTATATTCTCAGTTTGTTGTACACCTGTATCCAACTTCTTCTGTTCCACCACTGCTGTAGTATATTCTTTTACCTTTGGTTTTGGTACAAAAACATATTTTGGTGCTACATATTTTCTTCCCCCATTAAACTTCATGTTCTCAGCTGGTTCATTCTTATTCATTCCATGTTGTTTTTCATCATTATCACCTCTCACATTGTTATTGTCATCAATTTTCTTATCTTCCTTTCCATTGTTTTGCCAACACTTTACATCACAATGCCCAAATACTTGGCACTTGGAACACACTGGAGGCTTCCATTCATACTCCACTTTAATAGTCTTTGTAGCAATGATGTTGTTATTCTTATCACAATACTGAACTTTAGTACTATCCTTTAATCCTTTCTTAGCATCCATCTCAACTAACACTCTTGCATAACCTAATCTTTCAATTCCTTGTGTGCACATCTTAGTAGTCATTGCATCCATTATTACAGGTTTGCCTAGGCTACTAGCTAAAGCACTTATACGTTTTGTACTCCATGCTTCCAATGGTATATTGACTATCTTAATCCAAACAGGCAATACATTGGGTTCAACTTTGTTCACATCAACACTTATATCCTACTTTTGTACCACCATTGGCTTAATATTAATAATCCATACTCCATTTTCCACAACCTCCTGCAAACCTTGCTTATCTTTGAATTTAAACACAAAAGTACCATTACCAATGTTTTGAATGATTTTCAACCCATACCTACCCCCACATTCTAAACAAATGGCAATTGATCTCTTGAGCATACATCTTATAACCTCAAAGTATCCACACACAGAATGCTCCCACTTTTTACTTCCTTCCATAACAATTTTCTTGTCAAAAATTACTATTTCAATACCCTTTTCACTAATACTAGTAGGAATGTGACACAGTTTGTTATTCATGCAACTCAAATTACTCTTAGTCACATTTGCATAACTAGTATTGTTCTTATTCTTCATATTATCAGTATCACATGCATTATTACTAGTAAGAGAATGTGTTGGTGTACTTACATTGCAATCCATTTGTGTACATTTGTCAGTCTCCTCTGCAGTATTTACACTCTACAACTCATCTTTTTCACCATCCACTGATCCATTTCCAAACACACCCTTACCATTTCAAGGTGTTCCAGTTTCCATATTCTTGTCAATCATAGTCTCCATAACACATTCCCACTCTCCCATATTCGTAACCTCAGTTTGCACATATATAGACTTTGCTCCATTGCCAACAACATCATCAGATCCATCTCCATTACAAGCCCTAGCATCCTCACTTCCATTAACTCCATCACAATCCTTAACCTCATTATTTACAACCACTTCATCATAAATTTTATCATCCCCCAATTTTGAAACCCTAATTGTATCAGGAGTTAATTCATTACCAATATCATTCCGTTTTTGGCTTAAATTCTCCATTACATGATCATTAAACCTTGAAGGCCTTTTTAATTGTCTTTTAAGTGATTTCCTTTTATTTGACACAACTACTAATGTAAACTAATCAATAATAGCTCAGTATCAACACAAACAGAAAAAAAAAAAAACCGTAACAAAATAAAATTTGGCGCCAAAACTCAAATTTGGGGGTTTCGCAAAACCTACCATAAACCAAATCAAAGCATATCATTGTGTGTGCAATGACGAGCTGGTTCTAATTGTGAAATCAGAATTGAAATTCGTTAAGATTTGATGATGAAATTGAAGGTTTATTGAAGTATTTTAATGGCAAAAATTATAGAGTGTAGAAAGAAACGGTTAAGTCGCATTCGAGTTTACTTATTCGAGTTCGCGGGTTCGCAGATTATTACAGCCTATATTCAAACACGATCTATTTATTAATCGTGTAAAGAAACTCAACTCTAACTCAAATTTGCATAACACATTTAATCCGTTTGTGACCTATTTAACATGTTTAAGTAAATAGGTCAAGCAGTGAATAATGTTGATTGTTTGTCGATTTAACTAGCTTAAATCCGAAACGATATGAGGATTTAAAAAAAATGTTAAAAATAGCACACAAATAAATATACCACAATTTGAATTATATGTAAGTTATCTTCGTAATTTACCTTTTTTTTTTTTTTTTTTTTTTTTTTTTGGTAAAAGCGAAAAATTA
The DNA here is from genome assembly GCA_030686995.1 of Artemisia argyi. NCBI lineage: Eukaryota > Viridiplantae > Streptophyta > Magnoliopsida > Asterales > Asteraceae > Artemisia > Artemisia argyi. The sequence goes on along the minus strand of CM060698.1, from coordinate 167,077,675 downwards.
TATTAACTCTGAAAACTAAAACTTTGAATTATATGTAAGTTATCTTTGTAATTTACTCCTTTTTTTTTTTTTTTTTTTTTTGGTAAAAGCGAAAAATTATATTAACTCTGAAAACTAAAACTACTTGGACAGAAGATCACAATCAAAAAGAACGAATGTTTGCAAACATACATAAAGAGATTATGAATGACAGCCAAACAAACTACACTTTAAAAAAAAAAAATCATAAATACCAACTTTGAGTCTTTGACTTTGACTCAATGCTTCTGAAGACTGAACTTCAAGAACGAATGTTTGCAAATATACAAAGACAGATTTTTAACAAAACTAAGCCACTAAATAATTGAAAAAAAAAAAAAAACTAGAAACTAGACATCCTAAATACCAACTTTGACTTTGACTCTGCCTCTAAAAACTAGAAATTAGAACACTTTTACTCAAATTAAATATATAAAAAAATACATTAGTTCAAATTCAACATTAAATCCGAGTCACATATTTTATTTTTTGAAGCTTATGTACTTAAACAGGTTAACAGGTTTACTTGTTTAATACTTATTCAACTCAAACACGACACATTTATTAAACGGGTTAGACAAGTTGACATGTTTTAATTTACCCAAACGCACATTAGAGGTGGAAAAAGAAATAAAAATACATAAAGATATTAGATATGTTACAATATTGGTACTTTAACGAAAATCACCACCTATGTGCATAATTATAAGGTGGGGATAGAACCTCTTAACATTATGTACTAAAACCATCATCAATTAAGCTGATAGCTCGCAGATTAAATTGATAGTGTTTCTGTTACTGCCTGAAGCAACGAAAGCAGCCTGCAAATCGTCGTCACCGCAAAGAAGTATCAAATCATTGTCTTCATCCTTGTATTTTAGACGAATTAATTGCCTCTCCAGATTGAACCTTTCTGCCACTTCCTTTTTCAGATTCAACAATCCCAGTGAAATACAAAATCGAAACCTTTTGATATCCTCTCCATAAGTTATCGTCACTTTTGTGCCTCTTTTACGCTTTGTGCCTTTTTTTAAAGAACTGCTCGTTCCTCTAGCATTAGTATGCATCATGTACGATGATGTTCCAACAATATCTGGTTCTTTGTTTACACAGAGATCCATAAGTGGTCCAGCAACTTTTATGGATGACTTGTCACCTAGTTCAAATCCAGGAGCAACCTTTAACACATAGTTCAGTATGTGTTTGCTTTCTTTCATGTGGGACGGGAGAAAAAACTCTAACACATAGTCGTTGTTGCTTTCTAAACCATGCAGACAGATTGCGAACCAGCTAGTTAACCCACTCTTCCGTGCATAGTGGACCAAAGGGTAGACTTCTTTACTGAGTTTGGTTACATCTTCACAAAAACACGACCCGCTGGATAAGGCTTTGCTAATAAAGCTACGAGACTTGTCCAAGTGTTGTTTTTTACATGCTTCCCGAAAAGGCCACAAAGCCAAGTCTTCAACATGAAATGGTAAAGCACATGTTGACATGCAGACATTCCCAAGGCATCTAGTATCATAACTATTACAGCTCTTTTTTAAATCTTGTTCATAGGAAGCAACACTAGTGAATGGGGACAGAGCCCATGTCTGAGCAAGAGGTAATTGGTGAGCGTCACACACAACTTTCATAATTTTAAATATTTCTTCCAATTCATTCACCTGTAGATTATTTAAAGGACATCTCCAAGATAAGTATTACAAAGAAAAACAAGATTTCAAAAACGACTCTTTCAAAATATAGTAGAATTACAGATAATAAATTAGCCATGCACAACTTACATTTGAAGCAGGATCATCCAATACTTGTAGGCATGTCAACTTTTGTGTCTGCCAAGTTGACAACATTTGGAAATTAGTAGCTATGCAAGGAAGAGTAAACTAGATTACAATACAACAGATAACATGACTTATTAATAATTAAGCGAGTTATAAAGATTATAACCTTCAGTGCCTTCTCGAATTGTTGAACCTCGTAGTCAAAACTCGTATAATTTGAAGAAGCCAACAATTCAAGGACACCAACACATAATCTTGTAGTTGAATCAAACACTGGTAAAGCCAAATATCCATGGAGATTGCAGCGAATCGCACACTCTTGTTGTGGAAAATGTTTTGGCAAGTAGTTAGCTAGATCGGAGGACCATTCTGATAATCCTAGCTTGAATACTCGAGCGATCGGATTGGCGTCTTCATCTTCATCATCCTTAGCCACAACAAAAGAGTTGTGCGCAGAGTCCTTTCGATACAAAAGAAGTCCTTCATCAATTACACCAAGACCAAATGGTTGATCTATAGATGTAAGCAGTTGGTGTTTCCCAACGACACGAGGTGACCAAAACTGAACAAGAACACGTAGCTCGCGGAAAGTCAGCAACTTTAAGACCTCTTTGATCTTATCCTCTACTATCAGCTGATCATGTGGGTCGATTTTGGCAGCCATCAGCTCATAATCTATATTATAGAAAAATGACGAACCCAATCAGAAACATATATATATGCACACAAATAATTTTAAATTAATTACACCAATATTACAAAGAATAAAACCAAACATGGACAAGTTTCTTTTTATAGCTAAAAATTATAAAGTAGTTAGGAAGAAAGATATACCAGCAGTAGTTGTAGATTGAGAAAGTTCATCAGCTTTTCCAGAGACCCAAAGTTGCGGCAGGTATCTCGACTCCCCGGAAAATGCACCTGAAGGGGGTTCCAAAGAGATGTTTTCGTTTAACATATCATTCATTGGAGTCATACCCAAACCAAATAATTTGCCTTGGTATGAAAAATCAACAGAGTGAATGTGTGAAAACAAGGCTATAGAAAATAGAAAGATTTTTGAGTATCTATGAGGAAGGTTTAGACTGACTATAGATATAAGGACAGGAGGGACACATTAAAAATAGTAACGTCAACGATCTTTATACAATCTTAATAATATATTCTTGTGCAGAAATATAGGAATATCCATAGACTTTAAATTTGGAGTCAATGCTGAAAAGTAAACTTTTTTAAAAGATATGCATAGGTGGATTTTGCAGTTGATACTACAATTCTCAAAATATGTGCAAAAATTAATTAAAAACATACTACTGTCAATTTTTATTTACTTTTCTAGGTACCTTAATTTTTTTACTCTATTTCATCCAATTATTTATTTAAATACCCCAATAAAATTAAATGTTACCGCTTTCCAAACCGTGAACAAACATATATTTTAAAATTTATAGTTTTGAAAACCAATAACAAATCTAAGTCTAAATCCACATATAGATCCTCAACCAAACCTGTAAAAAAACAAACGCACATAGGACTTTTCATAACTTTGTATTCAATATTTCTTTTAAAATTTTGTTTATACCATAAATTTATTTCACATGTCATAACCAGATTTTGGTTTCTTTAAGTTAATGTCCCTCCTGTCCTTGAGTTGCTTCTTACACAATATTGGATAACTTTGTGACACAATTCTTTAAGTTAATGTCTTCACCTAGTATATGACATATGTTGTTCCGATTTAATTCTCATTACGTTATTGTTTTCGTATTTGTAGTTTAATCCTCTGAGATAGTTACCGCTGTTTCTTTAAGTTAATGACATCACCTAGCATGACATCACCTAGGTGTGAACACCACAGCCCCATAAAACAAAACAAAACACAACGACAAACTATCCCACTAGCCAAATAAAATAAAATAAATGTGACAATGACAAGATACCAAATGAACCACATCACATATGTGGTTTGCGGTGGCTAGTGGCTAGTGGCAACCCCGAGCCAATCATTTTGTTAGATTCCAATTAACATCGTGTCCCGCTAAACATCTCTTGATATCGAATTTGATATTAGATAGAATGACAATTAATATAAAAAAATATATTATTACGATTGTTTATTTTTAGATAACAAAATATGATATAAAAAAATGTATACATATTTGAATTTTGTGCTGAAAAAGAGATTTTGTCAATGTAATAACTATAATTCGTTAGTAATGAATCTATAGCTATAATATACTTATTTCATTTCTAGATCCGCTAAAAAAACACCTTTAATCAATAAAACCCATAACTCCAATCCCATATACTCATACCAAAAACACCCTAAAGCTCTTTCAAAATTTGGTTCAAAGAGATTTTGTCAATGTAATAGGATATATTTGTATTGTTTCGTGGCTTTTGCCTTGTTTTCTCGCGATCATATATTGTTGCCTTTTGAAAAAGGAAGATCTTTTAACTGACGCACATCCATTAAGCTTCAAAGTTGTAATTGATATAATTCAATAATGATATTATCAAATAAAATACTTATACAATGTCAACTATTTACTATTCTGAACAACTGAAATTATCAAAATTAGACTATTTTTTAACATGATATACTTTTTTAAGTGACCGTATTCTTTAAAAAATACTCCCACCGTCCCATTTTTATTGTCCACAATTGACTTTTTTAGTCTTGCTTCTTCAATTTTGACCTTAAATATTTTTGTGGGTGTTATATAATAATTGATGCAAAATATATAAATGGATTGAGTTTTAAGAGTACTTTTCAATTGTATAATTTTTTCATCAAGTGTTTTATAATAAAAAATATATCTTTTGGTCAAAGATGAACCAGTTTGACTTTGAAAATTCAAACTGGACAATAATTTTGGGACGGAGGGAGTATATACATTTAATTAAAGCCTAATGCTAAAATTTAAAGAAGTATAAGACCAAATACGTTGGCTAAAATTTAAAAGTGGTGGGGCTTTCATTCTTTAGTCAATAAACTCGGGTTCGAATCTCATCTCTAGCACTTTGATCCCAAATAGGTACCCACATCTGCATAATCTATGCGCTAACTGAAGAAACTTTGTAGATAAGAGCTCAAAAGTCCGATAGTCTCGGCTCACTCCAGTTGCGGCTCCACTAGGCCAGGAGATTTCTTGAAAAATGTATATTGTCAGGGCGCCATGCAACCATGCCATCAGAAAAACAGTTATCGAAAAAGTATTATTTACCGCTACAAATAAAGTTTTTTAAAAGAAATATTCGGTGCCGAAATTTTCTCGAAACTAGACACCGCTACCGCTAGGCGCGAGTACTCGTATAGTATATATAAATTTATAGAATGCCAGAATAACATTTGATTTGATGTGTACACTATTTGATTTGGTGTATGTTTGAAACTTTGAATAAGAGGCTATGTTTTACAAACTCTCTTTATATTGTTATATTAGGAGGGTTGGTCAAATTGTACAATCCGTGATTCACACCGTACAAGCTGATAATACATATAATAATTGAATACCCTCCCTATAAGAGGGTGTGGATAACTCACCTCTTGAATAAGAGGAGAAGAGTTTATGACCTAGTATATATTATCGTATATCGTATATGATTATCAAACCTAACTACTTAGTATTTTCTATTTTTCTAACATTGTGCTAATTGAAAGAACTACATTTGGTAAAGTAACAAAAGTGATGTCATTATTTATGTATTTATTTTATTTTATTTTACTTTATTTTTTATTTATTATTATTATTATTATTATTATTATTATTATTATTATTATTATTATTATTATTATTATTATTGTTTTTTGTTTGGTTTTTTGTTTTTTTGTTTTTTTTTTGAGGGAATACATTAGTACGAGCACAAGATATGTTTGCGTAAAGGAGTTTTAAGTGATATTTGTCGGGATGGTCATTAATAATAACAATAATAATAATAATAATAATAATAATAAGTTTCAAGCGAATTTCGTGACCAAATGTGATGCCCTTATATACAGACTTTTTGTCAACATTTTGTAATGCAAAAAATATGCATATTTTTTTGAAGCAGAAACTTGAGAAGACCATGCTATTAATTATTGGGGCTAACCTCATACGGGTTGAGGTTTAGATGTTATTTTAGGCTAATTATATCAATACAATTTAAGCTATGTGGAGCATGCTAACGGTTTCAAAACAAATTTGAAAGACAGCGAATTAGAAAGTTGTTATTAAGTTTATGGGATGATAGATAATATAAGATTTGATTCGTCTGGACTTTACTATACTAAACTCGATGCACTTTATGATATACGTAGCTATGTTGTTATTCTGATTATTTAAGTTAAAGTTAAAAATGATTATAAATGCGTGCACCTAATGTGTTTGAAACGATTTATTAAAATTATTTGTCCGCTATATAAATAGAATTAAATTCGGGGTACCCTTAAATTCGATGTGGACTTTAGTCACTTTACGGGAAAAAAATAAAAAATAAAATAAAATATATATATTAAACTCGTGTAGACTTTATGATATTAAACTCGATGGACTTTGTGATTGCTAATTGTTTATTTATAAATCCACAAATAAATTCCTAACATTTCTGATGTCATGAATCATGAATGGAAAGAAAGTTGTGGTTCAGATAACTGTAAGTAGCCCTATAGGTTAAGGAAGAGTTGGAGGAATCTTTCGTTCCTTTTTTACTAAAATTGTCGCATTCTAGAATAGCTACCATAATTTAGGTGCGCATTTCGCTAAAAATACAAAAAAGATATTACGAGTTCAATCCGTGTCTCTTGTTTAGTTGTTTTTAAGGCTAATGCTAATTGTGACTGCTATTTTTAGCGATTACTTCTACCAACTCAGTTTTCTCTCTTTAAAACTTGTATGATTTTAGTAAGACGACCACAATAGCAATCAAAATCATACCCTAAAAAAATAAAAATGAAGTTCCGCACCCAGCCACTGAATCAATTTCAACTGGTCTAGCTAACATGGGGATGCGGTCAAGATTGTTGTCAGATAGGTGATAGTGTTCACCATTAGCCTTAGTCGAAGAATTTAAGTAGTAAAACTTACTACCTTAAAAACCAAAAACCTAATTATAGTATTCGTTTTGGTTCACCAAAAAAGAAATATCGAGTGGTCCATGTAACCGTTTAGGTGACGAGGTGACAGAGGGTTGGAGGAGACGTCGAGAGAGACAGGCCAAGAGAGGAATTGAACTCAAATTTTTATATTCATTTCTTGAGTTGAGATCCATTAAAAACTCATACATGTTATAGAACATATCAACCAATCATATTCATCCATTTATATTTTTCATTTTTTTTTCAAAACAACATATCTTGCAAACGGTAAATCTTCAAGCTACAAAAAAAATACCATCGCGACGAGAATTAAATGATCTTTTTATAGATATGCATTGTTATATACTTTCGACGATTTTTTTTTTTTTTAATTTCCGCTCAGAAAGAATCATATATGATTCTTACGAATCATATATGATTTTTCTGGGCGAAAAAAAAAAGTTCATCGAAAAAAAAGTTCGTCGAAAGTATATAACAACGCATGTCTATAGAAAGATAATTTAATTCTCGTCGCGATAGTATTTTTTTTTTTTTTGTAACTTGACGATTTACGGTTTGCGAAATATTTAAGTTTTAAAAAAAGGATAGAAGTTTATTTTTTATAATGCAACCATAATCACCTACTCTTGTTGCATTTGTGTATCAAATCCTAAGAAACCACTGATCATTAGTCACCCTTTATTAAATATTATACCCATCAAAACAAAGGATAAGTTAATAACCTTATTGGGGACATCATGGGCGTAAGAGAAAGATGGTTAAACGTGGCAATCCAAACACATACTTGGTTTGTTCTTAGGCCATCTAGCCAGGGCCGGTCCTGAGATTTCGGATGCCCTGGGCGAGTCGAGTGAAATATACCCCTTGTAAACAAACAACACATTTTCTTTTAGGGGTTTGGAACCAACCGTGTAGAGGTCGCTCAAATTCTTATTGATTTTTCTTGTTTTCTATTTTGGACACCTAATGGTTGTGAACGACGCAACATGATAAAATCGAGTGTAAAACTATAAATTATATAATATTCTACTAAATAAAGAATATTAAGTATGGAACAATATCACCTGATCAAATTGATGAAGAAAAGATAAAATGATCGATTGATTTGTTTAGTCCCCTAATTGTTTCCAATTCAACTCTTTGTTCCTGTAACCACAACATTATAACGTGAACATTAGAAAATGTTACACAATTTACGTAATCTGCCCATTAAATTCTTTTTAGGTTGACTTGCGGAAAAGTATATAAGCACAAAATTAAAATAATATGAATGAACCAAGTCACCAAGTGTCCAAGTTATACTATGACATAAATTTTATTGTCATTAATTTCACTTTCTAGCAAAGGAGTATAAAATATGTAAGTTTGTAACTTTGTATTATATAGTTCATTAGTTTGTGACCAATGAAAACAAGACAACTTCACAACTTAGATATCTCAACAGGCAACATAACACAACTTGTATATCTCAACACGTGGCTTTAATAACATGTTGATCTAGTAACAAAGTAACAATAAAGTATTGTTTTAACATGCTATTAAACAATAAAATATCAAACTGAATTAAAATTGTATTTACTACTTTGTTTTTCCGTGATGAATGCAGCCTCCCAATTTCCAAAACCTTCTTGTCACTTTTGTTTCTTCGAACAATCAAACCATAGCAGCAACCACCAAAAAGATATATATCAAATGCATAATGGGAATCCTTTGCTTTCTATCGTTGCCCCCTTTTGACAGAGTGTGTCACTATGTGATGGAATGATGGTGATCTTTAAAACTGTAAAACTTCTATTCCTATTGTTTCGTTCTTTTTTGACTGCTTCGTTCTTTTTTGATAACTGTAAATTGAGTTAGTCTATGTAGGTTTTAACTTTTAAATCGTATAGTGTGATTTGTGAAGTCTATGTAGGTTTTAACTTTTAAATCGTATAGTGTGATTTGTGAAGTGGTCAAGTGGGCTTGGTTCTAAAATGGACCAAGATGAATCTAGTATAACTACATATTGACTAAAAATTTGATGCCCCCCTTCTTGTGCTGCCCTTGGGCCGTCGCCCACGTGGCCCATAGCCAAATCCGGGCCTGCATCTAGCAAAGCTCTCTGCGACACCTCTTCTCAAGACCAACAATACTATTATGATTGCATTAATCTGATCAAAAGAGTATTTCACCGGGTATAAACCATTTACCCAAAAATCTAATCAAAATAGTGCAACAAATAATAACTATAAGAGTAATAATGAATTATATTCTTTATACATTATCAATATCATGTATTAAGGTATGTAATAACGGTCACAAAGATGACCAACTTTTTCAATTCTTGTCGTAAAAGAACATAAATGGGCCATTTTCCTAATAGACCACGTTTGAGTCACAACCAACAAACACTATTTATCCTTTCTTTTAATTTTCATTAACTTGTAGTGTAAATTGCATTAAAATAAAAGAGTACATCCTTATGTAAGTTAAATGATAAAAATCAAAGCCTATGCGAAGAACTCATTATTTTAAAGGTTGCTAAACCACAAACCATGTTTTTCTTTATATTATTGGATCAAACTGAAAGAGTTACTTTCACCGTTTGTACATGCAGGCATGACCAATTTCTCTATGGAACATCTTAGATTGAAATGTGCTTTTCACATAATAGTTGCTTGGACCTTACATATCAACATACATGAATCACATAAATGATCCACATATTGCATAAAATGATTCAACAAAGTTAAACAATTGTTTCGAGATGGTTGCTTAGCCACATAAATAATTTACAACATAATGATAAAAGGTCAAACCTAAGCTACAACAAATGAAGGTTAAACCTATGCTACAACAAATGAAGCTTGTACCATGCCCATTCCATAAGAAAATCATATCTTCAGTACTTTTGTTGTAAACTACACCACTTTCCAGCTTGCAAGAATTGCATTTGCATTAATAATGATCAGATATGCGTAAGTTGGTGATCAGATTATTTGCTTTATAAACATACTGGAAAAATTATTGGAATCATTAGAATAAGAATGTGCAATAATTTACACAAAATTAAATTGCTAATTGTAGTACCTTTCTCCTTCAACAGGCTTCAGAAACTGATTGATGCTTAGAGATTGTTGAAACAAATGAAAACAATTCAAAAAGGTTAGCATAACCGTAAAACCCATATGCTTAAAGAATCTTTAATAGTTGTTCTAGTTAGATTTTCAAGTAACAATGTTTCTCTATGGGTAAAAACAACAAATTTGAAATGCAGCCATTATTGATATTCTAATTGATCTTCAAGCCATTCCACCTTTTGTAGTCGTCCTGGTTATCTGAAACGGAGCTGCAATAGATGATAAAAAGAACACAAATTAGACCTACCCTTTCTTAATCGACATGGACTAATTATAATGATTAAAAAGAAGTCAGATATAATATAAATGCAAAAGTCAACTGTTGAAAATCAACTGGTGTGGCAAGTAAGAAGAGGGATAATCTTACATGATCCAATGACGATGGAGACAAAGAAAATAATTATAACCATTTCCATTATTGATTAATGCTTCACGCACTGATCCACACCTAGTGATGTTCTAGTCAAACTTCCCCACCTTTTTCACAAGACGCTCGATGTAATCTGAGAAAAGTACACGAATAATAAGTATAGATGTTCTACTCTGTAACCACCTCAAGTTAAAAAGTTGTTCAAGACACAAAAATACATCTTTCAACTAAATATGCCATAAACAACTCAATATACTTGCTCTAATATAGACATATAGTCTTATAACTCTGGGGAGAAAATTAATCCTCCATTAGCCACGGAGATTCACCTGTGATGACTCCGGGCTATCTAAGGAGATTCACCTGTGATGACTCCGGGCTATCTAAAAAGATAGTCGCCCTGGGATTAGTCAACTCGCAATGTTAAATCGGAAACCCGAGTATAAAAGAAGAAGAAAAAAAAAAAAAAAAAAAGTTTGACTTATAATCCCACACAACCCATAATTACTTACATAATAATAATAATAAAAATATGTATGTTCCTTTTTACCCAACTCATAATCATTCAAGTGACAATCAAATTCATCTTGAGCCACAATAAGTCAATAACAAATATCAGACCACACACATATATCATACACAGCATGATCAATCTTATTACTCTATCAACAAAGTCTCATAATTCATCCCACTAAAATGTGGTCATATGATGTTCCAATACCATCGATCAATCACAAATTTTCATGTTACCATATCATTACTGTTGCACTATGTTTGCCTGCTTATCGAAATTATGCATAAAGGAGTTACAATAAAGTTTTGGCCCAATACGGTGTGGGTTAAGAACCCACTGTTGGCATCTTTTGAACTTCTCTATTTTTGCCTATGTTGGATAAGTTGAAAAATTTTGGTTGAAAATTGCATTTTCATCAATTGTAATCCAAACACCCCCTAATGTCCTATGTTTTGCGTTGAAACAACCATTTATTACAGAATTATATATTGGTAAATATCTACATTACACATATTGTATACTCCCCAACAATAAAAAGCATAGTTCAGACTTATGAGATTTAAGGATTGTTCGAGTAAGCTTCACATTAATAGCTTATTTCACCTCCAAATGGTCATAAGCTCTCCAGCAAAAACCTAAAACATACACATTCAAGAAGCTTATAAGCTTTCTTAAAGCAAAGTTAATTATAGCCAAACACCCCTTGATACATATTGTTACCTTTTAACATTTTTATTTTCACTATAAACAATTACAATAACACATATAACCAACAAAACATCAAAAACCTAATATCATTACTTCATATTCCAACCACTATCTCTCAAGACTTCAATCAAACATTTGAGATGGTAGGATCCATTATCAGTGTACTTTAAAATGACCGTCATAGAATTAGTTGTGAAATTGGAAAACATGTATCTTACGATCGATAGAATGCGAGATGGCACGTAATCTCTCTACTAAAACTTCCCAACAATAGAAAGATTATATATTAGCCACACCATCTATTTTGTAGTATTCATTTTTCTTTTTCATATCAGCAAGCCATGGAAACATGATTCATATGTTTTTTTAAATAAAGGTACAATAGGTTTCTATTGTGCACTTTCATATTTATAGTCATATAAAAAAATTGTTATGCCTAACTAAAAGTATATGAGACGCAGAATGACTTACAAAAAATTTGCATTATTAGTTTATTACTCTATACGGGTTAGTTGGCGTTATGTGAGTAAATTTAACATATGGGTCATGTTACCATATTTTAAACATAGGATAAAGCTTTGATGTTGTTGTGACGTTTATGGGTTCTACTTTTATGGTGTGTTTTTCGATTATATAGGTATTACGAATAGGGGAATAACACCAAGCATTGATGTATTATGTGTACTACACGAATCATATTCATTATGATTAAAGAATACATGTACTAAAACAATGAAGCACTATATTCAATATTATACCTATAATATCTATAATTGATAACAAAATCTGCTTATTTGCATTATACTTTAACTCGTGAGATCTTGGCATCATAATATGTATCTTATAAGAGCTCTAATCCATCATAAAGCACTTGGATACCTTTATAATTCCTAATAAAAGGTCTTAGCAATGGAGACTGGTCCAATACATCCTAGATTAGAGTTGTGAAGTCATATACACAAAAGGCATTTACACCAACTCTATTAATACGTTAAGTGAGGTTCTTAGATAATTCATGCTATTACAATTGCACTTAGTTACTAAACACCCTAGATAGTAGCATATGTGTATGAAAAAGCAATGAGACCTCATTCTTAGACACGTGTTTATTTCTACTAAAAAGTTCTCAAATCTCATTTATCTTATAACTTACCTTCTAAAACATTGGCAAATGCAACATAAGTTTAAGTAATTTAACAACCGAGGAGAATGAATAATTAAAAACCAAACCCATACCTTAGATCAACCGTTTTGCCTATTTTTTTACAAAGATTATGAATAACAGTATCAACCTCAACCTGCATTATCTGTTAAGTAGATTAATTATCTATCAAGTAAATTAAAGTATAAAATAAAAAATATTCGTTTTAAACATTAAAACACATATAAAATATGAATTACCTCTGAACAAATCGATTAATGATGGACTTTTGATCGGGATTTTGATATTTGGTGATGGACCTCAGAACCCAATGGTAGATCGTGAAGCCAAACTACATGATTTTTATCCGGGATCAGACAATGCAAAATCTAACTCCAAGCACCTTGTGCTTGCTATATGTATATTTATTTCTAGATCTAACAATTACTGCAAGGAGTTAGAGACCACGTTTCAATAATTGTAATTATAATGGAACAAATCTTATAAGTTGGTAACTTAAGATAAAACCTAAAAAACATGGTGATGAAGCAACAACAAAGATTAACCTTTCACTCATCTTATAACAGTTGACAAAAAGATGAAGAAAACGATTAAGAAGAATCGATTGTAGAGTATTGCCTCTATAAAATTGATTGTGTACACCAATTGAATCAACCAGGTCAATTTATTCATAGCGATTGCTTTCCGATAAACCCTATGTTGAGTAGTAAAACTCTTGTTGAGTAATAATGACATGCATATCTTCACTGTTATAAGTTGTCCAGTTCAAAATTTTGGAACTATTTTGTGCAGAAAATTCTTCTTCATATTCATCCTCCAAGAACTCTTGTTCCTGCATATATTATATATATAAACAAAAGTTTAGTATTGGAACTTCTGGTGGTAATTCCTATCGAATGCAACAATATTCAAACATAAAATCTTTTAATAACTTCCATAATTAGAAGATTAATCTGGAAGACCAAATCATCACAGCCGAGAAATTACCATCAAAACTCGATCTACAAAATACCCAAAACGTCTGGAACAAAAACATTGTTTATCAACAATTTTTCAAAACCACAGCTGGCATGAAACACATCCCAACCTATACATGCCTTTCTTAATTTCGGCAGTATTTAGAACACACACAACAATGAGCATGTTGCGCTAAACGACAAAACAGGAAACTAATCCTCAAAAAGCGTAGAGGATTCTTGATACATGCTTAAGCTAATACGAAGCAAAGCTTAGAACTATCTCAAGCACCTTAACACTTTTTGAATAACACCTGCATCATCAATCTCACACCAAAAACCAACCCGTTTATAAAATCCTCAACCGACACGTCCAGGAGCATTCCCAAATCAACAAAAACAATAAAAAATAACAAAGTCAATAAACAATCAACTCAACAGAAAAGTCAAAACCCATGTATTCATATTCACAGAAAAAGCATGACATACCCTGGCAAGACCAAAAATTAAGCCTACACAAAACCTTTAAATAAAGAAGATTAGCTCTTGTGGTTTAAGCCAGAAAGAATTTGGGAAAAAATATAAAGCACACCAGCAGTTCTGTTTTCCTTGGTCACTCTGTACATGACAATTACAAACTTAAATTCACTAAGTAATTCATATGCATTATAGTTTTACCCACTAAAAAATAAACATAGTTTCAAATCCTGCTAACCTTGGGTTGACACATGACTGGGCCTCGCGCATTCGTTTCCAACAGCACTTGATCTGACATGGTTGTTCTCAAAAGGACCCGCGATTGAGTTAGCAACAGCAGAATGGTGTGAAAGATGGGCACTATCATTTGCAGCAGTTGCTGTAGTTAAAACAGCCACTTGTGGGGCAGCAATCTTCTGTCGTGTAACCGTGAAGATCGAATCAGTTGGTCCTGAATTACTGGTTGCTTAGTGTTTTTTGACACAGGCACGGTTAGACGCAAGAAACGGTTCATGATGATCAATAAGCATGTTTTCAGATTACATTCCACTTCTTCTTACATTTCAAGACAAAAGTGCAGTTGCGTAAGAATGTATAAAATGAACGGTTGTTACATAACAAAATTGTGAATAGGCATGTCATTAAAAAGGAAAGCAGATATAACTATGTATGTATGTAATCAATTAATCGTGCTCATCCAGAGATCCCATATTATTCTGTTGTATGGGTTCATTTCGAATAGTACAGTGAACCACAAGTTTGTTGTCAAATAGATGGGTGACAGGAACATGATGAACACTATGATGTTGAGGTTTAGTGTTTACATTTTCTGTCT
This sequence comes from Artemisia argyi, assembly GCA_030686995.1. Taxonomy (NCBI): domain Eukaryota; kingdom Viridiplantae; phylum Streptophyta; class Magnoliopsida; order Asterales; family Asteraceae; genus Artemisia; species Artemisia argyi. The sequence goes on along the minus strand of CM060698.1, from coordinate 167,062,652 downwards.
CAGGTATAAGATCAAAGCTGAGTGACATATGACCACCATGTTCATGCTGTTTCATAACACGACACCGCTCATGTGTTACCTCGATTCCAGAGCTTCTTTTATTTCTTCCCGGATTCCAGCATACATGTGCAACTGCAGAACATTATGTACACTAAAGTCTGTTACAAAAAGGATGACCCCCAAACCATTTGAAAAAAAAAAGGAATTCCAGAAAATCATTTGCACAAAATACGTATTCAATGTTGCTCACCCAGGGCATCATGTCACTCACATGCACACTTTCGCCGGAGACCACCCCATGTTGGTCGTCGATTACATTTTGTGTCTCAGGTATGAACCCCGGCCTCATTGATGTAAGACAACCAAAGTCAGCTCATTTTACGACGCCGTGCTGATCATGTGCTACCTCATTTTTAGGCCTTCTTTTATGTCTTCCCGGATTCTTGCAGAAAGATGTATCTGTGTAAAAATGTGTTGCCCAAAGTCATTTACAAAAGGAAGATTTAGAAAGCATATGGAAACAAAACCAAGTTACAAAAATAACATTGAGGAAAGCATGCGCATAAGATGTGTATACAGTACCACGTACCTTGAAGCACTAAATTATTGAGTTGCATATGTTCATTTGCAATGTTAGTTGGGCAGTACGGTCACTGTGAAACTGAGACACCATCATCATGGTGTTGTTGACGGTAATCTTTAACATTTTATGTTCATTGTCATAAAATGTCTACTATTATGCTTAATCCTAGATCATATTCTTAAGTGCTAGAAGGCTAGTCAGCAACCTAATATAAGTGCACAATAGATAACAATATCATATCCTTAAAAATAACATATGCAAAACATAATCAAGCAATATTCGCACATTCCGATTTGACTCATCACCCAACCCTTAATTATCTTCGACCAAGATATGGAAAATCTAAATGGTTTAACTTTTAGTTATAAACCAAAGAAATAAACCATTTAGGACACGTTAGGCTGTTTTTTTTTAAGAACAAATAGGAACTTTTAAGTGAAAAGTTAGGAAAAAATGCTTGTGTGTCTGCTTATTATATGATGAAATAAGTTGTTCTTAAAAATATATTGGAGTTGCTTATTTCAAATTGGTTATGCTTATTAGCTAATTTTAAGAAGAAATAATCTGTTTTTAAAAATTTGCTAAACACGTAGACAACAACGAAGATAGTAGCATAAACATAAACAATGTAAATACGCAATGCCAAACATTACTGGTATATGTTCATAGATAGTATCATAAATCTAAGTAGGCCATAGTTACCTGCCAAACACCTTTAAGATTTTAACTAATGTGCCAACATAAAAATAATCAATACTCATGTATAAAAATCTAATCTTTATACTAAATTAACAAAACCCCTTTGACGATTACATAATCATATAATCTAGCGTTTATGGAACAATAATAAACAAATAACAACCAAAAAGTTAAATAGCAAGGTTACACAAAATTGTACCTTTTTTATCAATGAAATGTCAATCTTCAAAATACAACAAATTAAGGTGAAAAGAACCCTAAACCAAAATCAACAATCAAAATATAAACCTTATTCCACAATTAATGATTAACGAAAATCGAATTAGGGCTTCTCTTGGTTTTGGGAAGTATAACATACTCATTGAATTGATTATGTTCATCTGCAGTTAAAATTGAATATTTGAAGGTATGTGATTAATTTTGAGAATCTACGTGATTGTGATATTCGTCTTTGATTCTCGGTTTGCGATTTTGGAACTCCAGTGAATTTTGATTTAGGCTTTGGGAGAGTGTCGGGGTAATTGTGTTTTTTTTTTGTTAGTTTCAAATTACATAGTAAGCCCTTCAGAAATTTTAGATTACCCCGCCTTCTCATAACTTTTTATCTTTTAATTTTTGACACATGTATTTTTTAACCCAGATTTTCCAGATTTTATTTAAAAGACGAATTCAAAAATAGGTTTGCTAAATACGGAATTATTTAGGTTTTTTTAATAAAAGATATTTAAAATAAATAAATAATAATTAAAAAATATTGCCTAATAAGGTATGAATTGATTTTTTTGAAATGAAAAATTTTCAATAAAGGTTTTATTTTATTATATAAAAGATGTCTTGTCAGGAGAACTTCCTGATACGCATGCGAACAAGAACGGAGATAGAAAATCTGTGTTTTTTTGTCCGCTCGAAAGTAGAACAGAGAAAAACAACAATTTAAAGTTATCTAATTAAGTAATAAGCAGGGGACACTAAACAAAGAGTTAATACTTTATTTCATCATCGAGTAAAAAGTTTAAAAAGAAAATTGTGCAATCTAAAACTTAAAGAATAAGTGTGACACACGATATTTTAGTTATTTAACAAAATTTGAGAAAAAATTATATATACTATCTAAAACCCAGGCAACGCACCACATCGCGACACGTGTCCAAACACTGTAGCATGAACAGTGCTACAGCGATTTGCTACAGTAACTAAGGGTTTTTTTAACGTTGCTACAGTACTCGGTACATTTTTTTTTTTATTCCCTTAAGAAAATTTGTTTTAAAAAAAAAAATAATACTAGTACATTTTTTTTTCGCCGCTACAGTGCTCGGTCGGTACAGTTTTTTTTTTTTTTTTTTTTTTTTTTTTTAACATAAATTTCTTTAAGAAAATTTGTTTTTAAAAAAAAATACAAAAAATAAAAATAAAAAAATACAAAAAATAATACACTTACAAAAAATTTCTTATACAAATTTGTTTATTAAAAAAAAAAAACATACCGAGAAAACAAACAACCAAAAAAAATTTCAACCGCCAAAAAAAATAAATAAATAAAAAACCGTAAATATAAACAAATTATGCTTCCAAGTAAACATATGCATACTTCAGATAACAAAATTATTAATTATACCGTACAACCGACAAAATACAAAACTCAAAACACACCCGCCGCAACGCGCGGGCAACCCCGCTAGTTACAAACAAAAATAAGTTTTTAAGAAAAAAGAATAAAAAATGCTTGACAGGTAAACAAGAAAAGAACATTATTCATTTAATTTTTGTCATCCCACGTAACTACTAGTCAAACAAAAAAAACAAAACATTATCTCTCTTTCAGCTTCTTCAATAAATGATTTGTTAGGGTTGTTTCTTTTTATTTCTAGATTAAGGCTGTATTTGGCAAAAGTAGCAGTGAGTAGTAGTAGTGAGCTGTGAGCAGTAGCAAAAAAAGCTCACAGCTTCATAAAGAAGCATTGGGAAAATAAGCTTTCTTAAAAAATAGCAAAGCCAACAGCTCTCATGCCAAACGAACACTATAAATCAAAAAGCTCATTTTTCACCGCTCATTTAAAAAAAAAACTCAAAAAAGCTTTGTGCCAAACATAGCCTAAGTGGGTGAGTTCTTTTTTAATGAGTCTTAATGGGGAGGAGAACCATTTACTTCCTCTCCTCATATAGACCATTTAACAAAAAAAGAAATATATTATATGTGTGGCCTCACCACTATCTTCACATTAAGACTTATTAACGTAAAAAAGAAACACCTCGTGTTTCTTTTCTGTGTTCTTCCACGTGTTCTTCACCATTTTAACAAAACAAAACTTGCATTGCATTATAAAAGCTAAAAAAAACTCTATTTTAACTTTTAATTTGAAGAAGGAAGACGCTTAAAATAATAATAATAACAATAATAATAATAATAATAATAAGCCAAAGAATTCAAAAAATTTACACTATAATTTTTTTCGATGTGAGAGCACGTGCCCCCCTTTAGTTCCGTTCATGCATGTGGACACTTGTTAAAATGGTGATACTTCCACTATTTTTTTTGATGCATGTAACACAATTGTGCATTACATTATTGTACAGTAGGCTATAAAACTTGTGTAAATGATATTTAAATAAAAAATTGTGATAGAAGTATCAACTCTCAAATGAAATTACATCTTTTAACAACCCAAGTCCAGAGTAAAAAATGACATTAAATTGCTCTTAATTAGATATCCTAAACAAAGATAGAACAATATAATTATGATCTCCAAAATTAAATTGTAACAATAGAAATAATAGTAATAACAATAGAAGTATAAAACATCAGCTCAGCTCAGTTCATGTTGCTTGCTTTCGTGCTTGGAATTCTTAAAATGTAAATGACAAAAACATCTTCTTGACGTTAGAAGTGCATAATTATGTTTTTTACTATGCAATATTATGCACGCATGCAATCACCTAACACATTAATACGACAAAAGGGATAATTTTTATGCGTTTGTGGCCTTCATGAATGAACTTTAAAAGTTAATGACGACTTTTATGAACCTCAATGGCTTGTGGACTTGGAATAATAATGGTAAGTGGTAAGTTCATTTCAAGTGAGACCACGTCATGGACGTGTTCCATGGACATAAAGTAAGATAATCCTATGTCATGTGGAGATGTTACAAGCCATTTATCAGTTTATTCATGTTATGATTTGGAGTCGATCGATTGATTAAGGAGAACACGGAATTGTCCCTTTTTGATCGTTTATAGAATTAGAAAGAATTGCATGATAAAATTTCATCTATACTTATTTCACTAATGTAACCTGAAAACGGATTTTCCGTTTCCAGCAACGTTGAAAACGCCCAAAACACACGAGGCAAAATAAACCTTATGTCTTTCTAGTTCTATAATGATTAAATAAGACATCCACAAATCCGTTTCTCCCTAATCAATCCATTGACCCAAAAGCATAACATGAAATAAACCAGCAATAGGCGAATAACAGCTCTACGTGATCTATAAGAATGCCTTTACTTCATGTCCATGGTCCTTTTCCATGCCTACGTGGAGTAACTTGAAATGAATTACTATTAATCATAGGAGAAGCTACAAAAGGACTAAGGAGGGTGGTGACCCCTCCTCAAGACTTTAGACTTTAGACTTTAGACCATCCGTATACATTTAAATATATGGACTTCGAAGTTCGAACTATTGTTCCAAGTCAAGGCCACAAAGATTTATAAAAGTCGCCATTATTATACGTCCAATTGGTTGGACCTAACAGATTGTGAATTTATGTGCTATAAAATTGATACCACGTGTCATTATCTCATTGGCGTAGAGGTAGCGTTGCGAGCATCTCGCTAATAAGTCCAAACATGCAAAAAATATACTACCACATGTCATTCGCTTTTCCCCTCTTTTGGACATGGGGCGGTTTTGGGCCGGCTCAGCATCACTCAGACTTAGGGGTGTAAACGAGCCGAGTCGAGCCGAGTATTGACATGCTCGAGCTCGGCTCGTTTAAAATCGAGTCGAGTCGAGTATTTTTCGAGTCGATCCCGAGTTGTTCGCGAGTTATCTCGGCTCGATTACACCCCTATATATATATATATATATATATATATATATATATATATATATATATATATATATATATATAGAGGAGGGTTAATGTGAGATCAAACTTAAAGTAGTAAAAATAAGATCTAGTATAAACAACCACTAAAACCATTTTATAGATAACCATATTAGCAATAATACACAAAAAATAAAGTATTAATACGAATTAACATTTTAGCAACTAATAACCAAATGATACATGAGTTTAGATTAGTGATACACAACTATAAATTTACATGTCGAATCAAAGTGTATCATCATAAACTGATACATTACATGTCGAATCAAAGTGTATCACCTTGTTTTCGTCATTTTAAAAAAGAAAACCATCGGAACTTTCACAATTTTAGTTTACTCAATAAAAAAAAATTATTTTATTTTAACAAGAGTGTCATTTGTCAAATTTTAGTTGTATCTTATTTTTACAACTTTAAGATTGATCTTATTTGATCTAGATTATATATATATATATATATATATATATATATATATATATATATATATATATATATATATATATATATATATATATATATATATATATATCGGGGTGTAAATGTGTAATCGAGTCGAGTCGAGTAGCTCGCGAGTTGTCTCGGCTCGTTTAAAATCGAGTCGAATCGAGTATTTTTCGAGTCGATCTCGAGTTGCTCGCGAGTTGTCTCGGCTCGTTTACACCCCTAACAGCAACCGAGCCGGGCCCAACTCACTAATGGGCACTAAAATTTTTTATACTTATTATATGTACTAGGCCCAACCCATTATAGAGGTATTTTTTATACAAAATATGTACTAGGCCCAACCCTTATACCTATTATAGGGGCACTTTTTTTTTTTCCTTTTCGTGCCGGGCCTATTTTTTTTTTACGTTCTCAGCACCGCCCCTGCTTTTGGATGACCAACACGACAAAGGGCCAGTGTTCCCAATTTGCAGATGAATGTTGATCCTCTTTTTGAGCCCCATATGATCCACCTTAGTACATGGGGTTGAAAATTATTCTCTTGTTAAGATAACATGTTTCCGGCATTTTTCTTTTTCTTGGTCTTATGTGGTCATATGATTATCAAAAACTCATATTACAAAGCAACTATACGTTTTTGGAAAAATTATATGTATGGCATCTTAGTTTATTGATCTCAAGGATGCATTCTATGCTTATTTTCTATTTAAGAAATATTTTTTCTTCGTCTATTTCTCTCATGAAGTTTGAACATTTGGGAACCAATTTAGTTTTTATCAAATGCAAAATGACATATTGTTATGGACAATTTTATATTATTAGTATATTGTACGCTACAACAATTGTTAACATAACACTTGAGTACACATATACATGGTAATTTTAAGCTTGAAAATTAATAGTAAGAGTTACTGACTAACGAGAGGCGGGAGTCGGAGTTTGGACATATGGTTTATGAATAAAACAAAGGGTAGGTTGGACACTGTTGTTTAAAAAATCGGATCACATCGGTAGGTTCAATCTGTTAAACCGGGAACTAGACTGTCTAGACCGGCTGTTTCAGAACTGGAAAAACTCGAAAAAAATAGGTCCAACCGGAAAAAGGGCGAACCGTGAGATCAACCAGTTCAACCTCAGGTTCGGTTTATAAGCCATAACCTTAAACAAATGAATTTTGAGAAAAGGGGTATCAAAATTAACTAGCCTGTTGGCAAGGCAAATGTCTAGATACAACCAATTGACCAAACATAATGAGTTCTAAACCGTAAATAATGAAATTGAGGAAGGTTACGTGTGTTGATATCCTATCTTTTATAAAGTACAATTATTATGACATCATTAACATGAGTTCAAATAACAGCTCATCTCAAACTATCTCGTTTTGTAAGATGAGTATGTGAATAAATTACAGTAATACATTATACGAGTCTATACTCGTAATAGTTAAGAACCTTATGTACCATAACATTTTTTTGTTTTGAACTTCTTATAAAAGCATATAACGATCGTGCGATCAAAAGCTCTATTACAATTGTATAGTAAAGCTGGTTTTGTTGGGAGATAGAATGACGAATCTATAAGGAAGACTAAGTAGTCATGTTTGTCAAAGCTAATTTCATTGACATATGAGTTTATACAAAAATTGAAAAGTTACCAAAACTCATATTTTATAGCTTATAAGCTTCAACATGAACTTATTGACTAAACTAATTTATAAGTCCCAACAAATAAGCTTATAATTCAGTCAAAAGACAAACACTGCTTTCTCTCAACGTAACATCTAAAAACTTTAACAAAGTTCAATCCATGTTTACTTGTTGCTTTTCAAACGAAATATTTTCTAAAATGGACTTTTCTGATAGTGACCCAATTTTATATTTTGATAAAACGCAAGCCATCAAGATATTATCATAGGAGTAGTAATTAATAAATCTTAACTAAACCAACGTTTTGCTAAAGTGAAACTTGTATCATAAGAGTCTTTATTTAATTAAGCATTTATGATATTGTATGTTGGCATCCTTTTTGTTTTTACTCCATAAAAATCAAGTCTAATTCATTAAAGATGATCATGTTAAACACGAGAAGTGATTGGCACACTCTAAAATTCATTAGGACACTTAATATACAAGCAATTAAAGCAGATTATACTTAAAGTACAATTGCCTACTGCAATCAGTAGAGTGTTGTAATAAAATTTTGAAGTGTATGAATCTCTACCCAACACAAAAGGGCACTTAATGGACCAAAAAGGTAAAAAAAGGTGTGTTTTTTCTGAATCAAGAAGGGTCATGTGTGCCGTGTACGATTAAAATCATATACTATGGTATCTTCCTGTGGCGGAATTGTTTGGTCAGCAAGTCCGATGTTGAAAATGATAATGGAAATGTTTTGTTGCATTCCATTAGAAATTTCTATTTCTATTATAAACATTTTTTAGGAAATGTTTACTTTTCAATACATAGTAAACTTTCCAGAAAAATATATATATATATATATATATATATATATATATATATATATATATATATATATATATATATATATATATATATATATATATATATATTGTTTTTTGATGTTTGGCAAAAACGGTCTCTAGGTCTCAATTCAGTTGCCAAGATAGTCTCTCAAAAATTGCAAAAGACCCCTGACTATTCCTAAAGAAAATAAAACTGGTCCTTGAGGGTTTATTTTCTGGAAATTGTCCTTTTTTTAATATGCTTTGCGAAAAAGTCTTTGAAAACTTGCAAAAAGATCTTTGACGTTACATACGACATGAATACAATCCATGTGTTAAACAAGGATTTCAACCCGCGTGTTGCTGCGGATTGTCTGTAACATTAAAAAAAAAAATTAAGATCGGTTCAACCAAATACTATAAAACAACAAATCTAAAAATCGATTTCACTTGATAGCAAATATAAGCAGACATTCATTAAACAGAAATACAACACAAACTTCTAAATTTTGATTTCGCACGATAACAAATAAAAGTAGACCTCCATTACATATAAACACAACACAAAGAACTTTTTTTATCAATGGTAACATAAAAAAGATGGTCGAGCTAGAGTAGTATGACACGTTAGTTAACCCACTCAACCTGTCACTCATACCCGCTATATGCACTAATAGCAAGCACAACTGACATATTAAGTGATCTCTCAAACGTATCATACCTTTCTAGCTCAACCAGCTATCAAACACAACATTATCTTCATCTATAACTGCAAAGAAAGAACATCTGCAGTTCATAAGCAATTACAATCTTTCCATCCAAATATCACTTATTTTCTTCACACTATCAAGCTTCCTTTTTTCAGTATCATTCACTGCTATGTATGATATTTCCACTCACATATTGTTTATTTTCTTCACACCATCAAAATTCATTTTCTCAGTATCATTCACTGCTGCATATGCTCTTACTTTCTTTCTTACGATATTGCATTCGTGCTTTCCATTATGCATGGTCAACAAGAATCTTTTCAAGTTGCTTAATCGTCTTTTTAATTGTTTAAAGTTTAATAATATATTATATAATCGACAAAAAGTAATTATATAAATATTAACAAATGTTAAAATTCATATTATCAGGTAATTTTTTATTATGATTATTCAACTTTGATCTTCTGATTTATTGATTGCATTTATCACCCTTTATTCTCCAACTATCTGTCGTCACTGCAAAACACACCACAACTTAGTCAAAACCAAGTAAAGTATCGGTGATAGCATGAAGTATATGCGGTCAAAAGTATTAGTGATAGCATAAATGTGAAACAAACAATAAGTTAGTGTAAAACCTGGTAACTTATAAATAATGCCAAAGAGTAATAACAATAGGCAAAAGGTTAAAAAAAAATGGCATCCTTTAAATAACACAAAAAAGTAATAACAATAGCAATAAAAACTTATAGCAACAGTCAAAGGGCTGGAATCTTTCCACACTGTGGATGTAGAATGTTGGTATACGTATATGACTTTCCATTCCCCACTCCACATTTAGTTGCTAAACGAATCGTCAAACAACCAACTTGTTCCCTTGGCTACTAGAGACGGTCAATCAATACGCGACAATAACATAACAGAAACCCTCATGCAAGTATCATACAAAAACCTTTATATCGATTTCTTCCATCCTCCTCACCTCAACATTAGCATGTAAAGCTACCATTTCTTGGATACCCAATAAACAAAAGAACCAACCTATCAATAATCAGATGACAAATATTTATGCCCACTCCCAGATACTATATTAATCACAAACCACGTGAACTTATTTTTCCAACATAGTTTTTCCAATGTTATAAAAAAAAAATAATAAAAAAATAAAAAAAAATAAAAAAATAAAAAAAATAAAAAAAACGCACTACTGCTGCAACTGCACTGTACAGAGTACCTATGGCTGCAACATCCGTTGAAATTCCACAACAGCAAAACCAACAATAAACTGAAAATATGAATTCAGAAACAAATTCTTAATAAATCCTGAAACTCCAAAGACTATCGACAACTTCTGAAACCCTGAAACTAAAAGAACAAATATAAGAACACACATACATCTGGCTACAGCCAAATAAAACACATTACACAACACCCACTCTTATGCATAACTCATTACACTATGGAACAACTACATTTTTCCCAACACAATGACATATAAATGACATTTGCATAGAAAAAGTACAAACAAATATCCACACATCCCTTATTATTCTCATTGTGGTAACACCGGGTGTTGAGTTAAGCCAATATCGCATCCAATTATCTTATCACCTTACACAGTCCAAAAAAAGCAAAACATTAAATATGATTACATTCAAATTAAACAACTCGAAACAACATCAGGAAAAAAACGCCTTTGATCACAAATCTAAGTCAATTCATTTTCACACTCAACCACCACCATCTTACTCACCAAATAGATAGCTTGTTTCACGTATGAAATCAACCATATAAAATCGACAGTCATAACCAAACACAAACTTTAAATGATATCACAAAGTACCTTGCACCAGAGATTACACGACATATGTGAAATCAGTATTAATGACTACATACAACAGCATAAAAGACATCATAAAGACTAAAGAAACAGAAATACACATGTAGGAATCCATTAGTGGCATCCAAATATGAAAAATGTTTTGGAAAATAGTCATCTGCAACTAAAACATAGCCTGTAGCACATCACAAATAAGTAGCACTTATGATCACATATGAGACTCATTACAAGGATCAGCCAAACGCAAACCCGAACCCGCCGTTTCATACACATAAGACTCATCACAATTGTTAAACAAACACAAACTCAAACCCGCCATTTCACCGACAACATCCAAAGTAACATGGAAACAAAATATTGTCCATTAACCAATCAGATGGTAATCAAACTTTTATCTCAATCTTCCCTTAATAAGCAATCATCATAAACTGACTCAACGTTGCAAAATATCAACCCACAAAACAAAACAAACAACTATAATCCAATAACAGTAACATTACCTCATATATGAAGATGCCTGCTTAACAACACTTCAACAAACCATCAATCATCAATCACTAAATAAGTTGGTGTCGTATCTGTAACCACAAATGGTACAGACACTTCTATAACCTAAACCCTGAAAGAACCATGCATTTGAATTTTACATCGGAAAACATCAACACCACATCAAACATCTAAAGTAAATTACAAAAATACACATCCTAAACCATATACTTAAATGAAAGTAGCCCTAAAACACACTCATATGAACATCCACAATAAGGGCTTATAAACTTACATACATGACTGAGAATCACCTTACAAACACAATACGAACCTGAAAAAAAATATAAACAATCAAACATGTACAATCAGAACCATCCATTAATAATCTCATAATTTGTTATTGCAACAAATAATATTTGTCAATGCAACTAATAATACTCAATGCGCTTATGTAAACTGACATGAAACGATAAACCGTAAGCAAAATCTTTCACTGCAAAAGCTCTTCGAGACTAATATACAACTTCTAACAAACAATAAAAAATTAAACATATCACAAAGATTAAACAAACACAAATATGTATCCACATATCCACAAATTAAAAAAGGAACCAAAATACCATACATTAATGAATCAAGCGTCAATGAAACAACGATAACGAATCTTAAAACACCAAAACCCTAAGCGTCACCGCTCTAAAAAAATCACCGTGCGATTAAAGAGAGAAATCACAGACCAAAGAAATGACCATGCGATTACTTTCTACATAAGTCTATCACCGATGTAATGCACAAACACGTATATAACGTGCGGCCAACACCAAAGATTTAAGTGACCAAATGAAACAGTAGTGGAAACAGGTGTACGACACGCAATTATCCCTGAAACTAAGTGGAAGCTTAGTTGAGAATCCACCCATAAACCCTCAAACTTAATATTTTAATCACCTTAATCCGATGGCTCGGTTCGGCGTGTGAAAAATGTTGGGCTTGAGCCGCGGCTCCACAATGTATCAAGCCGCTCCACTCCCTTATGCCGATCCCTAAGTTGTGGCTTCGGAATAGTGTCGGCTCCCTAAAACACTTCAATGAATGTTATATAGTAAATTTAGAGATTTTTATGTATAAAAGAAAATTACAAAAGCCAGTTTACTTATGTTGTTGAAATTGTCCCTTAAAAGATCATAATCAAGTTCATTGGGAATTTGTACTTTATGAAAGAATAAATACCAAAATGATGTTTATCTTCTAAAGGGTGTTGGCAACACTTGTGGCACTCTCTCTCCCATCACTCACTCCCAACCAATCCCTTTATGTTACATCATTCACCCATTTTTCCATCACTCTCCCATATTTTTGTTGGCATCACATCACTCACTCTTCACTCACTTTTTTTTTTTTTTTTTAATTCCACTAAAATTATTAAATGACTAAAATTTCATTAAAATTAAATAAACATTACATAATATTATTAAAAAAACATAAAATAACATTACATAATACTAAAATCCTAATTTCATAATACTAAAAAACTAAATTTCATTGTCTTCATCGTCCACCTCGAGGTATGGTAATTGTTAAGCTTGAATATGATCCATAAAATCAAATCAGAGACGAAAATGTGTTTCCTCATGTCGTATCTCGGCTAAGGCTGCTTCGTCAAACACCGGTTGGATTGGAGCATTCCGAATATTAACTGGGAAGATTGTGGTACCGGCGTCATGTATAATCATGTTGAGCAATATCTCACACGCATAAACTAGTTTACTAATTCTTTCTATTGTGTGTGGCCGTAAGGGTCGTTTCAGTATACTCCATTTAGCCTTGAGAACACCAAATGCCCGTTCAATATCCTTTCGAGCTGACTCTTGTACTTTCTTGAACTTTTTCTCTTTCGGGTCGGTTGGATATTTGAACACTTTAACAAAAGTAGACCACGCAGGATATATGCCATCGGTTAGATAGTAGCCACGCTTGTACGTGCGGCCATTCACAACAAATGGGCACTTAGGTGCCGTACCATTACGCTCAGTGAGGAATAACGGAGATTGCATCACAGCATTCACATCATTGTTTGAACCCGGCGGTCCAAAGAACGCGTGCCATATCCACAAATCTTGAGATGCTACTGCCTCCATCATAATCGTGGGGTATTGATGATCCCCCTTTTTATATTGACCCCTCAATTCGTTTGGACGGTTCCTCCAAACGAAATGTGTGCAATCTTGGCTACCAATCATACATGAAATGTGATGTCTCTCTTCGAGTGCTTCGTACAAACGTGCAACATCATGGCTTATTGGCCTACGTAGGAAATCTCGACCGTATAACTGAATAATAGCGTCACAAAAAAATTGAAGGCATTCACGTGACGTTCTTTGTGCCATTTCTAAATATTCGTCAAACTCATCCGGTGGATTGCCGGTTGCAAGTTGTTTAATGGCAGACGAATATTTTTGTATGGCTGTGAAACTTTGTTTTGCTTTAGCATCGTGACCTTATTGAAAATACTCGAATATAGACTCAATAGCATGTGTGATTTTTAAAAATAAACTTTTAGCATACGATACCTATCTTCAAAAAATTGATCGTCGAATTTCGGATCTTCACAAAAATAATCACGATGCAATCTTTCTGCAGCTTTGATCCGATTGCGTTTTACTGATTTTCGTGTCGACCTTGTCGTATCATCTTCGTCAATCGCGTTAGCAAAAACCTCGAAACTACTATCGTTACACCACTCAAACGGCTCATCTAACAATATAGTCGAACCAATTCTTTTAGTTTTATTTTTTTATTTTTTTTTTATTTTTTATTTTTTTTTTGTATGTTTTTTGAGATCGGTATAATTTTTTTTGGGCAGTAGGCTTTTTTGTTTTGTTGTGTCTCACATTTTTTTTGCTCATTGTTGTCCAATATATACTAAAAAAAAAGTAACTGTTAAAGCCTCCAACGGTCCAAAATTAAACATGCAACGTTCCAATTTTCCAGCCATACCGTGCGGTAAAGTTTCACGCAAGGGAAGGATCCGTGCGGTACCGCTAGGCCGGCGGCGGTGTTTCCGCACGGGATGGATCTCGTCTGGTGCTTTCTCATGCCCACTGCCAACACCTTAACACAAGCAACTTAACTGATGTGGTGATTAAACATACTAAATAATTGATGAGAAATATCTAGGTAAAAATGAGTCTGTATTATGACCCTTGAATTTAATACATGGCTCTATATCTTGGCTTTCGACGACATAACTAGTTCTACCAATCATTAAGTTCTGAAAACTATAAGCAAGAAGATAGAGAGTTATATAAGATGTGGTTTATCGTAAATGCTCGTGTATTGATTTTTTTTAATAAAGCTATTGTGAATTGTCTGAAACAACTTTTAAACATGAGAAGTATTTTTCTTTTACACTCCTTGGTCAAAAGCTAGTTGGTCAAAACTAGAAAAATAGATTGACTTATCCAATCTACCTAGTTAGACAAAAGCTTACTTCTTAAGTAAGAAAGCCATCGAAAATTAAAACCCCAATATTCTCTTGTGGGCCTTCTGTTGTGTACCTCGATTGGCCATGTGACAGTCTGGTATTATTCCTGGGTCTATTCAAATGTCCTTTGCAACTTGGTTTTGCCTATGACAAATGTCTCTTGTGACAGTCTGGTATTATTCCTGGGTCTATTCAAATGTCCTTTTTTTTTTTTTTTTAAAGGTGAATTTCAACTTAGAAACGACCATCTTCGCGGACAGCGAAGGCCTCATCGCTACCCCGTCAGACTATGTTGTCTTAACCGGGTCCACGCTGATCTCAGGTGGTAACGGGTTTCCCCCGAAAACCGTACTGCCTCCACATAAGTTTACCTTGCTGGAGAAACAGCCGGATGAAAACCGGGCCATACTCAAGATTTGAACCCCCGCAACGAGTGGCTTGAAGGTTCAAATCTATCATTGTAATATATCTCCGGAACAATATGGTCTACAAGTGGACCACAAGTGAGGACTTCCCGGGTGGTCACCCACCCGGTACTACTCCCACTTGTGGCTCGCTTAACAAGTTAAGCCTCACCCACTAGACCACAAGTCCTTTGACCTATTCAAATGTCCTTTGCAACTTGGTTTTGCCTATGACAAATGTCTCTAGCCTTAAAAAAAAAATAAATAAAAAATAAAAAAAAAACTAATCATTATAGTTTTATCTTTTTTACTATTTGAACAAAACACAATTTTACCCTTAACCAATTAATTTAAAACTTTTTTTAAAGCTTGTTATAATAGCTTCAAATAAGGTTAATATGATAAATTTTATTTATATTTCATATCTATTTTTAAAAGTAGACAATTAATTTGAGACAACTCAAAAAATTGTGGACAATAAATATGGGATCGAGAGAGTATTATTTTTCTTTTACTGCTTTTGATTTGTCAAACTTTATATTTTATGTTCCCTACTTTTTTTTTGATGATTTTTTATTGATGCTAAACCGTCAACTTATATTGACCAAGGAATGATCAACAAAGTCAAATAGCCTAGAGTCAATCTCCGGGTAATATAAGGTATCACCAGGTCGTTAAATCCCGACAAGGTGTGAATTGTAAGTGAGCGTGCTTTGTGATCGAGTGATTATTCACAGAAAAGGTTGGTTATGAGAATTATTTGGAAATTATTAACAGAAATAGCTTAGGAAAGCTATGTGATTGATAACTGGAACTTAGATTGAGAAGAAATTGCTTAAAACCTAAAAAAACCGTACGTTTGCTGAAACGCGAACAAACGTGCGAGAAATAAAAGTGAATGAGATGATCTGAAAAGGCTACTGGTATGAAAATGGTATTTTTACAAAACTAATGATTAAAGAAAATTTTCGGAAATTTTAAATTAATTTTTACACTAATTTTATAATTACTATTAATTAAATATTAATTTCCTAATTACTTTTAATTAAATAAATTAACCTAAATTACAAATAAATATGAAATTAACTTGGAAAAATAAAAATTAAACTTAGAAAAATCTAAAATACTATAAAACTAATTTTAGAAATGAAAATATATTTTTAAGACTTTTTAATTAATTATTACTAATTATTAATTACTTTTTAATTATTTAAATTATCCTAAATTCTAATTAATTATTAAATTACACTAGAAAATTGAAAATAAAATTTGGAAAAATTAAAAATAACTAAAAACTAATTTTAGAATTTAATTTATATTTTTCTGATTTTCTAATTAATTATTATTAATTATTAACTATTTAATATTTAGTAAAAACTAATTTAAATTAAGAAAATTACTAAATGATGCAAGAAAAATCTGAAAAAATTACAGAAATTATTTTTATATACCAGAAGCCTAGGAAAAATATAAAAATGAAAATTGCTTATTAATAAGCTGAAGAATAAGCCAATTGGCTTAAATAAAAGCTATCACTTCAATTAAGTTGAGCTTTTTTGGAATTTTCTTTTTCAAACCTGCTTATTAGATGATATTAAGCAACTTTTGTGAAGTGAGTTTGGCTGAGACCAAGTGAATAAGCACTTCAAGTGCTTATTGCCTTGACAGTTGACTTTGGTCAAACTGTCAAGCCATAAGCTTCCAATAAGCTTCTCAATCAGAATCAATGGAAAAATAAGATGCAATCCACAATTGTGACAAGAAATGAGTAAAAGGGAACAAGGTTTGAGCACAGAATAAGCCTTACTAAGCTAATAAGCACTTTTGATCTACACAGTGAACCAAACACTCCTGCAGTCAAGTGAAGGGGCAATTTGAGCTTATGAAATAAGCTCAAAAGCTCAAATCAAGGACTGAGGTATCAAGATTAGCTGAAGGGCTTACCAAAAGGCCAAAGCTCCTAGGGTGGGACCCACTATGGAGCTTGTGAGATGCTTATGAAATACCTGGGTATGCTGAGTATCAAATTCAAACAAACAAATGAGACAAACTAGGGACTGCTTGCAGCCCTAGTAAACAAGCTTGAAAAAGCTAAATATGAAATGGAACCTTGAATTGGCTTGCTAGGCTTCCTAACAAACCAAGGTTCACAAGCTGAAGCTCAGAAATGACCTTATGATTGAGCTTGTGAAATGACTTAATCACACTGATTTGTCAGTGTAATGGGTTGCATTGATGGAACATCGCAAGCAAGATAAGCTGATGTAATAAGCCACAAACAGAAAGTAATGAACATACACAACAACTCACCCAAAAGGGCTATCCAAGTCCACAAAAATTACAAGCTAAAGCTAATTAATGAGCAAGGTACAAACTTAGAAAATGGCTTGGTTTGGTCAGGGTCTGTGGTGCAGGGGAGGTTCTTCCCCTGCAGCTGACTTTAAGCTTGAACACAAGCTTGTAGAAAAATCCTTAAATTAAGCGACTTATGGTGTTCCAAAGTTTAGCTGAAAGACTACCATTTTTGAAAATATCAAGGTCTAAATCAGACTGCAAAATTCTAGACAAATCCCAGAGTTTTTGGATTTTCTGACAAGGACCAATTTTTGACTTTTGATGGATAGCTTGTGGTTTGACTTTGGTGAGATTTTACTTACTCCTAGTGACTGATTATGTAGTTATGAGTTGAAATAAACTTGATTTAAGCTTTCCTAACTACTAATGAGCTGATTTGCAAGATTATGATCCTTAAACCTAGACAGTTGCCACTAAAATGAGATCAAAGAGTCATTTTGACTTTTTACTAAACAAGCATTAGATTTTATGACTGATGATGAGGCGAAAAATGAACCACTTTTAGGGGGTCATTTAAGCCCGGAATTGAATTTATTTGATCAAATATTGCCCTAAATCGTTCCTTTTGTGATTTTAGGTACTTTGGGAGAGAAATCTGGAAAAGGAAGCAATTCGGACGTTTTTGGAGCATAAAAGTGAAGAAAACGCCAAAGACTTAATTTTCCAAGCTGGGAACAGTAGGTGACGGCTTCAAGAGCAACATCCTGACGGCGTCAAGAGCAAATTGCATGACGGCCCAGTGCAAACATGAAGGCGTCTCATGAAGAGCGTCAAGAGTTAAACACGTGACGGCCTGTAAAACCTTAATACATGACGGCGTCAGATGAAGATCAAGGCAGTCCGAGAATCCTTTTGGCGGCGAGATGACGGCGTCACCTATTTGGTCTTGACGCCGTCAGCCTCAGTTTTCTATATATAGTTTTCTAATTTTCATTCATTGAGAGGAACAAGTTTGGAGAAACCCTAAGGCCGAACCTATTACGAATTTTACAGGTTTTTCAAGGGTTTTCAGCCCTTGAACCCTTTCATGTGTAATTAAGATAAGTGTTCTTCCAATTCAATCAATATGTCTATGTGTTGGTTGTCTATATCTTGTGCTTGTCTTAATTCCACCATGCTAGGCTAGATTTATCTTGTGTTTGCTTAGATCTAATGAAACCTAGATGTTGATTATATGTTGATTACTTGTTTATGGTTGTATTGGATGAATGATTTCGATGTTAGGCTTAAGAAAACTGGCAGATCTCCAAATGGTAATATGCTTGAACGTCTTAGGAAACATGAACTGATGTGCACTAGGTTTTATTGGTTGTATTTAATGCATGAGTAAATTCTAATGATCCCATGTTAGGAGCTTCTTAGCCGGCTCGACATAGGAGTGAAGTAGGCATTCATAGGATTGGGGAGTTAAGTGCGCCACCCTATGAATGGTATTAAGGAATACAATCCATCATCCACGCAACTATAACAAGTAATTAACATGTAAAAGATATCTAGGGAGTAGTGAAATCTAAGTAAACACAATTTCTCCGCTTATTGCTCACAACCTTAGTTTAATATAGTTTATTTTCATTTCTAGTATTTTATTTTGATTGCATCTTTAGTATTGGGTTAGTTGACTAGCAACTAATTCCGCCCAAATCCTTCAAACCCGAGATTTTTTACTTGCTTTCTAAAAAATATAAAAATACAAAAATAATCATCCCTCATCTTTAGAACTAGTATTTAGGTTTTCTAATCCTAGCGACACTATTCCTAGCTGAACGATCAATCCCCCGGTACTTGTCACTATACTATACTACAACGATCAGGTACACTGCCTGGTGGGGGGTGTAAGCTTCTCAAGATCCCTTGAGAGGTAAAGCCTGGTGCGATTCCCACGTATCAAGTTTTTGGCGCCGCTGCCGGGGAATAGTTATTGTCTAGGTTAGAATTTCTTTTTATTAGGTCTACTTGCTAGATTCCTTTCTAGTAAGATTTTATTTTCATTTTTAGGTTTCTTTAGTCTATCTTATTTCTTTGTGTTTTTGTTCGTAACTTTTCACCACCCGACATCATGGACGATGGGAATATCTTTGAACCCGTCATCCCACCACAACAAAACCCACCACTAGAACCTCTTAGGCCCCGAACCTTAGGAGAGTATTCCCGACCTAGCCACCAAGGCTACCGAAACACCATTGAGCTCACCGGAGCCAATGTGAATCCCTTGCGATCTGACACGATCCGGTTGGTGCAAAGCGGATGTGCATTCCATGGACTTCGTTCCGAAGATCCAAACGAACATCTTAAGGACTTCTTTAAAATCGTAGACTCCATAGACCTAGATGTTGAAACTAGAGAGACAACCCGATTACGCCTATTCCAATTCTCTCTACGGGATCAAGCTAGTCAATGGCTTGAGCGTTTACCCGCGGGATCCATCACCACATGGGATGATCTCACCACTCGTTTCCTTGCTCAATTTTTCCCACCGAGGAGAATGATGCGTGGGAATTGCACCAGGCTTTATCTCTCAAGGGATCTTGAGAAGCTTACAACCCCCACCAGGCAGTGTACCTGATCGTTGTAGTATAGTATAGTGACAAGTACCGGGGGATTGATCGTTCAGCTAGGAATAGTGTCGTTAGGATTGAAATTAATCTAACTAGGTCTAAAGGTGAAGGATGATTCTTTTTGTATTTTTATATTTTTTGAAAAGCAAGTAAAAATCTCGGGTATTGGGAGAGTGGGCGGAATTAGTTGCTAATCAACTAACCCAAAAGCTACTAATTAAACTAATTAACAAGAAAACTAAACTAAGGTTCTACAAGATAAGTGAAGCATGTCTACCCATGATATGTTACTCCTTGCTAGCTATCCAATCCTACCTATTGAATTGTAACCTTGTTTTAATTGACGGGTTGTATTCCTTAATACCATTCATGGGGTATCGCACATAACTCCCCAATTCTATGAGCTCTTATCTCCTCCTACACCATGCCCAGCACAACTATAGGGATTGTAAACAGTGGCTCATGCATTAAATACAACCAATAAAGACCTAGTGCAATCGGTTCATGTTTCCTAAGACGTTCAAGCATGTTACCATTTGGAGATCTGCCAGTTTTCTTAAGCCTAACATATAAATCATTCAATCAAAACAAGAATCAATAGGAAACAAGGATTATAAACTAAACCAACTAGATCTATTGAAGTTGTCACGCCTTAATTGATGGAGATAGACACAACATCAACAAGAAATCAATGAGATCTAATCAATTATATACAAGTTTCACATAATCATAAGTAGACACAAGGTGAATTAGCAAAACATAATCAAAGAAAGACAATCAACAAGAATAATGAAAGACATAGTTGAGATAGAATCATGAAACCAATACATGATGTTTATGGAGTGATTGAAACCCTCTAAGTTGCTGGAAAAACACCCACCTAAACCCCGGAATCGACTTTAGGGTTTAGGGCTTAAAAATAATGAAGTTTTGATGTTATATTTATAGGCTGAAATCTACCCGGCCCGGTCGTGACGGCGTCAGACCAACTTTGACGGCGTCACGACCAACAATTTTTACCAAATTGTAGATCCCTTCGTCCTCTTCGTGTGGGCTTTTGAATCACCTAAATCCGAGTTCGTATGCAAAAGTTATGACCAAAACAATATCAGCTACTCCGCGCGCAAGTTTTGACAAGTTTACACGTGACGGCCTTGGGTGACGCCTTCACATTCTCTCTGGGCCATCACCACTTTTACTCTTGACGTCGTCACCAAAATGCTCTTGACGCCGTCAGGTACTGTTCCCAGCAAGGAAAATTAAGACTTTGTCGTTTTCTTCACTTTTATGCTCCAAAAACGTCCAAAATGCTTCCTTTTCCAGAATTCACTCACAAAGTACCTAAAATCACAAAAGGAACGATTTAGGGTAATATTTGATCAAATAAATTCGAATTCGGGCTTAAATGACCCCCTAAAAACGGATCATTTTTCGCCTCATCAGAGAACTACTAAGCTTAGAAATGACATCTTGATGTTCCAACAACGTCAAAATGAATCTCTTTATGAAGCATGGACTCGTTTCAAGGACTTACTCCAAAAAGTCCCTCATCATGGCATAGATCTTTAGCTCCAAGTTCAAATCTTTTATGACCATATCGATCTCTCCACGAGGCGAGCCATTGACCAATCGGCCGGTGGTAAGCTACGTGATCTAAGTGCGGAACAATCATGGGAACTCATAGAAGATCTTGCTCTCTATGACAACGAAAGTTGGAATGATCCCCGTGATTTGAACAAAACGGTCAAGGCAATATCTTTGCCTTCGAACAACTCTAGCACTCCCGACCGTAGGATCATGGAACTTGAGTACCAAGTCAAGTTTCTCATGAAATCCTACGAAGCTCCTAAGCCTTCAAGCCAAGTGAACAAAATCACTTCTTCATGCGAATTATGTAGTGGTCCCCATGACACTCGTGATTGTGTGGAACTCCCCAGAACAGCTTTTGCGGACTACGCATCTACGCGTACCGACAAAGCGGGAGATAAGTGGTACACTTTCAAGCCCGAGCCAAACCCTTACGGTGATTCATACAACCCCTCTTGGAAAAATCACCCAAACCTTAGGTGGAAACAAAATCAACCCAATTCTTCCAATCCGCCTAATCGTTACCAACCAAACGGTCCACCCTCCAACCGTATTTTCAACAAAAATCCTTCTAACATTGATGTCAAAGTTCATGGCATCTCAAGAAGCTCGCATCTCTAAGTTTGAAGCCGATTTCAAACAAAAGCAAAACGAGATGACCACCAAAATTGACACATTGTTGAAAGTTCTCAATGACCGAGAAATGGGAGCACTCCCAAGTGACACGGTCAAGAATCCGAAACTAAACGTTAATTCCATATCTTCAGTTTCGTCACCCACTTCGTTTCCACAATACTACTCGGTTAAATCAACGAGCACGTGTTTCAAACAAAACCAAATTCTTCAAAAGGACCAATCAAGTAAAACACCCGATATAAAACCGGTCAAAAGTATAGTTGAAACACCTCCTACACAAGACCTTGACGATGAATTCAAGGAACTTCACCTTGAACGTCTCGTCATTGATGTCTTAGCCCGTGCTCCCTACTATAGTGCTCTCCTAGAAAAATATGAGAAATTTAAACTAGGTAAAAATGGGACCGCCTTCGTTCAAAACAAGTTGCCTAAAAAGCTTGATGATCCGGGTATATTTGTTTTACCTTGTAAGATAGGAAGATCCGAAGCTTTCGACACACTAGCCGATTTAGGGTCAAGCCTCAACTTGATTCCCTTATCCCTATTCACAACTCTTAAGCTAGGAAAGTTAGAGGAAACGGAGGTATTGATAGGTCTAGCGGATGGAAGTATTGCCCACCCGGTTGGAATGATTAAGGATGTAGTTGTTCACGTAGGAAAATTAACTATCTTAGCGGATTTTCACGTCCTAGACATGGTTAGTGACACTACATGCCCATTATTGGTAGGAAGAGGATTTTTAGCAACCGCTGGCGCCATGATAGATTGTAAGGAGTCTAAGATAGCGGTAGGTGAAGGCGATACTTGGTCGGTGTACGATGTTAAGAAGCATAGTTATGATTGTGATGATGAACCGACACCACATTGGGTAGAGATGAATAGGAGACCATCTAGATATGGACCTTGGATAGAAAGGAACTTTATAGGACCTCAATGCCCATTCTATCTAGAAAAAGATTTCATTGAAAAGACACATTCAGTGGAACAACTCATAGCTAGAGATGAAGAGCTAGATCCCTTTGAGGACCCCTTAGTCTTTAGGAAGATGATTGAGTTCTTGAGCATAATGCCTATTAATATATAGATGAATAAGTGGAAAAGAGAGGGAGACAAGTGTAAATGGAGGTGGGACAAGCTACCTAAAGAAGGTGACGGATCATGGCACATGAGGATGAATTTGTATGATCCGGATGGAGAAAAGTATGAAAGGTCATACCATACTAAGGAAACCGATAGGAAGTTGAAACCTAAGTTTGATCCCAAAGATGTCCTCAATGAGGAACTCACCCGTATCACGTAGTAACCCATGACCTTGAGTCTAGCTACAAGACTCGTAAATAAAGAAAAGCGCTTCTTGGGAGGCAACCCATGATTTTGTGTGATTTTATTTTGTTTGGTTGTTATTTGCTTCCGTATGCATGTTTTATTTTTATTGTTGGTAGATCATGTTTCTAAACTAAAAAGTGGAAATCACTTTGTTGTTTTGGCCTAGTCTTAACTCCACCCAAAAGTATTTTTGCAAAAGATAAGTGTAAGGGGAAACCCCAAATATGTTTTTAAGAAACAAACCGATCATGATTCTCCACAATATTAAATGGACATGTATATTCGTATTTGTTAGAGTCAAATGCTTGTATTGAGTCATAATGAAGTTTTGCAGGATTTTCCAGGAAGTAAGACCAAGTTTTTCCAGAAATTTTCCGGAAACTTAACATAAGAATTTCTGCAGGCCACTTCTGACGGCGTCACGAGATTACTCTTGACGGCGTCACGTGTATAAACCTGAAAATTTAACCAGTTTAGTTTTTCTAACGGAGTTTTAAAGTTTTTGTTGAATTATTAAGTTTTATAATCTCCAGGAAATCTGCAAACTTCATTCCACAAGCATTATATCTTACTTTATTTTCTAGGATTTAGTAACTTATATAGATTGTCGCCGATTTTATGCGAGGTTGCTTTGTTTGTTTTCTCAGGATTTACAGGTTATGTATGACAAGAAGATGATTATTATTTTGGAAGGGAAGCTTTGATTGTTCATTTTCTTGGAGGAAGATCTAACCTGGCCACCTTATTATCCATACCGAGCGAATCAGGGGAGTATTTGATTTCATTCTTTTTACTTATTTCACTTTTACATTCTTTACTTGAACATTGGGGACAATGTTCATCTTAAGTGTAAGGGGAGGGTAAAATGATGATACCTTACATGTACACTTTCGCTTGAGTTTGTTTGTTTGACAGTAGATGTGTAATAAAACTATGAGAAATACTTGTTAGTGCAATTTTAGCGCCAAATTTAAATTTTTTTACAACATTTAGGAGTGAAACTTTAGCCATAGCAAGCGTCTCATGGATAGGAGATTGTATGACTAGCACAAAACCGTACTATTCAGAAAAATTTTCCACTCAAATATGTGAGGTTCGGCTTTAGATTTGATAGGAAAAGCATTTACTATTAGTGTTTGTGAGTGTACCGGTAGCATTTAGATTCTAGAACTTGCGTTAGTGATGCATCCCGAGACCGCTAGTGAGACTACATTCGTATAGTAGGATTTACTACATGATAAGAGGCATTAGGATCACCCTTGTTTTAAACCCGTATCATAATTACTTGACCATTTAAGTCATATTACTTGGCTAGTTAAGTCAATTAATTTTTCCCACACCATTAGCGTTGTACTCATTTTTAGTACACGAAACCCCTAGTACACCCCTCCGAGCCTATCCTTTCGTTTCTAACTTTAAGCATCTTACTTAAAGGAAGAATTTGTTACACCCCACTTAAATGTACACCCAAATCGTCTTAGCCTTCCGTGTATGCGCTCATTTTTAGTGCATTATTGTTATTTGTTAAACCCTAAGTTAACTATCTAATTGATTACATGGTTGCTAAGTCGAGTCATATTCTTGTACATATTGTTTTTGGACGATTGAGACTCATGGGTAAAGTACTTATTTTATGGAGTAATGGGGAAGAACATCATTTATTACCCCCATATGTACATTAATCTTAAATGTACTCAAAGTGTTTTGATTTTCTTAATTCGAGTCATTAGATTAGTTATTGTAAAGTATGTAAAAATTCAAGTGTAAGGGGAATTTCCATTCCCTATGATGTATTATTTTGGATGGTAGGGCAAGAGTGTATGCAAAAAAAAAAGAAAAAAAAATCAAAAAATCAAGAAAAAGAAAAGAAAAAAAAAAATAGAAAAAGAAAAAGAGAAAAAAACATACGGACTACCATTCCTTTTCATTCTATGTTCATTTTATGTTTTTGTTATTTTTCATTTACTAGCTTAAGTCGAGTCTAGTCTTGGCTTAGCATCGCCATATAGTACATGTAATTAACCAAGATTGTTAACTCGCCACCAGTAAAGACTGCCTATACCCAACAAAGCCGTGTATTTCATATCCCTACACCTAACATTACAACCCTTTAAAAGACCTCTTTGATAGTTTATCCTATGTGCTTACGCCATCTGGTGGAGGTTTGATCTTTTCCCAAGCCTATGGTAATCTATTTTGCTATGACAGGTAGTGAGAGATATCTTCCGTTTACATATTGTAATTTATACTTTATTACACCCGAGAGATGTGAGTATCTAAACACTATTTGTGAGGTGCTAGTATATGACCTCCGTGCTTGTCTTTGGTCTTTAGTGGAACGATTATTTGTTGTAATTACTTTTATATTAGTGTTAAATTACCCCTAACTTGTCGCATTTGCTTGAGGACAAGCAAATCTCAAGTGTAAGGGTATATGATGAGGCGAAAAATGAACCACTTTTAGGGGGTCATTTATGCCCGAAATTAAATTTATTTGATCAAATATTGCCCTAAATTGTTCCTTTTGTGATTTTAGGTACTTTGGGAGAGAAATCTGGAAAAGGAAGCAATTCGGACGTTTTTGGAGCATAAAAGTGAAGAAAACGCCAAAGACTTAATTTTCCAAGCTGGGAACAGTAGGTGACGGCGTCAAGAGTAAATTGTATGACGGCCCAGTGCAAACATGAAGGCGTCGCATGACGAGCGTCAAGAGTTAAACACGTGACGGCCTGTAAAACCTTAATACATGACGGCGTCAGATGAAGATCAAGGCAGTCCGAGAATCCTTTTGGCGGCGAGATGACGGCGTCACCTATTTGGTCTTGACGCCGTCAGCCTATGTTTTCTATATATAGTTTTCTAATTTTCATTCATTGAGAGGAACAAGTTTGGAGAAACCCTAAGGCCGAACCTATTACGAATTTTACAGGTTTTTCAAGGGTTTTCAGCCCTTGAACCCTTTCATATGTAATTAAGATAAGTGTTCTTCCAATTCAATCAATATGTCTATGTGTTGGTTGTCTATATCTTGTGCTTGTCTTAATTCCACCATGCTAGGCTAGATTTATCTTGTGTTTGCTTAGATCTAATGAAACCTAGATGTTGATTATGTGTTGATTACTTGTTTATGGTTGTATTGGATGAATGATTTCGATGTTAGGCTTAAGAAAACTGGCAGATCTCCAAATGGTAACATGCCGAACGTCTTAGGAAACATGAACTGATGTGCACTAGGTTTTATTGGTTGTATTTAATGCATGAGTAAATTCTAATGATCCCATGTTAGGAGCTTCTTAGCCGGCTCGACATAGAAGTGAAGTAGGCACTCATAGGATTGGAGAGTTAAGTGCGCCACCCCATGAATGGTGTTAAGGAATACAATCCATCATCCACGCAACTATAACAAGTAATTAACGTGTAAAAGATATCTAGGGAGTAGTGAAATCTAAGTAAACACAATTTCTCCACTTATTGCTCACAACCTTAGTTTAATACAGTTTATTTTCATTTCTAGTATTTTATTTTGATTGCATCTTTAGTATTGGGTTAGTTGACTAGCAACTAATTCCGCCCAAATCCTTCAAACTTGAGATTTTTTACTTGCTTTCTAAAAAATATAAAGATACAAAAATAATCATCCCTCATCTTTAGAACTAGTATTTAGGTTTTCTAATCCTAGCGACACTATTCCTAGCTGAACGATCAGTCCCCCGGTACTTGTCACTATACTATACTACAACGATCAGGTACACTGCCTGGTGGGGGTTGTAAGCTTCTCAAGATCCCTTGAGAGGTAAAGCCTGGTGCGATTCCCACGTATCAACTGAGATGAACTATTACTACCTATTGTGATATGTATAAGCCAAAAGTTCCAACTCAAACTCCTCCTGAGTCTTGAAACTCAGCACATCCAAACAACCCTTTTAAAATACTTGCTTTTGATTTAAGGAAGAAAATCAAACTCAGAACCTTGAAACTGCTTAATATAGGTTTGTTGTGACTTGCTAAGTTGAACTGAGTTCAGGTACACAGATTTAAGCTACAATTACTTAGTGTACTAGATTAGACTAAAATTTGACAGTTAATTATGGTTTTTCTAATGAACAGACTTCCACTTAACCAAGTACTTATCTCAAGATACCTAGTAACTTATCAATCACTAATAAGCATAAATTAACACAAATAAGCAGATAAGAACACATGAGCAGTAAAACATGAAATGAGGAAATCCTTACAAATGCCTTCCAGCCAAGATATCTTGAACCAATGACCAAGGAAACCAACCTATTGACCTCCCATGAGGTCTCTAAACCATAAACATCCAAAGCTCCACCTTGTTTCAGCTGTCTTCACCATCACCCATGATTTTTTTATTTTATTTTTATTTTTTATTATTTTTGCTATTTTTCTTAAACTTAGGTAAAAACCATTCCACAACTTGAAAACTTATTTAAAACAGATACATGAGGGTTTATATGAGTGAGCAAACAATTATATATCACTAATAATCCTTAAGCAAGAGATTTGAATTTCTAAATAAACTTAAAAATTACCAACTGTGAATAAACTTGAAACAGATCTTTCATTAACTTAAAAATGGATTTCAGAGGTACAATTAGATACTAAAACAACAAAAACTACATACTACTCACTACTAATGCTTACATTGAGCTACTACTTATACTAGGAGACTAAAATAATCCGCCATATCTTCCACATGGCCTTCTGTTCAAATTTGAGGGTTCCCATGGCTTTCTTGTTGACCATAGACCAAATCCTCACCGTTCAATTGAGATATTATCAATCCAAGCCTTTGATTACCATTTTTGGCGCCAAAACATACACGGGGCAATTCTAGTGGTATGGTTGGGGCATTAAATGAAGTGGTGGTGAGGGTTGGTTAGGTTGGTGAATTCATTTATTATGGGGGGTTAAGTTGGTGAAAAGGTTAGGGTAGGGGAGACAAGGAGGAGGGAAAACGAGGGAAAGGTTGGGGAAGACAGTCTGTTTGACCGTGGGTTTGACCGGGGTATTTTATTAGTAAAATGGGAGGTGGGCCTGGGTGATGTTTGGGCTTGGATGTGGGTGGACTGGGCTTTGGATTTGGTTTAAATAATAAAAGGGTCCGGTTGGTTTTTAGCTATCACAAGGACCATAATTGCAATTTCACCAAACTTTGTGGACTGATTTTGTAATTTTCCCTCGTTGCTTCCGAGGACCAAAAATGCCAAGTACCATAATTCCAAGAACCATTTTTGCCATTTTCAATTGTTTCAAAATTCTCAGGGACCTATTTTGCCAAATTTGAAATCTCAGGGACCAAATGTGTAATTTTGGAAAACTTTTGACCCAAGTATAATATTTTGTAATTTTTGACTTTTAAAACCTTGGGTTAACTTTTCCTATCAAAATAAATGCATAGGGACTATTTTTGACAAGTTTTGAAACTCGGGGGACTGAAACTGCCAATATTGCAAACTTTGTACGTTTTTCCTTTGTTTTTGCACATTTTGCATTTAAAACATATAAAACACAATCCCTGGGATAATTTAAGTATTTTGATAACTTTTTGATTATTTTTGTATGTTTTGACAGTTTAAATACGACAAAAATGATGAGTGTTTGAGCACTCATCAATCCCCCACACTAAACTATTGCTAGTCCCTAGCAATCTTTTTAGAAAACTTGATGGATTTGAAAAACTCTTTACCAAAAGCCATCACTTCTGGAGTAGCCAGATGTATCGATTCAAGTAAGAACTATGGTCCACCTGATAACCATGTGATTTTGAGCAAACCACCAGCTTTCAACGGTTTTGATTAGTCTTTACCAAGAGCCGTTTGCTCCTGGACTAGCCAACTCTTGATGGACCTAGTCAACATCTTGGTGAGCTGATTACCAATTATGGATTTTCCACTGCCTTTACCACAAGCCATAATCTTGCGGGCTAGCCAACTCATTCGCTTTATGGGATATGGCGAGTTGATTTACCATACAATTTTGGGCAAATTGCAAGCCGTAAACGGATTTGAGTTATCTTTACCAAGAGTCGTTCGCTCCTGGATTAGCCAATCCTTTTGTTGGTTAGACAAGGCGGACTGATAACCACAAAAATTTTGAAATAAAGTGAAAAATTTTTGAAAATTTTTGCCAAAAACGGGGGTACTAGAAGATATATTTTGATAAAATTCGCTAGAATTTCCCCCCCACACTTAGAAATGAATATTGTCCTCAATATTCAAAGTCCCGGCTATTATACCGACTCTTTGAACGGAAAAAGCTAATATTCGAATCTAACTGTGGAAACACCATATTTCACTTTATTTCTATATATATACACTTTTTTTTTTGTACTTATATACATATATATGATGAGGCGAAAAATGAACCACTTTTAGGGGGTCATTTAAGCCCGAAAATGAATTTATTTGATCAAATATTTCCCTAAATCGTTCCTTTTGTGATTTTAAGTACTTTGGGAGTGAAATCTGGAAAAGGAAGCAATTCGGACGTTTTTGAAGCATAAAAGTGAAGAAAACGCCAAAGACTTAATTTTCCATGCTTGTAACAATGTGTGACGGCGTCAAGAGGATGAAGTTGACGGCGTCAAGAGTAAAGATCATGACGACCCAGTACAGAAATGAAGGCGTCACAAAGAAGAGCGTCAAGAGTTAAATGTGTGACGGCCTGGAAAAATGGAATACATGACGGCATCAGATGTAGATCAAGGCAGTCCGAGGATTATTTTGGCGGCGAGATGACGGCGTCACAAGGTTGTTCTTGACGCCGTCAGCCTCTATTATCTATATATAGTTTTCTAATTTTCATTCATTAAGGAGGAACAAGTTTGGAGAAACCCTAAGGCCGAACCATATACGTATTTTACAGCTTTTTCAAGGGTTTTCAGCCCTTGAATGCTTACATGTGCTATTGAGATAAGTATTCTTTTAATTTAATCAATATGTCTATGTGTTGGTTGTCTATATCTTGTGCTTGTCTTGATTCCACCATGCTAGGCTAGATTTATCTTGTGTTTGCTTAGATCTAATGAAACCTAGATGTTGATTATGTGTTGATTACTTGTTTATGGTTGTTTTGGATGAATGATTTCAATGTTAGGCTTAAGAAAACTGGCAGATCTCCAATTGGTAACATGCTTGAACGTCTTAGGAAACATGAACCGATGTGTACTAGGTTTTATTGGTTGTATTTAATGCATGAGTAAATTCTAATGATCCCATGTTAGGAGCTTCTTAGCCGGCTCGACATAGGAGTGAAGTAGGCACTCATAGGATTGGGGAGTTAAGTACGCCACCCCATGAATGCTATTAAGGAATACAATCCGTCATCCACGCAACTATAACAAGTAATTAACGTGTAAAAAATATCTAGGGAGTAGTGAAATCTAAGTAAACACATTTCTCCGCTTATTGCTCACAACCTTAGTTTAATTTAGTTTATTTTCATTTTTAGTATTTTATTTTGATTGCATCTTTAGTATTGGGTTAGTTGACTAGCAACTAATTCCGCCCAAATCCTTAAAACCCAAGATATTTACTTGCTTTCTAAAAAATATAAAAATACAAAAAAGAATCATCTCTCATCTCTAGAACTAGTAATTAGGTTTTCTAATCCTAGCGACACTATTCCTAGCTGAACGATCAATCCCCCGGTACTTGTCACTATACTATACTACAACGATCAGGTACACTGCCTGGTGGGGGTTGTAAGCTTCTCAAGATCCCTTGAGAGGTAAAGCCTGGTGCAATCCCTACGCATCAATATACATTTTTCAAACAGCGGGGGGTTGGCCATTCCCCCACACTAGGTGGTAGAAAGTAGAAAGAATCAGAGATACGGGTGAAAACCCATATTGTGCTATTGTTTTTGTTCATCGAGTCGCTAGCTTGACTCGATCCCCGAATTCAATTGTCCTTGGGGAAAGTTTGGAGATCCGGGACAACCATGGATGGTATGTCGTCTCCAAAGTAATGCTTTAAACGATGTCCATTCACTTTGAAATTTGGGCCGTCGTTTAGAGATAACTCGACGGTGCCATAAGGATAAACCTTAGCGATAGTGAATGGACCAGTCCATCGGGTTTTGAGCTTTCCCGAGAAGATCTTGAGTCTAGAGTTGAAAAGAAGGACTCGATCACCAACGTTGAAAACGCGGTTCTTGATTTTGGAGTCATGAATCTTCTTTGTCTTTTCTTTGTAGATCAAAGAGTTCTCGTAAGCTTGATCACGAAGTTCATTTAATTCATTCAGTTGAACTTTTCTATGATCACCCGCAGTTTTGAGGTCAAAATTGGCATGCTTGAGAGCCCAATAGGCTTTGTGCTCAAGCTGGATCGGAAGATGGCACGCTTTCCCGTACACAAGTTTGTAAGGCGTACACCTAATGGGTGTTTTGTAAGCAGTACGGAAAGCCCAAAGTGCATCATCTAATTTATCCGACCACGATGCACGATTTTCACCTACGGTTCTTTCTAAAATTCTTTTAATGCCCCGATTGGAAACTTCGACTTGTCCACTTGTTTGAGGGTGGTACGCAGTAGAAAGACGGTGAGTTACAACGTACTTTTGCATGACTTTGTCGAATTTGTCATTACAGAAGTGCGTACCACGATCACTAATAATAGCACGTAGAGTTCCGAATCGGGCAAAAAGAGCTTTTAGGAATTTCACAACTACTCGGGCATCATTAGTGGATAAAGCTTTCGCTTCAACCCATTTTGACAAATAGTCAACAGCCACGAGTATGTATTTGTTGCCATGAGAAGACGGAAATGGCCCCATAAAGTCGATGTCCCAGATGTCAAAAATTTCACAAACTTGAATTGCATTCTGAGGCATTTCATTCTTTTGTGAAATATTCCCGTGACGTTGACAAGCGTCACAGGACTTGACCAATTCTTGGGCATCCTTGTAGATTGTGGGCCAATAAAAGCCGGAATCAAACAAAATTTTGGCGGTGTAGTTGGGATTGTGGTGGCCCCCCGTGGGACCAGCATGGCAAGCCTTTAAAATTTCAGTGGCTTCCTGACCATACACACACCGTCGGATGACTTGATCCGCGCAAATTTTGAACAGGTAGGGGTCGTCCCAGAAGTAATGTTTTACATCTTTGAAGAATTTATTTTTCTGTTGGGACGACATCCTTTTCACAATGAAGTTACCCGCAAGGTAGTTTGCAAAGTCGGCAAACCATGGGGTAATCGAGTCTCCACGAAATGAAACCGCATTGAGGGTTTTGAGAGGAAATGTTTCATTTATTTCCTTTTTCTCGAAAGCATCTTGGTGAGGGTTTTCAAGACGGGAGAGATGATCAGCAGCTAGGTTCTCAGCTCCTTTTTTTATCACGAATAATGATATCAAATTCCTGTAGGAGGAGAACCCAACGGAGGAGTCTCGGCTTTGCATCTTGTTTTGCAAAGAGGTACTTCAAAGCCGAATGATCCGTATACACTATGCTCTTGGTCAGTATCAAGTATGGCCTAAATTTTTCGAAAGCATACACCACAGCTAACAATTCTTTTTCAGTGGTGGTGTAATGACTTTGAGCCTTGGTCATAGTTTTGCTGGCATAGTGTATAGGCTGAAAATGTTTTGTTTTTCGTTGCCCCAAGACTGCCCCTATCGCATAATCACTAGCATCACACATGAGCTCGAAGGGTAAGTCCCAATCGGGGGCAACAAGAATCGGTGCCTCGGTAAGCTTTTTCTTTAATGTTTCAAAAGCTTCGATGCACTCGGGGGAGAAGATAAAGGGAGCATCCTTTTCGAGGAGATGGGTCATAGGCCGGGCGATTTTTGAAAAATCTTGAATAAACCTACGATAGAAACCGGTATGACCCAAAAAGCTCCTAACACCTTTCACGGTTGTGGGATGAGGCAATTTTGCAATGACGTCCACTTTGTCTCTGTCAACCTCAATCCCGTTTTTTGAAATTTTATGACCGAGGACAATGCCCTCTTTGACCATAAAGTGACTCTTCTCCCAATTTAGACATAACTTTGTGTCTTCACAACATTTTAGCATGCTGTCTAAATGGGAGAGACATGATTGGAACGAATCCCCAATGACCGAAAAATCGTCCATAAAGACCTCCATAGTTTTCCCGATCATGTCGGAAAATATGGCCATCAAACATCTCTGAAACGTGCCCGGAGCATTACATAAGCCAAATGGCATACGTTTATATGCAAAAGTTTCATAGGGGCACGTGAAAGTGGTCTTTTCCTAATCTTGCAGATCTATGGGAATCTGAAAGTAACCCGAGAAACCATCGAGGAAGCAATAGTACTCATTCCCCGCTAATCTCTCGAGCATCTGATCCATAAAGGGCAGAGGAAAATGATCTTTACGGGTGGCGTCATTTAACTTACGATAGTCAATGCAGACAGGCCAACCCGTAACCAAACGAGTTGGAATCAACTCATTCTCCTCATTTGTGACAACAGTAATGCCACCCTTTTTTGGAACACAATGAATTGAGTTAACCCAAGGACTGTCCGAGATAGGGTAAATCGATCCGGCATCAAGAAGTTTTAAAACCTCTTGTTTGATGACCTCGTGAATTTTTGGATTCACCCTTCTTTGTAGTTGGACTGCTGGTTTGAAGTCGTCCTCCATTAAAATCTTGTGAGTACAAAATTCAGGGTCAATGCCCTTGATGTCGGAGAGTCGCCAAGCAATTGCTTGTTTATGAGACTTCAAAACCTTTATGAGAGCAGCCTTTTCCTCAACACTTAAGTCTTTAGCAATTATGACGGGCAATTTATCATCACCCTCCAGAAATGCATATTCAAGATGAGGCGGCAAGTCCTTAAGTTCAACCTCGGGGAAGTCATTAGTTTTCTCAATATGTTTGACTTCCTCCTTATGAAGTGTTTGTGGTAGAACAGGAAGAGGAGAGGGATCTTCGTTTAATAATTTTTCAAGTATGAGAATATCCCTCTCGAGGTCAATCTCTTGGTTATCGATTCCATCAGGAATCGAGTCACTTTTGAGAAAAGCCTCAATTTTTTCTAAGATGAAGTCACTTCCCTCAAACGGAGTGAGGGAAGGAGAAGAATTGGCTATGATGGGATGAGAAGATTGAGTGAGATTTTCACTCGAAGAATTATCAATGAAACCTAGAACCTCTTGAGCGTACTCCTCAGCAGCTACATCGATGACATCTATTCGGTTTACCGATTCAGAGTCATAATTGGAGGAGTATCTCGAAGTTTGATTTAGGTTGAAGGTAATGGCTTCCGTTCCAACACGTAATGTGATATCATGCTCAAATACATCGATAAGAGCGCGCCCAGTTCTAAGGAATCCCCTTCCAAGAATGAGAGGGACCCTAGAATCGGCATCAAAGTCTACAATCACAAAATCTGCCGAAAAATGGAACTTTCCCACTTTAATGAATACGTCCTCGGCAATGCCAAAAGGACGTGAAATCGAACGATCGGCAAGCTCTAAAGTCATGCACGTGGGAGTGAGTTCGGGAAGAGAAAGTTTCTTCCATACAGAATATGGCATTAGGTTAATGCTAGCACCTAGATCGGCTAAGGCGAAGCATTCAACCATACCCAGGAAAGTACAAGGAATGAGAAATTTCCCGGGGTCTCCAAGCTTTTCAAGAAGCTTTTTCAAGAGAACTGCTGAGCAGTGCTCATTCAGAGGAGTTCTTGCCATCTCAAAGAGTTTTTCTTTATTACTCAACAGATTTTTGATTGTTGATGCAAACTTGGGCATCAAGAGAATAGCATCCGCGAAGCTAATATCAAAGTGCAAATCTTGGAAGATTTGGAAAAATTTATCCATTTGGTGACTAGCTTTTTCGCGGAGCTTTTGTTCATTGAGACGTGATGGATAAGGAATAGAAGTTTTGGATTTTGGGTTGTCCACTGGAGTTTCTGTGGTTCAAAGACAACTCCAGGCTTACATCTGGTTTCAGGATTAACCCGAGGTTGGACGTGTGCTGTACTTCGTGGGCTAGGAGTTTGCACCTTGTCCTTTGTTACCTCAGGTTCACGATCCACTACCTTTGGAGGAGAGGAAGAAGAGGTAGTAGGAATCGCGGGTTCATCATATGTAGCACCACTTCGTGTTGTGATCGCCTTAGCATCGCCCCTCGGGTTAGCGATCGTGTTGCTCGGTAAAGTAGTACCTGAGCCCGAGGGTCGATCATTTAAAGACTTCTTGATATCAGAAATCTGGCTGACCAGCTACTTGTTCAACTCTTCTTGGGACTTCATGAATTGCTTTAACAACTCATCAGATGAAGGCCCGGTTGGAACAATGGCTTGATTCGGATTAGGAAGATTTTGAGCTCGATTGTTCGGATTGGGGCCTTGATTGAAATTTCCTTGGTTTTGATGATGGAAATTCCTTTGATTCTGGTGATTGTTTCCATGAAAGTTCCCGGGATTGAAATTACCCTGACCTTGGTTCCGGTTAAAGTTTCCTTGATTTTGGTATCCTTGGTTTTGATTTTGGAAACTGTGACCCTGATTGAAGTTACCTTGATTTTGATAACCTTGGTTCACTCTATTTTGATTTTGGCCACGGTTTTGGACATTTTGGTTTTGATTAAAACCAGGAGGTCCGGGATAATGGTGAGGACGATAGTTCGGGTCCATAGGAGGGCGGTATTGATTGCCTCCTTGATTTTGGGACCCGACAACAGCATGAGCTTCATATGGAGTACCATCAGTAGCTGTGCAATTGTAGTAGGCATGCGGCCCACCACAAGTCACACAGACTACCACTTTTTTAACCTCAGCAGGGGGAGGATGTTGTGGAAATGAAACTTTCTTTGTTTGGGCGAGAACCAAAGCTTGGATCGCTTCAGTGAGCTTGTCAAGCTTAGCATCCGTGCTAGATTGACCCACAGAAGATGAAGTAGAAGGACCCGCATTGATTTGAGAAACAATCGGTTTGTTTCGTGTAGAGCGGACCTTGGACTTGTTTTCTATGATCTGTAAAGCTTCTTTTGTAGTTCTACTCAGGAAATTACCTCCCGCGGAGGCATTGAGAGAATCCTGATCAGCTTGGCTCACGCCATTGTAGAAAGTATCGAGTTGCATCAACTCGGAGAAACCATGATGTGGACATTTGCGAAGTAATTCTTTGAAACGATCCCACGCTTCACCAAAAGATTCATCGTATTTTTGAGTGAACTTGGTGATTTCGTTCTTAAGACTCGTGGTCTTGGAAGGTGGGAAGAATTCATTCACAAATTTTTTCACAAGATCTTCCCATGTCTCAATAGATCATGGAGGTTGTTTTTCAAGCGAAATTCGGGCTTGTCCCTCCAGGGAGAATGGGAAGAGAAGAAGTTTGATTGCTTCACAAGGGACATTCTTGTACTTGATGGTCGAAGTGATTTTATTGAACCATCGAATGTGAGCATGAGGATCGTCCCTTTCAAAACTGTAGAATTGACTTGAGGTTACAAGATTGAGTAACCCGGTTTTGAGCTCAAAATTATCAGCCACGATGGCTGGAACAACAATGGCATCTCCGTAACCCTCGATGGGTGCTTGGAGAAGCTCACACATGGGGCGGTCTTCCGCCATGGTGATAGTGGGTGTGACAACAGTACGGATCTCAGATCCGACTGTTGGTGCAGAACGTCTACGAGGCCTTCGAGGTTTCCGGACAAGCTCACGTAATGGGCTAGTGGACCTTGAAGAACGAGTGCGCATGCACTAGGGATAAAAACTTTTTGGACAATATTTTTGGTATCGTCCCGTAATCTAAAATCGTTTTTCTTTAAGAATCATTTTAAAAGAAAACTGAATCAAAAAATGTTACGATCTGTTTTGTTGTTTTTATTTTTTTATTATTTTTTTGGTGTTTTAACACTTTAGGAAAAGTGTTAATGACTTTTTTTTTGAGTTGAAAATTTACACAAGTGGTGGTATTTGTACAGTGATGATGGTGAGATAACACTAATCTCAAAAGACGCTGCAGAAACGCGCACACCTCCCCGGCAGCGGCGCCAAAAATTGATTGATGCTAAACCATCAACTTATATTGACCAAGGAATGATCAACAAAGTCAAATAGCCTAGAGTCAATCTCCGGGTAATATAAGGTATCACCAGGTCGTTAAATCCCGACAAGGTGTGAATTGTAAGTGAGCGTGCTTTGTGATTGAGTGATTATTCACAGAAAAGGTTGGTTATGAGAATTATTTGGAAATTATTAATAGAAATAGCTTAGGAAAGCTATGTGATTGATTACTGGAACTTAGATTGAGAAGAAATTGCTTAAAACCTAAAAAAGCCGTACGTTTGCTGAAACGCGAACAAACGTACGAGAAATAAAAGTGAATGAGATGATCTGAAAAGGCTACTGGTATGAAAATGGTATTTTTACAAAACTAATGATTAAAGAACATTTTCGGAAATTTAAAATTAATTTTTACACTAATTTTATAATTACTATTAATTAAATATTAATTTCCTAATTACTTTTAATTAAATAAATTAACCTAAATTACAAATAAATATGAAATTAACTTGGAAAAATAAAAATTAAACTTAGAAAAATCTAAAATACTATAAAACTAATTTTAGAAATGAAAATATATTTTTAAGACTTTTTAATTAATTATTACTAATTATTAACTAATTATTAATTACTTTTTAATTATTTAAATTATCCTAAATTCTAATTAATTATTAAATTACACTAGAAAATTGAAAATAAAATTTGGAAAAATTAAAAATAACTAAAAACTAATTTTAAAATTTAATTTATATTTTTCTAATTTTCTAATTAATTATTATTAATTATTAACAATTTAATATTTAGTAAAAACTAATTTAAATTAAGAAAAATACTAAATGATGCAAGAAAAATCTGAAAAAATTAATGAAATTATTTTTATATACCAGAAGCCTAGGAAAAATATAAAAATGAAAATTGCTTATTAATAAGCTGAAGAATAAGCCAATTGGCTTAAATAGAAGCTATCACTTCTATTTAGTTGGGCTTTTTTGGAATTTTCTTTTTCAAACCTGCTTATTAGATGATATTAAGCAACTTTTGTGAAGTGAGTTTGGCTGAGACCAAGTGAATAAGCACTTCAAGTGCTTATTGCCTTGACAGTTGACTTTGGTTAAACTGTCAAGCCATAAGCTTCCAATAAGCTTCTCAATCAGAATCAATGGAAAAATAAGATGCAATCCACAATTGTGACAAGAAATGAGTAAAAGGGAGCAAGGTTTGAGCACAGAATAAGCCTTAATAAGCTAATAAGCACATTTGATCCACACAATGAACCAAACACTCCTGCAGTCAAGTGAAGGGGCAATTTGAGCTTATGAAATAAGCTCAAAAGCTCAAATCAAGGACTGAGGTATCAAGATTAGCTGAAGGGCTTACCAAAAAGCCAAAGCTCCTAGGGTGGGACCCACTATGGAGCTTGTGAGATGCTTATGAAATACCTGGGTATGCTGAGTATCAAATTCAAACAAATAAATGGGACAAACTAGGGACTACTTGCAGCCCTAGTAAACAAGCTTGAAAAAGCTAAATATGAAATGTAACCTTGAATTGGCTTGCTAGGCTTCCTAACAAACCAAGGTTCACAAGCTGAAGCTCAGAAATGAGCTTATGATTGAGCTTGTGAAATGACTTAATCACACTGATTTGTCAGTGTAATGGGTTGCATTGATGGAACATGGCAAGCAAGATAAGCAGATGTAATAAGCCACAAACAGAAAGTAATGAACATACACAAAAACTCACCCAAAAGGGCTATCCAAGTCCACAAAAATTACAAGCTAAAGCTAATTAATGAGCAAGGTACAAACTTAGAAAATGGCTTGGGTTGGTCAGGGTTTGTGGTGCAGGGGAGGTTCTTCCCCTGCAGCTGACTTTGAGCTTGAACACAAGCTTGTAGAAAAATCCTTAAACTAAGCCACTTATGGGGTTCCAAAGTTTAGCTGAAAGACTACCATTTTTGAAAAGATCAAGGTCTAAATCAGACTGCAAAATTCTAGACAAATCCTAGAGTTTTTGGATTTTCTAACAAGGTCCAATTTTTGACTTTTGATGGATAGCTTGTGGTTTGACTTTGATGAGATTTAACTTACTCCTAGTGACTGATTATGTAGTTATGAGTTGAAATAAACTTGATTTAAGCTTTCCTAACTACTAATGAGCTAATTTGCAAGATTATGATTCTTAAACCTAGACAGTTGCCACTAAAATGAGATCAAAGAGTCATTTTGACTTTTTACTAAACAAGCATTAGATTTTATGACTGAGATGAACTATTACTACCTATTTTGATATGTATAAGCCAAAAGTTCCAACTCAAACTCCTCCTGAGTCTTCAAACTCAGCACATCCAAACAACCCTTTTAAAATACTTGCTTTTAATTTAAGGAAGAAAATCAAACTCAGAAACTTGAAACTGCTTAATATAGGTTTGTTGTGACTTGCTATGTTGAACTGAGTTCAGGTATACAGATTTAAGCTACAATTACTTAGTGTACTAGATTAGACTAAAATTTGACAGTTAATTATGGATTTTCTAATGAACAGACTTCCACTTAACCAAGTACTTATCTCAAGATACCTAGTAACTTATCAATCACTAATAAGCATAAATTAACACAAATAAGCAGATAAGAACACATGAGCAGTAAAACATGAAATGAGGAAATCCTTACAAATGCCTTCCAGCCAAGATATCATGAACCAATGACCAAGGAAACCAACCTATTGACCTCCCATGAGGTCTCTAAACCATAAACATCCAAAGCTCCACCTTGTTTCAGCTGTCTTCAACATCACCCATGATTTTTTTTTTTTTTTTTTTTTTTTTTTTTTTTTTTTTTTTATTATTTTTGCTATTTTTCTTAAACTTAGGTAAAAACCATTCCACAACTTGAAAACTTATTTAAAACAGATACATGAGGGTTTATATGAGTGAGCAAACAATTATATATCACTAATAATCCTTAAGCAAGAGATTTGAATTTCTAAATAAACTTAAAAATTACCAACAGTGAATAAACTTGAAACAGATCTTTCATTAACTTAAAAATGGATTACAGAGGTACAATTAGATACTAAAACAACAAAAACTACATACTACTCACTACTAATGCTTACATTGAGCTACTACTTATACTAGGAGACTAAAATAATCCGCCATATCTTCCACATGGCCTTCTGTTCAAATTTGAGGGTTCCCATGGCTTTCTTGTTGACCATAGACCAAATCCTCACCGTTCAATTGAGATATTATCAATCCAAGCCTTTGATTACCATTTTTGGCGCCAAAACATACACGGGGCAATTCTAGTGGTATGGTTGGGGCATTAAATGGAGTGGTGGTGGGGGTTGGTTAGGTTGGTGAATTCATTTATTGTGGGGGGTTAAGTTGGTGAAAATGTTGAGGGGGGGGGGGGAGAGACAAGGAGGAGGGAAAACGGGGGAAAGGTTGGGGAAGACGGTCTGTTTGACCGTGGGTTTGACTGGGGTATTTTATTAGTAAAATGGGAGGTGGGCCTGGGTGATGTTTGGGCTTGGATGTGGGTGGACTGGGCTTTGGATTTGGTTTAAATAATAAAAGGGTCCGGTTGGTTTTTAGCTATCACAAGGACCATAATTGCAATTTCACCAAACTTTGAGGACTGATTTTGTAATTTTCCCTCATTGCTTCCAAGGACCAAAAATGCCAAGTACCATAATTCCAAGAACCATTTTTGCCATTTTCCATTTTTTCAAAATTCCCAGGGACCTATTTTGCCAAATTTGAAATCTCAGGGACCAAATGTGTAATTTTGGAAAACTTTTGACCCAAGTATAATATTTTGTAATTTTTGACTTTCAAAACCTTGGGTTGACTTTTCCTTTCAAAATAAATGCATAGGGACTATTTTTGACAAGTTTTGAAACTCGGGGGACTGAAACTGCCAATATTGCAAACTTTGTACGTTTTCCTTTGTTTTTGCACATTTTGCATTTAAAATACATAAAACACAATCACTGTGATAATTTAAGTATTTTGATAACTTTTTAATTGTTTTTGTATGTTTTGGCAGTTTAAATACGACAAAAATGATGAGTATTTGAGCACTCATCAATTTTTCCTATTTTATTAACAGGACAAACCGACAAACAGTTACTTTTGATTTTCTGCTCCATATTTTTTATTTCGCAACTTTATAGTAAAAAAATGAAAAGGAGTTTTATTTGTAAATTTTAAGGTACCAATAAACAAATCCTTTGCGGTTTTAGTAACATGTTTCTAGTAGTATTAATTTGTGTCATTTACATGCAGTCATTTTATGTTTAAAAATAGAAAAAGAAATTGTAGTCATTTTCTACAGTATAGTCTAGTAAGTTAGTAAGAGCTTGTTTATTAAATTAAGTGGCTTGGACATATTATCATATTAGACACTTAGGTGTTGTTTGTTTGTTAAGAGGCTCTGAATATGATTCGCACATCTGAATCTAAATGTGTGGTAGAGAAACCGAATCCGATTCCAATTTAATGTGAATAAATGGTTTAGAAATCTGAAACTTATTGATACAAAAGTGTTTGTTTTGAAAAAAAATATCTAAATGTGTTAGATTATTAATGTTTACAATAAAAATATCTAACAATTTTTATTAGACGTGAAAATTTTTTACCCGCTACAAAATATGATTTGACATCGACACAATAATAAACAGGTTATGGTTGTGACTAAATGGGTGGTCGACACGATTAACACGTTTTATAACGAATCGGGTTTGGCCTAACATTCTCAACCCATCAAATCATGCTTGGGTTGTGATTTAACATTTTAACACGAATTATCACCCTAGTTATTATTATCTTGTACATATTTTTTTATGCGATGATTCTCCATAAACGTACATTTTACAAGAAAGCGAACAAAATAAAGAAAGTGAAAAGAAACACAAGTAAAAAAAAAAAGAAGAAGTTATGAGCAAATCTTTAACATCTAGTTCAACAAGATGTTTTTACCTCTTACCGACTTCCACCTCTTAATGATTAAAAAAAATCAAACACGCTTAATTTTGATTGCCTCTTACTGTCTTTTAATGACAGGAAAAAAACACACTTTTTGGACTAAATATCTGATTACATCTAGCTTAAGATGGTATTAGAAGTTTTTAAAAAAACAACCACAACCTCCTTAATTGAGAGAGAGATTTTAGTGATCTCTCTGTTAAAATGAATTAAAGGTTTTGTTTTGGTTTTGTTCTTTGGTCCTTCCTTATTAATGATTATTTGAGGTAAGATGGTTTTTTTTTTTTTTTTTTTTTTTTTTTTTTTTTTTTTTTTTGTGATTTAATAATATTGTTGCTTTTCTAGAAAAACAAAATTGAGAAATCAAGCCATCTATATATAAACCCTTAGTGCATAGGGTATTGTAACCAAATATGTGGTTAAAGCTTAACCAAATCAAAGTTAAAGCAAGGTTAACATACCGCCCCTTTGATGAAAGGCTCGTTAACGAGCTTGGTGAAGGGCTTAGCCTTGCGTTAAAGCCTTGAAATTTAACATACACCCCCGCAAATTTTCACTTCTTCCCCCAAAATGAACGGGTGTTTTTATAAGTCGTTATTTGGTTAAAGTTTGGTTATGATAACGGAAGTTTTTGGTTAAAGTTTTGAGGTTGATGTGACGCTGACGTGGCATGGGTTAAAGTTAAACACGAAGTTACCATACCCTATTCTCTTATGGAGTAAAAAAAAAATAAACGAACTTTTCCACTTTTGTTTTTATATAACTCAATTGTGCTCAACCGAACTACCGAAGTCATAGATGAGAAAACTCTGTTGCTCATCTTGCATCTCTTTAAAACACATTCACATGGCACGGCTATGACATAAACATACTTTTCTTCTTTTTAAAGCACCAATAATTGAACAATAAGCAATTCCCTCATTACAAGAAATAAAGGATAAATAAAAAGATACTCCTACGATAAATGTGTGTGAAAGAGATCAAAGTGGACCCGTCAAAAGAAGATCCAAGAAATTGTTTCTTTCCTTTGACTTGAATTACTTGAAAAATTTTCATACAATGAAAATTTAAGCATTTATGTTTGTTTTCAATAAAGGATAAAAAGATGATTAAAAGTACTTTACTTTTTTCAATCTAACGGTTTTTTTATTTTGATTTTTTTTTTTTTTTAAATCAATATATTGTTTTTTATACGCATACGCTTATGCTATGAAATGGAAAATGATGATAATTAGGATTCATTAAAAAATCAAGAATGCGTACCTAAGAGAAAGCCTTCCCGTTAATATTTTTCTAACATCTAATTAGATCGGTTAATCGTTTAAATTAAGAACGGGAGCCCGTTGTTTTTTATTTCCTTGCAAAAAGTCAAACGAGTTGAAGCTTTCGGGCCCTGTTCATTTATTAATTCGACCAAACAAAATTTAAAATAAGAAGAAATTAGGAGTGCATCAAGCATTCAAGCCTTTCTATAAGAGCAAGGGGTACGCATGCATTTTCGCTTGGCGCCGTTCCACCAGCCAGAAAAATCCGACGGCGCACCGTACCGGCGGTGGCGCCGTCGGAGCTCGCGCCGCAGCCATGGCTCCACGCCATCGCACTTTTTTTTTTTTTTTTTTTTTTTTTTTTTTTTTTTTGTTTTTTGTGCTGATTTTAGGGGGAAAAAAAAGATCCGTTTGATTTCAAACGGCTATATAGCCGTTTTTTTCAAAAATTTACCAAAAAAAATCAATTTAATTCAAAAAAAAAAAACCTTATAAATACCCCATTTTTTTTCAAACTTCATACAAACTTCCAATATATTAAATCTCAACTTCTCATAACTATTCTCATCCAAAATGAATCCAAATCAACCATGGATCAACAACATGTTAAACGATCCGACAAACCAAATGCCGGGTTCGTCTTCGAACCCCGGTAACAATCCGGGATCGTCTTCGAATCCCGGTTACTTTCCCACCTTCCAAACCTCATTTATGAATACGAAAGATTTAGCATTGTTTAGCCAATGGAAATTACAACAACAACAACAAAACCAATATCAATTTACACAAACTCAACAAACAACCCAAGGCATCCCTTCACAACCGAATTCGGACCATGCTTCGTTTCAT
The DNA here is from genome assembly GCA_030686995.1 of Artemisia argyi. NCBI lineage: Eukaryota > Viridiplantae > Streptophyta > Magnoliopsida > Asterales > Asteraceae > Artemisia > Artemisia argyi. The sequence continues at coordinate 167,017,851 of CM060698.1, read as the reverse complement.
CTGGTAGACGAAGAAGATGACGAAGAAAAATCGGTTTCAAGTGAAGAAATTATTCCAACACCGACCTCTAAAAATCGAGGGCAAAGACGATGGCGAAGAAGCCAAAATCAAAGCTGAAGAATAAGAAAAGCAACAAAGAAAAGGAGGTCGAGGAAGATGTGGTCCCGTCCCGACAACCACGAACTTTTTGGAGCCAAGACGAAGAATATCTTTTGGCGGAGTGTTACATCCAAGTATCCGAGGATCCAAAAACGGGTGCGGATCAACAAAGGGATACATTTTGGTACAAAGTGCTCGATGCATACAACACGGAAGCAAAGAGGCTCAACTATACTATTCGTACCAAAAACATGTTGACGGGAAAGTGGACTCCGATGAATAAAGATATCAAGAAGTTTAATTCGGTGGTAGATGAAACGGTGGTTATTAGTGGGGAAGGTGACAACGATGTTATGAATCGTTGTCACATATTGTTTAAAAAATCAACGGGTTATGATTTTCGACACTTGACCGCTTGGAACTTTTTGAAAGACAAGCATAAGTGGAAAAATTCCGACTCGACTTTGGCAAGACGTAATCGTCTTCGGCCTACTCAGCAGGAGCCCGAGCATTTTGGACCCGACGAGTTGCCACGACCCGACGGCATGTACCGGGTTGCTAAGAGTCAACGTTCGTCAAACTCGACCGCTAGTTCCGGTTCAAACCCGGCATTGTTTCAAGAAATGTTGCAACAACAATACGAGTTAGACCGCAAGGCAAAGATGGATGTTCTTGAGCGAGAGTCACTCGCGAGAGTTACTTTGTATGAATCACAAAAGATAGCCGAGGAGATGCGGGTGCTACAAATGGATACAAGCAGTATGGATCCGGTTAACGCAAGGATCGTGAGGGCACAACAAGCTCGAATCCGGGCAAAATATCCAACCGACGAGGATTAATCTTTTATTTATGTATTAGGTTTTTAATTTTATGTATCATGTGTTTTTTTAATATGTAATGTGTGTTTTTAATATTAATGAAGTTATTTAAGTTTATATTGTGTATATTTTTATTTAAGTAAAAGAATAAAAATAAAAAAATAAAAAAATTGGCCGACGGCACCAGAAATTCTGGTGCCAACGGATACCCCTGAAATGTGGTGCCGTGGGATTTCTGGTGTCATGGGAGCTTTTTGCTGACGTGGCAGTACTTTTGGTGCCACGGTTTGAAGCCATGGCACCACTGCACCTAATGCTCTAATACGTGCATCAAGCTACAATTTTATTTATTATTTTTTTATTTTTTTTAAAAGAACCTTGTTAATTTGTTTATATACGGAGTAAAAGAATATGTGTTAAGCATTTTAGCTAATTTGTTTCTTGATGTAGTTATAATTTGCCTTTAAAATTAAAGGCAAAACTGCATATATATATACCATCCAAAGTGAATAATTGCATATATATCATTTGTACGAGTTTTTTGTGCACATAATACAATGATTTTTAAGCATGCTTTGGATATATATGCAATTATGCATTTTTGGAATGATATATATGCAAAAACCCCTAAATTAAAATATTATATTATGTATTTCATTGTTAATTTGATTAGTTATGAACATGTTTGATAAATATTTGGCGAGCTTAAGCATGGTAAAAATATTACTACCAGTTAGAGAGGCGATGTTTATCATGTCAAGAGAACTAGTACCGAGTATTACTAAAAACACCTCTTAACTTTATGAGAATTGATACATATATCACATCTTTTGATGCATACATAACAATTTGAGCATTGCAGTTTGTATCGTACAATAATCTAATGCACAAATTGTAATGCATGCATCAAAAGATGTGTGAGTATCACCCCTGACTTTATATGTGCAAGTTGCAACATCCTTTTTTTTCTATTTAATGCGTGCAACTTGATGCACTATTGCACCAATGATCCGATGTAATCACCAAACACATTGACAGTAGGTTGATACTTCATAGGATAAAGGGTATGATCATTTAATTCAAAGATCAAAAAGTCGGTTATATAAACTACTTACATACTCATGCACAGCGGCGACGATAAATATAGTTATATTATACTACCTCCGTCCTTAAATAAATGTCAAGTTTGACTTTTCAGAGTCAAACTGGTTCAACTTTGACTTTAAATATTTTTATGCGTGTTATATAATATTTGAAGCAAAATATATAAATGGATTGTTTTTTGAGTGTATTTTTCAATAGTACAATTTTTTATCATGTATTATATAATACAAAAGAATTATTTAAGGTAAAAGTTGAACTAGTTTAACTTTGAAAAGTCAAACTGGACATTTATTTAGAGACGGAGGGAGTAATATAGTAAACGAATTGATAGCCCAACTTTTCCCGCAATTCCTTACCCGCTTAATAAATTCGTTTCACAACACTCCGAATATATATGTTAGTTGTATTTATTTGCTTGGGTTTCCCGTTGCTTTCATGTGACATTATTATTCTCGCATATAAAAAGACAGTCGCAATCTCTTACCCGTCAAACACTCCTCCCAAAAGTATATGATTTTGTAGAATCAAGATTGTATTGATTGAAATAAAGGTTAGAGCGGTAAAAATTTGAATTAATAAAAATAAACATAATAAAAATGTAAAAACTAAAAACTCATAAAAATATAGCAAAATGGATATTGAATTAAAAAGCTCAAAATTTTAAAAAATATGGTGAAATTAGATAATAAAAAAATAAATAGATAAAAAGATATTTCAATTTGAAAATAAAGGTGAAGTTTAAGTTGAGAAGTGACACATGTCATCTCATGATTGGAGCTCTTTATCTTAATTTTTTGTTAGGAGTTAGGCTTGGAGTTAGTTGGGAAGTGACATATGTCACCTTATAATTGGAGCTCCTTATCTTAATTTTTGGTTAGGAGTTAGGTTTGGAATTAGATGCATTAATTATATATATATGTATGTATGGGGATAGCTTAGCTACAATTTTTGTAACCAATTGACTACAATCCTTCACAAAAAATACACTAGCAATGAATCAGGGACCTGCCAAAAGAATCAGATACCCACATTTTTTAGTGCATAATTGTAGCCAATTAGCGACAATTAATTGTAGCTAATATATATATATATATATATATATATATATATATATATATATATATATATATATATATATATATATATATATATATATATATATATGATCAAATAGGAAGAATAATTAAAATAGAAATGATAAGAAGTAACTACAACCACACATTTCAGATGCACCTACAAAAGTGGATGCATCTTCCTTCAAAATTTCCCTCCTAATTTGAAATGTGTGGCTAGAATTATTTTTTACGCTTCTTATTTTAATTATTCTTCTTGCTTGATTCCTTATATATATATATATATATATATATATATATATATATATATATATATATATATATATATATATATATATATATATATATATATATATATGGTAAAGTTAAATAAAAAGGCAAATATCCGTACATTACGTAAAAAGAATTCTTTTTTTCAAAAAGTTCGCGAAAAAATCCAAAAAAACGAAAAGAATTCTTTTTTGATAAAATCTTGTGGAATATATATATATATATATATATATATATATATATATATATATATATATATATATATATATATATATTTATTTATTTTCTTTTCGTTAGATCTAATCATAATCCAAATTCTAAACCCGTTTACAAACCAAATGTGCCCTTAGTCATCAATCTTTAGTTAATTTTAAGGGTGGTAATCAAGTCGTATTCGGGTTGCTGGATTACTATAATCTCTACTCAAACAAGATCAATTTATTAATCGTGTCAAGAAACTGAACTCTAACTAAGACTTGCATAACACATTTAATCCATTTGTATCTCGTTACATGTCTAAGTAAATAGGCAAGCGTTGAATAATGTTGATGGTTTGTCGATTTAACTAGCTTAAATGCGAAACTGATATAAGGATTTTAAAAAATGTTAAAAATAACATACAAATAACTATAGAAAATTTGACTTATATGTGAGTTACAATCGTAATTTACTCATATTAATTACATATCACTATTACAAAAATTGGTTTTACCCACTGATTTTACCCATTGTCAAAATTCTGTGGAAAATTTCCCACTGATCAGCCACGAGTTACCCACTAATTTGTTGACCAAGTTTTAGTGGGATATCAGTCGCAATACACACACATTACCTACCAATTATCGACCAATTTGGTTTATCAAAATTTCCAATCGAATTCCCACGGTTTTTTCACGTATTATCGACAGTCAAAAGTCTATTTGAAATCCGCAAGTTAATTACCCACAAACTTCCCACATATCATTAACTAGTACAAGTCCATTGGAAATCTGTAGCTATATTGCACACGAAATTCCCACGTATTATCAAAGAGTAAATGTCTGTGGGAAATCCATTGTTAATTTTCCCACTGATTACCCACATATTTGAGAAATACGTGAGAACCTATAGGAAATCCGTTCCAAAAAAAAACATTTTTTTGTTTTTATTTGCTTACACATTCTCAATTTATTATCTATGACACTCTGAGCCTAGCGGATTGTACCGCTTTTCCACTAAATTAATTAATAACCTTTGATTCGGTTGTTCAAAAACTGACATGGTTCTTGTAGAAAGTTAGAAATGGCATTTCCTTGGAGATGCCTTTGAAGGACCTTATCTTCATCAACATCAATCTTTACTTGTGTAATTGGATTCGAGTAGGCTTATAAAATCTCACTTAAATTGAACATTAAGCCCATTAACTGACCATTGTACTGTTACTTATATGTAACGCTTTCGGATTTATTGGTTCATTGACCATGTGTTGTTATTTTGGAAGTATGACGACGTGCTGATAGAAAATGGTTGCATAAAAACTTCATTGTCGAACTTTTATAGGTGTTTTCGGATCAGACTGACTCAAATAAGGGTTATTCGGGTATGAAAAGGAAAAACTTAATTGAATAATCAGAATTACAACGGAAGTAAAAACCATTTAAAACCTTTTTCATTTGCAACAGTCCAGATACAATTAAGTTAATGACTAATCAAATGTAAGAACAACAATTGTGTACCATTTGATTCAGATGGGAGATTACACGATCTCACTAAGATTAATATTATGATCTTTCCACGACGAGTCCTCACTAACACTCAGACGACCTCAACACGATGCTATTGCTTGATATTTGATACCACAGGAACAATTTTGATTGCTTGAATCAAACTCAATAATGTGTTTGTGCTTTGATGATACTACTACATTTATCGTCCTTTTCAAAAAATAAAATCTCCCTATCAACATTTTCGATTGTCCCGCCTTAAATTTTTCCTAAAAATCAAATTGGCCATCAATTCAACAATTATCTACCTCACATAGCCTAACCTTATCATCTTCCACTTATCTCACATCTTCTTCTCTACGTCGTCGTCGAAAACTTCCTACCATCGATCATTGCCAGTCGTCGGTTGCATCTTCACCCACTACAGACCATGGTGATTCACCATCGTGACTCCCCAAAATCAGCAAACCTAAACTCATTCCCACTAGCAAAACCGCTTATGACCTTAGCAAAATCATTCCAATTATTAGCAATTGGGTTTGGCCGACTATTTTGTTAGCCTAATTCATTTCTTAGAACTTGTGGATCTCTATATCCATTACACCACAAGAAATAGAAGTTTGTAGGCAAAACATTATTAATGTGTGAGGTCTCAAGTTCAATTCTGCTAAGTGTAAACAATCTTAAGTGGTCACGCTAACCTTCTAAAAAATGAAGGTTTTACCTGGTTTGAGTCTGTGTGGTTGTGGGTTCAAGCCCCGTGAAATAGTCGGCCAAATGATCAAAAATCATGGTTAAAAAAAATTATTATTTTCCCATTTTTTTACTCCCTCCGTCTCAAACTTATTAATAAAAGTGAGACCCTATTTTTACTTAAAATGAAAGGTGCACAATTAATTTGAGAAATTAAAAAAAAAATGTGGGCAATAAATATAAAACGGATAGAGTAATAGTTTTGGCCGTGATTATTAAAAATTGTGCCTTCACTTTCAAATTTTCATATTACATGTCCTATGATAATTTTACACACCAAAAATTGCGTATGAACTTTTTGAAGTTATTGAGATTGCGTCTACAATTAACGATTTTTGCAATTTACTCTACTTTGAACATTCTACGATGAATTGGGCCTTGTAAAGACAATTGTCGGTGGTGACAGAGAAGTATAACTTTTTTTTAGAGAGAGAAATGGAAGATCGTCTTTGAATTGAGTCCCTTTTTAACTTTATATGAGAATATATAAAAAGAAATGAATTAAATAATTTGAACCGGGTCAAAATCATCTATAATTATATATATATATCCAACAACATAAGAGTCAACAACAAAAGAGTGCGTAAAAAGTAGGTATAAGAAAAGCACTAACCCTTATTCATATCATGTCGTGAGAATCATCGTCAAAAGAGGAAAAAGATGATACCTCGTGGGTTCAAATTTCTCTTTTTCAACTGGACTTTGTCTTTGCTCTAAACCACTTACTTCTCCATCATCGGCTCATTTAAGTTGTGATTAAGTTGCTCACTATCTGTCAAATTGTTTGACATAGCGGTTTACGAATCTACGTATGTATCCAATCATATCATAATTGTTTGTAATCTATCTAATCTTTAAAGCGGTTAAACCGAACTAGAGAAAACCAAATAGCCAAAAGAATGTGAGAAACCGCCAAACCGGTATAAACCATAAATCATAACCATGCAACACTGAAAACTAGATAACTTGAACGCCTAAATACCAAACACAAATGATATCTGTGATCCAAATAAAAAAAACTACTTAACTTGGTTTATATTTTAGTCTAACCTCAATTGATCGCTAGCTTGTGTTGAGATAACTTAAATCCTTCAGCTTGTATCTCCATATAAAAATTATTTATTTTTGAGTATAAAGAAAATCTCATTAAATACGTATGTATTGTATATTTTCTTGTTTAAAACTCATGAAAAAGTTTCTTTAAATTCAATTATAATGGGGTTGTAGTTTATAACTTTATATGTATGTGACATGGAGAGTTCAAAAATCTTAGACCTCTGGTTAAATATTTCATATTGTTGAAAGAGTTTTATACATACTGGTAGGAGGTTTATAATATTAAAATTTTTATAAGTTTGTGATTTGACATGTTATAAATTTATTGAAAATCTCCGCCGTTATGGATGTTCTTATGTTAGTTAATTAGTTTAATGCGGTGTTAATGCATTTGATCTACAAGTTGACATACTCTTTAGTTATTGTTCTTTTTAAACTTTACAATGTATATAAAACTGAAAGCGACTGATGCAGGAGCGAAATGTATTTAACTATTTATATTTATGCAGTGATAATTAGAATTGTTATTAGCATTAGTTATTTGAATCGGCCATAATTAGAATACTAAGAGGTGGTAGCGATCAATAACGTACCCTACTCTTTAAAGAAAATCACAAAAAACTTTTAACCAACTCTTGTACACAACAGATGGAAAAATACATACAGAGATTTTATAATTTAGTAACAAACACAACATATTGAGCCCCCCCCCCCTCTTGCGAAAGATATCATCAATCAACGTGATGGCGCACACTCTCACAGATTAAGTTGATTCGATTCTTACCGCCTGATGCAACTTTAGCAAACTCCAAGTCGTCATTGCTGGAAAATAGTATCAAGTCATTGTCTTCATCACAGTATTTAAGACGAATCATTTGACTCTTCAACTTGAACCTTTTCGCCACTTCTTTTTTCAGCTTCGACAGTCCCGATGTAATAGGGAACCAGAACCCTTCACTATTTTCTCCATAAGTTGCCTTCACATACGCCATATTCTTTGAGCCTCTTTTACATTTTCTGCCCAGCTTCAATGGGCTGCTGGTTTCTGGACCTTCAGTAAAAGTAGTACTCACGCTGGTGGATGAGCATTTGTCTCGGACATCGAAAAAGTCGGTTCTAGCAATATCTGGTACATCACTAAAGGAATCCATAATATCAGGTTCTATGTTCACACAAAGATCCATAGGTGGTCCAACAACGTCTATGAATGATTTGTCACCTAGTTCAAATTGAGAAGCAACCTCAAAATATTGCTTCAACTGTAGGACCAAGATCAATACGTGTTTGATATCTTTGATGTGGGACGGGAGAAAAAACTCTAACACATGGTCATGGTTGCTTTCGACACTATGCAAATGGATTGCAAAGGAGCTACTTAATCCATGCATGCGTGCAAAGTGGACCAAAGGGTACTCTTCTTCACTGAGTTTGGTTACATCTTCACAAAAACATGAACCGTGAGATAACAATGCCCTGCCAACCAAGCCACAAAACTTGTCCAAGTGTTGTTTTCTACATTCTTCCCGAAAAGGCCACAAAGCCAAGTCTTGAACATGAAATGGTAAACCACATGTTGACATGCAGACTTTTCCAAGGCATCTACTATCAAAACTATTACAGCTCATTTTTAGAACTTGTTCATGGGAAGCAATAGTGCTAAGTGAGGACACAGCCCATGTTTGAGCAAGAGGTAATCGATAATAGTCACATACAATGCTTAGAACACTGAAAATTTTTTCCAACTCATTGTGCCTGCCTTCATTGATGACCTGTATATAAAAGACATCACCCACATAAGAGTTTGTAGCAAAACATGATTCAGACAAGTTTCCCAAAAAAACTAGTAGTCCAATTCCAAATTACAAAAAAGAAGGGTATAACTTACATCTGAAACCGGGCCTTCAGATACTTGTCGGCATGTCAGATTTTGTGTCTGAAAGTTGACAATATTTTGGAAATTATTAGATACAAAACATACTTCATTGTATGTGGATATATTGATCTTCTTACTCCTTCAGCCAATTAAAAAATGGATATACCTTCAATGCCCTCTGAAATTGTTGAACCTCATAAGCAAAACTCGGATGTTTTGACGATGTCAATAGTTCAATCACGCCAACACGTGACCCTGTAGTCAAATCGAACACTGGTAAAGCCAAATATCCATTGAGATTGCATCGAATCGCACACTCTTGTTGTGGAAAATCTTTTGGCAAGTAATTAGTCACATCTGAAGTCCATTCTGGCAATCCTAGCCTGAATACTCGCGCAGGAGGACTAAGGTCTTCTTCGTCATGATCTTTATCCGCAGCATAACACTTGCTTTCAGAGTTCCGCCTATACGAATAAAGTCCTTCATTAACTACTCCAAGACCAGAAGGTTGATCAATAGTTGTAAGTAACCGGTGCTTCCCAACTACACGAGGTGCCCAAAACTGGACAAGAACTTGTTGCTCGCGGAATACTAGCATCTTTAGGACAGTCGTCATCTTATCATGGATTATATTGCTAGCACTCAGCTCAAAACCTACAGTTTAGACGAATGGTGAGCCGCATAAGATACATGCACAAAAATGTCAATTGGTGTATTGAACAAGGAAACAAATGAAGGTAAAGTTAACAAGAAAGACATATACCATCTTGAGACGGATCATAAAGTTCATCAGATTTTCTAGAAACCCAAAGTGGCGTTAGGTATCTCTCCTCCCCAGCAAATGCAAATGTTGGCTTTTCCATAGATATCTTGTTCGATATCATATTGGAACCAAAACCGGAGGATTCGCCTCCACCTGAAGAATCAGCAGACTTGAGGTGTGCAAACAAGTCCATAGAAAAATAAGCAGACTTGTGACTTGTATAAGCTTATTTCAATAACGTTGTATTTATAGAGAATGACGATGGGACCTACCACCATTGAAGTCACCTGCATGCAATTATTTTAAGAAAACCGTTTCAAAGTGATTACTACATAAAATATTTAAACCTGGCGACATATTTTGTCTCATATAAAATATTTAAACCTGGCGACATATTTTAAGAATAAGTTTTTATTGGATCCGGTATTCTTAAAGTTGATCTACCTTCCTTCCTTCCTAACTCCTACCTTCGAAGTTACCAATCTTAGTTAGTTAGTTTGATGTGGGTATATAGAACATAAAACAAGTACGATGCGTAAAGTTTTATCACCAAAACATCGTAATTAGTAGCCCTTTAAAGGCTTCAAATAGCCGACTTTGATCTTTAAATTAAATAATATATTATCATACCCTTAATTTGTCCTATCAAGTATCAACTATGAACGTGTTAGGTGATTGCATTTTGGTGCAAGTTGCACACTTGCAAGCATCACATAAAAAATTAAAGGATATTTTATGCACATATTAAGTTAAGAGGGTGTTATTTGTAACTTATGTTACAAAGCATGCACGCAAAGATGACAAGCATTGCTGTTTTCTTTTTCATTAATTTATATTACTGCATGTATTTGGTACAACTTACGAATTATGAGTAGACGTTAGTTCTACTATTAGTCTATAACTAGTTATAATACCCGCGCACGCGCGGGTTTTTAAATTTTTTTTAATCATAAATTTTTATTTATTAAAAAACAAATAATTTAATCTTTGTTTTGTTTGATTTATGATGTTTAATTATAGTTTTTTATTATTAAAGATAATTATTTAAAAATTTTAATCCTATTATTAATGACATCTTATTTATATTTTTTGTATTTATCTTCTACTTGTGTTAATTGCATCTTATCTATATTTTTGTATTTATCTTATACTTGTGTTATGGATAAATATAAAATGTTACCTAATAAAAAATAATATTTTTTTTAAATACAATTATTACTAAATAAGGTATGAATGCATTTTTTTGAAATGAAAAATTCCCAATAGAGGTTTTATTTTATTATATAAAAGATTATTCCATTTTTGGGTTTTATAACGTACTGTTCTATGTTTGTTGCCCGTCGATCCTATGAGTAGTTCTATTTACAACTTTTGCTTTGTTCTCTGACATATGTCCCGACTTCTACCTTAACTTTTTTAAAGACGCCCCTGACTTCTTAAATGTTTATTCAAAACTTTATGTCAATTCTATGGTGCAAGTAGTACTAGTTTTCTACCATGATAAGCATATTCTGTGTGTGGTATTGTTTATACCATGCTTAAGCTCGCCAAATATTTTTCAAACATGTCCATCATTAATTATTCAAATTAGCAATAAAATATGTATATAATCTATTATTTATTTCAAAGCAAATCATAGCTGCATCAAGAATCAAATTATGCTAAAATAGTTGACAAATATTCTTTCATATCCACAAATTAACAAGGTTTTTTCTTGACCGGCAACAAAGTAGCAAGGTTCCTTTCTGAAAATGAAGTGATTTGCACACTTCTCGAATTAATTGTCAAACTCAAATTTAGAGTATCTTGAGGATTTAAATGTCACTACATTCTAAATTAAAATGTACTAGTCAATTAAAAGAATATGCAAATCAACTTATGAAATTTTGTAACTTTGATGCACCACATATCATAGAAGGCTTAATGCACTACTAATTTGTCCTCATGTTAATCTTTATGCGTATTAAATCATTTTCAATCTATGGAAAATTTTCAAGTAATTTTAGTCGAAGGAAGGGAACAATATTTTCGATCAATCCTCTATTGACGCGTTTCTTTCGGCATATCTCTCTCATGTACACAGTCACATGGTCCACTTGATCTTTTTCACACAGTCACAAAGGATATAACAATGCTCTTTTATTTATCATTTATTCTTCATCATATCTTTTATTTATCCTTTATGTTCTTTGAATGATGCAATTACTTTTTGTTCAAGTAATGGTGCTTGAAGAAGAAAAAAACATATATGTCACAGCCATGCCAAGTGAATGTGCGTTATATATAAAGTACGAAATATAAAATATAAAGTTTGATGAGAAATACGGAACAAAAACTAAGAAAGAACAAAAAATACGGAAAAAAACTGTTTTTATACTATTAACCGAGAGAGTAAAAAGTAGATAAGAGGGGTAAAAGTGACTAGGAAAGTAAGCATAACAACACCTTTGCGTTATATTAAAACCAAAGTAGAGAAGTTCGATTTTTTTTACTTGATCGGAACTTCATGATTGGACGAACTAGTTATATGTCAATAAAAGTTAAACACCAAGATATAGAGCCATGTATTAGACATTTAAATGTCAAAATACAGAGCTATTTTTAACTAAATATTCTTTATCACTTTATATAGCAAATCTAATCAGTACTACATCTGTTAAGTTGTTTGTCTTAACAAGATAAACATCATTTTTGGTGTTTATTTTTTCATAAAGTACGAATTCTTAAATGACCTTCGATTGATCTTTATCGTCAATTATCAAGTTCTACAAGTAATATTCACATTGACAAATAGTGGCAAGTCACATAATAATAATTTGGATTAATTTCATATATCACCCTACTTTCACGATTAATTTCATATATACCCAAAATACAAGCATTAAATGCATAATGTACAATATTTTTAATGCATGTTTGGGTATACATGAAATTTCCAACTAAAATAAGAGGAGATATGAAATTGCCCCCGATAATTTCATAAGTGTAGTAAGGTTCAAGATCACTAGGTACAAATTTAAAATTAAGTGATCAGTTAAATGGTGAAAAACGGTTACCAAGACTTATATCTTTGTAAAAAAAAAATCACTATCTTCCAATAACTGAACAAAGAAAACTTTATTCATATTTTGTTTGAATTACATAACATGTCAAACATAAATAGGAAACACATAATACAGCAAAGAATATGCAGAAGCGTAGGATCATATAATTGCAATTAATTATCTAACCGAATAATAAAACGTATGCGTACCTTTTGCAATTCCGAGCTAGCAATTAATTGGATCAATTTAAGTACCCTAATTAGGGTTTATGTGGTTTAACGAATTGACCATTACCGTTTTTCAATTCAAACCAAGATGCAAACAATAGTGTGTTTGCATTACGTTCTTATACACATGTACTAATAGTCTAATACCAAATTAATGCAAATGCTAGTTCAAGAAAACACAAATGTTTTGTTTTGGTTGGAAAAACAATACCGATCGTCCCTTGTAGGATGTTGTGATCGGCCGAACACCAAGGAAAAAAAAAGAAAACAAGATTAGGGTTTAGTGTGTGTACAAAAGTTACAAAACAATATAACCATTGGTCGTGTATTTATAGGGTGAGAAACTTAGTGTCAAAGTTAGGTTAGGATTGGGTTTCCCCTCCCCTAGCCATAGAAGTAGATATTTCCATGCACAAGCATTTAATACAAAACTTATTGGGGTGGGTTAACTGGACGGTCCTCAAAATTTTAGCCGAACCCCCCTCATTTGTTTTTATTTATTATTATTTTTTATTTTTATAATTTTGTTTATATCAAAAAGCTATAAACCTGAAAGTGCGGAACAGAAAATATAAAGTTTAATAAGTCAAACGGTTAAAACTGTCAAAAATTCGGAACAGAAACTGACAAAAAACTGTGTTGTACCGGAAGAAAGTGGAAGGCAAGAGGAAAAGGACAAGGGGACATGTGGGGTCACCCCGTCCGGTTAACAGCCCCCATTACTCAGCCAACTCCACTGGTGGCCTAGTTTTGGTCAAGGCATGAGTTAACCACACCCTCCCATAGGGAGGGTTTGCAAATGATTGGACGCATCTCCCGATTGTACGGTATGCATCACAGGTTGCACGGTTTGATTAAAAACTTATAATGTGACACCATAGAGATGGTTAGGATAACACAACCCTTGGCCAATTAAATCATCTGACACGAGAAATTTGTCATGCCATAATTCAACGTAATTACATTCATTTGTATCACGTACATATTTTGTATTACCAAGTTTAGTACAGTACTTATGATGTTCAAAGATGTACTTATTTTGGTCATTATCTATTTGTCAATTAATCTGTAAATTGAATGTAGTTGTTCTCACAATTGAGAATTTGAATGCAGAGGCTTTACGAGTTAGGATTACGTAGAGTTTTGGTAACAGGCACAGGCCCCATAGGTTGTGTTCCAGCAGAACTAGATCGGCCAAACAACCCACAAGGGCTTTTCGGAACTTGAAATCTAATTTTCACTCTAGTCCTTTTATTTGATCGTTAGTCAATTTCTATTAATTACTTAACGTTCGTTAGTCGTTTTATGTATTTAATAATTAAACACAACATTTTATATTTAATTATGAATCATTAATTTTTCATACGTAAAGTGTATAATACCGTATTCTCGAGTTCGATTCTATACATACATATATTAAATATCGTCCATAAAACTATATTGTCCATAAAACTAACATATTTTGTTATTTCATCAACAGAAAATGTTGTCAATGTCAAGTGCCAAATAATTGGATTGAAGTCATGCACCCTTTTTATCATTTTGACACATGAAATAAAACAAAATTGAGTCAAGAAAACATGATTTAAATCTAATTATGAACACAAGTTACCAATTCTTTTTAATGTGATATTCAATCATGTATTTCCTAAATCTTCAAATTGATAGCATATTTGAATAGTACTCCGTGATTCTTTTACATAAAACCTCAAACCAAATATTGTAAATATGAAATATCTAGTACAAAACATAAAAGATATCTAATATACAAAATCAGTTCAATACGATAATAATTTGTTTGATGCAAAAGTAATGATCCTTCAAATATGTCTAGCATTCAGGTTTTTCGAATTTTATTAGTTGATGTTTATTCATTGATGAAGGAAATGATAGAAGGTAGAGACAAAAAATCTTATCACATTTAAGAGGGCTAGCTGAATAAATTACAAGTTGCAGCCTATGGCATGCTATAGGTTTTTTTTGGCACTCATGTAATCATCAAACCGCATCCCTCGTAGCAAATATGCATGTTATCTCGATCAAATCTTGTTATGCGTTTTTTTTTTTGAGCGAGTGAGGTAATTTTGATGATGTGTTAAAGTTGCATTTTTGGTCCTTGTGGTTTGACGAAACTGCAGGTTTTGTTCTTATTTTTTCAAAAGTGCATTGGTGGTCCTCATTGTGAAGTTTTCGTTGCACGTTTGGTCCTCGACCAAAGTTAAATAACTAAAATACCTTTTGTCTTCTTCCACTTGAATATTTAAATAAATATTTCGTTTCTTTTATTTATTTTATTTTTAAAAAGGTCAACCCTTTTATTTTTTTTCCCAGATTACAACATATTGCTACCAAACACAAAATATGAACACCATTACGACATCAAAAACTCAAAATCAATACGAGGTATTCAACATAACTTTATATCCGCAAATAAAAATGCAACAACACTTATGATTGTTAAAAGAATGTTGAAGCATTTCTCTAAAACCCCAAAATCAGTAACATTAATTTCCCAATCTTTCAAAACATCTTTTTAAAACTTTTCAACCACCACAAAATCATCCTATCAATCACACCACCACCGCCCATAAAAATTAAATAGAAACCTTATCGAGGCTTTCAAATACCAAAACTCATTAACAAACCTTGAGAGGTTTTTAGAATCATCAAAATCAAATAAACAACATGGAAAAACGCGCCGTAACCCTGCCCAAAAATCTAAAAACGCTTCATCGCCGTCTGCTGTCTCCATAAACAACCGCCAGATCATGTGTACTTGCAAAAGTATTAACAACAATTACAATGAAAAGCACTAATAAACTTCAACAAGATTTTAGGGAGATGATTTGAGGTTTTCGAGCGGTAACCATTTTTTCAGATCTGGTCATCGGTTGGGTTTTCTGCTTTCGCCGGAATTTACAGGTGGCCGGCAGTTGGGATTAGGTGTGTTATGAGATGAATTAATGATATTTAAGAACCCCAATTGAAGGCGGTGGTGATTCAGAGACATGATAAATATGGTGGATGAATGTTAGATTTAATAGGGATGGATAGGGTTAATGGGTTTTGTTTTATGTGTTTGTTGATGAAGATAATTGGATGTTATAGATGTAGTGTTTGGTAAAAATGGGGATATAGTTAAGTTTATGTCTTGAGAGTGGGTGTTTTTTATGTTAATGATATGAGTTTACTATATATTTAAGTATTAAATTTTTCGTTTATCTGGGTTCTTGTTTATGTTCTTAGTATTGGATGAATAAATAAAAAGAGAAAATAACATGAAAATTAAAGGAGAAGAAGACAAGGGTATTTTAGTCTTTTAACTTTAGTCAAGGACTAAACATGCAGCCAAAACTTTAAAATGGGGACAAATATTGCACTTTTGAAAGGATAGAGATGAAACCTGCAATTTGGCCAAACCACAAAGACCAAAAATGCAATTTACTCTAATTTTATTAGAGAAATATTTATAGTATATGAGTGTTATAGGTAACGTGATTATATAGCGGAAAATGTACCCCACACATTAGTTTTTAGGCTTTTGAGGGGACAACATCCTCTCCCTAACCCAACCATATAAACATTACATAAAGAGTGGAGAACGCAAATATAATCTCCAACGTTTTGATCAAGCGACATTATCATTTTCCACCGGATTGAACACAACTTTTTCTTCACCGCGAATCGACTAAGGTTCGGTTTCTCTCTTACTTCAACTTCTTTATACACTCTGTCTCTTCATAGCTTCTTATGAGTTAATCTGCTTGTTATGTTAATTATAAGTAACATATAGCTTTATAACATGTGATGTAGGATCATGTTTTGCAAACGAACAACTAATCACATATGTATGGTTATGTTCATTCGGTCAAGAATCTGTGTTTTTCCAAATCAGGAGATTGATTGTTACTTATTTTGATTACGTTCGCATTCAATATCAACTTCTTTCCTACTTTTACTTTATAGAGCATCATCCTAAATTTTGCACACTTTCCGTTTAGTTAATTCTCAAGAAATCTTTAGTACCCTGTTCATGGCAAAGATCATGAGACAGTAGTATAGATTTGACCCGAGCAGAAATTCATTTTGATATACAAGGACTTCAAGTTTTTTTTTTGAAGAAGCAAAGATGATTTTATTAGGCCACGAAGGCAACGACAAACAACAAAAAAGAACGGGCTCTAAGATAGAGCACCGGAGAAGGAAACAACAAAACAAAATAAACCAAGAACAACAAAATTAGGGAAGAGAAGATGAAGCCAATTCACCGGGATTTTGGATCCAATTTTCCCAAGAGAAGCGTTTCCTGGAAGAACGATTACAGGCCCATAAAAGAGACAATCTTTGCACCGAAGGAAAAATATCCTCATGACGAATGGCATTTGCCTCGGCTTCCGAAGAAGCATGAAGAATTTTATTTCTCCAATTCCAAACATGCCAAATAAATGTCATACAAACCGCGTGAAAAAGTTTTGCAACCAACTTGTTCTGAATAAACCCCGGATTTCCTTTAAGAACTTCCATTAAAGACGGATTGTAAAATTGAGGAGACCTCCACCAACTCCATAACTTACGCCATATAATTTTAATTATGGGACAAGATAAGAAACAATGTTGTTGAGATTCTTCATCTGTGCCACAAAATAGACATACGGTTGAGGGAATTAACACCCCACGACGAATCAAATTAGATCTAGTGGGGAGCCGGTTTAAAGCCATACGCCAAACACATACATTCACCTTACGCGGTACCCATGAATTCCAAATGAAATGGGGATCGGGATCATTGTTCGAAAACAGTTTATCCTGTATGGCTGTACTTAATGATTTAACTGAGAAAATACCTGAATCATCGAGAGACCAGATCCATTTATCATCAAGGTGAGATTCAAGAACAAGACCGTTAATGAGACTTTCAAGAAGATCTAATTCCCCAGATGCACGACCACTTGGATGTCTTCTCCACGCCCACTTAGATTGCCAAGAGCCATCTTCAAGCACCCATCTATCAGCCACCAAACAATTCTTACTTGTTTCAAGAGCATATAATCTGGGAAAACAATTTTTCAAAGGTCCGCGGTTTTTTATCCAACAATCAGTCCAAAAGTGGGTTTGATTTCCACTCATAACTTTTCTTTCCATCAGATTATTTAGATGAATACCCATATGATCTAAATCCAAACAACTTCTAACAATACTTGCCCATGTACCTGAGTTACGCACATGACCAGAGGTCTGGTCAAAGCCACCATTAACACCATGAATCTCGACAATCACCCTTCTCCATAGAGCGCCACTTTCATTGAGAAAACGCCACTTCCATTTACCCATCAACCCCATATTTTTAGCTTTGATACTTTCGACTCCTAGGCCACCATTTTTAGTGCTAGACATAATTTTCTTCCAACTGACCCAAAAAATTTTCTTCTCATCATCTTTGAAGCCCCAAAAGAATCTTCGTCTAATTGATTCAAGAAGCGAAATCACTGATGTAGGGGCTTTAAATAAAGAAAGATAGTAGAGAGGAAGACTACCCAACACCGATTTAACCAAAGTAAGTCTCCCACCGATAGAGAGCATATTACCTTTCCATGATGAAAGCCTTCTAGTGAACTTGTTGACCACCTCGCTCCAAGCGTCTATTTTCTTCATACGTCTGCCAATTATAGATTTGACCCAAACATTGTTTCACTATAAAATAACACTCATTGACCCCACGAATATGAGATTTTATTATTATTATTATTATTATTATTATTATTATTATTATTATTATTATTTGTTTGCCATTTTTGAGGTTATTGATTGTTGGATTTAATATATCTTTCATCGTTTTTGGATAATTAGGATTTAGGAGCTGATTGTTTGTAATTTCTAATGGTATGCAGCAAAACAACCCCATTTTCATTTGCAACCAGTCGCACAGTAGACTTGCTGACCAAACAATCCCGCCACAGGTATGTACGAGTATATGATTCTCAATGTTTGTAATTCTAATCGTCCCCTTCTTGATTCACAAAAACACACTTTTTTTTGCCTTTTTAGTCCACTAAATGCCCTTTTGAGTTTGACATGATCATTTTCTATGACTCACTTTATTTTTATGGAGTAAAAAACAAACATGATGCCCATATACAATATTAGAAATGCTTAATTAAAATAGGGTCATAGGGTTTGCACCAAGCTAACCAACCCTCTATTATCCGATTTATTAATAAGACAAGACAATTTTTATTTTTTTTTTCTTTGCATATTTTGTCTTTTACAGTATTATTTTGATTTTATGGTTAACAAAGGCAGTTTTTATATTGTATTCTCCTTCGTATTTTTTTTTTTATTTTAATATTTTCGACTTATCAAACTTTTATAATTTTTGTTCCGTTTTTTTATTTCGTTATTTTGTAATAAAAACAAAATTAAAAAAATTAATAAAAAAAGATAATTTTTTTTTGATGGTGTATGAATACTATTTTGGTGGTGCGTAACCCAGAACCCTTTAAAATAAAGACTTTTTTTCTAACAGACTTTAAAATAAAGACTTATTATCCCAGTTCACATTAGAAAACGATGGGTTAGTTAATTTTTAAAAGATTCTATAATAATATCTTGCTGGCTTGCAATTTATCAAAATATAAAAATGGGTCACTATCAGAAATATCCATTTCCAAAAAATATTTCTTTTGAAAGGCAACAAGTAAACATGGATTGAAGATGCTACGGTTGAGAAAAAGGAGTGTTTGTCTTTTGATTGACTTATAAGCTTATCTTTTTGGACTTATAAATTAGTTGAGCTAATAAGTTCATGTTGAAGCTTATAAGCTATAAAAAAAAAAAAAAAAAAAAAAAAAAAAAAAAAAAAAAAAAAAAAAAAAAAAAAAGAGGCAATTTCTGTATAAACTCATAAGCCATGAAATAAGCTTAGACAAATATGACTTACCATTTGGTTTAGAGATAGGATTTGATTTAGGATTGGACTCATGGAAAATACAAAGTAAACTAAAGCGCATGATAAATTGACAAATTGTTTAGTTTATGTGATTTTGCTATATATGTTATATTGATGAAATGAAAAATATATAGTACAGGACCCACACATACTAAAAAAGAAAGAAAATTGAAAACTATACAACTAGTGGCTCAGAATTAAATAATTAATATTCGATATTCAAAAAAGAAAGTCCAACTCAACATGCATTTTTGAAACGTGAATGTCGTGCTAGGCATTGCAAAAAGTAAGATATTTAGACATCATGCCAAATATAAAATTTATACCCTCACATCAAACATATCTTTAGTCTTCCTTATAGACACGTCATTCTATCTCCCAACATTTACTATGTGCAATTGTAATAATAGAGTTTTTGACCACAAGATCGTTATATGTTTTGTTATAAGAAGTTCAAAACTAAAAAGTTTAATGGTACATAACGTTCTTAATTATTAATTTATTCGCATACTCATCTTATAATTGTGCTTTATAAAAGATAGGATATCAACGCACGTAACTTTTCTCAATTTCATTCTTTACGGTTTCGACCTCATTATGTTTAGCTGCATCTAGACATTTGTCGGTCAAACCGGCCTGTCCGGTTCCCGATTTAACTGGTTGAACAAACCGATCCCGGTCCAATTTTCAAGACAAGAATGGTCCAATCTACCCTTTGTTTTATTCATAAACCATATGTCCGGACTTCGACTCGCGCGTCTCGTTCATCAGTAACTCTTACTAATTTTCAAGCTTAAAATTACCATGTATATGTACTCAAGTTTTATGTTAACAATTGTTGTAGCGTATAATATAATCTTAAAAAGAGAATTTGTAACCCCATGTATTAAGGTGGATGATATGGGGCTAAGAGAGAAGATCAACATCCATCGGCAAATTTGGAACACATGCCCCGTATCGTGTTTTTTCCTAGACAACTGACCTTCCTTTCTGATAATAAAAGAGAAAGAAAGTATTTACAAACACGCTATGTGTGATATGTATGTGTGTTTTGTAGTTGTAAGTATTCGATCTTATTAATTGAAAATGAGAAAAAGTTTAGTGAATGAGAGCGAATATTGCACACAAAGATAAGCCATATGTTCGGTTGGTTGGGGGAACGCACCCCGGTAGCATTAGTCTTATACTTCTTTTGAGTAATTATGATTGGTCTTTTAAAGATAACCCATATTGATATTACACCTAATACTAACTAGGGCTGAGGAAAACCCGACCGACACTCGAAAACTGTCTCGATCCTGATGTCCCGAATCCCGAACTGACCATACTCGTGTCGGGACTCGGTTTGGGTTTTTCAGCTTGTCGAGATTCGGGTCGGGTCGGGAGTTGGGACGAAGTCGTGATTACAAAGAAAAACCATACAAATCGGTTTCATTTCGGAACTCGGGACGGGATACGAGACGATTCGGGCTAGACTCGGGTCGGGATTCGGTTAGGATTTTCAAGCTTGTCGGGATTCTGGCTTCATCGGGACGGGTCGAGTTCCGGCCCGATGCACACCCCTACTACTAACTTGCATGTTTGCATATTTCTTCAAAACATGCTTAAATATCATTGTACATTATGCATTGGCCTAGGTTATCATACCTCTAAATGGATGCTAGCACCCCCTATTTTTTAGTTTTTATAATAAAATTGCAAAACTAGGAGTATGGAATATAAAATATGAAATTTGATAAGTTAAAACTAATAATTGAAAAAAAAAATAATAATAAAAAAAAAATAACTGTCTTTTTCAAACAAAATCTGAGAAAGAATACAAATGCATTAACCACTGGTAACACTCCAATAAAATAGACAAACACAATAGATTAAAAAAAGCAAAGGTGTCCATGGTTGTTCCTCTCTCCTTAACCACTGAGGTTTATGATCATCAATTTTGTGAGATAATTCTTGCATTTCTAACATTAACTATTAATGCATATAGATATTCTTTCATTTACGATAATTTATATCTCGTTTATATTTTTCACCGTATATGTTTATTTTCTGCTTGATTAAAAGCTACTGTAATTTTTTGCATTTTCATCAGAGTACTGGATACATTGTTATTTATTGCTTTAGGCGGTTATTGCCTTATTTGTTAATTTGATAGTATTATGTTATTCTATTTATTTATTATATGAGAGCGAACAAAGTTAATTTGGCACTTAATCGTTTGTTGAAGTAGTAAAAGAGCGTAGTCGAATGAATTAGGTTGTGATTCTATCGCTATTTAACTGGGAAAAGATGTTGACAGCCAAATTCATTTTTCTGTTCTGCTACTATGTCAACTGTTTTTTTGGTTCTTATTAATAGATACAATTATACAAATCCTGATTTAAGTGAAACAGTTTGGAGTAGTAACACGCAAATTTACGGAATTATGGAAAATCTTCAACCAAAAGAATAAGTAATACGATAACGGTTTTGTTCTCAAGCTTAATTATAAAAATAGTTGACAAATCTGTTATGTGGCCCCCCTACTTTTTAACTTTTTATCTTAGTTATTTATTAACATGCTTTTTTGTGCATAATTCTGAATTTAAGTTCGATTTTGTCTAGAATGGCTAATGTTTGGACTACCTGACTCCTTAAGCATAGCGTTAGATAAACGTCCTAAAATGTTTAGTTCCTTGTTTAAGGCTAACGTATTAGTTTATTACTCTAGATGTAATGCATAGATTTGACCTAAAAAAATAAATTTAATTATTCGTGAAGCGAAATTCAATTTGATAACAAGGACTTAAAGCTAAAGATTGAGCTAAACCTTCACGAATACATCACTTTTATGGTGCGGTTGGTATGCTGCTATGAATCACAATGCGTATGAGTTTGATAGTAGTGGTGGGCCCCTCATGTATGAAAGATCCATACCTTGCAACTAGCTAGCCTTAAACCCCCATCAAGCCATAGGGGTAGGCGGAAGACTTTCTCCTCTCGCTGCAAGAAAAGCCCTTTTATCGATCTTGATTATATGCCGTAGTACCTACCCCTCACCTGGCCTGCGAGGGGCTTCAAAGGCTCACAATGCCCCTTTTTAATAAGTAGGACTTGCCTGCATCTCCCCATTTAATAGGCTAAGCAGCTAGTACCTTGCCGGTCTTGGCCCTTTTGAGGTATATGGCGTATGGAACATATGTATAATTCATTCTCATATTTGAAAGATTTAAGGTGCCGTTTGGTTTGTTGCTAGGAATCACAATGGATATCGGATTTGGTATTGAGTAGAATGATAATAGATATGAAAAAGTGTATGATTACGATTGTTATGTTTGGAAGACAAAATATGGTATGAAAAAATGTATAGATATTTGAATTTTGTATTCGAAAAGAGAAAGGCCCACGGAATGGATTTCATAGACACTAAATTGGTGGGTAATGAGTCTATGACTATGATATACCATTTCATTCCTGAGCACACTAAACAAACACCTTTAATAATAGAACTTTGAGGTAAATGAAATAGATATGGTGTCTTTTTATAAGTTCTTGGTTGTTAGACTTAGCTGATCTTTTTAGTTGGATTTAGTTATGCTGTTAAAGAAAAGGCTAGTTTCTATATGTATTTAGTATAGGAGGCTATTATAGCTTGACATTCATATTGCACCTGTGTTTTGTAGAATAGGGTCAAAATAGGTCGTTGAGAATTAAGATATTAGAAACATAGGAGCATTGCTGTGGGATAGTGGCAAAGTGACATGCGCTTTTGCTTGTGTTATTCTTGCCATACAGTTCATCATATTATCTTCTAGTTCAAACGAGTTGGGTGCCCGCGCGTTGCTGCGGAATTCTTTTGTTGCCGTTAGCTAATTAACGTGAAGTTAGTTACCTAGGACTAACTTTTCAATTGATGTATAACATGAAGGACCATTTATGTAAATTATTTGAGGACTAAATTTGCAATGAACCATTGAGATGAAAGACAAAGTGCATACAAAATTTTTTAGAAAATGTTAAAGATAACGGTCGTTAGTTAACAACCGTTAAATAACTAACGACCGTTAATACTAAAAAAAAAAAGTTACTGTAGCAAGTACTGTATCAAGCACAGTGCTTAACGGTCGTTAGTTAACAGCCGTTAAATAACTAACGACCGTTAATACTAAAAAAAAAAAAAAATGTTACTGTAGCAAGTACTGTAGCAAGCACAGTGCTTGCTACAGTAACCTCTTGGGTTTTAGTATATATACGAGTTTAGTACCCGCGCGTTGCTGCTAAATTCTTTTGTTGCCGTTAGCTACTTAACGTGAAGTTAGTTACCTAGGACTGACTTTGCAATTGATGTATAACATGAATGACCATTTATGTAAATTATTTGAGGACTAAATTTGCAATGAACCACTGAGATAAAGGATAAAGTGCGTACAATTTTTTTTAAATGTTAAAGATAACGGTCGTTAGTTAACAGCCGTTAAATAACTAATGACCGTTAATACTAAAAAAAAAAATTACTATATAATTTAATAATACGTAGTAGCATATACAGTAAGCATATAAAAAGTAGGAAGGGGAAGATATTTATCATATCCCAAACATAGTGACGTACCACTCCACAACACTTATTTTATTCATATTAGACATAAAACATAACCCCTCATTCACTTTGTAGATTGCATCGCTCTTTTACTTTTTCTCTGTCTGAAAGAAGTTGGTTAAACCACCGGACGGACGGGCTGACTGACTGAGATAGCAAGAATATGGCACCGCCGGCAGCAGCAACACCAGCGGTGGTGGAAGACCGAGAACAGCAGCAGCCGGCTCAAGGGATTGGGCAGATGTTCACAGGAATAATAAGAATAGCAATTATATATTATTTTGCTTCCAAGTTTTTCTCTTCTGGTAAACAGCCCCTTTCGGTTTCGGGTTCCGGTTCCGATCCTGCTGTCCAGATCTCTAACCTCTTTCAAAAATCTGAATCTATCGTATGCTTTTTCTTTTTCTTTTTAAAAAAAAAAAAAAATTACTGTAGAGACAACTGTAGCAAGCACAGTGCTTGCTACAGTAATCTCTTGCCTTTTAGTATATACGAGTTTGGTACCCGCGCGTTGCTGCGGAATTCTTTTGTTGCTGTTAACTACTTAACGTGAAGTTAGTTACCTGGGACTGATTTTGCAATTGATGTATAACATGAAAGACCATTTATGTAAATTATTTGAGGACTAAATTTGCAATGAACCACCAAGATGAAGGACAAAGTGCGTACAATTTTTTTTAAATGTTAAAAATAACGGTCGTTAGTTAACAGCCGTTAAATAACTAACGACCGTTAATACTAAAAAAAAAAAAAAAAAAAAAAGTTACTGTAGCAAGCACTGTAACAAGCACAGTGCTTGCTACAGTAACATCTTACCTTTTAGTTGCTACAGTAACCTCTTACCTTTTAGTATATATATAATATAATATAGTTTCAAAATGATTAGCATCTTTTTCTATTAATGAGAGTATTCATCCGGAACAGCTAATAAATAGTCTTGTTTTATAAACATCCTTTGTGGCCTTCTTCACTGATACGTCTTTGTTCAGTTTTGGTCCAACAGGCTCCTACTTGCACAGTATATAAAGAAGTCCTACAGCTGAAATGTGCCTGATCTCTATGGACTTTCCTGAGCAATTGCAATCAGGTTGTGTTTCAGGTTTTGGTTTCGGTTTGCTTGGTTATAAGATAACACAATTGGTGATGAACAAGATAGAACTACCAACACTTCCATTTTCTGGTGAGGCGAGATACTTGACAATGCTTTGTGTTTCTGGTAAAGAAGCGCCTCAGGAGGAAATAAAGGAGAAAATAAGAGCAGCACTGAAGCTCTTAACTTTCCTTGAGCAACATGTTCTTGTTCAGTTTTGGTCGCCTCGTGATGCTGGGAAGCACCAAATACTTACAACTGTAGATCATCCATTTGGGCTTGGTGTAGCCAACGAAGAACTTTGTTTTTATAGGTGGAGCTCTGAGCATAATGCATTTCCTGTGGATAAGGATAGTGAAGAAATAGAAGAATACACTAGTCCTCCGGCTCGAGTATATAAGCAAGGATTACCAGAGTGGACTTTTGATATAACTAATTACAAATCAAAAGATTTCCCACAACAAGACTTAGCAATCCGTTGCAATATTCGTGGATATATGGCTTTACCAGTGTTTGATATTGCTAAAAAATCATGTCTTGGTGTGCTTGAGATCTTGGTATCTTCCAAACATATGAATTATGTTCATGTGGTTAAACAAGTTCACAGTGCCTTGAAGGTTTCCATCTAATCTCTTCTATTTAGAGTTTTAAAGCTTTAAGCACACCTGAAGTTTTCTCTTTTTTTTTCTTTTTTTTTTTTTTTTTTTTTTTTTTAAACTTTCCATTTTCAAGTCTTATATATTTGATTTTAGGGTAAGCACTAAACAACCTTGGCTGAATTATCTTGTGTTGTTGTATATATATGCTGCATTGGTTTCTTCAATGTTCTTCATGAGTTTTCCGTTGTTTGCTTGTCAGTTTGGTCTGTCTTAACTCCATTGTCCTTTTACTCTAGCCATGCTAGCTAGGATTTCTAGGCCATGTTGT
This sequence comes from Artemisia argyi, assembly GCA_030686995.1. Classification (NCBI taxonomy): domain Eukaryota; kingdom Viridiplantae; phylum Streptophyta; class Magnoliopsida; order Asterales; family Asteraceae; genus Artemisia; species Artemisia argyi. The sequence continues at coordinate 166,991,529 of CM060698.1, read as the reverse complement.
CAAAATTACATCATAGATTCACAAGCCTGAGTGTAACCACCTCCATGTCAGTGGGGCATCACTACGGCTAATCTAATAATCAATACTATTAATGTTTCGATACTCTTCTGGACAAGCTTTCTTGATGCAATCTAAAAGAGTAAAAAGATTAGTGTAGCCAGTATATACGGATCTTTTTTATTTTTTTTATTTTTATTTTATTTTTTTATTTTTTTATTTTTTAGCTTACAAATTCTTTTATTGCTGCTCATTTCAAAATTGTTGTAATCTTGCAGAAACAAAGTCTGACATGTCCACGAGCATTTGTTCGTCCTGCTTCATATGTAAGTTGGGACTTGGGATCTATAATCTGAATTCTATCGCTTTAAGTTTAACATTTTGTGCAAAATATTTCTCTAAATCTTGTTTTTCTTTGGAGCTCTTACGTGGTAGATGTCTTTTAATACAGGTTCCCAGTGAGTGCGACAAAATCCGTGGTATTTTGAAAAGTGTGTGTGACACCCACAACTTACCTCTTGCTCAGACATGGGCTGTTTCCCCATCTACTAGTTTTGTTTCACATGATAAAAATATAAAGAAGAGTTGTAGTAGTTTTGGTACTAAATGCATTGGGAAGGTCTGCATGTCCACGGTTGCTCTACCTTATTATGTTAAAGACTTTGGCATGTGGGAATTTATGGAAAAATGTAGAAAGCGACACATGTACAAGTCGGAGGGGGTTGTTGGGAGGGCATTGTCATTCCAAGGTGTATATTTTTGTAGAGATATAACCGAACTCAATCAAGTAGAGTATCCTCTGTGCGGTAATAAGGTTAAAAGCTGCTTTGCAGTTTCGTTGCATAGTGTTGAAGGAGACAACGACTATGTTCTAGAGTTTTTTCTTCCAGTGGGCACCAACGATGGTAGATTTGTTCAAGATGTGATGATTACTTTGAAACAGAAAATTGATGTCACCTCTGAATTTGTACTCGGTGATACATCATCTCTGGATTTGTCTGGTACGGATCGAACTTGATACTATTAAAATGTTCATGAATATGATTGCTGACTGATCCATTTTCATGTAGATAATTCAGATTCAGAGTCAAGTGTGACAGATGTTTCTAAAACTACTTGCTCTGTGAATGACCCAGAGTCCTCCACCAGTGTGAGTATGGAGAGTCGACTTGCTGCTATCTTTACCGATGATGGAGATACAAGCAGCCCTTTCACACAAGGCGTCAAAAAGCGTAAAGTAGACCATAATTCAGATCTTTACTGAGTAAGTAACTTTTGGAAAGTCTTTTACAAACTTACAGTAGGGACAAAGATGACAATTTGATACCCATTGATAGATTTTTGCCGAGAATAGGTGTATCGTGTCTTATCAACTTACACTACCGTCTTTTTATGTATGATTTTTGACTATAGATGATATTTCTGGGAATATTTATCATATGCCATTCGCATGAACACTGTGTTATGTGATTACTTTACAAACCTGTAGTTTTATTTTGTTGCTTATGTAGTTAATGTGTGTTTGTATGCTCCTAGCCTTAATTTCTATATGTCACAGAAAGTTATATGTGTCGAGAGCTTGTATAGTATATTGCTGGTTCCATCTATTTTTATATAATTCAAAAAAGTACAGCTCATTAGTGAAATGCAAGCCACAGCTTTCACTGTCATGGTTAACAACCAAATGCTTCTACCGTTCTACGTAAATTGAATAAATGAATACTATAAAAATTATAGAAGTAGGATCACCAATGAATCATTCATAAGCGGTTGATGAAATTACCGTCCTTGTCCTACATTAACAGAAGGCGATAGTGGTTAAAAAGTTAATTTGTTGAGTGCTAATAACATCAACACCTTTGTTTTTTGGCAACTAAAGATAGGACAGAAATTACTGTATTGACACAACCTTTCATTTTAATATACAGTTCTCCTCGATGAAACAAAATTTATTCGCACGGTGTATATTTGGAAATGGTAAGGTGCTTAAGTTATCCTGATTGTAGTAAGAAATGTATTTTTTAAGGCAAACTATGAAAGTAGGAAATGGTGTAATCCATGAACTTGTCTTTCATAAACTATGACATCCACCATGGGAAAGTTATTTGAAAACTTTGCTTTTAGTGTGCCGGTTTTGAGTTTTGGGAAGCCTTGCAGGAATACCTTTCCCTGCGGCAAACCCACTTCCCATCCTGGCAAACCTGCAGTAAAAACAAAAACGCATCCCTTACGGCATATTAGTCCCACAAATTCTAAAGAGAAATCGTTAGGGTATACAGTGAATGACGATTTTGTATGTTGTTGGACTAGTGTAATTCAACCAAACTTGAGATGATGATCCTATTTTTCATGTTTTTTCTGAATTGTTTTAACATAAATTCTCCACGATTATGCTTCTGCATATTATGTTTAGCTACTTATTATATCCGCAATGATCTGACACTAGTGATTATTGTTCTTTTTGTTTTACTAGCATTTTGTGAGCCAAAATACTTGTGTATGCTCATTAGTCGGTGAATGTAAAATCCGGGACGGAACTAGGACCAAATTAATATGACCGGGTGAACAAATTTTTTGAAAACGTAATATAGAAACACATTTCAATGAACCGGGTGCATGTAAGATGCATTTAGGATAATTGATGTTTTTTTCAAAAATTAATACTACATCAAAAAAATTCATAAATGTCTCATTAACCCGCGGGAACAGCTTGGTTGAGTCCCTGTGTAAAAAATCTAGGGAAGTCCATTTAGTTGGACCGGAAAAATAAATATCTAAAGTCTATTTGGTTGGACTCACGCAATTCTATTTTAATCAAATATCTAAAGTTACTAATTTTATAGTACTCGAACCCACTTTATTTTCCATCTGTTTGGTCCAACCAATTGGACTTTTAATAATGGCGACTTTTATAAATCTTTGTGGCCTTGTTGACTTGGAACAATAGTGATTAATGGCGGTGACGGAGCTTGAAAGTTTTTCTTGAAAGTTTTTTGTGAGAGCGCTGAAATAGCTCGAAGTCTTTATGGGAGGCCCGAGTAAAAACATGAGTTTTACTCATGAAATATATGTAAATCTACACCGGTGTCTAAAGTCTGAACCAAGGGCGGAGCTATTAAGGGATCGGGAATGGTCCTGGCTCACTAGGCCTAAGCCCGTTAGTGTATGTTTCGCAATTTCATGTGTTAATTTTTTTTCCATCTCGGCCCTCCCATCTAATGTTTTTCCGAAAAAAAAAAAAAAAAAAAAAAAAAAAAAAAAAAAAAAAAATTAATTCAGCCCACCCAAAAATTTATTTTAGCTCTGCCACTGGTCACCACCCTCCCTAGTCCCTTCATAGCTTCGATTTTGATTAATGGTGATTCATTTCAAGTTACTCCATGTAGGCAAGGAAAAGGTCCATGGACATGAAGTAAAGGCACTCTTATAGATCACGTAGAGCTGTTATTCGCCTATTGCGGGTTTATTTCATATTATGCTTTTGAGTCAATGGATTGATTACGGAGTAACGGATTTGTGGACGTCGTATTCAATCATTATAGAACTAGAAAGACATAAGGTTTATTTTGCCTCGTGTGTCTTGGGCGTTTTCAACGTCGCTAGAAACGGAAAATCCATTTTCAGTTACATCAGTAAATTTAGTATAGAAGAAATTTTATCATGTTATTCTTTCTAATTTTATAAACGGTCAAAATGGGACAATTCCGTTTTCTCGCTAACCAATCGATCGACTCAAAATCATAGCATGAATAAACAAATAAATGGCTAATAACAACTCCACATGACATATAAATTTATCTTTTACTTTAAGTCCATGGAACTTGCCACTTAGTACGTGGAATCACTTGAGATGAACTTACTACCACTTACCATTATTGTTCCAAGTCCACAAGCCCTTGAAGTTCATAAAAGTCACCATTCATGAAAGCCACAAACGCATAAACGTGTTAATGGGTTAGGTGATTGCATTTTAAACTTTATCCCTTTTTGTCGTGTTAATGGTTATGCACGTCTAACGTTAAGAAGATGTTTTGTCATTTACATTTTAAGAATTCGAAGCACGAAGACAAGCAACATGAATTGAACTGCGCTGTTGTTTTTCATAATTATATTGTTCTATCTTTGTTTAGGAGGCCTAATTAAGTGCAATCCGATGTCATTTTTTTTTTGTCCGGACTTGGGTTGTTTAAAGACGTATTTCATTTTTGTGTCTAAAAAACGTACACTGCCTAGATTATAAGTGTCCACATGTGCATAAGGAAGTTCTCTTAAAACGACGTACATACATTATTTGTGGTATCATTTCATAGCATGCATGCATAATTATCTCAAGTATAAAAATAGGAGTCCTAACAATTTGGTTTTCTCAAGTATAAAAATAAGAGTCCTAACAATTTGGTTTTCCCGGGTATTTATATTTTTTTATTACCACAGGACTGATTGCTAAGTTGTGCCTGGTTGATAATGATTCAACAATGAATACGTAAAAATACTACGGAGTATATATATATATATATATATATATATATATATATATATATATATATATATATATATATATATATATATAGGAAGAATAATTAATATAGTAATGATAAGAAGTAACCACAAACACACATTTAAGATGCACCTACAAAAGTGGATGGATGCATATTTATTCAAATTTTCTCTCCTAATTTGAAATGTGTGGCTACAATTACTTATTACCCTTCTTATTTTAATTATTCTTCTAACTTGATCCCTTCCATATATATATATATATATATATATATATATATATATATATATATATATATATAGGGGGCCTTTATTTTCAGAACCCTGTTAAGTGTGGGAACTGCGAGAACTCCGATTTTGCATTAGAAAACATGCATGTTCATATAAAACATGTATGTTTTTTTACATACACATTAATAAACATGCCTGCGTATTAAGGTATATGTAAGAAAACATACATATTTTATATGAACATGCATGTTTTCTAATACATAATTGGAGTTCTCGCAGTTCCCGCACTTAACAGGGTTCTAAAAATAAAACCATTTTGCATTGATCTATTGCACTTAACAGGTTTTTATATGAACATGTATGTTATGCATATATGTGTATTAAGGTGTATGTAAGAAAAAATAAATGTTTTATATAAACATGCATGTTTTCTAATGCAAAATTGAAGTTATCGCAGTTCCCGCACTTAACAGGGTTCTGAAAATAAAGATACACTATATATATATATATATATATATATATATATATATATATATTCACAACTATCTTGGAGAATCTTTTATATAATACAAGAATTACATCATTTCAAAGATTTTTTGCAAAACCCTTCTCAATGAAAAAAAAATTGGACCAATAGGAGAGCTCGATTTTGACACATAAGCAAAATCAAGCAATATGATTGGCCAATAAAAAGTCAAAATTGAATTGATTTTGGTCAAACTTTAATAAATTTGGTGGAGAATTTGATTGATAAAAAAACACATAAAAATATAGGTGTCAAATTTATGAAAATAAAAACTTGAGAAAAGAGGAGGTAATTAATAAAACCTTAGTGGTTAAGTGTAAAATTATAAGTCTCCATGTTTTCTAATAACTTTAGATAATAAACAAATAACCCCTTACACTCCATACCCCCTATACTTTATAATGTTAACGTTGTTTAAATTACATGATTAATTGTATTAGTTTTTTTTACTTTCATCTATTAAAATAAATTTGGTAAATATGCGAATTAGTTTTAATATACGTTAAATATTTTTTGAACTAATGTTAGTTTTAAACTTTCATCCATTAGAATATTTTTTTAAATAAGGACTCATATTACTATTTAAAAGTTTAAGTTATGCGTACACGGGTTTGAAATACGGTTAAATTATTAGTAACGGGAATATAAATATCAAATGGTAAGCACGAGTTACTGTGATATAAAATAAATATACATGATTCTACTTATAACAACGACTCATTAAATTGTTATTTAAAATTTATATATGGATATCCATAAAAATATTTTAAAAACTTTACGGAACATATTTTAACTTTATCAACGCTCATTATGTGCCACAAAACTCGCACATTTTGTAGAACATGATATCAATAGTTAAAGTTAAACAACAACATTAACCTCAAACTCAACATCTCTGTCAGTTAAAAATGTTATACAAAGCTAATTATTAACAAAATAATAATAATAATAATAATAATAATAATAATAATAATAATAATAATAATAATAATAATAAAATGGCTAGATAGTCATTCTTTAATATAGAAGGTGTTTTCCTTAAATTATAAAAAAAATGAATGCATCACAATTCTTATTTGATAAGAATCACCTCCTAAATCAAAAAAAGAAAAACTACGTAGGTGATAACCTAACTTTATTCATTGACTTGATGTTTCAAAAAAAAATAATAATAAAAAAATAATAATAATAATAGTTGGTTGTTTTAAAGGAATTAAAAGTATGTAAATGAGAATTATTCAGCAAGAATATATAGTTTTTAATTGTGTTATTATGTTACTATACTGCGATAATGTTATTGACTTGGTAATCACGGATGTGAGATAAAACCATTATTTTATACTTATGATTTATGTGTAAACCCCTTTTTGCTTTTATGGTTCAACAGCACTTTAGCTTATGCCTTATCTAGCTGATAGTTTTTAGTAAAATTTTTTATGGTTTAACCCTTTTGTTATACATACCAAGTTTTAGTATATATATATATATATATATATATATATATATATATATATATATATATATATATATTTTATGTTTTATTGAAAATTTCTGCACTTAATATTTGTGTTTTTACTATAAACACACTAAGCTATGATAGAATTAGTTTTCAGGGTTTTTTTTTTTCTAAGCTTCTCAAAAAAGCTTATAGTTTTATCATAAACTTATTGTGTTATGATAATTGAATAAGCCAATAAGCACCTATAATAAGCATAACCAAACACCCCTTTAGTTCTAATCTGAATATTTCTGATTTGATGTTATGACTAACTTTGTTGTTATCCTCACTATAATGCAACATGTTAGTGGTTTTTGCAGTTTTATGATCTTATCGCACACACTAAAGTGTAATGCAATTTATTGTGTGCGCTTTTTAGAGGAGGATTAAGTATCAACACATGATTGTCATGGAAGGTTAATGTACCAAAGATGTGTTTTAGTGCCTATATGGGGAATTTTATGGTAGAAATTCTTTTCGGAGTGTAATTTATCTTTGAATAAATTAATAAAACTTAGCAGGTGTTTGCCGTCATTGATAACACTATGGGTGTCAACCAACGGTCTAAAATATGGGTGTGTTTTACGTTGATGATTTAGTCCAATTGTGAAGAAAGTTGCATTAAAGTGAAAGGTCGGTAAGGATTCAAACAATCCTAAAAGACTTGCGGATCTACTCTGTCATTTTTTATGCATTTATAATTTACTTATACAAGTAATAATAATTTTCTTATATAGTTCGGGTTTAGAGAAAAATTATTCTTATACATTATAAATAATCGTAAGATTAAATTTGAGTTCTACCAATTACATTTTTTTTCTCTCTTTATGTAATAAAGAAACTATAGTGTGAGCATCTATGTTAATTTGGTAATTTTATGATCAAACATGAGAAGTAAATAGCAAAAACTTATGAAAATACAAATTTTCAAACAAAAAGGTACATTAGTAAACATGATATGATGGTTATTCACTTATTCATAACTAAGGAAATGAATCAATCTTCAAAGCTATCTAAATATGCTACATATATTAACGAAAATATAAGTAAAAGAAATACCAGAATTACAAAACACATCGTAAATTGATAGCACGGGTTTGCAAAACTAAAAGCATATATCACTAACATCTCATGCAAGTCAAGTATCATCATGTGATTTTGCTTGAATAATAAAATATAATTTTTAATCCAAAACTATTCTCCTAAAATGATAGGTAGATTATAACATATATACATATGATTTTTTTATTTTTAGTCCACTAAGTAAAACTATTTGAAACATGTTAAGTCGTTCATTTCTTAATCGATAATAATACATAATCAAAACGAAATTTTAAAAACCCTGTGCGTGCACAGGTATTATAACTAGTCAAACTAAAAGAAATCAATACAGTATAAATATTCTATTTGAATTCCTCTCTTGGCGAGTCTTTCTCGACGTCACCTCGTCACTTACTCGTTTACATGGCCCACTCGATATCTTTCAATAACTGCAGATTCATCGAATTAAGTCATCAACAATAATTTTTGTTATCAACGTTTTTAAAAACTTATTCTAGTGTATTTTTTTGTGCGTTTTCAACTTCTAACAGGCATTTCAAATCTCCCTAATTATTAAAATAGCTCTCGTTCTATGTATTAAATAAATATTTTCAGTTGACTTTCACAAATATACGCATTCACAAAAAAAAAAGAAAAAAAAAATGGGGGGGAGGGGGGGGTGGGGGGAATCAATCGAGACTAGATCTTTTCATCGAAGGATCAGAAAAAATAAAATAAGATAAAAAACAACTTCTTCTGCCTACCAATCTAGTCTTGCAGGAGTAGTGCTATAGATGGAAAATAATAAAATAAACCTTTATTTCTCATATATATAATATCACTTTTTTCACCTAATCTCATCTCCCCACAACCCCACATATTTCGTATAGATGTTGGTTTCATACCGTCGAAAATCTAGTTTGCCTATGAAGTTAGCCGAGAAAAGTAGAATTGAGAAAAAAGAATCACGTAAAAATTATTACTTTTTCAGTGAATTAAAACGAAGAATTGAGATCAATATATATATATATATATATATATATATATATATATATATATACACACACACACACACATACACACTAGACTTCAAAGCCTGCCCGATGGGCGGGCATGACTTATAAGCCCTCCCGGGCATATAAGCCGCCCGACGGATCATCAAAAAAAAAAAATAATAATAAAACAAAAAACAACTTCTTCTACCTAATCTCATCCCATATATATAAGCCTTTATTTCCCATATATATAATATCACTTTTTTCACCCAATCTCATCCCCCCCCCCCCCCCCCCCCCACATATTTCTTATAGATGTTGGTTTCATTCCGTCGAAAATCTATTTTGCCTATGAAGTCGGCCGAGAAAAGTAGAATTCAGATAAAACGTAAAAATTATTACTTTTTTCAGTGAATTAAAACGAAGAGTTGAGATCAATATATATATATATATATATATATATATATATATATATATATATATATATATATATATATATATATATTAGACTTTGAAGCCCGCCCGATTGGCGGCCATGACTTGTGATTATCATTGAAAAAAGTAAGTTGGCAAAAAATAAAGATATAAACATAAGAATGAAAATAAATATACGTTTATCAAATATGAGAGAAAATACAAAGCTTGACAACCTTCGTGTTTACAAACTTATTTACATGATTGTTGCATTTGCTATGCATCGCCTGTCCGATGAGCGGGCGAGCTTACATGTAAAATAAATAATGAATAAGTTCTCATGTATCATATGTAAAAAGAACAATCGTAAATAATACAACAAATCAAGTACATGGTGGTTATTTATATGAGACCATCATAACTTATTACTTATTAGCCTAAAGTTTACACAATGTTGTAAACATGTTTTATACTCGTAATAATTTAATTAACATAAATGGTATGTTGAAATAATATGTGTATAATGAATCAACGATTTACATGTACATTATTTAATTGTTGTTAAGTTGACCATGTTTATTAGTTTTGTTGTTAAATGCATGTTTTGCATTTAAAATATAACATAACACTTTTTTTATTTGTATGTATATAAATATAAATGTGTATATATATATATATATATATATATATATATATAATTTTAACGTATTATTATTATTATTATTATTATTATTATTATTATTATTATTTTATTTATTTATTATTATTATTTTAAAAAAAACCAAGGAAATTACATGAAATTGGAGGGGAGTCTAGACACAATCTGTGCTCCCACTCCTTTTTGAATACACAAACTAACTCGATGGAAAATAAAAGCACTGCTCTTAACGTTGTTAGAGTGGCAGCTGATAATAGTCCCGATGCGCGAGAGTGTATTCAAAGCTTCCACATCAAGTTCCCCAAACGTGGAAAAAGCAAAAGGGACGAACTTGTATCCATTGTCTTCACACTTGGACGCATACTTCTTCCTTTTCTTTTCCACATCATTACACAACGCAGCCCTAGGAGCCCATGTCGTTGCCCCAGTCCCAGCAAACGGGGAGACCCCAGTCACATCCATACATGCATCCTTACCTTAGAACCAGTTAAACAATAGCACATCTGCAGGGCGTAATTCTCTCCCTTCCTCTGAAAGAAATCCCATTGGAGCCTCTTTACGCACCATAATCCCAGCTTTGGAACATATATCAACAAGGATATCACGCACCAAATTATGTCTGAACTTAACACCCACTTCGCTGGCGGAGTGAACCGCATGATCCCCCCACTGGTCCATACGGTGTACATTGCAACTCGGGCATAAGCTGCCTTCGGAGAACATAGGAACCGCAAGCCTGTAGCATAACACCGATCGAAATTGGCGAGGATTCATCCTTTGTCCGAGACCGTCAATAGGGATGGCGAAGAGGAAGTCCTGCACATGTGGGGCGCGGATACTACTAAGTATAGCCACCTGCCTTGGACTTAATGAGTACTTGGAGACAAGGTCTTTCTCAATGACACCGAAATAACACTTTGCCAAGGTTTTCATCATTTGGGGGGCAGAAGCGCCCCCGGTGACAGTGAGGAAGTCGGTGTTGCAAGTAGCGTTGAATATGTCCAAAGCATGCTGAAATGACGGGCCATGCGTAACAATACCTGTTTTGGTGAGTATCTTATCCTGTAAGTTGTTCGTTTGCATCCGGGAAGCGAGGAAAGCGTATTTGATAATATCCCCCGCTGAAAGGATGCCAAGCCCACCAAGTTTTATTGGAAGGGTGGCAAGCCTCCACTGCCACTCACCAAACCCAGGCCCTGAGGCAGTAACAATCTTCTCCAAAGAGGTACTTAATGTCTTATCAAACTGAGCTTGGGCCTCTGATAAGTGCGAGGGGGAACATGTTCTCAAAGCATACGAAAGTTTCGAAACTCCTGCACAATTACGCAAAAGGAGAAGCTCACATTGCGGATCATTGAGTTTGTTGATTGCCTCGATTAAATGTATGGTTTTGGAGACTCTTTTGGAAGCCAAATCCCGACAAAAACCTTCGTCCAGACTAACTGGGCCACCAAGGAGTTTGACATCATTGAGCGGGCGAGCAATATTTATAGGAAATAAGCCTTCCACTCTGCTTCTAGGGTCCTCGGCAGGCCAGAATAGTTCAGTCTTGTCAACATTTAAAAACAAACCACGAGCGGGGCCCTCTGTCCTAATGATATCAAGCGCTTTGGCGACCATGAGCGTATCACCAACAATAGTAGCATCATCGAGGTACCACGCCTGAAGGGTAAGTTCACATGACCGATTGATAGCATGAATCAAAGGGTGCAAAGCTAAAGCAAACAACAAAGGGCCCAACGGGTCACCTTGTTGGACACCCTGACATGACCAAAGGATGGAGTCCTCATAATAGAGCCTGGCAGGGCGCGCATAACAGAACTCAACCCACGGTGCAATAGAAGGGCATCGTCCCCTCGCTTCCTGAAGCAAGACACTCCAGTCAACAAGATTAAAAGCATTCTTGAAGTCCACTAGAAGCATGGAAAGTCCAACTTCACGCCCCTTAGACTCAATGAGCCTATTTACAGAGTGAAGGACAGCCTCGCATCCCCCAGGGACGCCAATCCCGAATTGAAAATCCTGCAAATACGAGTTCATGGAATCACCGACCGACAAGGAGGCAACCTTTGACACAAGCCTACGCCAAACAGTACCAACAGCAATAGGACGTATACCACCGCCGGGCTTGACTAAGGGGGTCAAGGGGGCACTAGCGATATATTCCCCAGTTGACTAGGGCACTTTCCACTAAGGAACAGATTAACAACGCCAGTAATTGACCCAAGCAGGTCATCAGCAATAGAAGACGCCGCCCCTCCCAAAATATCCATCAAATGTTGTGCCCGCAACCCATCACGACAACATGACGTCCCCTTGGGGAAGCTGCGAATCCTGTTGAGTACCACGTCCTTGTCGACAGAAAGGACGTCTTCATCAAGCGGCAAAGAAGACGAGGTCAGCTGGGGGGCATGGGAGTGTTTGGCCTCAAGCTCCGATAGAGTGTCAGGTGTGGATGGGGCAATTCCGGAAGACGTGAGCACCTTAATAGCAGCAGTAAAATGCCTGTCCCCAAGTTTACGCTTGCACTGACCCAGGTTAACCCCGTTTTGATCTTTGCGTTTCGACCCCTCTTTGAAAGATGAAGGCACTTCGGCTAACCGATCCATCACCAAACCAAGCCTTTCTACGGGATCCCTCCATCTGAGGATGGCGCGGGAAATACAGTCGAGATGGCATCGTTCTCTCTCACCGGACCGTCGTTGAGTTCTGTTTGTTGGCACAAAGGCGGAGAGCACACAGGACGGTAAGATAAGGAGTTGCACCCATGCAGATAAGTCACCTGGTCTCAATAGTACTATATCCAACGCACCACGAAAAATCTTAGCAAATCCAAGTCGCGCCCTGGGGGGAATACATTTAACCGTACGTATTTTCTTTGAGAAAACCCGATCAAGGAGGTTGATGTCGTAAGTGGACTCACCAACGAGGGGGGCACCTGTCACACCCCGCCACGGCGGAAATGCGCGGGTGTTACATCATGGATATCATCACAACACCTGGTGTCAACATAGAGAACAACTACATACACATAAATAGAGCAATGTACCAACACACAGTGTTGTAACAATACCCAAAGATAAATGACCAAAACAAAATCCGAAACAATACATAAATTCAAACATAGATGCTAAACCACTTCAAATGCAACTAAGGTCTCGTCTATCCACATCCTTCTATCTTATCCTTAGAAAGCTCACCTGAAAATGATGCTTAAAACGTCAACATAATGTTGGTGAGATTCATAGGTTTAAGACTCAACACACAAGGCAACCGAATTCACTGTGATTACAAAATATAGCTGGACAAATAGTTATAGTTATCATATAGCTACATGCATTCGCAAATCCATATCCACACGCAAAGGCAACAACACTCATAAAGCAACCATTAGGACGGCTCGTATCCTCCGACCCTAAAATCATCAATTAGGTCACATGCGCGAGTAACAGGATAACATCCTCCTAATTGGATCCCATCAAACATATCAAACATCAATTAGGTCGCATGCGCGAGTAACAGGATAACATCCTCCTAATTGGATCCCATATACATCCACACAAACAAATAATCTCACATAGCTTGCATATGATAACATTATAAGTCCAAGCTCTTTAATACCACACACATAATCACAGTAAATCAAATCATTTAAGACAAGCATCATTCCCATCCCAATTTTAAAACAAAGTAAAAATATGGGACTATGAACTCACCTTAAACTCCGCAGCTTCCACAAAACAACTCACAATCTATAGCACACAAAAATAATCCACATTACACAAGGTCAAGCTAAAAGCTACAACCCATGTAATACACATATGATGGATGTCTAAGACTCATATGACCCACCATGGATCTCCTAGACACCACACTAACCACTACCATAACTTAATACTCACTAAATCCCTTGCACTCTAAAACTCAGAGAACGCAGAATTTTGAGTATATTCACTCACATGAAATCACGGCAAATAAAGCTCAACAACTCACACCAAAAATTTACCATGGTCTCTCATAAGCATAGAAGCTAATCCCAGAAGGCCATGGACCAATAACACACACAAGTACTCACAAGAAATTCAAACTTGACAACTACTCAAATTCGGATCAGAACGCACACCAAAAAGTTTTGATTTTTAATAATTACTTCCACAAGTTTTTATCGCGAATCCTCTTCATGGTAGTCTAATATAACCTAAAACTTAACTATTCCAGAAGACCAAGTCAAAATACCACTTTTACAACCACATGTCACCCTCAAACTTTTACCCAAAATCTGTCCCGGATTTGACAGCTTTGACACCTTATCAAAGAAAAATCAAAAGACCGACTTCCCGACCTCAAAATTGATCATGGCTGGACTTTTTGGAAATCTCTTTTGTTATACTTCAATTTAGACTTAAAATTCGTGACTTAACTCATCACCATATGTTATATACACTAATATCTTTACAGCCTTACAAATCTGTCCAAACCCTAACACATAATCTAACGCGTTTAACACTCAATTCCCTTAACCATTACCCATAATATTAACATCTAATCATCCTAACATGTTTTACTTCAATAATTTACAGAAATTTACAAACCCTAGATCCATCATAATTAATATTACATGAATTCCAATAATTAATCAAACAATTGAACATAGGGTTTAAAGATTTTACCTTGATTCTTGATTTTATCCTCAAAACTATAAACCCTAATTTTTCCTTCTTGTTTCCGCCTTGTGTCGACTTCAAATTGCAGGAAAAGAGGGGTATGGGTCGTTTGTTATGTTTATATGGGTAGGGGTTAGGCTTGTTTGGGTTGAACTAGGATTCCTTGGGCCTAAGAGTCATATTCGGACTCAAATTTGGTTTCCTTTTCCCCTTTTTTTTTCCTAGCCGATTTTTTTATACCAAATATATATATTTTATATTTTTTTTATTAAATTAATTTATTACACTCAAAACCTCATACTTTTCATATTTTATAAATACCCGTAGCTAATCCTAACGTCTTACGCGAGAAACCTCAGTTTTACGACAAACCGGAAAAATATCATTTTCAAAAATAAAGTTTCCAAAAATAGAATTCCACACTCTTTTGAAACATAACTCATAAAAACAAATCCCACGTAACTTACTAACGCTCAATTACTTGAACGAAGCCTCGTTACGCAAAAACACAAAAACGCCAAAACTACACAAGTCATTTCTACACCATAAAGGTGATCAAAATGAACTTTCCCAAATTCCAAACTTTCCAAATCACAATAAAATCCATTTACGCAAAGGGATTTAGTGCTAAAACTCACCTATATCACTCTTATATCACTTCAAACACCTAATACACACCAAACAAACGTCAACCGAGTCAAGACTATCAGTCAAACTGACCTGCCAAAACCACGGTTGTTACAACACCCCATAAGCATCTCCCACAAAACCCCTATCAATAGTGAGAGTACCATATGAATCACCCACGACACTCTCCTCGACCATATTCAGGTCCGGCCTCATGGGTAGAGGAATGCCATAGATCGCACCCTCGTCAAAACGAGGTGCCTGAACCATATCACCAACGGCATGTTTGCAATTCTTACTGAAGGTGTGAGTGCAAAAACACTCCCCGCAAAGCCAAATACCAGCTTGATGAAGAGCTTGGTCAAGAGCAGAGTACAACGAGAAGTCACTCGCAATACGCGTTTTGTGAGAAGCCTTCAATACATCAGTTTTAAAATGGCGGGTACCTAGGTGGTCAATGAAATATTTCCTAGTGAACCCCTTCTCAATCCCGCCACTGCACCCCTCATGTCCTTGTAACGGGCATGAAATCCGAAATGCGCCAAAGTTAGCCATGACAAGGAATATAACGTAGTTTGTCGAACCACAAAGGAAAAAAAAAGAAAAAAAAAAGGCCCACGACAAGGTTTCACGTTTAAAACCAAAAAACACCCCTTAAATGCCAAATGAAAGGCCCAAAAGCCCAAAAGAATAAACTGTACACCACGTTTTTTACCAGCCCACAAGGAAAGTCAACAAGGAGTAGGTCCCACCTAGGAAATATATGCCGCCCCACCAAACCTGCACCACACAACAAATAAACAGAAACCGAACCGCAACAACACCAACCGCAGTCCTTAACTAACCACAACCACAACACACTAACTGCAGGGAGGGACCACCCAAAGAGCAACTCGCAAACCAGCCAAAGTTCAAACCAAGACCACACAGGCGAGAGAAGCAAACCGCAATCACTTCCACCCCTAGCGAAGGCCTGTTACCCCAGCCGTCCACCCCAGACCCAGCGACGCTAAATGCCCCAAAATCAGGGAGACCCACCAACGTTGAATATGGGAGAACGCAAGAGGCAAACCAAACACTAAACCGCAGCAGCGCACCCAGGAAACGAACGACGCAACAACAAAGGAAGACACAACACCTAAAAAGGGGGGGGGGGGGTGACGATCCAACAGATGGTTGAATCCAGGTGGTGGAGGGGACGAAGACGACGCAGCCGGATCAAGGAAATCCCGTCGCCAAAATCGCCCACAGCAAACACACCCCTTATTATTATTATTATTATTATTATTATTATTATTATTATTATTATTATTATTATTATTATTATTATTATTATTATTATTATTATTATTATTATTATTTATGTTTATCTTATTTGTTTAATAGTCTGTTTAAAAAATTATTGATTTTTTTTTTTAAATTGAATACGGTTATAAGAGAAAATAAAATATGTTAAATATTAATGGATATATGTTTTCATTATATATTTTATTATAACGTATTTGTATTTTTTTTTCTTTCATTATTATTAGTATTAATTTTTTTCAATGTTAATCTTATTTAATTAAAAATCTGTTGCTATAATTATTGTTATTTTTAAAAATTGAAATGCGTTATAAAAAAAGATAAAATATGCTAAATATTAATAGATATTTGTTTTCTTTAAAGATAAAATATGTTAAATCTTTAAATGAGCCATCCTTCATATGCTACAGACGTGCATTTGTAAATATAACGACTACATTGGCACTTTATATTAGCATCCTTTATATCATTGCAAATTTGTCTATGCTATCTTTTTTGAGCCACCCGCTATAGTTGATACCTCAACAACATAACACCATCGACTTATAATAAATTTACATGAAAACTATATGTATAGCTACATAACGACTCAGGCACATGAAAAATCCCAACAACTATTGATTTAGGGTAAGCCACTGATACACGTACTCACTATCACCAGCCAATAACGCATACCCAACCAAGGTAACAA
This sequence comes from Artemisia argyi, assembly GCA_030686995.1. NCBI lineage: Eukaryota > Viridiplantae > Streptophyta > Magnoliopsida > Asterales > Asteraceae > Artemisia > Artemisia argyi. Next base: position 166,974,385 of record CM060698.1, on the reverse strand, counting down.
AAATGATGGACATAATGAGTACGATAATAGGAGAAATGCTATTCAGTTGTATACAATTTCCCTTTTAATCTACTTAATGTTCCTGCACTTCAATTACGCATAGCAATGTACACACAAGAAGTTCAAAGTACCAAATCTTCCATAGAATCTTGTCTCGATGCATATTTTATTTGTGAATTCTGCACACAAAATAAATGGCTACCGTTTTAGGAACATAAAAGTGCAGAACATGAGTAAAATGGGCAAGCAATTGAGGGTGCAAATTAAAACACATGGTGACAATGAAATTAGTGACTGATGCAAACAAATACCTAATGTTATAAAACATAGCAAATAAAAGCAAACGAATAATGAAAATATAATTATACTTATTAATTCTCGCTTATATGCCCTTCATCTCTTCCAGCAGTATGCATCTCTCATACCCTTAAGAAGAGAAGTCATGTCAGCAGAGCCATCAATATTGACCCGCAAGCTGAGGCCACAAGACATGTTCGTAATCTTTGCTACAAATGCCCTGTAGGAACACATTTTTTTTCAAGCACAAACATTAATCCATATACATAGTCTTGATCATACTTCATTATCTTCGCTTATTAATTCTGCCAATATTGTCGTTCTGCATAATTAAACACACATTTCGAAGATATTAATGCATACATCCTATTAGTATTTTGAAAACAAATAGAATAATATAACTCTCCCAACCCTGTAATGTCACACACGTCTAGTGAACTCCCACACAGTTATGAACTTGCCATAATTTATCTTTAGTACTACAAAAGGGTAGGAAAAAGAAAGATAAGGATTACAATGATCTAAACTATGAGGGAAATATTACTTTTCTAATAGTGATTAACAAATATAATTTTTTGGAAATAACAGTATAACGCTTATTCAAAAAGAGGACAATTGTTAGTTCCTTCAACATGTTCTCCTAATCTTAGTTTCCAGCTCATATTACACCATTTATACTATCAAAAATAAAAATTATGGAGATAAAGCTTGCACACGATACAATTCACATACTTTCTTGTTACAATTTAATGATCTTTTGCTTCAGAACGACTGAACCATATAAACCAAACACTTACTAGAACCACTCGAGTCATACTTATATTTATTGAGATATAAAATGATTAATTAGTCACGCACTGATGTATGATTAACCACAATACCTGTTCAAGGGCTAATAAAGTCTGTCATTAATGCTGAGATTGATGAAATCTGGGCAATGGCTTCCCCCGTTCACTCCCAATCGCCAAATTCAAATCCTCAGCTACACATGCTCTTGCCACCATCAGCCTAAAACTACATATTCCAGCAAAGAAAACCACTATGAAGTTGCTCAAGGATTTTCGTATTCCTTACATGCCCCATGCATAGAGCCCCACTTTGGTGATAGCTTATGATTGGTACATTTTACTACAACGCGGCTATTACTACAAAATCACCAGAATTTAAACTCAAATACTCGTAGATCAGTAGCTTTTAAAGCCTTATAGAACTGTAATCTCAATAACGCAAACATTAGACAAACTTAAAAAAGATTAAACCGACTTACAATATATTAAGGAGGGTAAATATGATTATATTTAATGGATAGAATGGGTCAAACGGGAAAAAGTCTAACAGTATATGTGTAACTACTTGTCAACTGAAGCTGACTTGTACTCAGAATTATTTGGTTTTACTCGCTACCCGACCCACTCATTTACCCATGTTGAAAAAGCCGATTTGTGAATGCTACCTATAAGTTGTGCCTGCCTTTTTCATTAATTTGCTTACTTCACGCTTCTTGTAGGCCGAAAGCTGTAACACATTATAAAAGGAATTAGTTTGATAAATGTATGCATTTAATATTGAGCTCGACCATGTTTCAGCCCGTATGACCCATTTGACCCGCTCCCTTTTAACTCGGCTTATATAAGGTGTTTTAAGGCATTTTGACCTGTTACCCAACCACTAAATAGCCCCAAGCACTCCAACCTTACCACAATGCCAATAATTATTACAATTATGTTGTAATTCTTATGATAAGTTGCATGCTTCTACTTCTATTGCCATAATACTTTTCTAAAACTGTTATTGAAGGCCCATTATTCATGATGTGCTGCTATCATTTAATGAATGAATGCTTGTGATCGTAATGATACTTGGACATCAATGGAAGGATTACCTACTAACAAAAAGGAAACTACGTCTTAAGACACTTTTTCATTCTCACTGTCAAATCAATGGCTTAAGACCACTGAGATATTTCCTAGGAATCGGGATAATCAGAAATAAAAAAAGAATCTTCCTGTCAATAAACAGAAAATAGGATCTTCCCATCTTAGAAGGAAAATGTTATTAATCCCGATAGGATAAGCGATTCGTTGGACTAATGAATTACCTTACAGTGACACGTCGTGTCAAAGTGATTCATATCATCAACAACAGCTAAGCATCAGGCTCTTCTTGAACTTATTCTTCGCTATCTAAAAAGAACTCCAGGACGCACATTGTTAATGGGTGGGGTGGTCACGCTTTTCCTATTCTTAATTTTTCCATTCGAATTAGTTTCAATTGCATTCAAATGAATTTTGCAAATCAAAATGAGTATTATATCACACATCCAAACACCCCGTTTGTTCCAAATTATCAAAAATACATGGTGAACAACATGCAACAATTGTTCATTACCAAAATAATAATAATAATAATAATAATAATAATAATAATAATAATAATAATAATAATAATAATAATAATAATAATAATAATAATAATAATAATAATAATAATAATAATAATAATAATTGAAAGAGCTAATCAAGCAAAAGTCGTTACTCGGTAACTAAGTGGAACCGCTAGAGCATCGACTATAGTAGCAGAAAGTTGACCTTTTAGAGCTCCAACAATATGTTCAGAAATTTCAATAGCGACTCATTCCCACAAAAATGACATTATTGAAACTAAAATAACCGCATACTATAGTCGAATAACTTATTACTTTAATTCACCACATACTGTAGTCGAAAATATGATTGTATATGCTTAGCTTTTATCTGTGTAATGTTGCCTGATGCGTGGGAATTGCACCAGGCTTTACCTCTCGAGGGATCTCGAGAAGCTTACAACCCTCACCAGGCAGTGTACCTGATCGTTGTAGTATAGTATAGTGACAAGTATCGGGGGATTGATCATTCAACTTAGGAATAGTGTCGCTAGGATTAGAAAACCTAAAGACTAGGTCTAGAGACGAGGGATGATTCTTTTTGTATTTTTTATGTTTTTATAAAAGCAAATAAAATCTCGGTTTTTAGAGGAGTGGGCGGAATTATTTGCTAGTCAACTAACCCAATTACTAAAATGCAATCAAAATAAAATACTAAAAATGTAAATAAACTAAATTAACTAGTGGTGTGAGCAATATATGGGAGAATTGTGTTTACTTATATTTCACTACTCTCAGATATCTTTTACAGGTTAATTACTTGTTACAGTTGCGTGGATGACGGATTGTATTCCTTAATACCATTCATGGGGTGGCGTACTTACTTCCCCAATCCTATAAGCTCCTACTTCACTCCTATGTCGAGCCAGCTAAGAAGCTCCTAACAGGGGATCACTAGAATTCGCTCATGCATTAAATACAACTATAAAAACCTAGTACACATCGGTTCATGCTTCTTAAGACGTTCAAGCAAGTTACATGATGAGGCGAAAAATGGTCCGTTTTTAGGGGGTCATTTAAGCCCGAATCCGAATTTATTTGATCAAATATTGCCCTAAATCGTTCCTTTTGTGATTTTAGGTACTTGGAGAGTGAATTCTGGAAAAGAAACCATTTTGGACGTTTTTGGAGCATAAAAGTGAAGAAAACGGCAAATTCTCAATTTTCCATGCTGGGAACAGTACATGAAGGCGTCAAGAGTTTTCCTGACGGCATCAAAACCCCAAGAATTAAAATCCGTAGTTGATGACGGCGTCACACACAGGGCGTCAAGAGTAATTTTTGTGACGGCCTAGGCCTTGACGGCGTCAGAAGTAGATCAAGGCCGTCCGAGGAAGTATTTGGCGGCGAGATGACGGCGTCACACATTTGTTCTTGACGCCGTCATCCGTATTTTCCTATATATAGTTTTCTAGTTTTTCACATTTAAAAAAAGAAGTTTTGGGAGAAACCCTAAAGACGATTTTGGTGTAACTTTACAGGTTTTTCAAGGGTTCCAACCCCTTGATACCTTGCATGATTAATTAAGATAAGTGTTCTTCTAATTCAATCAATATGTCTATGTGTTGGTTGTCTATATCATGTTCTTGTCTTAATTCTATCATGCTAGGCTAGATCTCTTTTGTGTTTGCTTAGATCTAATGAAACCTAGATATTGATTATGTGTTGATTACTTGTTTATTCTTGTCTTGGATGAATGATTTATATGTTAGGCTTAAGAAAACTGGCAGATCTCCAAATGGTAACATGCTTGAACGTCTTAAGAAACATGAACCGAGGCGTACTAGGTCTTTATTGGTTGTATTTAATGCATGAGCCACTGTTTACAATCCCTATAGTTGTGCTGGGCATGGTGTAGGAGGAGATAAGAGCTCATAGAATTGGGGAGTTATGTATGCCACCCCATGAATGGTATTAAGGAATACGATCCGTCATCCATGCAATTATAACAAGTAATTAACGTGTAAAAGATATCTAGGGAGTAGTGAAATCTAAGTAAACACATTTTCTCCAATTACTGCTCACAACCTTAGTATAATTAGTTTATTTTCATTTTTAGTATTTTATTTTGATTGCATCTTAGTATTGGGTTAGTTGAGTAGCAACTAATTCCGCCCAAATCCTTCAAAACCTGAGATTTTACTTGCTTTCTAAAAAATATAAAAACACAAAAATAATCATCCCTCACCTTTAGAACTAGTATTTAGGCTTTCTAATCCTAGCAACACTATTCCTAAGCTGAACGATCAATCCCCCGGTACTTGTCACTATACTATACTACAACGATCAGGTACACTGCCTGGTGGGGGTTGTAAGCTTCTCGAGATCCCTCGAGAGGTAAAGCCTGTTGCGATTCCCACACATCAAGTTTTTGGCGCCGCAGCCCGGGGAATAGTTATTGTCTAGGTTAGAATTTCTTTTTATTAGGTCTACTTGCTAGATTCCTTTCTAGTAAGATTTTATTTTTATTTTTAGGTTTTCTTTAGTCTATCTTATTTCTTCGTGCTTTTGTTCGTAACTCTTTACCATCCGACATCATGGAAGGTGGTAACATCTTTGAACCCGTCATCCCACCATAACAAAACCCACCACTAGAACCCCTTAGGCCCCGAACCTTAGGAGAGTATTCCCGACCTAGCCACCAAGGCTACCGAAACACCATTGAGCTCACCGGAGCCAATGTGACTCCCTTGCGATCCGACACCATCTGGTTGGTGCAAAGCGGATGTGCATTCCATGGACTTCGTTCCGAAGATCCAAACCAACATCTTAAGGACTTTCTCAAAATCGTAGATTCCATAGACCTAGGTGTTGAAACTAGAGAGACTACCCGTTTACGCCTATTCCAATTCTCTCTACGGGATCAAGCTAGTCAATGGCTTGAGCATTTACCCGCGGGATCCATCACCACATGGGATGATCTCACCACTCGTTTCCTTGGTCAATTTTTCCCACCGGGGAGAACTACTAAGCTTAGAAATGACATCTTGATGTTCCAACAACGTCAAAATGAATCTCTTTATGAAGCATGGACTCGTTTCAAGGACTTACTCCAAAAAGTCCCTCATCATGGCATAGATCTTTGGCTCCAAGTCCAAATCTTCTATGACCATATCGACATCTCCACGAGGCGAGCCATTGACCAATCGGCCGGTGGTAAGCTACGTGATCTTAGTGCGGAACAATCATGGGAACTCATAGAAGATCTTGCTCTCTATGACAACGAACGTTGGAATGATCCCCATGATTTGAACAAAACGGTCAAGGCAATATCTTTGCCTTCGAACAACTCTAGCACTCCCGACCGTAGGATCATGGAACTTGAGGACCAAGTCAAGTTTCTCATGAAATCTTACGATGCTCCTAAGCCTTCAAGTCAAGTGAACAAAATCACTTCTTCATGCGAATTATGTAGTGGTCCCCATGACACTCGTGATTGTGTGGAACTCCCCGGAACAGCTTTTGCGGACTACGCATCCACGCGTACCGACGAAGCGGGAGATAAGTGGTATACTTTCAAGCCCGAGCCAAACCCTTACGGTGATTCATACAACCCCTCTTGGAAAAATCACCCAAACCTTAGGTGGAAACAAAATCAACCCAATTCCTCCAATCCGCCTAATCGCTACCAACCAACCGGTCCACCATCCAACCGTACTTTCAACAACAATCCTTCTAACAACTTTGGTAGTACCAACAATCTTGGAGGGTTGATGTCAAGGTTTATGGCATCTCAAGAAGCTCGCATATCTAAGTTTGAAGCCGGTTTCAAACACAAGCAAAGCGAGATAACCACTAGAATTGACGCATTGTTGAAAGTTCTCAATGACCGAGAAATGGGAGCACTCCCAAGCGACACAATCAAGAATCCGAAACTAAACGTTAATTCCATATCTTCAGTTTCGTCACCCACTTCATGTCCACAATACTACTCGGTCAAATCAACGAGCACGTGTTTCAAACAAAACCAAGTTCTACCAAAGGACCAATCAAACAAGACACCCAATATAGAACCGTTCAAAAGTATAGTTGAAACACCTCTTACGCAAGACCTTGATGATGAATTCAAAGAACTTCACCTTGAACGCCCCGTAATTGATGTCTTAGCACGTGCTCCTTACTATAGTGCCCTCCTAGAAAAATATAAGAAGTGTAAGCTAGGTAAAAATAGGACCGCCTTCGTTCAAAACAAGTTGCCTAAAAAGCTCGATGATCCGGGTATATTTGTTTTGCCTTGTAAGATTGGAAGATCCAAAGCTTTCGACACACGCCGATTTAGGGTCAAGCCTCAACTTGATTCCCTTATCCTTATTCACCACTCTTAAGCTAGGAAAGTTAGAGGAAACGGAGGTATTGATAGGGCTAGCGGATGGGAGTATTTCCCACCCGGTTGGAATGATTAAGGATGTAGTTGTTCACGTAGGAAAGTTAACTATATTAGCGGATTTTCACGTCCTAGACATGGTTAGTGACACTACATGCCCATTATTGGTAGGAAAAGGATTTTTAGCAACCGCTAGCGCCATGATAGATTGTAAGGAGTCTAAGATAGCGGTAGGTGAAGGTGATACTTGGTCAGTGTACGATGTAAAGAAACATAGTTATGATTGTGATGATGAACCGACACCGCATTGGGTAGAGATGAATAGGAGACCGTCTATATATGGACCTTGGATAGAAAGGAACTTCATAGGACCTCAATGCCCATTTTATCTAGAAAAGGATTTCTTTGAGAAGACACATTCGGTAGAACAACTCATAGCTAGAGATGAGGAGCTAGATCCCTTTGAGGACCCCTTAGTCTTTAGAAAGATGATTGAGTTCTTGAGCTTAATGTGTAACACCCCCAATTCATGGTTGCAGCGGAATTCGAACTGGGTGTTACTCGACGGCACAATAGTCACAATAATAGAAAACGATCTCTAACCGAGTCGTATTAAAAAGATTTATCATTCAAATTATATAAATATCAGAGGTTACAAAATGAGGTCCCAATTGGTTCCATGTTTACAAATCACATTAAGTGAGTTTTTGAATGATAAGTAAATTTATAGCCCTCTTGAGTATCCGTGTCCTTCCGTGCCATCCTTGATCGTCATGAACCTGAAATACATGCTTGAGAGGTCAACACAAAGGTTGAGTGATATTCATAGAGTTTGTTAAATCGTTTGAACACAATAATCGTAGTGTTTGTAGTTAAATCGTTTGAACACCATAATCGTAGTGTTTGTAGGTAAATCGTTTGAATACCATAATCGTAGTGTTTGTAGGTAAATCGTTTGAACACCATAATCGTAGTGTTTGTAGGTAAATCGTTTGAATACCATAATCGTAGTGTTTGTAGGTAAATCGTTTGAACACCATAATCGTAGTGTTTGTAGGTAAATCGTTTGAATACCATAATCGTAGTGTTTGTAGGTAAATCGTTTGAACACAATAATCGTAGTGTGAGCTGTAGACTCACACCAATGTTTGGAAAACAAAACAGGTAGGCTACGTTATTATACGCCCATAAAATGTATTATACACTAAGCTTATGACACCAAAACGTTAACGTGTACCAATATCAATCGGCAGATTTATCCCGGTAGGTACTTTGCTAACATACCTAAATCTCAAATATTAATGCATTTGTTTGAACTTAGTCAATACAAATGGGATTCGTCAATCCCAATAGGCCTATTCACAATATTTGCGCTCACTATTGCTAGTGATTAAATGGTTCATAATAAGGGATCTCGGTTTAGCAAGGTTGGTACTTAGTGATAATATAACATCGTCGTGAAGCATACATTAGAAAGCATCGTGTTCGGTTAAAATAGCATGTATTCCCCCAAGGGTTTGTAAAACAATTAAGTAATGGAAAATGGGGCTATGAACTCACCTTAAGTTGGATAGCAAGTAATGAAGGTGATGGTTGGATCGTGTAGGTTTCTACGAGCAACCTATAATAGGATGTCGCGACTTAGGATTTGAGTAATTAATATAACGGAGTGCCTATATATATATCTTGCATTTAGTCCATGATGTGGTATGATGTATAATGTAAGTCTTTGAAAGAAAGATTCATGAAACATGTATGTTTTGGTATATCGTTTACTACCGTTCGGGCCGACATAATTCAGAAGTCATGTTAGTAAGCGTTCGAGGAGCCAGGATACTTTAACTCGTAAATCCACAACTCATCTCGACGGCTTACATAATGAACTCCTCACATGAGGCTCCCTACTATTGTAGTAGTTGATGAAATATATAGATATAAGTTTTGATCCGAAAGGTTACATGTCCGATATTTGAATAAACTTTAGGAAAGTTTATTAGTACATGAAGATTGTTATTAGGGGTAGTTTCATAAGTCTTGAATGACCATTTTCTCTTGGTAATATCTCATGGTTTCCTTTTAGGTGAAGTAGATCCAAATTGTTTGTTCAAGTTATCGCCAATTCCTTGTTTCATGTTTACGCCTATGTAAGTTGGTATGGTCATTTCGTCATGGCCTAGCCATGACCTTTGGTCCTTGTTCCAAGGTCATGAGACATAACCTTGGCTCTAGCCATGGTTGTGGTCTTGATTATAGGTCATAAGACCTCTTGTTCCCTTTAAAGAATAACCATAATCTAGTGACTTTCGCCTAAAAATGGGCTGTTTAGAATTTGAAGAATTTTATCACTCGGAAAGCGTTTTTAGGGCTCGAGCTTCTTTGTACCTGAACGAAAACGTCGTTTCGGACAACTTTCGTGTTTTAACTTTTTGATGAATCGGACCAGAAGTGGGACTTTCAAAACCCAAATTTGATCAGGAAGCTATTTAGGCAGATTTGCCGGAAATCTTTGGTAATTTCAAATCGCCATAACTTTTGACTCGTATACTCGTTTTGGGTGGTTCAAATTGCTATGGTTTCCTTGTTAAGTCCTCTACTATAATATGTAATGATCCAATATCATAATTTTACCATTTTGGTCGTGGTTTTCCAAGAAAGTCACTAGTTTACTTGTTTGAATAACATAAGTTACATATATGTATCAATACTTGTTTTACTCACTTTTATACATCATGGACATGCATACAAGACATAATATAGCATGAATAATATGTAAATAACATGAACATAATTATTCAACAAGAAGCATGTTAGGGTTTGGCTTACAACTTTTGGCTTTCAAAGATGAAAGGAAGTTAACATGTAAGGATAGGACATTGATAGACTTTTAGCTTCACCCTTTGCAATCTATGATAAACCGAGGTTATTTGAAGATTATAACGACGCCTTCTTGAAGTCCAAAGCTATTTGAAGATTATAACGAAGTCTTTTTGGAGACTTTAAAGTTATAACAACATTTCTTAGAAAATTTCCAAGATTGAAGATCAAACACTAGTTTTCTTTCAAAAACTAGTTAACTTTCTTACAAAATATAAGAAAAGTGCCTTAGGTTTTAGGACTTGAAGGTTATAAGAAGGTGTGGTGCAAGAAATCTCATGTGTTTAGCTTGGTATTTATAGGGTAGGAAAAATAGTTAACCATATATTGGGTTAGAATTTAACCATGGTTAGTTAAGACACTTGTAATGATCCTAGAGATCAATGGTCAAGATCAAGCCACACCATGGTGACTCCCCCCCCCATTGGCGGTTCAACATGGATAAGGGGGGTGAGGTGTGCCTTGGATGATAAAAATCTAGATATTGGATGAGTTTTGACTCCGGGAAATGCCAATCGTAAATGATTAAGCCTCAAAACGTAAAACCGGGTGTCGTAAAATTATGAAACTTTAAAGTATTGTTAGACATGTCCATATGTCCCACAATAAAATATAAAATGAGTGGTAGGATCCATTTGGGTGGTAAACCCTGCTAAAAACTGGAAACACGGGTCTAAAACGCGTAATACGTAAAACGTACGAATATTGCGTAAAATTGAGAAAAGTAAAATGTTACTTTTCTAATAGGATAAAAATGATTTAAAATGACTTATAATGTCTAGACTGGGCTCAGTCTAGTGTCGATTGGCATTAAATGTCTTTTAGACATCAAACCGTAAGCCTAAAAATCACGAAATGACTTATATCATCAAGGGATGATTTTTGGTCAAAGGAGGAGGGAAAATTATGTTGACTTTTTCTAATAATTTTGAAGACTCAAAATGTCTTAGAAACTCGTTTTGTGGTCTAACGGTTAATCGCTCATTCGGTTAAGCGTGCTCATGTGAGATTAGTACCGACATGGGTGACCTGCTGGGAAGTGTTTGGTCATGTTTTTCTCGGTCACGATTAATTCTCAAATAAATCATGAGTGTGTCAAACATTTTTCTGATGCGGGGTCACTTAACGCGGTCGAGTTTCGTTGTACGTAGAATTTCTGAATGACGTTTTACCCTAAAACGTGTAATTCCTTAATAACTTTCACGAAAATGATCTGACGAATGTCAAACATTTAATTTGCCATGGAAATGATTTATCACTCGAGAATATCAAATAAAAATCAACTTTCGGGAAAGTTTCGGGAAAAATGAATAGTAAAAGTGAATAGTGAAATTTTCCGAGAATGGTAATTAACCTGAAATTGCGAATTGTTACAGTCTCTACCCCTTACGGGGAACTTCGTCCCGAAGTTCTTTGTGTGTCATATGTTGGAGTGGTGTCGATGAAAAGGTGTGGTTACTTATGAGGACTAAAGTCTGGGGTTACCAGTGATGTAGTTTGTTTTGTCGTTTCAGTGTATGGTGTAGGATGAGGCTTACTTTAGGTAGGAAAGGTATGGTAATAGTCGAATATCAAAGGAAATTGATATAGCAGTCGAATATTAATAGGAATTGAGATAGTAGTTGTACAGAAATTGATATAGTTGTCAAGTATCAATAGCAATTGATATAACAGTTGAACAACAATAGCAATTTACATAGGAATCCAATAAATGGAAATTGATATAGTAGTGGAATATCAATGGAAAATGGGATAGTAGTCGCAATCATAGTCTAGTAGGTAATCGGTTGTTGTACCTAATGTTTATGTCATGGTTTGAAGCGATGTTGGTGAAAAGATAGGATTTCTTGTGGTGAATATAATGTAGGTATCATGCCATACCCGAGCAATGTAATGTAGGTATCATGCCATACCCGAGCAATGTAATGTAGGTATCAAGCCATACCCGAGCAATGTAATGTAGGTTGACTTCATACTTATGTTATTTCGGATACAAATAAGCCCACTTGTTTATAATTCTTTATTTACATAGAGAGGCATCCCAAACAATGTAACTAAAGGAATATAAACGTATGGTTCGATGATTTATAATTTCTTTATTTAAATAAAAAGGCATCCCAATCCATTCAAATAAGGACATTATAAATCATCCTACTCAAGAATTCCCGACACAACATTCATACTTAGCCGGTGAGTTACAAGGTAGTGTATTAAGAGATGATACTGGTGTTCCAAAAGTACAAGATGAATATTCAAACTTGTAAAGCTAATAAGGGTGCTTGTGGTGTAACTAAGGATGATTTGAGCTTTAAAAGTGCATCAAGATCTGTTAATGAGCTTGTGTTTGTAACGGTTGTGACGATAATGATGTGATATGTTGATGAACAAAAGTGTGTAGTGTATGCTTAACATTAATACTCTTAGGTATAGATGTTGAGTTTGCTTTAAAAATCTTAAGAGATTTTAAAGGTTTATGATGGAATGGTATTCTTAGGACCTAAACAGGATAGTACTTCTACAGGATGAAGAGAATAATTGATAACTATCCCAGATAGTAGTTCAGATTATCTCATAAATGAAAACTTTCAAGAATGAAGTTAGGTAGTACAAATAAAATGTTAAGATTTCGCTGAGTGGTAAGGCACTATCGTGTCTCTAGATTGTTTTAATGTATTCTGGTGGTTTATCGTGTTCATGTAGGAAATCAATCTAAACATAACCCTAGTACAACTATTCTCAGTATTTGAAAATTTTAAGTCGAATATAGTTAGTCAGACTATATTCCACTGTCCCTAGGTTAAATATAGGTGACTAGTCTATATTTAGCCAAGGTTCGATAAAATTTTCAGATACCTAAATTAGGTATACTTGTGATATGTCCTTTGGTTTTGGGAAACTGTTCACTAAACAAAGGCGATGTCAAACCCTTAAGTTGCAATTCCCGTCCATACAAGACTTGTAACGTATGTTTGCATATTCCATTGCATAGAAGGTAGTAAGGGTAGATACGTATGGAAAGGAAGTTTTAAGTAGTTCTAAAATAGAACATACTTGGCCAGGATCACGAACTTTTAATAATGAAGGTTTCATCAGAAAACCTTAATGAATGTAGAGAAAGTTCAGCTTTTGTCGACGATGGATTAGTTTGTCCTTTAGAAATCGCATATTTCTTGTTTGGAAATCGTTAGATTGTGATGGATTTTTGATATCATAAGAAATGATATTGATGAGGTCGTGAAATAATTCCAGAGACCATTGCACAAATCACAATGTCTCGGAAGTAGGTTAGACCATTGTGCAATTCACAATGTCTGGGAAGTAGGTTAAACCATTATGTGACTCAAAACATTTGAGAAATGATTAAGACCATTGTATCATACAATGTCTTGGAAAATAGACGAGACCATTGTAATCAGTTACAATGTCCGGGGAATAGGAAAGACCATTGTAATCAGTTACAATGTCTTGGACATAAAATGTTGGAGTAGGAACATGATTGGGAGAATGTGATTGTGTCGAAATGCCCTAGAATAGGCATACACAGATATGTTTAGTCCATTGTTTAGATAAATAATTGAAAATAAACCGAGTTTATATATCAATATACTAATGCTTACGGGGAAATGCTCAAAATGGGTATATATGAATATACTAATATGTTTGTGTATCATAACATGCTTACTAAGTCCATAATCGTCTGGAGGATGGAAGACACGGAGAGCGGAAGGCTATAAAATGTTTTTGTTTGTACATGTGGTTATAGTTTATGTCTCAATTAGACCCGTTTCTCTATAACCATGGCTCTGATACCAATCTGTAACACCCCCAATTCATGGTTGCAGCGGAATTCGAACTGGGTGTTACTCGACGGCACAATAGTCACAATAATAGAAAACGATCTCTAACCGAGTCGTATTAAAAAGATTTATCATTCAAATTATATAAATATCAGAGGTTACAAAATGAGGTCCCAATTGGTTCCATGTTTACAAATCACATTAAGTGAGTTTTTGAATGATAAGTAAATTTATAGCCCTCTTGAGTATCCGTGTCCTTCCGTGCCATCCTTGATCGTCATGAACCTGAAATACATGCTTGAGAGGTCAACACAAAGGTTGAGTGATATTCATAGAGTTTGTTAAATCGTTTGAACACAATAATCGTAGTGTTTGTAGTTAAATCGTTTGAACACCATAATCGTAGTGTTTGTAGGTAAATCGTTTGAATACCATAATCGTAGTGTTTGTAGGTAAATCGTTTGAACACCATAATCGTAGTGTTTGTAGGTAAATCGTTTGAATACCATAATCGTAGTGTTTGTAGGTAAATCGTTTGAACACCATAATCGTAGTGTTTGTAGGTAAATCGTTTGAATACCATAATCGTAGTGTTTGTAGGTAAATCGTTTGAACACAATAATCGTAGTGTGAGCTGTAGACTCACACCAATGTTTGGAAAACAAAACAGGTAGGCTACGTTATTATACGCCCATAAAATGTATTATACACTAAGCTTATGACACCAAAACGTTAACGTGTACCAATATCAATCGGCAGATTTATCCCGGTAGGTACTTTGCTAACATACCTAAATCTCAAATATTAATGCATTTGTTTGAACTTAGTCAATACAAATGGGATTCGTCAATCCCAATAGGCCTATTCACAATATTTGCGCTCACTATTGCTAGTGATTAAATGGTTCATAATAAGGGATCTCGGTTTAGCAAGGTTGGTACTTAGTGATAATATAACATCGTCGTGAAGCATACATTAGAAAGCATCGTGTTCGGTTAAAATAGCATGTATTCCCCCAAGGGTTTGTAAAACAATTAAGTAATGGAAAATGGGGCTATGAACTCACCTTAAGTTGGATAGCAAGTAATGAAGGTGATGGTTGGATCGTGTAGGTTTCTACGAGCAACCTATAATAGGATGTCGCGACTTAGGATTTGAGTAATTAATATAACGGAGTGCCTATATATATATCTTGCATTTAGTCCATGATGTGGTATGATGTATAATGTAAGTCTTTGAAAGAAAGATTCATGAAACATGTATGTTTTGGTATATCGTTTACTACCGTTCGGGCCGACATAATTCAGAAGTCATGTTAGTAAGCGTTCGAGGAGCCAGGATACTTTAACTCGTAAATCCACAACTCATCTCGACGGCTTACATAATGAACTCCTCACATGAGGCTCCCTACTATTGTAGTAGTTGATGAAATATATAGATATAAGTTTTGATCCGAAAGGTTACATGTCCGATATTTGAATAAACTTTAGGAAAGTTTATTAGTACATGAAGATTGTTATTAGGGGTAGTTTCATAAGTCTTGAATGACCATTTTCTCTTGGTAATATCTCATGGTTTCCTTTTAGGTGAAGTAGATCCAAATTGTTTGTTCAAGTTATCGCCAATTCCTTGTTTCATGTTTACGCCTATGTAAGTTGGTATGGTCATTTCGTCATGGCCTAGCCATGACCTTTGGTCCTTGTTCCAAGGTCATGAGACATAACCTTGGCTCTAGCCATGGTTGTGGTCTTGATTATAGGTCATAAGACCTCTTGTTCCCTTTAAAGAATAACCATAATCTAGTGACTTTCGCCTAAAAATGGGCTGTTTAGAATTTGAAGAATTTTATCACTCGGAAAGCGTTTTTAGGGCTCGAGCTTCTTTGTACCTGAACGAAAACGTCGTTTCGGACAACTTTCGTGTTTTAACTTTTTGATGAATCGGACCAGAAGTGGGACTTTCAAAACCCAAATTTGATCAGGAAGCTATTTAGGCAGATTTGCCGGAAATCTTTGGTAATTTCAAATTGCCATAACTTTTGACTCGTATACTCGTTTTGGGTGGTTCAAATTGCTATGGTTTCCTTGTTAAGTCCTCTACTATAATATGTAATGATCCAATATCATAATTTTACCATTTTGGTCGTGGTTTTCCAAGAAAGTCACTAGTTTACTTGTTTGAATAACATAAGTTACATATATGTATCAATACTTGTTTTACTCACTTTTATACATCATGGACATGCATACAAGACATAATATAGCATGAATAATATGTAAATAACATGAACATAATTATTCAACAAGAAGCATGTTAGGGTTTGGCTTACAACTTTTGGCTTTCAAAGATGAAAGGAAGTTAACATGTAAGGATAGGACATTGATAGACTTTTAGCTTCACCCTTTGCAATCTATGATAAACCGAGGTTATTTGAAGATTATAACGACGCCTTCTTGAAGTCCAAAGCTATTTGAAGATTATAACGAAGTCTTTTTGGAGACTTTAAAGTTATAACAACATTTCTTAGAAAATTTCCAAGATTGAAGATCAAACACTAGTTTTCTTTCAAAAACTAGTTAACTTTCTTACAAAATATAAGAAAAGTGCCTTAGGTTTTAGGACTTGAAGGTTATAAGAAGGTGTGGTGCAAGAAATCTCATGTGTTTAGCTTGGTATTTATAGGGTAGGAAAAATAGTTAACCATATATTGGGTTAGAATTTAACCATGGTTAGTTAAGACACTTGTAATGATCCTAGAGATCAATGGTCAAGATCAAGCCACACCATGGTGACTCCCCCCCCCATTGGCGGTTCAACATGGATAAGGGGGGTGAGGTGTGCCTTGGATGATAAAAATCTAGATATTGGATGAGTTTTGACTCCGGGAAATGCCAATCGTAAATGATTAAGCCTCAAAACGTAAAACCGGGTGTCGTAAAATTATGAAACTTTAAAGTATTGTTAGACATGTCCATATGTCCCACAATAAAATATAAAATGAGTGGTAGGATCCATTTGGGTGGTAAACCCTGCTAAAAACTGGAAACACGGGTCTAAAACGCGTAATACGTAAAACGTACGAATATTGCGTAAAATTGAGAAAAGTAAAATGTTACTTTTCTAATAGGATAAAAATGATTTAAAATGACTTATAATGTCTAGACTGGGCTCAGTCTAGTGTCGATTGGCATTAAATGTCTTTTAGACATCAAACCGTAAGCCTAAAAATCACGAAATGACTTATATCATCAAGGGATGATTTTTGGTCAAAGGAGGAGGGAAAATTATGTTGACTTTTTCTAATAATTTTGAAGACTCAAAATGTCTTAGAAACTCGTTTTGTGGTCTAACGGTTAATCGCTCATTCGGTTAAGCGTGCTCATGTGAGATTAGTACCGACATGGGTGACCTGCTGGGAAGTGTTTGGTCATGTTTTTCTCGGTCACGATTAATTCTCAAATAAATCATGAGTGTGTCAAACATTTTTCTGATGCGGGGTCACTTAACGCGGTCGAGTTTCGTTGTACGTAGAATTTCTGAATGACGTTTTACCCTAAAACGTGTAATTCCTTAATAACTTTCACGAAAATGATCTGACGAATGTCAAACATTTAATTTGCCATGGAAAAGATTTATCACTCGAGAATATCAAATAAAAATCAACTTTCGGGAAAGTTTCGGGAAAAATGAATAGTAAAAGTGAATAGTGAAATTTTCCGAGAATGGTAATTAACCTGAAATTGCGAATTGTTACATAATGCCTATTAATATAGAGTTGAATAAATGGAAAAGAGATGGAGATAAGTATAAATGGAGGTGGGACAAGCCACCTAAAGAAGGAGACGGATCATGGCACATAAGAATGACTTTGTATGATCCGGATGGAGAGATGTTCGAAAGGTCGTACCATACTAAGGAAACCGATAGAAAGTTGAAACCTAAGTTCGATCCCAAAGATGTCCTCAATGAGGAACTCACCCGTATCACGTAGTAACCCATGACCTTGAGTCTAGCTACAAGACTCGTAAATAAAGAAAAGCGCTTCTTGGGAGGCAACCCATGTTTTGTGTGATTTTATTTGTTTGATTGTTATTTGCTTCCGTATGCATGTTTTATTTTTATTGTTGGTAGATCATGTTTCTAAATTAAAATGTGGAAATACTTTACTATGTTGTTTGGCCTAGTCTTAACTCCAACCTAAAAGTATTTTTGCAAAAGATAAGTGTAAGGGGAAACCCCAAATATGTTTTTAAGAAACAAACCGATCATGATTCTCCACAATATTAAATGAACATGTATATTCGTATTTGTTAGAGTCAAATGCTTGTATTGAGTCATAATGAAGTTTTGCAGGATTTTCCAGGAAGTAGGACCAAGTTTTTCCAGAAATTTTCCGGAAACTTAACATAAGAATTTCATCAGGTCCATTCTGACGGCGTCAGAGGATTACTCTTGACGGCGTCAGGAGTAAAAATCTGGAAATTTTACCGGTTTTGTTTTTCTAACGGAGTCTTATGGTTTTTGTGAATTATTAAGTTTTATAATCTCCAGGAAATCTGCAAACTTCATTCCACAAGCATTATATCTTACTTTGT
This sequence comes from Artemisia argyi, assembly GCA_030686995.1. NCBI lineage: Eukaryota > Viridiplantae > Streptophyta > Magnoliopsida > Asterales > Asteraceae > Artemisia > Artemisia argyi. The sequence continues at coordinate 166,956,076 of CM060698.1, read as the reverse complement.
TTTCTAGGATTTAGAAACTTATATAGGATGCCGCCGATTTTACGCGAGGTTGTCTTGTCTATTTTGTCAGGTTTTACAGGTTATGTATGACAAGAAGATGATTTATATTCTGGAAGGGAAGCTTTGATTGTTCATTTTCTTGGAGGAAGATTTAACCTGGCCATCCTATTATCCATACCGAGCGAATCAGGGGAGTATTTGATTTCATTCTCTTTACTTTTTCACTTTTACATTCTTTACTTGAACATTGGGGACAATGTTCATCTTAAGTGTAAGGGGAGGGTAAAAAGATGATACCTTACATATGCACTTTCGCTTGAGTTTGTTTTGTTTGATGGTAGATGTGTAATAAAACTTTGAGAAATACTTGTTAGTGCAATTTTAGTGCCAAATTTAAAATTTTTTACAACATTTCGGAGTGAAACTTTAGCCATAGCAAGTGTCTCATGGATAGGAGATTGTATGACTAGCACATAACCGTATATTCAGAAAAATTTTCCACCCAAATATGTGAGGTTCGCCTTTAGATTTGATAGGAAAAGCATTTATTGTTAGTGCTTATGAGTGTACCGGTAGCATTTAGATTCTAGAACTTGCGTTAGTGATGCATCCCGAGACCGCTAGTGAGACTACATTCGTGTAGTAGGATTTACTACATGATAAGAGGCATTAGGATCACCCTTGTGTTAAACCCGTATCATAATTACTTGACCATTTAAGTAATATTACTTGACTAGTTAAGTCAACTAATTTTTCCCACACCCTTAGCGTTGTACTCATTTTTAGTACACGAAACCCCTAGTACACCCCTCCGAGCCTATCTTTTCGTTTCTAACTTTAAGCATCTTACTTAAAGGAAGAATTTGTTACACCCCACTTAAATGTACACCCAAATCGCCTTAGCCTTCCGTGTATGCGCTCATTTTTAGTGCATTATTGTTATTTGTTTAAACCCTAAGTTAACTCTCTAATTGATTACATGGTTGCTAAGTCGAGTCATATCCTTGTACGTATTGTTTTGGGACGATTGGGACTCATGGTAAGTACTTATTTTATGGAGTAATGGGGAAGAACATGATATTATTACCCCCATATGTACGTTAATCTTAAAAGTGCTCCAAGTGTTTTGATTTTCTTAATTCGAGTCATTAGATTAGTTTAATTGTAAAGTATGTAAAGATTCAAGTGTAAGGGGAATTTTCATTTCCTATGATGTATTATTTTGGATGGTAAAAAAAAAAAAAAAAAAAAAAAAAAAAAAAAAAAAAAAAAAAAAAAAACGGACTACCATCCCGTTTCATTCTATTTTCATTTTATGTTTTTGTTATTTTTCATTTATTAGCTTAAGTCGAGTCTAGTCTTGGCTTAGCAACGCCATATTGTACATGTAATTAACCAAGATTGTTAACTCGCCACCAGTAAAACTTCCTTTATCCAACAAAACCGTGTAATTCATATCCCTATACCTAACGTTACAACCCTTTAAAAGACCTCTTTGATAGTTTATCCTAGGTGCTTACGCCATGTGGTGGAGGTTTGATCCTTTCCCAAGCCTATGGTAATCTATTTTGCTATGACAGGTAGTGAGAGATATCTTCCATTTCCATAATGTTATATTACTTTATTACACCCGAGAGATGTGAGTATCTAAACACTATTTGTGAGGTGCTAGTGTATGACCTCCGAGCTTGTCTATTGGTCTTTAGTAGAACGATTATTTGTTGTAATTACTTTTATATTAGTGTTAAATGACCCCTAACTTGTCTTTTGAGTAGAATAAAAGCGCATTTGCTTGAGGACAAGCAAATCTCAAGTGTAAGGGTGTATGATGAGGCGAAAAATGGTCCGTTTTTAGGGGGTCATTTAAGCCCGAATCCGAATTTATTTGATCAAATATTGCCCTAAATCGTTCCTTTTGTGATTTTAGGTACTTGGAGAGTGAATTCTGGAAAAGAAACCATTTTGGACGTTTTTGGAGCATAAAAGTGAAGAAAACGGCAAATTCTCAATTTTCCATGCTGGGAACAGTACCGAAGGCGTCAAGAGTTTTCCTGACGGCGTCAAAACCCCAAGAATTAAAATCCGTAATTGATGACGGCGTCACACACAGGGCGTCAAGAGTAATTTTTGTGACGGCCTAGGCCTTGACGGCGTCAGAAGTAGATCAAGGCCGTCCGAGGAAGTATTTGGCGGCGAGATGATGGCGTCACACATTTGTTCTTGACGCCGTCATCCGTATTTTCCTATATATAGTTTTCTAGTTTTTCACATTTAAAAAAAGAAGTTTTGGGAGAAACCCTAAAGACGATTTTGGTGTAACTTTACAGGTTTTTCAAGGGTTCCAACCCCTTGATACCTTGCATGATTAATTAAGATAAGTGTTCTTCTAATTTAATCAATATGTCTATGTGTTGGTTGTCTATATCATGTTCTTGTCTTAATTCTATCATGCTAGGCTAGATCTCTTTTGTGTTTGCTTAGATCTAATGAAACCTAGATATTGATTATGTGTTGATTACTTGTTTATTCTTGTCTTGGATGAATGATTTATATGTTAGGCTTAAGAAAACTGGCAGATCTCCAAATGGTAACATGCTTGAACGTCTTAAGAAACATGAACCGAGGCGTACTAGGTCTTTATTGGTTGTATTTAATGCATGAGCCACTGTTTACAATCCCTATAGTTGTGCTGGGCATGGTGTAGGAGGAGATAAGAGCTCATAGAATTGGGGAGTTATGTATGCCACCCCATGAATGGTATTAAGGAATACGATCCGTCATCCATGCAATTATAACAAGTAATTAACGTGTAAAAGATATCTAGGGAGTAGTGAAATCTAAGTAAACACATTTTCTCCAATTACTGCTCACAACCTTAGTATAATTAGTTTATTTTCATTTTTAGTATTTTATTTTGATTGCATCTTAGTATTGGGTTAGTTGAGTAGCAACTAATTCCGCCCAAATCCTTCAAAACCTGAGATTTTACTTGCTTTCTAAAAAATATAAAAACACAAAAATAATCATCCCTCACCTTTAGAACTAGTATTTAGGCTTTCTAATCCTAGCGACACTATTCCTAAGCTGAACGATCAATCCCCCGGTACTTGTCACTATACTATACTACAACGATCAGGTACACTGCCTGGTGGGGGTTGTAAGCTTCTCGAGATCCCTCGAGAGGTAAAGCCAGTTGCGATTCCCACGCATCATTACACAATGGAGGTCTGCCGGTTTTCTTAAGCCTAACATTGAAATCATTCATCCATTACAACTATAAACAAGCAATCAACCTATAATTAACATCTAGGTTTCATTACATCTAAGCAAACACATGAGAGATCTAGCCTATCATGTTGAAATCAAGACAAGCATAAGATATATTCAAACAACACATGGACATATTGAATGAATTGAAAGAGGACTTATCTTAATTGAACATGAAAGGTTTCAAGGGGTGAAAACCCTTAAAAATACTGTTACAAATGACCTAGGGTTTATTAGGTTCGACCCTAGTATTCTCCACACAAGTTTCTCTCTTAATGAATGAAAAATAGAAAAGTATATATAGATTTTGTGAGGTGACGGCGTCAAGAGTAAATGTCTGACGCCGTCATCTCGCCGCCAATAAAGTCCTCGGACTGCCTAGATCTGGGTTTGACGCCGTCACATGTAATCTATCTTCAGGCCGTCACCAAAATAACTCTTGACGCCCTTCTCTTGACGCCTTCAGGTTTTCAATGGATCGTCATGGATTTTACTCCTGACGCCGTCACAATTCCCTTCTAGACGCCGTCAGGTACTGTTCTCAGCATGGAAAATTAAGTCTTTGCCGTTTTCTTCACTTTAATGCTTCAAAAATGTTCAAAATGCTTCCTTTTCAGAATTCACTCCCAAAGTACCTAAAATCACAAAAGGAACGATTTAGGGCAATATTTGATCAAATAAATTCAATTCCGGGCTTAAATGACCCCCTAAAAATGGTTCATTTTTCGCCTCATCATATACCCTTACACTTGAGATTTGCTTGTCCTCAAGCAAATGCGCTTTTATTCTAATCAAAATACAAGTTAGGGGTCATTTAACACTAATATAAAAGTAATTACAACAAATAATCGTTCCACTAAAGACCAAAGACAAGCACGGAGGTCATACACTAGCACCTCACAAATAGTGTTTAGATACCCACATCTCTCGGGTGTAATAAAGTAATATCACAATATGGAAATGGAAAACATCTCTCACTACCTGTCATAGCAAAATAGATTACCATAGGCTTGGGAAAGGATCAAACCTCCACCACATGGCGTAAGCACCTAGGATAAACTATCAAAGAGGTCTTTTAAAAGGGTTGTAACGTTAGGTGTAGGGATATGGAATACACGGTTTTGTTGGATATAGGCAGTCTTTACTGGTGGCGAGTTAATAATCTTGGTTAATTACATGTACAATATGGCGTTGCTAAGCCAAGACTAGACTCGACTTAAGCTAATAAATGAAAAATAACAAAAACATAAAATAAACATAGAATGAAACGGGATGGTAGTTCGTATGTTTTTTTTTTGTTTGTTTTGTTTTTTTTTTTTTTTTTTTTTTGTTTTTTTTTTTTGCATACACTCTTACCCTACCATCCAAAATAATACATCATAGGGAATGAACATTCCCCTTACACTTGAATTTTTACATACTTTACAATAAACTAATCTAATTACTCGAATTAAGAAAATCAAAACACTTGGAGTACTTTTAAGATTAACGTATATATGGGGGTAATAATATGATGTTCTTCCCCATTACTCCATAACATAAGTACTTTACCCATGAGTCCCAATCGTCCCAAAACAATATGTACAAGGATATGACTCGACTTCGCAACCATGTAATCAATTAGATAATTAACTAAGGGTTTAAACAAATAATAATAATGCACTAAAGATGAGTGCATACACGGAAGGCTAAGGCGATTTAATTGTACATTTAAGTGTGGTGTTACAAAGTTTTCCTTTAAGTAAGATGCTTAAAGTTAGAAACGAAAAGATAGGCTCGGAGGGGTGTACTAGGGGTTTCGTGTACTAAAAATGAGTACGACGCTAAGGTGTAGGAAAAATTAATTGACTAAACTAGCCAAGTAATATGACTTAAATGGTCAAGTAATTATGATACGGGTTTAACACAAGGGTGATCATAATGCCTCTTATCATGTTGTAAATCCTACTACACGAATGTAGTCTCACTAGCGGTCTCGGGATGCATCACTAACGCAAGTTCTAGAATCTAAATGCTACAGGTACACTCATAAGCACTAATAGTAAATGTTTTTCCTATCAAATCTAAAGGCGAACCTCACATATTTGGGTGAAAAATTTTTCTGAATGGTACGGTTTTGTGCTAGTCATACAATCTCTTACCCATGAGACGCTTGCTATGGCTAAAGTTTCACTCCTAAATGTTGTAAAAAATTTTAAATTTGGCGCTAAAATTGCACTAACAAGTATTTCTCATAGTTTTATTACACATCTACTATCAAACAAACAAACTCAAGCGAGAGTGTATCTGTAAGGTATCATCATTTTACCCTCCCCTTACACTTAGGATGAACATTGTCCCCAATGTTCAAGTAAAGAATGTAAAAGTGAAATAAGTAAAAGAATGAATTCAAATACTCCCCTGATTCGCTCGGTATGGATAATAAGGTGGCCATGTTAGATCTTCCTCCAAGAAAATGAACAATCAAAGCTTCCCTTCCAGAATATAAATCATCTTCTTGTCATACATAACCTGTAAAACCTGAGAAAACAGACAAGGCAACCTCGCGTAAAATCGGCGGCAATCTATATATGCTAACAAATCCTAGAAAACAAAATAAGATATAATGCTTGTGGAATAATGTTTGCAGATCTCCTGGAGATTATAAAACTAAAGATTCAACAAAAACTTTAAGACTCCGTTAGAAAAACAAAACTGGTAAAATTTTCAGAATTTCACACGTGACGCCGTCAGAAATTTCTTCCTGACACCGTCAGAAGTGACCTGCAGAAATTCTTATGTTAAGTTTCCGGAAAATTTCTGGAAAACTTCGTCCTACTTCCTGGAAAATCCTGCAAAACATCATTATGACTCGATACAAGCATTTGACTCTAACAAATACGAATATACATGTTCACTTAATATTGTGGAGAATCATGATCGAGTTTGTTTCTTAAAAACATATTTGGGGTTTCCCCTTACACTTATCTTTTGCAAAATACCTTTATATGTAATTAAGACAAAGTTAAAAACAAAATAAAGCATTTTCACAATTTACTTTGAAACATGAGCCACAAACAACAAAAATAAAACATGCATACGGAAACAAATAGAATCAAATAAACAAACAAACAAACAAATAAATAAATAAAGCTTGGGTTGCCTCCCAATAAGCGCTTGTTTTTGTTCGAGTCACGAGCCTGACTCTACCCTTATTTAACGGAAATATGGGAGGTTTTCCCTACACTTAGGATTAAGTGTGGGTGGAAGTAGCGATACACACCCTTAGGGTGGAAATATGCCTCGTGAGGAACGTGTGGTGGATGAATTATATGCTCAAAGGGCTGTGCTCCTATCATCATAACCTTACCTAATTCAATCGGGGTAATGGGTGGATTAAGATTTTCTCCTAGAAAGGGATCATTTTCTATCAACTTCAAGAGATTACTAGTTGGGGATCCATCTTGACCTAATAAACCCGGTTTAAACCCATAATGTGTTTTGTGATCAATCTGAATGGGTGATGTAAGCATGTAAGGTCATTTTCCACTCCTATATTGGCTTCCTCTCTACAAGGCTTAGAGTCCACTACCTTTATCCTAATACTACCCGGACTATATAGTTTGATGGGTGGATCGGAACCTATTTCAATTCCTAAATTCACATCTAATGATTGAAGATTAGGTAATGGTTTTGGTTGAGGCTCCGGTTCATCAAAACCAGGAACTTCCTTAGAACTAAAAGAAAGGTCATCACTACAAGTGTTAAAACCTATATTCTCTAGTTGTGCTTGATCCAAGGGTTCTACCTCTACTGGGGTTCCTATAGTCTCTTCTACATCTTCCTGGTAAGTCATGAGCGGTGTGTGTGCCTCAAATGATGGTGGGACTTGTGGGGTACTTTGTGAGCTTATGTTATTTACTTCATCATACCTTGTATCAAGATCACCTATATCCTCAACATGTGTTTTATTATAATCTAACCCTAACATTTTCCCAAGTATCTCAAGTGCTTCTCTAGGCATCTCAACTTCTATATCCGAATCATAAGGATCATCCTCAATATTCTGACTGCTATATACAAATTGCCCAAAGGATTCATCATGTGTTTCTTGAGATTCATCATCATCGATCATATAACCTAGGTCTTTTTGATCAATGTGATCATGTTCGGCTACATCCTCCATCACATCAAGGACACCTATGTGTTCATCCTGTATTATGATAGTGCCTAACCATGACATGCATCTAGGTGGCTCATACGAAACTATCTTAGGTGAAGGCTCATATGGTGCATAGGTTTCACTAAGTGTGGCATTTTCAGGGGTTGATGGAGCTCCTAAGGTGACTTCTTTAAAAGTCTTATGCACTTGGCCTCTTTTCTCAAGGTACTCAATAAAATCAATATAAGATCCTGTCCTCCTCATTTCATTACTCCATCTTGGTATATCTAAACTGGTGTAATTATATTTTTTCTGGTAAAACTCTAGTGTCGGACTTGGCGGATTCGCGTTCTCCATAATGGTGAATGGAATAGTCAATGAACTTAATTTACGAACAAAGGCACGAAGAAAAAGATAGACTAAAGAAAACCTAAAAATAAAAATAAAGTCTTACTAGAAAGGAATCTATCAAGTAGACTTAATAAAAAGAAATTCTAACCTAGACAATAACTATTCCCCGGGCTGCGGCGCCAAAAACTTGATGCGTGGGAATTGCACCAGGCTTTACCTCTCGAGGGATCTCGAGAAGCTTACAACCCCCACCAGGCAGTGTACCTGATCGTTGTAGTATAGTATAGTGACAAGTACCGGGGGATTGGTCGTTCAACTTAGGAATAGTGTCGCCAGGATTAAAAAACCTAAAGACTAGGTCTAGAGATGAGGGATGATTCTTTTTGTATTTTTTATGTTTTTATAAAAGCAAATAAAATCTCGGTTTTTAGAGAAGTGAGCGGAATTAGTTGCTAGTCAACTAACCCAATTACTAAGATGCAATCAAAATAAAATACTAAAAATGAAAATAAACTAAATTAACTAGTGGTGTGAGCAATATATGGGAGAATTGTGTTTACTTAGATTTCACTACTCCCTAGATATCTTTTACAGGTTAATTACTTGTTATAGTTGTGTGGATGACGGATTGTATTCCTTAATACCATTCTTGGGGTGGCGTACTTACTTCCCCAATCCTATAAGCTCCTACTTCACTCCTATGTCGAGCCGGCAAAGAAGCTCCTAACACGGGATCACTAGAATTCGCTCATGCATTAAATACAACCATAAAAACCTAGTACACATCGGTTCATGCTTCTTAAGACGTTCAAGCAAGTTACACAATGGAGGTCTGCCAGTTTTCTTAAGCCTAACATTGAAATCATTCATCCATTACAACTATAAACAAGCAATCAACCTATAATTAACATCTAGGTTTCATTACATCTAAGCAAACACATGAGAGATCTAGCCTAGCATGTTGAAATCAAGACAAGCATAAGATATATTCAAACAACACATAGACATATTGAATGAATTGAAAGAGGACTTATCTTAATTGAACATGAAAGGTTTTAAGGGGTGAAAACCCTTAAAAATACTGTTACAAACGACCTAGGGTTTATTAGGTTCGACCCTAGTATTCTCCACACAAGTTTCTCTCTTAATGAATGAAAAATAGAAAAGTATATATAGATTTTGTGAGGTGACGGCGTCAAGAGTAAATGTCTGACGCCGTCATCTCGCCGCCAATAAAGTCCTCGGACTGCCTAGATCTGGGTTTGACGCCGTCACATGTAATCTATCTTCAGGCCGTCACCAAAATAACTCTTGACGCCCTTCTCTTGACGCCTTCAGGTTTTCACTGGATCGTCATGGATTTTACTCCTGACGCCGTCACAATTCCCTTCTTGACGCCGTCAGGTACTGTTCTCAGCATGGAAAATTAAGTCTTTGCCGTTTTCTTCACTTTAATGCTCAAAAAACGTCCAAAATGCTTCGTTTTCCAGAATTCACTCCCAAAGTACCTAAAATCACAAAAGGAATGATTTAGGGCAATATTTGATCAAATAAATTCAATTCTGGGCATAAATAAACCCCTAAAAACGGTTCATTTTTCGCCTCATCATTGCCTTACCCCTTTTAATGACTACACCAACAGCGCTACGATCATCCCACTGTTTTGACGAACAGGCATTACATTCTCTGAAATGTATTCATCGTTTAACAGCAAGCTATCTGCATGAAACCGGAAATCATACATTCTGAACATATAAAAATTCATATTTCAATAATGAAAAAACAAAATAACGAAACACATATAAACCTTCACCAACATAGTGGCAAGGACTGCCGATTTTTCTTTTCCATTTCTGAATAGTATACATTTTTGATAGAGACTGAGACCCATTATCTGAAAGACCAAAGGGCACACGCATATCACTTAACTGACAGTTTATTCCTCCTAACACTCTCTAGATTGACACCTTGTTTATCGGATGTCTTCCTCTTAACCTTAATGCGTTAAGATAAACGTTGTGCTAACATGTGGCCATCCTCACATATTTGGCGATCTCAGTGACATACCTCATAACCAAACAACCTCATTCCAACGGTTAAAATAGGTAGACAAAAATAGGAATAGCCCAAAACTACCAAAAAAGACATCATTTTAAACAGCATTTAGAAGCTAACATGTTCCGAACAACGTCACAGATATAATTGCACATGATTGCAAAGCTGCAACAACTGCCATGGCAAGATACAGCCGCCCGAACACGTGACACAATCTTGGTGTTCAGAGGCTCTTTGTGAATCCAAACCACCTATAATAGAAGTAACAGCATAGGTGAGTTGAGAGATTACATAAACATACCGCGAACTAGTTGGTATGAAAATCTGCAGATACCTTGGAATGCCTTCCACCTTGTCATTTTGCGCGCACTGAAGCTGTTAAAGCGGCCATATGACCAAACTTCATTAATTGTTCATGCGTCATTTTTCATGTTGACCCTGTGCTGTATGTGGATCACGGGATGTAAAATCATAGTTACTTAAAGTCAAATGGGTAAGAAAAAAAATAAGCTTATTGGCTAAATGGAACAGGCTAAATGGTTTAAAAGACACCCAAAGTCTATAAACCTTGCAGTGAGAAATGAGTTGAGGCCCAACTTCAATGATTTTTACTTAATTGTCAGCGAGAGATGGCGGATAGACTCACCTCAACACTACCTCTTTTGATCTGAGAATAAATTTACAACAATTGTGTAGATAGTTAGATCAAATAATATTAAACTGGTATATAATCGAGAGCTATATGTTCAGGTGATTAGATAATGAGCCAGTGACTTACATTCAAGAAATTTTAGGGAATCCGACCACCCATTTATATAGCAGCCATCATCCACCCTAGCTATTGGCCATAGACTGTATGACTTTCACCATTATCCTGCAACGTTAACTTCATTAGCTACTAATACAATTAAAAGATTTTATTCTCCACTGTTTCGGGCATGCAACAATTCAAAATAAGGAAACTCTTGCATCCTTAATCTTTTTGAATCCTATATTTTAAATCAAGCACTTGCTTACTGTTATGCACACTATGAGTGTACGACTACATGATTTTACACATGTGGCTACTAACCTCTAGTCATGTTTTGGGATAACACCTCCGGAGGTTTCTGTAATTAAGCCATCCCCTCCCACATTTCAGCTCACAAATTTTTATCATAAGTACTCTGGCATAATGACATGCACCTGCAACACCTGTAGTCATCAGTAGTAAAATAATTGTAATGGTTGAAGAAAAACATACCATGAAATTGGCAACATTAAAAGATGATTGACTGGTTATTAAAAGATGAAATTGGCAGCATTAAAAAACTCCGTAAAACTCAACATGTCATCACAATCATCGGCCAAAACAAAGCTTGCAAATGCGAAATATTACAACATTAAACAATTTATGAACATGTGACTATAATTAATGAATTTATATGCTATATAATTTAATACAATGTCTCTTCTGCACTGCATAATGTTCAGTTGTTGTATACATCAAAGTTGCCAAATACGTAAGAGAATAAGAATTGACGCAACTGAACTGATATTCGAAAACAATATAACTAAAGAGTAATGTGCTTACGTGTAGACCCACTGTTTTTTGGCAACATTCATATGAAAAGTGGTTGTTGTATACATCAAAGTTGCCAAATACGTAAGAGATTAAGAATTGACGCAACTGAACTGATATTCGAAAACAATATAACTAAAGAGTAATGTGTTTACGTGTAGACCCATTGTTTTTGGGCAACATTCATATGAAAGGTGTTATCAGAAGGTGCCAACAAAGAAACTGAACAAACATTTGATTTTGTATCGTTCTGAATAGGTTGTAATCTGCTGCTGTTGCTGCTTCTGGCTCATATGGCTTGTTGTATCACATTGTTACTATCAATGAAAAAAACAAACATTAATAGAATCTGCATAAACATAAAAACAAAACATCATTAGTTAATTGGTTGAACTTCAACATATTAGTGCTTGTAGAAAAAAATATAGACAGTCGACAACTCGACATGTGGAATAGAATGATATTATGATTCTGATTTTTTTTAAGAATGATACAATGAATGAATCGGGTTATATTTTGCATATTCTATTTAGCCAAAATCATTAATAGTAAAGGTTTATAGATTAGGTGTTGCAAAATATAAAACAAAATAGATGATGGTTTAGTGGTTATCAAGTGTGTTAATGCTACAAACACCCAAGGTTCGATCCTCTTAACTAATTTTTTTAAATCCGAATTTAATTAAAACCATTTATGCTAATCCGAATTAAAAAAAAAAAAAAAAAAAAAAAAAAAAAAAAAAAAAAAAAAAAAAGCTGCTTTGGTGGCATTAATTTGTGATGACATGGAAAATGCAAATAAAATAAATTTAAAAAATTGCTTTACATGGAAACAATGTGGAAAATGCAAATAAAATAAATTAAAAAATTGCTTTACATGGAAACAATGTGATGACATGACTGATAATGAATTACTGTGCAATGAGGTGGCATATTCTTCAAATGCCTCCCGTTATATATATATATATATATATATATATATATATATATATATATATATATATATATATATATATATATATATACATATATATATATATATATACTAGACGAGTACCCCGTGCATGGCAATGGGATTTTATAGTGATAGATAATTATAGTTGTAATATTTTTGTTAATTGTTTTAATATAACATTTATGCATACAACATAAAATGATCAAAGTTTAATTGAATAATATTGTAATATACGATAATTCAAGTAATAGAATATTTTTATAATTTATCTGGAAACATATAAAAAGTGTTCAAATTGTGGGTTGTAAACCGCAAACGAAATCATATATATACATAAAATCTTATTATTTCATTCCATTCAAGTGATATTAAATTGTTAATAGTTTCCTAAATTACTATTAACAGTGTTTTTTCGATATATTGTTAATAGTTTCCTAGATTGTGCATGACCAAAACAGTTTCTTAGTTTTTTTATTAGCATATTGTTTATAGTTTCTTAGATTAAGTTATAAGTTTTTAAGAATTGGCATGCACCCATTATAAGTAGTAAAGAGTAAAGAAGATATACATGTACATGTTTTCTTTATGAATCTGTATCCAATTACATTAAGAAACCAGGACCATTAATAAGACTCGTATATCTTATTTTTTTCATTTCAACGGGTGAATGTAAAAGCACTTGTTGAATAGACCAAATTTCACATTCGATTGCTTTTTTATAACGTGAAGTTTCATGTAAAAATTGTTGTACAAAACACTAAAACAACTATGTTAACTAATTCTGAACAATCTAATATCGATTATGACCTTTTGGTTTTGATAAAATTATATCACATAATTACTTTTAAAACACATATCCAAACACACCTAATTTTAATTCTCCAACTCATAGATAATATTCCATAAATTTTCCAATCAGTATAAAAAACAAACTGAAACCACATTTAACTTGGATTTACAAGAGACAAATATATACTTAATCCTCCAACCCTTTCAAGACTAATAGTTTGCAACCACAATGTCTACATTCCATAGATGTACCAACGAAGCATTACACGCCTCAGACAATAAAAGAAACATCGAATAAGGCTTTAAGCTTCATGCAACATCCAGTCACATAATATGTCAAATATCACCCACGATCGCAACCTCTTACTGCAACAAAAAAACAAACCCTCTTTGAGTGATGACAAATGGTCATCACAGTATGTTAAAAATGCAAGAAAGAGCCTTTAAAAAAGTCAAAAATTTATCTCTATTGCCACTTGGGTTCCCGCCATAGCGTCTCCTTGGCTCCTATCACTACCACCTTCATCCATGCCACCATGTCCCCTCATACCACCTTTAGCTTGCCCCTTCCACCTTCAATATCATCCCTACCACCTCTTCCCCTTCCACGTCCTACACCTGGTGGTTTTCTATCTGTGAGCAAAACAATGAATAAACAACCAATCAAAAAATCATACAAACGTTTTCTTATGGTAGCTAAAACCTAAGTATACACAGACTGAAGATATTGTATTTTGTTACAAGTTAGTAAATATGATCCGAAGCATACCAGTGCGGTTCTTGGTTTCCTCCTGAACCTTGTCAATCATCTGAATAGGTATGGCAAAAGTTAACCATGAAATTAGCAAAAGTTGAAAATGAAAATGAGGATAGTGGTGTTGATATAGAATATGTTTTGGAAAGTATTAATTTTAGAAAGCATTACAAATACACGATTAGCACAAAATTTGCATTGTCAGTTTGAGATCTTAAAAAATCATTCCTATACTTATCAACTTTACTACACTTTACTACTACATTACTACAAATAAGTTTCAATCAACTTTAATACAAATGAAACGTAATTCGTATTTTAATTTTATAGTCAACTTTCGATTGTGTAGTTAAGATATATCTTAATTAGTGTATATAGGTGCCATTTATACGAAACAGAAGTCAACTCAAAGTGCTTTGAATCATTCCTATAAAGTTTCCTTAATTAATTAAATTTACAAAGTTGCCTTAATATTGTTTCCACGAATACTTCCCATGCATTTCGAAATGTTAATAGTTTCCATTCATTGCTTGACATTTTGTTTAGAAGGGTAAAATGGGGATTGACTTAAATTTAAGGATTTCACAATTTCACTTTGACCATTGAGACATTATAAGTAGTTAAAATATAATATTTGTCACATATTCAATAAATCAATTTTAGCCATCCATTTTTCACCTTTTTTTAAAACAACATATCTTGCAAATAATAAATCTTCAAGTTACATAAATTCCTCTCTGAAAAATCACATGTGAGCACATGTGATTTGTAAAAATCAAATCATAATATGATTTTTACAAATCACATGTGATTTTTTTGGCGGAAATTTTGAAAAAAAAAATGGTCGAAACTATATAGAAATGCATATCTATGAAAAGATAATTTAATTATCGTCACGATGGTATAATTTTTTTCGTGTAACGATTAACGGCTTGTGAAATATTTACTGTAATTTTTAAACAAGTGTGAAAGTTTATTATTTTGTTTTAATAAAAAAAATAATAGATGACAATGATTGGTTTATTAGATCTATGACAAATATAAGATATATATTGAACTTTTGTACTAAAACAAATAGTGTGATTCAGTTTTTGGTTTTTAAGGTAAGTGTAACACTCTGTTCCCGAGTTTATTTTTTAGAGTGAAAGGGAAAGGTTTGGGATGGGATTTAAAAAAAATTTGTGTTATTGAGATTTTTAGGAAGGGAGAGGAAAGTAAAGGATAGTAAATTACATCAAAATTACTCTCCTAATTTACTTCTCAAATTGTGATGAAATGGAATGAAGTTGATTTTAAAGCTATTTTTTTGTTACTTCATTCTCTTTTCTTTCCAACTTGGGAACACAAGATAAAAAAATAATTTCTTATTACTATCCTCTTTACTTCACTCTTTTTTTCCTCTCCATCTCTTTTCTTTTTGTTTTAAACTCGGGAACAGAGTGTTGCTACTTAAATTCTTAAAAACAACTAAACAGGAGACACGAATTGTACTCGTAATAGCCTTTTGTTTTTCATCAGCCTTCAAACTAATCAGTTGGAAATAAGTAGTCCAATTAGAAAGGACCACGTGTGTTCCCAAAAGCCAACTGGCATATACAAATGGATATAAAATATATTTGCTAATGGTTTATGTTATTGGTACCTCTTGGCTTACAAAAAGTACCTGTGATTTGTACCTTCTACCTTTTTAACCCACTATTTACGCCATTCTAATATTTTCTTCAAGCGACATCACCGCTGGTAGTAGTGCAGGATTTAGATGGTTCGTAGTTCGATAACATTTGTTCTCTATCTAATTGCGAACTTTGTAAGTGACTTGCGAACTACCAAATGCTTTGCAAATGACTTGCGAATTTCGTGGCCAGTTTTTCAAAAGAATATGTTTTGAGGGTTAATTGCTCTGGATTGGTTAAATGATTATTTAGGGTGCGTTTCTTTCATGCTTATGAATGGGTTTTGGTGGGTTCCATGTATCAAGAACTTGTTTGGTTTAATCTTTTGATAGTAGGAATGATAGATGTAATGTGGAGGTGATATCCATGACAAACAAAAAAAATCTCAAAAGTAAATAAGCACATCTTAACCTTCAATTTTGATTTCATCCAACGGTACAGATCAAACCAAAAAATAATAAAGGGAGAGTAAAATTGGCATTTTAGCTCATTTAATATAAAAACCCACTTTCCACCTTTTTAAAAAAAAATAACTTATCTTGCAAACGGTAAATCTTCAAGATACGAAAAATACACCATCGCGACGAGATTCTATAGATATGCACTTTTATATACTTTCGACGAACTTTTTTTTCAAAATTTCCGTCCAGAAAAATCCCACAGGATTCTTAAAAAAATCACTTGTGATTTGTTATTTTTAAAAAATCACAAGTGATTTGTAAAAATGAGTAAATCACTGTTTTTAAGTTTCATACTTTTATGTCACAGCTTTTTATGGGTAGATGTTTTTTATATGATTGTTGAAATGAGCTATTGAAATCTATTTATTAAGAAGTTGTATGTTGTTATATAAAATCACATTTGATTCTCTCTGATGCCTTGGGATTCATATAGAATCTCATGGGATTCTGTATGAATTACATTAGTAATTGATGAATGTCTAAATACTCATCATTTTATACGAATCTGAACTGTCAAAACATAACAAAAACACTCAAATATGCATCAAAATACTTAAAATATCTTAGAAGTGTGTTTTATATGTTTCAAATGCAAAATATGCAAAAACAGATGAAAAACATACAAAGTTTGCATAATTGGCAGTTTCAGTCCCTTAAGTTTAAAAAATTATCAAAACTAGTCCCTGGTTATTCTAAAAACATGAAAATGTCACCAAAGGTCCTTTTTAATCATAAAGTTACATATTTAGTCCTTTGGTGCAAAGTTTCATAAAATTACAAGTTTAGTCCCTGTACTTTGGAAAATTGACATAAATGGTCCCTGGGATGTAAAAACTTTGAGAAAAAATCAATTTTGGTCCTTGTACTAATAATCTTTTGCAGGTGTGGTCCTTGGGTGATAAGTTTGGTGAAATTACATAATCAGTCCCTGAAGTTTGGCAGTTTGTCAATTTTAGTCCCCGGGTATTTTAAAAGTGAAAATTATCAAACATACCCTTGTACTATTCATTTATGGCAAAACAAGTCCTTATGAGTACTTTGGAAATATCACAATACCAACCCTTCATCTATTACCAAATTACAAAATTGGTCCTTGTGATTTATTTCTTAACAAACCAAACCGGACCCTATGATTATTAATAAATAACCAAACAAACAAACCCCTAATACAAACCCAAGCCCACCCTTTCTTTTGTCCAGCCCAACCAACAGCCCAATCCCTTAAATAAATAATACCGGGTCAACACCCGGTCAAACCCCACAAAACCACCCCTTTCCCTCTTCCCTTCTCCCTCACTCACTGCAACACCATACCACCCTCCACCTCTCTGGTTTCACCACCAGCTCACCACCAACTATCCTAACCTTATCCCTCCACCTCTCCACACTTCCCAAGACCCATTAATGCCCCTGAATTCCCTCACACGCAACCACAGCTGCCCAAGGACTTTTTGGCGCCAAAATCGTTTAAATGGCTAGGATTACTTCTGCACATCCAAGGGTCAAGAAAAGAAGTGGGATTTAATGAGTGGTCACCAAGGAACTCAGAAGTGCTATAAAAGAGGAAGAATGAAGAAGGAATACCTACTTTGGGATAGCCATTGTAACGTAGATTAAATTAAGTTATTGTTTCCTTTAAATTAATGTCATTTACAGTTTTAATTAGTGTAATGAATCTCAAAATAGTGTAATGGAACCTTTATTTTCAGTTGAATTCAAGTTATCTTTAAAATTCATATTTTAGCTTAATTTCCTTTTAATTTCCAAGTCATTTTATTTCCTGTTGATCATTAGTTGTTTAATGGACTCATATAAGTCACTTAAGCTCCTTACAAAGCTCAAATAGCTTTTAGAAACCATAATTCAGTTATGATCTTTAAAATCCAAAAATCACAAAAATAATAAAGAAAATAGAAAATAAAATAAAAAAAGTTGTGTGTTCATGGTGGTACAAGCTGGAGCAGGTTAAATTATTGATGGCCCTTTGGTTTAGAGCCTCATGGGAGGCCATAGGATTAGGTTATGGTCACTTGGTTTCATGTCTCAGCCTTAATACACCTTGTAAGCCTTCTTACTCAATTTTGTATATTATTGTTCTAGTTATCATTCTGCTTTGATCTTCCTGTTTTCATGTTTAATTATTGTTTGTTAATGATGAAATAGCTTAATCTTAGTTGTTTATGTTTTGGAATTGATTATAGCTTGGGAATCCATTTTAACTGTCATATATGCTATATCTTTGATAATCATAGGCCTAGACTATGTGACTATATGTTTGTGCTTAAAAAGGTCTAATTTGACAAATCAAGACCTCTGGATTGGATATGATAGGTGTATGCAGTGATATGCTTTGAAAAGCTCAATTAATTTTCATTTAAGGGTTGTTTGGAATTGATGGTTGAACTGTGTTAAGGATTGTATGTGGTGTTGTTCTTGTTTAATGTGTGCCATATATGATCTAAGCAACTCAGTGATAACTTCAATTAAGTGGTATAGCATGTAGAAAGTCAAATTGACACTTTGATCCTCTAGTATGAGTACTCTAAGATTGTCAATACCTAGAACCTTGCATATCCGTTTCATTGTTGTTAAACTAGGTTTATTTTATGTTATTCATGTTTAATATTCCATAATCAGTCAATAGATTAGGTTTTAAACTCAATTTAGTCAAACTTTTATGTTCTTGTGAAAAAGTCAAAATGTTGTATTTCAGGTTTTTGAATAAATAGATAATTTTATTATAGCTTTGTTATTTAGTTTCATGCTTAATCCTTTTAGGGTTTTAATATTTTGTTGCTTATCTGTCTATTTATATTTTTATAAATTTTTAGTTTGAATGTTTTAGTGCTTATTCCTGTGCTTATTTATGTATGTTTTTGCCCTGCACCCAGTCACAAGCCTAAGTTAACAAGCTTGTAGTTTGTTGAACTTTGGGCTTGAGCTTGTGCACTTGGCTCATTTGTGATGCCCATGTGGCATATTGCTTATGTCAGTACTTATTTAATAGTTTGTAGCTTATTTAGATAGTTTATCACCCACCTTATTTTGTTCCACCTTACTCCCTTCACTAAAGCAAACAGTGAAGGTGAGTAGTTTTCATAAGCCCATAAAAAGTTCCTCTCCAAGCTTGAGCTTGTGAGCTTAGGCTTTTCACAAAGCCTAGCAACCAAACTAAATGTCTCAATGCTGAGTGAGCTCTTATTAGCTTATTATATAGGTTAACTTAAGCTTGTTGTTTGCCTATTCACAACAGTTAACTGAGAACTCAGTTAACTTACACCATTACCAACAGCTCTAATAAGCTCATTTGTGATCTAGAGCTTGTGTGGATTGGCTTCATGTGAAGCTTATCTACCCCACTCTTGGACCCAGTGCTTAATTTTCACCTTGCAGCCCATATGCTAGGGCTGCAAGTAGCTTAAACCTATCACCAAGTTGAAAAGTGTGCTGATCACTCAGTATACTTACCCCACTTCATAAGCTCTCAAAAAGCTACCTAGTTGGACCCAGCTGGTGAATTTTAGTTCCATGTGGAGCTAGTCTACTAGCTTATAAGTTTCAACTCTAAAATTCCATCTTGCAGCTTATTCAATAGGGCTGCAAGTGGCTTCTTGGTTGTCCCATTCTTGTACAAATATACTTATACCATTTTGTTTTCACTGTATAGCTTTTCTAAGCTTATTTTAAGCTTGTAACCAAGCTGTGAGCCCAAAAGCTCACTGCATAAGCTATAATCATTGAAACTGCTTATTTAAAAGTTTGTAAAGCTCCATTTTCATTAAAACTTGTATAAATATAGTATTTAGATAATTTGGAAAAAGAAAAACACAAAAAGAAGCTTTAACACTAGTGATAGCTTCTATTTAAGAAGTTTAAACTTAAAAAGCCAACTGAGTTGGAAATAAGCTGTTACAGAGCTTATTTCCAAGTTTTGTAAAAGTTGTCTTTGTTAAAGTTTCATATTATAGCTTATTATAAAGTTTTGCAAAAAGAAAAACCCAAAAAATAAAATAAATGAAAAATAAAATAAAAGTGCAAAAAGGTTGTGTATTGGATTCGAACCTAGGTTCCCTTGGTGACAAGTTCACTGCATAACCCACCTAGGCTAGCTCACTTCTCAGTTATCATTTGCACCTTTTTATACTTATAGTAGTAAACAGCTTAGCTTATTCAAATAAGCTTATACAAGCTGTTTGGTTTATTACAGCTTATCTGGATAAGCTATGAGCTTCATAATTTTTTCCTAGCTTCTTCATAATATAATATACTTTCTGTAATTTTTTCACATTTTTTTACTGTTAATATAGTATTTTTAATAATTAATATAATTTAAATATGTTTTAGTAAATAATAAGTAATATATTTTTAAAATAGCTTATTTATAATTTTTATAAACTTTTTATATTTTTTATGGATTCCTGAGATGGTTAAGTAAGTTTATAAAAAGTTTCATAATTTTATAAATCAGTTTAATATGTATAATACTTAATTTAGTTTAATTAGTTTAATTAAGTTTAAATAGTTTTTAATTAAGTTTTCTTATTTTTATTATTAATATATAGTTTTTATATTTTTTTTAGCTTCTTATAATTAGTTTAGAATTATGTAAAAAGTTTTAGATTTTTGTTTGCTTATTTAGTATTAATAATAATTTAATAATAGTATTAGTAATTAGACAATAGTAAATAATTAATAATAAATAGAATAATTGTATAATAAATATATTTTAAGTTTCAAAAATTATTTTATATTATTTTAAACTTTTCTAAGTTTTAATTTTATTTCTCTAAGCATTTTTTAGATTTTTCTTATTTTTAGGTAATTATTAAATATTAAATAAATAGTTTTTAATTAATTGTAATTAAATAATACTTGTAAAAATCATTTTAATTCATAAATAATTTTCTTATATTATTAGGATCACAAAAATATAAATTTCACATTTGTGAGATTTGTATTGATCAGTTTTCAGTTTTATTTTAGTACGTAGACGTTTATTTTAATTTAAACGTACATTTTTATTACTTTTCACATTTTTAGGTTTTTAGGTTTTCTTAATATCTAAATAAGTTTGTAATTAATAAATAAATATTTTAAGTTTGTTTAATTTGCATTTAATTTACATATTAGGGTTTCTGATTGTACGTTTTTACTGAAATAGCTGTGACAAGAGCTATTTACTATTCACATTGCTAGTGTTAGTCAGTCAGATTCCTGTTTTTATATTTAACTTCACCTAGACACAGATTCGTTGTATTACAGATTTCACACCTCGTTGGGACATAACGACCTAGGAATATTCTATACTCCTCGTTCACAATTGCTTTTCCTCCCGGGCTGCTAAGGGCCTTTGTTACGGTTGACCGTTCACAAGCGGTTGGCTTGTGTGATAAAACCTGGCTGGTTCGGGAGGAATCAAAATTTGGCGCCGCTGCCGGGGAGGCTGTGCTGCGTATAACGAATTTGTATTTAGTTGAAATATATATCCTTTGTATGTATATTATATATACTTTATCATTCAACTCCCGGGCTGTCAGGGCATATTTATTACAGTTAATCATTCACAAGTGATTAGCTAGCGTGGTAAACTTGACACTAGCCTGGGAGGTAGTGATTACATATACTATATCATATTTCATTTCATAAACAATATAAAATACAAAAACATTTTTCCTTTGCACACAACTTGCTCAGTTTGATTAGTCCCTCAGTTACAACATTTGGTTGTTGGCTGTTTACAGTTACTGAGCTCTGTCAGACCCAGATTCCCTTTCGAGGGGCGGTTGTTAGGAATTTTTCTTTCTTTTGTACATATATATACAAATCTAAAAATACAAAAACATTTATAAAAGATAAAAACCAAAAATAATCTCCTTTATCTTATCATTTCATAATTCTGTGAGGAGTAACCCCACTCCAATTTCTCATCCAATCTGTGAGTGGCAATCCCACTCCATTTCCCCATGGAAAATTTAATTCGGGGTCGAGTCAAGCTAGCGACTCGGGAATCAAAAACAGTAGCATAAACATAGGTTTTTCACCCGTGTGTACCACCTAAGTGTGGGGGTGTGCCCCACATGTTGTATATATTTTGAAAATGAAATGAAAAATTGTAAATACAGAAAAATAAAATAATTGTTGTGTTACCCCACTTAGCTTTTAAATGTTATCTTTTTACGTTCAAGGATTCGGCATAATAGCCGGGATTTTAAATATTGAGGACAATATTCATTTCTAAGTGTGGGGGGGGGGGGGGGGGAGGGGGGGGGGGAATTCTGGCGAATTTGATCACTTATATACCCTTGTATGCCCTTTTTCCCCAAAAATGACCAAAATTTAATTTTTTTTTCATTTGGTGTTAGTATTTTACACTAAACACAACAAATGGTAATCAATCCACCATGTATAAACCACATAAGGATTGGCTAATCCAGGAGCAAACGGCCCTTGGTAAAGATATCTCAAACCCGTTGATGGTTTGCAATTTGCCAAAAATTGTATGGTTCCTCAACTCCCCATATCCCATAAAGCGAATGAGTTGGCTAGCCCGCAAGATTATGGCTTGTGGTAAAGGCCGTGGAAAAACCATAATTGGTAATCAGCTCACTAAGATGTTGACTATTCCATCAAGAGTTGGCTAGTCCAGAAGCAAACGACTTTTGGTAAAGACTAATCAAATCCGTTGACAGCTGGTGATTTGCTCAAAATCACACGGTTATCAGGTGTACCACGGTTCTTACACCTGGCTACTCCAGAAGTGATGGCTTTTGGTAAAGAGTTTTTCAAACCCATTAAGTTTTTATCAAAAGATTGCTAGGGACTAGCAATAGTTTAGTGTGGGGGATTGATGAGTGTCTAAATACTCATCATTTTATACGAATCTGAACTGTCAAAACATAACAAAAACACTCAAATATGCATCAAAATATTTAAAATATCTTAGAAGTGTGTTTTATATGTTTCAAATGCAAAATATGCAAAAACAGATGAAAAACGTACAAAGTTTGCATAATTGGCAGTTTCAGTCCCTCAAGTTTCAAAAATTATCAAAACTAGTCCCTGGTTATTCTAAAAACATGAAAATGTCACCAAAGGTCCTTTTTAATCATAAAGTTACATATTTAGTCCTTTGGTGCAAAGTTTCATAAAATCACAAGTTTAGTCCCTGTACTTTGGAAAATTGACATAAATGGTCCCTGGGATGTAAAAACTTTGAGAAAAAATCAATTTTGGTCCTTGTACTAATAATCTTTTGCAGGTGTGGTCCTTGGGTGATAAGTTTGGTGAAATTACATAATCAGTCCCTGAAGTTTGGCAGTTTGTCAATTTTAGTCCTCGGGTATTTTAAAAGTGAAAATTATCAAACATACCCTTGTACTATTCATTTATGGCAAATGATGCGTGGGAATCGCACCTTGCTTTACCTCTCGAGGGATCTCGAGAAGCTTACAACCCCCACCAGGCAGTGTACCTGATCGTTGTAGTATAGTATAGTGACAAGTACCGGGGGATTGATCGTTCAGCTTAGGAATAGTGTCGCTAGGATTAGAAAACCTAATTAATAGTTCTAAAGGTGAGAGATGATTATTTTTGTATTTTTATATTTTTATAAAAGCAAGTAAAATCTCGGGTTTTGAAGGAGTGGGCGGAATTAGTTGCTATTCAACTAACCCAAAACTAAGATGCAATCAAAATAAAATAATAAAAATGAAAATAAACTAAATTATACTAAGGTTGTGAGCAGTGGTTGGAGAAATTGTGTTTACTTAGACTTCATTACTCCCTAGATATCTTTTACATGTTAATTACTTGTTACACTTGTATGGATGACGGATTGTATTCCTTAATACCATTCGTGGGGTGGCATACATAACTCCTCAACTCTATGAGCTCTTATCTCCTCCTACACCATGACCCAGCACAACTATAGGGATTGTAAACAGTGGCTCATGCATTAAATACAACCAATAAAGACCTAGTACGCCTCGGTTCATGTTTCTTAAGACGTTCAAGCATGTTACCATTTGGAGATCTGCCAGTTTTCTTAAGCCTAACATATAATATCATTCATCCAAAACAAGAATAGACAAGTAATCAACATCTAGGTTTCATTAGATCTAAGCAAACACAAAAGAGATCTAGCCTAGCATAGTAGAATTGAGACAAGAACAAGAGATAAACAACCAACACATAGACATATTGATTGAATTGAAAGTACACTTATCTCAATTACAATGCAAGGTCTCAAGGGTTTGGAACCCTTGAAAAACCTGTAAAAGAGGCACCAAAATCGTCTTTAGGGTTTCACCAAAACTTCTCTCCTTTTAATGAAAAAACTAGAAAACTATATATAGGAAAAACAGGCTGACGGCGTCAAGAGTTGCATGTGACGCCGTCACCTCGCCGCCATATACTTCCTCGGACGGCCTTGATCCACTCATGACGGCCTATGTGACGCCGTCATCACCCACGGTATTTTATTCTTGCCACTTTGACGCCGTCATGAATCCTTCTGACGCCGTCACCACCTACGGTGTTTAATTCTTCATGTCTGACGCCGTCAAGATGGTAGTCTTAACGCCGTCACCTTGTATCTTCAGCATGGAAATTTGGTATTTTGCCGTTTTCTTCACTTTTATGCTCCAAAAACGTCCAAAATAGCTTCTTTTCCAGAATTCACTCTCCAAACACCTAAAATCACAAAAGGAACGATTTAGGGCAATATTTGATCAAATAAATTCGGATTCGGGCTTAAATGACCCCCTAAAAACGGATCATTTTTCGCCTCATCAGCAAAACAAGTCCTTATGAGAACTTTGAAAATATCACAATACCAACCCTTCATCTATTACCAAATTACAAAATTGGTCCTTGTGATTTATTTCTTAACAAACCAAATCGGACCCTATGATTATTAATAAATAACCAAACAAACAAACCCCTAATACAAACCCAAGCCCACCCTTTCTTTTGTCTATCCCAACCAACAGCCCAATCCCTTAAATAAATAATACCGGGTCAACACCCGGTCAAACCCCACAAAACCACCCCTTTCCCTCTTCCCTTCTCCCTCACTCACTGCAACACCATACCACCCTCCACCTCTCTAGTTTCACCACCAGCTCACCACCAACTATCCTAACCTTATCCCTCCACCTCTCCACACTTCCCAAGACCCATTAATGCCCCTGAATTCCCTCACACGCAACCACAGCTGCCCAAGGACTTTTTGGC
Organism: Artemisia argyi; assembly: GCA_030686995.1. Classification (NCBI taxonomy): domain Eukaryota; kingdom Viridiplantae; phylum Streptophyta; class Magnoliopsida; order Asterales; family Asteraceae; genus Artemisia; species Artemisia argyi. The sequence continues at coordinate 166,930,836 of CM060698.1, read as the reverse complement.
GCCAAAATCGTTTAAATGGCTAAGATTACTTCTGCACATCCAAGGGTCAAGAAAAGAAGTGGGATTTAATGAGTGGTCACCAAGGAACTCAGAAGTGCTATAAAAGAGGAAGAATGAAGAAGGAATACCTACTTTGGGATAGCCATTGTCACGTAGATTAAATTAAGTTATTGTTTCCTTTAAATTAATGTCATTTACAGTTTTAATTAGTGTAATGAATCTCAAAATAGTGTAATGGAACCTTTATTTTCAGTTGAATTCAAGTTATCTTTAAAATTCATATTTTAGCTTAATTTCCTTTTAATTTCCAAGTCATTTTATTTCCTGTTGATCATTAGTTGTTTAATGGACTCATATAAGTCACTTAAGCTCCTTACAAAGCTCAAATAGCTTTTAGAAACCATAATTCAGTTATGATATTTAAAATCCAAAAATCACAAAAATAATAAAGAAAATAGAAAATAAAATAAAAAAAGTTGTGTGTTCATGGCAGTACAAGCTGGAGCAGGTTAAATTATTGATGGCCCTTTGGTTTAGAGCCTCATGGGAGGCCATAGGATTAGGTTATGGTCACTTGGTTTCATGTCTCAGCCTTAATACACCTTGTAAGCCTTTTTACTCAATTTTGTATATTATTGTTCTAGTTATCATTCTGCTTTGATCTTCCTGTTTTCATGTTTAATTATTGTTTGTTAATGATAAAATAGCTTAATCTTAGTTGTTTATGTTTTGGAATTGATTATAGCTTGGAAATCCATTTTAACTGTCATATATGCTATATCTTTGATAATCATAGGCCTAGACTATGTGACTATATGTTTGTGCTTAAAAAGGTCTAATTTGACAAATCAAGACCTCTGGATTGGATATGATAGGTGTATGCAGTGATATGCTTTGAAAAGCTCAATTAATTTTCATTTAAGGGTTGTTTGGAATTGATGGTTGAACTGTGTTAAGGATTGTATGTGGTGTTGTTCTTGTTTAATGTGTGCCATATATGATCTAAGCAACTCAGTGATAACTTCAATTAAGTGGTATAACATGCAGAAAGTCAAATTGACACTTTGATCCTCTAGTATGAGTACTCTAAGATTGTCAATACCTAGAACCTTGCATATCTGTTTCATTGTTGTTAAACTAGGTTTATTTTATGTTATTCATGTTTAATATTCCATAATCAGTCAATAGATTAGGTTTTAAACTCAATTTAGTCAAACTTTTATGTTCTTGTGAAAAAGTCAAAATGTTGTATTTCAGGTTTTTGAATAAATAGATAATTTTATTATAGCTTTGTTATTTAGTTTCATGCTTAATCCTTTTAGGGTTTTAATATTTTGTTGCTTATCTGTCTATTTATATTTTTGTAAATTTTTAGTTTGAATGTTTTAGTGCTTATTCCTGTGCTTATTTATGTATGTTTTTTGCCCTGCACCCAGTCACAAGCCCAAGTTAACAAGCTTGTAGTTTGTTGAACTTTGGGCTTGAGCTTGTGCACTTGGCTCATTTGTGATGCCCATGTGGCATATTGCTTATGTCAGTACTTATTTAATAGTTTGTAGCTTATTTAGATAGGTTATTACCCACCTTATTTTGTTCCACCTTACTCCCTTCACTAAAGCAAACAGTGAAGGTGAGTAGTTTTCATAAGCCCATAAAAAGTTCCTCTCCAAGCTTGAGCTTGTGAGCTTAGGCTTTTCACAAAGCCTAGCAACCAAACTAAATGTCTCAATGCTGAGTGAGCTCTTATTAGCTTATTATATAGGTTAACTTAAGCTTGTTGGTTGCCCATTCACAACAGTTAACTGAGAACTCAGTTAACTTACACCATTACCAACAGCTCTAATAAGCTCATTTGTGATCTAGAGCTTGTGTGGATTGGCTTCATGTGAAGCTTATCTACCCCACTCTTGGACCCAGTGCTTAATTTTCACCTTGCAGCCCATATGCTAGGGCTGCAAGTAGCTTAAACCTATCACCAAGTTGAAAAGTGTGCTGATCACTCAGTATACTTACCCCACTTCATAAGCTCTCAAAAAGCTACCTAGTTGGACCCAGCTGGTGAATTTTAGTTCCATGTGGAGCTAGTCTACTAGCTTATAAGTTTCAACTCTAAAATTCCATCTTGCAGCTTATTCAATAGGGCTGCAAGTGGCTTCTTGGTTGTCCCATTCTTGATTTCATTGAGCTATTCAGTGAAATCAAGCCATTTTCATAAGCTTCCCTAGAGCTTATTTGTGGGCTTCTGCCCATGAACTTTGGCTTTTTGGAAAGCCAACCACCTCAGCTTGCTACTCAAATTCTTATTTTGGCCTTTGAAGCTTATTCACTAAGCTTAAATTGCCACTAAAGTTGACTGCAGGGGTGTTTGGGACTGCAGTGTATTGGGATTACCTTATTGGCTTATTTGAGCTTATTGGTCTATCCCAGTACATTTGCTTGTTCATAATTACTTATAAAACTTGTACATATTATATTTTCACTTTATTTTCATGTGTGGAGCTTATACCAGGCTCATTTGAGCTTTCACTCAATCCAAGTTAAGCCAAAAGGCTTAACTGTCTAAACCATAAGCTCACACTATTAAGCACTATCCAGTGCTTAATCTTGTTTATATAAGTCTATTATACATGTACAAATATACTTATACCATTTTGTTTTCACTGTATAGCTTTTCTAAGCTTATTTTAAGCTTGTAACCAAGCTGTGAGCCCAAAAGCTCACTGCATAAGCTATAATCATTGAAACTGCTTATTTAAAAGTTTGTAAAGCTCCATTTTCATTAAAACTTGTATAAATATAGTATTTAGATAATTTGGAAAAAGAAAAACACAAAAAGAAGCTTTAACACTAGTGATAGCTTCTATTTAAGAAGTTTAAACTTAAAAAGCCAACTGAGTTGGAAATAAGCTGTTACAGAGCTTATTTTCAAGTTTTGTAAAAGTTGTCTTTGTTAAAGTTTCATATTATAGCTTATTATAAAGTTTTGCAAAAAGAAAAATCCAAAAAATAAAATAAATGAAAAATAAAATAAAAGTGCAAAAAGGTTGTGTATTGGATTCGAACCTAGGTTCCCTTGGTGACAAGTTCACTGCATAACCCACCTAGGCTAGCTCACTTCTCAGTTATCATTTGCACCTTTTTATACTTATAGTAGTAAACAGCTTAGCTTATTCAAATAAGCTTATACAAGCTGTTTGGTTTATTACAGCTTATCTGGATAAGCTATGAGCTTCATAATTTTTTCCTAGCTTCTTCATAATATAATATACTTTCTGTAATTTTTTCACATTTTTTTTTACTGTTAATATAGTATTTTTAATAATTAATATAATTTAAATATGTTTTAGTAAATAATAAGTAATATATTTTTAAAACAGCTTATTTATAATTTTTATAAACTTTTTATATTTTTTATGGATTCCTGAGATGGTTAAGTAAGTTTATAAAAAGTTTCATAATTTTATAAATCAGTTTAATATGTATAATAATTAATTTAGTTTAATTAGTTTAATTAAGTTTAAATAGTTTTTAATTAAGTTTTCTTATTTTTATTATTAATATATAGTTTTTATATTTTTCTTAGCTTCTTATAATTAGTTTAGAATTATGTAAAAAGTTTTAGATTTTTGTTTGCTTATTTAGTATTAATAATAATTTAATAATAGTATTAGTAATTAGATAATAGTAAATAATTAATAATAAATAGAATAATTGTATAATAAATATATTTTTAGTTTCAAAAATTATTTTATATTATTTTAAACTTTTCTAAGTTTTAATTTTATTTCTCTAAGCATTTTTTAGATTTTTCTTATTTTTAGGTAATTATTAAATATTAAATAAATAGTTTTTAATTAAGAGTAATTAAATAAGTACTTGTAAAAATCATTTTAATTCATAAATAATTTTCTTATATTATTAGGATCACAAAAATATAAATTTCACATTTGTGGGATTTGTATTGATCAGTTTTCAGTTTTATTTTAGTACGTAGACGTTTAATTTAATTTAAACGTACATTTTTATTACTTTTCACATTTTTAGGTTTTTAGGTTTTCTTAATATTTAAATAAGTTTGTAATTAATAAATAAATATTTTAAGTTTGTTTAATTTGCGTTTAATTTACATATTAGGGTTTCTGATTGTACGTTTTTACTGAAATAGCTGTGACAAGAGCTATTTACTATTCACATTGCTAGTGTTAGTCAGTCAGATTCCTGTTTTTATATTTAACTTCACCTAGACACAGATTCGTTGTATTACAGATTTCACACCTCGTTGGGACATAACGACCTAGGAATATTCTATACTCCTCGTTCACAATTGCTTTTCCTCCCGGGCTGCTAAGGGCCTTTGTTACGGTTGACCGTTCACAAGCGGTTGGCTTGTGTGATAAAACCTGGCTGGTTCGGGAGGAATCAGTAATCTTTATGAATTACAGGTGATTTATCAAAGATTCTCATGGGATTCTATATGGATCCCATTGGATTCTATATTAACCACAAGGGATTAGAAAGAATCACATGGGATTCTGTATAAATCTCATTGGATTTTCATTTTGCTTTATATAAATTGTAAGTACAAGATCACATGAGATTCTGTATGAATCTCAAGGGATTCTGTATGAAATCACATGGGATTTTGTCTAATTTATCTTGTCGATAAATCACAAAAGATTATGTATGAAATCACATGGGATTCAGTATAAATCTCAAGGGATTCATTGTGAATCCCATGGGATTCTTTGGTGCATCACATGGGACATGTGATTTTTTTAAGAATTCTATATGAAATCAGAAGTGATTCATCAAAGAATTCCATGTGATTCTGTATGAATAACAAAGTATTTGTCAAAGAACTATAGGAGTGTTGCTATAACAACCCCAAATTACATGGGACGGAGGGAGTACTACCTTTAAAGTACAACTAACTTACGCTACTTTTTTGTTGCAACTTACAATTGTTGAGGGCCCTATGCGACACTGACACAACATTAATAGTATTTGCAATTTGCAATAGTTGCACATGGAAACAAAGTAAACAAAATGCATCAAAGGCTACTCCGTTATGTATTTCGGAGCTAATAAGCCCGACTTATATGAAAGCTAAAACAAACACCCTCTTAAAATATATACTCAATTGAGCTTTTTTACAAAAATAATAAAGTACAAGCTATTAACCAACCAAAAAAAAAACCTTCAACGCCTAAACCTATTGAACTTACCGGCATCAACATCGTCTAAACTACTACTAAGATTGTTTTGGACATATCTTTCTCTATTTTCATATACTTCTTTGGCTCTTCAAATGATTTGGAAGTATCTTTCTTTATTTTCATTTCATTTTCCGATTGGAAGTCAACATTCGAACAAGATGAAGCATCATCACTCGCATTAAATTATATCAATTTCATCTCGTATAGTACCGGTAGGTCTACTCCAAACAGCCTTGTTTTCATTATTTTCTTTTCTTCCTCGTCACCTTCCCAGAAATGTTTCAGGAAAATCATATGTTTTGGGATCCGATGAAGACGATCGGAGCAGACTCACTTTTCGATAAGTCCAATAAATAGCAGTGATTTAGATCAATTTTGCATTTGGGGGTTAGGGTTTGTAAATTGGGAAACCATTTGATGAGAGAGAATTGGAGATGATGGGGAAGGATCAGAAATGACGGGATGTAATTAAATAAGAGGTGTTATAAAGCTACAAAACTACCCCTCCTGCAATTTTAAAGTGATGGGATGTAATTAAATCTGACCGTCTAATGAAAATAAATCAACGGCTGGGATTGAGTGATTTGTTATTTAGATAAATGTTGTTTTGTATTTAACTTTTCTCATGTAATGAAATGTGATAGTATACCTATTTGATGGGTATTGGTTGGTTTTGGTTATTTTTGTGGGCTATATTTTTTTCTCCTCTCTATTATATGTGAGACCATCTTTATATTAATTCATATTTTTTATTATTTAATTATTTAAATAAAATTTTATATTTAAAATTTATTATAAAATATATTTAAATATATATAATTTCTCTCTGCTAAACTCACCTTAAATCCAACTTCTATACCAAATTCAAATATAAATCCAAACCCGCTTAAAAACCAAACGGACCATTAAATTAATAATCTCTTTTTCAAACACAGGCCTCAAGTGAAGATCTTTGCCTAAAGATTCAAATACGTTACTCCGTATTCATAATCAAAAATATCTAGTCAGTACAATTAATTATTACAGTACATGCTAAACCATTCTTTAAGGGAGGTGAGTGAGACAATCATATATTTTAGAGAGAGTTACATGTACATCTTTCTTAAAGTTCGATATTACATAAATATCATTCTCAGTTTTATAATTACATAAATTTCCTTTCCAAACTTTTGTAATTACATGAATATCATCTCAAACTTTTAAATTCTAGTATATAACCAAAAAACAATTAAATCATATTATATTAATTTTAAATTCTAAAACTATTACTTATCTTTTATATTGATTATGTTATATTGTTCATGTATATTTTTTGGCTTCGAGTGATGAAAGAACTTGACGACTTAATTACAAATTTTGGATATAGATATGAAAAGCGTATTGTTCATATAAATTTATTTGTTCATATATATTTTTTGGCCTTCAGTGATGAAAGAACATGTTGATTTTTGGCCTTGAACTTTAGTAATAATATAGATGTAATTGCCTCATTTTATTAAGATACTCAACTGTACAAAGTACAAACAGTTAAAACATACAGTAATCACTTTACAAGTATGTAATGCACACAGTAAAGCGTTAACAATTAAAAGTATGAATGTGCAAATCAATTCTTTTTTTTAAACATTGATTCTCACATTTTGACCATGAATTCGAGTTCGTTTCAGCGATTGGTTTGGTCCCGTGCCGATTAGAAAACCATAAAAGTGATTTATTTTAATTATTCTAGATTGACTTTTTTGAATTTGCATTTGAATATTGTACGTTCCAAATAAAGATATATGGTGAGATTGGTAGGTTTGCTAAAAGCCTACTAAGCCTCGTCAACCAAAATCACAGATCGTTAGTTGGTCCAGGAAAATGTTCAAAAACGAGGTGGATCACCCGCGCATTGCCGCGGGATGTTTTGCCAAAGAAGCAGTTATTGCAGTTAACGACTGTTAGTTATAAGGACAAAATTTGCAACGAACCTCTAAGATGGAGGACCAATTGCAGACCTCTAAGACGAATGACCAATTGTAAAAAAAATAAAAATAAAAAAAATAAAATAAAAAAAAATAACGGTCGTTAGGACCGTTAGTTATAAGGACTAAATTTGCAACGAACCTCTAAGACGAATGACCAATTGTATAAAAAAAAGAAAAAAAAATTAACGGTCATTAAATACTTAACGACCGTTAGTTACTGTACATTCTACTGTTCACTGTGAGTGTATTTACTGTAGCTAAGCTACAGTAAATCCTGATAAATGTTAGCATTAAAAATTACTGGCCACAAAGACGACTTTGTGTCGTTATCAAGTTTGGTGGGAAATTTAAAATTATTGGATCATGGGCTTTGTGGTCCACTGGGTGAAGCTTATTAAGTTAAGCGAACTTATGTGAGAGTAGTACCGGGTTGGGTGATCAACCGGGAAGTCCTCACTTGGGGACAACAAGCTCTAATGATATCAACCAACTGCATAGTGCAGTTGGCCACCAGCTATCTTAGAAGCCTGAGCCCAACCATGTGATGTCTTGATCCAACAAAGGACGCGTGTTCGATTCCGTTCCGCAACATGGTTTGTTATTAGGTGGAGGTATTTCACAGGCATCAAACTTTTGCTAGGTAGAATTGATGCGTACCATTATGATACACAGGGTTAAAATGTCCCAGCCAATCTAATTTTTTTTATCCTTCTACCTAAATTATTGCTCATCAAGATTGTGACATTTTTGGTAAATGGAAGGAAGGACTCCGCCAACTCTTCCGTAACCCATAGGGCCACTTATATTTATTTATCTGAACCACAGCTTTCTTTGCATTCAAGATTCATAACATCCAGACATGTTAAGAATTTAATTATAATAAACAAAATAATTAATCGACCGAAATCCAATACTACTAATTCTCAAACTTCAGCATATTGTGTGAAGATAATTAAATATATTTTAAGAAAATCATTCTGAACACATTTCGTGCATGCATCAATCATTTTCAACTTTAAGGGTGCGTTTGGTATCTCGGAAATTTTCAACTTTAAGGGTGCATTTGGTATTTCGGAATGGGAATTAAGAAATGAATTTTCATTCAAATTATGTGTTTGTCTAAGATGTAAATCTTTCCAATATGAGAATGAATAATAGATATATTCTATACTTCATATACCTCAAAAAGACAAAGTATGATCTTTCATACTTGAGAGGCCAACCACTATTATCAAACTCATAATTATTGTAATTTATGATAGCATACCAGATGCACCCTAATTATCAAAGTACCAATATAGCAATATATATATATATATACCTTAAGAGGGCTAGGTATCGTACTATCGTGGGATGCCGTAGGTGGTGCCATGAAAAAAAATTGTGTCACCTCAGCACCTTTTCCTCATTGCATCACTCTTGGCTATGGCACCAAAATCCCCCTTCCTAGCATAACACCAGCTTTTTGGTGCTGTCATGTTTTTCTTTCTTTTTTTTTTTTCTAAATAAAACAACATATTTAACAAAAAAACTAATTTCATAAATATAAAAAACATCATATAAAATAAAATTTAAAAAAAAAAAGAAAAAGAAAGAAAGAAAAAGAAAAAGACATCAAATAAAAAGTGGTGTATAAAATGGATTTGTTGCTCGTAGGCTCGTAGCATTGGATTTTTGTTGGGCGAAATTCTTTTTAATTAAATTTGTCGAACATGGCATCATTATTCATCTTCAAAATTCCATGATTGGTTCGAACATGTCACACTCATCTCTCATTGGTCTGTGGAACTCATTCTCATAAAACTCCAATACACATGAAATAAAAGAATAACATTGAAGATAAAGCAATAATCAAAACAACCTGAGTCGTCTTCTTCCTCCCACAACCTACAAAACACCCTTAAAAAAACACATCACAAACACAAACTAACAAACACATCACAAACACAAACTAACAAACACATCACAAACACAACACAAAAAAATGGGTGGCTCAAGGGTAAAGCTACTAAAGTCATAGCTTTAGGCCCCCAATTTTTTAAATCACCATCATATGTTGCGATTCGCGGCATATACTTCTAATATATGCTATGTGCTATATATTGCTTCGCGCTAATCTTTTACTTCATTAGGTTTTATATGTTGCGATTCGCGGCATATACTTCTAATATTTGCATTGAGTATTTTTCAGGATTTGAATAACTAAGTTTAAATGCTCCTACACGAGTAGCACTATCAAACTTGGGGGCTACCAGGGTATATAATACCACTGTTTCTGTACAAGTCACGCAGGCATATTTGGAAGCAGATCGTACGTAAGAGGTATTGCAAGTCCGGTACAAAGACGGATTTAAATATTCGCACCATCTTGCCGCATGGGAGACGTCCTCTGTCGGTTGTAAAGACGGATGTAATGTTCGCGCACAGCGCGCACCTCTGTCGCGCACAACGCGCATACTTGTCGCGCACAGCGCGCACTTCTGCCACAGAAGCACGTCTTCTGTCGCACCATGTTGCATTGCTACTGGTACAAAAGGTACGCCCTTACCCAGGATGTAACATACGAGATCCACCTTCACAATTGTGAGACAATCACAATCGCAATCCCAGTGCTCACTGTCGCATGTGGGCTGCGCAGTATGGTCCGTCCCATGTGCACACAAGTTGCGCACACATGGGTCATGCCGTCATAGTTGATTGGGCCTACGCGGCCATGAACAGAACTTAAGTCTAGCATAACATAGCCACGCACTATGTCATACTAAACTTGGGGGGCTTGTGGACGTATGGTCCGGACTGGACCCTACATGAGCCAGGCCCGGCAGATAGCGGCCCACTCTACGCCTAAACCCTAATTCCATGCTTATAAATATAGGGCTGGGATTCCATTCACAATAGAATACAACAGGTTACCCTAAACCTAACTATTATATGCTACATCGCATCGACACTAACTTGACCGTCGGAGGTGGATCCCGGGGCTACGGCCTCGGGTCCACTCCTAATGGGTTCTCTTTGTTGACAGGTCTATTTAGGGCTTGAGAAGACGACTAACGGCCCAAGGAGAGTCGTTGAATCAGTCCGCGCCAGATTATGCATCAACATATAATGTCGTTACATATATTATTCAGCATCGCCTTTAGGGCCCCGGCATTTTTTAAGCCACCTAATTTCTTAAAATACCTGATACAATTTAGGATTTGAAGCCGCATCTACATTTATCTTTGTTCTTTATGCTCAAAGTTTATTACTCGTAGATACTAAGTCCATTTTGAGTTTTATGAAAACGATCAAGATTGTGTTTTGAGGCAATAGAAAACAATCAGTTAAGCTCATTTTAGTAATTTTTAGGCCCCCGGTTACTAAAATACATGATACAAGTTAGAATTTGAGGTCATATCTAGTTTTATTTTTATTCTTTAGGCATACGGACAATCAAATACCAAGTTCATCATTTTAGTTTTATAAAATGGACCAAGATCATCTTTTAAGGTAATGGAAAAAAATGAACTAAGCTCAGTTTTGTGATCAAATTCTTAATGACCGGAGTAATAGAGATGGTTGTAAATGAATTAAAAGCTCGACAATCTGTTTGTGAACTATTCTTATACTATTTTGATTATGTATTTTTTTGTACTTTTTGCTTAATGTGTCAATAAATGAATATGGAGAAACTTTTTTCTAATACAATAAGCACGAGCATAATATTTATTTCGTTTAATTGTTTTAAGTATTCATGTAGGGTTGGTTTGATTAAATGTTTGCGAAAGAACACATACAAGCGCACTTGTTGTCAATTCTGTCGTCTTAGCCCTACTTCTAGATCACGGAAACAATGGACGTTTGGTTTCTCTATTTGTCATTTTGTCTTTCGATCATCAACCGGCTCTTAATCTACTAAGCGTTTTTGTTTTTCTATATATTATTAAAATCATAGCAAATAGTCAAAAGGCCCCATTTTTAAACTTTGTTGTAGGACTCGGTAAGGATTGAGTTGACCCTGCACAAAAAAAAAAAAAAAAAAAAAAAAAAAAAAAAAAAAAAAAACTTTGGCTTAGGCTAGTGGCTACAGTGCCACAACCCACCAATCAAACTCTGGTGTGGTATCTCGCGCCGACCATTGCTTGAGCCAACAGCCACCATATCGTGGGCTCTAAAGTGCATCAAGTTTTGTATTGCACTATTGCTTGACCCTGCACACAAACACAAAACAAATCTCATATTGTCTATCATCCCGTAAACTTAATAAAACTTTCTAATTCGTTTTCTTTCAAATTTGTTTTGAAACCATTAGCATGTCTATATTGCTATTTATATATGTTTGTCTAGAAGATATGTCCATTTTTATATGTGGATAGTATTTTTGACTATTTTTCTGTTTTGTCCTTTTCTTAAAAAAAAAAAAAAAAAAAAAAAAAAAATCATCCATTGCTCATTTCTATTTTCATAAAAAGTGTGAATGTAAAGATAAATTTTTATCAATCAAAACTTGCATTAATTATATATATTTTAATTTGTTAATTTTTTGTTTGTTGACACCTGTTTCATGATAGAGGAGGGAGTAGCATATGGTCTTCTCAAAATATGCATATTTTTAGCATAACAAAATGTTGAAAAAAAAGTTTCTATTTATAATAGCATCACATTTGGTCACAAAACTCACTTTAAACTCCTTGCTTTATTATAATATAAACATGTTTTATGCTCATATTAATGTATTCCATCAATTTTTTTAATGATAAAATGTGTTAATTGGCGGGAACATCCTGACCTTGAGTGTCTTTTGGCACCGGCCATTGTCCATCCTAAAAGAAATAACTCCGGCAATTCTCCTGGTCAATGGGGAACCAACTGGAGTGAGCACGAGCCGAGACTCGAACCATAACCTTTTATCCACAAAATCTCTTCAGTGAGCACGCAGGTTTTCAAAAATGGGTACCAACTGAGCCAAAATTCTTTTAATACGATGCTAGAAAAATAAACAATAATAAGTCAATAGGTTTGATAATCATATGTGATATTACGATAATACTAGGTTCTCCTCTTATTCAAACATACATCAAATCGCATGCAATTCTGGCTTTCAAGATTTTTAAAAGAGGGAGTTTTCGAAATGTTTGCAAAGAGAGTTGATAAGAATTTGACAAAATTACACGGATGGTCTCTGTGGTTTACTCAGATTGCAAGTTTAGTCCTTAAGTCAAAATAAGTACACCAGACATCCCTAATTTTGAAACCTGTCACCCTTTTAGTCCCTAATTTGGATGTCCCGTTAAGTTATTTGCACCGTTAGTCTTTCGTTAATATTTTTTGCACCGTTAGTCCTCAATTTCTAAAAAACTCCTCATTTTTTTCACCATTATCAATCTTTTTACGTTCTCGTCCATTTTATAACGTTCTCGTCCGTTTTTTAACGTTTTTGTACATTTTTTACATTTTTGCCAATTATTTTACATTTTCGTCCATTTTCTTACGTTCTTGTCAATCTTTTTACGTTTTCGTCCATTTTTTTACGTTTTCGTCCGCTTTTTTACGTTTTCGCCTGTTTTCTTATGTTTTTAAACGTTTTCGTCTATTTTTTTTACGTTTTTGCCCCTTTTTTTCGATTAGGTAAGTACACTAAAAGAAAACTTGACATTTGATAAAAATGTTTATGTATCGATTATAAATCACGATTTTGACCCCTTTCTGGTCCGAATAATCAAAAGTATAAAACACGAAAGTTGTCCGGAATGATGTTTTACATCAAGGCTAACAATATTTTAACCTGAAAATGCAAAACAATGGCTGTTTACTACCAAAATTTAAGCCATTTTCGTTCTTTTTTCTCACGTTTTATATGTTTTTGTCCATTTTTACATGTTTCGTCAGTTTTTTTTCTTCACATTTTCATACATTTTAATCCATTTTTATCTGGTCCATTTCTTCAAATAAGTTTGATGATTTACACAAGCACAAAAATTTACAAGAGTTTATAAGTTTATAAGTTATGAATTTGGTAAAAAAAAAAAAAAAAAAAAAAAAAAAAAAAAAAAAAAAAGGCATAAGTTTTTGTAGTAGATAGCCCTTATTTTACATTTTCTATTTAAAATCCCGCAATTCCTGTTGTAAAACATCATTCCGGACAACTTTCGTGTTTTACACTTTTGATGATTCAGACCAGAAAGGGGTCAAAATCATGATTTAAAATCGACACAGAAACATTTTTATCAAATGTCAAATTTTCTTTTAGTATACTTACCTAATCACAAAAAATAGGCGAAAACATAAAAAAAATGGAGAAAATAGATAAAAATATAAGAAAACAGACAAAAACGTAAAAAAAAGGGATAAAAATATAAGAAAACAAACTAAAACGTAAAAAAGCGGACAAAACCGTAAAAAAACGGATAAAAATATAAGAAAATAAACTAGAACGTAAATAAGCGGACGAAAACATAAAAAATGGACGTAAATGTTAAAAAAACAGACGAGAACGTTAAAAATGGACGAAAACGTTAAAAAATTGACAAAAACGTAAAAAATGGACGAAAACGTTAAAAAAACGGACGAGAACGTAAGAAAATGGGTGAAAACGTAAAATGTCACACCCCCAAAATCGGGTCCAGCGGAAGCATACATGTAGCTGGGGTGTAACTCAATTGATATCACAACACTAGTTCAGAAATGGTTTGCACTAGAATCATTTAAAATAAAATTGTTTAACCAAAAGTATGAAGTTACATCGTTTAAAGTAATGCGGAAGTAGGCCCCTAAAGTAGTTTAAAACGGTCCCCAAATGATTAAATCAGAGTCTTCTATGACCATGCCATGCCCTGCCAAAACCTCCAGTAGTGTGCCATAGCTTAAAACCTGAAAATACATGCTAAAGTGTCAACACAATGGTTGGTGAGTTCATAGAGTCTTGTGAAAAAGAATGTAATGCATTGAAATGAAGATTTCCCAGCAAATGCATCGTAAATCCACTCAGTTCCAAGTCCCGCCATAAGAGACTTGTAACCTGTGTGTTTACAACCCACTGCCAAATATAATATGTTTGTAATAAATCAGTCATAAGATTGATGCAAAGGCATCGTAATTCCGTAGTAATAGTGGTGGAAATGTATCGTAATTCCATAAGTAATTTTCGTATGTACAATAGCCACAAGTATAAAGTGAACCGACATAAATGTCAAAAATGCTACATTGTCTCTTAAGCTCATGACCCCGAAGCTAGACTTTGTAATGCCCCAACAGAGTGTCTACCAGGCACTCACTTGATAAGACATGAAATGCATTCGTCCCGTTGGAGCAACCCAAACACGAATGGAGGCGTCACCCTCAATAGATCTATTCACTCACTCTCGCTTAGTACTAAAATTAACGGTCCATGATATTGAAAAGGGGACTTGTTATGAAGTGGTAGTAAGGCAACTTAAGCAATGTATGGAATTTGTAATACTTGGGCATGTACAAAAATAGTTATTGCAATGTATTCTCCCCCATGGGATTTGAAATCGTATAAAAGTATAACACGAGTATTTAAGCATGTATCTCCCCCAAAGAGTTTGTAAAGTAATTAAACCAGTAAAAGTGGGGCTATGACTCACCTGATATGATGGTACCATGAATATGTAATGAGCTGAAAAACAAGGCGCGCACACTAGCCGCAACCTAAGATGAATGATGAACGATCTACTTTAGATCATGAAATGATGTTATGAATGTCCATGCACATGTTACTATACCACTCTACTCTTTGAAAAATACTTGTTATTATGAAAATAATACATTTTCCAAAACTTAGGAAAAATATGGCTATTAGAAAAAATAAAGCTAGTTGCAATATATATACTTATATATATATCGTATGTATCAATGTTCGTGTTGAAATCCTCGGGTTGAAATCCTTGAAATAACGCCTTGTAGTGATAAAAATATACTTGTAATAACTAATACTTCATTAGTTATAAAATTGGGTACTTGGTGTTATTTTAGAAATCTAGAGTTACTACGTAGTTTTGGCGTTAATATTTATAAAAGCTGTCAAAATGAAATGAGTTTTGCCGATATTCAAACGTGAATATCTTTGTCGTTATAAGTCCGTTTTACTTGTTATTTATATCCACGGTTACGTCTTAACATGTAGTAATATATTTTAGAAAGCTTGACCCCTCCGGGTTACGTCTAAAGTCTCTTTTTGTCCGACGAAAAACGTCCAACAGCATGTATTTTTCCGGAAAATAGTTTTCGTCAATAAACTTGCAAAAATCATAACTTCTTCGTTATAAACTCTTTTTAATCCGTTCTTTCGCCTACGGATTCGTTTTTGAAAGTATTTTCTAAAAATTTTGCCAAAGTTTACTTTGTATTTACTGATTTTCCAGAAATTACCAAAATGGGACAGTAGGTATATTTACATGTTACAAAACCATTTCCAAGGTTCAAAACTAGTTTCTACTTCAACCAAATCTCTTGCAAACACCACAAATCTATACTAATCCTACCATACACCTTCTTAGGGTGCCATGGGTTCCTAATCACTAGTAATCATGTTAATTTTACAAAGGAACACCTAAATCAAAATCTAGGGTTTGTATGTTCAAAAAGTATACAAAAATAAAGTGGTATAACTAGTTTGTGCATGAAATTAAGCATGAATACCATGAGATACATATGTTAATTAGATGAAAACATGAAAATAAATTTGAATACTCACTTTGAAATAATAGGTGATTAGATGATGAGAAACCTTGGATTACTTGTGTTTTTGGGTTATGATTCTTGATTAGGATGATGAAATGAACAACTTTGATGCTTTGTACTTTGAAAAATGATGGATGGATCATGTATATTGAGTTTGGGTCGTGGTTTATGGTGAAAGGGATGGAAAGGATGAAGATTTTGAGTTTATGATTTCAAGAAATATGTAAGATTATGTTTTATGTGTTTTTGTAGATATTTAGTTAGGATATAATGTATAATATTAGTACATAAGTCAATGAGGTTAAAAAGAAATCACATGGTGTCTAGGGGAGGGCATGAGGCCGGTTTTCAATGTGAAAAAGAGTAGCAAAGTCGGTTTTGATGACTTAGGAAAAGTAGTGTATTATTAGTTGTAGTTTAGTGTAAGTATTAGTTATAATCGGGTACCGGGTTTGCTAGAAATAAATATTAATGAAGTTAACCGGGACTTAATAAAGTCATAAAAATGTTAAAAATGTGTTGGGTACAATTACTGAGTGTTCGGGTGATTATTGTTTAGTTTTCACGAAAACCGTCGTAATATTCATAAGCTTACGTTATAAATAGAATAAATTTCCAAAATACTGGGTAAACGAATGTAATAACTTTTATGATGATAAAATGGATATAAAAATATGTCGGGACCATTGAAGGAATATTTAGATATATTCGTCGTGTATAAACCGGGTGTTAACGTTTAATTATAAATAATTATAAGGAAAACGTTAAATGTATCAAATATACAAATTTGAAAATCCTAAGAGTGGTATAACATGAAAATGCTGTAATGATGATATGCAGACTGTCTCTAGTCCGTATGCAGTGTCCTTAGCACTAATGAAATGAATTCGCACCTAAACAAATCCGGTTACGCGAATTTGAATACCCGTAAACTAAATTTACGATGAAATGTGTAATGCAAGTGAATAGTGAAAACTTTTCCGGCAATGAATAGTGTTTAGTGAATAGTAAAATTTCTGAATGCTTCTCGGAATGTCAAACTGACACAAAAAATGATGAATAGTAAACTGATGAATAGTGTTTTGATGAATAGTGTTTGATGAATAGTGTTTTTCCAAAGTTCGGGAAATGACCTGAAATGACCTGAAATGGTGAGTTGTGACATAAAATGATTGACAAAACGTAAAAAAATTGACGAAAACGTTAAAAAAAGGACGAAAACGTTAAAAAACGGACGAGAACGTTAAAAAATGGACGAAAACGTAAAAAGATTGATAACGGTGCAAAATATTAACAGAGGGCAAAACAGTGCAAAAAATGAGAACTTTTTAGAAAATGAGGACTAACGGTGCAAACTAACGGGACATTCAAATTAGGGACTAAAAGGGTGACAGGTTTCAAAATTGGGGATGTCTGGTGTACTTATTTTGACTTAGGGACTAAACTTGTAATCTGAGTAAATCACAGGACCATCCGTGTAATTTTATCTAAGAATTTTTTGAAAGTTGATAGATGAACCTAATATATCATTCTTGATTTTGGTTGGTTGGTTTGACTTTTGACTTCTTATTTGCTTTACAATAGGGACTTGGCATGCACAAACCCATACTTTGGCAAGATTTGGTAGCACACACCACACACAAGTACTTGTATTTATTTGTTTAAATCAATTAGCAAACACATCAAATCGAATGTAATTCTGGCATTCTATAATTATATACGTATAAAACCTAAATTACGAAGCCTAAAAAGATAAAGGGGATATTTGTATCGTCAATAATATCCCATGCGTGGGCCAAACAAGAGTAAATCATTTTTAATACTTGTACAAATCAAGACCACTAAATCATTACGCTTTGTAATATTCGCCTTACTGATTATAGAATTTTATCTCAAAAATTTCAAGAAACCAATAAGTAAAATGCTAAAATTATTAACTAAGAATGGTAGGTTTAACTTTTTTTTTTTGGGTTGAATTTGTTATTTGTATCTCTAAGGATTATATTTAAATTTTAGCATACGCTTTAACTAAATGTATATATTTTTACAGAAAATGGTCAGTTAAAAAAGTATATCATGCTTAAAAATGGTGTAATTTTGATAATTTCAGTTCTTCACATTATATAAGTATTTTGTTTGATAAAATCATTATTGAAATATATCAATTAACTTTGAAGCTTAATGGATTATGGATGTGCGTCAGTTAAACGATTTTTCTTTTTTTCTTTTTTTTTTTCTCCTTTTTTTTGTTTTTCTCCCAAAAGGCAACAATATATAAGAAAACAAGGCAAAAGCCACCAAACAAGAATACAGGCATATCCTAGTATATTGACAAAATCTCTTCGAACCAAATTTTATAAGAGACTTAAGATGCCAAGATGTTTAGTGGGACACGCAAGATAGTAAATATTCAATGCTAATTGGAAATCAAAGAAAATGCTCAGGTAGGGGTAGCCACGCCCATGTGAACGACATATATATGTGATTTGACCTGTGAAGCGAATTGGTTTGAAAGAAACAAGATAAATTTGTTGGAATATGTAATCTATTTATCATATAAAACACATATAATCATCAAGAGTACGCATCGGAATAATAGATCATATTGTATTCTAAATTAACCTAAAATTAAACGTACATCGTTACCTTACGCGGATCAAGTAAGTAATCAAGAAAACTACAAACTTTAAATTTAGGGTTTAGTAAAATCACCTTATGTGGAAGTCAATTAGCAAGCACCACCAAAAATCCAAGGAGGATTTCTCTATGAACTTGCAAACGCGTATTATAGCGATTCAATTTGAATGCTAGTTCAAGGATGACAATAACGAGCTAAATCACTTTGATTTCGTTCAACAATAATCGCAAACCCTAGAGGTTTGTAGTTCGATCGTGGGAGACAAAAGAAGAGAAGAGAAGAAAAAGCTACTTAGGGTTTTCTAAGAGTACCAAATAATGAATAAAAAGGTTTGTATTTATAAGGTGGTATCTTTGAGTCCAAGTTAGAGTGGGATTCCCATTTGGATCCCTTGGCCGATCGTACACATGCATGGGAGAGGGATTCTAGATCCTCCTCTCCCATGCATGTTACATTCTAGTCCTATATCTTACCCTTTAACGACCGTTAGTTAACTTCCGTTAAGTATAACGACCGTTAGTTATTTATTATTGTGAATTAATAATTAATATATAACTATTATTTATGAATTATATAATTGAATCTCATACACAACGCGTGCAATCTCATAAGCACGAGTTCGAAACCGGACATACGTTATAAAATATCTTCACAAACTAACAAAATGATCACTTATTGACTATTCATTTTGCAAAGATTTATTAATCTTGAAAGTCAATCAACCTCACAAAACAAATGTTATGGGTAGGTTTTCAATAACACTATAGACGTAAGGGATGCAATATTTATGGATGTTTTAAAAACATTATAGACGTAAGGGAATATTCAATGTGATGGCCTTTCGAAATTTTGTTGTTTCTAGATGTTTTAAAAATGTGTATCTTCCGCAAACATCATAAACTCGCTACTAACTTCATATTCATCATCTGAAAACGAATCGGCAATAAATAGCTCGTAAGAATTCATATTGTGAAGAAATATAGAGAAGGTATGAAATGAGATTTGTGGATTGAAGTGTGTTTATTTTATGTATTTATAAGTAAGTTTAAAAGGCTTTTTTTTTTTTTTTTTTTTTTTTTTTTTTTTTTTTTTTTTTAACCGTTGTCAAATGGCTAGTTTATTTATTTACTTATTTTTAAACAGCTAGTTTGTTGGAAATAGAGGTGGAACTTTTAAATATTAAATGCACAATGGAACAAAAACTCGATTGTATAAGCGACCATGAAAAAAAAAAAAAAAAAGCTGGGGTGGGGGGGTAAGGTGTTCGAGTTGGAATCAACGTCAACCTTACTGGGGTAGCCTTACATTTTCTTATTAAAAATTGTTTGCAAGAAGGTTAATTTTTGAAAGTGTATATATTTTACATCTTAAATTCGAATATTATCATTATTTTAGATATTTACTATATATGTGTAAAAAGTTATGATTTATACTTTTCCGTTACATATCATTGAATGATAAGGGGACTGGCAACGCATGCGGTTTGGCATGCGGTTTCAACAATGCCGATTGGCATGCCCAAAACCAGTTAAGCGGCATCAACATTCGGCAAGACAATGGTATTCATTGCCGAATCGGCATAGCAAATGAGTTTCAAAAATTGGAACGTTGGCCATTAATGTTATTTGTATTCTCCAAAATAAATCATGGTGCATCGCCATTACCACTAAAAAATGAAGGAGAGGCATGGTAAATTATGAAATGTGTTGGCCACATTTGATTGGTTAAATTTTTTAAAAGATGTATCATGGTGCATCATCATTGCCACCCCCTAACTAAATTGCGTAGCTATTAACTCTTATTAATTTCGTTAGATATCATCTTTGTTCTTGTAAAGCCAAATCACTTTCCATATGAGATAGGTTAACTCTTACAAGTATTAAATTACCCCTTTGTATAGTGTCTGTTTGAGCTCCATCTTGGAGTCTCTTTGTTAATAAATCACAGCTTTTCGGAAAATAATTACGTAGCAATTCAATAAATATTTTGGATCCGTTACAACGTGCGGGTAAAAATAACCTTTGACAAACAATTTAGAACCCAGGTAAGTAACTACCGAAATAAACCCAGTAAAAAATAAAGTGAAGAAAAGGGAAGACTATTTTTTATTAATACAAAATAATAAACAATAAATTTGAAGCAAAAAATTGAGAAAAGAAAATAATCCAATTATATAGGCGTGGAGTTAGCCAATTTGGCGAAGACTTTCTTTATTTTGTGAACTCTATACTCTCGTCATCACTTCATTTGTATAGTTGTATTTATGAAAGTTGAGTGGGGGTATCATGATCAATTAATGATGGTGACCTGGAGGTACAAAACTCGCGTGTCTTATACCAAAAGAAATCTCAAATAGTTCAAAAGGTTCAAACCCCATTCCTGTCCCTGTATATAGTTTAAACTTTAAACACCATTCCACATAAAAATCTCAAATCTGTTCTATTTTCTATGGCCTTGTTTTCACACCTTCACTCTGTTGATTTTTCATACCAAGGCAAATCATTTGGTTTGGGTATGACTCCAACTAATGATATGTTGAATAAGAACATGTCTTCTGAACCCCCTTCAGTTTCATTTTCCGGGGAGTCGAGATACCTGACGCCACTTTGGGTCTTTGGAAAAGCTGATGAACTTTCTCAATCTACAACTACTGCTGGTATATCTTTCTTCCTAGTCTACTCGTATAATTTTGAGCTATAACTAGAAACTTGTAAGATTTGTGTGCATGCTTCTGATTGGGTTCGTCATTTTTCTGAAATATAGATTATGAGCTGATGGCTGCTGAAATCGACCCACATAATCAGATAGTAGAGGATAAGATCAAAGCTGTCCTAAAGTTGCTAACTTTCCGCGAGCAACGTGTTCTTGTTCAGTTTTGGTCACCTTGTGTCGTTGGGGAACACCAACTACTTACAACTATAGATCAACCGTTCGGTCTTGGTGTAAATCATGATGAAGGACTTCTTTCCTATAGAAGGGTGTCTCAGCACAACCTTTACGTTGTGGATAAGGATTATGAAGAAGAAGTAGACCTTAGTCCTCTTGCTCGAGTATTCAAGCTAGGAATATCAGAATGGTCCTCCAATCTAACTAACTACTTGCCAAAACATTTTCCACAACAAGAGTGTGCGATTCGTTGCAATCTCCATGGATATTTGGTTTTACCAGTTTTCGATTCAACTACAAGATTATGTGTTGGTGTTCTTGAATTGTTGGCTTCTTCAAAGTATACGAGTTTTGACTACGAGGTTCAACAATTTGAGAAGGCACTGAAGGTTATATATAATCTTTATAACTCTCTTAATTATTAATAAGTCATGTTATCTGTTGTATTGTAATCTAGTTTACTCTTCCTTGCATATATAGCTACTAATTTCCAAATGTTGTCAACTTGGCAGACACAAAAGTTGACATGCCTACAAGTATTGGATGATCCTGCTTCAAATGTAATTTGTGCATGGCTGATTTGTTATATGAAATTATACTATTACGACTATTCTGAAAGAGTCCTTTTTGAAATCTTGTTTTTCTTCGTACGAGTAATACTTATGTCGGAGATGTCTTTTAATTAATCTACAGGTGAATGAAAGCAGGCTGAATGAATTGGAAAAAATATTCAATATTCTGAAAGTTGTGTGTGACACTCACCAATTACCTCTTGCTCAGACGTGGGCTCCGTCCCCGTTCACTAATGTTGCTTCCTATGAACAAGTTTTAGAAAAGAGGTGTAATAGTTATGATTGTAGATGCCTTGGGAAAGTCTGCATGTCAACATGTGCTTTACCATATTATGTTCAAGACTTGGGCTTGTGGCCTTTTCGAAAAGAATGTAAAAAACAACACTTGGACAAGTCTCGTGGCTTTGTTAGCAGGGCCTTGTCATCTGGTGGGTCGTGCTTTTGTGAAGATGTAACAAAACTCAGTGAAGACGTCTACCCTTTGGTCCACTATGCACGGATGAGTGGGTTAACTAGCTGCTTCGCAATCTATCTGCATGGGTGTGAAAGCAACAACGACTACGTGTTAGAGTTTTTTCTCCCATCACACATGAAAGAAAGCAAACACTTATTGAACTTGGTCCAAATGTTGAAGCATAACCTTGAGGTTGCTTCTGGATTTGAACTAGGTGACAAGTCATCCATAGAAGTTGTTGGACCACCTATGGATCTCTGTTTAAATAATCAAGAACCAGAGATTATTAAAAGACCATTGTACATGATGGACACCTTTACTGTTGGAGAAACGAGCAACCCTTTAAAAAAAGGCACAAAGCGTAAAAGAGGCACAAAAGTGACGACAACTTATGGAGAGGATACCAAAAGGTTCCGATTTTGTATTTCACAGGGATTGTTGAAGCTGAAAAACAAAGTGGCAAAAAGGTTCAAGCTAGAGAGTGAAATGATTCGTCTAAAATACAAGGATGAAGACGATGATTTGATACTTCTTTGCGGTGACTACGATTTGCAGCCTGCTTTGGTTGCTTCAGGCAGTAACAAAAACACTATCAATTTAATCTGCGAGCTATCAGCTTAATTGATGATGGTTGTACATAATGTTATTAAGAGCTATCTTTATGTATTTTTCCACTTCTAATGTATTGATTTCGTTGTAATATTAAATTATGTTGCATATTGCCGTCTCTTATATTTTATATATTAAACATTAAGAATATAATACCCAAAGATTATATTTAAAACTAACCGAATGTATGTATGCATGACACGACATATAATCTAGTATGATATATTAATTTGAATATATCATTACGAATACATTTTGGTCGTGCATGAGTACTTTCGGGTTTTGTGAACCATTGTAACATATAGAACCATAATATATTATCTTAGCAGTGACTGGACGAGGGTGGATCGCGAGACACCCATAAATTTTTGTGGTGTTGTGTGCTGAAGGTTGAAAATTCTAAACAAATTTTGAGATTTAACGAAATACGTAACATACTTTATCAATTATTAGTATCGCTAAAATACTTTCATTCTTTTGTCAATATCACTATTATGACCAGTTTAACAGGTTATCTCGAAGTGATTTTACTAAGATACTCTTGTGTTCTTTCCCTTTATTTTTGTTCTTAATAAATTTTTTTTTTACAATGTTCATGCATGTCTAAACCCAAAAATATCAGATATCGTCACTTACAGATTTTTATCAAATTTGGATGTATGACTTCTACCGTTTTGTTTTTGAAAAACCATACACACAATTCATTAAGAAGAAGATCAAAGAGGGAAGAAAACAAGTGTATTTTAGTCAAATACCATGGATTGTTCATTGGTATATGGTCAAGATTATAGCTGTTTATAGCTGGATAGATGGACAACATTTCAAGTAATTTGACTAAAATACACTTGTATTCTTCCCTTTTGATCTTCTTCTTAAATTTACATTTATTTTTAGTTCCAAAATTTAGATTTCCATATTCCTAGAGACGCCCCTTCCACTTATATTTTTAACTGGTTTATCAATATGATTCTCTGTTACGTCTTTTCTTTTATATTTTTAACTGGTTTATCACTAATATTACTTTTGAATTTTGTTGGACGATCTTAGTAACTATTGCAAATATGAAGTCATTTAATGCTTGTAAAATCCCTCGCGAACAATTGTAATGAATTGTATGGTTTTGACTAGAGTATTTAACATATTCCTACCTACATGTCACATCAATTCCCCAATTGAAAGTTCTTCAAGGAATATATATATGAACTAGCTAAAGGAATATATATATGAACTAACTAAAAGACCCGTGAAATTCACATGTATTTTAAAGAAATGTGTAAAAAAATTATGAATAACATTGCATAATATGAAGTTAGAGGTTAGAAAAAATCAAATTTGGATAAGCAAACGTAATAATGAAACACCGTCAAATAATTGGAAGAAACATAAAATAAAAATCCATAACCACCTTCAAACTTTATTTTTACTTTTTTTTTTATTACTCCGTATTATTTTTCCTAACGTGAGATCTGGATACATGTAGTTGTTAAACATTGTACCCCGTAGTTTTTAATGATGAATTTGCATTTATTGCTGGAACGCAAAAATATACATATTGTATAAAATAACTGCAAATAAATTTAAAGTAATTGGATCACCTCTATTTTCCCCTAATTCCTAAAAGATAATACAGTAATGTTTAAGAAAAAAAGGATTTTGTTTCCTAACACCATTGATCGCACTAAGTATATTACATTTAAGATTAATATATCTCTTTAAAGGAGTATTTACTTGTGTCTAGAGTTAATGTGTAGCATAAAGTTTGTTAATTACAATTTCACAATTCCTGCAGTGATTAGTTTTGGTTTTCAGTTGCTATAATTATCTCACCAAACATTTCTTTAATTGCTTTCACATTAACAGATGATTACAAATATGCTATCATAAAACCACAACCACCGGGTTTGAGAATATTGTCACACATGAGATATACCGTTAAGACACAAGCTTTTTGTTATTAAAGTAACATATTAGATATAATACTCAAGCAAAATATGTGTATCCAAACATTTTAGCTCTTGATAATTATAACATTTGATGTGATTAGTGTATATATATTATCTAGAGGAATGATGAAGCAAAACTGTTGGTTAATGCCTCCTCTAATAACCAAGTGGTCTTGGTTTGATTCTTTTTGGTGAGTTTTGCTCAATTTTTTTCTAAACAAAACACACACGGAGGAGACTACAAAATAAACTCACACGTATACAACTTTTATATTTACGGCAAAATTTTAAGCGGTATCAATACATCATCCCTATTGTCTGCGACCATAAATAATTATCCACTTGGGGTCTAAGAGCTGTGGGTATCGTGGAGCCGTGCTTCACGTACCGTTCTCAAAAAGTGGTGCCACGTCAGCAAAACACAGAACGACACCAGAAAACTTTTTGCACCACATTTTGTACCGTTACCGTTGACACAAGAAAATATGATGCCGTTCTCTATTTTTTTTTTTCTTTTCATTTATATAAAATAATATATTTAACTAAATTAAATTTCCTTGTTAGACCAAAGTTATTCAAGCCCCAACCTATAATATTGTAAAAAACAAACCATTATCAACATTGGCTTTTAAATACACAAAGACCATTGGGCTTTTAAATATACAAAGGCCTACGTGACCACCTGTGAGGCTGTGACCACACATCACAATTATTGAGTCATCTTCTTCGTTTCACCACCTGCAAAAAAAAAAAAAAAAAAAAAAAAAAAAAAAAAAAAAAAAAAAACGCATCACAGTATCACACAAACATATCACAAACATAAACAAAAAATAAACCAAAAAAGAAAAAGAAAAATGCTTGGCGCTGGCTGGTGGTGACGGCGCGAGCACCTTTGGCGCCAGATGGGGTACGGTGCGCCGTTCGTCTTTTTGGGCTGCTAGCTTGGCGCTAGGCTTTGGCTCAACGACACCTCCAGCTCTAATAGATCTTACTTTTTTCTTCTCAGAAATTTGACTAATAAAGGCATATGAAACTCATAAAGAAAAATGACAGCGTATATGTCTTATTGTACTTAAGCTTTTACATGAGCATTTTCTTCAATCTACAATTAGGCTTAGAAAAATTAACCTATGCAAGTTAATGCTTCAATAAACACCACTGCAACATCAAGAATGAGCCACATAGGCTCATAGACCTTATGTCATCCAAAAGGCTTTAAAATTAGGATTTTGCTAACCACATCCCAATAAGTTGTGATCATCATCACCAAGAAAGAGGCATAGTAGCTACAATAGTCTTGGCATGCTTACAATATAGTTTATGCAAATATTTAATACGCATTCATACTTACAATTTAGTATGTCTTTGTATCTCCTTTTCGAACCCACGTTCAAAAACCTACCAAATATTTGCATAAACTATGTATCATCAATTGAAACTAAATATCATCAAACTTTAGGCTCATCCAAACATGTAGAACCTAAGCCTTGCCGCAACTCGCGAGCTCTATAATCCTCATTATACTTAGCCATCATTTGTGTAATACGATCCTTGCTACCAAAAAAAAATGTATATTGGTTCAAAATGCCTAATATTTCATAACTATCAATATTAATAAAGACCCTTGCTTAAAAGAAAGAGCACAGAGCCATATAGCATCACCCATTATTCAATGGCATTATCATATTGTAAAAGTAGAAAAAAATGACTTGTGTATATCTATGGAGCAACTAAAGTCCTCCTGTAGAAGCTCACATAACAATTTAATTTAAATGAAATAAAAAATAGGTAAGGCATTCAAAACTTAAAATTTGTGAGTGCAAAGATTTTCTCTTTTATTGCTGAATTAAATAAGATAAGCTTTACACATGCATATGCAATAATAAATCAAATTACACCAAGGGTTTCAATCGACCCGACTAAGTACTCGGTTCATGGTTTGACCGACTTATTTATTTATTTATTTTCCCCCAAAAACAGGCTTCTAGTAATCAAGCCAACTTAAAGATTTAACATGTTTAACCGGTAGGGTCAACCTGAATTCAAAAATAATGACTAAAACAATGATAGTCTATAACATTGACTAAACGGGTTCTAAAACATAACACAATAAGGTACATAAGGTGGAATAAAAGAGAAATGATAGAACAACAAACATTTTACAAAAACATATTTACCCAATGACATGAAATGTTTATTAGTGAATGTATTGAGTCTGTGTGGCGATTGGTTCAAACCCCATGACTTAGTCAGCCAAAAGGTCGAAAATCATGGTTATCACAAAAGGTGAGAATACCATGAGTTAGAGGACATGCGGTTGTGTTGTGTGTATATCTTTCTAGAAATGTTTTGTGGTTCTAGCATTTCTTGAAAAAAAAAAAAAAAAATAGCATTTCACTGCTTTTCTACTCGTCCATCACCCCAAAGTCACTTTAATGATATCAAATAATCAAATCCTAATATAGCAAAATGATTATATCCAACACTACGTCAATGGTGTTTATGCAAAATAAACTACTAAATTATTTTATTTATCAAGTATGCCATTTTGAAACAGCGGGATGATATATTCATAATATCTCCAGTTCGTGTGCGTCACCCAAAATAATGCACCTTTTTCAGTTTTTACCACGTCTTTTCCAAAAATATCATATAAGAAAAGCATTTTTCTAAACCTGTTAAGATTTGATAATTTTAAAAACACATCATGGTACTTTAAATAAGAAAATTATGACAAATCAACCTTTAATTCGATAAACTTATAATGAAACAAATGATGGCATACCTTTGAAAGCAAACAATGATGGCCTTTTCAACATGGCTTTTTGGCAATTCCCTAAAGATTGAATTTATCTGCACGAAAACAAAGAACAATAGATAAAAGACAAAAGAAACAAATTTAGTTATGATAATAATGAAAGGAAAGAAGGAATTAGAATTTGGAAATTGATTAGAGCTGTAAATTTAGTTATGATATATTGAACATAAAGCTTGGTGCGGAAGCTAAGAATTAAAAAATACGGAGTAATAATTTTTACTGAAAGTTGTACACATTCCAAAAGACGTCATTCGTATTTGCATAATAACACCTTTGACCTATATATATTTGGAATGTTTTAAAGATGTGATTATCACAATTCGAACAAAAGTATAAAGATTCAAAATTTCACATAAATTACATGTATAGTCGGATAGAATTCTATTTAATAACAGCCTAAAAT
Source organism: Artemisia argyi (assembly GCA_030686995.1). Classification (NCBI taxonomy): domain Eukaryota; kingdom Viridiplantae; phylum Streptophyta; class Magnoliopsida; order Asterales; family Asteraceae; genus Artemisia; species Artemisia argyi. The sequence goes on along the minus strand of CM060698.1, from coordinate 166,902,645 downwards.
GCGAATGGTCTGTTTTGTTGATAGGGTTGAAGTATTGCTAATGTTTTTGCCACATGTCATAAGGAGAAAAAAAGTTATTTTTAGAAAAAATTAATTGGTTAGCTTAAAAGGGTGGTACAAAAGTTTGCTTAACAGGGTTGTACAAAACTCTGTTTTATTAGATAAAATAGATCGATAGATACAGTTGAACCCACAAACAATGACGATTTGCATATCTTCTTGTATTTATATTTTAAGAAAAGGTCCAAAATGAATAGATACATATGCAGATATGCTAATGGGGAAACAAAGCGGAAAAGATTTAACTAATTGATATATTTAATCTTCTTGTACTGGTTTTGCTTAGTGGTTTCTCATAGGATTTTGAATTTTACTTTTATTTGGAGAACCTAATTGAGATATATTAACAAGAAAGACGGATAAAGAGATATATTAACAAGAAAGACGGATAAAGGCAACCGGAAATTGGCATACTCAAAGAAACTAGAACACCTATTTTCCCAGTAGGAGACTCATGTATGGTTTGGTTTCGACTAGTCAACAACGAGGGGATTGGATTCTCAATAGTCACAACCCAAATCATATATTGAGTCAGTATCTGACAAGTTCAAATTTTGATTTTACATGTCCAAGACTTCAAAATTGATTTTTGAGTCAATCAATATCTATATCTACTAGAAGACCAGAAATGTGTGATCGTTGGTAAAACCGATTTATAAAGTGGGATCAACTAATACCAAATACACAATCACTGCTGCCTTGCAAAAAACCAAATATACAATAATGTTAAGTGTTTAATACTTTAATGAGCGTACGTAAAGAGTACTATATATATATATATATATATATATATATATATATATATATATATATATATATATATATATATATATAGGTGGTGAAGTGGTGATGAACTGATGACTCATAACTAGCGGCTAAAAATGGTCTAAAGAAAATTGTTGAGCAACGCTAGCTCACGTTAAGCAAAAAAGATACCTACATATATGCCAAGCGTAAGAGACAAACAAATGTTGATGTCTAATTACGTATTATGATAAGTTGGTGATAGAATAAGAATAAGAAAACATATTGATATGTACACTTGTCATGTTATATATCCTATCGAATCCTCGACATCTTATGGAAGAAATATAATAATTTTAAAATATTAACTTTATTATATACAAAGTAATGTAAATTATTTTGGAAAACTTATAAAACTGACTTTAATATGTCACTTATTTTTAACTTACTCATTTTTATAGAATATTGTTAAAATTAAGATTCTTTTATAAATGTTAAAATAATTTATACTACCCCAATTTTAAACTTAGGTAAAATACATTGTAGGACATTAAAATAAGGGATACATTAACCGAACCCTCCCTATGGGAGGTAAGTACAAACCCTCTCATAGGGTAGGGTGTACTTTTGTACTTTTTTTTTTTTTTTTTTTTTTTTTGTCCTTTTTTGTCCTCTGTCCTTTTCTTGTTTTTTTGTCTTTTTTTTGTTCCAAGCAACAGCCAAGTCCAGGTTTTGTCAATTAACACAAGCAACAAAAGTTGCAAGTGCAGGTTTGACACAATCAACATAAGTAACACAAGCAAAAAGTCCAAGTCCAGGTTTTCTCAATTAACACAAGCAACAAAAGTTGCAAGTGCAGGTTTGACACAATCAACATAAGTAACACAAGCAAAAAGTCCAAGTCCAGGTTTTTGTCCAAGCAAAACATGTAACACAAGCAAAAAAACACAAATAGAAAAAAAAAAAATCCAAAGTGCAGGTTTTCGTCATCGCCGAAAAAGGCTCGGATTTGAAAACATAATTTAAAAATAAAAATAGTTTAGTAAGGCTCGGATATGAAAGTTGCAAACATAATTGTTTGCCATCCATTCGGGGTTGAAAAACCCATTCGTCATCGCCTTTTGGACACAAGGTCCAGGTTTTGACCAAAGCAACACAAGCAACCATCTCAGATTCACCAAAATCCCAACAAAAGCCACAAAAGCCAACACAGTTCAGATTCTGCAAATTCCCAACAAAAGCCAACACAGGTACAAAATATTCCACAACCTACCAAGTTCACAAGCTCAGCAACAGAAACACAACACACAGCTCAGATTCTGCATATTCCCAACAAAAGCAACACAGGTACAACAATATTCCACAACCTACCAAGTTCACAAGCTCAACAGTATCACCACATGTTCCCACAAGTGAAACAAGTTTCACAAGAGGGTTAGTATATTAGAATAGGGAGGGTCAGTATATCTCACCCATACAAGTAACACAAGCAAAGAAAGTCACAAGTGCAGGTTTTTTTCACCCAAGCATCAAGGGAGTATTAACCAAACCCAGGCATCACAAGTAACACTAGCAAAGAAAGTCACAAGTGCAGGTTTACAAGTCCAGGTTTTGTCACAAGCATCACAAGTAACACAAGCAAAGAAAGTCCAAGACAACAAATATCGAACTCACCATTTAGCACAGAACAGGTAAAGGCTCAGATTCGTATATATATATATATATATATATATATATATATATATATATATATATATATATATATATATATATATATATATATATATATATATATATATATATATTACTCATCATGTTTGGCTGCAACTTCAAATGTTGCAAATAATTGCCTATCCATTTGGAAATGCCATGCCAAAATCTAGTATTTTTTTTTTATAAAATCATCATTGCCTTTTCTGTTATTTTTAGAAAACAGTTTCATCACAAATCTGTGGGGAATGGGGTAGGCCAGAGCAGGTATTCATACCACTCTATGGTGGCAGATCAAGGTGTTAACCTACCCACATATCACCACAGAACCACCCTTAAAGGGTAGGATATACTAACCCTCCCTACTTAATATCACATATCACAAAAACCTGCACCAATGAACCACTAAAGAAAGTCACATATCACATATAACCCACCACAGATATTTGAAATAAATCACTTAATTTTTCACAAATATTTCAATTAACAAATGTTAATTGAAATAAATCACTTAATTTTTCCAAAACCCCCAACTTTTTTTCCAAACCCTAATTTTTTAAACCACAGAATCACCACATAATTCACCACATAATTCACCTCAGAACCACCAATAATACACAACAGAACCACAAACCCTAATTTCTAAAAATTAGGCGTTTCATAAAAATAATATAGATCCGTGTTAATTAACCACAAATACTTCAATTAACAAATGTTAATTGAAATAAATCACTCAATTTTTAAAAAACCCCCAAAATTTTTTCAAAACCCTAATTTTTCAAACCACAGAATCACCACATAATTCACCTCAGAACCACCAATAATACACAACAGAACCACAAACCCTAATTTTTAAAAATTAGGCGTTTCATAAAAATAATATAGATCCGTGTTAATTAACCACAAATACTTCAACTAACAAACGTTAATTGAAATAAATCAGTCACTTTTTAAAAAACCCCCAAAATTTTTTCAAAACCCTAATTTTTAAAAATTAGGCGTTTCATAAAAATAATATAGATCCGTGTTAATTAACCACAAATACTTCAATTAACAAACGTTAATTGAAATAAATCACTCAATTTTTAAAAAACCCCCAAAATTTTTTCAAAACCCTAATTTTTCAAACCACAGAATCACCACATAATTCACCTCAGAACCACCAATAATACACAATATAACCACAAACCCTAATTTTTAAAAATTAGGCGTTTCATAAAAATAATGCAGATGATGAGATGGATGATCATGATGCTGATGATGTTGATGAGATTGCTGCTGCTGCTGATGGTGTTGATGAGATTGCTGCTGCTGATGATGATGATGTTGCTGATGAGGAGGTTCTTCCTTTGCCACCTTCGCCAGCCATATCAGATATCACTTATGAGTCAGACACTTCAGATGCCTTAGGTCATGCACTTGAGACGGAGGTCAGATCTACTTTTGAGGTTGGCGAGTCTTCGACCAGACCACGAGTTTCTCCTGCCGAACTTAGGGCAGAGTTGAGTCGTTTGAGAGATGACATCTCTTGGTGTCGGGGTCGCTATGTGTCGATGTCGAGGAGGTTGTGTGAGCGACAATCTGATGTCAAAGGATTGAGGAGGGAAGTTAAGCGTGATAGGAGAGATATAGGTGATGTTTATGTTACGTTGGATGAGCACGCATCTAGGTTGACTGATTTAGAGAAAGCGGCTGTAGAGTTTCGAGAGAAGTTAGAGTCTTTTGAGAAGAGGATGAAAGAGATAGAGAAGTTGCTGGAGCAGGTGGACAGTGATAGTAGTTAGTATCTTCATAGTAGTTTGCCTTTGTATGTCTTTATTTTCAATATGTATGTTATTTGACAAACCTTTGAACTCTAACTGCTTATTTATTTAATTCGAATGATTTTTTTATTATTACTTTGTTTAAAATATTAATAACATTATTTATTGATGATGTATATTATTATGCAAATTCTTTGGTCAGATGAGCCAAAGAAATCCTTTCTAGTGCCGATGTAACAGAGGATTTATTGTAGAACGGAGATCCTGGCAAGATGGTAGTCGTGGGCGACTGTTTTATGCATGTCCTCTTTCAGTGGTAAATAATCATACGTTTGCTTAGTTATGTAAATAATTTGTTTCTTAAAAATAAATTTCTTATTATTTTCTTAACATGTAACAGCCAGGTACAAAAGACTATGGGTGTCGATTCTTCGCGTGGAAAGATGAATTTGAAGCAGAACACTTTAATCAACCCTCTTCTTCAACGCATTGCTCAAACTGCGTTGCTACAAAAAATGAGTGCGTTGCTACAAAAAATGAGAACAAGTTGTTGAAGGCAAGAATAAAGGCGCTGGAAATGGAGTTAGAAATGGCAAAAAATCCTGAGGATCACGCTTGTCAGTCAAGTGCCCGGCTCCATGATCTTTTAAATGAGATGAATAATCTTCATATGTCGTAGATTTTGTAGCTTTAAATAATGTGTTAACGATGTTGTTTAATTAAATAATAACAGTTGTTGTTGTACTTATTTAATGTGGTAATTTTTAATGTGACCGTTGTTGTTGTTGTTTAAATAAAATACATTACACGTCAATTATACAAACATTATACAAAATACATACAAATACACCCTAAAATATATTATACAAAATATTTCAAAAAAAAAAAAAAAAAAAAAAAAAAAAAAAAGTACAAAATAAAAATAAAAAAAAAAGTACAAAAGTACTAATAGGGAGGGTTAGTATATCCTACCCCTAAAATAATTTGCAACGAAAGTCAAAGTACAAAGGTGATAAGAACTAACTGACCCCTTTTATTTAATCCATTCGTCTCCTCGAATCCGCACCTGTTATTTCAAACATGAAGATGTACAATAAATGCGTCAGCTTAAAGAATTAGTGAGGTCGTGTGTTGTGTACATAAAAATATCGCACATATGATTCAGATGAATGATAAATGATAACATAACATATAATGTACGGGATCCCGATTATAGTCTTACGAACTATTAATAATTTATTACTAACTCTTTTGCTAGTCTTATTGGCTTTAAAGTTGAAATCACAAAGATAGATTTTTTATTTTTTATTTTATTTTTTTTGCAAATGGTGAATTATTTTAATATCAACATAAATTTACAAGAATTCTCATAACTGGAATGGTCATCACCCATCCGGTTTCACTATATCCAAAGGGTTATTAGACACAAAAGTTACTAAAGTTTGCCAAAAAGTGCGATTTTGTTACTAATGTTTTTTTTGTTACAAAGAGGTTACTCAAGTTTGGTCACCAGTTAAAAATGGTCCCTCAGACTAACTTTCGTTAGTTTTTTCAGTTAGCTGGCCGTTTGCAACAAACATTTGCACTGTTAGTTCTTTATCCTAACGACCGTTTATACTTAACTCAAAATTTGGTTTTCATACATTTTTGTCTGTTTTTCTTACGTTTTTTGACCGTTTTTCTTACGGGTTTTCCGTTTTCATACGTTTTCGTTCGTTTTTATCCGTTTTTGCCCATTTTCTTACACTTTCATCCATTTTTCTTACGTTTTTTTTTCCCGTTTTTGTTTGTTTTTCTTACGTTTTTGTCCGTTTTTCTTACGTTTTTTGCTTTTATATGTTTTTGTCCGTTTTTTATCAATGTTGCAAAAAACGGCCAACAAGGCCTTGTAATCGCCGATTCCAAGCTACAAGGCCCTGAAACTTGGAAACATTTACAAGGAAGTCGGCCAATAATCGGCGATTACAAAGTTTTGGGCCGATTAATTGGATAAAAAACGCAACTCGGCCCTCGACCGCCTCAGGACCGATTCACGATTTTTGCAACATTGGTTTTTATATCTTTTCACCCAGTTTATTACGTTTTCATATGTTTTTCTTACGTTTTTATCTGCTTTTCTTACTTTTTTTCGTTTTCAAACATTTTTTTCTGTTCTTCCTACGTTTTTTCTATTTTCATACTTTTTTGTTTGTTTTTACACATTTTCACACATTTTTATACACTTTTTATACACGTTTTATACACATTTTTTGTAAAACCCAAAATTTCTGAACACGTAAAATACCCAAAATACCCTCTAATCTCGAACTTATAAAAAATGTCTAATTATTTAAGACATTTCATTTCAATTATAACCTAAGTATTTAATCAGTAGTAATTGAACGATAAACGTAATACGAATAATAAAACTTACGTTAAAAAAAATTTTGTACATGCCTTAACATATGTCATGTTTTCTATGTCACCTAGCCGAATAACTTTTATTTTGTACACAACAAATGAAGACTGGTAAAACGTCCAGGCCCATGATTTGTTTTAAGATGGCAAGTTCTCCAAAGTGTCTCCTTGATTTTTTGGCATTTCCTTGTTTAGCCAACGTCCCACTCGTTTATTTTAATACCGAATCAAAGACACCCCACAAATATATCACACACACTTTTAATTAGTTCACAAAACCAAAAATAAACCCTAAAACCTATAACTAAAATATTGGCGGCTATCAATTCTTTTTTCCATTTCTGTTCGATCAAAGGTACGCAAAGGGGAGGGTCGTGTGTAGTCTTAGTTGGTGTGATTGTGGTTGATTTTCTGTGCGACAAGGAGGCTTTGGACGTGGGTGTATTCCTGATTCGAGGGTTTGGAGTTGCTTGGTTTCGGTGTGGGTTGTATTCGATCATTGTTGTCTTCTTGGCTTTGACACGCTACGAGGGTATTGTCTCACAAACCTTGTTCAATTCTCTTCTTATTGTTTTCTGTTTCGATCATGTTTTCCGTTTCATTACCGACTAGCATTGCATGCTTTCTAATCGAATATAAGTATCGCAAGAAATCATAAAACATGTTCACATAAAATAACGATCAAGATCTTGATTTAATTGATCTACGCTTGCTGTTTTCGAATGGTTTTAATATGTTTAATCTTGGCCTATATATACATGACACCAACATATTTATACCTAGTCATAAAAAGAGATCCATGAATGCAAGCTTTCAGTCTTGTTTTTGATTCGCTAATATAAATTAAAAGGGTGTGTTTATGCGTGAGTTTGAGTAGCCAAGAAGGGACTAAAAACCTGTTATAAACCTATCACATAGATCGAAATGATAAAAGAGTTAGAATCAAGTTAATATACTTATGGTATGCTTCTTTAACTGGTCACACAATCATCAAAGTGTACGCCTATTTGTTTGTCTATGTCGCAAGTTTATTGACTGTTTTGTGTCATCTTGAACAACCTATATCGACCCTAATACAACCATTAATCAAGCTCCAAAACTCTGCCTCAATGCTCTTTTAAACGCACCACAAGAATAGGAACTTTAAATCGATCATGTCTCGCGGAGCATGGATCTTTTGTCTAACCATGTCTAGAACTCGTTTTGATGTTCTTTATAATTCGTATGAGCGTATGTCACGTTATCATGTCACTTGTTCGTCTTCGTTTCGTTAAAAGAAGTTCACACCAAAGAGATGAATAACTAAGTTCACTTGTCACGTAAAGAATAAAACACAAATCGTATAAACTGCCTTGCGTCGAAAACTGTCGAATGGATATTCTGTGTAATATGCGTCGCATGCATGGATCTATATAAGAAATTTTAAGAATGCATGGTTAAAGGTATCGAGCATGATATGTTCTATTTGTTTTCTAATTCTACTACTAAAACCTAATTTACACATTTAAACCCTAAACTATGATAAGTTGTCACTTTAACCTTATACTTTGATCATTATCATGTTAGACCCTATACTTTACTAAAACATCATATAAAACCTAAGAAATGAAACTCAGTGGCATATAATTACCATATTAACCCTACAAGTTGACATATTTACAATTTAAACCCTATATTATGTATTATGAGCTATTTAACCCTATTATATGCTATATGAGTATTTGTAACCCTGCACTTTAAATAAATGACACTTTTAGCCCAACTTACAAAATATGAAAACTTACTAAATATGGGAAAACTTACTTAATATGGAAAATTACTATATTTGGCAGGTCACTAAAGATAAAAAGTTACTAAAAATGGAAAGCATACTAAAATGAGTAACCTAATTCATATGAACTTAAAGTAATACTTGCTATTTAATTCGTATAGGTTCCGTAAAGCGGGAGTGATCACCTTGTGACCTTTCTTTCCTGTTTGTTTGCTTTGAATAAGGTACAGATATTCTAACCTTTCAGTAAGGTTTCTTATGACTCATGATCCGTTCCATTGCCACTATTATTATTTCTTATACGCCTGATATCCTTGGTTCATTTGATAGTATAATTTCGTATAAAGACCCTTTTAAAAATATAACTTGATGACTTTTGAGAAAAACTATTTTTGAAATGATTTATGTGATTCGATACGATGCCGGTTTTATGACTTTTATGGAATGTGTTTTTTTTAAAGGAACACTTTTACGATAAAAAAGTTTTAAATAGTTTTCTAAAGTGCTTAATCTGTTTTATTCTCTAAGATTTTTCATGACTTTCTTTAACATATTTTGATTATTTAACATCAAATTTTGAACCTTTGCTATGAACCCTTTTGCTATTATGAACCTTTGATTTGAACCTCATGATATGAATATTTGATTTGGACCTTTGACTTGAACCATTGAAATGATCCCTTTGTATGATCCATATTTGATCGATCCATTTCTGTTATGATTTGCTTTGATATCTGTTGTATGCTATATTCCATTTCTTATAGCATTCCTATGTCCTTATATGCTGCCCATTATTTGATTAAATTATAGCCAGTCATGGGGAGTCCATGGCCTTGCCACTGATGCACCAGTGGTATTGACACTATCTGTGGAGGTGGGTTTTAGTCCACAGCGTTCCCTTTAAGCTAGCTATTCAGGCCTATAATTATTATTGTATATGTTTACTTAGCCTAGAGCTTTGTGCATATATATTTGTTCTGCAGGGGGCGTATGGATGCATCCTAGGTACTTTGTTTCGTTTTGAATTTGGTGAATGGGTATGTGTGTGCAATACACTCCATTTCACATTTGGTACATCGAGCTAGCTACTCTATGTACAATTTGATATATGATTGTTGAGCATTTCTGTTACTTCTACTATATATGTGATCATTGTTGTTCTAACTTCTTTGTTATTATTGACTTATGCTTTCTTTAGTTCATTTGCCTACACTTACGATTCGTTTCATTTTCCTTTGATTCATTTGATATTCCTTATATATATTCCCTTTGATCGTGTTCTGTTGCTTCTATCATATGTTCCATATTCTTTGATATTCGTCTCAACAGGTTTGCTTGGATTCATTTCGGATTCACTTTCATTTCCATTTTGTTATTAGCTTTTGTTTGTTTATATCTGTTCACTGGGCTTTTTAAGCTCAGCCGCATTTCTTTTCCTGCGGCAGGTTTTTAGTAGGAAGCTGGGTTATGAGTGGAGAGTACTTTGGACTTAGAAGACTACACTTGGATAGCTATTCAGGATTAGAGATGATTAGAAGTGTTTACAATTTCAGACTTAGTATTTTATTGATTATCCTCATTTGTAACCTTGTACTTCATATTTTTCCTTAGTAACCTTTGAGATTCATTTGTATTACTATTTGTATGCTTGTGTTTGCTTTGATATGTCACCATAATGTAATACTTCTACCCTTATCGGGTTGGGGTGTTACATTTTTACATACGTCTAAAACATAACAAGTATAAAACATACAAACGTATAAAACATACAAAGGTGTAGAAAAACGTAAAACTAGTATGAAAACGTAAAAAGACATATGAAACGTACACAATCGTATAAATGCGCACACAAATGTAATAAAAAAATTGTGAAAGCCTATGAAAATGTATGAAAATATACGAAAAACAGATGAAAACGTACAAAAATGGACAAAAACGTATGAAACTGGAGAAAAACGTACGACAAGAGAGAAAAACGTACATAAATATAAAACAATGTAAAGAAAGTACGACAAGAGAGAAAAACGTACATAAACGTATAAAAACGGATAGAAATATACGAAAATATACAAAGATATGCGAAGGAGAAAAATGTAAAATTAAAAAAGTAATAATAATAATAATAATAATAAAATAAATAATAATAATAATAATAATAATAATAATAATAATAATAATAATAATAATAATAATAATAATAATAATAATAATAATAATAATAATAATAATAATAATAATAATAATAATAATAATAATGCATAGTAACTTTTTGTTAAGGTTCGGTAACCTATTTAATAAACCCGTAAACTATGGTAACTTTCTTGTAACATTTTAAACTATGGTGCTGACGTGGACAAGGGGAACCGGTAATCAGCCAGTTGCCCACCCTCGCAGTAACATTTATGTAACATGTTTAATCTTTGAGTAACCCAAATGACAAACCCGTTTACTTAAGTTACCTCTTTGTAAAAAAAAAAACAATAGTAACCAAGTCGCACTTTTTAGCAAACTTTAGTAACTTTTGTGTCTAATAACCATATCCAAATATTCTGTTACATATCATATAAAGCTTACTATTCTATCAGACCACAAACACTTTTTGTCATCCGATATCGTACAACATTCTCTCATTAATCTATCAGCACAAAGATCTTCCAAGTAGACAAACAGCACTATAAGATAAACCGTGCCAGTTTGACTCTTAATTAACCATTAAATTGCACCTCCCATCTACCTACATTTCCACATCACCTTTCCATACAAACCATTCAACCAGCATCTACAATAGTAAGGACAGAGTTAGTGTGTGGCTTCATTAGGAATCCATAACCCATCCATTTGGGGCTCTACCAAGACAACCTACATCTCCTTATCTAGAAACTCTTCAGCTGAATAGGAACACACACCCTCAATGATGACCAACCATTCCTCCTATGACAGTGTATTGGGTGGACCAAGAAGGTTCATCTTTCACATACTTTATTCCACCCATCATACACTGTCCTCTTAGGCCATATACCTTTACAATGAGGAGCCCTACTTTATGATACATCTTATCGAGTTAGACCTCATTTTCATCCAAAATAGATACTAGTTTCCTCCCAAAGCCAAACTAGCAGAGCTATAAAGACTAATAAGGTATATTCATACTGAAATAGACTCCAAGATATAAAGTACTACCTCATTGTTATGGCCTGAAATTAATGGTCTTTAATAAGGCAAAAGATCATTCTTGAAGTACTATGTCTCAACTTTATGAAATGTTATCAAGGAATTTTCATTCAAATAGCCTGTCACAAAATAATCAATTGATTACAACAATGTACATGCATAACTTTATGAAATGCAAATGCACATGTATATAACAATAAATCACGTATGTGCAACTATAATGAGATGCAACGTATAAGCACGACTTATAGTGTACATCCCCGTTTATCAAAAGTCACGAGTACTCACCTCAATTCGATGCTAGTTGCGTTTATAATTATTTGAACCTATATTATATATTAATTCGGTAACACGCATTAATTTGTAGTTCCATGTAATGTTAATAATTCATTAAAGTTTCTACTAATCTCACTTTTATAAACATGCACCTAGAAATTTGGCAGAGCAAATCCACTCAAAAACCGATCCGAACCGACAAACCGGATCAAATCGAACCGACCTTTTTGGGTTCGGTTTTCGGTTTTTGGTTTTGTATATGTATTTCGGTTTTTTTTTCGGTTTCGGTTCAATTTGGTTTTTGTCGATTCAAAACCCGAAAACTGACCCGAACAAAGTAACTTGGTTCGGTTTTGATATCTATTTCACGGTTCGTTTCTTGTTTAAATTTTTTCCTTTTTTGGTTTCCGAGTCGGGTCGGGTTTCACCCGATACTCACCCCAAACTTAGAAATACTAATTTCACAATCCATATTTTTAACATATACAAAAGCACGAATCAAATACAACGATCACTCGTTTAATTTCCTATTCCTTTAATATGCTTTTAGTTAAAAACTATAATGAAAGTTGGAAAAAAGTCAATTTAGGGGACCACATCTCTCTCCAAGCACAAGTACACCACAATATAAAGATTACTTCACTACAAATGAAGACAGATAAATTTTCCAAGGCTTTGATCAAGTGACATTACCATCTACCACCAGTTTGATCGATTCTTCTTCACCCTTGGTTGATTGTTATGATCTACGTTTAAGGTTAGACTTTCTATCCTACGTACCTAGCTACTTCTTTTTGCACTTAAATTTCTGTATTATATCCATATGCTTCTTCTTGTTTATGTGCTTGTTATTTTTATCGAGATGAAATGAAATCTAACAATGATTATTGTTTTCAAAAACCCGAAAATTGCTTAACGCCACCTATTTCACAAATGTCTTCCACGACACTTGAACCCACGATCTCTTAATGTCATGCGTTTATTACATACGATGTACGTAGCTTTCAGCTCTAAGAATTTAACTGCTAAATTAATGGATATTGTAAACCACATATGCATGCTTATGTTCATCCGGTAAAGGATCCGTCTTTTTTATGTGTTTTGTACTTGAGTTTTGTTTGCGTACGTGGGTCTTTTGATATTATACATTTTTTAATAAATCAGGTGAGCTGTTTTTTTTTAATGAAATTATTGGCTTATTTGATATGATGTTGAGTCATTTATATATGTTCATCCAGTTGATTTCTTATTCTTGTTGTTTTTAAAGGATAAAAGCAAAGTTCTTCATGTGGCATTTAATCTGTTAGAGAAGTAGAAAAAGTATAATCGAATGTTTTTGTTGCTTCGTATTTTTTTGGGGGGTTTTTTATCTTTTAAAGGTAACCTAAACAGAGTTGTTTTTTATTCGCCGTTTTAAGTAATATAAGTACAAGTTGGAACCACAGTTGTTTTTGATTCACCGTTTTAAGTAAAAAGTACAAGTTGGAACTACTTTATAGATGATCATGACCATGATGTTCACACTTTCAGTTTTTGTGCTTAAGTTAATTTATTCATCATGGAATCATTAGTCCTCTATTCATGGCGAAGTTTATAACCGTACAGGCGTAAACGTAGTGTATACTCTATAGATTTGACCCAAAGAATTTTCATAACACTCTATGGTCCTCACGAACCTGACCTCGTCAGAAAATATTTTAAGTTGAATGTTACGTTGTTTGTGTTTTTGACTTTTTGTTGTTGCTAGTTGCATTATAATTGCCATTTTTTAAGTTATTAATTCTTGGAGTAATTGTTTGTAATTATAATGGTATGTAGCAAAACAACCTCGTTTTTAAGTTCAACCTCAGCGCATATAGTACCGTCGCAGGTATGGATACGATTTTCCATGTCTTATGTATCTCAGTTTGCTTATTACGGATATGTTTCGCTTGTTATCTAATCGTACTCATAAATCATAATGCATTCTTAATTCACAAAACATACTTTTGGTCCACTAAAAGCACTTTTAGGTTTTGGACCTGACTACCGCTAGCTTAAAAAAGTGAAATTTATGGAGTAGAATACAAACACTATATGTCATGAATGATTGATTAAAAAAAAAGGGTTCCTTGTTATCTCAGTAGTTTCACGTACATTTTTTAATTGATTTTCTCTACCACCAAAATATCTTGCTTGGTTGCATTTTATAAGTATTGGTTCACTATAAAAAGGTTCCATTTTCACAAATAGACGCCAAGTGACCAAGACATATATCGTTATATTCCCAACGACCCAAAAGAGGATTTAACTATATATAGTTATATACCATGTTCAAACTTCAAAGACTCAAGTACTATACGTCTATACTACACTTGACCCTAATGCATCTTTTAGATCTCGGGTATTTTAAGTTGGGCAGTTATTTACTTAATTGAACCCATGTCACAATCATCACTTACGATTTAGACCTCATTATGTTCGGTTGTATGTATCTAGACATTGGCTAAAAGTTAATAAGCTTTGTTACACCCCTTTAAAAAAAATTATTCTTTCTACCTTTTTTTTTTTTTAATTATCATTTTTTATTTTTATTTTTTAACTTTTTTATATTATAAAATTGAGAAATACAGAAAAGAAAATTTAAAATTTAATAAGTTAAAAAGCACTAAAAAAATGAAGCAAAAAATTATAAATAAATTGTCTTATTATATTAATAAAGTAGGCAAAATTGTCAAAAAAATATTACTACATCCGTACCAAATTTATTGTCCACTATTAACTTTTTCGGTCTTTACTTTTCAAATTTGACCTTAAGTATTTTTGTTTATATTGCATAATACTTGATACAAAATATATGAATAGAATGAGTTTAAAACGTATTTTCATTTGGTATAATTTTTATCAAAAATTGTATAACACAAACAAAAATATTTATAGTCAAAGTTGAGAAAGAAAAATCAAAAAAGTGAATAAGGGACAATAAATTTGAGACGAAGAGAGTAAAATATAAAATTAAAAGTTTGAAAAGTTAAAAAATAATGAACAAAAACACATAAAAAAACTGTCTTAACCCTCTTAAAATAAAGTAAGTAGGGTGATAGGGATAAAGGGGTAGTAATAGTACCACCGCTAATAGTTAATCAAAACAAATCAACGCTCTTTTACAAAAAAGCTTGCATAAATATCAATGCTCTTTTACAAAAGCTTACATAAAAAAGTTAATCATCATATCAATGCTCTTTTACCAAGAAAATGAGTGGTTGATTAATGATTATCTCAGCTGTACGGCATGTACGTTTGTTTATTTGTTGTATTTTTCTATTAAATCAACAATATATTCATGCATTTTGTTTGCACATATATGCTGGAGTATTAGATTTTTGCTTTCAAACTCTCACTGTTTTTTTAATTTCAACCGCATCACGCATGCATAGTCGCCTCGCCGGCCGAACAAACCCGTCGCGGGCATGGATATGATTCTCCATGTTTTATGGATCTAAGTTTGCTTGTTATCTAATTGCACATGTACCTGACCCATTCTTGATACAGTCTACTAAAAGCATTTTTGAGTTTTGACCCGACCACCTATAACTGAAATATCTTGCTGGGTTGCATATTAGTATATGAATTGGTTCACCATAGAAAGTCCCATTTTCACCAACATGGATTGAACTTTGTATAAGTTCTTCTTAGGTGCCATGCTAGATTGCTTAGTTATTCGTTTGTAGACACTAAGATACATCATTCCCAACGACAGAAAGACCATTTATTAACTATATACTATGTGTCTATGTTCAAAGACTCAACCTTGATACATGTCCTAATGTTTGGGTATTTTAAGACGTGTTGTTGTTTACTTATTTGAACCTATGTCAATAATGTCACAATCATTTTACCTTTTCAATAGAAAGGATAACAACACACGTAACTTTCCCTAATTTCATTATTTACAGTCGGATGTATCTTGACATCATATGGCTTAAAGTTAATTTTGCAATTCTTTTTTCCAAAATTCAAAAGCTTAAATAAAAAAGTTAATCAATCATAGCAATGTTCCTTTAACAAAGAAAATGAGTAAATCTTCCCAAAATGAAACATGAATGACGAAAACTGGAATATGACAATTGTCAAAGTCGATTTTCTCCGTATATATTCCTAAATTCTCTCTTAAATGTTTATATTTTAACTATTCTTTGTTTTATCTAAAAAAATCATACGTTTATTGGTGGTAAATCTTTCTTTTCAAGGGTAAAATTACTCTTGCTCTAAATTTTATGTAACATTAATTTGTTGATAACAGTAACTTTTAATAAAATATTGGTAGCGTTATTCAACAAACATATCATCTTTTTCAACCAAAGTTGAACATAGACTATGCATGATTCAATCTTTTCACTTTTATTATAGTTTTAGGTACAATCTCTTCACTTTTATTATAGTTTTAGGCCGAATTATTGTAACGATAGTTAAACAGATTATTGACTTAATTAAGGAATATGAGAGGTAATTGGGTTGATTTGTAATTTTTTTTATTTTATTTTATTCATAGATAGATATATGTTCTGCATATACATGATATCAATACCCTCCTAATTTTTGTTTATTTTTTATTATATAAAATGGCGAAACAGAAATTATATATTGAACAGAAAATAAAATGTTTGGCAAGTAAAAAGTAGTAAAACATCAAAAATACCAAGCAGAAAACCATATAATAATGTCTTGTTATGTCAGTAAAATGAGTAAAACTGTCGAAAAAAAAACGAAACATAAAATATAAAGTTTGACAAATTAAAAATAATAAAAGATAAATATACATAAAGAAAAAAAAAAAAAAAACTGTTTTGATTTGTTAATAAATCCAGTAAAAAAGGAGTAAATAAGTGGGTACAACACTTTCCAAAAAGGTGGTCGATTCCGCGAAATTGGTCGATTCTAAGTTGAAATTCACCTTTTCTAAAAAAAAAAAAAAAAAACACTTTCTAAAAAGGTCAACAATTAGTGGCTAATACTGAAATTTAAAGGCACCTTAAAATCCAAGAAGAAACAAGTGGCCAAGTGGGCGTGTGTTTTTTTCTTTGAGGGCCACATGAAAGCACATTCAGGCATACGTGATACACCGTACACGCACACGTGTTACAACCCATATAAATATCAGCCTGAGTTTCCAAGTTTCCATCTACCATCACTTCCTTCCAACTCTAATAAGTGCAGAGTGCTTCTTATTCGGCTTCGCAATTGATCTAAGGTTAGTAGGCTAGGAATTCTCATTTACATACTACTATATTTTTTGGGTTGTCCTATAAGGACGGGGTCTACTGTAGGGGTCCCACCTATTTTTAGTCAAATGTACAAGTATTAAAGCAGACAGTACAGGCGGCGACAGCACAAAACTTCCACAAACCCTCCCTATGGGGGTCCTTATAACTCATGCCTATTTTTTACCCACTTTGTATTCTTCTTAACTTATTCTAGTTGATTATCTCTGCTGTACGGCATGTACGTTTGTTTATTTTTGATGTTTCTATTAATTTAACAATATATTCATGCATTTTGTTTGCACATATATGCTAGTATTAGATTTTGGCTTTCAACTCTCACTTTTGAAGATGAAACTTTGTCTGCTTTACATTATAAACATGTATAGTTGTTATTGGATATGTGGTTGAGTCCAACCATCCATGTTCCTCGAATTCATTTGTTGATCTTATTTTAGTACTTTTGTTTATTTTAGGGAAAAACTGATCTTGTTTATGTTCACGTACATTTTATTACTGGCAACTTAAACAATATATATGTATATATATTAGGTTACTATTTATATTTTTGAAGAATTAGATTAAGTTACGATGTTAACTTGATTTTCCATTTAAGTGAATTACTATATTAATAGTAATAAATATAAAACCTAATATTCAATTTTACAGTTGTCAGTTCCTCGTCATGTCACCTCCTTTTGAAAGTCAAACACTAAATAAAATTATACGAGTAGGATGCTTAGGGTGGTGGCAGTCATGCCTTCAGAATTATCCATACCTCCCAAATCCACCAATAATATCATTCCACCTCATTTCACCTCATCCATACTTTTTTCATACCTCCCAACCTCTTTTTAGTGGCAACCATGCCTTTTCCATACCTCCCAACTTTTTTTTTTTAATAAATTAAACAATTTAATTAAAACATAAATATTTCATTAATAACTAAAAGAAAATTACATAATACTTAAAAAAAAAAAAAAAAAAAAATTACATTATTCTTAAAAAAAATGAAATAACTAATCATCGAGATATGTTAAATTTTGAGCATCTACGTGGTTCGTAAGATCATATAGGAGTCGGTAATGCATTTGTTCGTCGATTAACTCCGGTAATACATTCTCGTCATAAATTGGTGCGACTGGCGGATCCATTATATGAACCGGTGATATTGCCATCCCATCGTCTTTTAAAATCATATTGTGAAATATGATACACGTATAAACGATTTGCCGAATCTTCTCAACCGACATTGCCCGGAGAGGACGATCGAGAATCTTCCATTTAGTTTTAAGACGACCAAAAGCTCGCTCGATATCTTTTCTTGCAGACTCTTGTAGCCTCTTGAATCTCTTTTCATTTAATTCAACCGGATGCTTGTATGCTTTAACAAACGTTGACCATGTAGGATAGATTCCATCGGTAAGATAATAACCGCGTTTGTAAAACCGTCCATTTACATGAAATGAACTGTTTGCGGCCGTTCCGTTTCGCTCCGTAAGATACAATGGTGACTGATTCAAAACATTGATATCGTTGTTTGCACCTGGAGGACCAAAAAACGAATGCCAAATCCACAAATCGTAAGAAGCGACGGCTTCAAGCATAATAGTTGGGTATTGATGATCACCTCGCTTATATTGACCTTTCAAATGTCTAGGACAATTACGCCATGGAAAATGGGTACAATCAATGCTACCAAGCATTCCAGGAATGTGATGTTTATCTTCATGGAACTCGTATAAGCGTGCAACGTCATGGGATGTAGGCCTACGTAAGAACTCTCGACCATATAGTTGAATAATCGCTTGGCAAAAATGATCAAGGCATTCTCCTATAAAAAATTAATAACAAGAACTTTATAAAATATATATAACGCTAAGTTTATAAAAAAATTAATAGCAAGAACTTTAAAATATATATATATCACCTGACGTTCGGCGCGCCATGTTTAAATAGTCATCAAATCTATCTGGAGGTTCACCCGTTGAGAGTTGCCTAATCGCCGATGTGCATTTTTGTAATGCCGTGAAACTTTTTTTCCCCCTCGCATCTAACCCCTCTTGAAACCATTCAAAATTCGCTTCAACATCAGCAACAACTCTTAAAAACAAGCTTTTATTCATACGAAACCGATCACGAAAACGTTCGTCGTTAAACTTTGGACGTTCGACGAAATAGTCATTCATAAGGGTTTGTAAAGCTTGTTCACGAAAACGTTCTATATACTCCCGAGTTTCGGTAGAGCTTGCCGTGTCGTCAATTGCATCGTACGCGGCTAATAAGGTTTCTAGAGTGCTACCGGATGGCACTAGTTCGGACAATTCGTTAGAGATATTCACTAACGATTCGGACGAAGAAGATGACATTGTGAAAAATTTATGTTTGTGTTGTGTGAGTTTTGTGTTTGTGTGTGAGTTTTTAAGCTGTGTTTGTGTTTGTTTATATAGGAAATTTTTTTTTTTTTTTTTACCCCGCTCCTCCAAAAGCAACGGATCTAATTTTTGTTTTTATGCATTTATTGTTTTTTGCCCATCGAAAATACCAAGCAACGGTCGAATTTTTGCATCGAAAATACCATGCTTCCACGGCAATAATAGCCGCTGAGACCATGCCGCTGGCCATGCCGGTGGACTGGCGGCGGTGTTCACCGCCGGCATGGCCATGCCGCTGTCCATGCCGCTGTCCATTGCCACCACTCTTAGAACATACAAGTGGGTGTGTAAATTATATACTTTGTACATTCAGCTTATAGTTTGTACATGTAACATGAATGACCTTCAGTCCTTCACCTAAGACTTTTTGACCTATCCACACCGACCAAAACTCTAAAAAATATTTGACCCCTAAATTTAATTTCTCATACAATATGCTAACATAGAAGAACATGATGGAGTTGAAAATTAGAGGATGGGATGTTGTTTACTTATTTGAACCCATGTCAATTATGTCACAATCATTTTAACTTTCACTAATTTCATTATTTACAGTCGGCTATATATCTACATATCTGCACTCCCATGTGGCTAAAAGTTTATTTCGCAATTCCTTTTTCCAAAATTCAAAAGCTTAAATAAAAAAAGTTAATAAATCATAGCCATGCTCTTTTACAAAGAAAATGAGTATAAATATTCCGAAAATGAAACATGAATGACTTTCTCCGTATATGTACTATATTCCAGTTCCATAATATTCCTACATTATCTCTTAAATGTTTATATTTTAACTACTATTTGTTTTATCTTAAAAAATCATATGTTTATTGGTGGTAAATCTTTCTTTTCAAGGTTAAAACTACTCTTGCTCTAAGTTTTATTTAACATTTGTTGCTAACAGTAATTTCTAATAAAAAATTGATAGCGTTATTCAGCCAACATATCCTCTTAATTTTTCAACCAAAGTTGAACATAGACTAATACTCCTACATAAAACCAACTTGAAATAAACTGTAGAATACGTAAGAATACAAAACTAGGTTGACTGGTCTAGCTTTCAATTCACAGCATAAGCACGGTTTGGTTTAGTTATAGCCAGCTTTCTCATTTTTATTTCAGTTTTTGGTTTTGGTTTTGGTTTTGGTTTCGGCAAGTTTGGTTTCACCGATTTTGAGATTGGGTTAATACTTAATTATTCTGAGTAGATACATTAGCAACATATATGATCTCATTTGTTTAGTTTATGATTTCTTAAAACACACGTTTGGTCCAAATCTCTAACTAATACTCCGTAACTATCATGTCATTACAGTCCAAACGGCCATTAAAATAATCCAATTATGCCGTTCAAAAAATAATAAATAAATAATCCAATTATGTCTTTGTCTTTTTTCTTTGATGGCCACATTTATGGCACATCCATGCATACATGCAACATGACATGCAGGCATACATACATAGTCATTACATACTACCCCCATAAACTCCATATAAATTATCAGCCAAACTGCCAAAGTTTCCTTCCATCTACCATCACTTTCCTCCAACTCTGAGTGCTTCTTCTTAATCTGCTTCGCGATTGATCTAAGGTTAGGCTAAGAATTCTCATTTACATACTACTCTATTTTTTTACCCACTTTGTATTATATTCTTCTTAACTTATTCTATGTTGATCTGCCTCTTATTCTATGATGTACGGCCTGTACGTTTGTTTATTTTTTATTTTTCTATTAAATCAATACTCCGTAATATATTCATGCATTTTGTTTGCATTTTGAAGTAAAAACTTTGTCTGCTTTACATCGGATATGTGGTTGAGTCCAACCATCCATGTTCTTCGAATTCAATTGTTGTTTGAGTACGATTTTTGTTTTTATTTTTACAGAAAAACTGATCTTTTTAACCGCTAAACTGATCTTGTGTATGCTCACGTACATTTTATTACTGGCGACTTAAGCTAGATATATTAGGTTAATTTTAGGTTCGGTTGCAGGTTACAATTTATATTTTTGAAGAATTAGATAATTAAGTTACGATGTTAAGTTAATTTTCCATTTCAGTGAATTACTATATTAATAATAAATATAAAACCTAATTTAAATTTTACAGTTGTCAGTGCTCGTCATCTCACCTCCTTTTCATCCGGTTGAAAGTCAAAAAGACTAGATAAAATTAGTTAAGTACCACACAAAGTGGGTCGTGTAAATTATATTCCTTCTACTTATACTGACTTATCCATATTGACCAAAGCATTGTAGACAAAACCTTTATTTAGTGAACTTTATTCATCGATCCATGATAAATTTTTGGAAGATAGTTTTACTTTTCGTACAATAAAGAGTTGTTAAAAGTCTGTTGTATCATGTATGGGCTGGTCCATTGCTACACGTCAGTCGGGGTTTTTTTTTTTTTTTTTTTTTTTTTTTTACTCTTTTGTAATTTTTAGTTAATAATAATATTTGTTGGATTTGGATCTTGTTTCATTGATAAGGCTTTAAGTTGAGAATACATTATCTAAACCTTTGATTCTTAATTTGAAAATTTATATGTATGATTTACAATTCAACTTGTGTAATAAAAATAATGAAATTTTAGCTTGTTAGAATCAAATGACTTTTCCATTTTAAAAATATTAAATTCAAGTCAAACATATATTGTCATTAAACTTTTTCAACTAAAGAAAAAAAGGTGACAAAACGTGTCATCACTAACCAAACAAAATAAATAGGTTGAACTTTTTTTCTTTTTTTCTTGTATTTTATTTTTTTTATTTTTATTTTTATTATTATGTATATATTCTTTTCGCACAACTAGGAGAGTAGGAGGTAATGAATTTGGTTAAAAAAAAAGTTTTATATGATGAGGAGAGTGCATAATGATTTTTCGTAGGCAGATCACATTTTTTGTTAATTACATTTTCATGTGTTCCTCGACTTTATTTTTCATCATAAATTTTGCTCTTAAAAAAAATAGTAAAATTTTCATGTGATTTTTGTTTCCATATTTTTATTTTTCGAAAACGTTATGGAAATAAAAATTTGGCGAACAGCATAATACTCACATAAACGCCCAAGAGATTTGATTAAAAAAAAGGGGTTTTTGCATATATATATTTTTCCGAAAATGCACAATTGGCATATATTTTCAAAGCATGCATAAAAATCATTGTACTATATGCATAAAAAACTTGTAGAAAAGATATATATGCAATTATTCGGATATATAAAAATGGTAAACAAATCCCTTTTTCTCTTGTCCAAAAATAATATTTTATTCATTCATACCTAACTCTGACCCTTTCTTAAAAAGGAAATTTAAGAAAGATTCGATTTCTTAAAAAAAAGGTACTAGTTGGTTTCGCTCAAAAAGTGTTGTACTTGTTATTGTCGTCACCACCCCCATCCATCCCATCCTTGAAAAATCAAAATCATTCATCATCAATCTAGACAGGGCTTACTCTGACGGTCTGCCCTTATTGCTTTTATGTTTTCTGTAAGTTATCATCTTACATTTCTATTTCTAAATTTATGCTCTGTTCTTTTGGATTGTGAATAGTGTGTAGTTAACTAATCAGTTTGAATTTTAACAAACTTTTTTTAGATTGAGGATAATGAAAAATTTGTTGATTTATACCGTCTTGGGGTGAACGGGGAGGGCTTTACCAGGTTTGAGTCTGTGTGACGATGGGTTCCTGTGGATTAGTCGGCTAAAAGGTCGAAAATCATAGTTACCCAAAAAAATAAAATATGTTTACTATAATCACTCTTGGTTTGAACTTTTATGCTTGTTTCGGTCGGGTCGGGTCGTGTCGGTTCGGTTTGTCAGGTTTCGGTCGGTTTTCTCGGGTTTCGACCTTAATGGGTCGGGGCGGGTTTTTGGGTCAAATGCTCACCCTTAGTTGGAAATGACTTGAAAATGGTTAATGACCCCTTAGCGTAAAAATTTGGGTAATAGTGTAGATTTTTAAAAACATCTGACTATTCTGTAATTTTCCCTCTAACAAATCGATTTGTAGTGTAGTTTCTAAAAATTATCAAAGTTTGCCCCTAACAAACTGATTTGTTGTCTAGTTTCTAAAAATTATCAAAGTTTGCCCCATCGAGCATAAATTTCTGGCTCCGCCCCTGGTAATGCACCGAAAGCAGTAGGCTGATAAAGACTTATTGGGCCAATAGGTTGAGGAAGAATGAGCTATTGTAATTTGATGATATGTGAGTTAAGTAAATGTTAAAGATAGGTTGATAATAGGTTTTTAGCATAAGAGTTAATGGGTTGAGACTTGAGAATGGCTTTACTTATACCTCGTCGTTTAACTCAAACCTCTATTTCGGCACAATGAGAAAGGAACTTGCTATGGTCATTGCGTTCATGTTTTTAAGGTTAAGTTAATCATCAAGAAATATTTGGTGTCTTGTTCAAGGCCAAGTATATTCGTGTAGTTGTAATGTCTACATCTGACTAAAGAATCCCCATGGATATATTCTTCCCTAACATACATTCATTAATTTATCCATGTTGGTCTAAATATGTATCAGATGCCTTCAAGGACTGTATGAAGTCTAAAATTCGAATATACATAGTAAAGGGTCCTTAACTTTGTTTCACCTTACATTATACATGTTTCATGTGTTAATATCCTCCCAAATAGTGAATACACATTGCTATTTATGTTTGCCATTATTAGTTTGTGTAATTGTATTTATTATTATCTTAGGTTGTAATTGTGTTTGTTTTAGATATGATATGGTTTGGGTAAATAATGATTTGATAAGATCATCTGTTATTTGTCATCCAATTTTTTTTCGAGCTGTCTCTTTTCAAAATGACTGACATGGTTAAAGCAGTTTTCTATCTCTCAAATTACTAAATAAACATTCATTTGTCATTCAGCATAGGCTTCTTGTTCATTAAATTCTTGTTTATTCAGTTTCGTCAAACGGGCCTCACTGACACAGTATATATTGGAATCAAGAAACTGAAAGCTGCCCTGTTGCTATGGACTTGTTTGGGGGATCTCAGAGTGTTGATTCTGCAGATAGTGACATATTATCATGTTTAAGTTCACGTTCTGTTTTTCCTTCAGATCAGAACACAGACTTGCTGTGGAACAAGGTCTCTTTAGAACCGCCAGCAGTTTCATTTTCTGGCGAGTCTAGATACCTGACACCACTTTGGGTATCTAGAAATGAAGAGCCCTGGGATGAACTCTCTAGCGCTGAAGGCATTATCCCTCATCAGAAAATAGAGGAAAAGATTACATTTGCACTAAAGCTATTAACTTTCCGTGATGAGCGTGTTCTCGTTCAGTTTTGGTCACCTCATATCGTTGGAAATCACAAAGTACTTACAACTATAGATCAACCATTTGGTCTTGGTGTAATTGACGAAGGGCTCTATTCGTATAGGATGGACTCTGAGCGAAATGTATTTCTTGTGGATAAGGATTATGCAGAAGAAGACATTAGCCCTCCTGCTCGAGTATTTAGGCGAGGATTACCAGAGTGGACTTCTGATCTATATAATTACAAACCAAAAGATTTTCCACAACAAGAATGGGCTATTCGTTGCAATCTACATGGATATTTGGCTCTACCAGTTTTTGATTCTACAACAAACTTATGTGTTGGTGTCATCGAGCTCTTGATGTCTTCCAAGACTACGGATTCTGCTTTTGAGGTTCAACAAGTTCACAACGCACTAAAGGTATTCTTCTTTTACCATTCAAACAATAAAACTTGTGTATAAGAATCATGCTTTTTTCTGTATTATCATTTGAGCCTGCTTTGACGAATCCTCATTTTAAACTTGTCATCTTGCAGACACAAAGTCTGAAAAGCCCACAAGTATTTGATTTCGCTACTCCAAATGTAAGTTGGGTCTCACTCATTTATACGAAATTCATTCAATATTTTTTCACTGCGATATTCTTATGCAACATATGTCTTATATCAGGTTTCCAATGAACAAAGGCAAATTGAGTTGGACATACTCTGTCGTATTCTGAGAACTGTGTGTGACAGCCATAGCTTACCTCTTGCTCAGACATGGGCGGTTTCCCCATCCACTAGTATTGTTGCCCATGAAAAAGCTTTACAAGAGAGTTGTTGTAATTTCAACACTAAATGCATCAACAAAGACTGCATGTCAACAGCTTCTCTACCATTTTATGTTAGAGATTTAAGCATGTGGAATTTTAGGGAAGCATGTAAAAGGCAGCACTTGGATAAGTCAAGTAGCTTTGTTGGGAGGGCATTGTTAGCCCGTGGTACAAGTTATTGTCAAGATGTAACTGAGCTTTGTGAAGAAGAGTATCCTTTGATCCACAATGCACGCATGAGTGGCTTAAGTAGCTGCTTTGCTGTCTTCTTGCATGGTATTGAAAGTGATGACGACTATGTCTTAGAGTTTTTTCAACCGTTGGATAGCAAAGATAGCAGACATGTACTAAATTTTATGCAAACATTGAAGCATGAAATTGAAGTTGCTTCTGGATTTGAATTGGGTCAAATATCCCCTAGAGAATTCATTGGACCAAGTATCCAAACATCCTCAACCACCACAGCCAATAGCTTGGCATTCGGGGTGGATTCATTAGATACAGAGTCGTCATTGGAAAATGTTGGTGAAACTGACAATGAACGGGATGATATCATCATTGATGCTGAACAAAGTAAAACCATTATTGGAGCAGGGAGCCACTGTGTCAAAAGAGGCAGAAAACGCAAAACATGCTCTGGTTCAATACAACGGGCTAAAGTGGTGGCAACATTGGACAGGTCTTTTATAAAATTACGATCTCCTACTCCATTTGAATTTTTAAGTCTGAAAAAGGAAGTGGTACGAAGATTCAACTTGGAGGGTAAAAGGCTTCGTATAAAATACAAGGATGAAGACAATGATTGGATACTTATTACTTGTGATGTTGACTTGGCGTTAGCTTTCAAAACTTCAGACGGGAAGAGTGTCAGGAAGAGTATCAGCATACGCTGTGAAGCAGATTAATTTTGGATTCTTGATCAATGTCTTATAATCTCACAGTGATGATCTTTTTATACTCCGCGTATATGGTATTTGTCTATAGGGTGACAATCCTCGGACTCTCGGAGTATTTCTGTAATAAGATATAGCATATGTTATTGGTGGTGTTAAAGAAATAGTATTACTGATGTTGGTGTAAAGCTAGCCCCTGAGATCACTTTACTTCTCTTGCAGTTGTGTATTTTTTAGCTTAATGGTGTTTATTAGGAAACGCTAATTACAACATTCATTGTAAATTAACAGTACAATTATTACTATTGAATATTGATTTATAAAACAGCATTGAACTTTTTTATCTTTTTTTTCTTTCCAGTCGGGTTACGTTTTATATATTAAAGACGAAACTGTGAATGTTGCTCTTTTGCATTTAAACTGTGTCACTGTCTTGGCGTATTTACTCATAAAGTCAGTATAATAGCCCACCTAGCTTTCTTTTTCTAGCCCAAAAAGCAAATGGTATGAGACTGGCCCATATTGAATATCACTCACAATCTTTTTACCCACAAGTACAAAACCACAAAACCAAAATATCCAAGGCCCATAAGGATTGTAATATTTTCTTTGAGCAAAGTCAGCAAACATAAGGATTGTAATCTAGAAACCTATAAAATGAATGTTATAAATAGCGTTATAAATAGCGTGAGTCGTGTCGTGACTGCATTATCAAGTTTCACGCCTTAGGAACTATGGCGAAACCATAGCGTTTTAAATTTGCACAAAATATGAAAGTATTGATAGATTTATATATTATATCATATTTCATATATATCGAGTTTCTAAAAAGTGTTATACATAAAGAATTAAATCAAGAGACTATAATTGCCAGGGCCGGCCTTTGGTATTGGACGAGTTGGGCATCAAATTTTAGGTTCATGTATATTAGGTAAAAACCAAATATGAAAGAAGTTCTTATGTGGATGGTAATTTATCAAAAACTACTACAAATGTAGTTTATAAAGAAGTTCTTTAAGGTTTATGATCATCATTCAAGAGGTATGTATAATATAAATATGACATGTTTTTTGCCATTTTTTACATTTACATTTATTATTAATCACAAACTTCTTTTACTTACACTTTTTTTATTAGGTGTTCCCACAATGGACTTGGGTTGAAATGTTACAATGGTCACTACATACTTTGCTTCACAAATCTTTTATTTACATTTTTTTTAACTCATTAGGTGTTCAAACAATGGACATTGTATTGAAATGTTACAATGGTCACTACATACATTTGCTTCTCAAAACCATTAAAATTGGACATTACGAGACAATGGACGTTTATTACATAAATATTTACTAGCATAGTAGTTTATAGTATTATTAACTTATAACTTATTATTTCGTTAAAAAAATGTTTTATATCGTTTATATTCATTGTTTTTTGGGCAAATTGCACAAAAAGGTATCAAACTTACCTTCAATTTCAATTTAAGGTACTCGACTATTTTTTTCTCAATTTAAGGTATCCAATTTATTTTTTATTGCAATGTCAGGATGTTTTTACCTACACAAAAGGTTACAGGTCACCATCATCATACTTCATCTTCCCCAACCAATTTCCGGCCAACAAGTTATATTTTTTGTTTTACTTTAATTACTATTCCAATCACCATATTCCTAACCAAATAAACATATCATTCGTTCTATACAATTACATGTCAAAAATTATCTCCAAAATTCGTATAAAAATGTTTTGTTCTTTTTTTTATCTTGTACCACCACCACCGCCACAAATTAGTCATAGTTCAAATACTTATGTATCAAGTGCCAAAAACATAGCTCGGTAGCTTCCAAACTGGATGAACAAGCCTCAAAAATCTTCACAAACGAGCTCCGAAAGCATCAGTACGTACTACTCAGACTCGCGGCTCTTTTGATGGACAGTTTCAAGTCCTCCAAGAACTTCAATATGGAATCAACAACAACTCAAACAACAACTGTAGCAATATTTCGGATGTATCACAATCGGTTTCACCTTGAACAAGTTTATTCCAAGATGAAAGTAAACCGAATATCGAAGATGAGCAATTGCCACCACTTGGTTTCCTAGAGAAATGGATTCTTGATGATGCTACTGCTCAAGAACAAGAAGAGAGCCTTATGAATCTTTCTTTAGAAGAAACTAATGGCTTGTTTTAGCTTTTCTCCCCTTTTGGTTTTTGGAAGAGGGTGTTTTAATAATATTTGTTTATGGACTCTTAACTGTGGTAATTAAGGTAATTCAGAGGTAATACACAAAAGGGAGTCTGGCAAAACGTTGGTAACCAGCAAAAAGTTGATAACGGGCAAAAACTTGAGCAAGTTGCTGAAAAAAAACAAGTAGTGATCCCAGAAATGTAGGTAACCTGCTAATTGCATAAATGTGACCAAGTAACCTGTCAATTGTCTAACATTGCAACTAAAAATTACCTGGATACCTTAAATTGAAAATAGTTAAGTACCTTAAATTAAAATTGATGGTAAGTTTGATACCTTTTTGTGCGATTTGCCCTTGTTTTTTCTTACTTTAATCAAGCACTTTAATTTTTGATGCATGATTTGTTAAAAACCTTCATTATTCTACGAGTCTATAAACTAGTACGAGTAATAAATATATGTTAAGTTGCTTGAGTTAATGATTCATAACAAAAGCTCAATAATTGTTTAAGAAATAGAGTACTACGTATCAAAATAAAAAGTCAGTCAAATAGTGGTCTAATATTAGTGGCTAATATTTTTGAAAGCACATCAGATCCAAGAAGAAACAAATTGGGCGTGTGTTTTTTCTACGAGGGCCACATGTATGGCACAACCAGGCATACATGATACACGCATACATGATACACCTCACGAGCCCCACATTAGTTAGATGTTTTGGTGATAAGTTACAGACAGAAGTTGTGGTGCTTTAATTTCTTAACTATCATACTAAGGCGTCTTGGAAAAATGTGTGGTATTTTGGGATGCTTTGTTATTTGAACCCTTGTCAAGAATATCATAATAATCACTAACTCATTATTTATGGTATGGTTTTTAAGATAGATGACTCACACACTCTAAGGGTGCGTTTGGTATGCTACGAGGAATGACAATGGGTATGAGTTTGATAGTAGTGGTGGGTCCCTCAACTATGAAAGATTCATTCTCCCTTCAAGAGTTGTATATGGAGTATGAAATATATTAGACTTTCATAGTCATAGTTGTGAGCCCAGACATTCTAAACAAACACAAACTATCACTTCATAGTGATAGTTTGATTCCCTTAGGAGGAAACCAAACGCACCCTAAATTGTTATTTGCACATTTTAATTTGTACATTCAACAGATGTATCTCTACTACTTATAAAGGAGAATTAGTCAAATGGTCAATTGTTGAGTTTTCAACCTCTATTGATGGAAAGGAGTAAATGTAATTAATACTTTTATTAAAACACCCCAGTACGTAAATGTAGAATAATTTAATCACATTGTACAACCAATTAAAAACATATCTATCAAATTAAATACAACCAATTAAAACACAAACTGGGTTGACCCGGGACGCTTCAAACCCGGCGGGTTGATCCGGTTTAATTTTTTCGACCCAACCTAGCAAGTTGACCCGGTTTAAATCGACCCATTTTTCGACTAGAACGGTTCAACCGGTTGAACCACTCGGGTCGAACCGGGTTTCAAAACATTATGTTTAATTCCCAAATCTTCAAACTTTTATTATTTTTCGTTTATAACCTATAAACTTCTTTTTATCAATAAACTATCTGTCGCTATAAAATCCCGTTGTTATGCACGGGTACTCGTCTAGTGTTTATTATATGATGATTTACTAGTTTGTATATTTGAGTGTGCAAATAAGAAATAAGAGTGTGCTAATCAATTTTTTTTAAAAAAATGATCAGCTGGATCATTCCTATAACGATAAAAGTCAATTTTAAGAAACCATAATTAGATGAAAATTGTTAAAATGACACAGAAACAACTATGTAATCACCCAACCAACCACCCCTTGGTGATCTTTCTTTATTACAACTATAAACACTGAAGACTTGTCCCCAAACGGATGCAAGCCAGTACAATACAAGAACCAAAATAAGATTGTCCTCCTAATGAGTGCAATCTGATACAATCAACTTACACACTATCACCAAACTAAACCAAACTTAAAACCAGTAGATCAAGATGATCTACTAAACAATCTATGAAAGTAATCCAGAAACTATGAAAGTAACAATACAACTTTGAGAGAGAGTTTATGACTGCGTGTTTTGATTGTGAGAGATAAAGCTGAATAATGAAACCCTAGCTCTGGATATGAGCTTATATACACACATGTTACACTTTGCACCCTGCACAAACACAAACAATACAAACACAACTCAAAGTAATATTAGTTATATAAATGTTACCAAACAAACCCTGGAGTTTCATAAGTTTGAAAGAGTATTTATTTCAACACCCTCCCCCTCAAACTGATGAAGCAAACAGGTTTATCATGCCAAGTTTCTTAACCATGACTGCATGTTGTGCAGACCCAAGTGCCTTAGTCAACACATCAGCAGTTTGTTCTTTAGAACCAACTTTCACAGTTTCAATCAACCCAGAAGCAACCTTTTCTCTAATAAGATGCACATCAATATCAAAATGCTTAGTCTTCTCATGCATAACTGGATTAGCAGCTATTTGCATAGCAGACTTATTATCACAACATAATTTTACTGGCAAAAGATTATCCATAACTCCTAGATCTCTTAAGATCTTAAGAATCCACATTATCTCACAAGTAACAGATGCCATAGACCTATATTCAGCCTCAGCTGAAGACATGGATAAGGTATTTTGCTTCTTACTTTTCTAGGAAACAATATTCCCATTTACAAAAACACAATAGCCAGACACTGATCTTCTAGTGACTGGACATTTTGCCCAATCAGCATCTGAATATGCAACAACATCAAAATTGCCACTATTTTTCTTAAAACTTATACCACTTTCTGGTTCAAGCTTAATATACCTCAAAACTCTTAAAGCAATACCATAATGAGACTGTAAGGGAGCATGCATATATTGACTTAAACAATGAACAGCATAAGCAATGTCAGGCCTTGTCATAGTAAGATATATAAGCTTCCCTTTTAACTTTTGATAACTTGTTATATTTTTTAATAACTTGTTATCATCAGTTTCTTTATGATTCAAAACAATATTCTCAGGCAAAGGTGTTAAAACAGGCCTGCAAGCAAGTAAACCATAATCATGAAGTAACTCTAAACAGTACTTCCTTTGATTCAAACATATCCCATTGCTATCTTTTAAAACTTCAATCCCCAAAAAATATTTCAACTCTCCAAGATCTTTGATCTTAAACTTGTTTTGTAAAAAACTTTTAAAATGTTCAATTTCAGTTTCACAATTTCCACAACTAACCATATCATCAACATAACCCAGAAGAAACAAAACTGTATTTCCTTTTTTCTTGATAAACAAAGAATAATCATTTTTGAGATTGTTCAAAACCATTTTCAAACAATGCTTCTGTCAATTTTTGATTCCACTGTCTAGGAGCTTGCTTCAAACCATACAAAGACTTTTTTAACTTGCAAACTTTGTTACCTTCTGTATGATAACCTAGAGGAGGAAGCATATATACATCCTCATTCAGATCACCATAAAGAAAAGCATTATTCACATCAAGTTTAAACAATTTCCAATCATTTTGAACAGCCAAACTTATAAGACATCTAACAGTACTCATTTTAACCACAGGACTGAAAGTCTCATCATAATCAAGACCTTCTTTTTGTGAACAACCTTTAGATACTAATCTAGCTTTATATCTATCAATTTCACCATTGGCCTTATACTTAATTTTAAAAACCCACTTAGAACCTATGGGTGTCCTTCCAAAAAGAAGTCGAACCTCTTCCCAAGTGTCATTTTCATGTAAAGCACATACTTCTTCATTCATAGCATTATTCCAATTAACATTTTTAGATGCTTCTTCAAAAGATTTATTCAAATTGGAAACAAAACAACAATTCTCAAAACTTAACACAGAATGATTAGCAAATTTACCAATGTCATACTTAACTTTGTTATCAAGAATAAAGTCATTCAATTTAGCAGGCAACCTAGAAGACCTAGATGACTTCCTAGAAGTTCCTTTATCTACTTTATTTTGAATAACATTTTAGAACCTAGGACCATCTGTATTAATATTACTGTTTCCCTCAGACTGATTATTATCATCTAAAGGAGTGGCAGACACTTCTAAATCTAGTTGCTGTGAACTTGCAAAATGTTGTATCTGTTCTGATTCTGCACATTGTTCTGTGTTCACTACCTTACTAGTTTTAGAATGACTACCTTCTCTACCAACAGATGTACATTCCCTCTCTATATTTTCTAAGTTTGCATCATTGGGAATGGGACTAGGAGTTTTGGTTTTTGACTCAGACTCAATATTATCAAAAAAAATCAAGTGTGTTACTTCAGAAACAGGTTCTGAAACAACACTCTGTTTCATTCTTAAAGGAAAAATTGTTTCATAAAATTTGACATCTCTGAAATAAAATATTGCTCTGTTTTCTAAACTCAAAAGTTTGTAAGCTTTTTTACCACTTGCATAATCAATAAGAACACATTTCTCAGATTTTTCAGAAAACTTATCAAAACTTTTAAAGACTGCAGCAAAACAAAGACACCCAAAACTCCTAAGATGAGACAAACTAGGTTCCCTACCATACACAAGAGAAAAAGGAGATTTTCCATTCAAAACAGAGGAAGGCAACCTGTTGATCAAATAAGTAGCAGTTAACACACATTCAGACCAAAAAACAAGAGGAATCCCCCTCTAAAACATAAGACTTCTAGCTACATTTAGCAGATGTCTATGTTTCTTTTCAGCAATACCATTCTGTTGTGGTGTATATGCACAACTTGTTTGATGAATAACACCTTTTTCATTAAAAAACTCATTCATTTTATGATTAACAAACTCAGTCCCGTTATCAGACCTAACCACTTTGATTTTCTTATCAAACTGTGTAGAAACCTTGTTGTAAAAAGAAACAAACATATCAAAAACTTCGTCTTTTCTTTTCAACATATACACCCAAACAGACCTAGTAAAGTCATCCACAATAGTCAAAAAAATACCTATAACCTTCTCTGCTAACCACTTTATAAGGCACCCACACATCTAAATGAATGAGATCCCCAAGAAAATTTGATTTGTGTTCACTTATAGGAAAAGGGTCCCTTGTTTGTTTTGCCTTATGACAAACCTCACAAGGACCATTGTGATTAACATTATTTAAATTCAAAGAACCTTTAAGCAATTTTAAAACCTGATTAGCAGGAAGACCTAACCTATTGTGCCTGACTTCCTTAGAAACAAAACAACAGAGAAACTCACTTTTAACCACATTAACAGAAGCATCAGCAGTCTTATCAAACAAGTATAAACCCCCATATTCACTATCAGTCCCCAGCACATTCTGCTGACTCAAATCCTGAATATAACATTTAGTTTCATCAAAACCAACCCTTAATTTGCTATCTTTAATCATTTTATTAACAGATATCAAACTAACACAATACTCAGGCACAACCAACACATCAAATAACACAACATTACTATTAAGTCTCAAATTTCCAACATGAGTAACTTTAGCTAAAGTCCCATTTGGGTGACCAACAGTAAGTCTTAAGTCAGAAATATCAACTAAATTAAACATGTTCAAAGCAGAATTAGTCAAATGTTGATTAGCCCCTGAGTTAATTATCCATCCCAAATGATAACTAACTCCATTAAGTTTCAGATTAGCACAAAAGAATTGGCAAAAATTTTGATTAAAGAAAACACTTCCATTAAAGAAAGAACAAGAGGCAGTACCTGCCATGTTAGACTGAGCAGATGTACCAGGTTTATCATTAATAAGACTCATGAGCTTCAAAACCTGTTCATTACTAAGAGACATATTACCAATAGTGGTTTTAGCTACATTAGACTGAGTAGAGGTGTTTTTAAAATCATTACTCTTGTTAAAGCCATTTGCAGGTTTAAGATTAGGATTTCTTTTAAAACCAGGTGGATACCCAATAATCTCAAAACACCTCTCTATAGTATGCCCCTTTAACCCACAATGAGAACACAACTATCATAATTTCCTATGTTATTAACAGCATTATTATCATTACCAGTGTTTCTTTTCCAATTAGAATTTTTATTATGAAAAGTCCTAGAAACAAAGGCAGAAACTTGAGGTTTTTCAGTTTTAACAGAAGTAGTAGGAATCCCTCTATGAGATTCTTCCCTAGAAATTATGACAATTGCATCCTTGACCTCAGGAAGGATTTCCCTAGTCAAAAGACTGCTCCTTATGGGTTGATAGATGTCATCAAGACCCATAAGAAATTGCATTAATTTCAACAATTTTCCATGGTTTTGAAGTTCAAGCCTAGCTTCACAAGTACAATCAGGCAACTTAGTAAGAATATCAAACTCTCTCCACAATGAATTCAACTTATGATAATACTCAGAAACAGGCAATCCACCTTGTTTAAAACAACTAATCTTTTGATGCAAGTTAAACACAACAGAACCATCAATTCTGTCATAAGTATGTTTCAAATCTTTCCAAACCACAGAAGCATTATCAAAAAACACATGACCAAGATACACATCTTGAGGCAAAGAGGTTAAGATCCAATTCAATACAACAACATTACACCTATCCCATTGTGCTTCTAACAAAGGACTAGCAGCATAATTAGCCCTAGTATAACTACCATCAAGAAAACTCATTTTGTTCTTAATTTGAATAGCCAATTTAGTAGCACTTGCCCAAATTCTGTAATTCTCAACTCTAGCCAATTTAATAGTAACAATAGAAGCACAATTAGAATCATTAGGATGAAGATGCAGAGGATTACTCTGATCCAAACTACTTATCATAATAGCCATAGTGACAAAACAGAAACAAACAATCACACAAGAACAAGAAACAGTAAATCAAACAAGAAACAAACAATAACCAACTAACAAAGATAACAAACTCAATACTATTCAACTTCCAAACCAAACTCACACCCAAGAAATTCCAATTATCCAGCGAGTAGACTGGGACAGACCAGAGCAGGTTTCTGTACCAATCAAGTTGGCAGGTCAAGGAGTTAATCTGCCCGTTTGCACCTACTCTTACTAAAATAATGGATTCTTAAGAGAAGAAACAAACTTACAGTGCTAAAAATTGGCCAAGAAGGTAGCGGAAGACAGAACAACAGCTCTAGATTCACTTAGTCTAGAGCTATTGCCACCAAGAACCAAGCCCAAACCACAAAGCCACGAGATCAGCAAGAAA
Organism: Artemisia argyi; assembly: GCA_030686995.1. Taxonomy (NCBI): domain Eukaryota; kingdom Viridiplantae; phylum Streptophyta; class Magnoliopsida; order Asterales; family Asteraceae; genus Artemisia; species Artemisia argyi. Next base: position 166,866,697 of record CM060698.1, on the reverse strand, counting down.
CCCCAAATATCTAATAAGGGTTCCAACAATACAGTGCCAAGAGACCACAAGCAACCGTCAATTCTTCAATAACCACTTCCAAACACCCTTAATCAACCAGAAACTAAAAAACCCCCAAAAATTAGGGTTTCAAGAAAAAACCCTAAATCTTAAATTGAAGCCTAAACTCACCAATTAACCCAAGAAACCACAAGATCCAACACAAAAGTCGTTGAATCAACACAAACCCTAAAACCAAGAACCACCAAGAAGTCAACCGATTATAACCTAGAGCTCTGATACCATGTTAAAATGGCACAGAAACAACTATGTAATCACTCAACCAACCACCCCTTGGTGATCTTTCTTTATTACAACTATAAACACTGAAGACTTGTCCCCAAACGGATGCGAGCCAGTACAATACAAGAACCAAAATAAGATTGTCCTCCTAATGAGTGCAATCTGATACAATCAACTCACACACTATCACCAAACTAAACCAAACTTAAAACCAGTAGATCAAGATGATCTACTAAACAATCTATAAAAGTAACCCAGAAACTATGAAGTAACAATACAACTTTGAGAGAGAATTTATGACTGCGTGTTTTGATTGTGAGAGATAAAGAAACCCTAGCTCTGGATATGAGCTTATATACACACATGTTACACTTTGCACCCTGCACAAACACAAACAATACAAACACAACTCAAAGTAATATTAGTTATATAAATGTTACCAAACAAACCCTGGAGTTTTATAAGTTTGAAAGAGTATTTATTTCAACAAAAATCAAATAAAACTACGAGTTCCCAAATAAGATTTACTTCCGAAGAACTTTGCAATTCCCTGTTCCGATGTTCTAAAATCGCAAGACTTCTAAAAGAAAGTTATTCAATCATATATTTAAAATAAGAGAATGGTGGTAAATTTTAAGTAATGAAACTTGAGTTTCCAATTAATGGTGCATCTGATAATTGACAAGTCCATTTCTCCGTATTTTGACTCTAAAAATTTGATTAGTGCTATTTATTATATCTGTTATGTCACACCCATTTGATAGTTTAAAGGTCATTGTAGTAGTATCCCTTTGTTTTATCCATAAACTAATTATGTCCAGACTCTGATCCACAACAACTCTTTGACTCTTTCTATCTAAGTGTGAACTACTCCAGCTCGTACTAAAAGTTTTTATGTGTAAACATTTGTCGTGAAATCTAATAATATTGTGATCAACCAATTAACACACACTCTCGTTCAACTAAAGTTAAATAACACCTAGAAGTTTCTAGTGGACAAATACAGTAACTATCAATATCAAAATTCTCAATTTTCTTATTTTAGTTTCTTAAAAGATGAAGGGGATTTATTAATTCCCCACGCGTAAAATACGTTCAAATTTACATCGTTTTCTATTTTATAAAAAAAAGAAAAGGGAGGTTTTGAGCTACAAGGAAAACAAAGAAAACATTGAAAAGTTGACTTGTAGTTTCCATTGTTAAATTAAGAAATGTAAAATTTCTATTTTGTTGAAAATTTGATTGAAAACAATTGACTTAAATGCAATCTTCATTTTTTCTTGTTTTATACAAAACATTTTGTGAAGAAAAAAAAAATTGTTTTCTTCCTACGAAAATTAATCGACGCAAAATGAAATTAGGTATTTGACTGTGAGTGCAGCAACACCCATGAACCCCATGCATGTGTGATGTGCTTTTGTGAAAGAAACATGACTAATAAAGCTTTCTCAAAATGAGCATGTTAGTTACGTTATATACAAAAAACCGAATCAAAGCTTAAGGGTTTTGGTTATTTAACCATATATAGATGCGTTTGTGTTGGGGTTTTTTTTTGTTTATAGCCAGTTTTCACATTTTCTTTTCAGGTTTGGTTTTGGCTAGTTTTGCTTGACTGCTTTTGAGATTGGGTAAATAATTATGAGCAACACATCAATCAGTTTCCAAATCTCAATTTTTAAGTGTATGGTACAAAACATTTGTACTTTTTGTGAGTCAAAAGAGAAACCGATAGTAGAATCCATTCTTAAAAGACATGTTTGGTCCAACACCCCATCATAGTTTACAACTTTTTATATAACAAATTTTATTCGTCGAATATTTATCAAATATCTAGTAAATTCGCTAATAAAAAATATACCGTTGCAAAGAGCTCTGGTTTACAAACAAAACAAGCCCAATGTCGATATGTTCTTGCCTCTTGACGTACGTACGATTTAATAAAAATGTTGAAGTTTTAAATATTAAAAAAAAGAAGAAAAAAAAAAAGAAGATCAAAACACACTCTTAAATCACAAGGACCAAAGACATGCAATTTTATGAAGGAGGAAAATCGTTTGGAATGACCGAAATATCGTTTGGGAATAAAAACGTAAACATTTATTATAGAATATTTCTCAAATGATAGTCCGGTCATTCCAAACGATTTTCCTCTTTCATAGAATAGCATGTCTTTGGTCCTTGTGATTTAAGAATATGTTTTGAAAGTTTGTTTGTTTTTAAAAAACATTTAACACTTCAACATTTTGTTTAAATCATATGTACGTTTTATATCGATATTTGGCTCGTTTTGTTAGTAATCCAAAGCTCTTCGCAACGGTATATTTTTTATTAGCGAGACATTTGATAGATATTCGATGATAAAGTTTGTTATACAAAAAAGTCGTAAATATCAAAAACTTGAAAGGTGAATTTTGCACATTTTGGTATTCTCTTTATTAATTAGAAAATGCATTTTGCGACCATACCTATGTCAATGTGAAATAGTCTTGGCAGTGTGAAATGGTGATATTCTCTTTATTTAATCTAGAGTCTTATTTATTTATTTATTTAATTTGCAAAAAAGTAATCTGCTGCTTATTGGCACTAAAATGGTGATGTGGCCATTTAAAGTTTTATTTTTTCTTTGGGCTAAATCTGGACCGAACACTTGGTATGTTTTTGCTTCTCTACTTTGAAGCAGCGAACAAGTACGCCAAATAAGTAATGTGAGATAAAGTGGTCATTTGCAGGAAAAGTCCTCCTCCTCTTTTGCTTGTAAACATCCACTTCTATAAAAAGGTCATAAATTAGAGGTTAATTATCAAAACATTTAAAATCAAAGAAGAGACAATATGCACGTCTTTTTCTTTATGCCCATGTGCATGGCACATCCATGCATACATGAATTATGATACAAGACATGTTTGGTCCAACACTCCAACATAGTATGTCATTAACAGTCAAGTGCCATATTCAACATAGTATGTCATTAACAGTCAAGTGCCATATTTTAAATATCTACTTCTATAGAAAGGTCATAAATTAGAGGCTAATTATCAAAACACATCAAATCAAAGAAGAGACAAATATGCATGTCTTTTTCTTTATGCCCGTGTGCATGGCACATCCATGTAAGGGTGTCATAAAAGTTGACCCGATCCGAACTCGAACTCGAATATAGTTTTTTGGGTCAATCGGGTCAGCCTAAATTGACCCGAGTTTTAAATAAGGTCGGGTTCGGGTATAATATATGTATCTTGTTCTCGAGTTGTGTTTATAAAAGAAAAGAAAAGAAGTGATAAGAGAGAAAAAAAAGGAAGAGAATCAATTCCCTTCCTTCCTCTTCCTCTTCCTCCCAAAAGTGGGATAAAACATTTATACTAGAAAAAGCCTGCATCTTCCTTTCTCTTCTTTCCGGTTCTTTCCCAAGAAAGATCTTGAGAACACGATTTTTTTCAGTTTGTTTCATTTTCTTTTCCTTTCTCTTGTCTATGAATCTCAAGAACACAACGTTACTCGGGTTCAAGTCATCCCGAGTGACCCCCAAGTTTCATTTTTTTTTCTTTCTAATTTGTATGACACTAAAATTGAATAATTTTTAAACTACCCAAGTTGACACGAACCCGAATTGACCCGACCGAGTGACCCGAGTTCTAAATAAGGTCAGGTTCGCGTATGTTTTTTGACCATGTAATATTTCAGACAGAGTAGGCCTAGTGGCCGTCAGACTTGAGCCTTGTTAGAGAACAACAGGATTACACAACCACGTATTATCAGCTTTTCAGAATTGTCACTCATAATTCCATTTGGAAAGGAATCCAACCCAAAGTCAAACATAAACCTTGCAGGAGAACAAGTAGAAATCATGGACAGTTAGGTCGAACAATTGAAGCAGAGTCGAATTCCTATCGTTAGAGTTCGCTGGAATTCTCGAATATCATCACTTTTCACCAATATGTTTTCAGAAACCAACATAAACTGAACTTCGGGACGAAGTTCCTTTTAGAGGGGAAGAATGTCACAACTCACCATTTCAGGTCATTTCCCGAACTTTGGAAAAACACTATTCATCAAACACTATTCATCAGTTTACTATTCATCATTTTTGGTGTCAGTTTGACATTCCGAGAAGCATTCAAAAATTTTACTATTCACTAAATACTATTCATTGCGGGAAAAGTTTTCACTATTCACTTGCATTACTCATTTCATCGTAAATTTAGTTTACGGGTATTCAAATTCGCGTAACCGGATTGGTTTAGGTGCGAATTCATTTCATTAGTGCTAAGGACACTGCATACGGACTAGAGACAGTCTGCATATCATCAGTAGGTCATTTACATAATTATACCACTCTTAGGATTTTCAAATTTATATATTTGATACATTTAACGTTTTCCTTATAATTATTTATAAATAAACGTTAACACCCGGTTTATACACGACGAATATATCTAAATATTCCCACAATGGTCCCGACATATTTTTATATCCATTTTAACATCATAAAAGTTATTACATTCATTTACCCAGTATTTTGGAAATTTATTTTATTTATAACGTAAGCTTATGAATATTACGACGGTTTTCGTGAAAACTAAACAATAATCACCCGAACACTCAGTAATTGTACCCAACATATTTTTATCATTATTATGACTTTATTAAGTCCCGGTTAACTTTGTTAACATTTATTTCTATCAAACCCGGTACCCGATTATAACTAATACTTACACTAAACTACAACTAATAATACACTACATTTTCTAAGTGATCAAAACCGACTTTGCTACCCTTTTTCACATTGAAAATCAGCCATGAGCACACCCCTAGACCATATGACTTTCATTTTTACCACATGCATACATGTGCTCTTATAATACAATAAACACTTATAACATAAACTTAACATTTTCCCAAAATCATAACTCTACTTTTTCATAAGCCAAAAAGTTTCATCTTTCTCTTCTCCACTCCATAAACCACGACCCAACACCAACTCCATGATCCATCCATCATTTTTCAAAGTACAAAGCATCAAAGTTGTTCATTTCATCATCCTAATCAAGAATCATAACCCAAAAACACAAGTAATCCAAGGTTTCTCATCATCTCACCACCTATTATTTCAAAGTGAGTATTCAAAATTATTTTCATGTTTTCATCTAATTAACATATGTATCTTATGGTATTCATGCTTAATTTCATGCACAAACTAGTTATACCACTTTATTTTTGTATACTTTTTGAACATACAAACCCTAGATTGTGATTTAGGTATTCCTTTGTAAAATTAACTTGATTACTAGTCATTAGGAACCCATGGCACCCTAAGAAGGTGTATGGTAGGATTAGTATAGATTTGTGGAGTTTGCAAGAGTTTTGGTTGATGTAGAAACTAGTTTTGAACCTTGGAAATGGTTTTGTAACAACTATATATACATTCTGTCCCATTTTGGTAAATTCTGGAAAATCAGTAAATACAAAGTAAACTTTGGCAAAATTTTTAGAAAATACTTTCAAAAACGAATCCGTAGGCGAAAGAACGGATTAAAAAGAGATTATAACGAAGAAGTTATGATTTTTGCAAGTTTATTGACGAAAACTATTTTCCGGAAAAATACATGCTGATGGACGTTTTTTGTCGGTCAAAAAGAGACTTTAGACGTAACCCGGAGGGGTCAAGCTTTCTAAAATATATTACTACATGTTAAGACGTAACCGTGGATATAAAGAACAAGTAAAACGGGCTTATAACGACAAAGATATTCACATTTCCATATCGGCAAAAATCCTCTATAATTGGCAGCTTTTAGAAATAATAATATTAACACTACGTAGTACTAAATTCTAGATTTTCTAGAAATATTAACCAAGTACCCAATTTTATAACTAATGAAGTATTAGTTATTACAAGTATATTTTATCACTACAAGGCGTTATTTCAAGGATTTCAAACCGAGGATTTCAACACTAACATGGAAACATACGATATATATATAAGTATATATATTGCAACTAGCTTTATTTTTCTAATAGCCATATTTTTCTTAAGTCTTGAAAATGTATATTTTTTATAACAACAAGTGTTTTTCAAAGAGTAGAGTGGTATAGGAACATGTGCATGGACATTCATAACATCATTTCATGATCTAAAGTAGATCGTACATCATTCATATTAGGTTGCGGCTAGTGTGTGCGCCTTGTTTTTCAGCTCATTACATGTTCATGGTACCCTCATATCAGGTGAGTCATAGCCCCACTTTTACTGGTTTAATTACTTTACAAACTCTTTGGGGGAGATACATGCTTAAATACTCGTGTTATACTTTTATACGATTTCAAATCCCACGGGGGAGAATACATTGCAACAACTATTTTTGTACATGCCCAAGTATTACAAATTCCATACATTGCTTAAGTTGCCTTACTACCACTTCACGACAAGTCCCCTCTATTATCATGGACCGTTAATTTTAGTGCTAAGCGAGAGTGAATGAATAGATCTATTGAGGGTGACGCCTCCATTCGTGTTTGGGTTGCTCCAACGGGACGAATGCATTTCATGTCTTATCAAATTGAGTGCCTGGTAGACACTCTGTTGGGGCCATTACAAAGTCTAGCTTCGGGGTCATGAGCTTAAGAGACAATGTAGCATTTTTGACATTTATGTCGGTTCACTTTATACTTGTGGCTATTGTACATACGAAAATTACTTATGGAATTACGATACTTTTCCACCACTATTACTACAGAATTACGATGCTTTTACACCAAACTTATTACATTTGGCAGTGGGTTGTAAACACACATGTTACAAGTCTCTTATGGCGGGACTTGGAACTGAGTGGATTTATGATGCCTTTGCTGGGAAATCTTTATTTCAATGCATTACATTCTTTTTCACAAGACTCTATGAACTCACCAACCATTGTGTTGACACTTTAGCATGTATTTTCAGGTTTTAAGAAATGGCACGCTACAAGAGGTTTTGGCAGGGCAGGGCATGGTCATAGAAGACTCTGATTATTCATTTGGGGACCGTTTTTAACTATTTTAATGGCCTACTTCTGCATTACTTTTAACAATGTAAAATCAACATTTTGATTTAACTATTTTATTCTAAATGATTTAAGTGCAAACTATTTTTGAACTAGTGTTGTAATACCAATTGAGTTACACCCCAGCTACATGTATGCTTCCGCTGGACCCGATTTTGGGGGTGTGACAGATTGGTATCAGAGCTTTGGCTATAGCGAATTATCAAGCATATGGTACAACCAACTTAAACACAATTCCTACATTAAATGTCACTAATACAAATAATAAAGCACATTATACAAATATTCAAGCTCGAACGGGCAACGGGCCAAATAGGCTCGAGCCTGAATGAACACGGGCCAGGCTCGATCCCGAACGAGCACGGGCCAACGGCTCGAGCCGGAAAGGTTTACAACTTTTAGATATCACTTTTTTCTTTTGATGTCGTTAACATTTATCTTAGAGTAACCGCCGCTGCAACACACGGGTACCCAACTAGTATCTTTAAAATAAGAGAATGGTGGTAAATTTTGAGTAATGAAACTTGAGTTTCCAATTAATGGTGAATCTCGTAATTGACAAAGTCCATTTCTTCGTATTTAGACTCTATAAATTTGGTTAGTGCTATATAATTATATCTGTTACGTCACACCCATTTGATTGTTTAAAGGTCACGTCAATGTAATAGTATCCCTTTGTTTTATCCATAAACTAATTACGTCCAGACTCTGATCCACAACAACTCTTTGACTCTTTCTATCTAAGTGTGAACTACTTCAGCTCGTACTAAAAGTTTTATGAGTAAACATTTCTCCACGCATAATTAAAATACGTTCAAATTGACATCGTTTTCTACTTTATAGAAAAAAGAAAAGGGAGGTTTTGAGCTACAAAGAAACATAGAAAACTTGACTTGTAGTTTCTCTTGCTAAGTTAAGAAATATAAATTTTCTATTTGTTTGAAAATTTGATGGAAAACAATTGATTTAAATGCAATCTCCATTTATTTATTTATTTTCAAAAAAAAAATTTTAATACAAAATATTTTGTGAAAAAAGGTGTTTTCTTCCTAGGAAACTTAATTGGCGGAAAATTAAATTAGGTGTTGGGCCGTGGCCCGTGGGGGCAGCAACGCCCATGAACCCCATATGTGATGTGCTTTTGTGAAAGTTGAAAAAAACAGCTTTCTCAAAATGAGCATGTTCGTTAAGTTATATATTAAAACCAAATCAAACTTGAAGGGTTTTGGTTATTTAACCATATATAGATACGTTCGTGTTGGGTTTTTTGTTCATAGCCAATTTTCTCATTTTCTTTTCGGGTTTTTTGATTAATCAATTGATTTTACGTTGATTTTCGGGTTTGGTTACTAGTTTTGACTTATGAGATTAGGAAATAATTCTGAACAAATACATTCATACATCAATCATATAACCGGATCTCAATTTTCAAGTTTATTAAAAGACATGTCATTAAAAGTCAAAAGTGACATAAATATCCACTTCTATAAAAAGGTCATAAATTAGAGGCTAATTATCAAAACACATCAAATCAAAGAAGAGACAAATATGCATGTCGTTTTCTTTATGCCATGTGCATGGCATATCCATGCATACGTGAATCATGTACACCATTACACCCTATACAAATATCAGCCCAAGCTTCCATCTTCTTACCATTTCTTTCCTTCGACTTCCAACTTCTAAGTGCTCTTTCTGCTGTTTCCTCCTCATCTATTGATTTAAGGTTAGGCTAGGATTTCTCTTTTACATACTTTGTATGCATTCGATCTATATTTAACTATACGTTTATCTGCTTTGATCTTATACCCGAGTTTCCCAACAATTTTTTTCACCTCTGATGTATGTTTATTGGTTATACTTTCAAGTCTATCGATGCATTTTGATTTTGTGACCACATACTATTGGATCTTTATTTTTTTTGGAAACTGATTTTTTTTTTTTTTTTTTTTTTTTAACTGATTTTATTGGTGTTCACGTACAATTTTTATTACCAGGAACTTAAGCTAGAAAAAAATAAAGTATCAACCATTCGGCCTGCTGGTTAATTTTAGGTTTTGTTACGCTATTTATATTTCGAAGAATTAGGCTAAGTTATGAACTTACGATATGTTACTTAATATTCCAATTTAGTTATTGACACCGTGTTCACATTATTTTTTTAGTTATTTAATTAGGGTTATTTTATTTGTACAACAGCAGAGTTGTCAATTTCTAGTTGACGCACCAACTTTTGAAAGTTAAAGACCAGATATAATGATAGAATTAGAAGTTTGACCCTCTCCCAGGCGTTGTTGACTTATCCATATTGATTAAACAACAAGGCATGGTAGTTAATATAACTTTAGGTAGTTGTGAATTTTATTCGTCAATTCATAATAAAGTTATAGAAAGATTGTTACTGATTAAAGTTAAGAGAAAATCGTTTGGTCTTAGTGTTTTTTTTTTTTTTTTTTTTTTTTTTTTTTTTAATTTTTTCTCTCTCTCTCTACTCATTTGCTGGCTCCTTTTAACCCATACACCTACACAGCTAAACACGAGGTAGGTAAATAGGTGTAGACGTGTAGGTGTATGAGTCAAAATGAGCCAGCAAATGATTTGAAAAAAAAGAAAGGTATTTTTAAACTTTCTCAATAACTTTTATAAGACATAGAAGAATGAGGAATGGAAATTGATTAATTATTCTTAAGTTTATTTCTTGACTTTAAGAGTGTTAGGTATCGTGGTGTCATCCCGCTGGTGCCGTGGAGAAAAGTGCTGCCACATCAACATTTTTTTCCATAACACCATAATCCATCACAACACCAAAAACACCCCTCCCTCCCATCACACCACTTTCTGATGCCATCATGCACCCTTAGACCCCACATTATTTATTTTTCTTTTTTCATTCATTTAAATAAAGTAATAAATCAACACACTCAACCAGAATTAAATTTCATTAATAAAAAATTACATTAAAAAAAAAAAAAAAAAAAAAAAAAAAAAAAAAAAAAAAACTCATAACAGTAAAACTAGCTTGGTCCAAAATCTACCAAGTCCAAGCCCATTTTATTAGTAACCCTAATTCTATTATACTCGCTTCTCCTCTCTCCCTTCAACTGCAGACTCAACCTCCATTTTACTTTCATCTCATTTCCTTCAACAAAGACAATGCACTCGCCATCCATTTTACTTTCATCTCATTCCATTAAAAAAAAATCGCGACTTCTTGCTGCCAAATCCTACCGTATTCCTCCCTAAAACACGAAGATCTAACATCAAAACTAAACTAAACGTTCCACTTTAAAAAAAATACGGGGAAATTAACGCGAAGAAATACGGGAAAACGCAAGCCACGGTACCCATCTTGCGCCGCCCGGTTGCGTTTTCCGGGACCATCTCGGCTGGTCGTGATGGCTCAGGACTCGAAAACGCGAGGGACGGTACCGTCCTCACGCCGTCCGGTACCCAGCCCTCTAAATACTTGCGTAAAATTCATCACAACAAAAAAGTCTTTCAACTTTAACAGAACAATGTTTAGGCTTTTTAAGACAAAAAAATACTGTAACTGTTATGCATATTTGGATATACATCTAATTTTGTATGTATACAAAGATAATGAAATAATTGAAAATTGGTTAGTTACTCATAATGATTAAAACAAGTTTGTGATTTTGGTTTGTTCATGTTGGGCATTCTTTGTTTAGTTTGCATCGTTGAAAAGGTCACGTGATAGTGATAGGTTTCCTTTATTTATTTATTTATTTTTTAAATTTTTTTTAATAGAAAATGTTATTATACTCTTTTTTACTATTAAGGGAAGATATCAACCACTTAAATGGCGTAGTAATTGACATATCAAAAACGAAAGATAGTAGTTATCCATACCTTTTTAAAATGGATTGTAATACTTTCTTTAAATAATTTTAATTAATTATTATTATATTTATTTTTATTATAAAAATAAGTTGTATAAAATATAAAATTTGATAAGTTAAAAAGGGTGAAAAGGATAAAATGTGGTAGTGGTTTACTCGTTTGGATAGTTAATTAGTTACCATACCGTAAAAAAAGAAAACACGGTTTGAATCACATATGGAGTAACAAACATAACATGTGAAGTGTGAACAACTCATCCGGTTTAAATTGTTTACTCTCATAGTCTCCTAGTAGTATAGTACTACCCATGCCTTCTACTTTAAAAAAAAAGGTTTTGCTAATGGCAGCCTTAAGGGTTGTTGTTAAGAGTTTGATTTTATTACATATGAACAAATGAATGATTGTTATTGGACGATATTTCTAATAAAAGTGGATGAAATCCCTAAAAGTCTGGATATACATCAAATACATCATTCTTATTGGGTGAATTAGTTTCTTACAACAAATTGTAATAAAAATGATCATATTAATGACAGACGATGTCGTTAGCAACTAAAAAAAAAAAAAAAGTATAGTAGTACCCACCCATTCGGGAAATAGCATGATACCATTCCAAAAAGTAAAATAAAACAAAAGAAAAGGTGGTTATTTCACTCAAAGGTGTATTGTTTGCATCTTCATCCAGACCGCCCCCCATTTCTCCCGTAAACACGCAGTGGGTGGGTGTCTATTAAATCCCTTAAACAAAAGGTGGTTAATTCTTCTTACATTAACTATCTATATATGCTTTGTTTTTGTATGATCGATCATTTCCTTATCACCACTTTTACTCATGTACTGATCAACTCACATTCAACAAGTGAGTGATTAATATCCCCAAATTTGCTTATTAGTATCTGCTATATATGTAGCTTTGATTACTACTTTAATTGGCTTTTCGTTATTATTATTTACTCATCATTACAAATCATAATTTCAATAGCAAACTTTTTTTTTTTTTTTTTTTTTTTTTTTTTTAATGTTTATAATTTGCAATGTAAGACCACCAGCGGGTTTCCAAGTCATTCAGCCGGTTATCAAATTTTCCGACGACCTTTTCCGGTGATCCGCCACCACCACCGCCTTCATCTATCACCACAATCCACCACCACCACAACCACCACCACCACAGCCGGTTGTAGGCGGTGATCGATGAAGGTGGTGGTGGTGGTTTTGGTGATAAATGAAGGTGGTGGTGGTTATGGTGGTGATAGATGGAAGGTGGTGGTTGTAGGTCGCTGAAAAAGCTGGTCGTTGGAAAAGGTCGCCGGAAAATTTGGTAATAGGCTAAATAACTTGGAATCCCGCTGGTGGTCTTAGGCTATGCACAGTGGTGACCAAGGTCATCCCCTTCCACATCAGCTTTCTCTCTCCGATGACCCGACACAACCAAGTTGCCACAGTAGATGACCAAGTTAATATTTATCACTAAAACTATAAAGGGGGTGTTGTAAAAATCGGTCAAAAAGTTGACCGGTATTTTTTTATTTTTTTTGGTTGCTCGACCGATATTTGACCCATGTGCCACACTTGCCTTGACCGATTTTAATATCAGTCGACTTGTGTTTGTGACCGATTTAATCCGTCCCACTGCTACTAGCCTTAAATTGAACTTGGGTATAACTTTGATACACTTTTGTGCGATATTTTTTTGGGTTACCATGGTTTCCGATATTTTTGGCCAACTAATCCACGGGGTTTGACTTTTGTGCTATTTGCCCATTATTGAAACGGTTTATGATGAGAAATTAGTTTTATCTAATCTGTTATGTGGGGCCACTAAAATGTGAGTTTTTTCCTAAAAGAAATCTCTTTTAGAATGAAGCTAGTTTGAAATTAGTAGTTAATGAGAAGTTGATTAATTATAAAAGGCAAAGATACATGGGTATGCAATTTATATGTAGCAGGGTCCATGTATATGTTATGTTTGGTTTTAAACTTTTACTTTGTACCATACCCACTGTTTGTTCTAAACCTTTATGTTTCCTTTTAACGCATCAGCATCACTAATTTAACTTACTTGTACCTGGTCTTTTAATCAAATCTGTATTTCGACAACCAGTAAGGAGCTTACTATGGTCATTGTGTTCATGTTTTTGTGGTTAAGTTAATTATCAGTAGTACATTGAACAAGGCGAAGTTTATTAGCGTAGATGTAATGTATAGATTTGACCAAGGGATTTCCCTATGTTAGCTCATTTTGGTCTAAATATGTAATTGGATACATACAAGGACTTCAAATTACATATGGAGTTTACAAATCACAAATTCATCGTATACTAATGTGTCCTCTACATTGTTTCACCTGCATGCATTTCATGTGTAAATAACTAAATATTGCTCCTCAGTAGTGATTTTCCTTACTATTTTATGTTTGGTATTATTGATTTGTGTGATTGTATCGATTGATTGTAAGTGTTTTAGCCTTTAGGTATCCTTTAATTAAATAAAGTTGAGATAAGATCTTCCATTTATGTCATACAGTTTCTTTTCAAGTTGTGTCCTTTCAAAATGACTCAGAGTCCAAGCAGTTTTATTCCTGTAATTTTACTTATTAAACAGTCATCGTTTATTCAGCATCACTTAAAAACTGAGCTTCTAAGTATTAGGCCTCGTGTTCATTTAGTACTTATTTTATTCAGTTTCGTCAAACATGCTCTCACTGACACAGTATATATAGGAATCAAGAGACCGACAGCTGCTCTGTTTCTATGGACATGTTTGGGCAAACTCAGAGTGTTGATTCTGCAGATAGTGACAGATCATCATATACAAGTTCACGTTCTGTTTTGTCTCAAGATCATATCAGGAAAACATTGTGGAACAAGATTTTCTTAGAGAAACCAACAATTCCATCTTCTGGTGAGACGAGATACCTGACACAACTTTGGGTTTCTCAAAATGAAGAGCCCCAGGAGGAACTCTATAGAGCTGAAAACCTTGTCCCACATCATCGGATAATAGAGGAAAAGATAAGAATTGTACTAAAGCTATTATCCTTCCGTGAGCAACATGTTCTGGTTCAGTTTTGGTTGGCTCGTATAGCTGGGAAACACCAACTACTTACAACTTCAGATCAACCATTTGGTGTTGGTGTAGCCACTGAAGAACTTTGTTCCTATAGGAGGGACTCTGAGCAGATTGTATTTCTTGTGGATAAGGATCATGCAGAAGAAGACATTAGCCCTCCTGCTCGAGTATTTAGGCGAGGATTACCAGAGTGGACTTCTGATATAAACAATTACAAACCAAAAGATTTTTCACAACAAGAGTGTGCTATTCGCTGCAATCTTCATGGATATTTGGCTTTACCAGTTTTTGATTCTACCACAAACTTATGTGTTGGTGTCATCGAGCTCTTGATGTCTTCCAAGACTACGGATTATGCTTTTGAGGTTCAACAAGTTCACAACGCACTAAAGGTATTCTTCTTTTACCATTCAAATAATAAAACTTGTTTATAAGAATCGTGCTTGTTGAACCTCAAGTTTTATTTTGACTTCTCATCTTGCAGACACAAAGTCTGACAAGCCCACAAGTATTTGATTTTGCTACTCCAAATGTAAGTTGGGTCTCACTCATTAATACGAAATTCATTCAATATTTTTTCACTGCGATGTTCTTATGCAACAGATGTCTTCTATCAGGTTTCCAATGCACAAAGGCAAATTGAGTTGGACATACTCTGGGGTATTCTGAGAACTGTGTGTGACAGCCATAGCTTACCTCTTGCTCAGGCATGGGCTGTTTCCCCATCCACTAGTTTTGTTTCACATGATAATATTATAGACAAGACTTGTAGCAGTTTTAGCACTAAATGCATCGGGAAAGTCTGCATGTCAACAGCTTCTCTACCATTTTATGTTAGAGATTTAAGGGTGTGGCCTTTTAGGGAAGCGTGTAAAAGGCAGCACTTGGATATGTCCCGTAGCTTTGTTGGGAGGGCATTGTTAGCCCGTGGTACAAGTTATTGTCAAGATGTAACTGAGCTTTGTGAAGAAGCGTATCCTTTGGTCCACATTGCACGCATGAGTGGCTTAACTAGCCGCTTTGCTGTCTTCTTGCATAGTATTGCAGGTGATGATGACTATGTCTTAGAGTTTTTTCAACCGTTGGATAGCAAAGATGGCAGACGTGTACTCAACTTGATGCAAACATTGAAACATGAAGTTGAAGTTGCTTCTGGATTTGAATTGGGTCAAATATCCCCTATGGAATTCATTGGACCAAATATCCAAATATCCTCAACCACAACAGCGAATAGCTTGGCATTCGGGGCGGAATTATTAGATACAGAGTCATTATTGGAAAATGTTGGTGAAACTGACAATGAACGGGATGATGTCATCATTGACGCTGAAAAAAGTAAAACCATTATTGGAGCAGGGAGCCACTGTGTCAAAAGAGGCAGAAAGCGCAAAATATGCTCTGGTCCAATACAACGGGTTAAAGTGGAGGCAACTTTGGACAGGTCTTTTATAAAATTACGATCTGCTACTCCATTTGAATTTTTAATACTGAAAAAGGAAGTGGTACGAAGGTTCAACTTAGAGGGTAAAAGGCTTCGTATAAAATACAAGGATGAAGACAATGATTGGATACTTATTACTTGTGATGTTGACTTGGCGTTAGCTTTTGAAACTTCAGACAGAAAGGGTATCAGCATACATTGTGAAGCAGATTAATTATTGACTTAATCAGCTGGATTCTAGATCAATCTTTTAATATTTTTTTAAGAGTTTGTATAGTATGTCAATGATGATCTTTTTATACCATGTATATGGTATTTGTCCATAGGGTGACGATCGTTGGAATATCTCTGTAATAAGCTGATAGCATATGCAATTGGTGTTAAGAGAGTATTACTGATGTTGGTGTAAAGCTAGTCCCTGAGTCCTGAGATCACTTTACTATGCTTGTGGTTGTGTATTTTTTAGCTTAATGGTATTCATTAGGAAACGCTAATAACAACATTCATTATCAACTGTCATGGTTAAATTGACTTATTAAACTGAAAAATATAATGAATAAATTAAGATTAGTGTATAATCACCTATAGTAGGTGGGGCGATTTTCAAGTCTTGTAAGTTGTAATAATACCATGGTTTTAAAAGGCTCGCAAAGGTCCCGCAAAGGCATGAGACTTGGTCATTCCACAATGCCGCCTATGCCACATTTTTTTGTAAACTTGATATATATGAAATAGGATATAAATATATAAATATTTTCATATTTTGTGCCGCCTTATACCACGCCTTATAAACGCAAAAGCTTCGCATTGACCGCAAAAGCGTGAGGCTTGGTCATGCCGCCACGTCACGCCATACTATTTATAACCTTGAATAATACATAAACATATTACTATGTTATTAGTATATATTAGTAACTATTTTACAAAAATAAAGAAAATTTCACCTTTTGATCTTGATGATGGTGACTTGAGAGTGTTACTGAGAGTGACTACATATCTTAGCACTCGATTTGGGGTTTTTTGCACATTCGTTAGTTAGCTGAAATTTTGGTATAAACTAAACAATAGTTGGGGTTTTGGTAGGCCACCTATTTATTGGGCTTAGAAACTTTTGAGTTTGGGAGGGCCAAACTTAACGTTTTTTTTTTTTTTTTTTAGCACATGAAATACAATGAATTACATACTAACGGGCCAAATTTAAAAGCTTCCCTGTCTTGCAATAGCTCCACCCTTGCATAGTAGTGTATATATCATTGATTTATAATTTATTATTCCGTTAAAAGAATATTTCATATCGTTTTTAAAATTAAATTAGTTTAACCTTGACTTTAAATATATTTTTTTATGTTATATAATACTTGATGAAAAATTATACCATTGAAAAATACACAAAAGCAATCAATTCATATATTTTGCATAAGATATTATATAACACCCACAAAAATAGTTAAGGTTAAAGTTCAACCAGTTTGACTCTGAAAAATCAAATTGGAAACTAATTTTGGGACAGAGTTAGTAATAAAAAAGGAATTTAATTGGGGATTATTTTATTTGAGTGGTTAAAAATTGTAATGCTCCCATTTTTATTCAACTTTGTAATTTTTATCTCCTTACAATAATTTTAAAACATAAGAAGTAATAGATATATGGGTATTGAGTTGCTTGAGTTAAATGATTCATAACAAAAACACAATAATTGTCTAGGAAATATCTTCGTCGTTTGTGAGAAATAAATATATCCAAAAATGCTTTAGATCTTAGGGTGTGGCTATGTTTGGCAAAAGTAGCTGTGAGCAGTAGCCAAAAAAGCTCACAGCTTCATAAAGAAGCATTGGGAAAATGAGCTTTTCTAAAAAATAGCAAAGCCCACAGCTCTCATGTCAAACGAACACTAAAAATAAAAAAGCTCATTTTTCACCGCTCATTGCCCAAAAAAGCTCCAGAAAGCTTTGTGTCAAACATAGCCTGTGTTTGTTATGTGGGTTTTGAGCCCAAGGAATACTATGATTCCTTAAATGAAATGTTTGGTTGACACTTTTGAAAAAAAGTAATGGAATTATTTAAAAAACCTCATTCCAGACCATTTTGGTGGTTTTTTAGGGATTCTCATGTGACATGGAATCTCCACCACATAATTCATTTATTACTTTAATTTTTTGTCTTTTTCTTACGATTTTTTTATAAATCAAACAATTAATATCTTTAAACAAATACATAAATTACATAATTATTAAATTTCTCTCTCCTACATTTCTTTCAAACCATTCCCAAATCCAAATCCGATTCTAAACTCACTTACAAACCAAACGGGCCCTTAGTTTTGTCATGTAATAATAATAATATTTTAATAAAAGAAGAAAAATGATAGTTTGCCTAATTACCATGCCTAAAAATTACACTTAAAAATCTAATTGATACACTTTAATATAAATTAAAAACTGAATTTTTTTATTATTCCTAATACCAACAAGCTCTTAAAAAGTTTCCTATGGAATCAAAATGAAGAATCAAAAAGTAAAGCAAAGGTGGCCTAGAAGAATGTATGTAAACCAAAGAGTAAAGGTGGATTGGGTTTAAAGAACATGAGTATATGGAACAAAGCAATGATAGCTAAACATCTATGGCATGTGGCTAGTGACAAAAATTCTCCGTGGGTAAAGTGGATCAATACAATAAAATTGAGGGGTAAAAATGTATGGGTTGTTAATGAAGATTGCAATGATAGTTGGAACTTGAGGAATATTTTGAGATTAAGGCAGGAAATTAGCAGCCATATGGTCATGCAAGTGGGAAATGGGAGAAATGCATCTATGTGGTTTGACAATTGGAGTCCTATTGGTGCACTTTTAAGATTATATCACATAGAGAACTTTTAAGGCTGCTGCCATGATAGGGAATGGGATGTGGAAATGGCCTAGTGAATGGTATGATAAATTTCCTCTTGTTACACAGTTGCCAAATGTAATCATTGACACTGATATGGAAGATCACTTAGTGTGGAATAGTAGATTGGGCAAGGTTGGAAGCTTCTTTGTTGGACAAACATATACTGAGTTGCAGCCTATGTTAGATGATGTTAGGTGGTCCAAACTGGTGTGGTTTTCTCAGAGTATACCCAAACACTCCTTTATTCATTGGTTGGCTATTCAAGAGAAGTTGTCAACTCAAGACAGGATTAGGAGATGGGGTACACATGATTTAATGATGTGTCCTCTATGTCATTGTGATATTGACTCACATTTTCACCTCTTCTTTCAATGTAACTATGCTAAGCAGATGTGGGATAAAGTACAAGATATGGTCAATGTGAACTGTGATGGAAAGGACTGGAATGCAATTTTGGATCTCTTTGTTGGAAAATCTAACAACAAATCAATTGATAGTCTCATGAGAAGATTGTGTTTAGCTGCTTGTGTATATCTCATCTGGCAAGAAAAAAACAACAGAATCTTTAAAGGGGAAAGTAGAGAATGGGAGGAGCTATAAAAAAAATTTATGAAACAATAAGAATGAGATTACTAAGCCTAAAAGTTAAAGACTCTGTTGCAGTGAGAAGTGCTTAGAAGAATTGGGAGGTTAAAATGAAAGTGGCTACAAAATTGCAAGGCTAGTGAAAGTGTTTGGGATAAGGGTTGATGTATGTTTCTAATGTATTAAGGGGTGTTTGGTATTCTGGATTACTGTAGCATATTTCTAAATCTTTTGCTGATTTTATAATCAGACCATTACAATTGTGATGCACCTTGTGTTAGTTTTATAGACATTAAAATAATAATTGTGTGTTAGGATCGAACTCGAGATCACAAGATTGCACATAATACGTATGAAGAGTAAAAGAATAATTATTTATAAATGTTATATGTAATTATTAATAAACACAAAACTAGTAACGACCGTTAGTATTTAACGGAGAATGACTAACGACCGTTAGACGAAGATTAGGAAAGTAATACTTGTGAATAATTGGAAACAAGAGAAGGTTCCGGAATCCCTTGGGGATACCAATACCGATCGGCCAAGGGGTGTTCCCCACCTCCTTTGTGCCTTGAGCTCCAAGTATTCACTAGTATATAAACACCTCATGGGTTATTGTTTTTCTCATAACTTGTACACACATAATAGGTGTTTTTCTTTCTCTCTTCTTGTCCCAAAATCGATCCAACCTCAATCCCATCTTAGGGATTTGATTTTCATAAGCTTATAAAGTTTTTGTGTTTAGTTTACTTGCATAAAATTTTACTTGAATTAGAACGTGTGTACAAGAACGCGATTCAAACACACTATTGTTTGATTCTTGGATTGAATTACAAAAGAGGTAAAGGGGTAATTCTTACAATCCACATAAACCCTAATTATGGTTCTTGATTTGAAGATTGCATTTGATTCTTGTTCGGGCTAGAATCACAAAGGTATGTTTACTTTTATATTTGATTAATTAATTACATATTATATGATTTTGTAATTGCTTCCGCTATACTCACTTGATGTGTTTGGTTTATTTTATATGATTGTCATGATATCATAATTCCAATAGTGGCATCTAGAGCCGTTATAATGTGTAATTAATTATCGAAACGCATAAAAATTGAATCTTGATTCGTTTAATTACATGTTTTTTTAGGGTTTTGATTCCTAACCCTAATTTTTTAATTGGGTCGTTTGACCTTTTAGGGTTTTAGGGTTTTGGTTTTGATTTTTTAATATGAATAGAAACCCTAGGATGTCATGTAATTGGTTATGCGTTTTAGTAAACGATCTTGGTGCAATATGTTAATTGTTAAGCATAAATGCATAATCCATGAAAAAGTGCATATTTGCATGGATTTTATTGTGTGATTATTTAAATGGTTTAAATTGGATATATGAATTAATTGTTAAGTTATATCGAAACATGTAAATATATTAATAGATGTCCAATTGGGGAAGACTCCAATATTAAGTAATCAATTATGTGCTATGTGGTATTTGTTTAGTTTGGGCTTACGCAATCGATTTATCGACGTATGTGGTTCTTTTTCCTTTGAAGAAGAAAGCCCTAATTGAATAAATGCGTTATACACCTAGTTTGATTATTAATAGGATTATTGAATACATTTTGCATGTGGCTACATGTTTATACATATTTAATTGTTATGATTATGTATATGTTTATTTGGTTGTTTTATTTTTTATTATGTATTACTTGTTTTTTGTTTACTTTTATGTAAGACAATACGGACTAAATAAATGGCGAAATTGTTTTGGTTTTAAGAGTTTAAATTTCAAATGATTGGTTGATTGATGTTTTTGTACATAGTGTACGAAAGGCGGTGTAACAATTCGCAATTTCAGGTTAATTACTATTCCTGAAAAATTTCACTATTTATTTTTACTATTCACTTTTACTATTCATTTTTCCGAAATTTGATTTTTATTTCATATTCTTGTGTGATAAATCATTTTCATGGCAAATTAAAAGTTTGACACTCATCAGATCATTTTCGCGAAAGTTATTTAGGAACTACACGTTTTAGGGTAAAACGTCATTCAAAAATCCTACGCACAACGAAACTCGATCGCGTTAATTTTCCCCGTATTAGAAAAATGTTTGATACACTCATGATTTATTTGAGAATTAATCATGACTGAGAAAAATGTGACCAAATAAACATCGGCCGTGAGAAACAGGAATTTTCGTTTTTAAGCACTTTTACTTAGCCGTAACCTTAGCCTATACCTGCACCGCGTTTCTAAGACGATTTGAGTTTTCACATTTTTGGAATAAGTCAACATATTTTTTCTCTCCTCATTTGACCAAAAATCATTCCTTGATTTTTAGGCTTACGGTTTTATGTCTTAAAGACATTAAATACCAACCGACACTAGACTGAGCCCAATCTAGACATTATAAGTCATTTTAAATCAGTATTATCACATTAGAAAAGTAACATTTTACTTTTCTCAATTTTACACAATATTCGTACGTTTAACGTATTACGCGTTTTAGACCTGTGTTTCCAGTTTTAGCACCCCAATGGAACCTACCACTCATTTTATATTTTATTATGGAGTATATTGATATGTTTAACCATACTTTCAAGTTCTACATTTTTACGATACTCGGTTTTACGTTTTGAGGCTTAATCATTTACGGTTAGCATTTCCCGGAGTCAAAACTAACCAAGTATCTAGGATATTATCAACCAAAGGCCAAGTCACCCCCTAGCCCTTGTGAACCGCCAATAGGGGGGGGGAGTCACACCATAAGGTGGCTTGATCTCATGACTTAAAGCCTTGGATGATTACATGTATACAAGCTTCCTAAACAAGCTTTGACTAGTCCTTGTAAGTAACCTCCTCAAAGGCATATAAAAGCCCCCTCCCCCCTCTTGTTGCCGTCCACCATCACACACAAAAACACGTCACACTTAACTAAATTACTTCTAGTTACAAGCAAGAATCAAGAGCAACATCAACATAGAAACCCTAGCTTGGTTTTTAGGTAATCAAAACTACTTCCAAACCTTATAAACTTTGGTGATTTCTCTTGAGTTTGAATCCACTCAAGTCACCTCAACTTTCATCATCTCTCTTTCAAGAATACAAGGGTAGAAAGATTGCATGAAGTGAAGTAGGGTGAAGCTTAAGTCTATCAAAGTCCTTACCTTACATGTTAACTTCCTTTCTTAATTGAAAGCCAAAAGTTGTAAGCAAAACCCTAACATACTTCTTGTTAAATATCATATTCATGTTATTTACATATCATTCATGCTATATTTTGTCTTGTGATCATGTCCATGATGTATAAAAATGGGTAAAACAAGTTATTGTAAATGATTGTTAATTTAAGTTATTTAAACAAGTAAACTAGTGACTTTCTTGGTGAAATCTGATCAAAATGATATAATAATGATATTGGACAATTACATATTGTAGTAGAGGACTTAACAAGGAAACCATAGCAATTTGAGCCACTTAAAATGAGTACATGAGTAAAAAGTTATGACCATTTGAAGTTACCAAAACTTTGCGGCAAAACTGCCTAAATACCTTATGTGACAGAACTTAAACACACAAAAAGAGGCCCTTCTGGTCCATTTCACGAAAAAGTTAAAACACAAAAGTTGTCCGGAATCACGTTTTCTTCAAAAACTCAGGTGCACGTATCCAGAAAACCAATAACGAATGAGATTTTCTTCAGTTTCTTAACAGCTATTTTATATATCAAAGCCACTATATAATAGTTGTGGTTTAATAAGACCAAGAGGTCTAATGACCTAGATTCAAGACCACAACCATGGCTAAAGCCAAGATTGAGTCTCAAGACCATGGAACAATGACCAAAGGTCACGACAAGGCCATGACTAAATGACCATATAAACTTACCTAGGCGAAAACATGAGCTAAAGAGTTGGCGATAACTTAAACATATAATTTGGATCTACTTCATCTAAAGAACCATGAGATCTTACAAGTAATTGTCATACAAGATTAAGAAACTCATCCTAATAACAATCTTCATGTAAAAATAAACTTTCCTAAGTTTATTCAAATATTGGACATGTAACTTTTCGGATCAAAACTTATATATATATATATATATATATATATATATATATATATATATATATATATATATATATATATATATATATATATATATATATATATATATATATATATATTATCAACTACTACAATAGTAGGGAGCCTCATGTGAGGAGTTCATTAAGTAAGCCGTCGAGATGAGTTGTGGATTCACGAATTAAAGTGTCCTGGCTCCTCGAACGTTTACTACATGACTTCTGAATTATGTCGGCTCGAACGGTAGTAAACGATATATAAACTATACATGTTTCATGAACCATTTCTTTTCAAAGACTTACACTATACTTTGTACCACATCATGGACTAAATGCAAGACATATATAGGAATTCTTCATATTCTTTACTCCAATCCTAAGTCGCAATATTCTATTATAGGTTGCTCGTAGAAACCTTCACGATTCAACCATTACATTCACTACTTGCTATTTAACTTAAGGTGAGTTCAAAGCCCCACTTTACATTACTTCAATGTTTTACAAACCCTTGGGGGAAATACATGCTATTTTAAACCGAACACAATGCTTTGAAACTGTATGCTGCCTGATTGTTTTATTATTACTAAGTACCATCCTTGCCAATCCTAGGCCCCATATCATGAACCATTTAATCACTAGTATTAGTGAGCGCGAGTATTGTGAATAGGCCTATTGGGATTGATGAATCCCATTTGTTTGACTAGATAAGTTCAAACGAATGCACAATATTTGAAACATTAAGTATGACGACAAAGTACCTACCAGGGCAACAAAACCGCCGATTGATATTGGTACCCGTTAACGTATTGGTTGCATGAGCTTAGTATATAATAATAACTGTTTTGTTTTCCAACTATGAGTATGAGTTTAATTAACTCATACTACCAACATATTGTGTTCAACCGTTAAACAAACTCTATGAATATCACTCAACCTTTGTGTTGACCTTTTAAGCATGTATTTCAGGTCCATGATAATCAAGAATGGAGCGGAGGGGCACGGACTAAAGGAAGAAGGCTATAAACTACTTTGTCATTCGATAAAACATCAAAAGACTTTATATTGATGTATTTTGAAACATGGAACCTTTTTGGGACCTAACTATGTAAACTCTGATATATTTGAATAAATTCGAATGATAACTCTTTTTAAAGCGACTCGGTTAGAGATCGTTTTCTATTATTATGACTGTTGTGCCATCGAGTAACACCCAAGTAGAATTCCGCTGCATCATGAATTGGGGGTGTTACAGGCGGACCGAAGGTTGCCATACAATGTGCTTGTAGAGAGGGGTTTTTAAAGACCATGCACCTACCGGTTCTCTACAACCGCTTGTGTGCTAACTCTAGACTTACCTATATCACTATATTACGTACATTGTCATCTTAAGGGTGAATTCACCACAATTCCACAATGATTATCCGAAACACTAAGCCTTAGGGCTTGTGCAAAAGTACGATATAGTGGACGATAATTGTTGGTAATTCTTTAATTGGTGAACCCGATACCTCAATCAAAACTTTGCTATTTTACTCTTAGTGAATTGGTAATAAAAATGTTTTATAAAACCAATGTTATGAAGTTGTATGCATGCTTCTTCATACATTATTTTGATCACACGTCAAAATTAATACCCTTATAAAATTAAGTTAAATGCCATCTAATTAAGAACACTTGAAGTTGTAGTTTACGTCATGTGAGAGCTTGGCTAGATTGCAATGGAGAGGTAAATTTCATAAATTCATTGCTAGCAGATCAACTGATGTGATGGAGATTTATGAGTTTGCAGTTTTTAAGTTAGACGACTTAAATTGAGTAGGAAGTGAGATCTTGGACTCAAGGCATTAAGATGGGGATCAAACATGCTTACAATACAAGTGTTTTGTGATTGTAAATCCCATAAATCTAGGAATTGGACAAATGTTATGCCAATTATTGTACGACAAGTTACCTCATATTATACTTTCATTACTAGCAGATCAACTGATGTGATAAAACTATGTTTATGGAGGATCCTAGTTTTCAAGATTATTCTATGGATATGATTTCCTTGGGTATTTTATTTTCTTGAAAAATTGTATTATCAAAAATACTAATGTTTTGAACTTTCTTTATCTGTAGAAATGGCTCAAACTGATAACACCAACTTACGTTCTGCGTTCAAGGCTTACTTTGAACGAGAAAAATTGACTGGCTCAGAGAATTTCAATTATTGGTATCATTCACTCAGGATTGTCTTACGAGTGACTGGTCAACTTGAAATCTTGAAGACGCATTGTCCTGCTGAACCAACTGACCCTGAAGCTACTGATGCTGCTAAGGCTGATTGAAAAATAGTTTGTAAGGAACATATTGATGTGGCCGCAATGATGTTAGGGGCGATGTCACCTGCTTTACAAAGGCAGTTTGAAGAATTCTTCCCCATGGACATGATTGATGAACTAAAGAAACTATATGAGAAACCATCAAATGTAGATATTTACGATTTGATGGAGTCTCTACATGGTTGTAAGCAGGGTGATGGTGAACCTGTGAATACTCATGTGTTGAAAATGAAGAGTTTCATGGATCAACTACAAACACTTAGTAAACCCTATGACAATGATATGGCTGTGAACTTAATCAATAGATCCCTTAATAAGGAATTTAGTGGTTTTGTGAGGAACTTCAATATGCATTGCGTGGGAAAGACAGTAAGTGAATTGCACGCACTGCTCATTGATTATGAGAAAGGTTTACCACAAAAGGCTCCTACACCCCAAGTACTAGCTATTCAAGGGGGTTGAATTAACAAGCCAAATGCGAACAAGAAGAAGGGTAAGGGTAAGGCTGATAAGAATAAGCAAGTTATGGCTTATCAACCACCTCAACCTAAGAAGAACCCTCCTAAGAAGGATAATCCGAAGAAGGATCAAGGATGCCATTACTGCAAAGTGATGGGTCACTGGAAGAGGAATTGTCCTCTTTATCTCGATGACTTGCGAAATAATAAGGTTAAGAAGACTGGGCACATGGGCGCCAGTACTTCAGGTGTCTTATTTGTCATTGAATTATTTACTTTATCTCATAAATTAAATTCCTGGGTATATGATACTGGATGTGGTATTAACATTTGTAATACACTACAGGGGTTTAGAGAGGAAAGGAGACTGTCTTATGGGGAGCAATTTCTGCATGTGGGCAATGGAGCACAAGCAGCAGTTGAAGCCATAGGAATGTTTAATTTAGTTTTAGCTTCTGGTTTAGTACTGATTTTAAACAATTGTCATTATGCACCTTCTATTATTAGAGGTTTTGTTTCCTTTTCATGTTTGTTGGATCTTGGTTTTAATCATACTATTGATGGCAATAAAATTTCTGTTTCTTTAAATGGTGTATTTTATTTTAATGTTGTTGCTGTGAATGGTGTGTTTGAATTTGATATGAATGATTGTATGTCCAACAATAATAATAATTCAATGTACAACATTAGTAAGAGAATGAAGTATGACTTGAATTCTTCATACCTTTGGCACTGTAGACTTGCCCATATAGGCAAGACTCGCATGCAAAAGCTGCAACAAGATGGGCTTTTGAAAAATATCAATGATGAGTCATTTGATAAGTGTGAGTTTTGTATTTCTGGGAAGATGACTAAGAAACCTTTTCATAGCAATATGGAAAGAGCTTCAGATCTACTTGGTTTGATACATACTGATGTGTGTGGACCACTTAGACATGTGTCAAGGAGAGGTGTTGTCTACTTCTTAACTTTTACAGATGATTTTAGCCGTTATGGTTATGTTTATTTACTTAAACATAAACATGAGGTGTTTGAAACATTTAAAGTTTTCAAAGCAGAAGTAGAGTTGCAATTAGGAAAGAAGATTAAAGCTCTTCGTTCTGATCGAGGTGGTGAATACCTTAGTCAAGATTTTAAAGATTTCTTAACTGAGAATGGAATTGTCCAGAATCTCACATCTCCATATACTCCACAACAAAATGGTGTATCTGAGAGAAGGAATTGTACATTGTTGGACATGGTTCGATCAATGTATAATCTTACTAATCTTCCTTTGTCTTTTTGGGATTATGCTCTTGAATCCGCTGTTCGTATTTTAAATATGGTTCCCACAAAGAAGGTTGATAAGACACCATATGAGATGTGGACTGGAAAGGCTCCGAACTTGTCTTATTTAAAGGTCTGGGTTGTGATGCGTATGTTAAACGTGACTCACAAGATAAACTCCAACAAAGATTTGTAAAGTGCATTTTTGTAGGATACCCAAAGGAAACAATGGGTTACTACTTTTACTACCCACCTGAGAACAAAGTATTTGTTGCTAGGTATGGAGACTTTCTTGAAAGTGATCTTGTATCTCAAGAAGTCAGTGGGAGAGTATATGATCTAGAATATGATCAAGATAATGCATTACCTTCAGAAAATACTAGCACACTTCCTGTAGAACCTGAAAGTCTGGGTCCTCCACCGGAAGTTGAAGTAGTTCCCATTCGCAGATCTTCTAGACCTGTGAAAGCTCCTAACCGTCTATGTCTTAATGTAGAGGTTGAGGAAAATTTACTAGGGGATCTTAATGAACCTACTAGTTATAGAGCTGCCATTAATAGTCCTGAAAAGGAAAAATGGAAAGCTGCTATGAATGGGGAAATACAATCCATGCATGATAATGAAGTCTGGACAGAAGTAGACCTTCCTCCTGGTGCCAAGGTAGTTGGGAGTAAATGGCTCTACAAGATTAAGACTGACATGGATGGAAATGCACATACTTATAAGGCTCGTCTGGTTGCTAAAGATTTTACTTAAACTTTTGGAATTGATTACGAGGAGACTTTTTCTCCTGTAGCAGACATGAGAGCTATAAGGATTCTCATAGCTATAGCAGCGTACTATGACTATGAGATATGGCAAATGGATGTGAAAACCGCTTTCTTAAATGGTCATCTAGATGAAGACATCTATATGGCACAACCAGAAGGGTTTGAAAATCCAAAGTTTCCAAATCGTGTATGCAAACTTCAAAGATTCATTTATGGATTGAAGCAAGCATCACGACAATGGAACAAGAGATTTGATGCTGAGATCAAAAAGTCTGGATTTACTCAGAATTTTGATGAGCCATGTGTGTATCACAAAGCTAGTGGGAGTGATAATGTAATTTTCCTAATTTTATATGTTGATGACATATTGATCATGGGAAAAGACATTCCAAGTTTGCAAAAAGTTAAGGCATATCTTGGAAAGTGCTTTTCTATGAATGATTTAGGAGAAGCTGCATACATTCTGGGAATCAAAATCTATAGAGATAGATCAAGGCGGTTAATTGGATTAAGTCAAAGTGCTTACATTGACAAAATATTGAAAAGGTTCAATATGCAAAATTCCAAGAAAGGATATTTGCCGATGGAAGTAAAACATGGCTTATGTGATGAGTTTTGTACTTCAACACCTGCTAAGGTGGCTTGCATGAGTAAAGTTCCTTATGCTTCGGCTGTAGGATCTATTATGTATGCGGTAAAATGCACAAGGCCAGATGTGGCGTTTGCTCAAAATATCACCAGTCATTTTCAACAGAATCCAGGTGAAAAACATTGGATTGCTGTTAAGCATATTATTAAGTATTTGAGAAATACAAGAGATATGTTTTTGGTATATGGTGGAGAACCAACTGCAGAACATGGTGTTACAGGATTCTGTGATGCGTCCTTTCAAAGTAATAAAGATGATTCGAAGTCTCAGACGGGTTATGTCTTTGTTATCAATGGAGGAGCAGTAAACTGGAAGAGCAAGAAGCATAGTACAATTGCGATGTCTACGACAGAAGCTGAATACATTGCTGCTATGGAGGCTGTTTGGATTAGGAAATTCGTTTCAGGGCTTGGTGTTATGCCTTCAATTGAATTACCTATTAATATGTATTGTGACAATTCTGCTGCAATCATATTTGCCAACGAACCTGGAGTCATGAGAGACACCAGACATTTTCTACGGAAGTATCACTTTGTTTGTGAAAAGGTTAACGAAGGTGAAATAAATCTGCTGAAAGTTCACACAGATGATAACTTAGCTGATCCATTCACTAAGGCTTTGGCGAAAGAAAAGCTTAATGAATTAGCCAACGGAATTGGACTTAAATTAGCTAGTAGTTTCATGCATAACTGTGATTAGTATTTGGATAAAGGATATTGTAAACAACTATTATTTTAATGAAATAAAGTATGTTGGTATGTTTATTTCTATTGTTAATTATTGTTGTTCTATTTTTGCATGTTTAAATCCATGAATAAGAGTTATTCTAAATTGTCCATTGTCAGTTAATAATATGGGAATATTATTAAATTCAGACAAATATGAAGGTTGGTATAATATATTTAAAGTATATTGATGCGTAGTCATGCCATTTCATATGATATTCGAGGATACTGAATATAGGACTTATCCCGACTATATGATGTTACTTTATGGATCTTGTCATTAAGTAAATCATAAGAAGTTATCCTCAGACTTGTGATACAAGATAACGGTCATAAATGTAGTACATTTTTGTGGAACAACTTAACTCTATACGTAACTGGTAGTCATAAAGGTTGTTTACGGAAGTGTTAAAAAGTTTGTGTGTTTTGCTTGTAGTCAATATAGAATTTGTTCCTTCAAATTAATTTTTGAAGTTTAAATACTGTTGGGCCCCTCGTAGGGTTGTCAAGGTGTTTGCGTGGCCACGCCCAAGGTCTTTCCTGAAAGGTTCAGAAGATTTGGTAATCTTGTCAATCACTAACAACGAGAAACAGAATGGTTAAATAAGGAATGACCTAGATCCATATCATTATTAACGTGGTATTAGAAACAAAGGGATAATAATAATGAGAAATCATTAAAAGGTTTTCCAGGAGCCTTACTTGAGTTGTACTAGAGGCATCGGCGTGTTGCAAGACTCTAACCGATGTGATCACACTATTATGATATGTCTAAGTGGGAGTTGTTAGTTTTATAGACATTAAAATAATAGTTGTGTGTTAGGATCGAACTCGAGATCACGGGATTGCACACAATACGTATGAAGAGTAAAAGAATAATTATTTATAAATGTTATATGTAATTATTAATAAACACAAAACTAGTAACGACCGTTAGTATTTAACGGAGAATGACTAACGACCGTTAGACAAAGATTAGGAAAGTAATACTTGTAAATAATTGGAAACAAGAGAAGGTTCCGGAATCCCTTGGGGATACCAATACCGATCGGCCAAGGGGTGTTCCCCACCTCTTTTGTGCCTTGAGCTCCAAGTATTCACTAGTATATAAACACTTCATGGGTTATTGTTTTTCTCATAACTTGTACACACACAATAGGTGTTTTTCTTTCTCTCTTCTTGTCCCAAAATCGATCCAACCTCAATCCCATCTTAGGGATTTGATTTTCATAAGCTTATAAAGTTTTTGTGTTTAGTTTACTTGTATAAACTTTTACTTGAATTAGTACGTGTGTACAAGAACGCAACACACTACTGTTTGATTCTTGGATTGAATTACAAAAGACGTAAGGGGTAATTCTTATAATCCACATAAAACCTAATTAGGGTTCTTGATTTGAAGATTGCATTTGATTCTTGTTCGGGCTAGAATCACAAAGGTATGTTTACTTTTATATTTGATTAATTAATACATATTATATGATCTTGTAATTGCTTCCGCTATGCTCACTTGATGTGTTTGGTTTATTTTATATGATTGTCATGATATCATATTTCCAATATCTTGTACCTTGGAGTCCTAGTCTATGTAACTGTACCTATAATAGCCACATAGTCTTTACTAGTTTGGCCTTGGGAGGAAGCTAGGAAGCTATGGTTGGCTATGTAGGAGGTATATCACAGTGTGGATGTACCATAAAGTAGGGCTTCCCTTTGTAAAGGGTAAATGGTCTTGGAGGGGAGTGTAAGCAGTGTGGAATTGAGAGTGGTGAAAGATGACACTTCATGGTCCATGCTTTACATTCCTACAGATGGTAAGGTTGGTCCTCACTAAAGGAGAGTGTTCCTAGTTATATGAAGCCATTCTTTGAGATGGAAATGTAGTATAACTAGCAGAGCCCTTCTGTGGAGAGGTTATGGGTGCCTAGTGAAGCCATTAACCCATTCTTACTATGGTTACTGTGGGTGCGGGTTGAGTGACCATGAGAAGAGAGTAAGATGGAAATGTAGCTAGATGATAAGGTGCAATAAAAGGTGAATTGAAATGCTGTTGAATGATGTGGTTTAAACAGTTTTGGTATGTATACTGGTATAAAGGTTTTAGTAGAGCTAGTATTGACAGATATCTTGACAAGCTTGTCAGATATATGATGTATGGTTTAGTGATGTTTGATATGTGCTATATGATAGTTCATGTATTGTTTCAGTTTCTTGTATCAGATTTGGAGCCGGTTCCAAATCTTACTATCCTATTTCTAACATGTACATATTTTAGAAGTTAATATAAGATCACATTTGAAAAAAAAAAAACAAACTTAACTAGTTTTGTACCTTTTAGTTATTATCCATCACTCTGCTGCTTGGCATTAGAACCATCCTCGTCACCACTTTTGGTTTACGTTTAGTTGTTAGAAATAACGTCAGACAAATTATATATTGACGTTTTAAAAATTAGTTATGTTTACTTTAACCACTTACGAAGGAAAATGGCCTATTTAATGTTTTAAGATACATGCTTCACTGATTTCTCATTTAGATCGAAGTATCTATGTATTCTAATAAACACCACTTTTGTACCACCCATCTAAGCTTAATATAATTAAATTTTCAGACGTGGCCTTCCTTATATACAACTTTATTACAACTCCCTAATGCATACATCTATAATAAAATTAAATGGAAATGCGTTTCACCTTTTTTCACCTATATTTGTAAACATTCAAAGGTATTAAACACCCACCAATAACTGTTCTTCATCCATTGAAATTAGGAGCGTGTAAATCTCCATTTAATGTTATACGCATCATAAAATTCAACCAAATTTGCAATCATCTCCAAAAATAAACTTATGATTAGGTTTTGGAATTGTGTCCTTGATTTTCTCCAACAATACAATGGATACCAAACCCGAAGTTTGCTGGCATCGTGTTGAAAAAGGTAATGATCTTGCTCTTTTACAACTTTCTATCGATATATTTGAATTATGTATTTCTTATTTTTTACTTTTGATAATAGCTTATATGATAAAAATCCGTGAAAAAGTATTAGGCCAAAAGTAGTAATTAGCCTCAATAATTTAGTTTTCAATTACAACAATAATCATATGTTTTCAATTAATTTGTTAGTTTAATTCAATTTTGTTGTTCGTATGATCAACAGGATGTATATTGAACAAAACCCTAAAAATATGATTTGGGGATTCTTTTAGGTTCTTTTAAATGAATGAAACATATGTATCAAAAATTAAATTTCCATGTTTAGGTGATTTTCCGGTGGTAATATTGGAAGCAATATCAATAATTTTTGATATTTTATTTTTATCAGCTAATCAAAATATTAAAAGCTTATAATAATTTGTTCACTAATTTTAGGAGGTTTCACACTATAAATTGACGATGGCATTGGTGCTAAAGGTGTACCTCACAATTACTAATCTCACTACTCAATATCAAACCAAACAATGTCTACTCGTTTCTGGGTTCATCAACGATTTATCAGCTGTTAAGGACAACATCAAGCTACGAGTACGCATTCTTCGTACTTGGATGCAACCAATGTTTAGCAAGCCACATGTCATTAACATGGAGATGATTGTTTTTTATGAACAGGCAAGTAATCATTCTTATAGTTTCTTCCTTATAAAATTCATATTGCATTTTAAATGTAAATGGTTAGTTGATTTATGTTTCTTCTGTAATTTTGATGTGCATAATACAAAAATTATTGGTATGCCAGAATACAAGGATGCAAGCAACGGTGAGGATGGCTTTGGTGAGTGGGTTCAAACATCAATTAGAAGAGGGCAATACTGTCACTCTTCAGCGTTATAGTCTTGGGGAGATCCAACCTAAGTTCCGTATCGTTGCTAAACCTCTCCGCCTTAGTTTCCTTTCGAATACTATAATAGGAAAGTGCGAAGATTTTACTGGGTCTATGTATGGGTTTGACTTCAGACCCTTTCGAACCATTACTTCGCTAAAGAATGAAGAAAATGGCCAATTTGGTATGTGTAGCCTTTCATTTGAATAGTTTGTTTCTATACAAGATGTTATGTTATGCATTTGAATGTTATGTAAACCAATTGACAATTATTTTGTATGGACATTATGTAGATGTCATAGGCCAAGTTGTTGCTTGTGAAGAGCTTGATAACTATGACAAGAACGGCAAGGCTGGCAAGAAAAAACCCATCACGATCATTGATGCTGAGTAAGTCATTATAATAAAGTTTATTTAGTTTCATCTAGATACATAACATATTTACTGTTCAAATAATATTTTAATACCCGTTATATTTGTAGGGGCATTAAGCTGAGTTGTACCTTGTGGGGTACTTTTGCTCAACAATTTGCGGACTTTTTGAACAAATGCTCTGATCATGGTAAGATTATTGCTGTCGTGCAGCTTGGTATGATGAAAATCTGGGATGGTACGTTCAACTTCATCTGTTATTAATGCTAATTTTTAATTTTTGTGATACATTCTCTCAATATGTAACGCCCCATGATAAAACTATTTTTTTTGTCTATTTAAATTCATACACAGGAAAAATGGGTATCCAAAATGGGTTTAATGGAACAAGGTTGTTCCTCTTTAATGGGAACGACAATATCTCCGGACCTGAATTTCAGGATATAGATGCTTTTAGACAAAGGTATAAAAAAACAAATTTGATTATGGTCTTTTACATTTACATACACTATTTGATATTGCATTGCATTCTTATAGTTTCTTCCTTATAAAATTCATATTGCATCACATAAATGGTTATTTTATTTATGTTTCTTTTGTAATTTTCATGCTTTTAGACAATGGTGTAAAAAAAACAAATTTAATTATGCTCTCTTCCATTTACACAAACTGTTTCATAACAAAAATATGTTATTCCATATGTAGTTTGGTTGTTGCTCAACAAACTGAGGATTCTCAACAAACTGCATCACGTATCTCTACTGCTTCAAAAAATTCAATGAAAGATGATTTTGTCACAAAATTTCAGTTGAGAAACGTTGCGGAACTTTTGGATGTCGGTCAGGTAAAAACCATACTTCAAGCAACTTTCTTTGTTTTTTTTGTGAATAATAACTGTTCAATTTAACCTTTGTCACAATCTATATACCACCAACCGTATGCGCACCTTTAACATAACATTGTTATACATTGATGCAGGGTGTTCCGTCCATTATTGTTGGTACTATATGTGCTATCCAAGAGGAAGAAGGATGGTGGTATCTGGGATGCAGGACATGCAGAAAGAAGGTGGTTAAGTCAGCAGATATCGTTGACCTTGAATCCGATACCACACCAAAACCGGCTGGCGGTCCTAATGAATGGTGGTGCTCCAAGTGCAATGCTAATGTTACATCCATCAAAACCCAGTGAGTTTGCAGTTTCTTTATAGTGCCATCTGCTATAATTCAATCAATATTTCCACACTTTATTTATAATATGTGTATTCAGGTTCCGATTGCAGGTGAGGGTCCAAGATGATACTGGCACTGTATCAGTTTGTCTCTTCAATGATGAGGTGCAGGCTATTCTTAATAACGTAACTGCGTACCAGTTGGTGGAGAAATATGGCAAGGTAGTCGAGATTAGTAATAACATTTAAATTTTATTAATCCCAATGCATAACATTAAATTGATAAAGCATTTCTTTTGTGTCATGTAGTCTGATGCTGTCTTCCCACCAGAGATTATGGACATGGTTGATAAGAAATTTGTTTTGAAGGTGTCAGTTGATGCTAAAAACAAAGAAAAACTAATGCCTGTTTTCAATGTGTTACGTTTGTCTGACGATCCGGTTATCATAGAATCTGTCTGTGCTGCTGCTACACCCGAGAAGGTAATAATTGAATTTTACATGTTATACAATTTTAAACAAACGTATTCTTTTTCTGGGTCTTAAACAAATTAAGCTTTTCCTTTGTTTTTTGTAGTTTGGCTATCAGCATGATAATGAATCCACCAGTTCAAAGAAAGTGGATGTGGTATCGTTTGTAAGTATACTTATTTAATGGCAGTACTCAAGTTATTTTGTACAACATTTTGTTGCCATGTCTGAAATAAACATCTTATGTATGTTCTTTTCATTTATTATTATTGCCAGGATTTGGAGTCCCAAACCGATGAAAACACAACGCCACTTAATGGCCTAAAAAATGGCGTTGCGAATTTTGACCAGTCGTCTTCTGAAACGACATCTCAAGAAAAGAGGAAGGTGGATGCAGTTGAGCAGCCTGACTTGCTTGAAGGCGAAGAAAATAGTGCAACAAAAAAGGGAAAGTTATTACTCGAAAAGGAAATTAAAGTTGAGAAACCTTGAACTATTGATCGCATTAGTTTCAGCTTCACTACGATGATGCTTAAATGCCGATGCAATGACACATAAAAATACATTGCTGTTTGTTTCTTTCGTTTATCATTCCGTTTTATCGCGTTTGCGATAGTGTTTGAACTTTTATTATGTGTGGTTTCTTATTATGAATAATTCATCAAGACTTGGTGCACCATCAATGTTAGTTATTTTGATTTTACCTTTGATTATTCTGATGATGGACTATTTCTATTCATAATAAACAAAAATTTTTGCCATGCTTAACAGACATTTCATGCATACTCTACCTGTTTTTCGTTATGCATTTCATTTTTCCAGGTTTTAAATATGTTAGGATTGCAACCATATGGGTTCATCAACTTTGCGGTATGATGTTTTTATCAGAAAGATGGTTTAATAGAACAAGGAATGTATAGTTTCATCAAACATTAAAATGTTTGGTGAAACAAATTTTTTACTTATTTACCATATAACATTTTCTATAAAATATGACATTCAATTTGACACACTCAATTGATTATGTATTCTGTTATTAGGAATAATAAATATTTCTTTATTACAACATTGTTTATGCTACACTTTCCTGTACATTATAATCCACCCTTTTTGATTCTTTTAAGCTGGACATTGTATTTTATGCAAAACGAAATAAAATATATCATGACTTCAACAAAAGTTTGCTTCTACCTCCTTGACATGTTCAGTTTCTGTGACCAAAATTGGCCATTTGATGGAATGCCTTATTCAAAGTTAACTCTGGAAGTAAAATAAACTGTAATCTAAATAATGTCACAAAACTAAAGTCAAATATACAAAGCATAATGTAGTTGTAGTAATATTACTTTAATAACATATCGTTAGGATTCCAAATGACAAGGAGTACAGAACACAAAATATAAAACATTAACATTCCTAATACATATTCGAATAACATGTTTAACCATAAAAGCTGCTGTCATAAACAAAGACATCAAAAAGTCTTAAAAGATATGTCTTAACACATTTCAAATACAGGAATTTCAACCTGCTTGCGTGACGGCAATGAAACTCGGTTGTCTTTCACAATGTCAACAAGCTTGAACCTAACCATTTTGTTAGGCTCCCATTCACATAACTTAACAATGTCCTTCCATCTGCAATTTATGGTGACATGGTTCTTGCCGTTAGGCCTGTCACTGTGGTATTCCAGATCAACATCTACATAAAACTCCTTTCTTCCTTCGTATTGCAAAAGTGCATTATGGTATTTCCACATTTCATGTTCTTTGGTGAATTCATGAGGTATGTTCTGCATTAATATTACAACTATTATAAACAACTACCTCAACTTATAGTAAAGACCAAATGCGGATTAATATATTTATGCAACATCGCCATGTATTAACAGTAAAATACCTGAACTTATACTTAACTACTTAAGCAATTCGTATTATAACTGTGCTAAACATAACGCATACATGTCTTTCAAAATAGTAACTTCAATATTAGATGTCTTTCTGAACGATTAGATACTATTACATATCTCAGTCAACTTCGCTACCAAAGAGCCAATATGTTAGCCTTCACCATAAATTTGATTGGATGATAGTGAAACAAATCAACGTGATTCTTGATAATGAACTATATATATGGGTCCGTGCAGAATCAAGTGCATAATGACTAAATTGATAATATGAATAGAATACTTACCAGACGACATTTGTCGGTCACGTACGCCAAAATTGGAGCATAAAAACAATCCTGGTCATTGTCGTGCTCTGTGTGACCCTCCCATTCGCACATGTGTTCCATTCTTTTATCTAAATATGGGAAAATTAAATAAAATTATTATATGAAAATAATTTTACATGTAGCAGCATGTCAATCATACTATACATATTCAAAATCTATTTTAAATTACCTTTGTCTTCCCGTACTCTAATAAACGGCTTTCTCCAGTTCAGTGGCATACGTTCTACCCTATCATGACGCATCTCCATTCCGGTATCATCAAATGGCATCATGGCAACTTG
This sequence comes from Artemisia argyi, assembly GCA_030686995.1. Taxonomy (NCBI): domain Eukaryota; kingdom Viridiplantae; phylum Streptophyta; class Magnoliopsida; order Asterales; family Asteraceae; genus Artemisia; species Artemisia argyi. Next base: position 166,828,901 of record CM060698.1, on the reverse strand, counting down.
ATTGTTTAACAAGTTTGTGAAAACCATTTTGCTCCCAGCCAAGAGGTTTTGAACGTGAACTAAGACATGCCATCCTTGTCCTGAAAACACGTGCACATGTCTCTGTTCATCCAGTAGGTCAATCTTACGATGAGTGACAGTTGCTACCACAACCCCACTTACAAGAACCCGTAATTCCGGATTGTCAGTGTTGCTTAGGAACCCGGATGGAATGTGCTACGTCACAATAAATTTAAAAAAGAATGTCAGGTAAAAGAATGGTTGTCATAAATTTCCCAATACACATATACCATTAATATGGGTACGAATTACCGGCGATTCTTCAAGGTGTTCCAAAGTAGCCATCCATCGACACTGTCGGTAACCTACCACATTGAGGTTGTATCCATTCAATTCAGTTCCAGAATTGTCGTACGCTGTTACATAGTACGAGTCCTCTTCTTCACGAATGAAGTGGCATGTGGTCACGTGTCGGTATTTGCTGTCGTCTAAGAACTTGCGCCACTCAATATCATACAACTTCAAGCGATTTCCCCCAGCCATCTTTGTGTACACCTTATGTTTAGTTCTGCCATTGTGGATTAAGTAAATCCATCCTTTCTTAGGGTACAGTCTTTCCGTAAAGAACGTAGGAAGAAGCTGTAAAATAAATATAGAATGTATAGTGTCTTGAATAAACTTATAAGTTCTAAAATTACTTCAATGACAAAATACCTGTAGTGTGCGAATGTTTCGTTGGTTTGCCTCCACCAAAAACTGAATGTTCATTCTATTTAATAAAACCACAAACTACATATTGTCAATAACTTTTCGTGTACATGCATATGTACATTACTATACATATCAAAAGTAATACATGATCAATACATGTACCTTATGAAACAAACTACATAAAATTAAAATTATGTTACCAAAAAATTAAAAATGTTTTTTTCAAAATTATACATGAGTCTATACTATACCTAAACTACCTTCCCGCCATTCTTTCATACAATGTTGATTCAACCAACCCAGATGCATAACCCAATCTTCCTTAAGTACTTAACCAAGTCGTATTATAACTCTGCCGAACATAAGGCATACATGTCTTTGAAAATAGTAACTTCAATATTAGATGTTTGTCAATACGATTACCTACTATTACATATTTCATTAAACATGTTTTTTTTAAAATAATCCTAACATCAATCAGAATAAAATTACTTAGATTAGTAAAATCAACATACATCTTATATCTTATTAAATTATATAACATCAAAACAAATCTTATGATCGCGACTGTTAACCCTAACAAATCATGTTTTGATGTGATCAGAGTATGCAATAATATAATTCACTTTAAACCTTTACAACCTACTACACATGCAATCTAAATCGATTATTGTATGGTAACCGAACCAATTTTCATCATTATCTTTGTTCTAACACTTTACTTTAAGATTCAAATCTTATAAATGCCCACGCAATCGTTATATTAGTAACAGACTTAAAAGGAAAACAAATTAACAAAAAAAAAAAAAAAAAAAAAAAAAAAAAGCATGGTTAACCTGGCGGTGATGGTAATGTTCTTGAAAGAGAGAGTAGGAGGAGATAATTCGTTTGGTCTGGATTGTGTAAATGGAAAGTCAATAATGGGTATATTGGTTCTATAAATTACATGCCGTATTATCACACATTACAAGATACAAGTTGGTTAGCCCAATGATGATATGCATTAATATTGATACAAGTTGGTTTTAACACAAATACTTTTTTTAATTTTTATGGTATCACATAAGTATAACTAATATAATGATACAAGTTTCTTTTATAACAAAATTTTAGTGACGATTTACTATACAAGTGAAATTTAAATTACAATTATCGTCATGCATTTTTTTAAAAACTATTCAAATAATTGTCTAAAATAGATAGCTTTTAATGTTTATAAATCATTTCTATAATTATGAAAATGGTCTATACTATAAATTATGTTCACAAACTATCTTCATCATATTATACACTACAATGCCTTTACGATTCAACGTTGGTAATCGTAGGATTATCGCTTACAAGTAAGTTATCTATTTTGCTTTTTAAGCATTTGTCGTAAATTTCATTTTAACTAATCGCTTCATTTTAAACTTTAATAGTGAATGGGGTGTTGCTCCTCCTACGATTGAAATATGCATTCATCATGGTGGTAGAGTTGTAACTACAAACGTTTATTACGATTACTGGGGTGGCGATGAACTTATGATCTGCAATGTTTCAACACATAATTTAACACTCACCGCCGTTAGACGATTAGTTGCGCAACATCTTAGTCAATATACTGATGTTTTTGCTTATTGCATGCGTGTTCCAACTGTCCAAATGGAAGAAGAACATAGTCTTCGTAAGATAGAATATGAATGGTATATTGACGCCTGGCTATCCGACATTCAACTTGGTCAGGCACTTGATATATATTTGGCTCATCGTCGTTATCCGACCCTTATTGACCCAAATCGTCAAAGATGGCTGCTAAGACGATGGGAAACAAATGGTTGGATTAGTGGACATGTTGAGGCGAATCGAAGGGCTGATCGATTGTCTGCTCCGAGACGTCATGAATCACATTAATTACCATTTCATTTTTCAATATTACCATAATTCATGCTTACTTATATAATTTTCTTCGAACAAATAATAGTAAGAAGACCATGTACAATCCTACTCAAATGTTGCTGAATCGAATGTAACATTTAACCATTTCTACTATTTGTAAAAGTTACTATATATTGCTTTTAACTAACTCAAAATTACGTTAATAACATGTTTGACACAATTAACATAAAGTATAATCCTATCAAATATACCACATAACTTTTTTTATTTTTCATATCCTTTCCTAATACTTAATTTATGTTTTAAATAACATTCCTATAAAATATGTATTTAAAACCGTTAAATCAAAACAAATTAGAATCAAATCACATAATATTTTAAAAACAGTTGATATACATATCATTTCCTAATTTTTGATAATCATCAAACTATAGAATACCAATACTCAATCACATACATCATCAATACATAACATACACATTTTCTTTTCAAGCTATGTCCAATACAAATTCATTGAATTCAACCAACGAAGGTGACTCTAATCAATCATCCAACCCTCCTGTTATTGGCACAAAAAATTAGCCAGTGATCGACATATCAAACGACGATGTGGTATACATTTGACATAAATTTAATTCGGTGATTTAACACGTTTTTTTTTTTTTTTTTTTATATATTTTTTACTTTATCATTTCAGGCCGTTCCCGTAACAAAAAAAACCTCGAAGATTAGTAAAGGATGGTAAGTTGGTAAACAACTATGCTGTTCGTAGTTTGGCTTCTCATCTCGATTTAGAAGAAGGGCGCCATGACTTAAACGAGGTAAAACCATATTAAATAATACTAACTTGGTTGAATATATTAACAAATTTTGTGAATCATGTCTAAATAATTTTGTTAGGAATCTGATGATGACAAACCTCTGCGGATAAAGCGCACATCCAAGGATACACAAACTTCTCTTTCCAAGAAGCATTTGTTTAAAGTTATTGATGACTCTTCTGATGAAGAGAAAAAAGAAGCCGAGGATGATTCAGTCATATTCGACAATTCAGTTGATTCTAAAGGTAAAAAGTTGTTCAAGAGGATGACATACTAATTGATCATTGTAATAATCATGATTATCATTTGGATGAATTTACTCATGACGATCATTTACATGATCAACAACACACTTTGATGTCACAAGATACAAACTTGGCTCTCATTAATGAAGAATCCGATGCAGATATTGATAACAAGAACAACACAAGCGACGACGCTGTGTGGGTTAATATCAACGAACCCCCACATGAACCTTTTCAAGTTTTAGCGAAAAATAACAAGTACATTAATGATGAAGCGGAAGAAACTTTACAAGGTACTGACGTGTCCGATAAAGATGATAATGACAGTTTCATTGATGACGAGTCTCTTGGGTATTATACTACCAATGATGAAGATAACGATGATGATTTTTGATGGTTGTGTTTTGTGTTTGATATGTATTGATGTTTCATCCCCTTAATAAGTTGTCTTACAATAATTTACTCATTTTGTAATTCAGTTTCCGTTTTTAAATACTACTCATCTCTGTTACTGAATATGATGAAGATTACTATAAATTTGTATTACCTGCAAGTCAATTATGTTAAATCAATAAACAATATTGTATGAAGAATCATTTGAAGTTATATCAAACAAATAAGTACAACTTATGTAAGGTACATATACTTTAACCATATTTCATTTCTTTCCAACGATATTTTCATGCCGAAACCAATGTAAGATATTTTTACTTTTACATAGCGACTAACATCGATAATCAAAAGTCCTAAACCAATGTAACATCTTTTATTATCAACATTTAGTAAGAAACATATGGATGACACCTTCAACATGTTATGAGAATTCAAAACATATAGCCATTATCATGTATAAAGACATGATTAAACTTAACACATAACCAAAATAGATAAGTCTTGAGTTTTATTATTACCGAAAACAAACAAACACTTGAAACCTTTAAACTAAAGACAAGTCATTCCTTGAACATCCTGAATCAACACATATCAAAGATTGGAATAAGCACCGGAAACTCGGGATCAACCGTCTCATCTAAATCTGTCATAAAGTCAACCAAGTGGAACCTTATCATTTTGTCTTTCCTGAAACGGCACTGCCTGTTAATATGCTTCCATTTGTCATTTGCGATCATTGCAAGTCCAAGACAACCGGAAACTCCATTCCACCGTACCGAACAATTTCATTGTCATACGTGAACAATTCAGTCTTATCAACATACTTAGCAGGTACAGTCTGCCATAAAAGATAGAACCACAAAATGTGATGTTACACATGTATAACTAAAAACTCATTTTAAGTATACAAGTAACTCGCAACCACCAAAAATTAAAACTACTCACCAAACGGTTTCTATCTAATACATAGGCCAGTATTGGACTATAAAAACAAGCATCTTCGTTCCTGTGCTTATCATGTCCTTCCCAGTCACATATGTGAAACATTCTTTTATCTGTTTTGATATGTATTAAGAAAATATGTTAAACTTATAGAGTAATACTTTTAATCTTTGATAGTAATTCATGTTATACTTTCTAAATAAATTATACGTACCTTTGGAATCCAATGGACCTCGACAGATAGGAAGCGCTTCATTCACTGGTGCTCTCGGAATGTTTTCAAAGCCTAAACCGAGTCCATTCCTTGCAAATGTAATCAACGACACACAATTACCACCCAGATTTGTGAAAGCAATTCTTTTCCCGGGTTCCAAGTGTTGGCTCTCAACAACAGTGTTCCAGCCATCTCCTTAGAACCTGTTTCCGTATTTTTTCGGATTAGCTGTTCCTGGAACATGAACACGACGATGCCTAACGATTGCTAAATTCATTCCACCCATCCTTAGATCATATTCATTTGTCAAAATATCTTGCAAGAAATCTTCGGGAAGCAACTACATAAATGTTTAGCGATGATGAGGTTACCAACTAAAACAAACTTAAACCAAATTCAATAATCGTGTATAAAAAAATTCATGTCGTATATACTTACCGGGGAATGTCCAATATTTACACCCATAGTTACGAAGCATCTCATTTGTCGTCTGCCTATCTCCGTCCGGTTGTATCCTCCACATTCAACACCAGAATCATCGTAGCTAGTTACATAATAAGTGTCTTCTTCTTGAAGGATGAAGTGTAAAACATCCACATTTGTGTACCTACTGTCTTTCACAAACTTGGCCCACTCCTCACCGTACATATTGTAAAGATTTCCAGTTGAGTTCACGGGTTTGATCCAAACCTTGTGCTTTGTCCCTCGATTGTGGATTAAGTACACCGACGGATTTCCATTGTAGAAGCTTTCACTAAATATATGCGATAAACGCTGAAAAGACAAACGATAAACATATTTTACTTACATTCCATGGTAACACTTTCATAAGGAATTGAAGTGAATTTATACATTATGACCATACTCGCATACCTATTTTTTCGCGAAATTTGCTTTGTTCACAGCAAACACGAATTGAAGACTCATCCTGTCAAAGTATGATTAAAATAAACACTATATTAGCTTAATTACTAATTGCCTCTTAACAATAAACCATCAATATATAGAAAACTACACTTGATACGAAGCACAAAATTATATTCTTCTTATGTTAAGGCTTGCTTATCAAATATACAAAACTGTATACCAACATTAACTTACTTATTTACAAATATATACATCCACTTACACAAATAATAGTTAGCTAAAATGTGCAATGTATCTAATTCTTTTACCTAAACTTTATAAACTTAATAAAGTTATGTTCAAAACCTTTTTACAAACACATATCAAATAACTCTCTACCAGTATATGTTTACTCAGTACAATCCTACATCATTGTAATCTACCTAACATAACGGATATAATTAAATAAAAAGTCATGAAACTACCTGCGATCATCGTAAGGCTGTTGAATCGAACTAAGATTAAAATTTTTTAGATTTTAACTATATTATTCGTGTGATAATTATTCACATGCAGATTAAGGTCAAATGAACAATCTAAGAAAAAACTCATGTTAAAAGCTTTTTTCCATTGACAAATCAAACAAGTCTATATGAAAACATGTTTAATCCTAACAGATATACTTCATTAAAAGACATTACTCTACTTAATCTATTGGTAAGCATATTAAAACATTGCAACTGTGTTATCATCTATTAATCATATAATTACTTACATGCAGATCACAAAATGAACTAAAGAATAATTTTCTTTAATAGTTGTAAATGATTTACCTGTTGTTGCGACACTTTTTTTTGGAGGAGTTGTTGATCATGTATGAATGAGACTTTCTGTCATAATTTTGCTTTAGTATCTCTCACAGACCAGTTACTAATATTAAGCTCTTCAATCATTACCTTTTCAATATAACACGCCTAATATATTTTCCATATTAAAAAAGTTCATTCATTAAAACTATTTGACCCGTCTTTTTAGTTTCTCATTAATAAGTTACCATGCTTAGCCCATTTGATTTGCCAGAAACGTATCATATCTTTAAACGAAATATATATGTTACAACCCATCTATTTTCTTGCTTTGACATTATTTCCCATGAACTAAAAAGTATTAACTTGGTTATGCAACATTTTAAGATGTACTTGGAATAATACATACATATACACATATGAACAATTTGTGAAATGAAAGCATCAACTATGTAAATTGTTATGTATAGAATTTTCCCTATAAATAGTCATGCAAAGTAACACATTCATCACAAACACACAGTTTATAATTCTTCTTCTATATGGTATCCTCTAAAGAAGAAGCCCTTGCAAACCTCTTTCAAAAGATTGTATTGAAACAATCTAATGAAAAATACTCAACCTCTGATCCGCTGAAAAGTAATGACAAAGTCGACAGTAAAGTTGTCGATGGTGAGACTAAAGAAAACTTTGAATTACATAAGGAATCGGCTGAAGCAAACGACTCATCAAATATAAAATTTGATGATAATACGTTTGTTTCTTCGCTATTTGAGCAGGGTGAATCTTCCAAAGAATCTGAAGGTACTACATTATTATTTTTACGATATACTCTAATTTTTTTTAACATGTTTCACATTAATTTTTTTCATATCAGATGACTTCGACCCAGCTCCTATTATTGACTGGCTAAGATTCAATGTTGGCGACGATGAAGCATGTCAAAAACTTCTAAACAGTTTGAAGACAAAGATCGATAAGGCAAATGATTTAATCAATAACCTACGTGCAATGGGTCATGATATAGATGACGACTATGTTGTTGACCTAAATTTCTTTGATGACGAATGAACTGTTGTTAGCCATCATCTGATTTCTTTCAGATTTCTTTTTTCTTATGTCATTGTAATAATTGAGTTTCATTAATAAGAAAAAAACTTGATAACTTTTGTGTAACAGAATTATGCTTTGAATGAATGTTTATTTTAAAAGGTTCCATCATTTTAGTTTTTTTATTCTACAATTAAGCCATGTATTAATCCTTTTCGATTTCAAATTTTCATCATATTAAATGATACAATATTATGTGAAATTAATGATATATTCGTATTAAATTTGATGATATATTTCAACTGAATGAAATAAACATATTTAATGTTAATTAATGATATACTCTTCATATAATTACCTAATATATGTCTCTGTAGAACTCTATATAAATTTTTGAATTCAATCTTTTCAAATACATATCCATAAAATTGTGATACAACATTTTATGCAAAACCTTAAATGTCACACCCCCAAAATAGGGTCCAGCGGAAGCATACATGTAGCTGGGGTGTAACTCAATCGGTATCACAACACAAGTACAAAAACGGTTTTCACTTTAATCGTTTAGAATAAAATCGTTTAATCAAAAATGTTAAATTTACATCATTAAAAGTAGTGCGGAAGTAGGCCCTTAAAATAGTTAAAAACGGTCCCCAAATGATTAAATCAGAGTCTTCTATGACCATGCCATGCCCTGCCAAAACCTCTTGTAGCGTGCCATTGGTTAAAACCTGAAAATACATGCTAAAGTGTCAACACAATGGTTGGTGAGTTCATAGAGTCTTGTGAAAAAGAATGTAATGCATTGAAATAAAGATTTCCCAGCAAAGGCATTGTAAATCCACTCAGTTCCAAGTCCCGCCATAAGAGACTTGTAACCTGTGTGTTTACAACCCACTGCCAAATGTAATATGTTTGTAATAAATCAGTCATGAGGTTGTTGCAAAGGCATCGTAATTCCGTAGTAATAGTGGTGGAAAAGTATCGTAATTCCATAAGTAATTTTCGTATGTACAATAGCCACAAGTATAAAGTGAACCGACATAAATGTCAAAAGTGCTACATTGTCTCTTAAGCTCATGACCCCGAAGCTAGACGATACTTGGCCCCAATGAGTGTTTATCAGGCACTCTAATAATAAAGACATGAAATGCATCTATAATTCTGTTGGAGCAACCCAAACACAGATGGAGGAGTCACCCTCAATAGATCTATTCACTCACTCTCGCTTGGAACTTAATTAACGGTCCATGAAATAATAAAGGGGACTTGTCCTGACGTGATAATAAGGAAACCTAAGCAATGTATGGAATTTGTAATACTTTGGCATTGTACGAAAGTAATTGAAGCAATGTATTCTCCCCCGTGGGATTCAAATCGTATAAAAGTATAACACGAGTATTTAAGCATGTATCTCCCCCAAAGAGTTTATAAAGTAATTAAACCAGTAAAAGTGGGGTTATGACTCACCTGATATGATGGTACCATGAACATGTAATGAGCTGAAAAACAAGGCGCGCACACTAGCCGCAACCTAATATGAATGATGTACGATCTACTTTAGATCATGAAATGATGTTATGAATGTCCATGCACATGTTTCCTATACCACTCTACTCTTTGAAAAATACTTGTTGTTATCAAAAATATACATTTCCAAGACTTAGGAAAAATATGGCTATTAGAAAAATAAAGCTAGTTGCAATATATATACTTATATATATATCGTATGTATCAATGTTCGTGTTGAAATCCTCGGGTTGAAATCCTTGAAATAACGCCTTGTAGTGATAAAAATATACTTGTAATAACTAATACTTTATTAGTTATAAAATTGGGTACTTGGTATTATTTTAGAAATCTAGAGTTACTACGTAGTTTTGGCGTTAATATTTATAAAAGCTGTCAAAATGAAATGAGTTTTGCCGATATTCAAACGTGAATATCTTTGTCGTTATAAGTCCGTTTTACTTGTTCTTTATATCCACGGTTACGTCTTAGTATGTAGTAATATATTTTAGAAAGATTGGCTCCTCCGGGTTACGTCTAAAGCCTCTTTTTGTCCGACGAAAAACGTCCAACAGCATGTATTTTTCCGGAAAATAGTTTTCGTCAATAAACTTGCAAAAATCATAACTTCTTCGTTATAAACTCTTTTTAATCCGTTCTTTCGCCTACGGATTCGTTTTTAAAAGTATTTTCTAAAAATTTTACCAAAGTTTCCTTTGTTTTTACTGATTTTCCAGAATTTAACAAAATGGGACAGCATGTTTATATAAGTGTTACAAATCCATTTCCAAGGTTCAAAACTAGTTTCAACCTCAACCAAAACTCTTGCAAACTCCACAAATCTATACAAATCCTACCATACACCTTCTTAGGGTGTCATGGGTTCCTAATGACTAGTAAACAAGTTAATTTAACAAAGGAACACCTAAAACCAATTCTAGGGTTTGTATGATCAAAAAGTATACAAAAATAAAGTGGTATAGCTAGTTTGTGCATGAAATTAAGCATGAATACCATGAGATACATATGTTAATTAGATGAAAACATGAAAATAAATTTGATAACTCACTTTGAAATATGAGGTGATTAAATGATGAGAAACCTTGGATTACTTGTGTTTTTGTTGTAAGATTCTTGATTAGGATGATGAAATGAACAACTTTGATGCTTTGTACTTTGAAAAATAATGGATTTTGGTTATGAAATGAAGTTGGGTCGTGGGTTTTGGTGGAGAAGAAGAGAAATGAGTTGCTTTGATCTAAAAAAAATATAAGTGTAGTGTATATGGTGTTTTTGTATAAAATATCTAATTTCAATGGCATTATTGTAAATAAATTGTCAAGTTCAAGTAACATGGATAAGGGGGGGGGGGGGGGGGGGGCTGCACATGGTGAGTTTTGGGATGAGTATGTAAGAAGCTTGGTGTTATCTGGGTCACGGAGTCGGTTTTGGTTCCGTTATTCGCAAAACGTAAAGTTTTAAACCGCGAAACGTAAATTCGGGCATCGTAAAAATATGAAACTTGAAAGAATGACTAAACTTGTCAAAATACTCCATAATAAAATAAAATGAATGGTAAGTTCCATCGGGTTGCTTAAACACTGTTAAAACTGGAAACGCGGGTCTAAAACGCGTAATTCGCGTAAAACGCTGAACTGGAAAACGTAAAATTCCAAAATACTGGGTAAATTAATGTAATAACTTTTATGATGATATAATGGATATAAAAATATGTCGGGACCATTGTGGGAATATTTAGATATATTCGTCGTGTTTATAAACCGTGTGTTAACGTTTATTATAAATAATTATAAGAAAAACGTTAAATGTATCAAATATATAAATTTGAAAATCCTAAGAGTGGTATAACATGTAAATGACCTACTGATGATATGCAGACTGTCTCTAGTCCGTATGCAGTGTCCTTAACACTAATGAAATGAATTCGCACCTAAACCAATCCGGTTACGCGAATTTGAATACCCGTAAACTAAATTTACGATGAAATGTATAATGCAAATGAATAGTGAAAACTTTTCCGGCAATGAATAGTGTTTAGTGAATAGTAAAATTCCTGAATGCTTTTCGAAATGTCAAACTGACACAAAAAATGATGAATAGTAAACTGATGAATAGTGTTTTGATGAATAGTGTTTTTCCAAAGTTCGGGAAATGACCTGAAATGGTGAGTTGTGACATTAAAACATCATCATTTGTCTAAAACACAAATCGTATTGTTTACCAATATCATCATGGATGATGAAAACACTCCACCAATCACCAGAAAACGTACATCAAATAGTCTTATGAATAGCAACTCTATAAACGCACAAAATCCTTCCATGTCAAACAAGAATTTAAGATCGTCTGTAGATGCAACTCAAAATTCTACTGACAATTCTCCACAACATATGTTGTTGGATTCCCGTTCAAGTGGTCGAAGAGTATCGTTGACAGAATTATTGAATTGTAAGTTTTTATTTTATAATTCTTTACACGTTTATTCTTATATTTTTTTTACCTGTGATACCTTTCTAACTATTTATTTTGCTTGCATTAGATTATCCTCTACAAGTAGATGTCGTTCCTTTGACGAATTCCAATACACAGCCAACATCATCAACCAAGAAGCAACAACCAAAGAAAGTAGGCAGACCACGTTTAGTGTTTAATCAACAGAGGCAGCCGCTATCCGACGTGACTAATAGTTAGTTTCTTTTAAATAAAATGCAACAACAAAATTTTGTTTCCTGCTACTTGTGAAGTTAATTCAATATCAAATATGCTAAACTGCTCTATTTGTTATTTGACATAGATCATCCACATCGACTAAATACATCATTACTTAATGAAATGTCAACTACAAGTTTTCCTTTAAACATTAATCAAGGTTTGCTTACTTTTATTATATAAGTATGTTTGTTTGTTATCTAACTTTCTTCAATTGTAATTCTTGATTGCTGATTCATATTATATTTGCAATATTCATTTAGGAAACACAGGTTATAATAGAAGAACCGTGTCGACCTACAATATTCACCCAACTCCTTTAGAAAATGGTAACTTATCAACTTATGTCTTTAGTTGCTTTTATTCAAAACTTAAGTAAGTCGTTTTGTTTGTCACTGTGCACAAATATATATTGTTACACTCACATTGCATGTTGCGCCGTCTATTTAAATAACAACACAATCTTATACGTCTCCAATCAGTACTTTCCAAACAAACAATACACCATTTGGGACGCATAAACAAGGTACATATTATGCATATTTAACACCTCAGAAACCGTCACTATATAGTGACTCATATTTTTCATGTTTAATTCTTCATTTTTAATTCTTCGTCTCTTACTGATATACTATTTGAATGTCAAATGTAGGCAGCAATGTACACATTAAACGCAACGTATCGCCTTACAACATTGACCCAATTCCTTTACACAATGGTATACTATAAGTACAATATTTACTATCTCATTGTTACATACGGTTGATAATGATGTGCACTTATTGAATGTTTTTATGCACAAACTATTACAGTTATATCTCAGGTTACACCGTCTACTGAAATAACACCACAACGACCTACGACTACTCCAATAAATACTAACACTTCACAATTATCACCGAATAACCCAGGTACATATTTTGCATTCTTCTCAGACCAGATCCTTTCTTAACTTTATTGCGATTACTTATTCGTTGTTGACGTTTTTACTTTGTTATTGCAAGATTTTTTCAACACACTAATCTAATCTTTTGTATATAATTAGGTACCAATTCTGTGAAAAGAAATGCTCCTCATGTAACTCTAATTGCTGCACTTCGCAAACGACAGGCTCCACTTAGTAACGTTTCAACAGGTACATTTGCAAAATTAAAATATTTTGACACTCAATTGGTTTTTGTCAAAACGTACCTATTTTTTTACCTAATATTATATTCACAGTTACTTTTCAAACACCCGTGCTTCGTAAAGTTACTGCGCGACCAACAAATACACAATCAACTGGCTTTACAACGGCCAATCCGGGGTTAACAGCACAAAAATCCACTTACGAAGCAGGAGAATCGTCAAGAAGATCAAAAAGGTCTAAGAGACCAACCATACATTCTCGCACTCCGATTCTTTTCAATCTTGATGATGATGGACACGTCAGGAAAGTATACGACAAATATGTCGGTGTATCTGAAGGTATAATTTTCACCATTATTTTATTGTCGGTACACACATTTCAGATTTATTATCATCCTTAATTAAAACACTCACTTTTACGCTTTCTAGAGTACTATGACCTTGGCGATCCTACGTTCGAATGTAAAGAATGCCATGCCCTCTTATGGGAAGCAGAAGCGAAAACAGGAAATACTAATCCGTCGGGAAAAGCTTATTCCATATGCTGTGGCAAGGGAAAAGTTTCTATTCCACAACCTCCTCCGGCTCCAAAACCATTGGTTGATTTATTTTTGAATGACGACACAAAAAGCCAAAATTTCAGAAATAATATTAGAACGTACAACAGCATGTTCGCTTTTACTTCAATGGGTGGCAAAGTTGATGACTCAATCAACAAAAAAGGACGTGGTCCGTATGTTTTCCGGTTACATGGTCAAACGTACCATAAAATTGGTAGTTTACTTCCGGAAAATAATGCTCCTCCAAAATTCGCACAGTTGTATATATATGACACGCAAAATGAAACCGAGAATAGAGCAGCTGCATTAAGGTAATGTCCTTTACATCGTTGATTATTGTTTCCACATATTTACAAAACAATATTTTTATTTTTACATTCTTACGTATTTTTTATCCCGTTATTCTATTAACCAGCGGTTCTGCTTCTGCTTCGTCTAATGCTTCTAATTCAAAGACACCTCTTGATCGAAACATTATCAATGAAGTAAAAGATATTTTGGATGGATCAAGTGATTTGGTCAAAACATTTAGAAGGGCACGTGACCGCTACACAGAAGACAACGAGCAGAATATAAGAATAAAGCTGGTAGTAAAGCGAGGCAAGAGTGGACGGCAATACACTCTTCCAACTGCCGATGAGGTTGCTGGTCTTATTGTTGGCGACATGGATGCATGTGCAGAGGATAGAGATATTGTGATAGAAAAGTTTGGTGAAGGTTTGCAGCGTATCAATATTTTTCATCCTATGTACCTTCCTTTGCAATACTCGTTGTTGATGCCACGTGCACAAGATGGATATTATTTAGGAATACCACATAGAAATAGATCGGGAGAACCGGGCACTGAAAATGATGACAAAACAGTTACTATGCGGCAGTGGTTTGCCTATCAGATACAGGACCGTCCGAATACAGAGAATTTATTCGTACGTGAAAGTCGTCTGTTCCAACAATTTCTTGTGGATGGTTTCGCTATGGTTGGGAGAGAGCGTATGTTTTTCCATCGTTCCAAACAGTCTAAACTAAGGTGTGATACGTACACAAATGTGCGTCAAACCGTTGCATCTGGAAATAGTGACACGTTCACAGTTGGAAAGCCTGTTATTCTGCCTTCTTCGTTCACTGGTGGTCCAAGGTACATGCAACAAAATTATATGGATGCGATGGCATTATGTAGGTGGTATGGTTGTCCAGATCTGTTTATAACGATCACAGGCAATCCTAAATGGCCTGTGTAACCACCGGTAAATTTTCACTTAAATTAAACTAATACTTATCCATTTTTTTCCCCGTCTAATTTTTTTTAACATTATTAGTTTAACTAATCATAACAATTAATTAATATGATGTAACTCATATTCTAAATAAATGGGTTCACTTGGTTTTGTTTTAAATAAATATTTTTAGATGTCAAGTACCAAAGTTTTCAACTCTTATTTACCACTTTACGTCATTCAACGTCTAAATTTAACATTTTCTATTTATTAAAGTGTTCATGAAAACTCTAAATTATTAAAATTATAACAAAACTCAAATTAATGATATTTTTTAAGAAATATCAGGGTACAAGTTTTTCAAGCTTAGGTACAAGCCAATAATGCATGACAACTAATTATTTATAAAACTCATTATAAACCTCAGTGTACTTATTTTCAAAGCCATTGTACAAGTCTTTTATGCACAAGTCCTCAAAATATAAATCAAAGTATAAGTCCTTAAATCTATAGTACAAGTAACTATTGCACAAAATCTAAAAATCACATTTTTTACTATATTTACATATCATAAAACTAACTTAAATTTACTTTAAATACTTAATTCTTAAACCTAATGTAAAACTCTAACTAACCTAATGTAGCCACGTCTCTTTGTTCCTTGGATATTTTGCACAAGTTAAACAGTTAGTTAGTTTTTATGGCCAACATTTTTCCACACCTTCACAAACTCCCTTTCGTTACATTTGGCTAAAATTGGTACTACAACACCTCACCTTGTCTCATTCCTTCACAACAAAATGATCTAGATGACTTGAAAACCATGGGCTTATCTCTATATAAATCGATTTCAACAAAAACCAAACCAAACAATTTAAATTAGCTACTTGGTAAATCTTAGGCCACAAGGATTTTACTAGCTCCAAGATACACCACCTCATCTTGTCTCCTTAATTTTTACCTATGGTCAAATATGATGGGAAGATTCTTTGGCCAAAACTTCGAACACCGTGCATCCAATTCAATTCTCCATATCACAACATGTGCACCATATAAATTTCAAGCTACACCTCACCTTGTTACATCTTCTAACTACATGATAACCTGGAACTATCAAGTAAGCCCTAAACCTCTATTTCCTTTCTCTTATACAAGTCGATCCTCATTTCCATTTTTGCTTCACCACCTATTCGAACCATACTAAACAGCCTCACACTCATATCCTACTGATATTAGAGACCTAATAGAAGCCAATCAAGAATACAGTGAAGCCTAGGAGAAAGAAGAAGCCTAGTATCCACTTTCCAATTCACATTGCTCAAAAACCTGATCTTAATCGAATTTAGAATCAAGTAAGTACTTCAAGTCTTTTCAATCACTTTTGTAAACTCTAAATACACATAAACATTATATTAGATAAGTCCTAATAATAACATAAGTCAAAAACCATGTTTCCAATATCTTTCTGATGTTAACAGTAAACAAACATATTCTTTTATGGTGTAACTTTTACTAAACCTTAAGCTACTTTATGAGACTCTTAAACAAGTTAAATAAGCAGAACATAAGTCTTAGGAATGAGCCACAAATTTTTACAAGGTTAAAACATGTTTTTCTTCTTTATGTTCTTGTCGCCCAAACAGTCCCAAACACCCCTTTGAAGCGTTATTTTTCAACTACGAGCCAAGAGCTTTAGGACCAACACTTTAGCCTTTTCAACCATCCCCTAGCACACTTCAAATTGCCCCCAAGACCTGGCCATAAAATATACATATAATGTTTTATTCTCGCGAGTCATTAGACCAAGCAAAACCCTTAAATAAAATATTTTCGACATATATATTAAACTAGGATCCTAATATTGATGATATATAATTTTGTGAGCATATATAAACTTAAAAATCAGTTAGGAGAAATAAAAACGAGAATCTAGGCTTTTGAATCACCTAAAACGGACAAACGAGTCAAAAGTTACGTCGATTTAAAGTTATATATAAACTTACTAAACTTTCTGTAACAGCAACAAACATCACATGAAACGAGGCCTTTCTGGTCCGTTTCGTCGAAAACTTAAAACAAGAAAGTTGTCCGGATCGTCGTTTTCTTCAAAAACTCTTTAGACCTCGAGTCATAAAAACGTATAACGAACGATGTTTTTATTTAAATTCAGAACTGATTTTTTAGAAAATACAACAGCAGACCTCAGTTTTGTGTGCTTAATTTCGAATAGTAAACGAGCTTGTAAAATACTAGATGTTGGCATGTTTAAAGACCACTAAGAGGGCTAAATATAGGAAAAAGGATCACCTAAATTGGTTAAGAAACGAGGGAGAACCAGCCACTTTTGTTGGGTCATTTCTGTGTCGAGTAAACTGTGGTTCAAGAGCTTTGAAAATTGTTTGTGACGTCTAGAGTTCGAACCAGGGTCTAATCTTTGGTAGAAATAGTCTTAAGACACTAATAGATGAGTTCGGATAAGAGTCGTAAAAAGTTTAGCAGCGATACCTAAGAAACAAAACGTTTTTGTATAAAAAGGACATCGGGTGTAAGTTATATTTGCATGAGGGGTATATATTGCCAAAACTATAAATAATTTTATATTTTGGACTAGAAATAAAATAAACTTAAGGTTAAGGGTAAAAGTTGCCATTTTTATATAGTTCAAGGGTAAAATTTGTCAACTTTAGAAACTTGAGGGTCTAAAATGAAAATATATCCTAATTATTATTTAATGTTATTATTATTATTATTATTATTTATTATTATTATTAAGTTTTATTTAAACCTAAAATATGTTTTGTACCATAACTAACAAACGAAGTATCCATTTAACGAACGGACGGAACCAAATCTTACAGATAAGAAAATATAATAAAATAATACTTTTGAAACTACATATTGGTTCAATAAAATATTTAACCATTAAACTAAAACGAAACGAACATTTAAAAACTAATATAATCAGCAACAATTACTGAGAACTTAATCTAATAACTCAGGTTTCAAGCCGGAGACGTTTATCAACTTCATTTAACTTTGTTTTCCATCCAGACTGCCCAGGTGAGTTCATAGTCCCACTTTTATACTGTTTTTCAAACTTGTGGGGAGATACATGCTATAAACCGAACGCAAGTATTTTCTGTATGCTATCCTGATCTTGTATTGCCTAAGTTAAACATTTTTGCCATTAAAAGTCCCTCATATCATGAACCATTAATCACTTGCGAGTGAACGCGAATATTGTGAATAGATCTATTGGAGGTTGACAGCCCATTTGAGCTAGCCGGATAGATAGCCTTCGTGCTAGCCGGATTGATAGCCAAATGCACATTATTTGAGAACTACTAGGAAGTTGGCAAGCTCCTACTCGAGGGCATTCTTACTTACATCATCATTATGATGTCGGTAATTTATATCATTTTATGATATCACACACATTAACGTTTGAGTTCATGAGGCTTAGTGCAATACGCTGCGTTACTACGTTGTTTTATAACTATTTGACTTGTGTTCAAACTATTACTCATTCATAAACACTGTGGATTCACTCAACCGTTGTGTTGACTTTTTAGCATGTTTATCTCAGGTCCATAACAAGCAAGGATGGCATGGAAGGGCATGGATACGGAAGGAAGGCTAAGATTTTATTATTCTTTCATAAATTATTGGATAAATTGTAAACTACTGGGATCTCATTTTGTAAACTCTGATATTTGAATAATAAAATCATTTTAACAATTCAATTATAGATTGTTTTTCTATTATTATAACTGTTGTACCGTCGAGTAACACCCAGCTTCAATTCCGCTGCGTATCCCAAACTTGGGGGTGTTACAGCCTGAGATTGAAAGATATATGCGGGAGCATAACCTTTCATCTACGGACAGGCCTGATGTGCTATGTCGAGTTTTTAAAATGAAACTCGACCAGCTGATAAAAGATGTCAAAGAGTTGCGTTTGTTCGGACGTGTTCAAGCGGGTATGGTTTTTATTTATACCACGTTTCACATTCATAAGAGTAGTATTATAACACAATATCTATAATCATAAGTTAAACTGATTTCATGTTAACTTGAACAATAAATTGCAGTGGTATACACAGTTGAATTTCAGAAAAGAGGCCTTCCCCACGCACATGTTTGTCTGTTTTTACATAAGGATGACAAGGTGCCAAACGCTAAACATATTGACAAACACATCTCCGCTGAGATACCCGATCCAAATGAGGATCCCGATTTGCACAAGTTGGTTTCTGATTTTATGATGCATGGTCCATGTGGTGTTGATGAGCCAAATCAGGTTTGCATGGATGATGGGAAATGTACCAAACACTTCCCTAAAAAGTTCAAAGAACACAGCTCTGTTGACTCGGAAGGCTACCCTGTTTATAGAAGACGTGATAACGGGAACCATGTTGTCAAGAGTGGACATAAGTTGCACAACGGGTATGTTATCCCGTATGATGCTACGTTACTTAAACGTTATCAATGCCACATTAATGTTGAATGGTGCAATCAGACGGGCTCGATAAAATATTTGTTTAAATACATAAACAAAGGTCCCGATAGAGTATCTGCAGAGTTGTATGAACCAGCAACCACGGAAGGCGGTCAAGAAAATGCTAAACCTGTTGACGAGATTAAGGCATTCTATGATTGCAGGTACCTATCGGCTTATGAAGCCGCATGGAGAATTTTTGGATTTGAGATCCATTATAGAACACCATATGTTGAACGTCTCTCATTTCATCTTGAAGGAGAGCAGCCAGTTGTATTTGATGAGAACTCTGACCTTGAAACTGTTATTCACAAACCAATAGTTGGCGCTTCTATGTTCCAAGGCTGGATGGATATGAATGAAAAGTATCCATCAGCAAGGGATTTAACATATGCAGAGTTTCCTACAAAATATGTATGGAATACACAAAAAAGAATGTGGACACGTAGGAAGCAAAAATATGCAATTGGTCGAATTCATTATGTTCCAATCTCAATTGGTGAAGCTTACTATTGTAGGATGCTACTAAATAGCCAAAAAGGTTGTCGAAATCACGCTGAAATAAGGAAAATAAACGGTATAGTTTATCCTACTTACAAAGAAGCCTGCTACGCAACGGGTCTTTTAGAAGACGACAAGGAGTATATTGAGGGTATTAAAGAGGCAGCCCATTGGTCCTCTGCTGAGCATTTACGGGATCTTTTTGTCACATTACTCTCCCAAAAAGAACTTGACACACCTTTGAATGTTTGGTTACAAACTTGGCATTTGCTATCAGAAGATGTGGAGTACAAGAGAAGTATTCTTTTAGGAATTCCAGGTATAACTTCCAACTTACCTTTCATAAACTCTTTTTAATTTTTAAAACAAGCATTGTTATTATGTTTTTAATCATTTACAGATAAATGGTAATGGTAAATAACTATAATTTCGTTACTGCACAATTTACTCTCAAACCCATGTCAATGTTTCCACCAAATACACATATGTTGTTTATGCTGTATGAAAATCTTAATTACGAAGTATTATTTGTTAGTTAAATAAGCCGTGTTTATATCGATATTCTAAAATTGTTTATTATACGGCTTAATTTTTGAAAGCAGTCCAAATATGTTTGGTAACTTTATGTATAGACTAATCATGATATACCAATGTATTTTACATTAAGAACTATAATATAATGATATCTAAATTAGTATAAGTTTAAGTTTCTTCGAATATGTCATACGACCATTCTTTTTAAAAGCACTTACAAAAAATTCCTTTGCTGATTCTTATGGTATGTATGTTACAGTAACAATCTTCTAACGTACTTGCTTTAAAAAAAAAAAAAAAAAAAAAAAAAAAAAAAAAAAAAAAAAAAAAAACAACAACAACAACAACAACAACAAAACAAACCTTATTTGAATACATTGCCACCGCTCATAAATAACTATTTTGATACAGGTTTACGACTGAGTGACGACGAGAAAAAAAATGTTTGTTTGTTTTTTATCGAACAACTTATGCGGTCCAGAGGCACCACTTTGAAGCGTTTTCCAGAACTACCTTATCCAGATGATACATACATGTCTGAGTTTGGTAATCGACTAATCTTTGATGAGAGAGATTATAACCCATCAGAGTTACAGTCTGAATACGAAACTCTTTATGCTGCGTTAACCACGGAACAGAGAAATGTATATGACACCATCATGAGCTCCGTTCAAAGCCGTACAGGGGGCACTTATTTTGTATATGGCTACGGTGGAACTGGAAAGACATATTTGTGGAAAACGCTGGCTGCCGGAATTAGAAGACGTGGTGACATAGTCATAAACGTTGCATCAAGTGGTATAGCATCTTTATTGATGTCTGGTGGACGAACTGCTCATTCGAGGTTCCATATTCCGATAAATATTGATGAGACTTCTACGTGTTCAATATCTCCACAAAGTGACCTTGGCCTGTTGTTGAAGAAATGCAAGCTTATTATTTGGGATGAGGCTCCCATGAGGAATAAGCTGTGCTTTGAAGCTTTAGATAGGTCTTTGAGAGATGTGTTACGTAGGAACAGGTACGACACTTGTGATACGCCATTTGGTAACATGACTGTAGTATTTGGCGGTGATTTTAGGCAGGTGCTTCCTGTTATTCCAAAAGGTTCCCGGCAAGACATTGTAAGTGCATCTTTAAAACAATCATACTTGTGGGATCATTGCAAAGTCTTAAAATTAACCGCCAACATGCGTCTAACTGTTGGATCAAGGCCTGAAGATATAACTGAGATAAAGGAATTTGCGGACTGGATATTGAAAGTAGGAGATGGAGAGATTGGAGGACCACATGACGGAGAGGTTTTGATAGATATGCCCGAAGATATACTAATACATGAAACTGATGATCCGGTTCAATCTGTTATTGATTTCACTTACCCAAACCTTTTGAATAACATATCTGATCCGTCCTACTTCCAAGAAAAGGCCATTCTTGCTCCGACGAATGAAGTGGTTGATACTATTAATGATCATTTGCTTAAGAACTTTCCTGGTGAGGAAATGGTGTATCTCAGTTGTGACAATATAGATAAAACTGAACGTGGTGGTGCTATAGATCAATCAGTTTTTTCACCCGAATTTATCAACGGATTAAAATTTTCAGGTGTTCCAAACCATAGGCTGGCATTGAAGGTCGGTGTCCCAATAATGTTGCTGAGAAACCTTAATCAATCACAAGGTTTATGTAATGGGACAAGGCTTCAAGTCACTAAATTAACACGAACTTCTATTCAAGCCAAAATAATCAACGGAACACATTTTGGGAATACGGTTATCCTTCCAAGGTTGAAAATTACTCCGTCGGATAAACGTTTACCGATCAAGATCGTGCGGAAACAATTCCCTGTGTCCGTATCATTTGCCATGACCATAAACAAAAGCCAAGGCCAATCACTTTCGAAAGTTGGTTTATATCTACCACGTCCTGTTTTCACACATGGACAATTATACGTCGCTCTTTCACGCGTAAAAAGCAAAAAAGGTTTTAAGGTTGTTATTTCTGATGCAGATGATAATTTATCAAAGACTACTACAAACGTAGTCTACAAAGAGGTTCTTCACGGCCTATGATCAACTTGCAAGAGGTATGTAAAAACATCAATATCATCTGATATGCCTTTGTTTTTTAGATGTTTTATCAATCACACAAATGTTTTACTTACACGTTATTTTTATTCTTTATTAGGTTGTTTCGAAATGAGAACAAACTTATCAGTTCATCTATTTGCATTACATACACTTGCTTCTTAAAAACGGACAAGATCGGAGCTCACGTGCATGGAAGTGTATTACATTATTAGTTATGACGATTGTACTTTATATTACCATTCACTTATTACTTCTTATTCCTTTTGCATAAATTATTCAGGCTATTTACTTTCATTCTTTTAGGTTATTTTGTTTACACACTAATTCTTATTCTTTTTTTGCACTATCTCATCTAAAAACCCGTAATTCCACGGGTCTTATAAGCTAGTTAATTGTATATTTAGATCCTGTACAAGTGGGTCCATGTCTTTTATTATTGATGACCGGGGAGGAGATCACTTTTCAGAGAAATAAGTGGAGCCTAATTACAAAAGAAATAAGTGGAGCCTATTAAATATTTTTGCCGACCCAATTCCTTTTCATATAGTAAAAAGAAACAGGTCTTTAATTATGTGTGGATGAGGACTCAACAAATAAGAACGAAGAATATCAGTCACCAAAGAACCAGTTTTCATTAGGGGTGCATTTGGTATTAAAAAATAGAGTTAAAGAAAAGAACTTGTTGTCATTTCCTTTGTTTGGTAAGATAAAGAAATTGTGGGACGGAGAATTACAAATTCTCGAGTTACTTTGTTTGTAATTTGATTTTCATCCAATTTGGTGTGAAAATTAGAATTCTCTGTCTTACTTTTTGTGATTGGAGGATTAACAAGTTAAAAAAAAGTACAAATTCCAGCCAACACAAAAAAACCAGTCAAGCCCTAACCCCAAAGTTGCTTATTATCAACCCAAGTGTCGCAATGTGATTAGGCCTATATTAGGCTAATTTCATACATAGGGCGAGATTTTATAACGGCAAATAATTATAGTTGAGATATTTGGTTAAGTGTTTCGGGTAACGTTTATGCATACAACGTAAATTAATCAAAAATGTAAATGATTTTTTTTAACATACGATAATTCAACTGAAAATGAAACATGACAAATATTAGTTGAAACATTTATTGTCTTCAACAAAAATAAATTTCTAGCTTGTTCTACAAATGATGTGTTATATATAGTCAAAATGATAAATATATATAGTATGTATTAAATGTGATTGATAAACTTTTTAACGATAGTTATAAGCCAACATATTCAAAACAAGTCAAACTATTTCTTGTGAGATAGTAATAATAAAAATGTATTAAATCGCATGGTTTTTTCTTTTAAATTGATAAACATGTAAATACTGGTCAATATTGAAAACTTGATATTTAAAAGTTGACATTCTAAAAGTAGAGTAAAGAGTGTATTGATATAGCAACCGTGATACTTAAACTTGTTTTGAAATGGGAAGTTAACTTGTAAAACTTGTCATTTAAGCATTTAAGTTTAAAAAGTATTATAAGCAATTAAGATTATTAAAAATTTAATCATTTTAAGTTCAGTAAATATATGTGCATACATTATAAATTTTATATATTTATTACTTGTATTATTTTTATATGTAGCATAGATAAAGATTTAGAAAGCATTAAAAAAAAAAAAAAAAAAAAAAAAAAAAAAAAGTTAGTCGGCAACAAGTGTATCTTCTCATCCAAGACAACTTGTCTTATTCTGTTGTCCCTTTAGATTTTTCAGGGATTTTGTAATTGATGGTTTTGTCTTTTAGGTTTTTTTTTTTTTTTTTTTTTTTTTTTTTTTTTTTTTTTTTTTTTTTAATAGTTTTGTCTTTTGAGTTCTGGACTAATTATATTCTCAAAGAAAAGGTGAAGATCGGTGGGATCACCCTGGTCCCATGCATCCTAAGGATGCCAACCGGACCCTCTCCCAAAGACCCGGCCTCAGGCAATGAGCACCTGTCCCAGTAACTATACTTATCAGGAGGTGGGCTATGAACCTCCAACTTATTGCCTGGACTAATTATAATCTATATTTTTGCTCATATATTCATATCTATACTACTTATAAAGCTCGGATAAAATCTACTAAAATTTAAAAACTTTTAATAGTTTAAATATTGTTTGATCCTCCAACTTTTATTATTTTTCGTTTATAACTCATAGATATTTTTTTCTCTCGCAATGACTACAAAGTATACAATTGAACTTATAAGTGTTGTATTAATGGTCATACTTTAACCACAAGTTCGCATGTATAATTATTTGCCGAAATACACAGTTGCTTTCCGCAGCTATTCGTCTGGTATGTCTATACGAGCAATAATATTTGAAATCATCATTGGCTTAGAATATTTGAGTTCTTTCTCGATACGTCCAGCTTTATCTAAATAATGGACACCACTAGATGAGTTAATAGATGTGTGCTTGGTATACGATGAATATGATAGCTGGTAGGATATGGTAGGGTTCAATTATAATCTAACTTCAATGTGTTGTAATTCTTATCTTCATCATACCCATTCTATTTTTTAAGTGCAAATTGATCATGCTAAGTTATTATCAATGTTTTGAATAATTTTATTTTGTAGTTACATTAAAACTCGTCAAAATTGTCAAAAAAGATGGTTCATGAAGTTTTGGCAAATATAGGTACAAAATTTCCAAATAATTACCAAGATAATTATTGACACAATTATGACAGTGATTTTCCGGTATTTCTTTGTTTTGCACGGAGTAATATTATTTAAACATATTTCATCAAGCCCTTTGGCCATTGCTAAAAAGCACACACCACATCACTAGGGTCGTTAATTTATTTTGGGGTTGTAGTAGTTGTTTTGGTTCATTGTTGTTTCTTAGAGTCGTTTAATAATTTATACTCTAATATCTAGCAACTTGCCATATTCAATATTATTAATATAAATGCCTTTACACTAAAAAAAAAAAAAAAAAAAAAAAAAAAAAAAAAAAAAAAAAAAAACTATTTGTTATCAATTAAAAAGCTGGATTGGTTACCTAAACAAATTTGGTGACTTCCACAAAATAAAAAATAAAATACTATAACTAAAACTTTGCCAAGCAGGAAGAGAAATCTATTTTATTTTTTTACACTACAGTGAAAGGGAATAAATGTACATCTACTATATATTGTAATGGCATAAAAAAGATTTAACTACACTCGATAGCAAAATTTTGTTAATTATGTTGTATAATAATATAAGATGTTTGTTTTTGAAATATTCATCGACGTCACCTCTAGATGTAAATAACAATATAAATGTATTAATTGATCTGTGACCTGTTACCTTTCTAGCAATGAAGAGACAAAAGTCAAACTTGAATTGTATAAAGAAATAAAATCTATCCATGGGTTCATACTAAGAGGCGGTTCAAAAACAATAAATAGCCTTTGAACCGGTTTTGAGATTCGAACATAAGCTTTGTTAAAAAATACTACACAACTCCTTTTTTTTTTTGGCAGGTACAATCTGTACTTAATTGTAATATGGAGTTACGGGAACGCAAATATGGAATTAGCCCAACGTTGCATCTGCTGCAACAACAACCGACAGAAAACCAGTCAAGAAACTTAGCTATATCATCATCCTCCGATGAAAAAAACTTATGTCGACCCGAGTATTCTAGATACATGTTGCATGAGCTACCGGAGAAATCATCACATATGTCTTCTAATACTCATACAACAGCCAGCGATGGTGGTAAGTCTTTTCTCTCTTAAATTTGCTGCGACTAATTTCTGCAAACAATCGGAGCATATATTTGTGTGCTAGTTGAGTTTCCATCCAGATAATTACCTGGAAACGTTTCCAGGTAATTAAGTCAGCTTATGTAGCATATAATGTTGTCCAGATATCATACTTATTTATTGAGGACGTATCACGTCAGCAATAATAAGTATCTAAACAAAATTTGAACATTTTATAGCATATAGTGGAACGAAAAATAGTAAGCATATGAAAATAGAACTTGATCGAAAAATAGTACACATATGACATATCAAACATACATGTTGCTATCATTTTACAAGTGCTGTGAATGACGTCGCAAACATGGATTTTGATGCAGTTGCTGAAGAAAAAAGAATTTCTACTAAACGAAGGAGAAAGCCTAAGATGGATTCTGTAACAATGGAGGCCATCCAACAAAATTTTGGAAAGCCGATAGGGGAAGCTTCTAAGAGACTTGGCGGTAAGCTTTTAATAAAAAATTACAAAAAATCTTCGCTACGTATTTGAAATAATCAATGGTTGTCCAAAGTCCAAACACGTACGAGGTTGATTATATATGTAAAGTATAGACAAGGGACACGATATCTAATTTGAAGCTCAAACGACCGAGGTGCTTATATATGAACTACACGTTTTATCCAATGTTTTGTCCAATGTTTAATATGCCACTAGTCCACTACACGTTTTATCCACTGTTTTGTCCAATGTTTAATATGCCACTAGTCCACTACACGTTTGATCCAATGTTTTGTCAGTGAGCCCACGGGTTTGAACACTACATAGCCCACTTTGAATATTATATTGTTAGTTCACTTCAATTTGACTTTTGGCACCAAACTTGATTTACACGTTTAATTTTTTATATATTTTGCTTAGTATAAAATTCCATATTTGATGATTCTGTAATCCTAAAACACAAGCACTATTTGAGAGAGTTGGTAAAAACTTCAGCAGCTAAATAAAGAGAGGTGTATAGGTGGTGTTTTTATTGGCGCATAGCCGCATATATATACATTTAATTTAATTCTCATTTTTTGTATAGTTAGCCGCTCTACGCTGAAGCGCGTCTGCCGTAAGCTAAAGATACCCAGTTGGCCAAAGCCACGTCGTAACATGAAATATAAGCATCTTAGCATATCCGTTGTTGTGTTTGTACTGGTAAAGGTTAAGCGATGGAGTTGTTCAAGTAATCGTCATGGCTTTGAAGCAAGGTGGTGGATTTGTGGCAAGCATAGCGCTTTTGTCTCTAAACCAAATCTAACGATTGAAGCACCTGCCTCCTCAATGATTTCAAGCTCATCAAAAGAATCAGATGATTCCATAGAGACCTTGAATCCCATTCCCAAGCCTCCACAAGCACGTTCTGATATACTTCCTGCGTCCCCAGAGAAGAACGTGGCCAAAGTTTCACAGGAAATAAGGACGGTGACAGTGAAGGCAACATATAAAGATGATATGATAAAGTTTCAATTTACGCTTTCTTCAGGGCTGATGGAACTGAAACAGGAAGTGGCTAGAAGGTTTTTGTTAGATAACACAAGACTTCATCTAAAGTACAGGGATGAAGATGGCGATCTTATACTTGTGGCTTGTGATGCGGACTTAGTCATCCTTGCAATGCCATATTCTGCTACTACAGTTGGCAATAATACTATAAAATTAATGGTCGAGATAGCTGATGATTAACATATATACACCATACATTAGAGGAACCATGTATTTTATGAACGAGGGTGTTGGGATCATACTTTTGTATTTTAGTCAAGTCTCGGTCATTACCTTTTGTAATAGGTTGCTTAGTTATTTATTCTTCTTAGTTTATGTTACAAGGCTTATGATTGTAAGACCAATGGGCCTTAAAGCCCACGTCCATATGAAAGGAGGGAGGAAGGGAGTGTTGCCCTACTCCTCCTCCTATAAATACCAAGCTTATGTAACTCTTTTAATTGTTGGTTATTTGAATATCTTAAGGAAACTCTTGTTCTTACTTTTCTCTCATTTCTTATAATCAACCACCTCTCATTCTCATCTATTTTCTTTCATTATCATACTTGTGTTTACATAAATGGTGACCAACAAGTGGTATCATTCGCCTAATAGAGATTGAAGTGTACTTTCTAGTGTTAACGTGGGGTTTGGTGCTTGTTCTTCATCTTTTTGCATTTTTCTTTGTTTCTTTCACTCAAATCTTGAAGCTTGGACAAGTTTCAAGGTTGATATAGTGATTTGAAGCTTAGTTTTTGCATAAAGTTGTGATTTTTAAGGTTTTATAGCTTCTTTGATATTGGAAAACTAGTTCTTGGTAGCAAAATCTTCAATAGTTAGTGTTTTCTAAGTATTGGTGAAGTTATTTGATCAAAAGTACCTTATTTCTAAGCATTTTTCTTCAAAAATTTGAGATTTTTCAAGTTTCTGACCTGTTTACGCGTAACTTAAGTGAATAGTATGATTCAAAAGCTGTCAACAGTACTTTTGTCCTTTCTACGAGTAACTTTTGGCTAAAACCCTTTTCTTACGAGTAACTTAGGTCAAAACCCTGTTCTTACGAGTAACTTTGGTCTTCTACGCTGAAAACCTACGAGTAAGTCAGTTTCTACGAGTAAGTTGTGATTCCTACGAGTAAGATCCTACGCTGAAGTTACTTCCTACGCATAAGGTGCCCTTTCTACGCATAAGATCAATCCTACGCCTAAGAGTTATTCTTACGCGTAAGTTTTAGAATCTACGCTTAACTTTCATCAAAGGTCTTCTCCTTGTGTTACGGTGACTCCGTACTTCCCTAGCTTGGATAAGTTAGTGGAATACTTCGACTTCGGATATCTTTCAAGCTTGGATAAGTTTGGAAGATTTGTTTGGTTGTTTAACCTTACGCATAAGTCTAAACTTACGCATAAGCCAAAGCTTACGCGTAAAGAGAAAACTTACGCATAAACTCTTTGTTTACGCCTAAACTACTCTTTACGTTTAACCTAAAAGTTTACGCGTAAGATTATTGTTACGCGTAAGAATTCAACTTACCCCAGGGATTTTGGACTTGATCAAAGGAACGTGCATTTCAATCTTCTACAAAGATCCATTTCTACACAAGTGTTCAAAGATGTCTCAACCACCACATTACTACTTCTCAAATCCTCAGCAACAACATCAGCAGTATCAGCAACAACAATACCATCAGCAACAATCATATCAACAACCTTCACAGTCACACTTTAAACAACAACCGTTTAATCAACAACCACAATATCTCATGATGCAACAACATCAAATCATTCCTCACCAACAACCATATCAAATGTCCCAACAAAACACTCAGTTTTCCTCCAAACAACCTCACTGGTTTGACAGAATGTGTGAAGTTATTACAACTCAACAATCCTGACATGAGGCAGGATCACTTGAAACACCTCCAATGCTAACACCTGGGAACTATGTTCAATGGTCAAGTCGATTCTTACGATTTCTTGAACTAAAGAAACCTCATGGGAAATTCTTGAAGCAAGTGATACTTGAAGGACCATTTGAGTGGCCAACAAGATTTGACATTGGTGATCCAAATGCTGATCCTCCACGTCCTCCTGGTGATAGACCTCTTCCAGAATCTGCACTCACAGAAGAACAAAAATTACATCGTGAAGCTGATGAGTACGCAATGGCTTATATACTTCAAGGTATACCTAATCCAATTTATCGCAGTGTCGATGCTCAGAAAACAGCCAAAGCTATGTGGGAACATGTTCATCTCCTTATGGAAGGCACTCAATTGAACAAAGATGATATGGAATCCAAACTCTACATGGAATACACAGACATCACAATTGAACCAGGAGAGTCACTTGAATCCTACTATCATCGTTTCACAAATGTGGTCAATGATTTGGAACGTCACAAAATCACAGTACCGAGGATAGCAGTGAACTCCAAATTCGTCGGTAGTCTTGGTCCAGATTGGCATAAATATGTGACATTTGTTCGTCAAACCAAAAATCTTCATGATGCTCCATATGGTTTGTTGTATGATTTTCTGAAACACCATGAACCTGAAGTTGAAAAAGATCGAGCTCTACGAGGAGGATACACACCAACACCAACACCAAATTCTTTGGCTCTCGTAGCTCAATCTCCCTATGCTCCACCACCAATGTCTAATCATGCATATGTTCAAGAGCAGAACTACTTCAGTTATCCACAGTCTTCTACCTCGAACCAAATGGTCCCTTATGATTCATCTCCACAGAATACTTCTACTCAACTTGTTTCAATGAACAACAATGATGCAGTGTATTATTCCAACTCCACTGAAGATGACGATGATGACTTTAATACTTTGAATCAGGGACTTGCTCTTATTGCTCGTGCTTTCAGCAAATTCTCCAACAAAACAAACAACCGTCAACGTTCGTCTTCTAACACAAGGAATCAAGCTGTTGTCAATGATGGAAGAGTGGAAATTCATAATCGTAACTATGGTAGATCTGGTTCAGGAAGTTCTTCAGGAAATTTTGGGAATGGTCAGAGGTTTAATAACAATGGGGGGTTCAGGAACAACTCAGGGTCTTCTCAGCAAAGGTCTGAACCGGTTGCAACTAGGAACTCCAACTCAGGGAATGCAGTATGGTGCTATAATTGTAATGAACAAGGGCATATAGCGACAGCATGTCCCAAACCGAGAACTCGGGGCAGCAAGTTTCACAAGCAGGCATTACTCATGGCCCTTCATGATGAAAAAGATGGACATTTCCCTGAACAAGATAACAACTTCATGGCAAATGTGTACAATGATGATGACATGGAAGATCTGGAAGCCAATGCAGCTGTGATGCTTATGGCCAACATGCAGGAACTTCAGTTTAATGATTCAGGTCCAGTGTATGACACTGACGGCTTGTCTCAGGTACATGACCAAAAAGCATGCCTAATACATGAAATAGCCTCACCCTCTGCTTCTGAATCAGATATGGCGCAAGTTGTTCCATCTACATCATCTTCATCTTCTCAAACAGATGAACAAATAAGCACAGTTGTCATATTTGATGATGACACAGATGTTTCATTTGATGATCCTATTGAGAATGATAAACATGATCATATAGAACAACATGAACCATCATTTGATACAGACCCTGACCTAATATTGTTATCTAAACAACTGGATGCACAACAATTGCAAATCATAAAATGCAACGAGAAAAACAAAGTTTTAAAAGAGAAAAATGCGTCACTTGCAAAAGATATTGAGTGTTATAAAATTCAGCTTTCAAATCAGGAAGACAAGATTAAACAGGCAAAAAGTTTTGAAAAAGCTTTTCAAGATTTTTACAACAAAGAACAAGATCTTCAACGCAAAATGCAAGATTTAATTGAATCAAACGGAAAGTTGATTTCTAAACTTGAAAGTGAGAAGTGTGAATTGAAAATGCAAGTTGAACGTCTTCAAACAGTACTTTCAAAAACAGAAACAGAATTGTCAAGTTGTAAAAAGGATTTTTGTGAACATAAAATACGAAAAAGGAAGTATATAGATGACTTACTAGGTGATATTGTTGATCTTGAAAAACAACTCAAAGAATTTCGTAACATTGTTTACAAACACGGGAACTCTGTCACAACAATTCAGAAATTTACTTTAAAACCGAGACCCGATAAAGGATTTGCACTTGGCGATTACAATTCAATGTTTCTTCACACGACATTCAAAGAAATTCCAAAAATTTACAGTATGGACCATTTGCTTGATAATACGATTGTGCATGCTGTTGTTTTTGATACTGAGGAAGAAGAAGAACTTGAAGACGAGAGTCGATCTAAAATGAGTTACGTTCAATATTGGACACCATATGATTATTCAAAAGCTCCTCACATTTCTAAATCTTTTGTTACTCAAAAGGAATTACCTGAGAAATCATGGTTTGTCGAAGAGTCATATGTTTCATCCTCTAATGCGGCCCCTGTCCAAACTGTAGCACAAATAAATGGTCCTTTACCATCATCCGGTGAACTTACACCTTTACCGAAAAGTTGTCGTGTCTTAAATTATTTCAAAACTTTTATGGAAGACATCAAAATTTTGGAGGAAACAATTGAACGCAATTCTGAAATAAAAATTGAAACTTTTCAATCCACTTACGAGCGAGAAAAGAGAGATATTTTTCAAAAACAAATGTTGCCAATTGTCAAACACCTCCGTCTCTGTGCTACACGTTGGGATCAGGAACTTCAAAACGAGGTAAAAAATATGATAAACGTTTTCAACTCTACTGAAAATGAGATTTTGGTTCAAAAGCAAAGAAATCGAATTTTAAAGAATGATGCTGATCGACTCTTGGAACAAGTTCTCAATGCTGATATTTTGTCTGTTATCATGAATGATCTCTATAAATCTGGTACTTCTTTGCTTATGGATGATCTTTGTGTTGATAATAACTTGTTGAATGTGGAAATTGAGACACTCAAACAGGAAAATGATAAGTTGAGAATAACAAATGATGATGTGACAAAACAGTTTTCAAAAGAAATTTGTCTACTCAAACAAAGGCTTGAATGGTGTCAAGCTCAAAGTCTTGAAAGGGAATTGAAACTTCAAAATCAAAATATTTCAAACTCTTGTCAACTGTGCAAAAACAATGAGTCTTTCAAAAGTCTGTGTCTCAAATACGAGAAAGAAATTGCGGATTTAAAAATTGAAAACGTCGAATGGCAACAAAACCGCGATGACATCAGATATTGCAATGGTTTACTTGAGTCTGAAATTCAGGATAAAAATCACATCATCATCGATTTGAAAGAGAAAATTAAGCTACTTCAAAAAGGAAAAATGGTTGACACCACGGTGATAGCACCAGGATTGTATCAATTAGACAAAACTGCTAAAGGAAATGTTGTTCAAAATACTAATGTTGATAACTCCACTTCTACAGGACTAGTCTCCACTAATAGCGTTAGCAGACCCAAGCGTAAAAGTAAAAAGAAGAATAGGCTCTGGTAACGTAAAAGAGGATCACTAGAAGCTCAAGAAGTAGAAGATCAACTTAGGAATTTGAATAAAACTCATGTTGCATCAGATTTAGATTCTAATCTGGCAAATTGTAATCAAAATCTAAATGTAACGAATGATGAACCTTTGAATGTTTTGAATATTAATGCATCTTGTGTGTTTTGTCGTAAAAGCGTTTCATCTGGTGATTGGTGTGTATTAATTTACACACCTTTTCATTACCAATTATCATCCCAAAACGACTATTTGAGTTAACAAATGCCAAGAAAACACGTGTTTTTATGTTTGTGATGTGCAGGTACAGATATTACGAAAAACGAACAAAACAAAGCAAAACCGAGCACGAGAGTGGAAAAGGATTCAAAAAGCCGATGCCGGGAAGCATTTTTCAAGTCCGGATAAATATTTGAGCTCGAAGTGTCTAAATAATCCTTGAAGAATCATCAGTTGGCAAGATTAGCCCTTGGATTAAGTTTCCTGAATTGGCAGAAATGGCCCTTAAAGTTTCATAAAATACACCATTGGTCCTTGGAAATCATATTACCAAAATCTGAAACCAAACAACAATAAGCCTGGTCCAAAGTTAATACTTAAATGCCCAAGTCCATCACCATTTATACCCAAAGCCCACTACCTAAAACCTTTGACCCGAGCCCACCCATCTTTACCCACGGTCAAAAAGGTCAAACACAAAACAAATAAATAAAAATTACTCCGTACACTTTACCGCCCCCCAATTTACCCTCACCCAGAATCCCACTATTCATGCTACACTAAACCAAGAACCCTAGTTACCCAATCCTAATAATTACAGCAATTAAGGGCCAATTAGTCATTTAAGAAGGGATTCTAGAAGGTCAGAGCATGGCAGAAGCTTGTCAGAACCAAAACAAGCACACATGGGGATAGCTGGCAACTCATGATTGGTCAAACCACGTCATAAGGAGTAATCCAAGGGCTAGAAATCATTGGGTAATGATTATTTGGTGATCAAAGGCTCAGATTGGCTATCAACAAACACACCACACGGATTGCCAACATGGCAATCCGTGAGCTCATCCCTCTCTCATGTACTATAAATAGAATGTTAGGTTAGTGTAATCAGTGTGGAGTCTTGGAATAGCCAAGCTCTGCCGAATTTTCATTTGAATTGTATTAGTTTAGCTTTTATGTAATTTCCTTTTAAATTCAATGCAATCATTATCTTTTAAATCAATTCAGTGTATTATTGTTTGCAAGTAAAAGTTTAGTTTATATTTCTGTTTTTAGTGTGTTTTTAATCTCAATTCTCTTTATCATTAAATCAGTTTTAGCTTATTCAAACAGTTTTCATAAATTCAGAAAATAAAAATAGCTTTAATTTCGATTCAGCTTTTAGATAAGCTGATAAGTTGTTTTACAAATCTCATTACAGCTTCATAGTTAATGTCAGTTTGTGGTTTGAATGTTCATTAAATCCTTGAACAATTTTCATGAAAAGTCAATGATAGTCAACTGTAGAAATTAGTGGTGCATGGTGGTGATTTGGACAAGTCTGAGTAAGAATTGGATGTACTCAGCCTGTCAAGAGACAGGCTAGCATAGTGAATCACCTCTGTTTAGCTGAGGTGAATTGGTTTGTAAGTTTCGTTGTTCCTTTTACTTTATCAATTAGTATAAATTGATTTCTGAGTATCTGTATGATTCAGCTGAGTTCTATTGTTTTAATTGTGATTTGAATTGTTATTATAGTTGTTTAGATCAGTAGTGAGTTGTTTTATGATTCTGTGTTAGTGTAGCTTATATGATTTAGTTTGTGATTCTGTGTTAGTTTAGCATAGTTTAGTATCTGTTGCTTTGAATCTGTGTTATTTCATTGTGATTGTATCCTGCTGCTAGTAGCTGTTATATTGTTGTTATTAAAGGTTTTGGAAGTGATTCTGATTGATCAGTGGATCTGAGTGTTCTGCTTGTCTGATTTGTAGTTTAGATTTCACTTTAAGGGAGTGTTTGGGATTAACAGTTGTTGAGTGTTATTGTGGTTAATCTGTTGCATTGCTGTTCTAACTAGGCTTCATTAGATTGGTAATAATCATCTAGACCAATAAAACAGTAGATTATCTTTTAAATAGTCATAGTTAGTCTTGAAATTTAGTTTACTGTTAGAATATATGAAATTCAGTTAGTGGAATTGTAGAAGTTACTGCATAATAGATTAATCTAGCTTTATCTAGTGTTACAACAGCTAATTACTACATCTAGGAGTAGAATCTAGCATTAGAAATCAGATTTAGTCAAACTTTAGTTGCAAAATAAAAGTCAAATCAGACTTGCATTCAGTTTTTGGTAAGATTTTTACAAGCTCTTGTAGGACTCATTTTTAGTTGGATATAGATTAGGTTTGTTGATTTGAGTTCTCTAGTAGCTAGTTTATCATAATCAAAAAGAAAATTTTGGTTTTGAACCTTTTTGCTTATTGGAATTGTGGTTGGAAGTTGAATGTTTGAGCACCTAGTTCCCCTGCACCATAGGTTCTGGCCTACTTTCAAGGCATCTTTTAATATAGTTGTAGATGATTTCAGTTTGAGATTTTTGGTTTACAGCTTCTCAGTATGGTAGTCTAGAATTTGCTTCCTTAATTTTCTAGTTTAGAGCTTAATTAGTACAGCTTATTGCATCTGCTAGTTGGTACTTTGATTTAGATTTCTGTTTTGAGCATCTGGGCTGCAATTGCTTGTGTATGCTTGTGATTGTGTAATTCTGGCTTTTCTGTGCTTGATTAAAGTTGTTTAAGAATTATTCTTGGTCTGCTTATTCAGTTGCTTATTCTGCTAATGTTTTAGCTTATTCATTAGTTGCTTTAGTAGCTTATTTGCTTGCTTCTTGTGTTTCTGAGCTTATTGCTCATCATTTATTTGCTTATTAGAGTTCATAATAGTATAATATAGTTGTGGTAATATTTTGGTAAAGTTTTGTGGCAAGTGCTTATAAATAAGCACTTGCCATAAGCTGTTTTGTTCTCAAAAAGCACTTCTGCTTAATTTTTCTTTTCCAAAATTTTTCTGCTACCTTTCCATATTATTTTAGAATTTCTGTAAAATTTTCATAATTTTCTGAGGTCATTTACTATTTTTCTTAATTCCTTTTAGTTTAAAATCAATTTTAAATCATTTTAAATAGCAAAAATCTATAAAAATTCAGAAAAAGTCTTGAAAAATACAAAAATAGTTTTATAAATTCTTTTATAATATTTTAGAATTTTTAGAATTAAATTTTTATTTTTCCACTTTAATTTTCTATTTATCTTTATTTTTAATTCATTTTTAATTCCAAAAATAGGAAAGTAATTCTAGAAAATAAATAAAAACTTAAAAAAATATTTTTCTTTTTCTTAAAATTCTTTTTAATAGTTTTAGATTTTTAGAAAAATATTTCCAAGTTCGTAGGATCATTTTTAAATAAACGTTACGTTTTAAATAACGCGTGTGCATTCCCGTTTTTACGTTTTTAACATTTGTACATACCTAGCTTGTAAATTCTACATATTTCACTATTTCTTATTATTATTTGAATTCCGAAATCATATTTTTCACTTTACCACTTTTCACGACTCGATTTCGCGATTCGATTATTCACGATTCCATTCAACCTTCGTTGGGAGAACGACCCGGGAAATACTTTCGCGAGTATTTCTTCGGAATAATTATATACTACGAAAAGACTTTATCAGTGATCATACAAAATGTATAGCTAATTCTCTACTTAATCGTCATAAGAAACGTAGGACACGCATTCCTTTTAGGCCCACTACTGCCTCTAAGTCTATCTTAGGAAAGCCGCCTTCTACGGTTTCTAATGAAGTTGAAGTTACCCCCATAAGTGCAGAGAACAAATCTAGGAATCAGCCAACCACTAGTGAATTCACCATTAAGAAAGCACGAACTAGTTGGAATTGGCAACGTTGGTTACAACACAAACCAGACTTTAAATGGATTCCTAAATTGTTGAATACATGTGCCTCTAACCAACAGGAACCCGCATTTTCATTAGGTTCCACCCTTACTTCTGTTCCATCCGTGTCTTCTTCTTGTGATGCAGGTGGTACAGATTGTTCTCTGGATTGTTGATAGCAGATGCACCCGACATATGACAGGCAATCTCAAACTGTTGCACAACTTTGTCTCAAAGTTCATTGGTACTGTCAGATTCGGGAATGATCATTACGCTCTAATCATGGGATATGGTGACTATATCAGTGGGAACATTGAAATCAGTCGTGTTTATTATGTGGAAGGCCTTGGACACAACCTTTTCTCTGTTGGTCAATTTTGTGATGGGGATCTAGAAGTTGCATTTCGTGAGAAAACTTGTTTCGTTCGTGACTTACAAGGAAACGATCTAGTGTCTGGCTCACGTGGTTCTAACCTTTATACAATATCAATGTCAGATATGATTGCTACATCTCCGATATGTCTTCTCTCCAAAGCGGAATCGACTAAATCTTGGTTATGGCACAAACGTCTTTCATACTTGAATTTCAAAACTATGATTGACCTTGCTCGTTATAAACTTGTTGATGGATTTCCAAATTCCGTTTTACCAAAGATCACTTATGTCCAGCCTGTGAACAAGGAAAAAGTACTCGTGCTCATTTTCCTAATAAACCTGAGCATAGTACGAATCATGAGTTACAATTGCTTCATATGGATTTGTGTGGACCGATGCGTGTTCAAAGTATCAACGGTAAACGCTGTGTTCTTGTAATTGTGGATGATTATTCCAGATGGACTTGGGTTTATTTCTTACGAAGTAAAGATCAGGCTCCTTCAATGATCATCACCTTTCTCACTAAAATTCAAGTTCAGCTACGCAATACGGTACGAATAGTCAGAACTGACAATGGAACTGAATTTAAGAATCAGACACTTCGGTCATACTTCGAGAAAGTGGGCATTGAACATCAAACATCTATTCCTAGAAGCCCAGAACAGAATAGAGTTATTGAAAGACGCAACAGGACGTTAGTGGAAGCTGCTAGAACTATGTTGATTAATGCTAAATTACCAGATTACTTATGGGCGGAAGCTGTTTCAACCGCATGTTATACACAAAACCGTTGCATGATCACTAAACGCCATCGCAAAACACCTTATCAAATTGTTCACAAGAGAAAACCGAACATCGATTACTTTCATGTATTTGGAGCACTTTGTTATCCGAAAAATGATCGTGATGATTTAGGGAAACTTAAAGCAAAGGCTGACATCGGAGTATTCGTTGGATACTGTGAAAATTCTAAAGGTTTTCGGATATGGAATTGTCGAACAAGAGAAATTCAAGAAACCATTCATGCTAATTTTGATGAACTCACACAAATGGCTTCTGAGCAACACCGCTTAGGACCCGAATTCAACCGTCTTAACTCTCCGGAATCTTCGGCTGAACCATTGCCACTCAACCGCAAAGAATTGGAAACCTTGTTTGCTCCACTATTTGATTACACAATTGAATACCGTCCTACCGAGGTCACACCTAATTCCGCTGCTCAACCTGATAACATTCAAGTACCTAACTCACCTCACCAAACTACAACAACTGTTGAGAACGACGGTCCTCCAATTGTATCACTGATGAGGCGAAAAATGATCCGTTTTTAGGGGGTCATTTAAGCCCGAATCCGACTTTATTTGATCAAATATTGCCCTAAATCGTTCCTTTTGTGATTTTAGGTACTTGGAGAGTGAATTCTGGAAAAGAAGCCATTTTGGACGTTTTTGGAGCATAAAAGTGAAGAAAACGGCAAAGTCTCAAATTTCTATGCTGGGAACAGTGCATGAAGGCGTCAAGAGTTGTTCTTGACGGCGTCAGAGTCCCAAGAATAAAATACCGTGGTTGATGACGGCGTCACATAGGCCGTCAGAAGTAGATCAAGGCCGTCCGAGGAAGTATTTGGCGGCGAGATGACGGCGTCACACCATTGCTCTTGACGCCGTCACCCTTATTTTCCTATATATAGTTTTCTAGTTTTTTCATTAAAAGAAAGAGAAGTTTTGGTGAAACCCTAAAGACGAATTTGGTGCAACTTTTACAGGTTTTTCAAGGGTTCCAAACCCTTGATACCTTGCATTGTAATTGAGATAAGTGTTCTTCTAATTCAATCAATATGTCTATGTGTTGGTTGTCTATATCTTGTTCTTGTCTCAATTCCATTATGCTAGGCTAGATCTCTTTTGTGTTTGCTTAGATCTAATGAAACCTAGATATTGATTATGTGTTGATTACTTGTTTATTCTTGTCTTGGATGAATGATTTTATATGTTAGGCTTAAGAAAACCGGCAGATCTCCAAATGGTAACATGCTTGAACGTCTTATGAAACATGAACCGAGGCGTACTAGGTCTTTATTGGTTGTATTTAATGCATGAGCCACTGTTTATAATCCCTATAGTTGTGCTGGGTCATGGTGTAGGAGGAGATAAGAGCTCATAGAATTGGGGAGTTATGTATGCCACCCCATGAATGGTATTAAGGAATACAATCCGTCATCCATACAATTATAACAAGTAATTAACGTGTAAAAGATATCTAGGGAGTAGTGAAGTCTAAGTAAACACATTTTCTCCAATTACTGCTCACAACCTTAGTATAAATTAGTTTAATTTCATTTTTTGTATTTTATTTTGATTATATCTTAGTTTTGGGTTAGTTGAATAGCAACTAATTCCGCCCACTCTTCCACAACCCGAGATTTTACTTGCTTTCATAAAAATATAAAAATACAAAAATAATCATCCCTCACCTTTAGAACTAGTAATTAGGTTTTCTAATCCTAGCGACACTATTCCTAAGCTGAACGATCAATCCCCCGGTACTTGTCACTATACTATACTACAACGATTAGGTACACTGTCTGGTGGGGGTTGTAAGCTTCTCGAGATCCCTTGAGAGGTAAAGCCTGTTGCGATTCCCACGCATCAAGTTTTTGGCGCCGCAGCCCGGGGAATAGTTATTGTCTAGGTTAGGATTTCTTTTTATTAGGTGTACTTGCTAGATTCTTTTCTAGTAAGATTTTATTTTTATTTTCTAGGTTTTCTTTAGTCTATCTTTTTCTTTGTGTGTTTGTTCGTAATTTCCATTGACTCTTCCGTTCACCATTATGGAGTACGCGAATCCACCATACCACCAACCACAAAGGCCATTCTACCCTATTGACATCTCGAATTTCAAACAATATCGAGATGAACCCATATATGATGCATGGACTCGTTTTAAAATTTTACTTCGAAAATTCCCTCATCATAGTTTCTCTTTAGCATCCCTAACCCAAACCTTTTACTATCGTGTCAGCCGATGTGACCAAATGTGCATTGATGATTTTGCCAATGGGGGCCCTAGGGAATTAAGTGCTGAAGAAGCATGGGATACCATAGAAGACTGTGCCCAATATTATTATAGAGTAGACAACCCAACAAACAACATCACAAATCAATCAAAAACAAGTTTGAAGGAGCAAACAGGAAGTTTGTCTGGGGATGATTACTCAGGGATACCTGTGTGGATGTCACCTAAAGCCATAGTACAAAACAAACACATAGGTAATCTAGGTACAATGGAGGATGAGGTGGATAATCCAAGCCCACAAAGTACCCCACAAGTCCTACCATCATTTGAGGCACATACACCGCCCGTGATTTACCCAGAAGAAGTAGAAGAGACTATAGGAACTCCAACAGAGGTAAAACCTTTGTACCAAACACCACTAGAGGATATAGGTTTGAATACTTGTAGTGATAACCTTACTATTAGTTCTAGGGAATTACCTAGTGTTGATGAACCGGGACCTCAATCTTCACACAACTTTCCATCCTTAGATATACATCTAGGAGACAAAAGAGGAGCCGACCCACCCATCAACCCATGTAGTCCGGGTAGTCTTAGGATAAAGGTAGTGGACTCTAAGCCTTGTAGAGAGAAAGCCAATATAGGAGTGGAACATAACCTTACATGCTTACATCACCCATTCATGATTGATCACAAAACACATTATGGGTTTAAACCGGGTTTATTAGGTCAAGATGGATTCCCAACTAGGAGTCTCTCGAAATTGATAGAAGATGATCCCTTTCTAAGAGAAAATCTTAATTCACCCACTAACCCAATTGAATTAGGTAAGGCTATGATGATAGGATCCCGCATCTTTGAGCATAAAATTCATCCACCACTCTTTCCTCACGAGGCATATTTACACCCTAAGGGTGTGTATCGCTACTTTCACCCGCACTTAATCCTAAGTGTAGGGAAAACCTCACCTTTATCCGTGAAATAAGGGTAGAGTCAGGCTCGTGACTCGAACAAAAACAAGCGCTTCTTGGGAGGCAACCCATGTTTTGTGTGATTTTCATTTTGTTTGATTGTTATTTGCTTCCGTATGCATGCTTTATTTTTATTGTTGGTAGATCATGTTTCTAAACTAAATAAGTGGAAATACTTTACTATGTTGTTTGGCCTAGTCTTAGCTCCAACCTAAAAGTATTTTTGCAAAAGATAAGTGTAAGGGGAAACCCCAACTATGTTTTTAAGAAACAAACCGATCATGACTCTCCACAATATTAAATGAGCATGTATATTCGTATTTGTTAGAGTCAAATGCTTGTATTGAGTCATAATGAAGTTTTGCAGGATTTTCCAGGAAGTAGGACCAAGTTTTTCCAGAAATTTTCCGGAAACAAAACATAAGAATTTCTGCAGGTCTATTCTGATGGTGTCAGGGTTTTACTCTTGACGGCGTCAGGAGTTAAAATCTGGAAATTTTACCGGTTTTGTTTTTCTAACGGAGTCTTATGGTTTTTGTGAATTATTAAGTTTTATAATCTCCAGGAAATCTGCAAACTTCATTCCACAAGCATTATATCTTACTTTGTTTTCTAGGATTTAGTAACTTATATAGGATGCCGCCGATTTTACGCGAGGTTGTCTTGTCAATTTTTGTCAGTATTTACAGGTTATGTATGACAAGGAGATGATTTATATTCTGGAAGGGAAGCTTTGATTGTTCATTTTCTTGGAGGAAGATTTAACCTGGCCAACCTATAATCCATACCGAGCGAATCAGGGGAGTATTTGATTTCATTCTCTTTACTTTTTCACTTTTACATTCTTTACTTGAACATTGGGGACAATGTTCATCTTAAGTGTAAGGGGAGGGTAAAAAGATGATACCTTACATATGCACTTTCGCTTGAGTTTGTTTTGTTTGATAGTAGATGTGTAATAAAACTATGAGAAATACTTGTTAGTGCAATTTTAGCGCCAAATTTAAATTTTTTTACAACATTTAGGAGTGAAACTTTAGCCATAGCAAGCGTCTCATGGATAGGAGATTGTATGACTAGCACATAACCGTATATTCAGAAAAATTTTCCACCCAAAATTGTGAGGTTCGCCTTTAGATTTGATAGGAAAAGCATTCATTATTAGTGCTTATGAGTGTACCGGTAGCATTTAGATTCTAGAACTTGCGTTAGTGATGCATCCCGAGACCGCTAGTGAGACTACATTCGTGTGGTAGGATTTACTACATGATAAGAGGCATTAGGATTACCCTTGTGTTAAACCCGTATTATAATTACTTGACCATTTAAGTCATATTACTTGGCTAGTTAAGTCAACTAATTTTTCCCACACCCTTAGCGTTGTACTCATTTTTAGTACACGAAACCCCTAGTACACCCCTCCGAGCCTATCTTTTCGTTTCTAACTTTAAGCATTTTACTTAAAGGAAGAATTTGTTACACCCCACTTAAATGTACACCCAAATTGCCTTAGCCTTCCGTGTATGCACTCATCTTTAGTGCATTATTGTTATTTGTTAAACCCTAAGTTAACTTTCTAATTGATTTCATGGTTGCTAAGTCGAGCCATATCATTGTACATATTGTTTTGGGACGATTGGGACTCATGGGTAAGTACTTATTTTATAGAGTAATGGGGAAGAACATGATATTATTACCCCCATATGTGCGTTAATCTCAAAAGTGCTCCAAGTGTTTTGATTTTCTTAATTCGAGTCATTAGAATAGTTGAATGTAAAGTATGTAAAGATTCAAGTGTAAGGGGAACGTTCATACCCCTATGATGTATTATTTTGGATGGTAGGGTAAGAGTGTATGCAAAAAAAAAAAAAAAAAAAAAAAAAAAAAAAAAAAATAGAAAAAAGAAAAAAAGAAAAAGAAAAAAAAAATAGAAAAAAAGAAAAAGAGAAAAAACATACGGACTACCATCCCGTTTCATTCTATGTTCATTTTATGTTTTTAGTTATTTTTCATTTGTTAGCTTAAGTCGAGTCTAGTCTTGGCTTAGCAACGCCATCTTGTACATGTAATTAACCAAGATTGTTAACTCACCACCAGTAAAACTTCCTTTATTCAACAAAACCGTGTAATTCATATCCCTATACCTAACGTTACAACCCTTTAAAAGACCTCTTTGATAGTTTATCCTAGGTGCTTACGCCATGTGGTGGAGGTTTGATCCTTTCCCAAGCCTATGGTAATCTATTTTGCTATGACAGGTAGTGAGAGATATCTTCCATTTCCATAATGTTATATTACTTTATTACACCCGAGAGATGTGAGTATCTAAACACTATTTGTGAGGTGCTTGTGTATGACCTCCGTGCTTGTCTATTGGTCTTTAGTGGAACGATTATTTCTTGTAATTACT
This sequence comes from Artemisia argyi, assembly GCA_030686995.1. NCBI lineage: Eukaryota > Viridiplantae > Streptophyta > Magnoliopsida > Asterales > Asteraceae > Artemisia > Artemisia argyi. Next base: position 166,784,786 of record CM060698.1, on the reverse strand, counting down.
TTTATATTAGTGTTAAATGACCCCTAACTTGTCTTTTGAGTAGAATAAAAGCTCATTTGCTTGAGGACAAGCAAATCTCAAGTGTAAGGGTATATGATGAGGCGAAAAATGATCCGTTTTTAGGGGGTCATTTAAGCCCGAATCCGACTTTATTTGATCAAATATTGCCCTAAATCGTTCCTTTTGTGATTTTAGGTACTTGGAGAGTGAATTCTGGAAAAGAAGCCATTTTGGACGTTTTTGGAGCATAAAAGTGAAGAAAACGGCAAAGTCTCAAATTTCTATGCTGGGAACAGTGCATGAAGGCGTCAAGAGTTGTTCTTGACGGCGTCAGAGTCCCAAGAATAAAATACCGTGGTTGATGACGGCGTCACATAGGCCGTCAGAAGTAGATCAAGGCCGTCCGAGGAAGTATTTGGCGGCGAGATGACGGCGTCACACCATTGCTCTTGACGCCGTCACCCTTATTTTCCTATATATAGTTTTCTAGTTTTTTCATTAAAAGAAAGAGAAGTTTTGGTGAAACCCTAAAGACGAATTTGGTGCAACTTTTACAGGTTTTTCAAGGGTTCCAAACCCTTGATACCTTGCATTGTAATTGAGATAAGTGTTCTTCTAATTCAATCAATATGTCTATGTGTTGGTTGTCTATATCTTGTTCTTGTCTCAATTCCATTATGCTAGGCTAGATCTCTTTTGTGTTTGCTTAGATCTAATGAAACCTAGATATTGATTATGTGTTGATTACTTGTTTATTCTTGTCTTGGATGAATGATTTTATATGTTAGGCTTAAGAAAACCGGCAGATCTCCAAATGGTAACATGCTTGAACGTCTTAAGAAACATGAACCGAGGCGTACTAGGTCTTTATTGGTTGTATTTAATGCATGAGCCACTGTTTATAATCCCTATAGTTGTGCTGGGTCTTGGTGTAGGAGGAGATAAGAGCTCATAGAATTGGGGAGTTATGTATGCCACCCCATGAATGGTATTAAGGAATACAATCCGCCATCCATACAATTATAACAAGTAATTAACGTGTAAAAGATATCTAGGGAGTAGTGAAGTCTAAGTAAACACATTTTCTCCAATTACTGCTCACAACCTTAGTATAAATTAGTTTAATTTCATTTTTAGTATTTTATTTTGATTATATCTTAGTTTTGGGTTAGTTGAATAGCAACTAATTCCGCCCACTCTTCCACAACCCGAGATTTTACTTGCTTTCATAAAAATATAAAAATACAAAAATAATCATCCCTCACCTTTAGAACTAGTAATTAGGTTTTCTAATCCTAGCGACACTATTCCTAAGCTGAACGATCAATCCCCCGGTACTTGTCACTATACTATACTACAACGATCAGGTACACTGCCTGGTGGGGGTTGTAAGCTTCTCGAGATCCCTCGAGAGGTAAAGCCTGTTGCGATTCCCACGCATCAATCACCATCTACAGCAGAACAAACTGTTTCTAATTCCCGCCATTCAGCTGAAGATCCAACACCACAATCAGTTCCACAACCCGCAGAGCATGATCCTGATACGTTCTTTAATCCGTTTGCACCGGCTCCTACCTTTCCTGACATAGCTGAGTCGTCTACACGCAATTTGGATCCTGCTAACATGCGAGATACTTATCAACTACACCCTTCAACACACAAATGGACTCGAGACCATCCACTAGTTCATATTATTGGCCATCCAGATGCACCTGTAATGACAAGACAACGACTTCACACTGATGGAGAAACTTGTATCTATGCACTCATAGTTTGTCACGAAGAACCTAAGAACATCAAAGAAGCAATGACTTATGACAACTTGATTGAATCTATGCAAGAGGAATTTCAGCAATTCATAAGATTAGAAGTCTGGGAATTAGTTGAAAGACCTGACGGAGTCTTTGTCATCGGGTTAAAATAGATCTGGAAGAATAAGCTTGATGCTGAAGGAACTGTCATACGTAACAAATCACGTCTGGTAGCGAAAGGATACTCCCAACTAGAAGGACTTGACTTTGCTGAATCCTTTGCTCCAGTGGCTAGACATGAAGCTGTTCGGATTTTTTTGGCCTATGTTGCACACAGGAACATGGTTGTTTACCAAATGGATGTGAAAACTGCATTCCTTAATGGAGAACTCTGTAAAGAAGTGTATGTGAGCCAACCAGACGGCTTCGTTGATCCTGAGCGTCCTAATCACGTTTACCGACTCAAAAAGGCACTCTACGGACTTAAGCAAGCCCCACGGGCGTGGTATGACAAACTGTCCACTTTCTTGCTGGCCAATAAATTTTCTAAAGGATCGGTGGATCCAACACTGTTTATAAAAACCTACGGGGAGGACTTACTTGTTGTTCAAATATATGTCGATGACATTATTTTTGCCTCAACAAAAAGAAGTTACTCTAATGATTTTGCAAAATTAATGAAAGATAATTTTGAAATGTCCATGATGGGTGAACTTTCGTTCTTTCTAGGACTACAAGTTCATCAATCACCCCGTGGAATTTTTATAAATCAGTCCAAATATGCTCTTGAAATATTAAAGAAACATGGAATGATGAGTTGTGATACTTATAATACACCAATGGGCTATACCACAAAACTAGATGCTAATTTACATGGGACTCCAGTTGACCCTACCAAATACCGAAGTATAATTGGGTCCCTCATGTATCTCACAACTAGTAGACCTGATATAGTATTTGTTGTCTACATGTGCTCTCGTTATCAGTCTAAACCAACTGAAAAACACCTCAGTGAGGTCAAAAGAATCCTTCGATACATAAAAGGAACCATTAACTTGGGAATCTGGTATCCGAAGGATTCTGGTTTTGAACTAATTGCTTTTTCAGATGCTGACCATGCAGGATGTTTAGACACACGCAAAAGTACATCTGGTGGATTACAATTTCTCGGAGACAAACTTGTGTCATGGCAATCAAAGAAGCAGGACTGCACATCACTGTCGTCTACAGAATCTGAATATGTTGCCATGTCTGCTTGTTGTGCTCAAGTCATATGGATGAGATCACAACTTAAGGATTATGGCTACCTATTCAATAAGATTCCTATCTACTGTGATTCCAAAAGTGCAATTGCTATCTCCTGCAACACAGTACATCATTGCAAATCCAAACACATCGATCTCCGATATCACTTCATCAAAGAGCATGTGGAAAAGGGTACCGTTGAACTTTATTTTGTTGGGACTGAGTACCAATTGGCGGACTTACTTACCAAATCCTTAGCACCATCAAGGTTTGCTAGTCTAGTTCACCAAATTGGTATGCGATGTTTGACTCCAGAGGATCTGGAAAAGTTTTTAAAACACAACTGATCGTCAAACATCAAAACTATCTTTGTATATATTTTTTCAAAAACAAAATACAAAATTATAAAACCAATCAAAAACACAAAAAGATTTTGGTTCTTCTTTCAAAAAAAAAAAAAAAAAAAAAAAAAAAAGCAAGTATATACCACCTCTTTCAACACTATTTTATAAAATGTCCAATTATTTAAAACAAGTGTTGAGGGGGAGGAAAAGTAATTTTTTCAAATTTCTCTAAAATATATTAACTTTTATACTTGCATTTTACCAAAAATATTACATTTTTTTTTCTTATAAGGATGCATCAAAAGTGTTTCGGGTTACTCTCCTTGACCTAAATAATAAATTTTTCAAGATTTCTTTAAGACTACGGTCTAAGGTCGAGGGGGAGTGAATATCCATAAGTTGTTCTTGTCATAACGTGGCGTTATTAACGAAAGTTAATTGAGATTATGTGTTTAGGCATTAGGAGTAAATGTTTCATGAGGTTAAGGGGCCAAAATTGCCAAACAATGAAACTTGCTTTAACCACGGTCAAAACACATTTGACCACACACATTTACTACCACCTGCAATAATACTTACACACAATTAATATTTCACCTACCATCATCTACGATCCACAATCACTTGATTAATCCGTGCATCAATCTTCGAATCTGTAAGTGTCAAACGTTTTTGATCATGTTTATAAACAATGGTTTTAAATTTCATAACAATCCAATGGCTAGTTTTGTCATAATCTTTGAAATTCATCTTAGGGTTGTGCGTAAATTTAGAACCCAGAAATTGTTGATGTTATGGTTAAAATTGTTGTTGGGAAATGGTCTAAGGTTGATTATAAACATGTTTTCATACTCTAATTGTACCCAGAAACACCAAATCGACTAATTTGATTTTAGGGTTCATACGAGTTCTTTGGGGATTCTTGATTCTGTGTGATTTAATTGAAATTAAGAATGGGGATTGTGTTGTTACATGCCTAGGAACTCATACATATCGTTTAATTGCTTCAATTACCTCCCTTGTTCATGAATCAAAGATTTAAGGGACGAACACACTAGCAGTTATGATCGTGAGTTTTTGTGGTCAATTGATGTTAAAATTTGGACCATATGATCCTTAGGATGTTCTAATCACTTGCCCTAAACTTATAGCAACCCAGAATCATGTTTGATTGCGTTTATGATTGAGTGTTCATACGGGTTTACGCGTAACTCGGCTTTAGGCATGTTTACGCATAATAATGTGCATATTAAGTATGTGGGAATGAATATTGATCAGTGGTTATGTTTTGTACACTTTCAGGAATCAAACAACTCTAATTACTTAAGGTGATTTTCTGGAAAATGGCGTTTTTACGCGCAAGTTGTTCATCCTACGCGTAAGATTCGACACGTGGACAAACATTGTCTTGGATAAGACAATGTTTACGCTTAAATGATAATTCTTACGCATAAGTTTTGTTCTTACGCTTAAGTCTTGAACTTACGCATAAGTCAAAACCTACGCATAAGTTATATCTTACGCTTAAGGTTAATCCTTTGCATAAGCTCATATCCTACGCCTAAGATTTTATCCTACGCGTAAGATTGAGCCTACGCATAAGATTTACCTTACGCGTAACATATAAGTTTACACGTAGCTTTTGCTCTTACGCCTAATTTCACTTCTTACGCTTAAGTCATGTTATGCGTAGACTTTTCCACTTACGCGTAAACTTGTCCAATTCATGAAATTTTCTAAGTGTTGTAAAATTTCCGAAGTGTAATCTACTGTAATGATAAACTAATGTTGTAACTTAATTGTTAGAAGTTTCTACCATGTGATAATAACACAAGTTTGTCATATAACAAAAGTTTTTCACAACACAAACACCCACTGATCAATCAATGATATGCACAATCATGTAATCTTATGTCTGAGCTAACACAGTAAACCATTGCCATGTTTGTCTTTGTTTATGATCAATTCAGATGGCAGAACACAATGACGTTCCATATGGACCAGAACCTGAACCAAAACTTTCATGGGAAGAGACATTTCCAGATGATTACACCAGGAAGATTGGAAAGAACAACTTACGTATCAACTTCAACAAAATCACGTGCAACGAATCCTCATGTATTGTTGCAGTGGATGCTCTCCTTTATCACCCCAACAAGCTGTTATTCACCAAGTCAGCCTCAGTCTCCTGCTTCTACATCCACCAGTTTTGGCATACACTTCAGCTAGATCTTGGGGAGGCTTCCTTCACCTGTATGCTTCATAACCGTCAGGTTACTGTGGATATAGACACACTAAGGAATGTTCTTGGGTTACCTGAACTCGGCCCAGATGAAGTATATGATCAAGTACCCACCGAAGAAGAGCTGATAGAGTGGTTACGGGATATTGGCTATGACGAATCAGAAGAAGTTGTTACAAGACATTCTAGGGTCAACATTAGATTTCTTCCACAACCATGGAGAACCCTATACATTCTGATTGCCAAGTCCTTATCTGGCAGAGACACTGGGCATGAACACCCAAAGCTCCAACACCTCAAACTCTTCTGGGCAGTGGCTAATGTAAAGAAAGTAGATTATGCCAGCATCATTTGGGAAGACCTTGTGTGGCACATTCAACACAAGACCACCAACATTCCATTTGTCCGCTTCACAAAACTACTCATCGAAAGCTTCCTTCGTGAGTATGATGATATCCCACAGAGACTTGATGACAAAGATAAGAATACTTTCAGAAATGAAGATACTCTCAGAATCATCAAGAGACTCGACACCAGCACACGCAAGCAAGGAAAGAAATTTCCCGACTGTCTCTTGAATGACAAAGTGAAGCTTTGCCCGAATTTCAAGTACTACCTTCAAGCTCTTGAAGCAGAAAAAGTTGGTTTCTTGGATGAAGTTCAACCGTTTAAGGGGAAGACAGGTACCAAGACTGGGAGCTCCGGCAGTTCTACAAAGTCTAAACATAAGAAGAAGGGTACTCTCAAGAGAAGGACTCCTGTCAAGAAGCCCGCATCCATTCCTGAACCTGGGTGGTTTCCCTCACCACAATCTTCTCCAAAACCATCCAACTCTGAAACCGAGTCCGACGAAGGTCCAGTTTACAGAGAAGCCTTTGCCAATATCACCGAGAATGTCAACCTTGATGACATTGATGACAAAGACTTGACCTTCGAAGATTGGGAGAAAAATATTGATGAGTTTGCTGATAATGCCGAATATCCATCATATCTCAATCAAAGACCGTTCACCGAAGCACAGACCATCTTGGAAGAAGAAAGGATCAGGAGAGAGAAGATGAAGGAACCGATGACAGCTAAACAAGAGTCTGCTCATTCTAACATAGGCCTTTCAGTTGAAGAAGAAAATGAAAGAGCTCTCAAGCTGGGTCTCCTCCACAGCAAAATTGATGCATTCTATGATGATCTACCTCCACCTCCAGTGTTCTCTCAAACTACCGAAGTTGGCGGATCGAGCAGCATTCCTGATTCTGCCACAGGGATCAACACTGTCTTAGTCGTCTACGACAATCCTTCGGTATCTCCCACAGACATTGAAATGACTAATGCTTCAGCAACGGGAGAAGAGGAAGAGGAAGAGGAAGATCCCATGGATACTGATGCTCCATGGTTGATGACTGTAGAAGAAATGGAGCTCAGAGAAAGGGCTCAGTAAGAGGAATTAAAGAGAAAACAGGAAGCTGAAGAGGCTAGGCTTGAGGAGCTTGCACAAGCCAAACTGGAAGAAACTATCCGTATGGAGGAAAGCAGGAAGGCTGAAGAGGCAGCCAAGCTGGCTGAAGAAAAGTTGAAAAGGGAAGAAGAAGCCAAGCTTGCTAAAGAATTAAGGCTTAAGGCCGAAGCTGAAAGACTGGCTGAAGAACAGAGATTGAAAGAGGAAGCAGCTAAAGCTACAAAAGTTGATCAACCCGAACCACAAAAAGGAGATGACAAAGACCTTACCACCGTCATTGAATCTTCACAGTCATCACCTCCAGCATCCGAATCAACCCACGACAAATCAATCAAGAAACCAAGCACCAAAGCCTCTGCTGCATCAAAGTTGCTAAAGTCAGCATTCAGAAGAGTACATGAAAAGAAGAAAAGCAGACTAGAAGATCAGGTTGCTTTACTAGCAAGCCAAGTAGCTGAACTGACAAAGCTCAACACTAATGTCCAAGAGCTGCAAGACAAGGTTGACACCTTCTTGGCTAAGGACGTGCAAGAGAACTTGGAAGCCACATTAGCAGCTCAAGCACATCAGTATATGGAACAACATTTAGTTGCTGAGTTGAAAGATCTACTGGCACCCATGAGAGACGAACTCACCAAGTTCTCAGAGCAAGCTGTCAAGAAAGTAATCCGATCGACCACATTTACTCTTCGAGCTGACAAGTCTACTCTTCCACTACCAGGACTATCTTTGGACGAATTGGAAGCTCAGCTATTGGACAAACTGGCAAGCAAGTTCTCATTATCCCCGGAAGAAGCTACAGTCCTGGAAGCGTTGAAAGCCAAAATGACAAAAGAGACTTGCAGCACAGAGGCGGACAAACTGAAACGTCCAAGAGATGATGAAGGCAGGGATCCTAATTCTCAGGCAAAGAAACAGAAACAAGCCGAAGGACCCTCATCTCAAACACAAGCACCGGTCAACCCTCCAACAACAACAACATCTTCACAACAACCCAAGGCATCCGATTCCGCTCCCAAGGCACATGACCACTTTGAATACACAGGTGGTGACGAGATTCCTCAGCCCGATGAAGTTCCAGAACCGTCCTCTAAAAAGAAGAAAGTAAGGAAAGGAAAGCATCATCAACCCAAACCGGACACCTCATCAAAAGGCACAGAACCAAAGAAACCGAAAACCGTCCTCAAATGGCTAGACCAAGACGATAGTGCCGAATACTCCTGGTTTGAGAAGATGATCAATTCACAACCACCACTTGCAGACAATCATGAACCTCAAGATGGTCGAACGGTGGAATACGCTCAATTGATTCAGCAAAAGTTTCAGATGAAAAAGATGAATAAGAAAGAACTGCGAAGAATCAAGAATGATGCGTTCAATCTTTTGAAAGATCGGTCTGCTAACTCAATCGAGCTTGAGTACCATCTGGAAAACATTGCTCGAGCTATGTCAAGCAATATTGACTGGATCAATCCTGAATCTTATGTAGATCCGGTCACAAAGAAAACCGCACCTTACATTACTGACTGGTCCAAACCACTACCGATGATTGGGAAGCCTAAGGAACCGAAGATCCCGTACAAGTTCTTCTTCAACACAGACTTGGAATTTCTGAAACTTGGCAGCAAGATTGAGAAGAAGTACATTACATCACTCGCCTTTCTCCCTGCAGCTCGATATCTCAACAATGCCATCGAAGAAGAAGCTTCAGCATTATTCATTGATAAAGTTGTTGAATATGACCGGAACGCACTCTACGGTATACATCATTGGCCAGACAACCGGGCACAGTACTATCGAAGCAGCAGACTTAATCAGACGATGGGCGATGTGACAAGTGATTTGAAGATAGTCTCGATTCAGTTCATTTCGACTGTCACTCACTTTGGGTACCCCTTCCTCAGCAAAATCACACTGAAAAGACTTGATGAAAAGGAGTACGATATTTCTGAGTCAGACTTTCCACGACTACTTCTCAATGACAGCGAAGATATGTACCTGCTCAAAGTTCAAGGAAAGCTCTGTAGCTTGCCAAAAGAGATGCAGCTTGCCTTTATCCAAGCTCTCCTAATCTTCATCAGGCAGATAGTCATAAGAGAAAGAGTAGAAGATCTTCAATTGGGAGTGGAAAGTTATCAGAAGAAGCTCAATCTCACCAAACCCAACATGTTCGACATCCCCGACCTTCAACATCTACCTCAATACACCTTGATCAGGCATCCAGCATTTGGGTTCACCTACCGCAGTATTAACGGTCGCAACTGCTTCATGGCCTACGACGAAATACATAAGTTCTGTGATGAAACCTTGAAGTTCGTCAGAGATGGAATCAAAAGCAGATTGGATGACATTGCTCTGGGTAAATCTAAAAGGTGGAAAACCAATGAGGCCAGGGATGCTCGCAGATTCATCTTAAGGATTGAGAACCGATTGAAGGGCAGGGATTAGTTTCGAAGGTTGGAAAGTTATGTGGGAGGCAGACAAAAGTTTCCGGTGTTGACATTTCAGAGACCTGATTAGTAGAAAGTTGTAAGAGTTTGATTTGATTTGTCAATTATATACTTCATAATGGCTTGTGCACACATTACAGTGCACAACCCGAACTTGTAAAGAAAGGACCCTGAGGTACGCATCAGTGCCTCAATCCTAAATATAAGGAGCGAAGGCTTCTTACTTTTGAGTAGAATTAATCAAATGTTTATGAATTTTCATAATTCTGCTCAAAAGGACAAGTATTTCACCTCAATAAGACCTAATCACTTGTTGAGGGGGAGCACTTGTCAAAACAAAATACTTTGCTCAAAATCAAAAGTTCTTGGTGAATCTCCCCGTAAGACTCAAAAGGCATATTTTAATCTAAAAGATTGTCAAAAACATCATTTTATATGCTATTTTTGAGGGGGAGAAAATGAAAAAGTGATTAAAATATACGAAGTCAAAGCTTAAAAGTTGTATCATGTGCGAGCTAGACTCAGTATTGACCCAGGAATTGACGAGACAATAAAAGTTAGTAATATCGAAAGGACTTATCCTCGACGGGTAATAACATCAAGTTAGTTACTAGAGCTAGTTGTCACCTAAAAGCTGACAATGTATCTCTTTAACTAACCACGTAAGCGTGTCTCGAAAAGGATATGTCTTAGTAGAAATGTGCCGTCTCGAGAAACTTTCTGTGGACTTGACCAGGCCGGGTAATAATTTCAAGCTAGTCTAACTAGTGATGTAAGCGTGTCTCGAATCGGTCTTGTTCACGGAAAGTGGATCAATTCAAAAGTGCTTGCTCCTCCCGCATGTGCAAATTTATTAAATACTTATGAGCACATGTGCAGGGGGAGCCCTTCAAAAGTGTACACACAACTCTCAAAGTATTAACCAAAATATTTGATTATCACAAACACTTTGAGAGATTTTCAATCAAAGGTTTCTTGGCTACTGTCGGAGTTATAAGGTGATTAAGATAGGAATATTCGTCCTATGATCCGCCAGAGCCGGAGGGATCTACCCAAGGACATCTCCCATAGTTAGAATTAGAAGTCCTTAGGTATGATATGAAAAAAGGAGAAAAGAATGAAAGGGAAAGAAGGAGTTGAAGAATTAAAAAGAAAAGTAAAGAAAAGGGTGAAAAGAAATAGCCCTCCATATGTTCAACCTTAGGGCAGACACCGGGTTCAATACGTATGCTACTGGTTGTTGCAAAAGACAACACCAGTATTGAAGACAAAGTCGTCATGGACCCAGTGACGCAATGCACTAAACCTTCTTAACCACTCAAGTTCTCTTAAAAGGACTTGTTTCATTCTCACGGGGAACCAACATAACCTATCGACCTATCTCTTAGAGATGGTTGATATTAAAGCAGGAGACCCCTCCCTAGTCTCCGCATAGGAAACCTAGGTGTGCACTTATAGAGTCTAGAGCCTTGAGATACATCAAAGATCTCTTAGGAACACTTAGTATTTCTACAACTGATGTTCTACATCAATGGACACCAGCTGTAAATTATCGAGTCCTTCGCAGATCTTAGCAATCTGCCGAGAACGTTTATGAGAGGACTACTTATGTATTTCTCAATGATTGAACGGAAATCCTGCCAGGGTCAACATCAAACAGCCCTGACAGCAGGTCACTTCGGTAACCCCACAAGGGTTACGCTTAGTGTTTGCGGTGGTTCCATTACGGTCTACAGTCGTGGAGTGATCCCCAGCGACTCACCCAGTCATTGAGCTACTTAGTAGGTCTCGTAAGCTCCTTCGGGAGTATCTGATATGGGAACGGCCTGGATAAGGATTAGAAGGAGTCTTCACAATATGCTGTTGATGAGCTCTAATTCCTTATCTGTAAGTACCGGTTGTTTTATTGCTAACTGTTTACTTGCAGGTACCTCACTTCCATGATGGTAGATTCCAACATGCTCATACATACATCTTGAAGCAAATGATAGCTCCCCCAAAGATCTTAGCACCACAAAGGTCAAACAAAGATTCTACGTCAATTAAGAAGAATCTACAAAGTATAAAGACTAAAGATCTCAGAGTATGAAAAGGAACTTCATGTACGGGAAAGTATAAGTCTGAAGATATATGAGTATGTTGGAATGGCGGACAACCACCACAGACGCAGGAATGACGAATGGCAGACTACTTCGTGACACAATCACTACATCATCACCAAAGAACAAAGACAAAGAGCAAAGTACATTAATTATCATTCAACCATTTTGAAGACGTCTAGAGTTTTACATGTCACAAGTCAACGACATAGATAAAGACGTCAAGCAACCGTGATGACCGACCCTTAGGGGGAGATTGTTGGGATCATACTTTTGTATTTTAGTCAAGTCTCGGTCATTACCTTTTGTAATAGGTTGCTTAGTTATTTATTCTACTTAGTTTATGTTACAAGGCTTATGATTGTAAGACCAATGGGCCTTAAAGCCCACGTCCATATGAAAGGAGGGAGGAAGGGAGTGTTGCCCTACTCCTCCTCCTATAAATACCAAGCTTATGTAACTCTTTTAATTGTTGGTTATTTGAATATCTTAAGGAAACTCTTGTTCTTACTTTTCTCTCATTTCTTATAATCAACCACCTCTCATTCTCATCTATTTTCTTTCATTATCATACTTGTGTTTACATAAATGGTGACCAACAGAGGGTGTATAAATATTTAGTTTTGTCGGTATAATTTGTTAAATTTATGATTATGTACTAAAACATTTTAAGCATATCTTACTTATTCTTAGGCATACGATTGCGCAAATAACCTAGTCATCCAATCATTTTCATTTTCCATGTATTAACTATAATTGCATGTACATACCCGAAATTGGTGAAAATGAGCTCATGCTCAAAGACATCGATTCAACTATTGAAATGAAAAGTTTATTCGCAGAATCAAAGAAGTTGATCTAGTTTCGATTCAAGGCTAGAGTTGTGAAGCAATATTGTAGCAACTTCCCAAAAAAGAGTTTAACTAGAGCAACTTCTGTGATTCTGTGAATACACACTTTCCATTGATATAATGATATGATATCGATTACTAGTGACGTAGACTTAATTAATGGTAATATCATTAAGTCTGCGTCACAAGTAATCGATATCAAAACTTATGCCGACTCGTTTATTCTATATACATGTTGCACAAGCTGTCGGAGAAATCACATATGTCGTCTAATACTCATACAACAACCAGCAATGGTAGTAAGTCTTTTCTCTCTTAAATAAACTGTAACTAATTTCTGCGGAGTATATATTTGTGCGCTAGTTGAGTTCCTATCCGGTAATTCTAGCTTGAGCTCAACCAAGATGAATTTGTGTTAATTTTTGAGATAATTTACAGAACCGATCAAATAATAACCTGGAAACGTAAAGTAATATTTAAGTCGAGCTGGTGGTTCTCCCTAGGTTTTTGAAGCCATTTGTAAAGATGCAAATGTAGAAAAAGTGGTACGTAGTATTACCCTTGAATGGAATGGTTGTGAATGGGTGGCTATAACCTGCACAATGAATGCCTTAAACTTTTCCTCTTGGTTATTGTGGGTGCTGGATGAATGATCAAGGATGGAGAGTGGTTTTGGAAATGTAGATTGTGAGGTTATGGTTTTGGTGCTCATAAAAAGGGTGAATTCAATGTTTATTGTTGTTGCATAAAGGGGAATTGTAGCTGAATGACAACCAAAGTATTCTGTTCTCTGCTTTAAAAATATATTTGTGTTGTCTGAGAAACTAGCATAGGCTTAACAGATTTCGAATAGCATAGTATTACTTGTATTTCTTCTGGTTGGGCATGTCGAATCTAATGTATGCCACATATCTTGTAATTTGTGTTGATATTAATATAAAAAATCCAAAAAGGCCCTCGTCGCCCCACGTGATCACCTTTTGCTATACCGGTAAAATTTCCCCCGAAATAGACATGAGGGAGTGGCAACGTTTTCAGCAAAGAGTCGGCATCGATCGGCATCACAATGCCACTTGATCGGCATGGCTGAATCGGCAAGGTATTCGGTATGTAATACCGATTCGGTAAAACGCATGCTTTAAATGTGATTGACCGTTGCACCATTAATATTGTTACCGTTTGAAGCTTTAAAAAAAAAAAAAAAAAAAATCCCCATTTAAATCAACAATTCACTTTACCATATTTTTTTCAAAACATATATTTACAATCACATATTTTCTTCAAATCACCAATTCACTTTACCATTTTAAAAGTCAATCACATGTATCCAAGTAAATCCCAACAAGGTTCAACATCAAAAGGTCGAAGTCGTGGTCGTGGTCGAGGTTCTCGATCACATCCCGTCCGGCCGAAGGTTCAAGCACAACCACGTGGTCAAGAAGCCTACTATCCCCGACCTCAACCAAACGCCTACTTTCCTCAACCTCCACCACAAGCCTACTATCCGCCACCTCCACCGTTGAATCCAAGTCACTATAATATAGCAATGACAAGTGAGTTCAACCCTTTTAATGACTTTCGAGACGGTCCACCAAGACGTGAACAAAGTGTCGAAAGAGAATTACCGTTATACGATTATGAAGATGATGAAGATGAAGTTGTTCCCGAAACCCAATTCCCAAATCCAATTGGTATTATTATTATTATTATTATTATTTTGTTTTGAATCGTTATACTTTTTTTAAAAAAAATCGTTAGTGTGTTTTTTTTTTTTTTTTTGTGCTTTTTTGTTAAATCGTTAATATTTATTCCTTTTTTATTTTAAATCGTTAGTTTTTTTTTATTATTATTATTTTTTTTAAATCGTTATATATATATATATATATATATATATATATATATATATATATATATATATATATATATATATATATATATATATATATATATATATATTATGTTTTGTTTTGTTTTAGGTGAAGAACAAAATGATGATGACGTTCAAGAAATCAAAAATCCGGGTAAAGTGGGAAAAAAGAATTGGACGACCGACGAAGAGTTATTTTTGGCAAAAGCTTGGGTTCATGTCTCAACATGCCCAAAGGTCGGGAATCAACAAAAGTCCGATAGCTTTTGGGGAAGAATTCTAGAGCACTTCAAGTAAAATGTGCCCGATACTTTGCGCACATTCCATGGGTTGAACACAAAATGGAAAAATATGCATACCGAAATGAATACTTTTAACGACCTATACATCCAACAAGTAACTTTTAAATTATATACTTTTTATACTTTTTTTTTCGTTATATTAATTATTTGTTTAAATTTATACTTGTTTATTTTAATTAGTAGTGTAAATTTAAATTATATTTCTTATTATTGTAGAACCGATGTCGTGAGAGTGGGTGTGACGAGCTTAACTTGATGAGAAATGCATTGGCCGATTATAAAAAGAAAACCAAAAGCAAGAATTTTACTCATATTGAGGCGTGAGAGATAGTTAGGAAATCGGACAAATAGTTGCAACAACCAACCGTTAGTCAAACATCTTCGTCTAATACGGAGAAACGAAGAAAGTCGTCGGAATCTAGCAATGACAATGTTGAGACTATTATTCCGGATCTAAATGACGACACAACTCCTACACGGAAGAAGAAAGGGAAAAAGGCCGAAATCGAGTCGACAAAGAAGAGTATTGAATCGTTAGCAGATTATGCGGCAAAGAAGTCACAAATAATGGATGAAAATGTTGAGAAGAAACGTGCGAAGGAAGAGTTGGCAGAAAAGTTAATGTCGGCGCAACTAGAAGGGGTTCAAGAAAAGAATTATTTTCGAGCTATGAAGTTCTTCAATGACCCCCATGATACCATACCTGATCCAACAATGAGCGATATTATGATTGCAAAAAAACGTGAAGTCGCGGCGAAATATGGATGGCATTGCAATTTTTAGAAATTATTTTGTTTTTATTTTCCTATCTATCATGTAACTTTGTTTTAATTATTAATGAAATTTGAAGTTTTTAATTTAATTGTTAAATATAATTATGAGTTAAAAAAAATAAAAAAAAGTTTAGGCATGCTTAGGCATGACATTGCCACTAAAAAGGTATGTTTAAGCATGAAATGTATTTCTTTCTTTTTATTTGTCAATTTAAAAAACAATTGATAAACTTTTAGGCAACAATGGCACCCCCTGAGCAACTTTGGAATTGGCCAACTCCGCTAGATTTGTGACATGTGTCCCATGAAGTACTACTTTGCCTTTACTATGTCTTATTATAAATGACATGTTAGGGATCAAATAAGAAGAATAATTAAAATAAGAAGGGTAAGAAGTAATTCTAGCCACACATTTCAAATTAGGAGGGAAAATTTGAAGGATGATACATCCACTTTTGTAGGTGCATCTGAAATGTGTGATTGTGGTTACTTCTTATCCTTCTTATTTTAATTATTCTTCCTATTTGATCTTAACTCATAAATGACACATATACTATTTTTCATTTGTTATTTACTTGATTGCCATCTCTATGATTAACATTCGACCCGTGACACCTTTGAAATCTATTACCCCTCTGTATTGACATGATCCATTTTAAATACCTAAATCAATACCCCCTCTATATTAAAATGGTCTTCAAGAATTACCCTTGACACAAAACCCTCATGACAGCTTTGAAATCAATACCCTTTATAAAATAAAAACACACAAAATATTTTGGATCCAAAACTACTCCACTCCACTCCACAAGATCGATGTTGGATTCATTTCTGTTAATCGAAACACATACACAACCAATCTACCTTATCTTCTCAAATCCATGAAATAATGAACCAAAAGAAACCCTTTTAATCTTTCCTTGCATACCGAGGCACAAATCATCTTCAAGATCTCCTTAAGGAGGTCTCGGGTAGGTTGTTTTTTGTTGTTTTTGTATTTCCTGTACAGGATCTTTGATGATTTCTCTATTAGTTTTGTTTTTAAGAGCAAATCTATGTATATCTAAAAGAGAGAAACTGAGATCTTGATACTTTTTGATTTTCGAGTGTAGCTGAAGTTTGGAGGTATTGGCCGGATTCTGGTTTTGGTGTTGGCCGGAGGTTGAGATCTTGGTACTATTTGATGCATTGATACTATTTGTTGTTTTTAAACAAATGTAAGCGATATATGATTATGGGTTTGGTGTTGGTTGCTAGAAGGGTCACCGGATTCTCGGTTTGAAATTCGGAGGTGTTGGCCGGATTCTGGGTTTGATGTTCGGAGGTGTTGGCCGGATTGTTTGGTGTTGGTTGAAGGTTGGTAAAGTAGTAAATAAAAAATGAAGAAAGGGTATAAATGTAAATTATATGATGACAATTTAGTGAAGTCGCCCCATTCCAAAGTCGCCCATGTCTATTTGTGAAAAAATGATTTTTCCGGTCTATAAAAGGTTACACCAGGGGCGACCGAGGTACTCCCAAAATTTTCTTTTAATATAATGTTCACCCTTTGCACCAAAAGAAATATTTAAGTCGAGCTGGATTAAAATTTCCAGGCCCATATATGTAGCATATAATGTTGTCTATATATGTGTTACGTCAGCAATAATGAGTATCTAAACAAAATTCAAATATTTTATAGCATATAGTGAAACGAAAAATAATACACATGAAAATAAAACTTGATCGAGAAGAATAGTTTACTGTTGCATGGCCTAAACATACATGTTTCTTATTAACCGATATAATGATGACTCGGCCCAAGCCCGATCTGTGGGCTTAGGGTACATTAGAGTTTATTGTAATATAATATTGGTTATTAATAAAGTTAAAGACAAGCCAGTTTCAATGTAAAATGGTTTATCGGTCCTCCAGTGACGGTGCTAGGATATTGATATTGGGTGGGCCAAAGTAAATTTTCACGAATAAAGTTATATTGCTCACTATGCTAGCCAGTTGAACTTATTTGTAAACTACTAGATTATATATATATATATATATGCCGCTAACTTATCAAACTCTATTAGTTTTGTTAACAAAGAAAGAAGTCAAATATTGAAATATGAATAAGTTTGAATATTATTTGGGTGGGTCAAATCATTTCTTATGTAAAATATTATATTACCAAATACTAAATAACAAAAAATGATATACATGGAATGAAAGATTTTTGGTTGGCCATGGCCCATCCCACTCATAGAGTGGCTCCGTCACTGCGGTCTTCTAACCCCTAACTAAAATAGGATCTATGCTTCCCTCCTCTAATATTCTACTGTCATGCCCTTCATCCTCCAAAACCCTAAAAAAATTAATTCGACCAACCAGTTAACTCTAACGCATTTTTTGTTGTTTTGTTGCTCACCTTATCCTTAACTCCACAAAAACCTTTGCACACCTCCTTGCTTGCTTGCTTCCATAACTCACGAAGTGAATAAATGAAAACAATCCACCTTTGTGCTTGTTTCCATAACTCACAAAGAGATTTAAAAAAAAAAAAAAAAAAAAAAAAAAAAAAAGGTTTCGACCTTGATTGTTTGTCGTATGTTTTTCTTTTCACTTCAAGTCGACTAAAGCTCGACCCGTCTCCACCTAAAGTCGACTAAAGCTCGATCAATGGTGTTACTTCATTAAATAAGTCGCAAGAGGTTACTTCTTCAAGAATCAATGTGAAACCTTTTGATGTCCTAATGTACATCATTGGTGAATATCAAGTTCTTCGACAAGTATCACTTTCTTTGTTTGCTTTGCTTTTGCTTGTTGTGGATGTCTTCGCCAACAAAAATATTTATAGCTTTACTGTTTTAGATATCTCTGGTCTGAGCTTTCGCGATTTCAATGCTCAAACTGCGAATAAGTATTAACCGATATAATGATGAGTCGGCCCAAGCCCGATCTGTGGGCTTAGGGTTTTATTGTTATTTATAAGGGTTTTGCTAACATGTGCCCACCGGGCATATATTAAGGAGCTAAACATGTACCTAGTGGGCGCATATTAGCAAAACCAAATTTATAAATGACAAAAGTTGAATACGAAACAACATTTATCTAAAAAACAAATAATAAGATCTCAACAATCCATGTATTTTAAATCTAAAGGTCTATATTCTCATTTTAATATAATTAATCATTAAAAAGTAATTTTGTAATATCATTCCAAACTAAACAAAGTGTCTAGTACACTATTTTTTTTGAACGAAGTCTAGTACACTATTGACCTCCTATTTTTTCATTTTTCACACACACACACGAAAACCACACCAAACCACCACAACCATCCGATCAGATTACTAACCGGAGGTGAGATCCATGACGTCATGACGTCACCGGAAAGCCTCTCTCACCTATTAACCACCACTGCCAACAAGTGACGTAATAGATTATTACAGGGTAATTTGGATCGGGTTGAGGCTTCGGAAAGGTCAGAGAGCTTTGACGAGCCGATTGTGAGGTCTTGGGAACCAGGGCCGGAACTGGTGGTGGGCGAGGCAGGCGACGGCCAGGGCATCAAACATACAGGGGGCATCAAAGTTTTAGTGCTGCGAAACAGTTTTATGTGGTGTATGGTGTTGTATGATAAAAAGTAGAAAAAAAAAAAAAAAAAAAAAAAAAAAAAAAAAAAAAAAAAAAAAACAACTATTATACAATTTAGAAGTAGAACAATAAAAAAAAGAGGTGATAAATGATTTGCCGGAAAAGTTGCAAGTGATGGAGAAAGCAATCAGGAGGTGCATGAAGATGGAGATTGTGAACTTTTGTAATTTGTCATGATGTGATCACGTGGGCTAGAGGAAGTTGTGAAACTTTATTACTTCGTGAATGCCTTAGAGAATGAGATATATTAATTTAATTTTCTATTATTTTTGTTTTGTTTTATTACTTACAACTTTAACATTTAGGGCGTGTTTGGTACCCATTCCTGGGAATCAACTATCACTATGAAAGTGATAGTTGGTGTTTGTTTAGGGTGTCTGGGCACACAACTATGACTATGAAAGTCCATTATTTTTCATACTCCATATATGACTAAAGAGTGGGGAATGAATCTTTCATAGTTGAGTACTATCAAACTCATACCCATTGTCATTCCTCCCAGCATACCAAACGCACCCTTAGTCATTTGCTAGTTATATTTCTATTAGTTTTGCATTTGCAAGAGTTTTGCAAAGGAAAACTTCAAAAATATTAAGATATTCTCAGAAAGTTTATAAAAATATAGTCACATTAATGTGGTTCGTTTAGATGTGTGAAAACACTATTGTTTAGTTTGAATGTTTAATTCGATGCACTTGTTTTTTCCTTTAATTTGATACAGAATCCTATGGATTTACAATGAATTCTATGAATTCTATGGGATGCATCAAAAAATCCCATGAGATTCATACTGACAAATCATACAGAATCCAATATAATTTCATACAGAATCCTTTGAGATTAATACAGAATCTCATATGATTTTGTACTTACAGTTTATATAAAGCAAAATAAAATCACACGGGATTTATACAGAATCCCATGTGATTCTCTCTAATTCCTCATATGATTCTCTCTAATTCCTTGTGATTCATATAAAATCCCATGGGATCCATACTGAATCCCATGAGATTCTTTGATAACTCAACTATAATTCATAAAAAGTCACAAAATTACTCATGTGATTCATACAGAATCCCATGAGATTCTATATGAATCACATAAAAAAACTCGTCAAGTATCTTTACTAAATCTTATGAGATTCTGTATGAATTCCAAGGGATCAGAGAGAATCACATGGGATTTTGTATAACAACATACAATTTTTTAATAAAGGGATTCCAAGAGCTCATTTCAACAAGGGCTAAAGGCACGTAAATGTATTATACTTGTCATTAGAACCTTTTATATGTATCATACTAAAAAAATTGCATCTATGTGCGTTAAAGTTTCTTTTTGTGACATTTTTGTGTACTCATGAAATTTTGTGACATTTTTACCCTTTAGGCTGAATTACATGAATGGTCTCTGGATTGGCAAATATTGCATCAACCGTCCTTTTTTTTTTTTTTTTTTTTTTTTTTTTTTTTTTAAGAAAAGATTTTGAGTTTTTTTTCTCGATTTTTTTTCGATTTTTTTTTCACTTTTTTTTTCAGAAACGAAAAAAATTCTAAAATTTATTTTTAGCAAAAAATATTTCAATTTTATTTTTTTCAAAAAAAAATTGAAATATTTTTGCGTTGTTATCCACTTTTATCCGTTTCTATATGTTATCTTTTGGTTTTATATGTTTTCATCCATTTTTTACGTGTTTGTCCGCTTTTATATATTTTCATTTGTTTTTCTTGCATTTTCATATGTTTTATATGTTTCACTTTTCTTGTGGAGATGACATGTGTCACCTTGCCACATCACTTCTTCCATCGAGAAAAAAAAAATCATTTTTTTTTGAAAAAAATAAAATCGACAATTTATTTTTCTCAAAAAAAAATTTAGAATTTTTTTTTGAGCAAAAAAATTCAAAATTTTTTTTGGAAAAAATAAAATCGACAAAATATTTTTTTCGAAAAAAATCGAGCAAAAAAAATTCAAAATTTTTTTCTGAAAAAAATAAAATCGAAATAGTTTTTTTGGAAAAAAAATCGAGCAAAAAAATTTCAATTTTTTTTTTTGAAAATAATAAAATTGAAATAATTCTTTTTGAAAAATAAATTTTAGAATTTTTTTTTCGTTTTTGAAAAAAGTAAAATCGAAAAATTTTTTTCGAAAAAAAAATTGAGCAAAAAAAAATTCATTTTTTTTTTAAAAAATAAAAAGGACAGTTGATGCAATATTTGCCAATCCAAGGACCATTCATGTAATTCAGCGTAAAGGGTAAAAATATCACAAAATTTCATGAGTACACAAAAATGTCACAAAAAGAAACTTTAACACACATAGATGCAATTTTTTTTAGTATGATACATAGAAAAGGTTTTAATGACAAGTATAATACATTTACGTGCCTTTTGCCCTATCAAGTTTCAACAATCATATAAAAAATAATTACCCTTAAAAAGCTGTGACATAAAAGTATAAAACTCAAAAACAGTGATTGACTCATTTTTACAAATCACTTGTGATTTTTAAAAAATAACAAATCACAAGTGATTTTTAAAGAATCCCGTGAAATTTTTCTGAACGGAAATTTTGAAAAAAAAAAAAAAGTTTGTCTTTTTACGAATCCCGTGGGATTTCTTTACGAATCTCGTGGGATTTTTCTGGACGGAAATTTTGAAAAAGAATTTCATCTTTTTACGAATCCCATGGGATTTCTCTGGACGAAAATTTTGAAAAAAAGTTTGTCGAAAGTATACCTGATCGTTGTAGTATAGTATAGTGACAAGTACCGAGGGATTGATCGTTCAACTCAGGAATAGTGTCTCTAGGATTAGAAAACCTAAGAACTAGGTCTAGAGGTGAGGGATGATTCTTTTTTGTATTTTTATGTTTTTATGAAAGCAATTAAAATTCTCAGTTTTAGAAGAGTGCGTGGAATTAGTTGCTATTCAACTAACCCAATAACTACAGATGTAATCAAAATAAAATAACAAAAATAAAAATAAACTAATTTAAACTAGTGGTGAGAACAATATATGGGAGAATTGTGTTTACTTAGATTTCACTACTCCCTAGATATCTTTTACAGGTTAATTACTTGTTACAGTTGCGTGGATGACGGATTGTATTCTTTAATACCATTCATGGGGTGGCGTACTTACTTCCCCAATTCTATAAACTTCACTCCTATGTCGAGCCGGCTAAGAAGCTCCTAACATGGGATCACTAGAATTCGCTCATGCATTAAATACAACCATAAAAACCTAGTACACATCGGTTCATGTTTCTTAAGACGTTCAAGCAAGTTACACAATGGAGATCTGCCAGTTTTCTTAAGCCTAACATTGAAATCATTCATCCATTACAACTAGAGTAAACTGCAAAAATCATCCCTGTGGTTTGTTGAAATTTGCAAGAATCATCCCTATCTCAAACCTTCAGCATTTATCATCCCCAAGTCCACAAACGTTTAGCAAAAATCATCCCTGAGGACTAACTTTGTTAGTTTTCCCCGTTATCTCCCCCACGTGCAATATCACGTGAGGGTATTTTTGTCCATTCGTAGCAATTTTTCCCCTTTTATTTCTTTTATCACAAAACGTAACTCAATTTTGCATCACCTCTCTCACCTCTCTGTATTCTAACGCATGATCGCAATCAAACATAAACCCTAAATCCTATGCAAAATCCTTAATTAAATCTATTATCCTTAAGAAACAGTTACAATGGTGGTTTGTGAGTGGCATTTGCGTACAGAACAACATGAAATTGATGAGGAACAGGCGTATGGTAAGTTATAACCTAATTCCCAATTTTTTGTTATAACAATGGTGGTTTCTAATGTTGTGGTCTAACCCTAATTTTATTTTTTGTGTTTTTTAACAGTTAATGATCCAACCATGTTCTCAATCAAGATTTACCATGGTGGATATTTCACTGACCCACCGAATAGGAAATACAAGTCAGGTAGTTTCAACTACTTTGATATGGTAGATGGCGATTTGTTTTCAATTATTAAGTTAAATGAGATGATTGTTCAGTTGGGTTATGATAGGAAAGATATCATGTATTATCATTACAAAATACCCAACAATAATTTAGATTATGGTCTACAAGCATTAGGAAGTGATTTAGATGTTTTGGGCATGACAAAATATATAGATAAGTGCAAAAGATTTGAGGTTTATGTTGAACATGGGTTTACAAGTCTTGAAACTTACTTCAAGTCACCTCAAAAGGTAGTGATAGAACAACTCCCAGATGAAGTGAACCCTAAGACTAGTAAGAACCCTAAGACTGTTAAGAAGCAAGAGAACAAAAAAAGGAATTTGTTAGCACTTGAGTGGGGTATTGGAGAAGGAAGTAAGTTAGGAAAGGGTGATGATATTGGGCAGGGGACTCATGTTGGTCAGAGTAGTGATATTCAAGAGGATGGTAATGACAGTGATGGAGATAATGATGGTCAAGAGGATGATAGTGACCAAGATAGAGATAGTGATGGTCAAGAGGTTGATACTGAACAACATGGAGATAGTGATAGTCAAGAGGTTTATAGTGAACAAGATGGAGGAGATAGTGATAGTCAAGAGGTTTATAGTGAACAAGATGGAGGAGATAGTGATAGCCAAGAGGTTGATAGTGAAGAGGAAGACAGTGACTATGTTGATGAGGAACACTTGATGAATGAAGTTGATGTTGATATGAAGGAATTTCATGCAAACACTGACAAAGAGTCTGAATGGGTTGGTTGTGATAAGCAAGTTGTTTCTTCATGTGAAGCTGATGTTGATTTTGCAGTTCAAATTAATCTAGATGATTTTGAAAGTAACAGTGATTCAGAAAAGGAGGGAAAAAGAAAGAAAGCACTTAAACAACTTAGAAGAGAGCATGAAAAGAATAAAAGTGTTGATACCATTTCTTCTGCCCCTTTTTTTATTGGAAAAGAATTTGGTGATAAAAAGACCATTAAAAATGCTGTGTATGCATTGTCTGTGGCCACTAGAAGACAACTATATATATGGAAAAATGACAAGTACAGAATAAGGGTGGTGTGTAGAGGTAAAACACCAGTGTTCACTTATCCAAATGTGGATGGGCCCAATGTTTCTAGCCCATCTGTGTCTAACCCTACTGCTAAAGGGCCCAATGTGTCTAACCCTACTTCTAAAGTAATAAAAGTGGGTGGAAAGAAAGGGGCATATCAATATGAAGAAATAACTTGTCCATGGGTCTGCCAAGAAAAGCAAGGAAAAAATCAGCTGATGAACTGTCAAGCAAAAATATGGTGGATGGTTCAAAACTGTTTAGAAAAGGAAAGACTGTTACATGTTGCAAGTGTAAGCAGGCTGGACATAATAAAAGGACTTGTACAGGAAGACCACCAGCTTCATCAAGTGGAGGTACTACAAGTAGAGGTGTTAAGAGAACAAGTGCATCACAAGGTACTACAAGTGGAGGTGTTAAGAGAACAAGAAAAACTGTATCAAGACCAACTCAGTAATGGCAACACTTTTTATTTGCAAAAAACTTGTGGTATTTGCTATTTGAAATAACTTGTTATTTTGTACTAGGTTGCAACTCAGTAATGTGGCTTTTGTTTTGCTACTTTAAGTGTGCCTTTTGTTTTGTTACTTTAAGTGACTGTAAAAGAATCTTGTAATGATCTTTTTATTTGGTAATTCATGTATGGGTATTTGGTTCACTTTTGCTATTTGCTGGCATTTGCATTGGTTCAGTTTGGTATTTGCAGCCTTATGGTCATTACATATGCATTGGTTTAGTTTTGTTCACTTTGGTATTTGCAGCCATAAGATCATAAAATCAGTACATATGCATTGGCTCACTTTGGTTCAATTCAGTTTGACTTTGGTATTCATAACAAAAGCATACAGAGAACAATACATATGCATTACAAACTTTTTCATTCATAAGATAACATTACAACCTGATTGGGACTTTTTCAACCCAGATAACAAACATTACCAAAATTAGTCAACCAATTGACTTTTCCATTCATCACATTACAGCCTACATAGATAACCAGTTTTCTTTTTCCATTCATGACCAACATATTAGTCAACCTATAATTACAACATACAAAACAAAGAAAACCCAACTTAAACACAATAAAATCATCATCCTTGTAGCTTGACTGCCATTCAACCTGGCTCTTTCTTCAGCATTGTTGATCCTCCTCAATAACCCAGGTATGATAGCCACAGATCTTGGACACATGGGAGGATCCATCCAATCATCAAAGACACAGTTAGGGCACAAAAAGAAACGTCGCCCTGGATTAGTTGATGTCCATGATGTGGTAATTCTTGTTATTGCCCCACAACGATGACAAAGTTTTGGGTTACTCATAATTAGGGTTATAAAGAATTAGGGTTTGAGGGGAAAAGCAGATTTGAGGGAAATGGTGTGGGGTTAATGGGATTATATAGGGGGCAAATGGGCGGGAAAAAGGGCGTAAAAAAATAAATTGCAAAAACCATCCCTGCTACTTGCTACGAATGGACAAAAATACCCTCACATGATATTGCACGTGGGGGAGATAACGGGGAAAACTAACAAAGTTAGTCCTCAGGGATGATTTTTGCTAAACGTTTGTGGACTTGGGGATGATAAATGCTGAAGGTTTGAGATATGGATGATTCTTGCAAATTTCAACAAACCACAGGGATGATTTTTGCAGTTTACTCTTACAACTATAAACAAGCAATCAACCTATAATCAACATCTAGGTTTCATTACATCTAAGCAAACACACAATAGATCTAGCCTAGCATGTTAAAATCAAGACAAGTGTAAGATATATTTAAACAACACATAGACATATTGAATGAATTGAAGGAAAACTTATCTCAATTGAACATGAAGGGTTTCAAGAGGTGAAAACCCTTGAAAATACTGTTACAAACGACCTAGGGTTTATTAGGTTCGACACTAGAATTCTCCACACAAGTTCCTCTTTAATGAATGAAAATAAGAAAAGTATATATATATTTTAGGAGGTGATGGCGTCAAGAGGAAAAATCTGACGCCGTCATCTCGCCGCCAATAAAGTTCTCGGACTGCCTAGATCTATAGCTGACGCCGTCATGTGTAATTCTGCTTCTGGGCCGTCACCACATTTACTCTTGACGCCCTTGTGCTGACGCCGTCACGTTTTCTCTGGGCCGTCATCCATTTTGCTCCTGACGCCGTCATAAAATTCTTCTTGACGCCGTCAGGTACTGTTCCCAGCAAGGAAAATCAAGACTTTGCCGTTTTCTTCACTTTTATGCTCCAAAAACGTCCAAAATGCTTCCTTTTCCAGAATTCACTACCAAAGCACCTAAAATCACAAAAGGAACGATTTAGGGCAATATTTGATCAAATAAGTTCCAATTCCGGCTTAAATGACCCCCTAAAAACAGTTCATTTTTCACCTCATCAATAACAATGCATATCTATAAAAAGATGATTTAATTCTTGTCACGATATTATATTTTTCCTAGCTTGAAGATTTACCGTTTGCAATATATATTATTATTTTTTTTTTTTTATTTTTTTTTAAAAAGATGGAAAGTGAGTTTTTATATTAAATAAAAATTTTGCCCCCTTTGTTATTTTTTTGTTTGATCTTAACCAAAGTGAATGTTTTGCAAAGATATCATATCATTTACAAATATCGGTTATTAATAACATACTGTTCAACAGTTTCTATCAATTTACAAGTGCCGTGAATGCCGTCGCAAGCATGACGTCGCAAACAAAGGTGAAAGCCTAAGATAGATGCTGTAACAATATATATACGATCCAACAAAATTTTGGAAAGCCGATAGGGGAAGCTTCGCTACGTATTTGTAATACGTAATCAATGATTATCCAAAGTCCAAACACGTAAACATAATGATCTTACTTTTTGCTAGTGTTTAAATATATTTACAGGTTTGTGGACCACCTCAATCGTCTTTACCAATTCCATGAACATCAACCGACCGACCGACCGACGTGCTTTTACAAGTTTGTGATAAAAGGGTGGACCACCTCTATCATCACTCTTGTTACTTTGTGAATTACGGAGTATAAATTTAATTTGTCATGTTTATCCCATGTTTGGTCGGTGCTGCCCACAATATAATACTCCGTAGGTTTGAACATGTAGCGCGCTTTGAATATTGTCAGTTTAATTCAATTTCACTTTTGGCATCAAATTACTTGATTTACACGTTTAATTTTTTTATATTTTTTGCTTAGTATAAAATTCCATATTTGGTGATTCTATAATCCTATAACACATGTACTGTTTGAGAGAGTTCGTAAAATCTTCTGCATTTAAATAGAGGTATATAGTTGGTGTTTTTATTGGCGCATAGCCGCAAATATTATACGTTTAATTCTCATTTTTTGTATAGTTAGCTGCTCTACACTGAAGCGCGTCTGCTGGAAGCTAAATATACCCAGTTGGCCAAAGCCACGTCGTAATATGAAATATAAGCATCTTAGCATATACGGTGTTGTGTTGTTACTGGTAAAGGTTAAGCGATGGAGTTGTTCAAGTAATCGTCATGGCTTTGAAGCAAGGTGGTGGATTTGTGGCAAGCATAGCGCTTTTGTCTCTAAACCAAATCTAACGATTGAAGCACATGGCTCCTCAATGATTTCAAGCTCATCAAAAGAATCAGATGACTCCATAGAGACCTTGAATCCCATTCCCAAGCCTCCACAAGCACGTTCTGATATGTTTCCTGCGTCCCCAGAGAAGAACATGGCTAAAGCTTCACAGGATATAAGGACGGTGACAGTGAAGGCAACATATAAAGATGATATGATAAAGTTTCGATTTCCGCTTTCTTCAGGGCTGTTGGAACTGAAACAGGAAGTGGCTAGAAGGTTTTTGCTAGAAGACACAAGACTTCATCTAAAGTACAGGGATGAAGATGGCGATCTTATACTTGTGGCTAGTGATGCAGACTTAAGCATCCTTGTAATGCGATATTCTGCTACTACAGTTGGCAATAATACTATAAAATTAGTGGTAGAGATAGCTGATGATTAGCATATATACACCATACATTAGAGGAGCCATGTATTCTACATTTCTATGAACAAATATTCAGTTTTATAGGTAAAATTTGTAAAATTTATGATTATGCACAAACATTTTAAGCATGTCTTACTTATTCTTAGGCATACGATTACACATATAACCTAGTCATCCAATCATTTTCATTTTCCATGTATTAACTATAATAGCATGTACATAGAAGCGATCGCCATTGCTGAAGATATTATTTGTTACTCTCATCTTTAAATGTGTCAATAAGTCAGCATCTGCTGAATTTGACGTGTGAACGTGTCTTTGCTGAGTATTTATGTATTTGATAACCTGTTGCTGACACAAAAACAAGACAAGCTAATTAGGCTTAAGAAACACACTACTAAAATTCTTGACAGCAGACAATTACAAATTATTGACGGATAAAGATTTACATCTACTCTATATATCATTCTCAACAAGTTGATCGGAAATGGTGACATGCAGCTTGGAACGAATCTGCTGAAAGGCAAACACTGAAAGTCCTTTAACTTGTAACAATAATTGAAGGCTGATGATTAACTGAAATAATTAAGTACACGAACAATCATACTTATATTACAGTCCCAATCACACACATAAAGGAAAAACATACCCTAAATTGGGGAAAATGAGCTCATGCTTAAAGACGTCGATTCAACTGTTAAAATGGAAAGTGTATTCACAGAATCACAGAAGTTGCTCTAGTTCAGATTCAAGGCTAGAGCTGTGAAGCAATATTGTAGAGTTTAACTAGAGAAACTTCTGTGATTCCGTGAATACACTTTCCATTAAGATAATGGTCTGATATCGATTACCAGTGACATAGACTTAACGTATTCATTGAATACCTTTAAGTCTACGTCACTAGCAATCGATATCACATCATTATCTTCATTCAAATATTCAAGGCTAGAGCTGTGAAGCAATATTGTAGAGTTCGGATCCAATTGCTACATAGACACAATACATTTAACCTTTGAAGAAGGCCTAAGCGTTGGATGTCTGTTGGGCAACCAGCTCAACAAATACTTGAATCCCAGCCTTCAGTTGTTGTGTCTGAAAAGTGGTCAATAATACCATTAAGTCTTCGTCGCTAGTAATCGATATCAGATCATCATCTTCATCTACATATTTTAGTCCCAAACTTCCATGTTTGAGCTGAAATCTTTCTGCAATCAGCTCCTTCAATTTTTCGAATCCATTTAAAAGACTAAATGGAAACTTTCTAGTACTATTCTCGTATGTCGCCTTAATCATCACATTTTCCACTTTGGTTGCTATTATAGTCCCAGAAGACAATTTTTTAGGCAAGGGACTATCCTTACCATTTTCGGTAAGACTGACAAGATCATGAGTTTTATCTGTTTGATCTGACTTTATAAGGGAATCAGTCTTATCTGGACCAATCCTATATGGCCACCTTGCAATACCAAGATTCCTGCAAATGCGCTTCAGCGTAGATCTGCTAACTACATATATACAAATTAAAGATGAGCATATTAAAAAAATAACAAAAATATGGGAATCAGATACAAGCGATGAACTCACCATGAAGGATAGCAGCAGCTTCATCCATCGTCTTCCCAAAATGCTCCTTGATTTCCTCAAAACTAATAGAACTTTCAGATCTCTTCCTTTTTCTTCGTTTTTTTCCTGGATTTATATCAGATTCTCCAACCGCTTTTTTCAAAGAAGTTATAACACTCTGGCTTTTTCCCGAAGCAACAGAATTTGATGGCTCGTTTTCCATATCCTCTTCTTTTTCGCTCAATAAGGTTATTGGTGAAGGTGAAGATTCAAGGTTCCAATTAAAAGGAACTCCACCGATTACTTGGAGAGCCAACATGATATCTAATTGCATACAAGAAGTGTTTTTAATCTGCTGCTTCACTGTTTTCATCAACCTTTGTAGATCTGCTTCATCAGCACTACGTGCTGGCAAGAAAAACTCAATAACATATTCAATATCTCGTTCAGAACTCTTCAGATATATAGCTAGACAACTAGTTAGCCCACTCATTCGGGCAAAGGGAACCAATGGGTAATCATCTTCCTCAAATTCTGTTACATCTCTACAAAACCACGACCTACATGATGAAAATGATCTCCCAACAACTCCTTGAGATTTTCCCAAGTGTGTCTCTCTGCAGGCTTTATGGAATTCCCACATGCTTAAGTCTCGAACATAGAATGGTAGGTTATCTGTTGACATGCATGCTCTCCCTATACAGCTCTTATTAAAGCTACTACAAGTTTGCTCTAAATGTCCAGATTTAGCCACGAAACCACCATATTCAGACAGAGCCCATGTGTGAGCTAGAGGTAAATCGTGATTGTCACAAACCGTCTTCAAAGCCTTGAAGATCCCATCCAGTTCATGCAGTTCATGCAGCCTCCTTTCATCTGAAATCTGTCTGAAATTTTAAAGGAAAGACCCACCCATACACAGGCACACACATACAGAATACAGTTGACCAGATGCCCAAATGACGGCTTCGGGTCAAAACAGGTCTGGGTTGACCAACACACTCTTTTTTATCCGGTTTTCTTAAAGGAATGTTTTTACAAATTGTTACGTATGATTACATAAACATAATATTGTAGTCATAATCTAAATCTTTGAATAAAGATATGTTAGGAGTGTCTATGCATTAAAATTACACTATAAGCAACTTTCAATCCGTTTAACCTGTTCCCTTTTTAGCTAAAGTCTGTAAATGGTCTAACACACACACACACACATACACACACAAAGTAAGAGAGGAGATTGGTTATTTGGAATACTCACATAGAAGCTATGATCCTCAAACACGCTTGGAGACTTGAGATTTTGTTTCTGCCAGGTGGAAAACATTTAACAAGTGAATAAATATAATTTGTGTATCATTACTATACATAGAGTGATAGAGGAAAAGTGCAGCAACCTTAAGTGCTTTCGAGACTTCATGAACCTCAAACGCATAATCAACATAATTTGATGATGTTATAATTTCAAGTACACCTACACAGGAGTGACCGCTAGGTTCAAATACAGGCAAGTTAATATACCCATATATTTGACACTTGATACTCCATTCTGGCGATTTTTGGCTATAAGCACGACCTACTGGACCAAGTATTTCTTTGTCCTCACCATCTACGACAATTGCACGTAGTTCAGACTTCAACCTATATGAATAAAGTCCTTCATCGGCAACACATACACCAAAAGGTTGGTCCCAAGTCGTTAACAACCAACGCTTCCGGACAGCAACAGGAGACCAAAACTGTATTAGCACCCCCTTCTCACGGAATCTTAAACCTTTGAGTGCAGATGTGATTTTTTCCTTAATCATGTGTGAGTCTAAGATATTCTGTTCAACCATCATATTAGAGAAACCTGCAAATTGAAATCAGGTTGCTTAATGAATAAATTATGCTGCTATGATCGATCAGTAAAAGTATGATACTAGTAGATTGCTATGTTATGCAATTAACTTAAATTAAATCCATTAGAACTTAGAAGTGCTGAATTAAAATAATAATAATAATAATAATAATTTAAAAAAAAAAAAAAAAAAAAAGGAATGAGACTGAACAGAAGTGGCGACCACGGCGATGACTTGGAGGTGGGGCCAAACCTGTTTGGAAGCTTTTGAAGTGACCAGATGGGCTGCAAAACTGATCAACCTGGCTTAAAATTAAAAGAAATCATTCCGTGGATTCTAATTCTCATCAAAACTGATTATCCGATTTTCATTTTCAAAGTCGCAATAATTAATCAACTTCAAAAACACACATCCAGACAGTCCATGTTGCTTTTTGTTTGGTTCTTCAATTATCAATCATTTTATTCACTTGACATGTGTAACAATATGATACACTTAGAGACTGGACTATATGAATATCTACTGAGGTAAAAGAGAAAAATATCTAAATGAACTGAAGCTACAATAGTAGTATATAACCAATTTACCATTGTACCTCAATATGCAAGTTACAAACATCAACTAAAGTTTTTATGTAGTATGCTTGGATGGAATTGTGAAGTAAACATTAGAAATTAACCCATTTCAATAATTGAATTACATCATAGTTTTAATGCATAAACATGGCTACCTTTTTCTCAGAGGAAGAGTACACTTATAACTATAGTTTTAACAAGTCTACAAGTACCATAATTTCAACAAGCAACCTCCATTGACTTTTAGTCTTTTACACCAAACTCCATCAAACAAATCATGAAATCACTTACTAGGGGGTAGAGGGGACTCTGGTTCATCTATATCGCGAGTTCCGAAAACCCAAAGAGATGTCAAGTATCTTCTATCTCCATCATCATCATCATCTTCTTCTTCTTCTAGTGTTGCATTTGAAGGATCAAGAGGTTGATAAATGCAAGGATATCTAGACTTCATACTATCTAAAACATCTGAATTGCTACTTCTGCTTTTACTACTGTTTTCTACAGGCAAATTGAAAGACACATGTTTCTCCATTTTGCACACTTGCAGATCTCAAACTGAAAAGTCAATGTGTTAGTTTGGAGATAACACCTAGCTTATATGTAAAACTCATCAAGTCATGAACCCAGGTTCAAAAACCATAGCAACCGGTTCCATGCAGTCATGATGAACCACTTACTGTTTTTATATTGATTTGTACATTGTTAATGGGTTAATAAACTGGCACAAAGGGAGTCTGAATTTTGAAGTTTTATGTTTTATGAAACACGCGCCACTAGAGTTGACTATAAAGACTTAGAACCAACGACTTTTGAATGATTGTCACAAAAATTTAAAATGTAGAATCTTAAAAAAAAAGAAAATTAATATAGAGAGGCCCATCAAGTGACAAGTCTAGTTATCATAGGCCCACATATATCTAATGCAATCAAATATTTAACCCATTTTTCTTTATCATATGGGCCACATACTACTATTTTTAAAGGACAAGTCACAAGTGTATACTTTCTTTATCATAAAATTATTGGCCACTTTTTATTTTGGTATATTCAAATGTTTTATATCAACCAATTAGAAAAAAGTTTAGTTGATGATGATGATGATAAATGATTGGTTGAAAATTGTATGATAAACTTTTCAATTGTATGATAAACTTTTCTTAAACTATATGTTCTTTCTTTAGAGACAATAATTTTAAAACATAAAAAGTATGACATTTGTATATTTCTTTAAAATACAAGTTTCTCTACATTGTTTAAGTATATTTGAGTCAATATGCAGATATGCAAAATTTTAATTGTTATAAATGTAATTAACTTATTTTTTTATTATATATTTTCATATATACCTAGGGCTGATTACAGTTCGAAAACCGGACCGGACCGGACCGACCAGGACCAAACTGGATCGAAGACTGATTTGGTCAAGTCCGGACCGAGGAATGGACTGAAATGTTCGATCCATGTCCATGTCGGTCCGGTTCGTTAGTCGGTTCGGTTCAACAAAACATAATAGTCGGTTATATGTAAGACCGAAACGAAACAAGGACCGAAAATGAGGAAAAGGGTGGGCTGAGAACCAGACCGAAATATGTTCGGTTTGATTTTTTGATTCGATCTAATCCGCGATCTATAATGCTCAGCCTTATATATACCCATGTCAAACAAAACTTTAATTTGTTAAACAAAAAAGAAAAAAAAAAAAAAAAAAACTAAGCTTTATTAGAGACAACATCTTCAATTATTTCTTATCTTGTAGTACTTGTGATATAACACGACAAAAGTTAAGCACCAATGTGCACGATCGACAAAATCATGATCACAAGAAAAGTCTTTCAATAATATCTTTCATTTAAATTATTAAAGATGTCCCTTTGGCACAATGATGTCACCCAACTTAATTTAGCTGACATACCCATCAGCTTAGTGATCTATACATACCTCCTGGTTGTGAAGAGAAACATATTCCTTGGCTTTCATCTCATCTTCATTTGGAATGCCACATATATTATAAAGATACAACAATTTGATAAGTACATATAATACCGCATATAATTTAAGATTAATTTCATTTATCACCTTACTTTCTATTACTTACGCATGGAGAGATGCACTAACCAATCATTTTCGCTTTAGAATACGTGTTGCTCAGGATCCGAATTATTGAATTCCCTTATCTTTGCTTGTGGGCCTATATGCACGCCTTGTTTTAGTATCTATTTTACCTTGAATTTAAATGGCACTCAACATCCATTAGACTTTGATCAACGATTTTTGGAAAATTTAGACCGGAGGGAGTGGGCTTTTTTTTTAGAATGAGTTAGTCACTCACGCTGTGAGTGCCACACCCCCATTTTCAAGTCACGACCAAACTTCAACCTTATTGTGAGTTACTCACCGAACACTGTAGCATTTAATTGTGGGACCACAATTTTCAAGTTTACGGTGGTGCTTAAAAAAAATAGAATAAAATTAAATTCAAACACCCCATTTTTCAAATGTAAATACCTCAAAAACCTCACTATTTTATACACATCTTCTATATATTCTTACTACAACAAAATATGCTTCACTCCTCATTATCGAAATGAATTCCGAAATGTTTATGTTGACCGACTCAGAAGAAGAACAAGAAATCGAAAGTCGGAATGTTAATTTTATTGGAAAAGCGGTGACGTTTATTAGGAATCTACGACGATCAAATCGACCGATGAGAAATCCCGTAAATTGAGATCATTATGGTGCTCATGACCGTTTAGTCGCCGCCTATTTTATTGAGAACCCGTTCTACGATGCATCACATTCCGAAAGAGGTTCCGAATGAATCGATCTCTTTTCAACTGAATAGTTCGAGAGGTAACCATTCATTGCCCATACTTTAGTGCTAATGTTGATTGTATCGGAAAAGAAGGCATTTCACCCTTGATTAAGTGCACCGCTGCAATTCGTCAATTGACATACGACACGGTTCTTGATGCTTTAGACGTATCTATAAATGAGTGCAAAAACTGCTCGCATATCTCTTGATAATTTTTGTACTTCTGTTATGGAAAATTTTGGACCAGAGTATTTGAGGAAACCGACTATGACTGATGTTGTTAAGGTTTATTGGCATCATGAAGAGGTACACGGATTTCCGAGGATGTTAGGAAGCCTTGACTGTACAGATTGAGAGTGGTTTGGTTGTCCTAACACATTTAAAAGGGCATATGTTAGACGTGATCATGGTTCAAATCCGTTCATTTTGTTAGAAGCTGTTGCGTTACAGGATTTATGGATATGGCATGCTTTCTTTGGTGTTTCTAGGTCTAACAACGACATCAACGTTCTACATCAATCCCCTTTATTTAACGATCTGAAACAAGGAAAAGCACTAGAAATTCTGTTTGTCGTTAACGGCGTTACATACCCATGGGGATACTATCTTGTTGACGGGATATATCCGGAATTGGTGACACTCGTTAAGATGATTCTAGAGCCATATGATGATGACCAAAATGAAGGAATCGACAAGGAAAGATATGGAACGAGCGTTTGGTGTTCTGAAAAAATGGGTTGTACTCCCGCAGAACGGCTGAAAAAAGACAAAATACTGAATACGATGTATACATGCATCATATTACATAATATGATTCAACAAGACAAAAAAAAGGCGATATCTCACAAATGGTTTCCGGAAGAAGCACATCAACTGGACGACCTTGTACGATCCGATGAACAAGTGCGAGAAGTTATGAGGTACATTAGATCGTCACAAGCGCGTCAAAACCTTCGTGCCGATTTGGTCGAACACTTGTCTCGTAATGTTTAATTTTAGCTTTTTTTTTTTTTTTTTTTTTTTTTTTTTTTTTTTTTTTTTTTTTTTAATCTATGTATTGTTTTTAATTCCGTACGTGTGTGTTTGTGTTAATTTAAGTTTACGTTCTTTATTTATCTATGTAATGTTTATTATGTAATGTTTTTATTTTTTGAATAAAAGTTCTATACGACGATGTTTGAAATTTCGTTCGTTTAAGTTTTAAATTCCGAAACGTTTACAATTCACATATACGTTTTTAGTTTATAAATAAGGAGGTGATTTATACACCATTTTTTTTGCCATCCACCACTAAATTATGCATAGCAGTGTTGTACTGTACGTATCACTGGTGTATAACAAAAAAAAAAAAAAAAAAAGGTGCACAAATCATTTCCTTTATAAATATAAAGTATTTAGTTAAATAAAAAAATGATGTATGGTGAGCGGGAATGAGTAGAAGTAAAAGGAGAGAGAAAGATGATGTGGGGTGGAGTGGTGTCGGCCTTAGTTCCTTGTTGTCAAACAGCTTTATTATTTTTACTTTTTACAGTATCTTTTTTATTTTTTAATCGAAGGCTGTTATGTTACATAATTCTAATCATTCTAGTAATATGTATATTCTAATGTACCCATAATGGTCATTGTCACGTGCCAATTAGAACAGGGTAACGAGATAAAATCATAATGACATGACCCGACCAATCGGGTCTAAAACGGGTATAATATACCTGGGTGGAAAAATTGAAATTCTACGTAAATTAAAATAATAATAATAAATACTGTCTCTAATAATGATGCTATTCTAATGACCAAGGAAGTGAGAGATAAAGAGGTGAAAGAAGCTTTATTTGATATATGTGACAACAAGGCCCCAGGACCTGATGGTTACACATCTAAGTTTTACAAGAAAGCATGGAATATCATTGGTAAAGATGTTTGTGAGGCTGTTAAGGAGTTTTTCAGAAATGGGAAGCTACTTGGAGAGGTAAATGCAACCCTTATCACCCTGGTACCTAAGAGTAAAACACCTCAAAAAGTGTCTGACTATAGGCCAATTGCATGTTGCAATGTGCTATATAAGATAATAACCAAAATCCTCAAAAATAGAATGAAAAATATCTTAGGAAAGCTTGTAAGTCAGAATCAAAGTGCATTCATCCCTGGAAGACAAATAACTGATAATATCCTCTTAACTCAAGAACTGCTTAGAGGGTATAATTGGAAGAATGTGCTAAAAGAGTTGCTCTTAAGATTGATATACAAAGGTTCAAGTTTCCTAGTCAGATGATTAAGTGGATAATGGTCTGTGTAAGAGGAGCCACATTCACAATAAATGTCAATAATGATAGAGCTGGTTACTTCAAAGCAGGTAGGGGTCTGAGGCAAGGGGACCCTATGTCTCCGTACATCTTCACTCTTGTAATGGAAGTCTTCACTCTTTTGTTAAATAAGCAGATTGAAGAGGATAATAAGTTCAAATACCATTGGGGCTGCAAAAATCTCAAGATATCTCATTTATGTTTTGCTGATGATCTACTTGTATTATGTCATGGCGATCTTAACTCTGTCAAAGTGGTGAAGTCAGCCTTAGAAAAGTTTAGTAGCATATCTGGGTTGAAGCCAAACATCAACAAGAGTACTATACTTTTTGGAAATGTTCATGAACATGTTCAACAAGATATCCTGGCAATTCTACCTTTTAATATTGGGAGTCTACCTGTTACTTACCTTGGAGTTCCATTGGTCACAAAACAACTCACATTCACTGATTGCAAATGTCTAATTGATAGGGTGAAAGAGAAAGTAAGTAACTGGAAGAATAAGCTTTTATCATATGCAGGAAGACTGCAATTGATAGCTTCCATATTGTCTTCAATGAAAGTATATTGGGCTTCTGTATTTATGTTGCCTAGAGCAGTCATTAAGGACATTGATAAGCTTCTCAAAGGCTTTCTATGGTGCCAAGGTAAGCTATCAAAAGGAAAAGCTAAGGTTGCTTGGAAGTTGATCTGCAGTCCTAAAAGTGAAGGGGGTCTAGGCATTAAAAATCTTGAACAATGGAATGAAATTCTAATGGCTAAACATCTTTGGAATGTAGCTAGCAGGAAAGACTCAATTTGGGTGAATTGGATTCATGAAACAAGATTGAAAGGGGATAGTATATGGATGGTTCATAATGAGCATAATACAAGCCATGGTTGGAAACAAATTCTAAATCTCAGAAACAAGATGAGGAAGCACATTGTTTATCAAGTGGGCAATGGGAATAGTATATTCCTGTGGCATGACAAGTGGTGGGGACCTAATCCTCTTAGCAATTTTATACCAATGGGAGTTGTTGATGATGCTGGTTTGAGTCAAAGAATGAAAGTCAGTGAAATGGTGTATAATGGGCAATGGACATGGCCTGTCAACTGGTGCAATGATTACCCTATCCTCTCAACAAGACTCATTCCTAACTTTGATTCAAACTCTGTGGATAAGTATATGTGGAGCACTGATGATGGGAAATGTGGTAAGTATACTACTAAGAAAGCATGGGAGGATCTGAGACAGAGTGGTGATAAAGTTGAATGGTATGATGTTGTTTGGTTTTCTAACTGTACTTCCAAACACTCATTCATCCTATGGATTGCAATACTTGGAAGATTGTCAACACAATATAGATTAAAGAAATGGTACCCTAATAAAGAAATGGAGTGTTCATTATGTGGTAAATGTCTTGATTCTCTCAACCATTTATTTTTTGAATGAGATTTCTCCATCAAGGTCTGGAAAACACTAAAAGAGAAAGCAAAAATTGAGGCTCTTCCTGATAAATGGGATGAAATAGTGGGCAAAATGACAAGTATCAAACATAATAGATCTATAAAGAGTGTGTTGAGCAGGATAGCACTTGAAGCATGTGTCTATTCAATTCGGAATGAGAGGAACAAAAGATTATTCACTGGTGTGAAGACCAATAGCAAAGAAGTAACCCTAAATGTGATTAACCATGTCAGAATCGAACTTTCAAGCCTAACTGTGAGAAGGTCCACACAAGTTGAGGAAGTATGCAAGAGATGGGAAGTTATTATGAATGAAAGAATGAGATAAGATGTGTTTGGCATAGAGTAATGCATTATGGTTGCTTGGTATATGAATGTCAGAATGATCAGAGGTATGCTCCTTGTTCTTTAAAGGAGTGTTTGGATACATGATTAACAGTAAGCAATAACCTTATGTTGCTACTGCTATCTTTTACAAGCCATTACAAATGTGAGGTACCTTGTATCTTGGAGTCCTTTCTGTGTAACTGTACCTATATTAGTCTCATAGTTATTCCTTAATTTGGCCTTGGGAGGAAATTAGGAAGCTATGATTGGCTTTATAGGAGGTCTATCACAGTTAGGATGTACCATAAAGTAGGGCCTCCTTTTGTGAAGGGTAAATGGCTTTGGAGGCCTGTGTATGATGAGTGAAATAGCGAGGAGTGAAAGATGAATCTGCTTGGTCCACTCAATACATAGGCACAGGAGGTAATGGTTGGTCATCATTGAGGGAGTGTGTTCCCAAACAGTTGAAGCCTTCCATTGAGAGGGAAATGTAGGCTGTTTGGCAGAGTCCCTCCATGGATGGGTTATGGGTGCCTAGTGATGCCACACTCCAATTCTACCTTGCTACTGTGGTGGCAGGTTGAGTGGCTTGGTAGAGTGGAGTTGTGGAAATGTAGCTAGATGGTAGGTGCTATAAAAAGGTGAATTATGAGGTGAAGTTCGTGATATGCTGAGTATTATTGGTCTATTGCTCTGTTCTGTTTTAATAGACAAGAGTATGGTCAGATATATGGTGGTGTTGTGTTTGATATAGGAAGTATAAGAGTGTCTGTGATGTTTAGTGTTTACTTCAGTATTGTTAAAGATTTGGGTGATGTCCAAATCTTGTTTCCTTATTCTTATGATGTAAATTTCTTGGAGAATAATATAATACTTTCACCTTTGCACAAAAATAATAATAATAATAATAAATAAAAAAAAAGAAAAAAAAATGATGTGGAAAATCATGTGAGAAAGTTTTTGATATTTAACGATAACAACAAGTTTGAATGATGATAATGGTATTTTATAAAATACGTTGATAATATAAGTATTTAACTCCATATTTTTATTATTTTTTTATCTTTTAAAACCTCTAACCAACCACATCCAGAGTAAAGTGTTCTGCTTTGTCCTTTCGTATGAAACTTTTGTTTTACTGGCCAGGCCAACAGAGCGGTCATGTAGAGCCCATGTAAATAATCATAAACCTGGTGCTTATTGAAAAAAACTTTAAAGCTTTCTATAATTTGAGAACAGTAGATGCTAAATTTTTTATTAGTGAGTTCAAAATTTTAAAGTGTTTCATTGAAGATAATTCAACGATTATTATATCTATTGAACTTGAATTTAGAAGAAACGGTCAGATAAAGAAACCTCTACCCAGCTGCCATTTTGGCCCCTCTACTACTTTTTCTTTTGACCCTCATTTTGCGAACTGTGTACGATTTGCTGGTAATGTCAGTCCATTATGTATTTGAACCCCGACCTATCTTTCCTCTCCTTTCTCAAAATTAGAGCGTTCTTTTACATATGAACTGCCCCTTCCCTTTTCACATGAGCTGTATCTTTAGGATTTTGGGAGGTACAATTTTTCTTTAGACCTGTTTAAAATGAACCCCAGCCCCCTTTTGTTGCTTTACTACCCAAGCCAAAACAATAAACTACCTTCTTATTTATGATTGATGACTTTGAATAATTATAAAAGAATAAAAATATATTTATAAGAAAACGCTCTATCAAATTTGAGCCAGCTTTCTTTTGCATGTTATATATATATATATATATATATATATATATATATATATATATATATATATATATATTTTTTTGCTTTTTGCACTATCTTCTTTTTTCTCTCACCAACACACCTGCACTTGCCGGAGATCTCGTTGGAAGCAGTTTTTCTACTCCTGGGTCTTTCCCGGGATAGAGGTAAGATCTGTCTACATTATACCTCCCTCATACCCTGCTTCAGCGGGATTGAGTTTGTTGTTGTTGTTGTTCTATCAAATTTGAAACAAAATTTATTTATTAAAAATATTTAAATAAAATTTATATAATAACAACGTCTAAAACGATTGAAACTCCAAGCAACGTATTTTTTTTTAAGCAACCAAGCAATGATTATAAGTAAAGGGATTGTCTAACCAATGCCCTTAGGGCAATGGATAAGAAGGCTGAGACCCCACAAAAAATACTAAAAAGTACTCACGGTCCTACATGTTTTTATATTTTTTGTAGTTTCCTGAGTACTTTTTTGTACTTTTTGGGGTCCCTGCCTTTCTTATCCAATGCCCTAAGGGCATTGGTTAGACACTCCCATAAGTAAATAAAGTATAAACTAGAATACCAATAAACATTAAAGCCTTTTTTTTCCTTCAAAATTTTCAACTATTTAAGTTTTCTAAATTACTACTTAGGTGCAATTTCTGCTAGGTGCAAAAACATAAGTTGATTCTTTGTGACGACAGGCTCGAACCCTGTACGCTAATCAACCAAATATGGAAAATCATGATTACTTGAAAAAAAAACAACGAATGTTCCATGAGTGTAAAAAGTGACAAATCTTTTTGTTTCAATGTCTACAGTCCCAAAACTTTTGGGATTAACAACTCTTTGCACTTACATCACTTGTTTTTTCCTAATAAAATTTGAACCCACAACATAAAAAAAACTTGTGGGTTTGAAAAAAGCTTACGGTTTGAGAAGCTATGTGCCGGGAACCGCCAACCTAAGAAAAAAGCTTACTGGTTTGAGAAGCTATGTGCCGAGAAGCTATGTGGGTTCATCAAAGCCGTTTTATTTGGACCCTATATATATGTTTTTTTGTCCCAAAAAAGGGAAATTAAAAAAAAATGAATAACAACAACAACATCAATACGACTGTAGGAAACCGATCAAACAAAGGTTCGACGGTTCTGGATGGTTTGGAATCCAGATACACATGCTTATCAGAAAGACCACAAAATAACAATAATAATAATAATTATAACAATAATAAAAAAAGATGTCTAGTATCACTTAGGGTTTTTGGCAACCGAGAGGTGGACGATGATGATGAACCACAGTCCTCTTTACCCAATAATAGTAAGTTTTTTATTATTTATTTATTCATGTATGTTGTTAAAATTAAAGGTGCAATGTTTGTTTTGCCTCTATTTCTAGTTTCTAAACCTAACCATTTGCTTTTTTGATGTTTTATTTGTACGGAATAAAATATTATGATTTGATATTTTTTTAATTGAATTGTATGATTTGGTCGAGGTTATTTGTCCTGTTATGACTGACATACTTAGGGGGTGCTTTTGGCGTATGGCGTAGCTGTATGATCTGTCTACATGTTACCTCCCCATACGCTGCTACGGTGGGATTGGGTATTGTTGTTGTTGTATACTTAGGGGGTGTTTGTGAAGGCTTATTCTTATTGTTTATATGGTTACGTTTGAGGATTATGCGAGTAATTTTGGATGATTCGGTATGAAGGTGTTTATTTCAAATGGCGCAATCAATTTTAGGGGGTGTCCGTCTAAGGTTATATTTTGGTCTTAAGGTTATGACTTATGGATAAGAAGCTCGTAAACCCATGTTATTAGCTTATTAAAGGGAGCTGATAAGTGTGTGCATTAGTCTATGATGGTAAATTGACCAAAAATGACATGGAAGTGTCGGCCCAAACGCCTTAAGTTGTGTTAAGTAGTTTTGGACCAAGTGATTTAAAAAACACTTCAGCTTATTTGAAAGTAACGCCTAAATTAATACATTTAGCTGAATTACATGACCGGAAACTTGAAAAGGATTATGATTTGGCCCAGTTGAAAGGATCAATTGGATCCGTCATTCGATTGCATCCATTAAAAGTTTAATGTATATTTTCAGGCAAGCTTGATAGTAAAAAATAGAAGATACATGTACTTGTAGTTTTCTTAAATGATTTTGGAAGTTGAACCATTTAGTTTATCATACAATTGCAATTGCGACACAAGTTTAAATATAATTGATTTAGAAGTTGGAAAACGTTGTTAAAAATTCGTTTTGTTATTTTGTATAACGCTAAACCAAAGCTTTTAAT
Organism: Artemisia argyi; assembly: GCA_030686995.1. NCBI lineage: Eukaryota > Viridiplantae > Streptophyta > Magnoliopsida > Asterales > Asteraceae > Artemisia > Artemisia argyi. Next base: position 166,741,845 of record CM060698.1, on the reverse strand, counting down.
TTTCTCTTTTAATAATACTATTATGAAGACTTCTTTTTTGATCTATTTGGGAAATCAAAGTCAACTTCATGAATATGATGTTTCGATTAGATGGTGGGGCTCTTACAGCTCATCTCATAGCCGTCTTGTTTGTCTTATTGTTTAAATAATGTTTACAATCACTTGGGGGTTGTTTGGGATCATTGTATTACAAGTATTTTGAAAGCTGTTTTAAGACAGTTTGTGATTGCTTAGTCAAATGGTTTATCTGATTATTTTATATAGTTAAATGAGTAATTTGGAATAATTAGGTCGAAAGTTGCTTATTTTTTGATTAGTTTAAATAGCATTAGCAGTTATTAGGGGTGTTTGGGTAAACTTATATCAACAACTTAAGCTTAATGCTTTGATATAGCTAATAAACACTTTCAAATATTTGGACATGAGCAATAATTAAGCTAAGAAGTGAATCCAAACAGTACTTTTAACCTAATAAGTGAATCCTATTTGAAAGCTTCAACTTATTTTTAATTAAGCGAATAAGCGAATCCAAACAATACTTTTATTCATTGTATTTTGACACCACATAGACTAATGACCCTTTTCTTTATCAGCAAGCATATTTTAATTTTATTTTTTGTACATAACCCCTTTGTGTGATCTGATCTGATATGTCTTGACGTTCCATTGTTTAACATGATTAAAAAACCAAATAAGTTATAATAACCGACCATTGGGTCAATCACCTCAATCCCTCGCAGATTCCTAAAACTAAAGCTTTTGATCTTTTCTTTTAAAAAATTATTTTGTAGATTTCTCTGGTTTGGAAAGTCAACTGTATGAGTACGGCATTTTGATTAAAAGGTGGTGCGCTTCCAGCTTATCTTGATTTAGTCAACCTGCTTTGTCTTATTATAAATAAAATGTACACAATTACTTGGGGGTTGTTTTGGATTATTGCTTATGATCATGGTTATCACATAAGCAGTTTTGAGGGTGTTTGCGATTGCTTAGTGATCGTTTATTCTTGATATTATTGAAGATTAAATGAGCTTTTTGGATAATTAGGCTTGAAGTTTCTAATTTCAAGCCGATTTACTGGTTATTGCAAATACGCATAATCTATTTAAGTTGAACTTTCACGAACAACCTCTTTGTGACCTGACCTGACCTCATTCACTCTCTTGATCTGATGCATACGGAAAAATAATACTATGGATATCGACTTTGTTAGCCATGGCTGATAGAAACTAGAAAGGAATAGGGAATACACAATAATTTTTTTCTTTTACAGTAAAGTTAAATCATACATTACAAATGCAACACAAGTACAAATTTATTTGCTTTAATAGTTGGATAATACGATTATTAAAAATCAACTAGAATTAAGATATAAGCATAACTAATTATTGATTAACTAAGAAACAACCATATCTAGTTATCCACAATAGTTCGCATAAAGAATTTGAATCATATTTTGGTGTTTGATAAATAAGGCGAATCATCCAAGAAGTCTGGATCAAGACTTAAATATCAACATGCCTAGGACATGGATACAAATATTTGATACCATGAAGATAAATTTGATTAAACTGAAGTAGGATAAAAGGTTTTTGGAAGAACACATAGCTGATGGAATCTAAGTTTGAAATGCTGACATTATTGTAGTGATGTTATTGTCAGAAATCACTGTTTAATTGTCAGAAATCTAACTTTTTGTAGTTTTGTACTATTGTTTTGACAATAATGGCCCTCTACTCTCATTATTGTAGTTTTTTTTTTAACGGCAAAAACACTATATATATAAATATATAGACCCAGCAAGAAACTGGAAAAGAGAAAACAGACACCAACCCCAACCAAAAGGAAACAAACTACAACATATCCGAGACACTAAACTCGGACCATTTCTCCCAGCCGATTTGAGGAAGATTCGATCTATTCGAAACCCACATGAACGAGTCCTCCTTAACAGCTTCCACCGATCTTCTAACCGGAATGAATTTCCCGTCAAAAACCATCCTATTTCTTGCCAACCAAATATTCCAAACAGTGGCCATTGCAACCGTGTAAACGATCCTCTTCCACTTCTTTGACCCAGGGGTCTCATTATTGTAGTGATGTTATTGTCAGAAATCACTGTTTAATTGTTCCTTTGTTTGTCGTTTTTATATGACAAAATAGATTTTCTCCGCACGATATCTTGACCATAAGTCATTTTGTGTAGCTGGTTAAGTTTTAAGCCTTGTTATACTCTTTTATGGACAACTGGATCCATTTCTTTAATAAAACAACTTTTTCTTTTATCTCCTCCCGTCTGAGTGTTCACACTCTAATTCTCCTAGTAATCTCAATAACATATTTTTGTGGATGTGACATTTGGCTCATAGATGTAAACAATTTCTTCGCACATGGTGCTTTGACTTAGTCAGTCTATATGACCCCGTACTCAATCACTTAGTTTAGTTCATCCATTTTGTTCACACTTGGTGACCTATACTTGACCCAATTTATGTACATGCTGCATATTTGACTTTAGGACAGTTGACTTTGTATTCAGATGAAACAGAGGTTTCTAAATTTCATTATTTCTATTTGCTTATAAAGGAAACATAATATTCACTGTAAATTCATTCAGAAAAGTTGACAACAAATAGATTTTCTCTACGTGGTTCTCTCTAATTAATTTTATCGCATGTTTACTTATCAGCTTTAGTGAAAATATATATGTTTATTTACTGTGTTTCATTGTATTCATAGGTTTTTCTAAGCTGCTGGCTGATCAAAATATCATAAACCCACAAATAATAAAGGAAAAAATCACGACTGCACTTTTGGCTTTATGTTTCCGAGACTCATATGTGCTTGTTCAGTTTTGGTCACCTGTTATTGTCCGGAAGCGCTGCTTATTAACGGCTTTGGACCAACCTTTTGGTCTTGGTGTGGTTGATGAAGCTCTTTACTTGTATCGGTTGGAGTCTGAGCAACGCATGTTTGTTGTGGATGGGGGACACAGAGAAGAAATAGGTCCACCTGGTCGTGTTTATCGCCAAAAGTTGCCGGAATGGAGTTTGAATGCTCATACCTTACCAACCAGACAATCTGTACTAGATTCGGCGGCTTCCCACAATAGTGACAATACCCATGGATATCTTAACTTGCCTGTATTTGAACCTGACAGTGGTTGCTGTGTAGGCGTACTCGAACTCATAACATCATCAAATTACGTTGACTATGCTTTTGAGGTTCAGGAAGTCTCACGAGTACTGAAGGTTGTTGCACTCTTACTACCGTATACTTATCTTTTCATTCATTGGATAAATGCATGCAATTGATGTGCTTCATGTCATGAATTTAAACTTATTCTTACTTTTGGTTAAAATGGCAGGAAGTGAATTTGAACTGCCCAAATGTATATGAGGATCCTACCTTTTATGTAAGTTGTGTACATGCACGTATGTTATTATATCTGTATTAGTGTCTATTTCTTATTTCTTATGATTGTATGTTTGAGAGATCAGACACAAGTTGGAGATGAAAGAAGGCAAATTGAGCTGGATGAAATTTTTCTTGCTTTGAAGGCTATATGCAATGTTCATGATATACCTCTTGCTCAGACGTGGGCTTTGTCTGGATACGGTAGTGCTGTCGCCATTTCTGGAAATTTAGAGCAAACTTGTAGCAGCTTTAATGGTAACTGTATAAGGAAAGTCTGCATGTCAACATATGGTTTACCATTCTACGTTCGGTCCTTGAGCATGTGGGGATTCCTCGAAGACTGCAGAGAGCGACACCTAGACAAATCCCAAGGAGTTGTTGGAAAATCATTGTCATCTTGTGGTTTATGCTTTTGTGAAGATGTAACAAAACTTGGTGAAGATGAATACCCATTGGCTCCTTGTGCACATTTGAACGGGATAACTAGTTGCTTAGCTATTTATCTGAAAAGCATTGAAAGGGATGCTGAATATGTTATAGAATTAGTTTTGCCACCAGATTACACAAATGAGGCACATTTACAAAGCTTAATGAAAACAGTGAAACAGCAGATTAATAATGCATCTAGTTTGAAATTAGGTATAGTGTCGTCTCTTCAAGTCATTGGTAGACATCCTCTATATTGGAATTTCGAGTCTCCACCTTCTCCTATAACCTTATTGACTGAACAAGAAGAGGTTCCGCCAGAGCCGGGAAAACAGCCATTGTTAGAGAATGATCGAGATGATGTTGGCGATGTTAGAGTTTCAAAGGATCAGAGTGCCATTGCTTATTTGGAGCATATCGAAGATGATATTTTGAACAGTGAGCCATCCGACTCTGCTGTTGATGGAACAAGCCAGAGTGTTGTTCCTTGTTTAGATGTAGGGGCAGAAGATTCTAATATAAATAAAGGGAAAATGAAAAGAAAAAGGAAGAGAAGTGAAAAGTCAATTAGCTTGGAGGAAATCAGCAAACATTATGGAATGACGATTAATGAAGCTGCGAAGAACCTTAGTGGTAAGTTTATTGCTTCTTCTTGTTATTTAGAGATGGCAATTTTGACTCCTTTTATCTGTAAACGGGTCGTTCTGGTTCATGTATTATCATTAACTGGTTAAGTATAAACATTTTTATAAGTGTACAGAAAACGGGTCAAATGGGTCACATGAGTAAAAAATCATCTCAATTGTAATCGAATGCAAAAAACTTCTAAGTTATTTATGAAAGCAAGTTGGATAATATTTATATATCTAAAAAACATGTTTGTGGGTCGGCGCGACCGCGCAACTCAGTTTGTTTCAGACCCATGCTAAACGAGAACCACCTAACCGGAAAATAGTTTAACTGTTCATTCTGGATCATTAGTTTCGGGGGAATTTAGGTATCCATGTATGGTTTGTTTTGGGTTTGGTACTTAAAAACACCTGTTGTTTAAAAAATGTCTTATATAGTAATCATAAAGTTGGTTGAGTTAAACATAATTTCACTTCCTTTGGATGAGTGTGTTAGTTAGGATCTAGTTTTTTATTAGTTTTGAGTTACCCAAATCACGAACACCTCTACTGCTAACCAACCTGTCTGATTGGTAAAAGTTATTTATCTTCATTGATGTCTATATACGTGTGATCAATTCCTTGCAAGATTCTCATCTTAACTTTGTTCATTGTCTATATGCCAGTTAGCCGATCTACATTGAAGCGCATTTGCAGGAGCCATGGTATTTTAAGGTGGCCTTATATAAGTGGACCCAATAAGAGTATTTCCCGTCTGAAGTCTAATCAAACAGATGTAGTCACCGTCCATGCGTCTGAAGGAGCACTTACCCCAATTGTCGAGGCTTCCAGTGAACCCTTAGTTACAACAAATGTAAGTCAAGATCACACCATTCCTACTGAACATGGCAAACAATGTTCGACACTTGTACTCCACCAGCAGGAGCAAACAAATCTGACTGCTGGATCAGCACAGCCCGAAACAAGCGCCAAAGAGCAGTTTACCGAGAATACAGCAGCAGCAAACGTAATGAAAATTTTGACGATTAAGGCAACATACAAGGATAACACAGTAAGGTTTCCGTTCACGATTTCAGATGGATTGGTAAAGTTAAGGGAGCTGGTTGCAACGAGGTTTCGGCTCAGTCTTGGAAGCTTTAGACTCAAGTACGAAGACACAGATGGCGACATGATACTGATTGCATGTGACAGTGACTTAATGGGATCAGTGGGTGAAACTAGACAACCAGACGATCAAGCTGTGATTAGGCTCTTTGTTTTGCCGGTTGTTCATCAGATCCCCGATGCTTAGCCGTTGGCCTTTAATTGAATTATTTTAATAAGTCTGCATTTTGAAAGTAAATATTGGAAAGAATGTAAGCTTTACAGGTTATAGAATGTTGCTACATATTGATATTAACAGATGCTTCACACTGTAGGTGCAGGAAAAAGCATACTATATGGTAAGGCTGAGCAAAACCGCCCGCATCCCGATTCCCGGCCCGATCCCGACAAACCCGCCGGCCCGATTACGATCCCGACTAGTAAACGGGTCGGGAGTCGGTTTGCATTTCCGGCGAGCTCGGGACTCGGGTCGGGACGGGACGGGTCGGGACGAGGCAAAAACCGAGAAAAAACAAGCCAATCCCGACCGATACCGACTAACCGATACCGACCGATACCGATACCGACTAACCGAACACTATCAGGTCGCGAGTCGGTTTGGAATTCCGGCCACAATCGGGTTCGGGCTTTGTCGGGACGGGTCGGGTCGGGTTCCGGCCCGATATATGGTATGCTTTTTGGTTTTATTTATATCTGGATAAACTGTATGATGTGGTGGCTCAAATGTTAGAAAATTTAATCCAATAGATCTCTGACATTTGTCACTTGGAGTATTTGCTACACGCCATTGGAACCTCGAGTGGTCAACTTCTTTCTTAAGATCGAGTTACTTGAACCCCAAAAAGAGGTCATAAACTCTAGAAGGTGACCTCTTAAAAAAGCGTTTACATCTTTCTTAAGAGTTACTTGAACCCCAAAAAGAGGTCATAAACTCTAGAAGGTGACCTCATAAAAAAGCGCTAAGATACATGTATTGTTGCTATTTTGTTGCACCATCCATCTTTAAGAGCACTAAGGTACCCATGGTGTCTTGGTAAAAGTGCCGACACCTGAGTACGTATTCTTATATTATCAAAACTTATAACTCAATATGAAACATTCTTTTTTCATTTATGGTGTTATAAGACATCATTTGGCTCACACATAACTAAAGAACACAAATTAAAAAAAAAAAAAAAAAGGAAAAAAAAAAAGAAAAAGAAAAATACCTACGGTGTGGACTGGTCCTAACGACGCCAAACCCTATGGCACGAGATATGTCGTTGTTGTGGCTTCATAGGTTGCGCTGGTGGTTTTGCGCCATGGCTGCCAGCCAGGAGTACCAAATGCTCTAAGTGAAATAGCCAAACATGCCAATCATCTTCTTAATTTGAATTGCCACTTAAGCTGCTATGTGAATTTTTATCGACAAAACTAACCATGGATTGCGCAACCTAAAAAGAACTCATTAGCGAATCCCTTTTAAATCCCCGTCTCATCTGAACCATTTCTGGACCCTTTTTGGATAAGGTGAACCGTTTCATCTTAAAGAAAGTTAAAAATAACCCTCATCACATACCCCACCCCAATCCTCCCAAACCACCTCACATCTTTTCCACATTTCTTTGCCATAATCCGGCTACCCAAAAATAAACTCCCTAAAAATTGAATAGAAAATTTCAAAAACATCTTCAAATTAAAATCTTGTAGGATTTGCGAAGTGAAAGGCAAGTTCAGTACACGGTTTGATTCGGACTTGCGAAGTTTGCAATATGATTCACTTTTCAGTTGCGTATTTCTTGATTGCTCACTAAAACTCAAATACTTGCATATGTCTTCAAAATACAAGTTTTCAATGCATAATGTACAATGCAAGTTAAACATGTTTTGAGTATATATCCAATTATGTAAATTTTAGTAGGTATATATGCAATTGGCCCAAGTTTTAAAATAGCATTTCTTAGAGGTTTTGCTAAATCTAGTTTGTATATCCACAATTTTACACCCTCAAGCCCTCAATGAAAGAAAAGTTACTTGGTTCTACAATATTTTATAATACGCAACAACAGTATTTTTTTAAAAATATTTATTTTGATATAATTAGCAATTTAGCATGCATTTTAAACATCCGGCTATTTAAAGAAAAATTTAAGAGAAATTATTAGGTGAAAAAATGAACTTCTATTGACCCCCTACCCCCAAAAAGAGTAATCGTTTCCTATCAATTAGGAAGCAGCTTATTTGATCCCATCAATTAAGTTACTTGAACCCTTTATTTAGCCCTTGCAAATTGCCAAGCATTGCCAGTCCATGAACCCTATATAAAGACAACCCTTTCCCTTTTGTTGAACCACAATCTTCTTTCTAACCAATATCAATCTTTTTGCCTAAAACAATTATTCAAATGAGTAGAAGGGTCCAATTGGCTCTCCCCCAATCTCCTATACCTTCAATACTTACAAAAATGAAAAAAGTTGCTAATAAATTTAAGGAAGTTAATCTTCACGGAGTGCCATTTTTATTTCACTACTATGAATGCAGCCCTCCTCTGGACCCAGAGTACAATGGGTTCACTGTCACATTGCGAGATCAACCTGTTGTCTACAACAAATACCATGTAGAACTTGACCGATACCACAATAACTGTTACAAGCAGGGTTGGCGTGTTGTTGGGCAAGACACAAAGGTGGAAAACTGGTTGGCTGGTCGAGCAGTTCAGACGAGGGTGGCAGATCAAGGTACAACACGAGTACGTGTAGATAAGTCGGACCATGTATTGGGGTTGTTCGTTATGCCTGTGTTTATAAATCGGGTTACTCATAAGCAAACTGTCGGAATCATCGAGTTGGTCACGATTGTACCAAAAGAAAGTTATGTTGAAGATTTCTTTCAAATCCACAAATTACTAAAGGTAAGCTTTTATTCTTGTTGAAACGTTAGTAGTATTTTATGTAGAAATATTATTGTTTGTTTCATGATACAACCATTGTTATGTCTTCAAATTTTGTAGGATGAAGGCTTAGACTCAAAAGGTATGGAGAAGACAATAAAAGTTCATCACGAAGGTCTTATGGTAAAGTTCAAATTATCGATTTTGGCCAAATTCAAAGACTTGCAGAAGGAAGTGATAGAGAGGTTTAAGATACTGAAACACAAACGTTACTTAATTGAGTATCAAGATAGAAATGGTAACTCTTTTCCAATTATAAGTGACGCCGACCTCAAGGTTTGCTTAAAAGAATCAGTTTCACAGGAGAGAACCGTCATCAAAATGTCTGTGAAACTTGCAACATAAGAACATAACGGCTTATGTCAGTCTTATTCCAAATTAGGCGACTGCCTTTCTTTATTGTCATATTTCACCCAGTCGAGCACTTCATGTCCGAGTATAGCTCATAGCGGTCAAATATTATCTATAAATATGTTGTTGATTTGTTTACTGTGTCGAAAGTTTGGGTGTAGTTGCATGCTGTTTGTCCTTATAAACCTTTGTAAATGATACAGGTCGTTATATATTACTTTTTTTTCAAAGAATATGAGAGTATATGATTGATTGTGAAATGGAACATTGTCGTCAAATAAATGAGTTTACAATTTATAGTATTGTGGTAAGAATTGTTTATGGTATGTCAACGTTACATATGATGTATAAGCTAAGGTGGTGTACGTAACGGAAAAACTTATGTCATATCGTAATTATATTTCGTATTGTAATTATACTTAAGGAGTACAATCCTTTTTTATATACGTAGTATGTTTTAAAATAACCATGGTTAGACACAAAACTCTAGATGTATGGATATTTCTTACTTTTGCTAAAAACAAAATTGGATATTTCTTACTGAAAGTATAGCCACAGTATATTCAAATTGGATAGCGTGAGACCGTATGTGTACGTGGTACTAATTATTGATCCCTTAAAATAGTCTATTTACGATTGATGGTCATGTAGCAATGTTATTGTAGTTTTAACTAGTGATCATCTAGAAAAACCAATTTTCAACAAAAAGTTTCGGATGCAAATTGTCTTGATACATATAGACTACATATTATAATGAGAAAAATTCTATACGAAACAATATTTAGCTAAAGTACAAACCAAAAGATCTCATCCATCCATTCCCTTCCATCCAACGGTGTAGATTAATTACACAAAAAAAGAAAAAAAAAAGCGGAGGGGCATTTTTGTCAATCCACCCACACACTTTTTACCCTCCCTCCCCGTACTCTCACACACACACACACGTTTTACACTCTCTCTCCCTCCCCGTTTACCCCAATTCGTAACCCTAACCCTAACCACCCAATCCACCGTCAAACCACCGTTAAATCACTGTCAAATCACCGGTAAATCATTGAAATGGACCTACGAGAAGAAATTGCTCAATCTAAAGACTCTTTGTTGGCGGGATCGGATCAAAATAAGCTTCTAAATGTCGATTCTGGTATATTCTTGTCTCATTTTTTTAAGTCAGTCATTATTTAGTGATAGTGAATGATTAAAATTGAGGTTAAGCTGTTGTATCAATAAGTTGATTAAGTGATTAACTGAGCGTGTTTAGAGTTAAGTTTAGAGTTGATTTGATGATATTGATGTTTGTTGAGTTTACGTGTATCGAAATCGTTATCGGCTTTATTCGTGTGGTATAATCACATCAATTCTGCTACTGTTTGTTTTTCAGCTTAATTTGTGCTTATTTAGTGATAGTGAATGATTACTTGAGGTAAGCTGTTGTATTAATAAGCTGATTAAGTGAATAAGTGAGTGTGTATGAGTATGCTTAAGTTGAGCGTTGATTTGATGATATTGATGTTTGTTGAGTTTACGCGTATCAAAAATCGCTTCGCATTCTGTTATTTCATTCTTGCTACTTGTTTGAAGGGTGATTGGATTAGCTTATATTTCTGATCTATGGGGCTTATTTGAATTTGGAAAAGTTCACAAGCCTACTTTTTGTTGGTCTTTGAGCCTGTACTGCTGATCAGCTTATTGTTTATTTAAGTATGAGCTTAGTCGCACCTGCTCGTTGACTGAATAATTGGGGTTGTGATTTTTTCTAATTAGCCCATAAGTTGGTAGAATAAGCTAATTCAAACAGCCTTGTAGTTGTCTTAAACTGCTAGTGTATTATTGCGCCAATATGTTTAAATTTTGGGAAACTTAAGTAGCTGTTAATTCTTGCATATGCAACCAGAATGAGAATTGTACCAATGTTATTAGATCTTGTTTTGCACTTGGATGCATGTAGTAGTGGTATTTGTCAGATGGACATGATGATGGTTTAGTTTATTCTAAATGTTTAATACCATACAATCATTTCCATTAGCAAATATCTTAAAGTTTGCTGACTGCAACTTTATGTTTGTGATTAGGTTCCTGATCTTTCTGTGGAGGATCACATCACTGCCACTTCTTCCAAGCACCCGATCTACATGCCCCACACAGCTGGTAGGTACCAGGCAAGGAGATTCAGGAAGGCTCAGTGCCCAATTGTTGAGAGACTTACCAACTCACTCATGATGCACGGCCGTAACAATGGTAAGAAGCTAATGGCTGTTCGCATCATCAAGCATGCCATGGAGATCATCCATCTCCTAACTAATGCCAACCCCATCCAAATCATCGTTGATGCTGTCATCAACAGGTATACGTCTAGCAGCCGTTATGTTCTATATGTATGTACTCTTTTTGAGTCCTTGTGTAATTATTTTATTCATGTGGTAGTGGACCAAGAGAAGATGCAACTAGGATTGGGTCTGCTGGTGTTGTCAGGCGACAGGCCGTTGATATCTCACCTCTGAGACGTGTCAACCAGGCTATCTATCTTCTAACCACTGGTGCACGTGAAAGTGCATTTAGAAATGTCAAGACCATTGCTAAGTGCCTTGCTGATGAGTTGATCAATGCTGCTAAGGGTTCGTCAAACAGGTACTTTCAACTAGTGGCTTTGATCCTTTATGTAAATTTGTGTTTACACATCCGTTTTCTACTTAAATGGGCTAATTTGGTTTGTGTTTTTAACTAATGGATTGACTTATTATACTTGTTAGTAGAGGAACAATATTTTACAGTTAGAATTTTACCATTGGCTTCTAATTACTTTACAACTAAATCTATCTGTTTAAATATCTAGATTGTCATTGTGAACATATTGTTTTTTGTATTGTTAGATTATCTATACATTTTATAAAAAAAATGGACAAAGAAACTATTCTTGTCGCTACAAAATTTGTTTTTGGTTTGTTTTGACATGTACTAAAAAGGACCCATTTAAACTTGAACTAGTTTTCCTGTTTTTAACCTTGCTTGCATCGCCCTAATTTATCTCCTCTAACATCTTGTAATCTTATGACTGTCTTTTTGTTTGTGCAGCTATGCAATCAAGAAGAAGGATGAGATCGAGAGAGTTGCTAAGGCCAATCGTTGAAGAATTGTTATATTGTATGTTTTTGTTATATTGTAATCGTTGAAGAATTGTTTGGAAATGGGATTGTGGTTTGGTTGCCGAGTCTAAACAGCAGTCTAAACACCGGTGAAGCAACGAAATATGATTGTTTAGTTAACATTTTGAATGTTTAGTCAGTAGTTTTGCTTTAGTGCTGAAGTAACTGTTGTGTATGGTAGAATAGTTTCCATGGTAGAATTAAGTGTTGAAGTAACTGATCTTTTAGTGATGACGTAACTGTTGTGTAGTTTCCTACAAATCCTATGGGATTCTTTGATCACGTGTGTTATTGAAACAGAATATAAGAAATATGATATATTCAATGTACAGAAATAAATCCCATGGGATTCATCACTAATCCCATGGGATTCTTTGATCCCTTGTGTTATTGAAACAGAATATAAGTAAGAAATATGATATATTTAAAGTACAGAAATAAATCCTATCGGATTCTTTGATCCCTTGTGTCATTGAAACAGAATATAAGTAAGAAATATGATATATTAAAAGTAAAGAAATAAATCCCATGGGATTCATCACTAATCCCATGGGATTCTTTGATCCCTTGTCTTATTGAAAATGACTAGGCATGAGTTCATGCTTGGGAATAGTGTTTCGCGATGCAAGGCGAAAAGCTGTAAGTTTATATGTGTTTTTTATATAAGTTTCATAGTATGTTATCTGATTCAATGTGAATCCCATGGGATTCACTATCAATCCAATGGGATTCATACAGAACTACATGAGATTTTTATGATATTTTATATAGATTTTCTTGTGAATGGTTGAAGTTATTTTAAACGAATTTCAATGAATCCCATGGGATTAGGAAAATAATCCCATGGGATTCTTACAGAATATAGGTAAGAAACAAGACATTCAATCCCATGGGATTATGTCCCTAATCCCATGGGAATCATACAGAATATAAGTAAGAAACAAGATATATTCAAAGTAAAGAAGAATTTTCTTTGCAAATCATCTAAATATGCAAGAAAAATAACTAAAAAACCCATAATTTTCTTTGCAAATCATCTAAATAATCAAGTAAAGCAGAATATAAAAAGTTTGTTCAAGAAACTATTGGTTTTGGCTTTCGCCCTGCCTTTGGGTTTTCCGGACAAGTTGTTTTTGTGTGCAAATTGGTCTTCACTCCACAATAGCCACAAACCTTCTCTTGTTTCTTCTTAACCTTCACTTGTTTCTTTTTAACTCCAAGTGTTTTTTCTTTATCACTCTTTCGTCTTTTATTGCGTTCCTTTTCTATAATATTCCGTTTGTTGCCTACCCTTGTTGGATTGTTACTTTTAGATCGTCAGGTTTAGAAATGGAATAATGTTCTCCAATCACATCTGCCGTTTCTTTACTATTCAACGCCTCAAAATATAATGTTCTGGAATGACGTTAATAAGCTTTACATCACCAGGGAATTCTAAACCAGCTATTGCCAAAAGTCCTTCAAAACCAATTCTTTCATCGTAATTAACAGGCAACTTTTGTTCAAGATTGTTAAGCAATTCCTGGAGAAAAAACAAATAGGAATATTCAAAATAAGATAAGCACATTGAATCCCATGGGATTCACATTTAATCCCATGGGATTAACTGTGAATCCCTTGGGATTGTGTATGAATCCCATGGGATTAACTGTGAATCCTATGGGATTGTGTATGAATCCCATGGGATCCTAAACATGCTCACACATAAAGAAGTATCTCAAGAAAATAAAACAAGGAATTAACAGTTAATCCCATGGGATTGTGTATTTAATCCCATGGGATTCACAGTTAATCCCATGGGATTCACAGTTAATCCCATGGGCTTAAATGTAAATCCCATGGGATTAACTGTGAATCCCATGGGATTGTGTATGAATCCCATGGGATCCTAAACATGCTCACACATAAAGAAGTATCACAAGAAAATAAAACAAGGAATTAACAGTTAATCCCATGGGATTGTGTATTTAATCCCATGGGATTAACTGTGAATCCCATGGGATTGTGTATGAATCCCATGGGATCCTAAACATGCTCACACATAAAGAAGAATCAAAAGAAAATAAAACAAGGGATTAACAGTTAATCCCATGGGATTGTGTATTTAATCCCATGGGATTCACAGTTAATCCCATGGGATTAAATGTGAATCCCATGGGATTAACTGTGAATCCCATGGGATTGTGTATGAATCCCATGGGATCCTAAACATGCTCACACATAAAGAAGTATCACAAGAAAATAAAACAAGGAATTAACAGTTAATCCCATGGGATTGTGTATTTAATCCCATGGGATTGTGTATGAATTCAATGGGATCCTAAACATGCTCACACATAAAGAAGTATCACAAGAAAATAAAACAAGGAATTAACAGTTAATCCCATAGGATTGTGTATTTAATCCCATGGGATTAACTGTGAATCCCATGGGATTGTGTATGAATCCCATGGGATCCTAAACATGCTCACACATAAAGAAGTATCACAAGAAAATAAAACAAGGAATTAACAGTTAATCCCATGGGATTGTGTATTTAATCCCATGGGATTAACTGTGAATCCCATGGGATTGTGTATGAATCCCATGGGATCCTAAACATGCTCACACATAAAGAAGAATCAAAAGAAAATAAAACAAGGGATTAACAGTTAATCCCATGGGATTGTGTATTTAATCCCATGGGATTCACAGTTAATCCCATGGGATTAAATGTGAATCCCATGGGATTAACTGTGAATCCCATGGGATTGTGTATGAATCCCATGGGATCCTAAACATGCTCACACATAAAGAAGTATCACAAGAAAATAAAACAAGGAATTAACAGTTAATCCCATGGGATTGTGTATTTAATCCCATGGGATTCACAGTTAATCCCATGGGATTAACTGTGAATCCCATGGGATTAACTGTGAATCCCATGGGATTGTGTATGAATTCAATGGGATCCTAAACATGCTCACACATAAAGAAGTATCACAAGAAAATAAAACAAGGAATTAACAGTTAATCCCATAGGATTGTGTATTTAATCCCATGGGATTAACTGTGAATCCCATGGGATTGTGTATGAATCCCATGGGATCCTAAACATGCTCACACATAAAGAAGTATCACAAGAAAATAAAACAAGGAATTAACAGTTAATCCCATGGGATTGTGTATTTAATCCCATGGGATTCACAGTTAATCCCATGGGCTTAAATGTGAATCCCATGGGATTAACTGTGAATCCCATGGGATTGTGTATGAATCCCATGGGATCCTAAACATGCTCACACATAAAGAAGTATCACAAGAAAATAAAACAAGGAATTAACAGTTAATTCCATGGGATTATGTATTTAATCCCATGGGATTCACAGTTAATCCCATGGGCTTAAATGTGAATCCCATGGTATTAACTGTGAATCCCATGGGATTGTGTATGAATCCCATGGGATCCTAAACATGCTCACACATAAAGAAGTATAACAAGAAAATAAAACAAGGAATTAACAGTTAATCCCATGGGATTGTGTATTTAATACCATGGGATTCACAGTTAATCCCATGGGCTTAAATGTAAATCCCATGGGATTAACTGTGAATCCCATAGGATTGTGTATGAATCCCATGGGATCCAAAACATGCTCACACATAAAGAAGTATCACAAGAAAATAAAACAAGGAATTAACAGGTAATCCCATGGGATTGTGTATTTAATCCCATGGGATTCACAGTTAATCCCATGGGATTAACTGTGAATCCCATGGGATTGTGTATGAATCCCATGGGATTAACTGTGAATCCCATGGGATTAACTGTGAATCCCATGGGATTGTGTATGAATCCCATGAGATCCAAAACATGCTCACACATAAAGAAATATCACTAGAAAATTAAACAAGGAATTAACAGTTAATCCCATGGGATTGTGTATTTAATCCCCATGGGATTCACAGTTAATCCCATGGGATTCACAGTTAATCCCATGTGCTTAAATGTAAATCCCATGGGATTAACTGTAAATCCCATGGGATTGTGTATGAATCCCATGGGATCCTAAACATGCTCACACATAAAGAAGTATCACAAGAAAATAAAACTAGGAATTAACAGTTAATCCCATGGGATTGTGTATTTAATCCCATGGGATTCACAGTTAATCCCATGGGATTCACAGTTAATTAGGATTCACAGTTAATCCCATGGGATTCACAGTTAATCCCATAGGATTAACTGTGAATCACATGGGTTTAACTGTGAATCCCATGGGATTAATTGTGAATCCCATGGGATTGTGCATGAATCCCATGGGATCCTAAACATGCTCATACATAAAGAAGTATCTCAAGAAAATAAAACAAGGAATTGACAGTTAATCCCATGGGATTGTGTATTTAATCCCATGGGATTCACAGTTAATCCCATGGGATTCACAGTTAATCCCATGGGCTTAAATGTGAATCCCATGGGATTAACTGTGAATCCCATGGGATTAACTGTGAATCCCATGGGATTGTGTATGAATCCCATGGGATCGTAAACATGCTCACACATAAAGAAGTATCACAAGAAAATAAAACAAGGAATTAACAGTTAATCCCATGGGATTAACTGTGAATCCCATGGGATTAACTGTGAATCCCATCGGATTGTGTATGAATCCCATGGGATTAACTGTGAATCCCCTGGGATTGTGTATGAATCCCATGGGATTAACTGTGAATCCCCTGGGATTGTGTATGAATCCCATGTGATTCAAAATAAATTTTCTTGTGATACATTATAAATTCCGAGATAAAATACAATAAAATGCTCATCATATTCCATTGCATTCCCTTTTCCTTTGCTATTCCCATACCTCAATTGGAACCACGTACCCCCTTAGTGAACTTACTACTATGTCATACATATACAAGCAGCAAGGATAATCTCAGAGGGAATGTTTGGTATAGAACTTAAATTTAACACTTCCCCATAGATGTCTTCATCTTGTTCTTAAGAAAATTTATAGGCTTACAATTAGACATGAGGATCAATATCCTTTCCTGCACGTTCTTATCAGTTACATCTCTTTCTGTTACACAGTTAACGAAGGAAGAAATTTAAAAAGGGAAAACTGGAACAGTGACAATGAAAAATGCATTATCACCACTCTTTCTTGCATTATGTACAACAGTCAATACATCTTGAGCCTGACATCATTTGGTCTCCTGTAAAAACTGGACCAGATGATGGCATCTTCCTTATTGTTCAGATTCTTACAGAAATGTTTCATTTATTGTTGATGAATCCGACGGTTTTGTTGATGAATCCGTCGGATTCATGGTGATTCCGGTGACGTTTTTGATTCCGACGAGGTTTTGTTGATGATTCCGGCGAGCTTTTGATGATTCCGGTGGTGTTGTTGATGAAGCAGGTGGTTTTGATGAATCCGGAGGTTTTGTTGACGGTGTTGTTGATGAATCCGTCGGATTCATGATTTTCAGGCGAGATTCTTTGATTATTCCGGCGAGGGTTTGTTACATCTAGGGTTTTGGTTTGGTTGAGAGAGAAATGTTTGTATGAGAGAGAAAGTTAGGTGACAAATGAGATGGATGCAGATTTTTTTTTTTTTTTTATTATTAAGATACTTGATTTTACTATCTTGCCCTTGTTTGTAATTTTTGGATGCATCTCAGCCATTAGATGGAGGGGGATTGGATGGTTGGGATTTGATTATATGTACTTTAGATACTAGTTGTTTTTTATAGATCTCACCTCATATTATAATAATATGTGTATTTTATTACAAGTTTATGTTGAATAAAGTCTTGAATATGGAACACCAAAAGATGTTGGATCAGTTAGTTGGGGACTTGGGGCCACTCAAATTACGAATTATCTTCTTGAATACAAAAGAAAAAAACCGGTTCTAGAACATGAACCGATCCAATACCACGTGGCACGGAAAGGATAATGCAACGTTGCAAATCCTTATAACAATCCTACATATTTCATATAAATTTGTTAACATTACCGAATGGCAAATGTAGCAAATGTTAACACTTAAGAATGTTACAACAAAATTTGCAGAATTACTAAGGGTGCGTTTCTTTTTTGCTTAATATCCTAGTTAGAAAAATTCCTTAACCCAACTGGGTGGAAATATTGTTTCTTTTATGCTTAACCCAAAAAGAAATCGTGGATGTAAAAGAGTGCTAAAAAGATGGGTGTTTCCATCTAGGATGCTTTTATCACAAAATTACCCTTACTTTCTTTTTTTATTATTCTCTCTCTTTTCCACAAATACTCAATTGTTCTATCATCTTCCACAACTACCTTCAATGTCTACAAACATAATTTCATTGTCATCTTCACTCCGATCAGCTGTCTCCACCACCGAGTCTTCATCTCTGCAATTTTGATCCCTTCAACAGATTTTTTCATGTCGGGTTCATAACTTCATCTTTGTTTTTATGTGTATAAATCTACACAAAAATTATGGATCTGTTGATGGTGTTGTTCATCCCGTGTTTATGTTTTTGGGTGTTTGTAGTAGTTGAAGCTTAATTTTGTTTCTTTTTTGTTCGATCTTGGATTTTGAATTGTTATACAAGATGATGTGGTTAGTTGAAATTGATTGGATTCTAAGGTATTACTACATGATTTAATTTAAGATGTATCTTCTTATCATAGATGCAAAAATCTTCTCAAGGACATGTTCTTTTCTTTTTACTATGGGAGTTTGGAATTTAAACTAGAATAATTTTAATTTTTTGGGTTAATTTGTTACTGATTTTGGCTCAAATGTGTAAAACAATAATTATTTATTGAAATAAGAAACAAAGGTAAATCGGATATTAATGTTTTTTAAGATGGATATTCAGGATGAAAAAGAAACATGTATATGTTCCAATGGTTCTTACTCCAAACATCATTATTAATCGAAACAGATACTATGTCCAAACATAAAAAAAAAAAAGAAACAGCCCCTAAGTCATGTCTTAATGTTAATAGAGTTTAAAGGTAGCACATAGAACAACAAGCATCCTAATATAAAATACATTTAAGATTCACACCTAGTACATAACATATAAAACACCCTTCCACTGCACTGTTCCATTACTTGGACTTCCTCTTTTTGCTTGAAGATCTCACATCTTGAGCTTTAGGAGCTCTTAAATCAAGTATGCATCATCATGGAGATTTTCCTGTACCTTCTTGAAGTTGAAGTTGAAGCAGCTTGTGCATTGGGAGCTCTAATATTAACTTGTGCATTGGAAGCTCTAAGATCAATTGGTGCCTTGGGAGTCTAAGAAAAAGTACACATCCGGTCATTTAGATTTTCCTGTAACCTCTTGAAGTGGAAGCTCTAAGATAAACTTGTGGTATCATGTGTCTGTAAATCATCATCATCAGTGATCAGGAATGTAACATCACTCATTAAGACAATTTCTTCATCACTCAAAAGATCTTCATCACTAGATGATATTACAATCTTTTTTGCAAAGATAGGAATGTACAAGTTGTTGTATTGATAAGAGGTTCAATCACTCTGCAAAGATAGTAACTGCTAAACTGCATACAATCAAGAGCTTGAATACACCAAATTGGTCAAGACTTAGACCACATTTACTTCATAAGAGATTGAATACTTTTATCTTTATTCCCTATCATTTATTTATTTTTTTATATATTGATTTGTCTCCTGGACCTATTCTGATTCTGAATTATCCGTCGCTACGCATCCCTCTTTTGTCCCTCCTGACCGAACCCGCCAAAAAACAAAAATATAAATAGAGAAAGTTTTGATCGCTTTTTTAACATTCTTTTTGGGCTGGGCTTACCATATTTTTGGCTAAATATTATGACGCATGAAAATGACGCCATTTACCATGTGCCATAATAAATAAATATAATATGTATACAATAAACTTTTATAAACATTTACCATTGTATAGCCTTTAGGTATAAAGTTGATCTTCTATGGATCCCTGCCCATAAAAATAAATAAATAAATAAAAGCTTGTTTAATCCAATCAATTAGTGTTACTTGAACCCTCCAAATTAGCTGCCTATTTGATCCCATCAAATATGTTACTTGAACCCCTTGTTTAGCACTTTTGATTTCTCAAGCATCGACAGTTCATGAACCTTATAAATGTGAAGACCATTCCCTAAGAAAATTTACCGAGTTCTACAATATTTTATAATAGGTACAACGCAACGACGTTTTTTCTTTTCTTTTTTTTTTTAATTTTTTTTATATATAATTATCATGCATTTTAAACATTCGGCTTTTTTTTAAAGGAAATTTATAAGAAATTATGAGATAAAGAAATGAACTTCCATTGACCCCTGCCCCCTAAAATATAAAAAAGAGTAAGCAGCTTGTCTCCTATCAATTAGTGTTACTTGAACCCTCCAAATAAGCAGCTTATTTGATCCCATTAATTATGTTATTTGAACCCTTTATTTAGCGCTTGCAAATTGTCATATATGTCCACTTATATGATATCCATACTTTGACCCACCTAATGAACTAGAAAAAAAAAATAGAAAAATGATTTGTAGCTTAAGTAATGGACCTGAAAACAGAAAAGAGACCTACAAAAGTGACAGATGTATTTAAAAAATGATTAGTGAATATGAAGAGAGAGAAATGATGTACTTAAAAATTTGAATATGTAAATGGGTATGCTTTTTTTTTATGTCTAATTAGTAGGCTTATTTAGAGCATGCCCATCCGTAACCTGAGTTAACTTATAACTTAGTGTCACGTCAGCGCTATATCAGCTTTACCACTTTAACTTTAACTTATAAAAAAACACCCCCATTCATAACTCAACCTTAACTCACTTTAACTCAATTTTTTTAAATATTTTCAATTTCAACCCTAAACTAAAATTAATACTTCATTTTTTTAAAAACCATAACATTAATTCTTGAATATATTACATTACGAAAAAAAAAAAAAAAAAAAAAAAAAAAAAAAAAAAAAAAAATTAATACAATACGAAAAAAAATAAAAAGACATAAAAAAATTAAACCACAACACATTTATTTGTTCCGTATGCTTTGGCAACCCGTATTTTTCAATGATACGATCCTTTTCCATATTCACTAGCGTCACGTAATAAGGATCTTTGCCGGTAGTGTCGAGCAACAGAAACTCAAAGTCCCTCGAGCGTATTGCTGCGTATTGGTTTTCAGCAGTTGCTTTGTAAGCCAAGGCCGCATCTTCACGTTTAGCCCGATATTCCTCGCGCAAAGCTTCCCCGAATTGGGCCGACGAAACAGAGCCACCGGTACTCGCTCCCCCGGTGCTTGTCGTTGTCTCGGACTTTTGTTTCTTCGTAGCCCTCTTTTTCCCCATCGGGCGTGGTTGTGCATCATTACCAAACAACGCCTCGTTTGCTTGGCTTGGGACATCACCGGTTAAATCAACCGTGTCCGATGCGTCCCATTTCTTATGAGTACGCAAAACACTCCAAGCCTCCTCATTATGAAACGGCGCATTTTTGTTCTCGTTTCGATACATTTCCTTGGCCCGTATGAGTATATCCATGGCATTTTCCCCACTTTTTTGATCGCGGTTGGCACGTTTGTAAATCGCGTTGAACTTTGTGCAATCGCGGTTCAACATTCTCCACTTCGATTGTATCATATCTTTCCCGCGTCTATGATAATTATGCTTATTGAACTCATTTATAACCCGCTGCCAAAATGTATCTTTGGATTGGGACCGACCGACTTGCTCATCCTCACTTGCAGCAACCCAACACGTTGCAAGTAATTTTTCTTCATTTGCTTGCCAATGTGATACGACTGGTTCGACCTCCTCATCATCATCGACTGGTTCTTTCGATTTTTTGGACTTTCGTTTAACACGAGTTTTTGTTTTTTTTAGGCGACGTAGGTGTTTCGGAAACTTCGTTAGTTTCCGTTTGGGATTGTTGGGATGGTTGAGTGAATTGGAGATTTTGAAAATTGGTGCTTAAGGTGTTTTGTTGTTGGGATTCTTGCCAAAATCGTAAAGCTTCATGTTGTTGGTAAAGTTCTTGGCTCGACATACTGAATAGGTTTGGATTGTCCGAATTCGGATTCGGATTCGGATTGGATGATGAACCCGCATATGGGTTCCCCCACCCACCGAGGAGGTTCGTAAACGAGTTAGGATTGTTGTTGTTGCCTTGAGATTTATTTATTTATTTATTTATTTATTTATTTATTTTTATTTTTGGATATTAGAAGTTGTAGATAGAAGATAGTGAGTAGTGAAAGTGTGGGAAAAAGAAGTAGGGTAAATGGGTATTTATATTGGTTGAAAAAAGGTTTTGGAAAATGTTTTTTCTTTTGTTTTTTTTAGGGTAAGTAGCCGTTTTTTTACGTTCGTTAACGTTTGGGGGGCTAAAATGTAAATTTTTTAAAAAACTAGCCGTTTGAGTTAAGTGGGGAGGGGGTTGAATGATTTTTTTTTTTTTTATACACCGTTCGTCCCTTTAACGTTGCGTTACCCAGTTAACGCCCCACGTTAACGTGGGTTTAACGCTGGAATGTGCAGCGGTTAACGTGCCTTAACGCACATTAACGTGCCTTAACGTGGGGAAAAAAGTTACGTCTAGGCATGCTCTTATCATTACTAAAAAAATATTATTTCTCTGATTTTTTTGATTGTGCACAACATGACACTTTTGTTTTTGTTTTAAATATAATTAGTGTGCATTTTGAACATTCATTTGGTATATAATTATATAATATATTGGCTCCTTTAGAAAATTTAATAGAAATGATGATGATCTATAAAGAGATATTGTTAAACATAGCTCTAAGGGTTATGTTTAAAGTATTGAGACATGCATAAATTGTTTATGTATTTTTAGTAATAACTGTTCATCGATGTATTTTATTTCTATAAACCAACTTCATGTATCACAAATTGTGCATGTTTATTTCTAAAACACAACCTTTAAATGTAGCAAAACCCTTTATAAAAAATCTACAACAAATTGAAGAGTTTAATATTTTAGGTAACCATATCATAAACTTCTTTTCAATTTATGTACTTGATCTTCTATGGATCCCTGCCCATAAATAAAAAAATAAAAATAAATTAAGCAGCTTGTTTAATCCTATCAATTAGTGTTACTTGAACCCTCCAAATAAGCAGTTTATCTGATCCCATCAATTCATCAAATATCTTACTTGAACCCTTTATTTAGCGCTTGCAATTGTCAAACATTGCCAGTCCATGAACCCTATATAAAGACAACCCTTTCCCTTTTGTTGAACCACAATCTTCTTTCTAACCAATATCAATCTTTTTGCCTAAAAACAATTATTCAAATGAGCAGAAGGGTCCAATCGGCTCTCCCCCAATCTCCTATACCTTCAATACTTACAAAAATGAAAAAAGTTGCTAATAAATTTAAGGAAGTTAATCTTCACGGAGTGCCATTTTTATTTCACTACTATGAATGCAGCCCTCCTCCGGACCCAGAGTACAATGGGTTCACTGTCACATTGCGAGATCAACCTGTTGCCTACAACAAATACCATGTAGAACTTGACCGATACCACAATAACTGTTACAAGCAGGGTTGGCGTGTTGTTGGGCAAGACACAAAGGTGGAAAACTGGTTGGCTGGCCGAGCAGTTCAGACGAGGGTGGCAGATCAAGGTACAACACGAGTACGTGTAGATAAGTCGGACCATGTATTGGGGTTGTTCGTTATGCCTGTGTTTCTAAATCGGGTTACTCATAAGCAAACTGTCGGAATCATCGAGTTGGTCACGATTGTACCAAAAGAAAGTTATGTTGAAGATTTCTTTCAAATCCACAAATTACTAAAGGTAAGCTTTTATTCTTGTTGAAACGTTAGTAGTATTTTATGTAGAAATATTATTGTTTGTTTCATGTTTGTTTCATGATACAACCATTGTTATTTCTTCAAATTTTGTAGGATGAAGGCTTAGACTCAAAAGGTATGGAGAAGACAATAAAAGTTCATCACGAAGGTCTTATGGTAAAATTCAAATTATCGATTTTGGCCAAATTCAAAGACTTGCAGAAGGAAGTGATAGAGAGGTTTAAGATACTGAAACACAAACGTTACTTAATTGAGTATCAAGATAGAAATGGTAACTCTCTTCCAATTATAAGTGACGCCGACCTCAAGGTTTGCATTAAAGAATCAGTTTCACAGGAGAGAACCGTCATCAAAATGTCTGTGAAACTTGCAACATAAGAACATAACGGCTTATGTCAGTCTTATTCCAAATTATGCGACTGCCTTTCTTTATTGTCATATTTCACCCAGTCGAGCACTTCATGTCCGAGTATAGCTCATAGCGGTCAAATATTATCAATAAATATGTTGTTGATTTGTTTACTGTGTCGAAAGTTTGGGTGTAGTTGCATGCTGTTTGTCCTTATAAACCTTTGTAAATGATACCGGTCGTTATATATTGTTTTTTTTTCAAAGAATATGAGAGTATATGATTGATTGTGAAATGGAACATTGTCGTCAAATAAATGAGTTTACA
The DNA here is from genome assembly GCA_030686995.1 of Artemisia argyi. Classification (NCBI taxonomy): domain Eukaryota; kingdom Viridiplantae; phylum Streptophyta; class Magnoliopsida; order Asterales; family Asteraceae; genus Artemisia; species Artemisia argyi. Next base: position 166,717,329 of record CM060698.1, on the reverse strand, counting down.
ATTTATAGTATTGTGGTAAGAATTGTTTATGGTATGTCAACGTTAAATATGATGTATAAGCTAAGGTGGTGTACGTAACGGAAAAACTTATGTCATATCGCAATTATATTTCGTATTGTAATTATACTTAAGGAGTACAATCCTTTTTTATATATGTTTTAAAATAACCATGGTTAAACACAAAACTCTACATGTATGGATATTTCTTACTTTTGCTAAAAACAAAATTGGATATTTCTTACAGAAAGTATAGCCACAGTATATTCAAATTGGATAGCGTGAGACCGTATGTGTACGTGGTACTAATTATTGATCCCTTAAAATAGTCTATTTACGATTGATGGTCATGTAGCAATGTTATTGTAGTTTTAACTAGTGATCATCTAGAAAAACCAATTTTCAACAAAAAGTTTCGGATGCAAATTGTCTTGATACATATAGACTATATATTATAATAATATGTGTATTTTGTTACAAGTTTATCTTGAATAAAGTCTTGAATATGGAACACCAAAAGATGTTGGATCAGTTAGTTGGGGACTTGGGGCCACTCAAATTACGAATTATCTTCTTGAATACAAAAGAAAAAAACCGGTTCTAGAACATGAACCGATCCAATGCCACGTGGCACGGAAAGGGTAATGCAATGTTGCAATCCTTATAACAATCCTACATATTTCATATAAATTTGTTAACATTACCAAATGGCAAATGTAGCAAATGTTAACACTTAAGAATGTTACAACAAAATTTGCAGAATTACTAAGTCATGTCTTAATGTTAATAGAGTTTAAAGGTAGCACATAGAACAACAAGCATCCTAATATAAAATACATTTAAGATTCACACCTACATAACATATAAAACACCCTTCCATTGCACTGTTCCATTACTTGGACTTCCTCTTTTTGCTTGAAGATCTCACATCTTGAGCTTTAGGAGCTCTTAAATCAAGTATGCATCATCATGGAGATTTTCCTATACCTTCTTTAAGTTGAAGTTGAAGCAGCTTGTGCATTGGGAGCTCTAATATTAACTTGTGCATTGGAAGCTCTAAGATCAATTGGTGCCTTGGGAGTCTAAGAAAAAGTACACATCCGGTCATTTAGATTTTCCTGTAACCTCTTGAAGTGGAAGCTCTAAGATAAACTTGTGGTATCATGTGTCTGTAAATCATCATCATCAGTGACCAGGAATGTAACATCACTCATTAAGACAATTTCTTCATCACTCAAAAGATCTTCATCACTAGATGATATTACAATCTCTTTTGCAAAGATAGGAATGTATAAGTTGTTGTATTGATAAGAGGTTGAATCACTCTGCAAAGATAGTAACTGCTAAACAGCATACAATCAAGAGCTTGAATACACCAAATTGGTCAAGACTTAGACCACATTTACTTCATAAGAGATTGAATACTTTTATCTTTATTCCCTATCATTTATTTATTTTTTATATATTGATTTGTCTCCTGGACCTATTCTGATTCTGAATTATCCGTCGCTACGCATCCCTCTTTTGTCCCTCCTGACCGAACCCGACAAAATCCAAAAATATAAATAGTGAAAGTTTTGATTGCTTTTTTAACATTCTTTTTGGCTAAATATTATGACGCATGAAAATGACGCCATTTACCATGCGCCATAATAAATAAATATAATATGTAAACAATAAACTTTTATAAACATTTACCATTATATAAGCCTTTAGGTATAAAGTTGATCTTCTATGGATGCCTGCCCATAAAAATAAATAAATAAAAAAAGCTTGTTTAATCCTATCAATTAGTGTTACTTGAACCCTCCAAATCAACTGCTTATTTGATCCCATCAAATATGTTACTTGAACCCCTTGTTTAGCGCTTTTGATTTCTCAAGCATCGACAGTTCATGAACCTTATAAATGTGAAGACCATTCCCTAAGAAAATTTACTGAGTTCTACAATATTTTATAATAGGTACAACGCAACGACGTTTTTTTTTTTTTTTTTTTTTTTTTTTCTTATTTTTTTTTCATAATTATCATGCATTTTAAACATTCGGCTTTTTTTGAAGGAAATTTATAAGAAATTATGAGGTAAAGAAATGAACTTCCATTGACCCCTGCCCCCTAAAATATAAAAAAGAGTAAACAGCTTGTTTCCTATCATATATGTCCACTTATATGATATCCATACTTTGACCCACCTAATAAACTAGAAAAAAAAAGAAAGAAAATTGATTTGTAGCTTAAGTAATGGACCTGAAAACAGAAAAGAGACCTACAAAAGTGATGGATGTATTTAAAAAATGATTAGTGAATATGAGGAGAGAAAAATGATGTACTTAAAAATTTGAATATGTAAATGGGTATGCCTTTTTGTATGTCTAATTAGTAGGCTTATTTATCATTACTAAAAAAATATTATTTCTCCGATTTTTTTGATTGTGCACAACATGACATTTTTGTTTTAAATATAATTAGTGTGCATTTTGAACATTCATTTGGTATATAATTATATAATATATTGGCTCCTTTAGAAAATTTAATAGAAATGATGATGATCTATAAAGAGATATTGTTAAACATAGCTCTAAGGGTTATGTTTAAAGTATTGAGACATGCATAAATTGTTTATATATTTTTAGTAATAACTGTTCATCGATGTATTTTACTTCTATAAACCAACTTCATGTATCACAAATTATGCATGTTTATTTCTAAAACACAACCTTTAAATGTAGCAAAACCCTTTATAAAAAATCTATAACAAATTGAAGAGTTTAATATTTTTGGTAACCATATCATAAACTTCTTTTTAATTTATGTACTTGATCTTCTATGGATCTCTGCCCATAAATAAAAAAATAAAAATAAATTAAGCAGCTTGTTTAATCCTATCAATTAGTGTTACTTGAACCCTCCAAATAAGCAGTTTATCTGATCCCATCAATTCATCAAATATCTTACTTGAACCCTTTATTTAGCGCTTGCAATTGTCAAACATTGCCAGTCCATGAACCCTATATAAAGACAACCCTTTCCCTTTTGTTGAACCACAATCTTCTTTCTAACCAATACCAATCTTTTTGCCTAAAACAATTATTCAAATGAGTAGAAGGGTCCAATTGGCTCTCCCCCAATCTCCTATACCTTCAATACTTACAAAAATGAAAAAAGTTGCTAATAAATTTAAGGAAGTTAATCTTCACGGAGTGCCATTTTTATTTCACTACTATGAATGCAGCCCTCCTCTGGACCCAGAGTACAATGGGTTCACTGTCACATTGCGAGATCAGCCTGTTGCCTACAACAAATACCATGTAGAACTTGACCGATACCACAATAACTGTTACAAGCAGGGTTGGCGTGTTGTTGGGCAAGATACAAAGGTGGAAAACTGGTTGGCTGGCCGAGCAGTTCAGACGAGGGTGGCAGATCAAGGTACAACACGAGTACGTGTAGATAAGTCGGACCATGTATTGGGGTTGTTCGTTATGCCTGTGTTTCTAAATCGGGTTACTCATAAGCAAACTGTCGGAATCATCGAGTTGGTCACGATTGTACCAAAAGAAAGTTATGTTGAAGATTTCTTTCAAATCCACAAATTACTAAAGGTAAGCTTTTATTCTTGTTGAAACGTTAGTAGTATTTTATGTAGAAATATTATTGTTTGTTTCATGTTTGTTTCATGATACAACCATTGTTATTTCTTCAAATTTTGTAGGATGAAGGCTTAGACTCAAAAGGTATGGAGAAGACAATAAAAGTTCATCACGAAGGTCTTATGGTAAAATTCAAATTATCGATTTTGGCCAAATTCAAAGACTTGCAGAAGGAAGTGATAGAGAGGTTTAAGATACTGAAACACAAACGTTACTTAATTGAGTATCAAGATAGAAATGGTAACTCTCTTCCAATTATAAGTGACGCCGACCTCAAGGTTTGCATTAAAGAATCAGTTTCACAGGAGAGAACCGTCATCAAAATGTCTGTGAAACTTGCAACATAAGAACATAACGGCTTATGTCAGTCTTATTCCAAATTATGCGACTGCCTTTCTTTATTGTCATATTTCACCCAGTCGAGCACTTCATGTCCGAGTATAGCTCATAGCGGTCAAATATTATCAATAAATATGTTGTTGATTTGTTTACTGTGTCGAAAGTTTGGGTGTAGTTGCATGCTGTTTGTCCTTATAAACCTTTGTAAATGATACCGGTCGTTATATATTGTTTTTTTTTCAAAGAATATGAGAGTATATGATTGATTGTGAAATGGAACATTGTCGTCAAATAAATGAGTTTACAATTTATAGTATTGTGGTAAGAATTGTTTATGGTATGTCAACGTTAAATATGATGTACTCCCTCCGTCCCATTTTAATTGTCCGCGGGCCAGAATTTGACCGTAAATATTTTTGTTTGTATTATATAACACTTGATGAAATTTATATCATTGAAAAGTTCGTTTAACGAACTTTTCAATGATATAAATTTCATCAAGTGTTATATAATACAAACAAAAATATTTACGGTCAAATTCGGGCCCGCGGACAATTAAAATGGGACGGAGGTAGTATAAGCTAAGGTGGTGTACGTAACGGAAAAACTTATGTCATATCGCAATTATATTTCGTATTGTAATTATACTTAAGGAGTACAATCCTTTTTTATATATGTTTTAAAATAACCATGGTTAAACACAAAACTCTACATGTATGGATATTTCTTACTTTTGCTAAAAACAAAATTGGATATTTCTTACAGAAAGTATAGCCACAGTATATTCAAATTGGATAGCGTGAGACCGTATGTGTACGTGGTACTAATTATTGATCCCTTAAAATAGTCTATTTACGATTGATGGTCATGTAGCAATGTTATTGTAGTTTTAACTAGTGATCATCTAGAAAAACCAATTTTCAACAAAAAGTTTCGGATGCAAATTGTCTTGATACATATAGACTATATATTATAATAATATGTGTATTTTGTTACAAGTTTATCTTGAATAAAGTCTTGAATATGGAACACCAAAAGATGTTGGATCAGTTAGTTGGGGACTTGGGGCCACTCAAATTACGAATTATCTTCTTGAATACAAAAGAAAAAAACCGGTTCTAGAACATGAACCGATCCAATGCCACGTGGCACGGAAAGGGTAATGCAATGTTGCAATCCTTATAACAATCCTACATATTTCATATAAATTTGTTAACATTACCAAATGGCAAATGTAGCAAATGTTAACACTTAAGAATGTTACAACAAAATTTGCAGAATTACTAAGTCATGTCTTAATGTTAATAGAGTTTAAAGGTAGCACATAGAACAACAAGCATCCTAATATAAAATACATTTAAGATTCACACCTACATAACATATAAAACACCCTTCCATTGCACTGTTCCATTACTTGGACTTCCTCTTTTTGCTTGAAGATCTCACATCTTGAGCTTTAGGAGCTCTTAAATCAAGTATGCATCATCATGGAGATTTTCCTATACCTTCTTTAAGTTGAAGTTGAAGCAGCTTGTGCATTGGGAGCTCTAATATTAACTTGTGCATTGGAAGCTCTAAGATCAATTGGTGCCTTGGGAGTCTAAGAAAAAGTACACATCCGGTCATTTAGATTTTCCTGTAACCTCTTGAAGTGGAAGCTCTAAGATAAACTTGTGGTATCATGTGTCTGTAAATCATCATCATCAGTGACCAGGAATGTAACATCACTCATTAAGACAATTTCTTCATCACTCAAAAGATCTTCATCACTAGATGATATTACAATCTCTTTTGCAAAGATAGGAATGTATAAGTTGTTGTATTGATAAGAGGTTGAATCACTCTGCAAAGATAGTAACTGCTAAACAGCATACAATCAAGAGCTTGAATACACCAAATTGGTCAAGACTTAGACCACATTTACTTCATAAGAGATTGAATACTTTTATCTTTATTCCCTATCATTTATTTATTTTTTATATATTGATTTGTCTCCTGGACCTATTCTGATTCTGAATTATCCGTCGCTACGCATCCCTCTTTTGTCCCTCCTGACCGAACCCGACAAAATCCAAAAATATAAATAGTGAAAGTTTTGATTGCTTTTTTAACATTCTTTTTGGCTAAATATTATGACGCATGAAAATGACGCCATTTACCATGCGCCATAATAAATAAATATAATATGTAAACAATAAACTTTTATAAACATTTACCATTATATAAGCCTTTAGGTATAAAGTTGATCTTCTATGGATGCCTGCCCATAAAAATAAATAAATAAAAAAAGCTTGTTTAATCCTATCAATTAGTGTTACTTGAACCCTCCAAATCAGCTGCTTATTTGATCCCATCAAATATGTTACTTGAACCCCTTGTTTAGCGCTTTTGATTTCTCAAGCATCGACAGTTCATGAACCTTATAAATGTGAAGACCATTCCCTAAGAAAATTTACTGAGTTCTACAATATTTTATAATAGGTACAACGCAACGACGTTTTTTTTTTTTTTTTTTTTTTTTTTCTTATTTTTTTTTCATAATTATCATGCATTTTAAACATTCGGCTTTTTTTGAAGGAAATTTATAAGAAATTATGAGGTAAAGAAATGAACTTCCATTGACCCCTGCCCCCTAAAATATAAAAAAGAGTAAACAGCTTGTTTCCTATCATATATGTCCACTTATATGATATCCATACTTTGACCCACCTAATAAACTAGAAAAAAAAAGAAAGAAAATTGATTTGTAGCTTAAGTAATGGACCTGAAAACAGAAAAGAGACCTACAAAAGTGATGGATGTATTTAAAAAATGATTAGTGAATATGAGGAGAGAAAAATGATGTACTTAAAAATTTGAATATGTAAATGGGTATGCCTTTTTGTATGTCTAATTAGTAGGCTTATTTATCATTACTAAAAAAATATTATTTCTCCGATTTTTTTGATTGTGCACAACATGACATTTTTGTTTTAAATATAATTAGTGTGCATTTTGAACATTCATTTGGTATATAATTATATAATATATTGGCTCCTTTAGAAAATTTAATAGAAATGATGATGATCTATAAAGAGATATTGTTAAACATAGCTCTAAGGGTTATGTTTAAAGTATTGAGACATGCATAAATTGTTTATATATTTTTAGTAATAACTGTTCATCGATGTATTTTACTTCTATAAACCAACTTCATGTATCACAAATTATGCATGTTTATTTCTAAAACACAACCTTTAAATGTAGCAAAACCCTTTATAAAAAATCTATAACAAATTGAAGAGTTTAATATTTTTGGTAACCATATCATAAACTTCTTTTTAATTTATGTACTTGATCTTCTATGGATCTCTGCCCATAAATAAAAAAATAAAAATAAATTAAGCAGCTTGTTTAATCCTATCAATTAGTGTTACTTGAACCCTCCAAATAAGCAGTTTATCTGATCCCATCAATTCATCAAATATCTTACTTGAACCCTTTATTTAGCGCTTGCAATTGTCAAACATTGCCAGTCCATGAACCCTATATAAAGACAACCCTTTCCCTTTTGTTGAACCACAATCTTCTTTCTAACCAATACCAATCTTTTTGCCTAAAACAATTATTCAAATGAGTAGAAGGGTCCAATTGGCTCTCCCCCAATCTCCTATACCTTCAATACTTACAAAAATGAAAAAAGTTGCTAATAAATTTAAGGAAGTTAATCTTCACGGAGTGCCATTTTTATTTCACTACTATGAATGCAGCCCTCCTCTGGACCCAGAGTACAATGGGTTCACTGTCACATTGCGAGATCAGCCTGTTGCCTACAACAAATACCATGTAGAACTTGACCGATACCACAATAACTGTTACAAGCAGGGTTGGCGTGTTGTTGGGCAAGATACAAAGGTGGAAAACTGGTTGGCTGGCCGAGCAGTTCAGACGAGGGTGGCAGATCAAGGTACAACACGAGTACGTGTAGATAAGTCGGACCATGTATTGGGGTTGTTCGTTATGCCTGTGTTTCTAAATCGGGTTACTCATAAGCAAACTGTCGGAATCATCGAGTTGGTCACGATTGTACCAAAAGAAAGTTATGTTGAAGATTTCTTTCAAATCCACAAATTACTAAAGGTAAGCTTTTATTCTTGTTGAAACGTTAGTAGTATTTTATGTAGAAATATTATTGTTTGTTTCATGTTTGTTTCATGATACAACCATTGTTATTTCTTCAAATTTTGTAGGATGAAGGCTTAGACTCAAAAGGTATGGAGAAGACAATAAAAGTTCATCACGAAGGTCTTATGGTAAAATTCAAATTATCGATTTTGGCCAAATTCAAAGACTTGCAGAAGGAAGTGATAGAGAGGTTTAAGATACTGAAACACAAACGTTACTTAATTGAGTATCAAGATAGAAATGGTAACTCTCTTCCAATTATAAGTGACGCCGACCTCAAGGTTTGCATTAAAGAATCAGTTTCACAGGAGAGAACCGTCATCAAAATGTCTGTGAAACTTGCAACATAAGAACATAACGGCTTATGTCAGTCTTATTCCAAATTATGCGACTGCCTTTCTTTATTGTCATATTTCACCCAGTCGAGCACTTCATGTCCGAGTATAGCTCATAGCGGTCAAATATTATCAATAAATATGTTGTTGATTTGTTTACTGTGTCGAAAGTTTGGGTGTAGTTGCATGCTGTTTGTCCTTATAAACCTTTGTAAATGATACCGGTCGTTATATATTGTTTTTTTTTCAAAGAATATGAGAGTATATGATTGATTGTGAAATGGAACATTGTCGTCAAATAAATGAGTTTACAATTTATAGTATTGTGGTAAGAATTGTTTATGGTATGTCAACGTTACATATGATGTATAAGCTAAGGTGGTGTACGTAACGGAAAAACTTATGTCATATCGCAATTATATTTCGTATTGTAATTATACTTAAGGAGTACAATCCTTTTTTATACGGAGTATATGTTTTAAAATAACCATGGTTAAACACAAAACTCTAGATGTATGGATATTTCTTACTTTTGCTAAAAACAAAATTGGATATTTCTTACTGAAAGTATAGCCACAGTATATTCAAATTGGATAGCGTGAGACCGTATGTGTACGTGGTACTAATTATTTTTTTGGGTAAAAGGTCAACGACCCGGTAAATATATTACTCCAAAAAACATTTAAGTACAACGGATATGAGTGATTCTCATATCTCAGCCCGTTACATAGGCGAAAGGCTTACATAACAAGATACTTCCAATTTTCTAGACAAGAAAACAAACCATTTAAAGACATGGACAAAAATTTAACCTACTTCCTACGACCTTGGAGATTAAAGCCATAAATGGCGTTAAGAGCATCCAATTCCCTTGGAAGATCAGAAATTTGCTTCGAGTAATCATCATAGTCATCCAACTCATCTTCACGCTCATGACCTCCACCAAAAAGATTTGCTGATTCGTCGAACGTGTTAAGAACCTCCTCCTCATCACTATCAGTAACCACAATATCACCCACCTTAGAGAATGGGTTAGCCCTCTTATTGGCAGATGCAGACGGAATAGGAACACCTTTATCATCCAAGAGGGTAGCTTTCCCATCGATAAGTAGCTTTTCAAGCTTACTAATTTTCTCAACTATAGGAGTAGAACCACCTTCCTTAGTTCCCATTAAATCACTCACAAGGGGTTCTTGTGATGTAGTACCAGTCTTAACCAACGCATCCTCATTAACTTCCATTGTACAGCCAGCATCCACATCCATGTTGGTGTCATCAGTAGGAATACCAAACGTATCCGTATCATCCATATTAAGAGCATCAAACTGGTTAGATGTAGAGATCGTTGTACCACTAGAACTAGCCACATCAGGAGTCTTCTTCTTATTGCCACCAACATTCTTGGGTTCAGGAGGAGTCTGTTTGGGTTGATACTGAAACTTCTTACCCACAACAGGTTTAGAAAACCCTCCTTTACCCGGAATTGTAGAACCACCTTGTTTTCCTTTCTTCCTGTTATTGACAGTCTTGAAACTATCATCAACAGGCTTAGTGGGCTGAACAGGAGGTATAACAACCTTAGGGCATTCAGTCAGAGTATGACCAAATATCTTACACATGTCACAACGAGGTGGTTTCCACTCGTATTCAACCCTTATCTTCTCAATAGTCGAACCCGAACCGTCAAGTAACGGTATCTCAACAGTGAGGCTGTCCCGCAGCACCTCATCCGACTTCACTTCTATCATGCATCTAGCAAAACTACTACGGCCCCACGATTCCTTGCACATATTGCTTGTAAAAGCATCTAACCTTTTGGGCGTACCAATCAGTGTGGCTAGAAGACTGAGGCCATCATCAGAAAACATTGCAAGGGGGACATCATGGAATTTAACCCAAACAGGGATGTTAGTCAAATCCTCTTTAAGAAGGTTAGTGTTCAAAGTCCATGGTTTAAGAATAATAGGAACATTTCTGATCAACCAAGGACCGTTTTCAAGCACATCATCAACACCTTTCTTCGAATTAAACTTAAAGAAGAAGAACCCCTTTGCATTCATCATTACCTTTTGCACACCAAACTTAGCCCATGCGTTGCGGACATAGTAATCAACAACCGGAAAAGCAAGGCGTTGGCCAAGAAAGTAACCGTAGAGAGTATTCTCAAACCGTGTATTCACCTCTTCCACTACTTTCATTGGAACTGAAAGGTCGACATCCGCCTTCTTCTTGCTACATTCCAACCTACGAAAATTTGAAACATGTTTCAGAGGTTCATTAGAAGTAGCACCCGCGTAAGAAACCAACTTCACTCCCGTACCACTAGTAGTATCAACCTGGTGAGCATTAGGACCAGAAGTTACATTCTTATTCATATTCACATTTATCCCAGCCAAAGGAGAAGTACTTGTAACATTAGCTCCAATCTCACTTTGAATTTTCTTCATGGCATCATCAAAATTCTGATGTGCATTATCAATCAAATGCTTCACAATATCAGCACTTGAAGTCCGCTCCAAGTCATCACCATGTGATTTATCTTTCGTAAGTGGAATCGGCTCCACTTTCTGAGTACTATTCATAGAACAATTAGGTGAATCATCCACATTCAAACTAACACTACTAGGGTTCATCGTTGAGGGTGTACTCAACTCACCAAAGCTAGTAGTGGCCATTTGAATATTGCCAAGTGAAACCGGCTCCACTAGGTCTTGTTTGTTTCCAACCAATTTATCATTCATACCAGATTCAAGACTAGGGTTCTCCACACCCCTAGCCTGTTGTCGAACATGAGGAGTACCCAACGTAACCGTTGGTACAGTAGATACATTCTTGTTGCTAAGAAAACCTTTATTCATCTCTCCCGTAAACCCTCCCAAACCAAACCAGCATAATCGATCAACCAGTACTTAACTACCAACCAGCATGCATGCAATCAGAATGAAAAAAGATAAACCCTAATCGCTTAGGGTTTTGAGATTTAAACGCCAATGAATCAACCAGCCCCCATAGTAATCGTACCAAAAGAATGATGAATCAATAAGATCAGGACAGTAAAGGAATAGATAACCAACTAGGAATAAAGATACCTTAGTCGATCAGAACATGAGAATCACAAAACCGATTAACCAACCCTAAAGAAACAATTGACAGAAAATTGCTTAGAACTTGAGAATCACAGGACGAATCCAATAGAGATACAATTAACGATTGTCAAGAGTAACTAAATCAGAATCATGCAGCGAATCGCAAGTGGTTAGGCAGATTACTGACAAAAAACGATTAGGAATAGAGGGTTTGGAAAAATCGCCAAAGGGAGAGTCGGTTTAGGGTTTTACTACAGTTGTACGTGGTACTAATTATTGATCCCTTAAAATAGTCTATTTACGATTGATGGTCATGTAGCAATGTTATTGTAGTTTTAACTAGTGATCATCTAGAAAAACCAATTTTCAACAAAAAGTTTCGGATGCAAATTGTCTTGATACATATAGACTATATATTATAATAATATGTGTATTTTATTACAAGTTTATCTTGAATAAAGTCTTGAATATGGAACACCAAAAGATGTTGGATCAGTTAGTTGGGGACTTGGGGCCACTCAAATTACGAATTATCTTCTTGAATACAAAAGAAAAAAACCGGTTCTAGAACATGAACCGATCCAATGCCACGTGGCACGGAAAGGGTAATGCAATGTTGCAATCCTTATAACAATCCTACATATTTCATATAAATTTGTTAACATTACCAAATGGCAAATGTAGCAAATGTTAACACTTAAGAATGTTACAACAAAATTTGCAGAATTACTAAGTCATGTCTTAATGTTAATAGAGTTTAAAGGTAGCACATAGAACAACAAGCATCCTAATATAAAATACATTTAAGATTCACACCTACATAACATATAAAACACCCTTCCATTGCACTGTTCCATTACTTGGACTTCCTCTTTTTGCTTGAAGATCTCACATCTTGAGCTTTAGGAGCTCTTAAATCAAGTATGCATCATCATGGAGATTTTCCTATACCTTCTTTAAGTTGAAGTTGAAGCAGCTTGTGCATTGGGAGCTCTAATATTAACTTGTGCATTGGAAGCTCTAAGATCAATTGGTGCCTTGGGAGTCTAAGAAAAAGTACACATCCGGTCATTTAGATTTTCCTGTAACCTCTTGAAGTGGAAGCTCTAAGATAAACTTGTGGTATCATGTGTCTGTAAATCATCATCATCAGTGACCAGGAATGTAACATCACTCATTAAGACAATTTCTTCATCACTCAAAAGATCTTCATCACTAGATGATATTACAATCTCTTTTGCAAAGATAGGAATGTATAAGTTGTTGTATTGATAAGAGGTTGAATCACTCTGCAAAGATAGTAACTGCTAAACTGCATACAATCAAGAGCTTGAATACACCAAATTGGTCAAGACTTAGACCACATTTACTTCATAAGAGATTGAATACTTTTATCTTTATTCCCTATCATTTATTTATTTTTTATATATTGATTTGTCTCCTGGACCTATTCTGATTCTGAATTATCCGTCGCTACGCATCCCTCTTTTGTCCCTCCTGACCGAACCCGACAAAATCCAAAAATATAAATAGTGAAAGTTTTGATTGCTTTTTTAACATTCTTTTTGGCTAAATATTATGACGCATGAAAATGACGCCATTTACCATGCGCCATAATAAATAAATATAATATGTAAACAATAAACTTTTATAAACATTTACCATTATATAAGCCTTTAGGTATAAAGTTGATATTCTATGGATGCCTGCCCATAAAAATAAATAAATAAAAAAAGCTTGTTTAATCCTATCAATTAGTGTTACTTGAACCCTCCAAATCAGCTGCTTATTTGATCCCATCAAATATGTTACTTGAACCCCTTGTTTAGCGCTTTTGATTTCTCAAGCATCGACAGTTCATGAACCTTATAAATGTGAAGACCATTCCCTAAGAAAATTTACTGAGTTCTACAATATTTTATAATAGGTACAACGCAACGACATTTTTTTTTTATTTTTTTTTTTCTTTTTTTTTCATAATTATCATGCATTTTAAACATTCGGCTTTTTTTGAAGGAAATTTATAAGAAATTATGAGGTAAAGAAATGAACTTCCATTGACCCCTGCCCCCTAAAATATAAAAAAGAGTAAACAGCTTGTTTCCTATCATATATGTCCACTTATATGATATCCATACTTTGACCCACCTAATGAACTAGAAAAAAAAAAAAAAAAAAAAAAATTGATTTGTAGCTTAAGTAATGGACCTGAAAACAGAAAAGAGACCTACAAAAGTGATGGATGTATTTAAAAAATGATTAGTGAATATGAGGAGAGAAAAATGATGTACTTAAAAATTTGAATATGTAAATGGGTATGCCTTTTTGTATGTCTAATTAGTAGGCTTATTTATCATTACTAAAAAAATATTATTTCTCCGATTTTTTTGATTGTGCACAACATGACATTTTTGTTTTAAATATAATTAGTGTGCATTTTGAACATTCATTTGGTATATAATTATATAATATATTGGCTCCTTTAGAAAATTTTATAGAAATGATGATGATCTATAAAGAGATATTGTTAAACATAGCTCTAAGGGTTATGTTTAAAGTATTGAGACATGCATAAATTGTTTATATATTTTTAGTAATAACTGTTCATCGATGTATTTTACTTCTATAAACCAACTTCATGTATCACAAATTATGCATGTTTATTTCTAAAACACAACCTTTAAATGTAGCAAAACCCTTTATAAAAAATCTATAACAAATTGAAGAGTTTAATATTTTTGGTAACCATATCATAAACTTCTTTTTAATTTATTTACTTGATCTTCTATGGATCTCTGCCCATAAATAAAAAAATAAAAATAAATTAAGCAGCTTGTTTAATCCTATCAATTAGTGTTACTTGAACCCTCCAAATAAGCAGTTTATCTGATCCCATCAATTCATCAAATATCTTACTTGAACCCTTTATTTAGCGCTTGCAATTGTCAAACATTGCCAGTCCATGAACCCTATATAAAGACAACCCTTTCCCTTTTGTTGAACCACAATCTTCTTTCTAACCAATACCAATCTTTTTGCCTAAAACAATTATTCAAATGAGTAGAAGGGTCCAATTGGCTCTCCCCCAATCTCCTATACCTTCAATACTTACAAAAATGAAAAAAGTTGCTAATAAATTTAAGGAAGTTAATCTTCACGGAGTGCCATTTTTATTTCACTACTATGAATGCAGCCCTCCTCTGGACCCAGAGTACAATGGGTTCACTGTCACATTGCGAGATCAGCCTGTTGCCTACAACAAATACCATGTAGAACTTGACCGATACCACAATAACTGTTACAAGCAGGGTTGGCGTGTTGTTGGGCAAGATACAAAGGTGGAAAACTGGTTGGCTGGCCGAGCAGTTCAGACGAGGGTGGCAGATCAAGGTACAACACGAGTACGTGTAGATAAGTCGGACCATGTATTGGGGTTGTTCGTTATGCCTGTGTTTCTAAATCGGGTTACTCATAAACAAACTGTCGGAATCATCGAGTTGGTCACGATTGTACCAAAAGAAAGTTATGTTGAAGATTTCTTTCAACTCCACAAATTACTAAAGGTAAGCTTTTATTCTTGTTGAGACGTTAGTAGTATTTTATGTAGAAATATTATTGTTTGTTTCATGATACAACCATTGTTATGTCTTCAAATTTTGTAGGATGAAGGCTTAGACTCAAAAGGTATGGAGAAGACAATAAAAGTTCATCACAAAAGTCTTATAGTCAAGTTCAAATTATCGATTTCGGCCAAATTCAAAGACTTGCAGAAGGAAGTGATAGAGAGGTTTAAGATACTGAAACACAAACGTTACCTAATTGAGTATCAAGATAGAAATGGCAACTCTCTTCCAATTATAAGTGACGCCGACCTCAAGGTTTGCATTAAAGAAACAGTTTCACAGGAGAGAACCGTCATCAAAATGTCTGTGAAACTTGCAACATAAGAACATAACGGCTTGTGGTGTAGTTGTCATATTTCACCCGGTCGAGTACTTCATATCCGAATATAGCTCATAGCGGTCAAATAGTAGTATTATTTATGTATTATTGATTTGTATACTGTGTTGGAAGTTGTGGTGTAGTTGAGTGTTGTAGTCCTTGTGAGCCTTTATATATGAACAATACCAGTATATTGCTTTTTATTTAAAAAATATGGGAGTATATGATTTATTTTGAAAATGGAACCTTGGTTTGCAATTTATGGTATGTCATAACTCATAAGAACTGTTTATGGTATGTCAACATTACATATAATGTATAAGCTAAGGTGGTGTGTGGGAAGTTTGTCATATCATAATTATATTTGGAAGTGCAATACTTGTATTCGGAGTATGTTCTAGAATACTATAGTTAGGGCTGAGTATCGGGCCGGATTCCGACCCGACCCGTCCCGACTAATCCCGATTTCGAAAGTCACTTAAATCGTAAACCGATTATCGACCCGAAAATGCTAAAAATCCATCCCGACCCGAGAAGCTATTATTTGGTTTCGGGACTATCGGTTTATGTCGGGATCGGGTCGGTAGACAAGAAAATAAAAACCATGCCTCCACTATACCAATTTCCACATCTCGCCAACACCGGATGTCGTCTCCCTAGGTCTACTAAACAACAAAAATCCAATTTCGTAGCCCTGATCAAAACCTGGCGTTGACTTTGACCGATACCTTTAGCGATGACAAAATTCGTCACTATAGGTTTGACGACGGCTAATTTTTTGGTCTTTGATCAAAAGAAATTTTCCCTACAAGACGAAACTTCCTGCCAAACCTTTTGCGACAACATTTTCGTCGCTATAGGTTTAGAATATTAAAAAAAATTATTTAAAGTTTTTAATTATTTAAGTTAATCATTTAAAATATAAATTATTTAGATTAATTTATATTAATGATAAAGAATATTTAAAAGTAAAAATTATTTAACTATTTAAACTGTTTAAAAATGATTTAAAAATATGAATTATTTAAATAATTCGAAAAGTTAAGGTCAAGTCAATATTATTTATAGCGATGTCGTCGTTATAGTTTGCATTAAAAGTCAGAGTAAAAAAGTAAAATAGTTAAGCCAAAAGGAATGATAATGGAAATGATTAGAGTTGGTAGGTTAACTATAATGCAATGGTTGATTACTTGGTTTTGGGTAATAGAGCATTCCTCACAAAATTGAGGGAATGAAGAAAAAACACCCTAACTTCTCATCCTTATTTTTCTCCCCCACGTGGCCACGTTCTTCACACAAACTATTCAATATTTATTTTATTGTCTAAATTTTTATTTAAATTACAATTTGTAACATATATATATATATATATATATATATATATATATATATATATATATATATATATATATATATATATATATATAGGGTGGGGATCAGGAACGTTTTTGTCTTTTAGTGCGGATGGTACGGACGAATCTCAGCCCTCCATCTACTCAACCATATGAAAAAGGCGGAGTGGCAATATCGTAAATATCCCGTCTTTTTTTTAAAATCGTTACTATCATATTAGCTTTTTTATGAAAAAAATTCAAAAAAATCTGAAAAAATTAAAAAAATAAAGAGGACAACAAATAATTAAGAATCGCTGAAAAAAATTTCAAAAAAAAGTCATTTTCATCGTTAAAGGTATTGTGATATTAGCGTCTGATATTGACTTTTTTACAAAAGTCAAGATCTGATCTTGACTTTGTCAAGATCAGATCTTGACTTTTGTAAAAAAGTCAAAATCAGATTTTGATATCACATAAACATTTTTTTAATAAAAAATTTAGTATCACAATATCTTTTTTAATATCATAAAAACTTTTTCTTAATAAAAATTGTTAATATCACCGTAACTATCATGTGTTTTTTAATATCACGATTCATTTTTACATTAAAAAAAGCTTAGTATCACGGTTGGTTTTATAATATAAACGTTTTATAAATATCACCGTATCATAATATTGTTAATATCACCGTAATTATAATGCTTTCTTAATATCAAAGTTAATTTTTTTAATATCACCGAAACTTTTTTTAATATCGTAATAAAAAAAAGTGATATTAAGTTTTTTCACAAATATCAAAGTAACTTTTTCAATATCACGGTTCATTTTTACATGTAAAAAAGGTTAATATCACGTTAGTTTTATAATATCAACGTATGTTTTGAATTTTTTTAATATCACCGTAAGTTTTTTTAATATCGTAATAAAAAAAAACTTTTCACTAATATCACGGTTCATTTTTACATGTAAAAAAGTTTAATATCACGTTAGTTTTACAATATCACCGTAGCTATCATGGGTTTTTAATATCACGGCTCATAAATATTGTTAATATCACGGTAGAACTCATAATATGGTTAATATCACGGTAGCACTCATAATCAAAAGAACAAAAAGTTCTCCAAAAAATCTGAAAAAATAAAAAAATGAAAGAAGATAACAATATTAAGGATCGTTCAAAAGGAAAAAAATAATAAAAAAAATCATTTTCATGGTTAATTGGTACCGTGATGATAGCGCTAGATCTTGACTTTTTTTAAAAAGTCAATATCAGATCTGGATTGGACGGACCAGATCAATCCGCACGTCCGCATTTAAAAAATTTATCCGCACATGATCCTCACTATATATATATATATATATATATATATATATATATATATATATATATATATATATATATATATATATAGGGAGACTTTCTTACGAGAACTATTTTATCTGCGAGAACTGAGAAAACCACCAAAAACATATATGCACACCTTTTAAAATAAAATAAAAATACATGCAAATCATTAATAATCGTAAGTATCCACCTATCTTTTTCAATATCATCATGAACTTATCATCTTTTTTCACAAAAATCTTACACACGGCCGCAATATTGTCATTACACGCCTTATAAGAACATACATGCACGCCTTCAAAGAAAAATTTTGTATTTCTAATTTCTTGTCAATTTCTTTTGAACAACTATGTTTTTTTTAAAAACATATACGTTGTTTCTAGAACGTATGTGCAAAAATACAATTATTGAAAGCGTGCATGTATGTTTTTTGTGGTTCTCTCTGTTCTCGCAGATAATATGGTTCTCGTAAGAAAGTCTCACTATATATATATATATATATATATATATATATATATATATATATATATATATATATATATATATATATAATACCTCATAGTATTCCTTTGCATTATTTTTGCCATTCCTTTTTCCATACCTTAAAATGAATCAAGCGTACCCTGAGTTCTACAATATTTTATAATTGGTACAACACAGCGACATTATTATTATTATTATCATTTTAAACATTCGGATTTTTTAAGAAAATTTATAAGAAATTATTTTTTGTAAAAAAATGAACTTCTATTGACCCCCTCCCTCTAAAATATAAAAAAAGTAAGCAGCTTGTTTCCTATCAATTAGTGTTACTTGAACCCTCCAAATAAGCAGCTTATTTGATCCCATTAATTATGTCACTTGAACCCTTTATTTAACGCTTGCAAATTGTCATATATGTCCACTTATAAGGTATCCATATTTTGACAACATATCAATGCAAAATGACATTTTTGAAAATATATGTAACTTAATTTAATAGAAAAAATCAAAATAAGGGCAAAATAAGAATTTAAATTTTCCAAAAAAAAAGGATGATATACTAAAAACGGTTTCATATATCTCTTTCACTTTTCAGATCTAGAATCAAATTAACATTTCACTCCCATCTATTTCTTCTTCACCCCAAACCCTAGTCACACCTCTCAAAATATTTCTACAATATGTATTTTTTTTCCTCACCTCAAAACATGATAAATCATTCGATCTACATGTATCCTTTCTGATTTCATCACCATTGTGTTTTAGGTGGTAACGATTTTCCTCACCACTTTTTATGTATTCTTTATTTTTAAGTTCTTAATAATTTTTATAAAATTAATCACGTAAATATTGTTAAAAACTTGTTAGTATTTTTTAAGATTTATATTTATTTCAAGTTTTCATTTTTTTTCCAGATTTTAATATTGTTACCTGATTTTTTTTTTCAGATCTGCTTGTGCTACCGGAAAATCTGCCGCCGGAATCCACCGCTCGCCGTCGCCGTTTGCCGACACTCACTGCCGTCCTTGTGGTTGCACCGCTGGTAAGATTTAAAAAAAAAGATTGAATCTTTTTAGTGTTTGGTTAAGATTTTATAAAAAAGATTGAATATTTTTAGTCTTTGGTTAAGATTTATAAAAAAAAAAAGTTTGATTTTTTATAAAAAAAAATTATGTGCTCTTAAACTTAATCGTTGTTTAATAGGGTTTTGGCAGTTGTAGCACTCTACAAGTACTTTGATGGAATTGCAAAGAATAATATCCTTTAAGTAGTAACTTGGGTAGCATTGTAGCAATCTCTTGTCTTACCTTTCTTGTTAACTGGATGATTCAATTTTAACCATTTAGTTAATCTGAGGTGATTGTTTTGGATTTATCTCTAATGGTGAATGGGTCAAACATAAAGAACATACGTAAAAGTGAAACATGTTAATAAAAGTGACGTGTATATATGTTTAATATAGATTTAAGGATAAATGGATGCATACATGTTCAAAACATATATGTTTTAAAACATGTATGTTCAAAATATGCATGTTTTAGATCTGGTGTTTTAAATATCATATCACTACTACAAAATGAAGCTAAAGCAACACCTATAGAATGTTGTATTATGTCTATAAAATGTTGCATTATGCATAGTGCGACACTTTATGAAGTGCTCCATTATGTAACGTCGCCTTAGGTTAATGTGACACTTATATTGACATATGCAACATTTTCTGAAAGTGTTGCTAATGTTTCACAAATGGGATACTTTAATTTGCAACACCTTTTTTACTCAAATGCAACACTTTTTATAGTCAAGTGTGACACTCCTTATGCTCAAGTGCAACATGTTCTAAAACAAAGTGCAACACTTTTTTAGATCAATTGCAACATTTAAAGAACAGAATTGTAACACATTTATATTCAAATGCAACACGTAGAACTCATTATGCAACACTTTTATCTATTAAATGCAACACGTTGTGTTGTTTTCCAGCATATAAGTGCAACATTTTGCTTAAAGAATTTGCAACACTTACTTTCCACGCAATACAAATGCTATATATGCCATATTTTTGTACTATACGAGTACAACCTTTTCATTAAGACGAAAAAAAGATTCATACATAGCAATAACAATATAAAATTCGTTGACATGTAAAATAACTAACACAAAATGTCTAGTCAATAAAAAAGGTTATCCAATTACAATCCTTAAGATCTTAGACATCTTCTTTGCAAATCCCTGTTTCTTGACGAACACCAAAACATTGTAAGCCTGGTACATTGTAAGCCTGGTTCATATGAAAATACGTACCATCATTAGAACAACAAATATCGTGATAACTAAATAAACAAATGTAGAAGATATTATTAGGCATACGAGTTAGGCATACATATGTTTAGACATATTATTAGGCATACGAGTTAGGCATCACCATCAATGCTCTTTCACAAAAGTGAAATCCATAAATTAGTTGAAACTCTGCCACATCTAAATTTATGGTTCAAACTAAAGCTACATATAGAAGTTACTTAGACAATTGTAACGTGTAGTATCAAATAGAATTTAAGTAATGAAACCTGTACCTAATATCAAATGTAGAAGATAAGTCATGCTAATAGTTCTCGAATAGCTCCACAAAATGGTTCTTCTGTAAGCAGATTCTAATATCAAGACACTAATGGATCCCATAGGATGGTGAATCCTGAAATTGTAAGGCAAGTGCAGGAACTCCAAATAAGAATACCATGATATTCATAAAAATATTAAAAAAATAAATAAATAAAAATAAAAATAAGAAAACTAGTTATACCACCACAATTTGAATCTATACAATTATTATACAAATGAAACATCAACAATTTGAATTCCAAACTGCCCAAATCGATCAATTAAATAGAGAAATATATGTTTAAGATTTCACATGTGACACCAATGTATAGTTGATGCTTGTGTGGAGAGTGTCTTAATTAAAACTGAAGGCATAAGGGTATATATTGCGAGTGTGAGTGCATCAAGGAGTTTTGCACACCTTTATTTACGTTTTTTTTTTTTTTTTTTTTTTTTTAGCAGTGGATTAGATAAATTAGGGATTTGAGAAGATGAGCGCATTAAGCAGTTATGCAAACCTTTATTGATTTATTATTTCTATTTTATCTAACATAAAAAAATATTACACTTATTAGGCATATATTTATTAAGGAAAATGTTAAACGTATCACTAAGTGTTACGTGGTATTATTTGGGTTGACCTTGTCGGGTTCGGGTCAATTCAGTTAAGGGGTAAAAAAATATCCGAACCCGACCTTATTTAGAACTTGGGTCACTCGGGTCGGGTCAATTCGGGTTCGGGTCGGCCCGGTTCGGGTTCGGGTCTAGGTCGTATAAAATTTATACAATTTCGGTGTTTACATACAAATAGAAAGAAAAAAAAATGAAACTCGGGTCACTCGGGTTCCCCCTAACCCGAGTAAGAGAAATATATTATACTCGAACCCGAACTTGTTTAGAACTCGGGTCAATTCGGGTTGACATGATATAATTTTGGATCCGACTAACCCGACTCAAAAAGTCATATTCGGATTCGGGTTCAGGTTCGGGTTCAAGGCTTTTATGGCACCCCTACGTATGAGGCATTAAGTTACACTACAAGAAAAGAGAGCACTGGCTACGAATTTTAGCGAGGACAAGCATGTCCTCGCCAATAACACCACTACATGACAAAATTTACACCAAAACAAGTTGACCTTGGCTAGCTGTAAGCATGCTTTTACTGTTCACACTCTTTGGCGAGGACATGTCCTCTCCAAAGACTTTCCTCATAGTTTGACCGTGCCACGCTGGATAATTACGTTTTCACCAGGCGCGAAATTTTCCCGGGCTATAGAATGGCGAGGGCATGTCATCGCCAGTTAGTTGACCTTACATTTGGCAGGGATTAGAACTATAATTATTGTATTAATACTTTTTGCTTTGAGTCATTGGAGAGGACATGTCCTCGCCAAAGACAAAAGTCAAAGTAAAAATCAAATTTTGCCTTTTTGATTTAACATTTTTGGCTCTAAAATTTCCCGCTAATCTTTTGGCTCCAAAATTTTCCGCTCTCAGTTTTTACTATGAAAAGAACCTCATAATCTATTTTGCTCACATAAAATAAACTCATAAAATTCTATCATAAACCTTACAACCTCTTATCTTCACACCAATTTCAAAACCTGAAATGCTATAGATATATACATAACATGTTAAACGGATGAGTCGAGTTGCTATGGATATGCATAACATATTAAACGGATGAGTTGAGGTGTTATAGATATATATAACATGTTACACGGATGAGTCGAGGTGTTATGGATAGACATAACATGTTAAACGGATGAGTCGAGTTGTTATGGATATGCATAACATGTTAAACGGATGAGTCGAGTTGTTATGGATATGCATAACATGTTAAACAGATGAGTCAAGTTGCTATGGATATGCATAACGTGTTAAACGGATGAGTCGAGTTGCTATGGATATACATAACATGTTAAACGGACGAGACGAGTTGCTATGGATATGCATAACATGTTAAACGGATGAGTCAAGGTGTTATGGATATATGTAACATGTTAAATGGATGAGTCGAGGTGTTGTGGATATACATAACATGTTAAACAAATGAGTCGAGGTGATATGGATATACGTAACATGTTAAACGGATGAGTCGAGGTGTTATGAATATACATAACTGTTAGAATATGGACATTATTTTAGTAGTCGTATGTTAGGATCGAACTCGAGATCACGGGATTGCACACTTTACGTATGAGTATTAAAGATTAATACTTGAATATAAATGTTGTATTTATTTATTAATTATCACAAAACATATAAATGTTTATTAGTATATAAGATATATGACTAATGGACGTTAAACTAAAAGAACGAGAACTAGAATGAAATTAGAAGTTAAGAAGGTTCCGGATCCCCTCCATTCATTGAGGGCCGATCGGATTTGTTGTGGGTTTACCCAACCCACACAAAACTTGAGCTCTAAGTTTCTTATAGTATATATACACATCAAAGGTTTAGGTTTTTGGTACTCTTGTGCACACACACAAAAACCTAAAAGCTTTTATCCTTATTCTTTTTCTTTGATCAATCGATCCATGCTTCTACAAAGGGATGATTGATTTTTTTTTTTTTTTTTTTATTAAACAAATATTGTCTTGGTTTAATGTTTTGTGATTTAATTACTTGCATAACTTTTATATGTTATAGTACGTGTGTACAAAAACGTGATACAATCACACTATTGATTGTTTCTTGGATTGAATTACAAAAGAGGTAAGGGGTAATTCTTATAATCCTTATAAACCCTAATTAGGGTTCTTGGTTCCGGAAGATTGCTTTGATTCTTGTTCGGGCTAGAATCATCAAGGTACGTTTATTATTTATGTTTTGATTAATTAATTACATATTATGGTCTTGTTATAATTGCTTCCGCTATATGCTCACTTTGATGTACTTGGTTTATTTATATGAAGGTCATGATATAATAATTCCAACAATAACATGTTAAACGGATGGGTCGATACATCTCAGATCTTTGCAGTTGTCTACTAAACCCATCTTACCACTCTCAAAACATTCCCAAAGCTTCCCATCAAACATTGTTACATGTTAAACGGATGAGTCGAGGTGATATGGATATACGTAACATGTTAAACAGATGAGTCGAGTTGCTATGGATATGCATAACATGTTAAACGGATGAGTCGAGTTGCTATGGATATACATAACATGTTAAACGGACGAGAGACGAGTTGCTATGGATATGCATAACATGTTAAACGGACGAGTCGAGGTGTTATGGATATACGTAACATGTTAAATGGATGAGTCGAGGTGTTGTGGATATACATAACATGTTAAACGGATGAGTCGAGGTGATACGGATATACGTAACATGTTAAACGGATGAGTCGAGGTGTTATGAATATACATAACATGTTAAACGGATGAGTCGATACATCCCAGATCTTTGCAGTTGTCTACTAAACCCATCTTACCACTCTCAAAACATTCCCAAAGCTTCCCATCAAACACTTCCCGCCAAAACTTCCCACCAAACACTTCTCGCCAAAACACTTCCCACCAAAACTTCCCACTAAAATCTTGGCGCCAAAAATTACCACCAAAACTTCACAACCTCTTATAACTAACCTCACAACCCCACAACCTTTTATCCTCAAAACCACTCAACCTCACAATCTCTTATCCTCAAATCCACTCAACCTGATTTCCTTTTAGAATATTTGTTCAAGCTGAAAAGTCACACTTTTGTTTGATTTTTATGCATATGTTTAACTGATAAAACTTGACTAATTACATGCCACCTGCGTCTAACTTGTGTTTTATGTTTATTTTCGGTTTCAAGTGATAATGTGTTTTTAGTGGAATGATGGCAAGGGTGCACCTCGCTGCACAACTATAGTCATGAGTTGTAGGTTAATGACTTGTCTTTAGTCCAGTAGGTTAATGGTTATTATATGTTTCGTAATCTCGACTGCCTAGTGGAGTAGTGGGTAAGGCAGCTTGGTTTCATATTGATACTTCCAACTCTTTATAAGTGGTCATGCACTCATGCCTCTCACTACGGGACTTATCTATTACCAGCAGTTTGGACCCGAATGCCATAAAATTGCTTACTTTGGTAGTTTTTTTGTTTCTAATCGGCTTAGTAGGCTTGGAGGGGCCAAATGGGCAACTTACAACCTGATTAAACAATTAACGGGTCATGCAGGTCAATTTGGCCAAATTTAAGTCTTCTCATTCTTTCAATACTTTCTTGATTGTTGTGGTTAGTAAGATAATTTATATATAATAAGTTTTGATATGAATGTTGGTTATTTATGTCATTATTTTTTTTGACTTATTATTATCAGTGGTCATAAGTTTGTTTTACAATGTATCGACTTATTATTATCAGTGGTCATAAGTTTGTTTTTGACTTATTGGCGCCAATGTTGTCGCGAATATACTTATAGTGACAACATTGGCACTTTTCGTGACAACATTCCGTTGTCGCGACAAGCGCTAAATGGTGTAGTGTTCGTTAGCGGCGATGATCTACCTATCTTTTGTTATCGAACATATGACATACCCCCGTTATGAAAGGTATTTAACTTACCATTCCTCATTGTATTTGATTTGTGAAAGGTATTTAACTTACCATTCCTCAATGTGCATCCTCATGAGTTAACCATGTAAAACGAGTTAACATGGTTCTGAGTTAACCAGGTTACGAGTTAACATTCTGAGTATTTAACCAGGTTAAACGAGTTAACCTGGTTATGAGCTCGGCTTCCATCATTAGGATTAATGATCCACTTATTATACAATCTTCACCACTCTCGGTTAATAATCCTGATTATAAGCGTATATGATGCATAACAAAATTGTTGAGTTAGCCACTTAACTTGACGTACTGTAAGGTTCAAGTAACACTACAAATGTGACAAGAATGACATCAATCATAGCGAAGTTTAGCGAACTCATAGATACAAAGAATAATATTTAATGCCAATGCCAAAAAAATGTTCGGCAATGTACAAAAGAATGCTACACTAACAAAGGATGAAATTAATTTGTATGCATGTAAACATAATCATGCCATCATTATCCTCAATTCGTCGAAGTTAAGGACACCATCACCATTAACATCAAACCTAGCAATCATCACCTTACAATCATTGACCGTTCTCGACTCTCCCAATTTGCTAAGCGGAGTTCTCAGACACGTTTCTTGGTCAAGTGGTTTTTATGTCGTTTAGTATTGTTCGTCGACGATTGAAGAGATAGTGGTGGATTTCAAGTTTAGCGAAAAAAATATAGTTTAATGAAAGTTTTTAGTTTAGTGAATATTTTTGTTCAAATTATTTTTTTTTTTACATAAATAATTTAATTTAATAATTTTTATACTAAATTAAATTTTATTATTAAAAAGTTTAACATTGTTCGGCCCCAAGAAATGTTTAGTGAAAAATTTTTAGTTTGATGAAAGTTTTTAGTTTAGCGAAGATTTTTATTAATTTTTTTTATATAAATTTTATTAATTTTTTTATATAAAGTAGTAATTTTAATTAAGCTATTTAAAAAAAAGAAAAAAGAGAAAAAGAAAAAAAAAGAAGAAAAACGGTCTTCGCTATCAGTTTCATCGCCAATGACATTTTCACAATCCCACCAAAATTTTCATTGCCCCGCCAATGTTTTTAAGTTATCCCTCCCAAAATTTTATAGCAAAAAGCAGATCTGGTCTCTTCCAAGTTCCATCTCCTACAACACTTTTAGAAGAAAAAAAAAAGTTAACACACACTCTCCTCCCACAGATCTGCTATCATCACCACCACCGCGCACACACGCGCCACCACCAACACACTCTCCTCAGTACACTTGCTCTCCTCCTCCACCACCGCCGGCTCTCCTCCACCGCCGCCGGCTCTCCTCATTTCTTCCTCTCTTTAGGTAATCTTATGTTCTTCTTTCTTTAGGTAGTTTGTAATCTATATTGATTTTTGTTATTTATTTTGATTCTTGCTAAGTTTTATGTTTGTGTTTAAGGGTTTTCAGGCGAGACCGCCGCGACCTAGCCAACATCCCACACCTCAGCCGAGACCAGGTATCTAGTATTTGTGAAAATGTTATTTAGAAAAACTTGTTTGCTTAGGTTTCAGTATTTGGATTTTGGTATTGGTCTTTTTTGATACTTATGTTATGAACTATTGTTACTACTATGTTTGGTGTTTATGTTTTGAAATATTTGCCTGTTTGGTACTGTATTTTTCTTTTGGTACTTATGTTATGAACTACTAGTTGCTATGATGTTTGGCACTTGTCGTGATAAACTGATATTCATAATCTGCTTCAGCTTACAAGCATCAGCATAAACTTTTTTAAGCTAGCAATCCCAAACACCCCCTATAACTACTTTATCTGTTTATTGTGTTCTTAATTTCTCTTATATAGATAAGCAGTTCCGAGGGTGTTTTTTATTGCTTATCAAAACTGCTTATCTGATTATTTGATAGCGAAATAAGTACTTTTGAATATTCAAGTTGATAGTTGCTAACTCATTTATGTGTTGAACATTAAAACTCAGTTTATGCAATGTGATTTACATAAGAAAATGACACCAAATGAGCAGAATTAAGTATATTGTTGTCAAGTCCAAAATGATTTTTTTACCCTCAAAATAATTAGAATCAGTTCCTTTGTTTTTAGGTTCCCGCTGATGAAAGGACAATAGAAGCTCCTTATCCAGCTTATGATTATATCTTCATTTGGGACGAAGATCTTGGTGTTGAACACTTCAATGGGGACACGTATTTTTCTTCTTTGTTTTTTGCTTCTGAGATATGGAGATATATACCTACGTATATGTTGCCTCTTGTTTAATGCATTCATTATGTTGTTCTGTACTTCTTTTGTTTACTCTAATGCTAATTTGGGCTTTCTTGTGTACATGAAGAATGATTTGGTGCATGGATGGGGTATGGATTTTGCTCTTAGAAGATGCGTAGAGGTCTGTTCCTTTAACCTATTATCAAATGCTTTTGCATGTATGGTTCCACCTTAACGAGCTCATAGCAATTCCACAAAGCATATTATGAAAACAGATTTAGGCTCAAACTTTATCTATCCAAAATCCAAATAAACAGTTTGGAAAAAGTGGAAACATTGTTCTCGTACGTTCTTTAAATGTTACATGTTAATCTGATAACATAACATAGCTTGATTTTTCTCACAGGCAAATGATAAAATTGGTGTGATAGATTCACAGTGGATCGTGCATCAAGGGGTTCCTTCACTGGGGAATCAGGTGAGGCATCGTGACTTGTACTTTTTCAATTTTGGTCGTTTCCGTAGTCATGAAAATTGACTGATTGCTTATTGATATTTACGTGTGGAATAAAAAATAATGGGTGATTTTTTTTAATGAGGATCAATACATTTTTTGTTCATTGTTTCTTGTTGCCCTTAGTTTAGACATTTTTCTCAATAGACATCCTTCACTTTTCGATGGACATGTCTATTAAAAAAATGTCTGTACTTTTTAATGTTTAGCCAACAAGGTTAAACATAGAAAACAATAGTTTGGTTAATTTGGGATTTTAACTTAATAGCTTGTAAATTTCTGTAGGGTCAAGTCGTAACGGGGACTATGGATGGCAAGGGGTAAGTACATATTAATTCTGGCCCGAAGTGACACACCTGAGATCATTGACGAGTATTTTTTTTCCTGTCCAAATCATAGGTAAAAGACATGTGCACAGTGCACGGATGAGTGGCACCAATTCCAAGATGGCTTGAGAATGTAGAAAAAGCTTGCTTGAAGGAGATAGGACAGGGCTCATAAGATATTACAGTGCTATGTTTTCATTGAACCCCCTGTATCTGATATTCATAAAGGTGGTTCAAGGCTCGAATCATCTCTTCAGGTCACATTCCTACTCGCAATAGTGGTCCATATGCAGATATATTTGTAACACATAGGCATTAGCTAGACGGTGTACAACTAGATCAGGAAATTAAAGATGTCGGTTTTTTATACACAGTTGCATTCACAAACACCTAATGTTAAATTTGGCAAAGTATGTATCTTGTTGTCTTCTTGTCGTGTTTCCAAGTACTATGTTGTGTGAACTTTGGTCAAATGTTTTAGCGGATTTGTGTGGTTTTATTGCACATTTTTTACAGCATACTGCTATGATATGCAGGTAGATTTTTTTCAGAAAATTTCCGGAAAAAAATCTAGAAAACCTGCATATTATAGCAGTATGCTGCCAAAAAATGTACAGGGAAATTGGAGAGGACATGTCCTCGCCAATTGTCCTCGGCAAAGCAGAAACCGCCACGTGTCTGAGATTAACTAAACACCAATTAATTAATTAATTAATTAATCGTTAATACCAAGTGCATTAGCGACGATAAAAAATGTCGTCGCCAAAGAGTGTTGCCAACTGGACATTTGCATCTTTGACTAAGAAGTAGTGGGGCCCACTCCGTCCTCGCAAATTAGTTGAAATTGTCCTCGCCAAAGACCTTAGCGACGAGGTATTGGCGATGACAAGCTAGCGAGAAGATGACCTCGTAAATTCGTGTTTAGCGAGGACTTGTCCTCGTCAATATAATGGAAAAGTCCTCCCTAATGAGGTCGAAATTCGTTGTGTTATGAATTAATTGTTTGTAATCTCTACTACTTATAATACAAATTTGTTTTTTCTTTAACACTTAAATTTCTTAAAAATAAGAAAAGTGGATTCCTCAAAATACCACTTAAAATAATTAACTAACATCTATAATATGTAAACTAGGCGAGTACCCGTGCATAGTAACGGAAATTCCTAGCGGCAGACAATTAACGATATGTGATATTCTGACAAGTGTTTCGTGTAACGTTTAAAACGAGGTATGTAGCCTGTGTGTTGCTGCGGAGTGAACTGAGGCGAGGTTGTTGCAGCGTTGCCTTTGTGGTGTATTCGAATTTTGGTTTCTGTATATGAGTAGCTTTTTTTAACAATAGTAATATGCCTACTCCGTTAATATTTTGTGGGGTGCTCATATTTATTAACAAAATAAGCAGTGGCACATAGGCAGTTTAAAATAAGCAATATCCCAAACACCCCCTAATTTCACCCTCTATGAAGTTAAAATTCAAAAGTAATCTAATCCTTTAAAATAAGCAATATCCCAAAAATATTAAGAAACTTATTGGCTTTTTGCAAACAACTAAACTGTAGTCTTATTGTCATAACAAACAGCTATTCATTTACACATAAAAGAAATAGTTGAATTGTACCAAATGGTTAAAAACATACTAAAAAAGCTAAAGCTTAATCCTTTCTTATTAATAAGTGCAGTCACGTTGAACTCACTAACTGTTTGGAAAACTAAGATGTAAATAAAATAGTAATAACCTGGACCATTAATTTTTCCCCCATCATACGTAAAAACGTAAACCAATTCTGTCCAACCCGCCCATTCACCTGTTGCACGATGACGCCACATTACAGTAGTAGCTGCTTCATATATCCAACACATCCACTCGAGGTACAAAAAAGTTATTTTGTGTGAATGTTATGTTGCTTGGTTGGAACACAGAATCTGATATGAGAGATAATTATGGAAGATTAAGTACAAAGGTTAAGGTTATCATTCAATTCCAAAAGATTAAGTACAAAGCTTAGAGTTTTCATCTAGCGAACGATATTTTCTACTAAAGTTACATATAATTACCAGAACGGCTATATTGACTGAGAATACGCAAGTAGCTTCTTTTATTCGCGTCGTTGTTAATGGTCTCATCAATCATATCTTGTAACTGGCATTTGCGCCTTTCGAAAAATGACAATTCCTGTGATAGAGAACACAAATTTGTCAGGCAAATGACAATAGGTAGGGTCAAAATGGGTAATATTGTTCTTTAAACATTGTTCCTTACAGAAGTGATAACATCTAAAAAGACTTTAGAGACCTCATTTGCACCCCAACCATACCATACATGTGATTTTAACTCCTTTTAAGAGTCATAATCATAAATAATCAAGCACCAAACCCCGAGCATACCCTACATGTGATTTTAACTCCTTTCAAGAATCAGTAAATCATAAATAATTTAGCACCACATTAGTAGAGTAATGGGCATTTAAATTATATGTATATTTAACAGTCCTTAAATAAACGGTAAACCTTGTGTATGAAATCTACACATGCTAAATCGCTAGCTGATTTAACTTATAACTATGCATTTCATGCCATAACTTATAACAAATTCCTAGTCGTTCCTAAACTTAAGCTTTCAATTTTGAGGAGGCTATACATATTTCTAAGGTACAGGATCCTCTATGACCTCCTTCGTTGTCAAAACACATTAACCTACCAACTGAATCATTACAGAATAAAGAGAAAGAAACTGAATGTATATAATCAGCTGGGGTGTTTGGATTACACTATTATAATGGACATCTTCAAATGGATTTTATAGAAAAGTATTTTGTCTTCCACGCAGTCACAATACACGGGTTAATAGATATTTAGGGTAAGGTTGTCGTATCTTCAGAAAAATAATAATTCAATAAGCACTTCAAATAAGCCTAGTGAAACACCCGTTAAGCACTATAAGTTTCCGAGGCACGAAAAATAAAAGACATTGAAAGGATCATTTACCATATAGTCATGTAAGGAAGATCTCATCCAATGATAAACTTGGCCCGAAATTTTGAACACATATGGCCCTCTCCCATCGTTTATCGACTACAGTCTCCGAAATCAATTTACAAAGACAGTCAGGCCCACACGTTCATTGCACACATTACTTCACCTCATGTGTATATGTCGTTGATGTACCCTCCAAGTCAACTGATGCCAACATATCAGTAGACGAATGCTTTGTAACACAACTTCTGAGACAGAGGTGGCCTTCTCTTATGCTCCAAAAGATTAAAAGACACATTGGCACCTACATGGAATTATTTTAGAAAAAATATGTATATAGCAAACCGAATATCTAAACTTGTCTAGAAGACATAAACAGCAATAAATAGCATGTGACGTACCAATTACAGAATAAAAACGACGTCGCAATTGCATAGAACCATCATGCAACCTGCCCGCATCTACCGTATCGGACGATCGACTCCTTTCATTAATAACTTGCCTCCTTACACACCATTGGACATGTCCATCATTTTGAACTATTTCTCAACATGTCGCCTATTTCTAGTAGAAGCGCAAGAACAACAAAAACCTATATGAAACAATCTTTTAAAAACAAACACGCATTGTGAGTATAACGACAACACATTAAACATCTTTTGTAGACCAAAAGTGATTAAACACATCTAAAATAACACTCACTTCGAACTTCAACAATGGTCAATGTCATATACTCAATGTTTGTATCAGGCCTCAAAAGAGTACTGTGAGAGAACAGCCTGCTGCACACCTACACACAATGCTTTTCGAGAAATAAAAAGGAAAATTTAAGACATAATAAACTCCCAAACTATAATAGAGAATAAGGAACACAAAAATCACATGTTGAAGCTAAACTAAAGGAGACAAAAAAGTCAATTGCCTCGTAAAGGAATTAACTCACATGTTCAATTATGAGGCGTGTGGATTTGCCTTATCGAACTGAGTATATGATTATTGTGGACAGAGGCATTATACTGAGTCTTAAGAGATTTTGCTTCTCATTGTCTCATTCAGGGCTCAATAACTACTGAATAATAAGTTTCATAGTAGCAGCAATAGCATCATAACTTATGGAGTAATATTAATGAGCTATTTCACACATTATGTGAGCCAACTTTAATTCCTATTTTTGATTTCACTCACCTATTTTTAATAGGTATATCCTTTTTGGTCAGTCTATCTTTAAATGTTTAACACTCAAATAAGTGGTGTTAAAAGTATTTATAGTTTCACACAACAAAAGCAGACCTAATACCATCTCCAGCAGCCAGTTTTATTAAAGCAAATTGTGTGCTGAAAAATTCTATATCATACAATCACTTTCGAACCGCACGTCTTATACATCAATAGTTATAGAAATATAATTGTAAATCAACTAATTATTGGTTTTTTTGTTATTTCACCTTAGCATCATTAATGTAACATAAATCATATAGCAGAAAGGACCGAACAAACTTCATAGTATACAATATATTTTAAGGAAGCAATCAAGGTTACCTCAACTAAATTGGAAAACCTTCATTTTCCTGAGGAAGAAGTGATGTTCATCTCCAATGACTAAAATCACAATCTTTGTTACGCCCCTGTATTTAGATGCTAAACTAAATTAATAATAGCCTTAAATTAAATTTAGGTATTATATAAAATATCAAAGACCAAAAGAAAAACAGCAAAACATACCTGTCAAATATCAAAAACTAAATTCAACATAACCTTAAATTAAATTTAACTCGTGGTGGTGGTTGTTGCTGATGATGGCGGCGGAGGATGTGGTGTGACAAAGGTGGTGATTGTGTCGGATGACAACGCCACAAGCAGCGGTAAGCGGCGGCTATAACAAAAACCCAGCCCCGTCAACCTGAAACTACCTGAACCATCGAAAGATGGTGGCAATTTCAGCAGATGGTGGCTGAGATAAGGTTATGATGATGGCGGCGGCTGTGGTTGGTTTAGTGAGAGGGACATGGTGGGTTTTAGGTTAAAGAACAAAAGTGTGGATGTCAAAGCACATACGCTGTGTTTTACTTTTACATCTTTCTCTCTCATTTGACCATTTTTCAACACTCAACATTCCACTTGACCATTTTCTCTTTATATGTAGTTAAGATAGCACGAATTTAAAAATGGTAACAGCATATACCACTATTTTAGTAGTTTAAATATTGTTTAATCCTTAACCTTTTTTATTTTTCGTTTTTAACTCATAAACTTTGTTTCGCGCAATGACTATAAATTGAACCAGCAAGATCACGCTAAAAGCACAAGTTTACAAGTATAATTATTTGCCGCTATACACGTCGTTTTAGGCGAGTATTCGTCTAGCTTAATAATAAATCACTCACTCTCTGCATATAATTACTCCCAACCAACATAATGTGTAATCACTTTTGTATCTTTTTAATTTTAAAAAGTAGCACTAAACAAATAGCAAAACCCATTTATCAACATCATACCTTTATTTTATCATAGTTAAAAAAACTAGTGCACGAACAAGATTTCTGTACCAAAGTTAATTTAATTAAAAGCTCAAGATATAAAGTCATTGTTTACGTATGGTATGTAAAGCAAGGGTTTGGGTAAATCAATGGTGTAAAATGAGTGTTATCATATGTTCAATTTTCCGCGTTCGATACGGATCCGTGATAAGATTGATTATCTTGAGCAGGTGACACTCACATGTGATGGCTTAGTGTATGTTTGTGTGTGTGAAATGTTGAGAAGCTAGCTTGTGTTAGCTTGGATCTTTCTCACCAAATGTACCGGTATTTATAAGGATGCATTTGGGGTTTTGTGCGATGCGTGAAAGTGATCCAGTGGTCGTGGGTGATCTTACTCTCGTGGATGGACCACATGGTGATTATTTTGTGGGTGAGACAAGAATGACATGTATAGGTGGTTAAAGGGGTCTTCAGCAAGATCCACACGTACTAGCGAAATACCCGCGGAACTACCTCTGCACGAATGAGGTAGTTACATGTGTCATGGGTCATGTTTGTTAGGATTTTGGCTTAATGGGCTGGTTATGGTGGCATGGGCTTTAGCCATTTGGGCTAAAACTCTTATACGCTATCAAGTCCCTAGTCCATTGTTATATTATATTTATATAATATGATGATAGACTAGGTGAAAGGATTATTTGCAAAGATAAATGGTTTTCACAACTTATAGGGGCTTCTAGTGCAAGGTTTGATATTCCATAAATACAAACATAACATAGACTAGAAATCACTTTAATCCCCTAATCCTTAAATTCCTCCTCTCTCTCTTCTTTGTTTGACCGATCGACCAAACCAAAGGGATAAACCCCTTTGGTCGATTTTCTTCAAGTCAACACAGCCTAGTCAACTTCTAGTTGACTTAGGATTTTACCCGATTTCGTACTCACCTACCTTGCATAGGTTCGTAGCCCTAGTTCCACATGTGCAGTACCAATGGATACCTAACCAAGTAGTGATTTTCCTCAAGACCCTAAGGAAGTTCATGCAACATCAAGAACAAAAAGAAGGCGTTCCGTGCAGATAAAGAAGGTTAAGAAACTTACACAATTGCAGGATCAAGTAAGTAATTATATAAATACTCTTCTTATATGTTAGTTAGGTTATATCACTAGTTATGAGATCTTCTATTAAGGGTTTTGGCTGCATATATGGCATTTGCTTTTTTATTTTCATTATGCATGTTTTATAGGTCATGTGAGTGACAACAATACCCTACATTAAAAAAATAAATAAATAAATAAATAAATAAATAAATAAACACTTTTTTCAAGCCTTAGAGTAGTGCTTTTAATGCTTGCTCAATCTAGCACGAGCGAAGGAGGAACTGCCACTTGTCATTCTTGTCTACACAGTGGATGATCAACACGTGACCTGTCTTACAACAATCATCTTTGTAGGATTTATCCTTAATTACTAAATGTCTCTCTAAAAATAGAAGGCATCTTACACTTTCAAACGGGGTCCAAAATCCCCTCTACACTTTTACACACTATTTCACATCATGAACACACACAATTAGATGGTTTGTTTGAGTGTTATCAAAACTTTTGATTCTTGATCACTCATTTGGGTCTTTACCATTCTACACGGGAAACAGAACAACACAACCATCCCAATCTAATACCAATCATGTTTTACATTTCATACGTATTAAAATATAAAGTTTAATGTGTTTATACACTATTTTATATTGTTATTAAACTCTTATAAGTGGTAAAATGTAAAGCTTGAAACGTTCGAATGATGTTATGTCATATTAGAAAGTTGAGGTTGTTTTGTAAAAGTTTTGGGCACATTTAGCCACATCTTTTTGGAATATAGGTGTTACATTTAGCCACATATTGTATGGGTCTTTCAAAAGTTAAATAGAAATTAATAGACATATGTTTTCTTTTAATTAAAGAACATGACAATTGTGTCTTTTTTTCTTTTTTTTTTTTTTTAAACTTATAATTATAATATATTTAGTTATTAAACATAAATGAGGTGTTAGATTTGAGAAAGTTTTTTTTCGTTGATTTGAGTTTTTCTAAAGCGATTCGTATAACATGATCCGTTTAGTCCGTGCTCGTTTAAGCCAGTAGCATGACCCTCCCGGCCCGCCCATTTTGCCACCTCTAATTTTTTTAAATCACCATCGATCATCTACAATGTAATACATTTAGCAAATGCTACTATAGTAATTAAGTCGAATGCACTATACCTTCTTCTATTCTTTTTTTTTTTTTTTAATTTTTTTTTTAATTTTATGTTTCCAAAAGTTAATCAAAATTGACACTCCAATATTTTGTTGGAAAATCAATATTTTTATATTCTATCATAGCAAGTAAATTGGAGGGAAAAAATAGGTTTCACTTCCCGCCAAATTTCCACCGCCAAATCTTTAATATACAAGTGACACAACACGTTTCCCTCTTTTTTCTCTTCCAGCTTCCCCACCTCTCTTCCTCTTATTTAACTTAATCAAATTATATGTTTTATCATAGTGTTTATTTAATCAAATTATATGATAGAATAAAGAAGTGAACCACGAGTCAAAGAACAAACCAAGATTTTAATGCATATGAGATTTTATGTCGCGAATTTAATTTTCTTTGGGATAATGGTACAAGAAATATGCTAATCATTATATTATTTGTTTTTCTTTGCTACTTACTGGTTAGTTGGTTGTTTCCATTTGCTATTTCAAGTCAATTGCTTGCTTATTATTGTTATTTTTTTTATATAGCAAGTGTTTTGAGGAAATGTTTAACCTGAAAATTAGCAACACAATGCTCGTTTATATGTGCATTTATTTTTGCTTTTGACGTAGAATATGCTTACGTTCGAGACTGATTTAGCTAGACAAATGAATTTCACCATTGTCATGAGAAATTTTCAGTCAAGCGACCCTCATTTTGCATCCCAATTTTGTAAGAGATGCCACACTTTTCAAGGTATTGTTTTTCATTAAAAAGTGCAATACTATAATTGTCTCTTGTTCGTTATGTCATTACGCTTAACGCTACAACATTTCTTTAGAGTGTTGCAAATATCTATAAAGTTTGTAGCACTTTAAATTAAGTGTTGTCATTAAACATCACCAAATGCAACAATTTTGTAACGTGTTGCATTAAAATTAATAAAATTGCAACACTTCGAGAAAAAGTGTTGGTTTAGATCTTAACATGCAACACTTATTCTAAAAATGTTGCTTAATTACCAATGTTGTAAGAAAGGCAACATCTTTTTGAAGTGTTGCTTATAAAATGTTGCATTAGCCTCATTTTGTTGTAGTGTATGAACGTTATGTTATAGATCTGGTGTTTTAAAACATGTATGTTCAAAATGTGTATGTTTTAAACATTTATGTTCAAAACAAGCATATGTGTTTTTAAAAATTTATGTTCAAAACATGTATGTTTAAAAAAATGAATTCTTACGGACGAAATCCTTAAAATATGTATGTTTCAATAATATTATTGTTGCTAAGTTTTGTATTTTTCTTTCTATCAGGTGTAATTATAAGAATGTTCACGGCTATGAGTGTGCATATATGTCCGAATTTTGAAAAAATGTTGATAGCTACGCGTGTGCAAATATGTCCGACTTCTAAAAATGATGATAACAATGAGTGTGAACATATGTCCATTTTGTGTTGAATATTTATTAGTGCTCACATGTAAAGATCGATTAGATTCATGTATTTATGCTTTTTAGAAATTTGTATTTTAATTGTCTTTCAATCGATATCAAAGTTTGTGTATAACATTTATGTTCTTGGTTTGTTACAAATTTCATTATATTACTATTTCTAGAAACATACATTGTAGCACTAAATCTAGAAATATGCTATCTTAAAAAACATTTGTGCCCTAAACATGCTAGCTTAAAAACATACATGCACTGAATATGGAAAATACTATTTAAAAAAAAAGTCTTTTACTATTATACCCCTTCGGATTAAAGAAAATATATATATATATATATATATATATATATATATATATATATATATATATATATATATATATATATATATATATATATATATATGTCACACCCCCAGAATGGGGTCCAGCGGAAGCATACATGTAGCTGGGGTGTAACTCAATTGGTATTACAAAACAAGTGTAAAATGGTTTTCACTTCAATCATTTAGAATAAAATCGTTTAGCTAAAAGTATTGAAATTACATTGTTTAAAATTATAGTGCGAAAGTAGGCCCTTAAAATAGTTTGAAATAGTCCCCATAAGAATATCAGAGTCTTCTATGACCATGCCATGCCCTGCCAAAACCTCCTGTAGTGTGCCATTGCTTAAAACCTGAAAATACATGCTAAAACATCAGCATAAAGCTGGTGAGTTCATAGTTTTAAGTAAACAAGTATTTCCCATAAACAAGTGTTTCCAGAAATCAAGTACTTCCCAGCATAGGCATCGTAAATCCACTCAGTTACAAGTCCCGCCATAAGAGACTTGTAACCTGTGTGTTTACAACCCACTGCCAAAAGTAATATGTTTAAGTAAACAAGTCATTTGCGGAGCACGAGATTTTCAGTAGCAAGACAATATAACCAATACAATGTCACAGCTAAAAATAAGGTATACAGTGCCTAAAGCTCATGACCCCGAAGCTCGACGTAATCATATGCAATCAAGCATAAAATGCCCCAAATAAGTGTTTGCCAGACACTTGGAAGTAATCCGAATGATATGCGTCCGTTTAACAGGTTGGCGCGACCAACTCGGACGGGGTGTCAACCCAAATAGATCTATCCACAGCATTCGCGCTCACACGCATGTAATTAACGGTTCATGATAAAGGGGACTTCAGTGGCAGTAATAGGTAACTCAGGCAAAGTAACAGTTTTATATTTATTTCCGCAAAAGCAAGAACTTGTGTTCATAAGAAAGTAATCAAGGATGGAATAAGTAATTCATAATGTATTCAAATAATCAATCAAGTATTTCAACCATCCAGTAATGTTTGAGAAAATGAATCGCATTCAAGTAAAACAAGTATTGAATTTAAATAGTAAGGAGCATGTATATTCCCCCAAAACAGTCGTGAAACAAGTAAAAGTAGGGGTTATGAACTCACCTGGTGCAATAGCTACGATGACAATAATGAATACACAGAAATGAGGCACGATCTCTAACCGCAACCTAATATGAATGATATGATCTAATGTAAGAAATGAAATGACGCTACACATGCAAATACGTATGTTATCGATACCACTCATTAGTTTTGAAAATAACGTTTATCGTCGACAAATACGTTTTTGACGTCTCGTTAGGTTAATAACCACTTTTCATGGAAATAGGTTGAAATGGTACTCCACGATCCTTGTTTGGTGTTCTATCGGCAAATATAAGATTTTTGTCACAAAAATAACATTTTCATTACTTGAAAATATGCCCAAAATGGCCTCGCAAAACAAGTCGCGAAATGTTGTACGTTAAGGGTTAGTGATGAAACTCGGCGTTTTTGAAAACCTTGTAACAATATCTAGAAGTCGCGTCATTTAACTTTTGGCGATACGGGTCTCGATCGATGAGAAAATCGACTCTTATTGTTGTTACTTGAAAGTATAATGTTCAACACTTAAGAAAATTTCATTATAGTAAAAGTTGTCAAAATATATATAGTTTATCGGGTATATAGATGAAGTCGTAGTTTATTCGTTATAAGTCCATTCGACGAACGGCCAATTGATTTGAAAAGCTTGTCGGAAGATCTTGATTTCATAAAACTACGGCTCGGACTCAAACTGATCCGATCATAAAGAAAAACAGCCGAGAAAGTGGTGTTTCGCCAAGACAGTTTTGCGGCAAAAATTGTAATAGAAAAGCTGATGGAAATATATATATATCGTCTAAGTTCAAACGCTTGTATCTTTTTCGTTATAAGCTCGTTTTCTACGTTCTTTATATCCCCGGAATCGTGGGACAACATACTAATATATTTTTGATAAGTCGGGACGGCTAGATCAAGTTTTACGTCTCGAAACAGTCCATGAAAACTGTTCAACAGCAAGCTATTTTTCAGAAAATAGTTTTCGTGTTAAAATTGAAAATAGCATATCTTTTTCGTCGTAACTCGGATTTTAGTGATTCAAGCGGCCACGGTTTCGTTTTTGAAAGTATTTTCTGAATATCTAGCCCAATGTTACCCGGAAACCCCTGAGTTTTCTGAAATTGGCGATTTGGGACAGAACCTATATTTGAAAGTATTTTTCGTTGTTAATATTCGGAAAATCATATCTCCTTCGTTATTAACTC
The DNA here is from genome assembly GCA_030686995.1 of Artemisia argyi. Taxonomy (NCBI): domain Eukaryota; kingdom Viridiplantae; phylum Streptophyta; class Magnoliopsida; order Asterales; family Asteraceae; genus Artemisia; species Artemisia argyi. Next base: position 166,676,656 of record CM060698.1, on the reverse strand, counting down.
GTTTTTATTCCCGTTTTCGGCCATAGTTTCGTCTCGGAATGTATTTTCTAAATCTTTGGTCCAAAGTTACACCCTAGACCCTGAGTTTCCCACGTTTCAAAAATAAGGACAGTAGGTAATATATAGTTTCAAAAATCGATTTTCCTAGTTTGTAACTTGTTCAAGTCTTTACCAAACTACCTCAAATCAACTCCACAAATACCAAATCCTACCATACACCTTCTTAGGGTGTCATGGGTTCCTAGACATCACCAATCTTAGTGGATCTAATGAGATTGCTAGTAAAAATTATAGATCTAACGTTAAAGAGTGTTATTGTACAAAGTGGTATATGTATAACATATATATTTGCATGATCTACTACTATGACTTGAAAATACATAAAAATATAAAGTAGATGAAGGTATAAAAGATCATAAAGTGTTTTTGAAGCTTACTTGAATATTTGAGGTGATTTGAAGATGACTATGTTAAGAAACATAGGGTTTTTACCACAAAACCCCAACTAGATCATGATTAGAACTTGATTATAATTTGATCTTGAAAATTTTATGGGTTCTTCTTGGTCTCCTTTCTTGGCCGATTCACACACACAAAGGGAGAAAAAAAATGAAAGTTTTGCTAGTGTTGTTTGGTGTGGAAATGAAGAAAAATGGTGAAGTAATGTGTATATATATTAGTCTTGGTCAAAGTCAAAAGTCTTGGTCATAGGGGGAGGACATATGGGCGGCACAAAGGAGGGAAACATGGGAGGTGTTTTATGAACTAATAAATGTAGTTGTCTTAACATGTGCAAGTATTAGTTAGGCATTGTTGTGTATTAGGTGTTATCGGGTACCGAGTTAACTAAAAATAAATGTTACCGAGGTGAAATAAAATACGACGAAGTTGTAAAAGTTGTAAAATATTATTCCTGATTAGAATCGGGTGTTAGGATAATTATTGAATTGAAATAGCCCAAACCGACGGAGTAATAAGCTCCGACCGTGAAATATAGTAATTGATTTCAAAACACCGGGTAAATTAATAATATAATTTTTGTATCATTATAATGAGTATGAAAATATGTTAGGATCGTAGTCGGGAGTATTGAGTATACGTTCGTAGTAAAAACTGAGTGGTAACGTTAATTACAAATTAAACATACGTATATGGAGATAATGCATATCCGTGTAGGTTCTAAAGTAATGATGATGTGTAGACTATTCCAGTCTATATGAAATGTCATTAATGAATAATGCATGAATTTGCAGCGAAATCACATTGGTTACGCGAATTTGAAGACTCGTAAACTCAGTTTACGATGAAATGAACGGCAATCGTGAATAGTGATTTCCTTCCGGAAATGAATAGTGTCATATGAATAGTAAAATTTTTGAACGCTTCTCGGAATCACAAACTGACTCCGAAAACGATGAATAGTAAAATGATGAATAGTGACCGGTGAATAGTAACCGATGAATAGTGAATAGGAGAAATGTCCTGAAAATGCGGGTTGTTACATTCTCACCCCCTTAAAAGGAACTTCGTCCCGAAGTTCAGTTTGTGTTGGTCTCTAGAGTGGTATTGGTGAAAAGATGATGATTTTTATCGTGTAAGCTATTGAGCTCTAACAAGGTTCAAGTCTGACGGCCACTAGGCCTACTCTGTCAGAAATAGTAAATGGTTCAGTGTGTATCGGGTTTAACTTTCTGAAGTTTTCTGAATGGTATTATGCCTTTCCTAGGCAGAACTTTCAACATAATCATGCCACGAACTTGAAATTCTAGTGGTTTACCGCTTATCGAACTTGTAATTGATTCTTGATTTGTAGGAAATTCCTGGTTATTTCATGAATGCTTACGGGACTAGTGAGTTGGGCTTTTCCAAGTTTTGATCCGTCAATGGTTATAACTATATATATATATATATATATATATATATATATATATATATATATATATAACTATATATATATATATATATATATATATATATATATATATATATATATATATATATATATATATATATATATATATATATATATATATATATACATATATATATACATATACATATATATATATATATATATATATATATATATGTATATATATATATATATATGTATATGTATATATATATGTATATATATATATATATATATATATATATATATATATATATATATATATATATATATATATAGTTATATATATATATATATATATATATATATATATATATATATATATATATATATATATGTATATGTATATATATATATGTATATGTATACATATATACATATGTATATATGTATATATATATATATATATATATATATATATATATATATATATATATATATATATATATATATATATATATATAGGTTTAGGTTAAAATAAAAAGTATGTTATAATAAAAAATGTAGGAAGCTACCACAGCCTGACATGTGTCCCAATTAGCCCCCCATTAAGATTAATACATGCAGGGGTATTTACGTCTTTTACGTCCAACCATATAAAAACCTTTTATCCTCACTTTTTCATCATTCCCTATAGATAACAACTATGTTTTCCTCATTCTCTCCTTCCCCGCTCTCCTCCTTCGATCCACCGATCACCGGTGCCTTCGCCACCATTCACCACCGCCTTCCACACCATTCACCACCACCTTTCCCGTCGTTTACCGCCGACCGTTCACCACCATTCCCCGCTGAAGGTGCAACCAGATTAGTTATTCAATTCGAGAGTAAGGTTTTTTAGTTTGTAGTTAACTGTTACTATTAAATAATATGAATATATTGATCTTCGTTTGCATGTATATGATGTTCATTGATTTATTTTGAATAATTTGTTCGATTTTGTTTTGTTATTGATCTGAATTTGTTATTTCAAAGTGTTTAGATCTGAAAGAAATAATACAAAATGTTTTAAGCAAAGATGCACATAAGGTGTTTGATAAATTGTCTTGGTGACATTTTATTACTGTGATGCACTAAGTTTAAGCTGTGATGCATCAGCTTTTAATTCTTTAATTGTTTTAGTTATTTTCAGTGGAAAAGGCTTACATGTGTAGTTATATGTGTATAAAGTTGTTATGAAATACTAATGCACTAAGTATTTGTTTTTGGCAAATATAGATCTGGAAAAAAAAATACAAAACGTGTTTATAAAACCTGTACACCAGGTGTTCGATAAAATGTCTACATGATATTTTATAAATGTGATGCACTAGTTTCACATTATGATGCACTAGTCGTTCATACATCTTGTGATTAACTTGTTGCTAAAAGTGTGAGGCAATGATGTAGATAACATTTTTTTGTGTTGTTAGTGATCTAAATATGTTATACATAAAGTGTTTAGACCTGGAAAAAAAATACAAACATGTTTAGTAATGTACACACAAGATGTATGATAAAATGTCCCAATGAGATTTTATACATCTGATGCACTAAGTTTACACTGTGATGCATCAACTTTTAATCTTTAATTGTTTTGGTACTTTTTTTAGTAGAAAATGCTTATATGTGTGATTCCAAAAGTATTGCATCATAGTTTTTTTTTTTATCCAATGCATCAGAGTATAAAATGTAACATGTTTTTGTTTGATAACTAGATTTAAGAGTGTGATGAAATATGTATAAGTCTATGATGCACTAGTTTTAAGATGTTTAGTTTTTTTTTTTTTTAGATAATACACGCTTGCTTTTGATGTTATTTTTTGAAATTATGTTTGAGTTTGGATAATATAAATCTTATACACTAGATATAAGACTATGATGTACTAGTACAAAGCTTTTTTATTTTGAGTTTTAATAAAGGTGATGCGGCTACTTGTTATGCTTTAATGCAACTACTTTTTATGCTTTGGTGCATCCACTTTTTAATAATATGATACAATAGAATAATATTGTGATGCAGTATAATTTAATATATATTTAGCATTATGATAACATGGAGTAGCAACAATGTGTATGACATTTTGATTTAGTAAATTAATATTGAGATGTAATAAATTAACACAGTGATGCAGTAAAATTATATTGTGATTTAAGAGTGTAAAAGCACTTTGATGCAGTTATATAGTTATATGACAACATTTTGATACAATAAAACAATAATGTTATGCAGTATACTTTAAAAAAATATTAATAAAATTGTGATACAGTAGATTTATAGATTGTGGTGTTGTGAGTTGACATACACATTATGATTCACCAGTTGTATACACTATGATGCACCATTTGTATACACTGTGATGCACTAGTATTTTTAGTGCAATACATTTAAAATTTAGTGTATCTAAGCTCATGTACATATCAACAGTAATAAAAAGTAATCAATATTAAACAAACACTATCATCATAAAGATGTACAATACTTAGTATTATACATTTAGTACTCCAAAGTATTACATCCAATAGAATTTAAACATTGTTTTTTATGATCCACAAGTATCTTCCGAGAATCCTTGTTACGGGTACAATAATGCTTTGTACCATTCTGTCTTCAATCTAAGTGCATAATTTGGTATTAGAGGATTGGAATCTACTATTTGCAGCTTGTTGTATGTCGTTGCGCCTGCCAAGACTTACGCCTTTCTCTTATTCATACTTGTAAGAATCATCTTTGTAGTGTACTTTCCTCGCAGCATATCGATTTGTTCTCTTTGACGTGCGCCTTCTTTTTTTGACTCTTTCTCAAAAATACCACGACCCTAATAAGTTTCCAGATGCTTAAAAAATACCATGACCCTTGCGATAAACATCTCATTCCATCTTGGGTGTTTATTCCTCATCAAGTAGTCAACATACATGTTTATCTGTGATAATTTATAATAGAGTATTAGATTAATATATTGTTTTCACTATGATGCACTAATTATAACATTTTAATGCAATTAAGAAAATGAACTAATCATCTAATATGCTTTAACTTACCAGATCAACTACATACTCTCTATATCTTAGTATGTTATTTTCGTGTTCATTTCTACCTGTAACATAATTAAACAAAATGCATTATAAAACATCTGCAGATCTACTGCATCACTACTTCACATCAACTGCATCACAGTTCAGAATTTAGTACAACAAAATAAACAACCAAACATACCAAGACATTTTCGCACATAACGCAACCTACGCTTAGCCTAATTCATCCGTATACAGGACTATTGTGCACCTATTGCATCATAGTTCGAAACCAATTGCATCTTTCATACAAGCAAACACACTTCAATAGATTTGTCACCTACACGTAATCTAATTCATTCTTAGAAGCGACAACTGAGTACCTACTGCACCACAGTTTAAAATCAAGTGCATCATAGATGATTAGATACAACCAAGCAGACGTATTTTCACACGTAATAAAACATACAAGTACCCCTATTCGGTCATATACACAACAATAAGTACCCTAATTCAGCCATAAACATACACATACACCCACTCTTCAACATATTTTATAGCCTACTACATCATATTCAGAATAGCCAACTTAAATCGATCAAAAACAAGATTTTAATAAACCAAAACTAATAAAACCTACATGTAGCCTAACTAAAATGCATATGCTACAATTAAGCAGCTACTGCATCACAGTCCAAAACCAAGTGCATCGTTTATACAATACAACATACAAACACATTTTCGCACATTGTGATGCAGTAGTATTATAAACATTTTGATGAAACTGTATGATAACACATGGATGTTGTAGACAACACGGTGATGCAGTTGAAATGATACGTAGAAACT